>OV702290.1:377894722-379144722 GCA_916181665.1 Avena sativa | reverse complement strand
CCGAAAGGCCTGCGAGTGCGTCCGAAAGACGGCGACTGGACTACGAAGGAAGGAAAGGCCCAGCAACTCGCGACTAGAGGCCCAGGAGCGTAACAGAAGCCCAGTCGAACTAGGTCAAGGTCTCCGATTCCTTATCTTGTTTGGTGACAACTTGTAAACCCTAGCGAGGTGCCTCATATATAAACCTCCCTAGGGTATCCTAGACACACATGTTCCATCATACACCCCCTCAAGCGACTCGCTGCCTAGCTGCCGAGCTCGCCACCCCTGTAACTCGCTCTCTCATAATCTAATCTAGCAGGAGTAGGTCTTTACCCTCCGGGGGGGCGAACCTGGGTAAACCCATGTGCATCCGCCCCCATCTCGCACCGCAGATGGCCGCCAACTGTTCTTCACGAAACACTCAATCGCTGCCAGTGGCAGCGACTGCCGTGGCCATTTCCACGATAAGCGTGGAACCAGTGATCTTACATGTAAGGTCAGTCCGGGTCACTTCATCGAACATTTCCACAATATGAACAAGTACATGTGGGAGGGTAACAACTAGAAAACCAATGCCCACATATGTATATGTGTTCTAATCATACCAGTACATCTACTTACCACTGGAGGGTTCTGTAGTAGGAAAAAAGATCCTAACGACGAGAACACCATAGCCAAGATCTCTCTATGCATATGTAAAGCAACGAGATGGATTCGGTGTTCATACCCTTGAAGACCAATAGCGGTTAATGTTTCAGGAGAAACATGGATGGTGTACTCGTACGACGTAGCCGACCTCAAGGTCATGTAGACGTTCAAGCTCCAAGCGACTAGCACCACAAATGGCGGTGCCTCGTGGCTTTACACGCATCCAGTGTAGCGACGTCCCCTAGGCTCCGGTCCAGCAAAGCAACAGAAGAAGATTGATCTGGACCAAGAGTCCATCAGCATGAAGGCGTGCATATGGTAGAGAAAACCCTATCCCCGTATGCTTGTTCCAACTTGGGAATCACACGTGAGGGAAGGGAGAGAGGGAGAGAGAATATGAAAAGCCAATTGGGATTGATCGATTTGAGGGAGAGGGTTTCCCCTCGTTTTATAGGTGGATGGGAGGCACCACCACCCTCCAAGTCCCGGGGTGGTACTAAACGGAGGAGGAGATGGGGATGCCACCGGCGGTCGGGGTGGGCCCCACCCCGCACGCCTTGCTCCTTCGGGTGACTGGCCCCCATGGGCCCTTCCCTCCGAGAAGGACCATGTAGGTGGGCTGCCCCATAAATCTAATTAAAATATTTTTATAATATTAGTTCATATAATTAATATTAAATACATAATATTTAATACCTCATAGTACAAAACACCTTTCGGATCCCTCCAATCATCATCGGATATCTCTGAAACACTTTTGGTATCATCCCAGAACAATTCTGGTGTTCTCTCTATTTCTTCCTACGATCTCGGATCAATCCCTAAGCGTTATCTATCCTTAAGCGTGACACCCTACGGTTCGGGAATACACAAACATGATCGAGACACCTCTCGGATCAATGACCAATATCGGTGTCTAGAAACTCATGATGGCCCTCGTGCATTCCACAAATAACTTGATCGCTTGAACCTTGAATATAGAGTCCCATTCCCTTTGCTCTACGATACCTAGTTTTTCCAAGATCTGGTGTCTGGTATCGACATACCTAGTTTGACCTTGTTACCGACAAACACATTTACTCATTCCCGTGATATTACATCCTCGTGACCTAGTTACATGTTTGCAAACTTGTAGATGTAATCTCACTAAGTTGGCCTAGGGTATCTATCCGTCACTAGCAAATTCTGATATCAATGCATACGCCTCAACATACCCCTATGGAATACCCAATATACACCTTTATGATCACCATGTTACGATGTGATAGTTGATGCAATCAAAGCAGCCTCGGGTGGTAGTGATTAAACATGATCTCATGGTCAGAGGAATAAGTTACTACGCCATACTAGATATCGCAACGTTGAACTTTTTGACTAGATCACATTGCAATACTATAGTTGGGTGTGTGTCCATCACATCATTCATCTAATAAAGTGACCTCGTTGTCAATTGACATAAATGTACCATGATCAGGAAACCTCGATCATCGATTGCCCAACGAACTAGTCTTCTAGAGAATACTAGGAACTTGGTTTGTTTACATACCACACATGTACCAATGTTTTTGATTGATACAATTTTAGCATGTTATAAAACTATTATGACCTAATGAGATATGTCAATAATAACATATTTATTATTATCCTCTAGGGCATATCTCCTTTAGTGTTCATCTCTCCATTACGATTTGTTCGAGTGAGTGACCATGAGCTTGTTACTCTTGGAGGGTTACCTCCTAGTTGGCTTGGTGGTGGTTGTTCCGTGGTGTCCTCTTCGTGGAAGATTGTGAAGAGGCCCGGGCTTCTCCTTCGAGGAGCTTGTGATGTGGTTGTGGAACTTGCCATCTCCGGAATGGAGGAAAAAATAGACATAAGGAAAGTGGCTATTCCTTCATTAGGATAGCCTCGAAGAATAAGGTGCCCTCTGTGGCGTGGAGAAATGCTTCTCAGTATCTCACGCCTCTCCAACGTGATGTACCTTACTTGTAAGGGAACACGAGAATGCATCTTCATCTCCGTTTTCCTCGTTTATCTCTATACCCGAGTTTACTTTCCTTATGATCTCATGGTCATGGCCGAGGAAGCAGCAGTCTTGGTTTCTACTCTCTCCTTGATTTGGCCGTTGATCTCTCCTTTGGTGATTCTACCGCTTGAACTTCCACCAGTTCATCGCAGGAAGCAGCAGTCTGGGTTCCCCTGACTGTTCAGTGGTATGTCCAAAGGAGAGATCAACAAGCGGATGATATAATCCAAATCAAGGAGAGAGTAGAAACCAAGTAGAATCCCAAAGGGGAGAGACCTAGCACTACTAGAATCCTTTATAAGGAGAGACCAAACACTTGAGGAGGGTCTTAACGACTTCACTCACGTAGACGCAATATGAAGGCCTTGTACAACTCATAGATAAACTATAGAGAGGGAGTTCCCATCTAGGGTTAGGCACATGCCTCAATTCATCATAATCTCGAGAGTTTCAAGGAGGGGTGGGGGCATATATATACACTACTAGGGAAACGGCCTTTAGTGGCGCACCTGAAAAGGCCATCTGTGGCGCACGAGCAGTACGCCACGGGCCTCACGCTACGGCTATCTCCTAGCCGTGGCACACTACCTGGTGCGCCACGGTTGTGTCGAGATAGGCGTGGCGCACATGCCAGTGCGCCACGGAAAGTAGTCCAGGTGCGCCACGCATATGAAACGATAACCGTGGCGCACTAGGTGCTGTGCGCCACGGATATAAATTTCAAAATTCAAAAAAAAAGCAGCAGATCTGGATCTCGTCGTCAGTGTTGTCGCGCGTCGGTGCAGGTCGCCGTCGTCGCCTCGTCGTCGTCACCTCGTCGTCGTCACCTCGTCGTCGTCGTTGTCGGAACTGCAAGGAGGAGGAGAATAGGAGGAAGAGGAGGAGAAGAAGAGGAGGAGGAGAATAAGAAGAGGAGGAAGAGGAGGAGAAGAAGAGGAGGAGGAGAAGGAGAAGAAGAGGAGGAGGAGAAGAATACGAGGAGGAAGAGGAGGAGGAGCTCGTCGTCGGAGCTCATCGTCGCTCTTTTTGACTGCAAGGAGGAGGAGGAGGCGAGGAGGAGGCCGCAAGGAAGGAGGTCGTCGCCGTCATGACTGCAAGGAGGAGGAGAAGGTCACCGCCTCCATCGCCATCGTCACTGCCACGTCAAGGGAAGGAGGAGAAGGAAAGGAGGAGGAGGAGGAGGAGGAGGAGAAGAGAGAAGGAAAAGGAGGAGGAGAAGAGAGAAGGAAAAGGAGGAGGAGAAGAGAGAAAGAAAAGGAGGAGGGAGGATAATGAAAAAGAGAAGAGGGAGGGAATAGGGGTAGGTGGGCGGGGTGGTGATTCAAATTTGAATCCCGCCCAAGCTTATCCGTGGCGCACTAGGTGGTGGTGCGCTATGGGTAAGTCACCCTCTATTTTTTTTCTGCAGAAAAAACGGTCTTTTGACCGTAACTTTTTACTCTTTTCGAATTTTGAAAATCTAAATAATCGCTAAACGACCAGAGGTGGTTGCGAGCAGATGCGAAATCTCGTTCTCGTCATTTTGGTATATTATACGATTTTTTTCGATATCGTATGCAAAAGTTACGGCCTTTTTACCGTGGCATGACTTTTTTTTGCAAATAAAGTCAAAACTCATGTTTGTTAATTTTACTAGAAGCTATACCACATTACCTACCTAAATATGTAAGGATTTAATTTTTTGAAGTGTTTATCATTTTCTTTTATTTTTTGCACAACCTAAAAAGGCGATCCAGGGGGGGTGGAGTTGGTGCAGGATAGTTAGGCGTAGGGCACTAGGGCAAGGTGCCCTACTACTAAGTTTATACATCTGTGGCGCACATGCCATAGTGCGCCACAGATGCTCCTACTCCCTGTGGCGCACTAGGCCGAGTGCGCCACAGAAGTTTGTGGCCGTTTCAGAGCAGAGGGGGGCATGCGCTTAGGCGTAGCGCACCAGCCCCATGTGCGCCACAGATGACCCTAACAACCGTGGCGCACATGACTATAGTGCGCTACAGTTGTTTGGCGTGCGGCCAACAGGGCCCTGGCCCACACACATCTGTGGCGCACTATAGTCATGTGCGCCACGGTTGTTCTAGTTATTAGTAGGGCACTGCCGACAGGTGAGCCACGCCTATTTTAGCCGTGGGGCACTTCAACCATGTGAGCCACGGATGTGCTGATTACCTATAGCCGTTTTCCTAGTAGTGATAAGCCAACCACGAGCTAGGGGTATTTTAGTCATAAAGGGTAGTTTAGGGGCGTTACATGGGCAAGGCCCATCTTGAGGCTCGTAGGTCTGTATCACTTAGGTCGGAGACTCCGGGGTGCGAGGGTCGGAGACTCGGGGTGGCCGGAGACTTTGGGGTTATCTCTGGGGTCGACTCCGAGCTACTCGCTGTAGCTCCTGGAAGTTGTGCCAGAGACTAGGTTAGAGACTTGGTGCAGAGACTGCGGGGTGCGGAGGCCGGTGACTCCGGGGAACGAAGGCCGGAGACTCCAAGGTTGCTTCGTCTTCTTCTTCCTTCTTCTCTTTCAGGCCTCTTGCTTGGGGGTCTTGGATCCTGGGGCTTCCTTGCCTCCTCTTTTTGGCAATAGGGAAATGGGCCTAGTCATATAGCATGCACTTGAATCAAGAAGGATCCCATTCACATAAGGACCAAATGAAGGCAAGAGATGGAATGAGTTCACCTTAGTAGGAGTGGTTGAAAATCGCCGAGCGGATCAAAGTCGTTGTAGCCCAGCAAGAAACGTGGGAGATGCGATGTAGTGTTCCCTAATGTGATCGTTGTTCGACGTAGAGCTTGTTGGGAACCCCAAGAGGAAGGTATGATGAGCACAGCAGTAAGTTTTCCCTCAGTTATGAAACCAAAGTTTAATCGAACCAGTAGGAGCAAGGAAACACCCCAAAGGTGTTACTAGCTGAGATTTGGCAGGGCGCACTACCGGTGCTAGTAGAAACATGGAGACCTGCACAACACAACCACAGAACTTTGTCCCAACTTGCGATGAGGTTGTCAATCTCACCGTGTTTTGCGGAAAACAAAGGATTAAACGTATCAAATGGAAAGAAGTAAAAGTTTGCAGAAAGTAAACAAAAAGCAGAAACAGTTTATAGATTGTATGTAAAAGACAAGGATCGGGATCCATAGTTCACTAGAGGTGGCTCTCCTTAGATAGAAAACATGCTGGGTGAACAAATTACAGCGGGGCAATTGACAAACACCGAGAAAGCAATACATGCATATACTAATCATCTTGACTCCTTTGAGACTTGATTGGGAATTACAACATAATACATAGACCGCCATCCAACTGCATCTATGACTAATAATCCACCTTCAGGTTATCATCCGAACCCCGTCCAGTATTAAGTTGCAAGAAACATATTATTGCTTTACGAACTGCGTGTAAAGTAAACAATACGATTGTTCTATGAATAAAGGATTGTTGTTTTCTCCCTAGTAGCAACAACACATCTAGTACCTTAGAGATTTCTGTCACTTCCCCAGATTACCAGAGGCATGAACCCACTATCGAGCATAAATACTAACTCTTGGAGTTGCTAGCATCTACTTGGCCAAGATAGCTACTAACAACGGAAAGCATGCAAGATCACAAATAACAAAGACATGATAGAATCAATAATCAATCTGAAATAGCATCTCAATATCCATCGGATCCCCGCAAACACAACATGTATGAATACAAATAGATGATCTTGATCATGAACGGAGCTCACAAGATCTAAACATGAAAGCACAAAGGAGGAGAACCAGCCATCTAGCTACTACATGGATCCGTAGTCCAAGGATGAACTACTCACGCATCACACTGGAGGCTTGCATGGTGATGAAGAAGGCCTCCAGGGTGAATTCCCCTCTCCGACAGGGTGCCGGGAAGAGCTTTAGATCCCTCCTGATCTAGGGATGGAGATGACGGTGGCTATAGACTCTTTCGTGGATTTTTGATCGGGTACTTAGGGTTTTCATCCCGAGGGAAATATATAGGCGGAAGGAGAGGCCGAGGGGGTGCCGGAAGCGGCCACACCACCCCCTAGCATGGGCCAGGCCTGGCCATGCGGCCAGGTGGTGTGGTGGCTCCCTGGCCCTTCTCCGTCTCGTATTCTGGCACTTGATCCCTTCCGGAAAAATAGGCACTTTGGCTTTTGTCCCATCCAATTCCGAGAATATTCATTTT
Source organism: Avena sativa (assembly GCA_916181665.1). NCBI lineage: Eukaryota > Viridiplantae > Streptophyta > Magnoliopsida > Poales > Poaceae > Avena > Avena sativa. Next base: position 379,137,887 of record OV702290.1, on the reverse strand, counting down.
CTGGCTTTCCTGGAACCAAAAACAGCAGAAAACAGGCAGCTGGCACTGTGGCTCTTGTTAATAGGTTAGTCCAAGAAATCATATGAAAAGTACTCCAAAGTTGGAACAAAACACAAGAAAGTGGATAAAACCAAGCATGGAACATCAAAAATTATAGATACATTTGCAATGTATCAACATCCCCAAGCTTAACTCCTGCTCGTCCTTGAGTAGGTAAGTGATAAAAAGAAAGAATAATTTGTGAGGTGACATGCACCATCAAAGACTTGATCAAAGTATTTGTAAAACATTCAAAGCTGGGATCAAAGTACTTCAATCATAACATGAAAGACAAGGTTCTAGCAATAAGCAAAGAAACTATGATGCAACATGAAAATGCACAAACAAAAGATTCATGAATAACATGCTTTGCAAGACGTTTGTTTGTTTCACATAAAGAAAACATAGCATAAAAATATTCAGCTTGTCCTTCATAGAGTAGCAAATATAAATGCATAGGACACCTTCAAAGTTCATAAGAGTGACTAGATACAATAGTTTAAAACAAGCAATATCAAGTTATGCATCAATCAACTAGTCTTGGGACAATGCACATAGAACTAAGAATGGCCACTATGCTCTCAAAGTAGGTGCATAAAGGTACAAGGTGGAGACTCAATATAATGGTGGAAGAAAGGCCTTTGTAAAAGAAAGTAGGGATTCAAGTCTCATAAAGAGCTTCCAAAAATTATGGTACTTATAGCTTTCTGCTCTCTTTGCCCCTATCATAAGCATCTTGAAGTGATTAAGGTTAAAGTGAACAAACTATGGTGTACATGCTTGACGAAGTATAAGTCAGAAATCTCATGTCCCTTGTATACGAGGGCCGCTCCTCATGCTACTCAAGTTTAGTCACCGGTAAATTCTTGTCATCGTAAGTACATGTGTATCATTGAGAACCGCCAATGGGGTACCCCTTGCCCGATGATACGGAAGAATCCCCATATCAAAATGACAAGGCAAGAAGACAACGAGCATCTCAGCATTCTTCTTATTTACCATGGGAATATGGTGCTTTTTTCTCTCTTTCCTCTTTTCATAGTATCTCCTTTTTTCTTTTCTCTTTTTTCTCAATATAGGACTCTTTTTTTTATAAGAAGAATGCTTCATAGACAGCTCATTATGGTTACGCTGCAGGTTTCCACCATGTTAGCATGGATTAGACCAGCGGCCCAGGCGTTTCTCTAACACATATACATAACTCCATGGACTTACAAGCTCCCCTTTCATTTCACACCGACGACATCCATATACAAAAGAGCATGATATCATCTCGGTAAAAGTACCAAGTGCAATGTTGAAAGCGTTCCCCATGAAAGCATGGTTCTGCTAATTCCCAACAAATAAGTGCAAGCATATACAACATAGACGACACAATGGTTCAAGTTTATTAAGGCCAAGTAAAGTAAAGTGTGCCATCAAGTTCGTGAGAGCTTTAATCACTAGTTTTCTCATAACAAGTTTAATTTGGAAGGTAAACAAAAGCATGAATATACTTGGAATAGCATAATCTAGTAGGTTGGTATGGTGGACTCTTTGGAATAACTTGGTTTAGGGAGTTTGATGCATGAGTGGAACTCATACTTGGTTGTGGAGGCTAGCAAAAGACTGGGAGCGACAAACTAAGAGAGCAATAATGGCCATAATCATGTAGAGCGACAAAACATCATAGATCAAAGCATAAAGTGATACTACAAGTTGAAAACTAAAGGATCATAAAGGCTTATGCTGACTTGAGATAGTCATAACATTGCGTGAGCATGCGCCAAGTCAACCCAAATAAAGCATCAAAGGAGAATACCACTATACTATGCTTTAATATGCTAAAACAACGCATGAATCATCCAAGGCACATTAAGCAATCTCAATTGTTTATAACAAGTCATGCTACAGCAAAGAATACTAAGCATAAAGCCAAAACAATATCAAGCATGGCATGACAAAGCATAGGCCACAGTCAAAAACGAGCTCTTTTTACCACATAAGTATGAACTTTCCTACTCTTTTCCAAACCAAACCAAACCATTTGCAAACCAATGTATGAAAGAGGGGGTCCAACCAATTTATTCATAAAACTAAGCAAACCAAGCAATCGAAAAAGCAAAACGAAAACGAAAAATAAGACGCTCCAAGAACAACACAATTGTGCATGAAACAATAAAAATGAAGCGTTTGGAAGAAACCTGGAATTTTTATTGATGAAGAAGGGGATGCCTTAGGCATCCCCAAGATTTGACACTTGTACTTCTTGGATATTTCTTGGGGTGACATGTGTGGCATCCCAAACTTGAGCTTTAGTCCATCCTTCATCTCATTACTCATTCCTTCCATACACCTGAAAATTTTCCTTCACACAATCTCATTAGCAATATTAGTGCACCCAAGATAAATAAGTCTTAAGGTTCAGTTCTAACACCAAATAAACTTCCATTAGAACACTAGATACTTTATCACTTCCTTTCAAAAGCTCAATTCCCCAAAAGAACTCAAAAAGGAACCCACAAGAAGCAAATGCAGAAAATGGCAGAAATCTGTCAAAACAGACCAGCAGGTAAATACGAATTTTTTCGAAGACCTTCTGTTGCTCAAATCAAAAAGTTTTGAACTAACTAAAGTTAGATAACAACCTGGGTCAGAAGCACAAAAAATTACAGCTCAATCCGACATACAGAGCTCTCTCACGAATTTTTCGGTGAAGCACAAAAATCTGTTTCGGGACAGCAACTTCCCCAATCATTACTTCAATCTCATTAGAGGTTACTCTTGGCACAAAAAGCAAATAAAAAGGATAAGGATAGGTTATTACTGAGGTAATAACTTCCAAGACTCATATAAAACTTTTGGGTTATCTCCCAATAAGTACTTTTCTTTAACGTCTTTAAGTTAGGCATGATAGTTTGAGAAAATGCTCACATAGGAGATATGATTTGAAGTAAAAGAGAGCATCAAGAAGCAAATCCAAAACACATTTAAGTCTAACCCACTTCCTATGCATAGGAATCTTATACGCAAATAAGTTCACAAAGAACAAAGTGACAAGCATAGGAAGATAAAACGAGAGTAACTTCAAAACTTTCAGCAAATAGAGAGGTGTTCTAGTACCATGAAAACTTCTACAACCATATTTTCCTCTCTCATAATAATTTTCAGTAGCCTCATGAATAAACTCAACAATATAACTATCACATAAAGCATGCTTTTCATGGTCTACAAACACTAGAGCTTTATTATAAATATTTTCAAAAGGAATCCTCAGGAACATGACATTCGTCCTCCTTTGGTAAGCATGGGGGACAATCAAATAATGTAAGGGGTAAAGAGTTACTCTCATTAGAAGGTAGGCATGGGTACCATTCTTCCTCCTCTAGATCATCACTCTCCTCCTCTTTTTCATCCAATGAGCTTCCAGTTTCAGCAATTTCTTCTTCCATAGTATCTTTCAAGGCATTAGTCTCTTCCATTGGTGGAGAGCATCTATTGAGATATTCAAGAATATAGCCATTTTCTTCCTTGTAATTATCAAAGCAAAATTTTAGTATATCATAAACCTCATATTTATAAGGTGCATCATCAGTATTTTCAAACAAACTAGCAAGTTCAAATGCACCCTTCCAAGCAATAAATTCTTCAATTTGTTCCACTTCATAAAAGTCATAATTTCCTTTAACATAAGAAGATATGGTAACATTATCATTATACTCACATTGAAAAGGGAGGTGTTTATACCTCCTACAGCAACAAGATTTATCAAAGAAATAAGTAACATTGTAAGTAGAGCACACATCTCTAGCAATCATATTCAATTTATCAATTTGTTCCCATAAGTGTTTCCCTTTTTGTGATAAGCGGTGTTCCTTATAATAATATTTTTGTTCTTCCATGAACCCACCTTGCCAATAAGATTCAGTTTCAAAGAAACCAACCATTGATAGAAAGCATGATAAAGCAATGCAATAATCGACCAACAACTATAGTAGGAACTAATTTTTTTTTTGTTTTTGAAATAAGAAAGCAAACTAGTAAAACTATTTTTTTGTGTTTTTGAAGAACAAAACAAGCAAACAAAGAAAAAAGAAACTAAGCAAAACAAAAACAACAGAGTAAAGAGATTGGTTATGAGGGACTCCCCTTGTGAAGATGTCCTTGACTCCCCGGCAACAGCGCCAGAAAAGATCTTGATGTGCTCGTCGTTCGACGTAGAGCTCGTTGGGAACCCCAAGAGGAAGGTATGATGAGCACAGCAGTAAGTTTTCCCTCAGTTATGAAACCAAGGTTTAATCAAACCAGTAAGAGCAAGGAAACACCCAAAGGTGTTACTACCTGAGCTTTGGCAGGGCGCACTACCGGTGCTAGTAGAAACGTGGAGACCTGCACAACACAACCACAAAACTTTGTCCCCAACTTGCGATGAGGTTGTCAATATCACCGTGTTTTGCGGAAAATAAAGGATTAAACGTATCGAATGGAAAGAAGTAAAAGATTGCAGAAAGTAAACACAAAGCAGAAACGGTTTATAGATTGTATGTAAAAGACAAGGACCGGGATCCATAATTCACTAGAGGTGGCTCTCCTTAGATAGAAAACATGCTGGGTGAACAAATTACAGCGGGGCAATTGACAAACAACGAGAAAGCAATACATGCATATACTAATCATCTTGACTCCTTTGAGACTTGATTGGGCATTACAACATAATACATAGACCGCCATCCAACTGCATCTATGATTAATAATCCACCTTCAGGTTATCATCCGAACCCCCTCCAGTACTAAGTTGCAAGCAACCGATTATTGCTTTACGAACTGCGTGTAAAGTAAACAATACGATTGTTCTATGAACAAAGGATTGTTGTTTTCTCCCTAGTAGTAACAACACATCTAGTACCTTAGAGATTTCTGTCACCTCCCCAGATTACCAGAGGCATGAACCCACTATCGAGGATAAATACTAACTCTTGGAGTTGCTAGCATCTACTTGGCCAAGATAGCTACTAACAACGGAAAGCATGCAAGATCACAAATAACAAAGACATGAAAGAATCAATAATCAATCTGAAATAGCATCTCAATATCCATCGGATCCTTGCAAACACAACATGTATGAATACAAATAGATGATCTTGATCATGAACGGAGCTCACAAGATCTAAACATGAAAGCACAAAGGAGGAGAACCAGCCATCTAGCTACTACATGGATCCGTAGTCCAAGGATGAACTACTCACGCATCACACAGGAGGCTTGCATGGTGATGAAGAAGGCCTCTAGGGTGAATTCCCCTCTCCGGCAGGGTGCCGGGAAGAGCTTCAGATCCCTCCCAATCTAGGGATGGAGATGACGGCGGCTATAGACTCTTTCGTGGATTTTTGATTGGGTACTTAGGGTTTTCGTCCCGATGGCAATATATAGGCGGAAGGAGAGGCCGAGGGGGTGCCGGGAGCGGCCACACCACCCCCTGGCGCGGGCCAGGCCTGGCCGCGTGGCCAGGTGGTGTGGTGGCTCCCTGGCCCTTCTCCGTCTCGTATTCTGGCACTTGATCCCTTCTAGAAAAATAGGCACTTTGGCTTTTGTCTCGTCCAATTCCAAGAATATTCATTTTCTGGCTTTCCTGGAACCAAAAACAGCAGAAAAATAGGCAGCTGGCACTGTGGCTCTTGTTAATAGGTTAGTCCAAGAAATCATATGAAAAGTACTCCAAAGTTGGAACAAAACACAAGAAAGTGGATAAAACCAAGCATGGAACATCAAAAATTATAGATACATTTGCAATGTATCATTCCCGTAGCTCTCATGGAACACCACTAGGGAGGCCGGGGACACGCTTGACGGCGAGACGCTGCCTTGGCTTCCCCACATGTTGGGGATGTACTGACCAGCATTTGGATATGGGACCACCATCCCTGACATGGTTGCATCCCTGTGCGCCATTGTAGCTATGGTCGCATGTGCCTCCGCCGCTTGCACCTCTGCTGCCTCACTTTCATCTCCCTCTGTCAGCGGTCAGTGTTCTCCACCTTCTGGTGCTAGCTATCAAAATCCCACTCGGTGTTAGTCATCCCCTCTGACTGCTCCTTCTTAGCCTTTCCCTTCCTCCTCGAGGCCGGTGTGGCTGCCACCTATGAACAAGGTGCTTGGTACTTTTTCGGTGGCATGGCAGTGTAAATCTTGTCTGGTAGGGGAAATGGCGAGAGTGGGTGGCGAGGAGGTGGGAGATGAGGTGATGTGGAGTGAAAAAAGGTGGGAGTAGGAGGCGACGAGGAGGGAAACCAGGGGATGTCCCAACGACAAGGATGGCATGTCCACTCTTTCAGCTCCATTCGGAGCCCCCGCTAGCCCCCCTCCCCCGTGAGTTGGGGTCGGCCAGGGCACGCCCGATAATTAGTTGGGACACACCAGCGTCAAATCTGTTTTGGGGGCTGACTAGGCTAGTTTTTTGCATCATTGCCCCACAGCCCACTTAGAGGCTTTGGGGGGACAAGTGGAGATGCTCTTAGCTGTTGGCCCATGTCACCACTTGTGGGTTTGTGGCTCCTGCTGGAACCGGACGATTCTGTATACATTATGGACAATCGATACAAAAGCTAAGCGAAAAGGCCAATGACGAGCTGAGTGCACGCCGAGCTGAAATATTGGACACTCATTTTCGGTAGTGAGACCCGCTAGGTTGCCCACTCTTTTGACTAGATTCTATTTCCATATGTACTTCAAACTAAAAATATAAAATAGTGCGTAATGTTTACAAAAAAATAAAAATTTAATTTCGTTTGCATATTTGACTTCCTTGTGGTGAGCTCTTCAAAACAAGTCTAATATTTAATATAGTAAATTTTACATAGATTTTCTTTACTGACTAGATCTATAATGTTCTTCATTGTGTGTTGGTAGGTCCAGATAGCTTGCGCATCCAGTCTTGTAATATATCTTCCTAGATCTACAAAGTTCTTTCTGGTAGTTCCAAAGAGTATATAGGAGGTTTTATAAATTCCTTCTACTTTATAGGAGAATCTAGGCAAAAGAGTGGGCGTACCGAGGCTCCACCGAAAATGAGTGTCTAGCATATTAGCTCGACGAGTTCGGCAAAATTCGCATCCAAAGCTAATAGGATCTCCAGCTGTAGTGACCCCAGGCCAATTTTTGACAGAAAATGGGCCTCCTAGGAGACCGCTAGCAGAAACTTTCGACGTGGGTGGCACCGACTCCCAGCCGCATACCCGGTTCAGCCACCCAGCTAGCGAATATGAAAGAAAAAATAGTACAGATTCGGCTTAAATTCATTAGTTCCATATAAATTTGGCATAATTTCGGCCAAATGTTCGACCAAAGCTCGCAAATAGTACAACAAATCCATAGTTCGGCATGTATTTAAACAAGTTTTGAAACACCAATTAAAACACATCAAACTAGGTATTGCCTTTGCGCCTCCACAGATGCTCCATCAGATCATGTTGCAACTGTTAATGCATATGTGGGGATCTCTTGACGCATAGCGACATAGGCAGCCCATGATGTCGACACCTTGTGATCAACAACTATAAGAGGACCTTGTCTGAAATATGGTTCATTGTCAATCATCACTGACTCCTCTTGCTTACTCAATGATCCTATTGTACAAGATCACATAGACATTAATCACCTCCCACATACAGGGACCAAGTCAGAGCAGGGTACCAAACAATAGCAAATTAGGCTTGGAGCACACCAAACGCCTGCTCGACATCCTTCCTGGAAACTTGTTGCTCCTTGGAAAAGTTGGAATTTTGTTCCACAATAGGATTTGAGATAGTCTTCACAAATGTTGACCATCTTGGATAGATTCCATCTGCCAAGTAGTATCCCTTGTTGTTGTGGTGTCCATTGATCACATAGTCCGCCGAGGGAGCATGACCTTCAACAAGCTTGGCAAATACATATGAGCACTATAGGACGTTGATGTCATCGTGAGATCCTACCATTCCAAGGAAGGAATGCCAAATCTAGAGATCATGTGTAGCCACTGCCTCAAGAATCACACTACAAGCTCCTTTGTGGCCTTTGTACATTCATTGCCAAGAAAATGGGCAGTTATTCCATGCCCAATGCATGTAGTCGATGCTTCCAAGCATCCTAGGAAATCCTCTAGCTTCATTCATTGCTAGGATCTGAGAAGTGTCTACATCATTGGGTTATCCCAAGTATGTTGGTCCAAACATTACAACCACTGCCCTTTGGAACTTGTACATGCACTCAATGACGGTGGACTCGGCCATGTGGAGATAGTCATCGTGTGTATCATAGGAGCTCCATATGCAAGCATCCTCAAAGCAACCATGCACTTTTTGATTGAGGAAAATCTTACCATGTTGGTGCAGTACTTCTTGCATTTGAAGTAGGTGTCGAACTCCCGGATGGCATGCGCAATATTGACTTTTGGTCCATCCTGAAACAACGCCAAAATGTTGTCTCGTTGTGTAAAAAATCGCCAACGAAGTAGTCAGCGTACAGCATGCAGTGCCCCTCCGGACGATGCCTTGGCTTTCTCTTGCCATGGCATGATGCCAAGCCACCGCGTTGCGGCTTTTCATTCCGTGCATACAGGCCGGGCAGTTAGGCGAGGATCTTCAAGTGTTCTTCATTGTCGACTGTTGCAGTGATCTCTTCCTCCATCAGGACAGCGAACATTTCCTCATCGTCGGAGTCCATGGCCAAGTGGGCAAAACACCGAACACCTAGCAGGCATGGTGGGCGAGGAGCTTCCCGTGGCTTAGAGTCACCATGAAATCTTGGATAACAAGAAGGTGGGGGTGGTGCACCCTCTCTACCAACGAACTTTAGGTGGAGTAGGGAGGGGTGGTGCCGGTGGCGACATGTCAATGGGGGAGGAGGTAGGGAGAGAAGGAGAATCTCAGCACGGAAATGGGTTGTATCACTGACAGAGCTGGCGCACACTCCTTTTTCCTTCGTGTGATGCCCCAAGCAACTACAAATGTGTTGGGTTCGGCCTGGCTTCGCTGGCTGAAAGTTAGGCCCAATTTAGTGAAAATTCAGCTTCTAGGGGGCGACGGGGAGAAAATCGCTTTGCCAGCGCAAAAAAGCGTCCTGGGGGCTCTTGGGGGGCTGGCTAGAGATTCCCTAAGAAGGTTGTTGTTCTACAAAAATCCAACTCCAAACAGTTCCCATTGATTCAACTTCACATATTTAGATGACTTTCAGAGTAAAGCAGGAGTAGTTTGAAAGTCCCGTGCGGCGTGGCAGGAGCAGCGCATATAGTTCCTGACTATGTTGTTGGCAGTATCGATGAGCTATAGAACTTCCACCCCAGGGAAGGTAAGAAGAATGAGAGGTTACTCGACTTCCTCAGGGCCACTCCCTCCAAGGGTGTGCATTCCTCGCCCACATCACCACCCTGCGCACACGCGCCACCACCATGCGCATCACAGTGTATAACCACTTCCTTCGCGCCCCAGTGTACGCGTGCACCATGGACTGGAGTGGCGTGCGCGCAAGAGGCGAGGCACCTGATGCACACCGAGTTGCTCGTTTGTCTCGGCTTTGTCGCCGTGGGGGTGGCCTTCGTGTTCCTGCTCATGGTTGGGGCGCTCGACTCCGGCGTACCAGACGCGTAGTGGCAAAGACGATGGATGAAGGTGGACAACCAGATACCCAACACGCTCTTCACCATCATGTGCATCTACCAACAACCGAAGCTATGCCACCATGTCGCACTCGTCCTCCACTGGCGGCACGCCCTCGGCCCCACCGATGACATCGTCGAGATTCGTACCATGTACTGTAAGAACTGCCATGTGAGCAGCATCAGGTGCGAGCGCCTCCATGTGGAGGTCGTTGTGCACCTCCTCCATGTCACCTCTTCGTGCAGTACGCCTACTGCACACTCTTCTATTGTTTCGTAGCAAGACGTGCCCTGCGTGGGTAGTCAACCTCTACATGGCACTTGGCCTCGTGACCCATCGTTGTCGGCCTGTACATGGTCTATAACCTACTTGATTAGAAGATCATGCTCCTTGCAGCGACATACACTGACAAGGAGGTACGGGAGGACTGAGGTGAAAGCCAACCGGATTGGTGGCCACGGGGTGGTGGTGAGCAGGCCGGAATAGGTGGGTGATGCATCCAAAATTAAAGCATATTTACCTTTTGTTTTGCATAAATGGAGTAGGGATTTTTGTATTTCACCGTGTCTACGCGCACTATTTTATTCTTGTTTCAACAGGATCCCAAATCATGGAGTCATATATGAACATATCAATTAGAGCTGTCATATTGTGTAATTTTATGATATTTCTAAGTGATAAAAGTCATTTTATGTATTTGCCTTCACACCTGGAAGAATACTAATCGAAAAGGAAGCATCGGTATGGTTAACGACCACTGGTACAGGCGGAGCCCGCCCGTACCATCCACCTGTACCAGGCGCCATTGCGACCGACTCATCAAATACTTCTCTCTGGCGAAGACGAGAGGGAGATCCGACATTCACACCCACTAGAAACCATGAAACACCACATCTAAGAGGGATCTGAAGGAGGAACTTGATTGGGGTAAAATCACGGCTGATCCACGGATCATTGGAGGACAATGCATCATCCCTTTCATCATCAACTGCTGCATCCTCATCACCACCATTACTCCATCTTTCATCTATTAAATCTCTTTGTAATTCCAGATTCAATTATGGTTTGCATTAGATCTACCTTCGTATTTTTATCCATTCATTTGATTAAGATGATGTTGTTGATTGCTTCCATGAGTGAGTAGTTCCTTTGTTCTTGGGGAGATGGAGAAACCCTAGCACAATTATGAACTTGTAATAAAGATGATCTATTCTTGTGTCCGTATGACTTGCTTGTTTGTGATATAATTATGATGTGTGTTTGATCTCCCTCTTTAGATGGTATGCACGGCCGTATATAATTTGCCTTTAGGACTAAAGGGACGGAGAAATCCTTTGGACGTGTCTTCGAAGCATACCCAGAATGCCCCGTGATAGATTGGCGTTGGCTCATAAATTACACAGTCAAAGGGGGGTTAAAGAGGGACTCCCTAATCTAATTACGATATCCACAGGGAAACCCTTAATTACGGTGGTTTGTATGGGTGATTGCTCTCAAACATCGCAGTGGTTATTTAGAGGTGACCTCACACTTGGCTCAACAAAGTGGCTTCCTACGAGCCTTGTTGTGAACATCTTATTATGGGGCTCTCTCCACACATATCATGACACAAGAAGTATGTTATCTTGGTTGCACATAACAATAATACTATGCTAGTGGTGTATCCTACATCCCTAAGAACGTTTTAGCCCTATTAAGTTCAACCACGCTTCCACATAAACTTGTTACTTGTTTTCTTTTTACTTGTTTTAATTAATTTTCTACAAACAACCATAAACCTTTCAAACACCCTTTACTTGAGATCAAAGACAGCTTACAAGTATACTTTGGTAGAGAGTAACAAGGGGCATAAAGACCTTTACCAATAGCTCTTTGTGGGTTCGATATCTTTACTTCGAAACTAGCTACAATTGGTTTGTGCACTTGCAGTCATCAAGCTATTTTTTGGCGATGTTGCAAGAGATCTAAGCGCTTTTGGTATTTGTTCTTAGTTACTTATTTTACTCATTGTTTTACTAAATTTTTTTATTAGTTTCAAGTAAGCACCATGACTGCACTCGGACTGATTAATCAGCTCGATGCTTCTAAATACCTCAGGAAGTTTAATAGAGGACTAGTTAAATAATTCCCGAGTGGGAGCGAACCAGAATACGAGGTTAACCCTCATTTTATCGCTATTATTAAAGAGAAAAATTTGGAGGAGATGATCTCGATGAGGATCCTTACAATCATTTAATGCATTTTACCGAGCTATGTTGGACTCTTAAATTGAGAGTCTATTTTGATGATGAATTGAAACTTAAACTGTTTAGTCAATCTCTAACCAACATGGATTTGGCTTGGTATAGAATTTTCCCTACAGAGAAAATTGATACCTGGGAAAAACTTAAAGGAGAATTTGTGTCTTGATTCTTTCCCAAGGTAAAAACTGTTGAGTAAGGAGGGAAATTAAAAACTTTAAGAACCACCCAAGTGAAGGTTTAGTAAGAGCCTACAAAAGGTACAAGTCTCTAATTCATAAATGTCTCCATCATGATTTACCTGAATGGTACGTTTTGCATATTTTGTATGGAGGACTTAATAAAGAAATTAAACATGAGCTTGACATGAATTCAGGAGGTTCTTTCATGGAGTTAACTATAATTAAAGCCTGGGAACTTTTAGAACAAATTCGCCATAATAGAGAAACATGAGGATTTGATTTAGGAGGCGAAGGAGGTATAGAAATTGAATATGATCCATGCTTATAAAGACTCTGGTAAGGTAAAAGAAACTACTAATGAACTGCAACTTCATGATGATATTATCTTGCAAACCCTTCAGTCTTTTACAGAACATATTGAAGCTCCAAAGAAAGACTGGCTTCATTATACTCTGCCACCCGAGCCAGTTGTAGAAGAAGATCCAGTAATCATGGCCCCTGTCGAACCATTAAGGCAGGTACCCCATATGTTGAACCCTTTCTTTTTCCAAGGACGATGAGAAAACAAATGATGGCTCAGCTGCTGGAGGATCAACACAGAGGAAGAATTATTTCTCAAGGAGTTGGAAGAAGAAATACAAATAAATAAAACTGAAGAAGATCATGTACAAGAGGCAGAGGCATCAATAAAGGAAGATATTTTAACCATGTTTGCACATTTAAACATGATTGAGCTAGATATTGAAGCTTCGCAATTTGTTGAAGGAAAGGTAAATGCTAAAGAAGTGGGTAAGCCTATCCTCCCATGCACTTTCGGAGGAACTTCCTATTATGGCCATTGTGATATTGGTACAGCTGTTAATGTTATCCCTTTTAAATTTTAAAAAAAAAATCAAAATGAATTATCTCCAACTGAATTGGAAGACATGGATATGACTATAATGCTTGCAGATAAAACTCTCAGAGTCCCTATGGGAATAATTAGGAATGTACCAATATGCATTGGAGCTTACAAATATCCTATTGATTTTGTGCTTATTGATATGCCCACTGACGTTTATTGTCCCACCATTTTTGGAAGAACTTTTCTAAATACCGCAGGAGCAAACATAGACTTCAAGAAGCAAACTGTGTCTCTCAAGTTTTGTGAAGAGAAAATGGATTTTCATTTCTCCAAATTGGACCGTAAGCTGGTTATTCAATAATTAGATGATGATGAGTACGAACGTGAGGAAGAAGGTAATATCATAAACTTAGCCTCAATAGTCATCAAGACTCCCAATGATGATCTAGCAAGAAGTTTAGTCAATAATAATAATATTCTTCAAGACATAGAAAAAACTGAAATAGATAACTATCTCGACTCCACACCTGAGGTGGACATCGAGATCAATCAAAAATATGAAGAACCCTTAATGATGAGGGTTTAAATCATCAATGCCCATTGTTATGGACTTGGGTTTTGGAGAAGGAGGGAGCGCTGGAGGCATCGGTCGGCTAGCAAACAAGCACACAGGGACGCAAGGTTTACCCAGGTTTAGGCCTCGTAGAGGTCCCTACTCCTGCTTGTCTACTCTTGGAATTAACGAAGGAATAGAAGATTACAGGGGCGGGCAGATGCAATCTGGCAAGAGTTGTGGAAACTAGGGTTGCGTGTGTCTTCCTCGCCGCCCCCTCCTAACCTTTATATAGATAGGCTAGGTCTCGGGTAGCAGGTCGAGTCGGTTACAGATTAGGGTTTTCCCTTTGAACTTTCTATCTTAAGCTTCTTCTTGTCTCGCAAGCAACCGAGAGTCCGTGGGCCACTCGAGTTCTGTATTGGGCCTTGGCAACGTCGTGGGCTTCTACTGTATCCAGGACGTATATACCAAACTCGAGTACCTGTAGGGTATACCCATGTCAGTAGCCCCCGAGTGTCCAGTGGAATCGTAGATTTGAATGGGGACTTTATGAAGCCTTTCGAGTGCATGATTGAGTATTTTCGAATGTTCAGTTCATGTCATAGGGATTGTTGATACGCGTGCCTGATTTAGCTGATGTATCGGTATCAGTTAACTGCCTTAGGGAAAAACAACGCAATCTACTCAAACTCGAGTCCCCGAACTCGAATTCGGAAAAGTACTGGTGTAATTTGAATGAAGCCACAAAGGTCTTACAGGAGTCGAATTCTAGTGTATGGGTGTGAGCACTCGAGGCGTCCGTCAAGGCATGTTCATCGCACCTGTAGGTACGGATATATTTCTGGTAGTGCACAGCAGATGCATTGCCAGGCCTTATTCAGGTCTTATCTTCACGCTATAAGCGCGGCATCGGAATTTTTGTCATCGCGGAGATGATTCGGGTGGCCCAGGAGACGTAGTCTCTTTCTAGGGAAAATATGAGGCAAAGTCGTCGTAGCATTCGAGTGTGGCTGTTATCAACACACAGTACGATGTACAAATAATCATAGGGTGCGCAACCAGCGCTCCCTATGGGAGTAGCCCCTGAGTGCCTAGTTGAGTCGAAGACTCAGGCAGAGACTAAAGAACTTTTGCGACTGCTGTTGTCTTTTGTTGCTTGTTTCAGTCGAATTTGCTTCCGGCGCTTCCTATGGGAGTAACCCATGATCCATAATCGAATCGTAGATTCGAGTGGTGGGTGTGCTTTTAATGTTCATATTCCTGCATAAAAATTAATCGTAGGGTGCACGACCAGCGCTCCCTATGGGAGTAGCCCCCGAGTGCTTGGTGGAGTCAAAGACTCAAGCAAGGACTTAAAGTAGTCGAAATCTTCTGATGATCAACATGATGACATCAGTGCTGACGTTGTGATGACCTCAGTTGCCCGCGTGAGCGGTTTTGACGGGACATGACGAGCGGTGGGTCCCACTTTCTGACTTCGATTTGACCGGGCGTGCGTAATCTTCTGTTTTAACTGCGTCTCCTCGATTTTCGCGTGTAATGGGAATAGTGGGGGGACGGTTCGTGCCTCAGCTTCGCCATGCGTCGATGGCGATGTACGCCACGCGTGTAGTAGGGTTTCTGCTGGCCATTGGATTATGTCTGCGATGAGGTTAAGTAGAAGCGTAGCTGCGGTAATTTTCTCATCTGCCTTTCGCTGGTTGTGCTTCCATTGCCATTGTTGCTTCTCTCTGCTTCCCAGCACTCGTCCTCTTCATGGCGCTGGACCAACTCCGTGTCTTTCTGAGCTACTTCCTCCGCTCGCACCGTGATGTCTACGCACTTCTATTCTTGTAGACAGTTGTTGGGCCTCCAAGTACAGAGGTTTGTAGAACAGCAGCAAGTTTTCCCTTAAGTGGATCACCCAAGGTTTATCGAACTCAGGGAGGAAGTGGTCAAAGGTATCCCCTCTCAAGCAACCCTGCAATCAAGATACAAGAAGTCTCTTGTGTCCCCAACACACCAAATACACTTGTCAGGTGTATAGGTGCACTAGTTCGGCGAAGAGATAGTGAAATACAAGTGGTATGGATAATTATAAGTGGTAACGGTGATAGAAAATAGCTTGATGGCGTGGAAAATACTAAAGTAAAACTGAAATAAGATAGAATCAAGCAAAAATGTAATAGATCTAATTGCAAACGGTGTATCAGTGCTTAGAAACAAGGCCTAGGGATCATACTTTCACTAGTGAACACTCTCATATAAATATATTCTTCTTATGATACTACTCTTAACTACTCTCCGGTTGGACACTCTAATCGATGGTAGGGCTATAACAGCACACCTCAAAGTAAGCCTTTCCCATCTAGATAACCCCACACTATCACCTTGAGTACTAGATGAGTCCAACAAACACCACAATTTCATAGAAAGATCCAACTACAAATATAACTCATAACAAGTATTTGTAATCCCTAGCCTAAGTGCCACCATGGTGTGCACGCTGTCACTTTCACACACATGGGGAGAGCAGAGATCTATTAAAGCACTTGAGTAGCAAGGTAGATCTATAGATTACAAGCTCATGATCTCAATAAGATCATGCATAGAGAGAGATGAACACATAGCTACTGGTAGAACCCTTAGCCTCGAGAGAGAACTACTCTCTCTCATCATGGGAATCAGCAATGGTGATGGAGATGGTGGTGGAGATTGATGGAGATGGCTCCAGGGGCACTTCCTCGTCCTGGCAGGGTGCGGAACAGACACTTTCTGTCCCCTGAATCTCCCCTTCGGTGGCGGCGGCGCTGCGGAACTTTTCGTGGATTGCTGATTAACCCATCTAGGGTTTTGGTATCGGGAGGCTCTTATAGGCGAAAGAGGCAAGGTCGGTGGCCGGCCAGGGGGCCCACACCATGCCCTAGCGCGGTTGTCACATCCCAAGATTTTCCAAATCTTGTAATGTGAAAAATAAATAAACAAAATAAATTTTTGTTGAAAATCAGGGTGAAAAGAAACTTTTGTTTCTAAAAGGAAACTTAAAATCCCATCTTGAGCAAACTTTGGTTAAGGTTTGAATTCAACAAAATCCAAATCAAGGGAAATGCATTCCTCAATGAATGTATCTGGAAATTTGAACACTTGGAAAATAAATCCAAATCCCTAAACCCTAATGGAAGGAAATCATTTTCCAAAGTTATCTCCAAATCCATGGATTTGATCCATACCAACTTTGATCAACAATTTTCTCAAAGGATCAAGAAAGACCTTAGAATTTGGTTTCACTTAGTTTGGAACCATAGACAAAATCTTGTGAATATAATATGATAAGGAAATTGAATTTCCAAAGCCAATAAAGCCCTTACCAAAAGCCCATACCTTTTGGTGATCAAATAATCCTAAAGGGATTAAAAAGATAAACCTTTATCAAAGGAAAATAAATTGTTTTGGAAACACTAATTTAGATCTTTTAATAAAAGACTTTGTTTTCAAATGAAAAGGTGAGCCAAATAAATTTTGGCCAAGCTTTTGTAATAAAATATTTTTGTTTTGATAAAATGAGTAAAGGTTTATTTAAATAAAATAATAAGGATTTAAATATCCAATTTTATTTAAGTAAAGGCTTTTCCCATTTTAAATGAACACCAAGTATTTTATTACTACTTGGAAATCTTTTATTAAAAGGTTTTGATTAAAATGAGTAAAGAATTATTTAAATAAAATAATAAGGATTTAAATATCCAATTTTATTTAAGTAAAGGCTTTCCCATTTTAATTAAACACCAAAACTTATTTATTTATTTAAATAAGTTTCCAAGTATTCCTTTATTTTTCAAATAAAACCTTCTGGTTTGGTTTTGAAAATAATTGGATTTCAAATGGAAATTTTATTAAATAAATCAAACACTATTAAATAACTAAAGATCCATTTTATTTAAATGGATCCTAAAAAGAATAAAAATATTATTTTGAGATTTGGATTATGTTAATAAACAGAACCAAATTCAAAGTATAAAGTTGAGTGTTTGTTTGAATTCATTTGAACCTTGGTTTGATTGTTTGAATAATTGTTTGAAATTCAAAACAGAAAAGAATTAAAAAAGGAAAAAGAAAGCAGACAGAAAAAAAAATAGTGCAACAGACCCAGCCCACTAGGCCCAACTCCAGCCCACCTGTTCTCTTCCCCGAAGTATTCTTTTCTTACTCAGAAACTTACTCAGACAGAGACTGACCGGTGGCCCCTCTTCTCCCTCTCACTCACTCGCTGACGAGATGACCCCACCCAGCCAGTTGTCTCCCTGAAGAAAACGATTCGAACCAAATAACGAACCCACACAGTCGATGACAGCCCGGACCCACACCCACTCTCTCTCTTTCGCTGACAGACGGGTCCCACATCACTGTGCTTCGCCCTCACCCGCGCGACTCCTTCTCCCCCTCACCGCGCGGCCGTTTCTGCCCGTTGAGAGCTCCATCAATCCGCGTTAATCCCTCCATTAAACCTCGCCGTGACGACGCCTATTTAATCGCCTCTCTCTCTCCTCCGTTTCCCCTCAGACTCCTTCCCCAAGCTCGCCCCCAGGCCGCCCCAATTTCTACCCGAGCCGCCTCTGTCCGACGAGCTGTCGCAGCGATTCCGGCCAACTCCGACCACCCCTCTGCCTCTACTTCACGCGAGTGGACTCCTCTCGACTCCACGCATCTCCTAGTACTCCTGGTTCGCCCGCACGTGACCCAGAACACCGTCTTCGACAAGCTCGACTCGTCACCGCCATCTGCTTCCTCTCCGACGAGCCCCACCGGTAAGACCAGACCGCCCCTTCACTCCTCGTTCACGCACACGACCTTGCCTTGGACCCGCGCATCTAACCATGTCTTCACCTTGCCCTGGAGTGAACCACAGCGACGTCCACGATGACCACCCGACGCACCCGACGCCGTCCTCCACTCCGGCGAGCAATCGCAGTCGTGCCCGAGCGTCCCTTGACCAACCACGAGTACGTTGAGCATCGCCGTAACCCCCTGAGCCCGGTGAGCAACTCCTCTTTCTCCCTCACCTCCTGTAGCGTCACCTCCGTCGTCGACCGACCGCTCCGCCACCGGTAGCCACCGCAGCGCCGCCAGCTTCTGGTCAAAACCGCGCGAACCGTTCGATCTAGATCTGGCGCTCATGATTAGTTCACTTAAACACCGAAGGGGTATGTCCTCTGGATCGCACGATCTAGTTAGATCCAACGCTCCACGATGCCGATCCGGCCGAACCGGTATCGACCAATGAAACAGCGCCGCGTGTCGCCTGTTAGGTTTAAAACAGAATTAGAAAACAGAAACTTTTGCAAACTTCAAACCCTTGTATCTTTGGATCCACATGTCCAAAAATTACAAATTTTATGTCGTTGGATTCAGGAGAACAAGCTCTAACCAACCCTGCCCTTAGTTTAGCAAATAGTAACTGTTAGTTTGCTTGTCTTTGCAGATTCTTTTGTGTGCTTGCTAACATTAGGAAAATGTTTAAAAATGATTTTAAGGTTAAAACCTTTGCAAATTGGTTTGTTGTGACCTTACTGACCCTAGGAACCAACCCATGTTTTGGAAATTGATTTTTGTAAAGGTTTAGAATGGATTAATTAGTTTAGTCCATTTCTAGCCAAACAAAACTATTGTTTTGTTTATGAAAATGTTTTTGTAAAGAAAACTTTGAGAAAATGGTTTAGACCAAACCTACTGACCCAAACACCAAGTTTTGCAATAGCAACTCATTGGGTGAACCCTATAGGTTAAATGCCCTAGTAAAAATATTTCTTCACCACATAGAATGACACTTTGTTTTGAAAATGGTTTTATAGTGAAACCTTTTGCAAATGACTTAGCCACTTTACAAAATGACCATTAGGTGTACTCCAATGTCTATGACCCACTAGGAACCACTTTTTCAGACAAAACAAAGCTTGGCATGCTTGCAGGCATTTCTTTGACTTTGCCATTTTGGTAAATGACCATTTTGGTAAATGACCATTTTGGAACTTACAAAGTTTAGAAGCCTAGTGAAGACCATCCTTACAATAGAACTAACCTTTGCATGCTTATGCATGACTTAGATCCCATTACTTTGTGTGTGTGAAAAATTGTTTGTTTGACTTTGGTTTGGAATGTGAATTGAATTCGTGTTTGCTTGATTGGTAGATTAAGTTTGTGCCTTGCTTGATTGATTTGTAGTGACTTGAAGAGTGTGATTGTTGCAAGGACAAGAAGTGAACTTATACCCTCTACCAAAAAGGCAAGTGATGCTTCATATCTTTTGTCCCATTATTTTCACTATGCATTAGAGATTTCTCTAGGTAAAACTTGCATGGATTTTTGCTAAGTATAGAACTTGCTATAGGAAAACCTAGTAGATGAATCCTTAGTAGGATTTTCCTAAGTTAAGAATCCTATTACTATCAAGCTTAGCCTAGCTAATAGAAAACATGGGTGGAAAATATGTTCATACTATGAAAAATCTCTAAGTCTGAGGACTTATGTTTTGTTTAATAAAACAACTAAATTAATGAATCACCTGGGTGGAATGGGACTTGCTTGGTGGTTTTTGGTTGAGTGGTTCACAAGGCCCATGTTTATGGTTTACCTTTGTGTATCTCACTTGTGGATGGCCACCCAGGAAACAAAGAGATTTGAGATGTCAAATGTTGAGAAGCTTCAAGTGCAACCACTTGGCAATATGGGCTCTGCCATGATCATATAGGTTGCAAGAACTTAGCCATATGGACAGTTGGTGGTAGTGTTTGATAGGTTGGAACGCGTCCATGATGGTCTAAGGGAAAGCTTCTGAAAGATCTTGTCTTGGGAAACCAAGTCTTGTGGGGAAAGTGCACCACCTCTACAGAGTGTAAAACCTAAGTACTTAGCCATGTCCCTGGTAACGGACAATTTGAGCATCAAGACATGGAAGCAATCAAGAATCTCATCACTCCAATTTCTAAATTAAAATTTGTGGGTGAACAAGGGTTGTGTGAAATCTTAAATCTTTGATTGGTAGATGCCTTGAGAGGATCTTCAATCTTTGGTTGAGAAAAATGTTTTTGCCAAGCAAAATCTTCAGTCTTTGATTGGTAGATGCCCTGAGTGGATCTTCAGTCTTTGATTGGTAGATGCCTTGGAAAAGTTTTGCCAAAACAAAAACTTAGTGTTTTCAAAATGATAGGAAAAATCTATTTTGAGCAATGCAAGCCTCAACTCCACTTAGCCAAATGCATATAGATGTTAGACTCCACTATACTACCAAAGTATCACTTGCCAATACAATTCAAATGTATTGACCCTTGTGGATGTAACTTGTAATGTTGCAGGTTTGATTGATTTTAGTGAAGATTGACTGATTAGGATTACAAAGTCTACAACCAACATGTCTGCCTGTGGCACTTTGAAGATGAAGGACCCATGACTATAGTTATTCCGCTGCAATGTAATGTAAATAGCCAATGAGCTATGTTTGATGTAATAAAATTATTTTATTCCTGGTTATAAAGTTGTATTATGACCTTTGTTTCTTGATATTACATCTAAACTATGGATGCTAGCTATTGATCCAGGGACTAGCATTGTAAACACAGGTGGCTCAATCTTATTAAAGGTTGGGGACCTCACAGATGGTATCAGAGCATTGCGTTGCCTGTAGGATTTGTAACCCTAGGATTGGACAAAACCCTTAGAAAAATAGGAGTTATTTTGTTCCAAAAATTATTTACAAAAACAATCTTGTAAACTCTTTCCTCAACCATTTTGGTTTCAACTCTACTTCTCTTCTATTTTCAAACTTGATGGACAAAGCCTTTCCATGACCAAAGACTACACCATGTACAAAGGACTTCTTCAACATTCTTCAACTCTAATGACTTCAACATCTTCAGCATGTACACCAAAGACTTCCAACTTGGATATCACTAAGGACTACAAGTGAGACAAGAAAAGTTGCTCAAGACTTGAAGACTAAGGAAACACAACCTAGAAGGAACCCTCATCACCTTTGAAGTTTTGTGACCAAGACACAAGAAATATTCCCCAAGGAAACCAAGATCTCATGCAAGAAGAATCAACCAAGAAGGATGGAAAGATCACAAGTGAACCATATAGATGGACCACCATATTTAGTCAAGTCTAACACACCAACTTATGTGGTGTAACAAAAATATTTTTGTTGCCTAAGTATGTGCTTGAAAATTGTTGTTTGAGTGGAGTGTTTGTTTGTGACTGCTTGCACTTTGCTTGTGTGAATTGTGATGTGTGTAATTAGAATTATTCCCTTAGAAAAACCTCTTGCTTATTCTAATCCCTACCCAACCCAAACAGATGACTTCTCCAAGAGACTCCAACAACAAAGTGGATGACATCAACACCAACCAAGCTGACAGCATGAAAGAACTCATAGCAACCCAACACCAGTTGAACCAACTAACAACTCAGTTCATAGCCAACAATGGTGATAAAGATCCAGCATTGCAAAAGTTCTTGGAGGAACAATCCCAACTGATGCTTAAGGTGACTAATCAAATGATCAGCATGGAAGAAAACTATCCCAAAAGAGTGTATGACAACAAGGATGACAAGAATGTTATTCTAGATGGAGACCCAGCTTGCATTATTTGTGGAGACAAGGACCATACTTCCAAGGAGCATGAAGATCAATGTCCTAACTGTGAAGAGAAACATCCTATTGGACAATGTCCTACCTCTCAAGCTACTTGTTACCTTTGTGAAAGAAACGACCATGTCCCTATACAATGCCCCATCTATTCCATGGTGGAACAAAGGAAACAAGAAGGATCCAAGTCTACCAAAGGAAAAGGACCACTCATACCTCCAACCAAGACAACCCAATTCAAAGGATCAAAGAAACCCAAGAAACAAAAGCAGGACATGAGCCTTGTGCAATGTCGTAAATGTAAGGAAATGGGACACTACCCCAGTGGATGCCCAGAGAACCCGAAGAATAAAGAGATCGGCCAAGTAGTGTGCAACAATTGCAAAGAACCAGGGCACTATGTAGCAACTTGTCCACAAGAGCCACGTAAATAACTCAAGGACATCCATTGTTTCAACTGCAAGAATCCAGGACATTATGCAAGCAACTATCCAGAAAAGATGAAGAACAAGTTGAACAAGCCTATGGAGAAACTCAACCTTGGCCCATGAGTCAAGCATGGAAACAAAGGACACTAAGCATAAGCTTTCCAAGAAGAAGTATTCCAAGATTCCAAGCAAGCCAAGATGTAATTTAGTTTGAAAATTTTTAAGGGTGGTAGTACCCTAGCTGTTTGAGCCAACTTGTAACCCTAGCCTTCCCAAATCTCGGGACGAGATTTATTTTAAGGGTGGTAGCCTGTCACATCCCAAGATTTTCCAAATCTTGTAATGTGAAAAATAAATAAACAAAATAAATTTTTGTTGAAAATCAGGGTGAAAAGAAACTTTTGTTTCTAAAAGGAAACTTAAAATCCCATCTTGAACAAACTTTGGTTAAGGTTTGAATTCAACAAAATCCAAATCAAGGGAAATGCATTCCTCAATGAATGTATCTGGAAATTTGAACACTTGGAAAATAAATCCAAATCCCTAAACCCTAATGGAAGGAAATCATTTTCCAAAGTTATCTCCAAATCCATGGATTTGATCCATACCAACTTTGATCAACAATTTTCTCAAAGGATCAAGAAAGACCTTAGAATTTGGTTTCACTTAGTTTGGAACCATAGACAAAATCTTGTGAATATAATATGATAAGGAAATTGAATTTCCAAAGCCCTTACCAAAAGCCCATACCTTTTGGTGATCAAATAATCCTAAAGGGATTAAAAAAATAAACCTTTATCAAAGGAAAATAAATTGTTTTGGAAACACTAATTTAGATCTTTTAATAAAAGACTTTGTTTTCAAATGAAAAGGTGAGCCAAATAAATTTTGGCCAAGCTTTTGTAATAAAATATTTTTGTTTTGATAAAATGAGTAAAGGTTTATTTAAATAAAATAATAAGGATTTAAATATCCAATTTTATTTAAGTAAAGGCTTTTCCCATTTTAAATGAACACCAAGTATTTTATTACTACTTGGAAATCTTTTATTAAAAGGTTTTGATTAAAATGAGTAAAGAATTATTTAAATAAAATAATAAGGATTTAAATATCCAATTTTATTTAAGTAAAGGCTTTCCCATTTTAATTAAACACCAAAACTTATTTATTTATTTAAATAAGTTTCCAAGTATTCCTTTATTTTTCAAATAAAACCTTCTGGTTTGGTTTTGAAAATAATTGGATTTCAAATGGAAATTTTATTAAATAAATCAAACACTATTAAATAACTAAAGATCCATTTTATTTAAATGGATCCTAAAAAGAATAAAAATATTATTTTGAGATTTGGATTATGTTAATAAACAGAACCAAATTCAAAGTATAAAGTTGAGTGTTTGTTTGAATTCATTTGAACCTTGGTTTGATTGTTTGAATAATTGTTTGAAATTCAAAACAGAAAAGAATTAAAAAAGGAAAAAGAAAGCAGACAGAAAAAAAATAGTGCAACAGACCCAGCCCACTAGGCCCAACTCCAGCCCACCTGTTCTCTTCCCCGAAGTATTCTTTTCTTACTCAGAAACTTACTCAGACAGAGACTGACCGGTGGCCCCTCTTCTCCCTCTCACTCACTCGCTGACGAGATGACCCCACCCAGCCAGTTGTCTCCCTGAAGAAAACGATTCGAACCAAATAATGAACCCACACAGTCGATGACAGCCCGGACCCACACCCACTCTCTCTCTTTCGCTGACAGACGGGTCCCACATCACTGTGCTTCGCCCTCACCCGCGCGACTCCTTCTCCCCCTCACCGCGCGGCCGTTTCTGCCCGTTGAGAGCTCCATCAATCCGCGTTAATCCCTCCATTAAACCTCGCCGTGACGATGCCATTTAATCGCCTCGCTCTCTCCTCCGTTTCCCCTCAGACTCCTTCCCCAAGCTCGCCCCCAGGCCGCCCCAATTTCTCCCCGAGCCGCCTCTGTCCGACGAGCTGTCGCAGCGATTCCGGCCAACTCCGACCACCCCTCTGCCTCTACTTCACGCGAGTGGACTCCTCTCGACTCCACGCATCTCCTAGTACTCCTGGTTCGCCCACGCGTGACCCATAACACCGTCTTCGACAAGCTCGACTCGCCGCCGCCATCTGCTTCCTCTCCAACGAGCCCCACCGGTAAGACTAGACCGCCCCTTCACTCCTCGTTCACGCACACGACCTTGCCTTGGACCCGCGCATCTAACCATGTCTTCACCTTGCCCAGGAGTGAACCACAGCGACGTCCACGATGACCACCCGACGCACTCGACGCTGTCCTCCACTCCGGCAAGCAATCGCAGTCGTGCCCGAGCGCCCCTTGACCAACCGCGAGTACGTTGAGCATCGCCGTAACAACCTGAGCCCGGTGAGCAACTCCTCTTTCTCCCTCACCTCCTGTAGCGTCGCCTCCGTCGTGGACCGACCGCTCCGCCGCCGGTAGCCACCGCAGCGCCGCCAGCTTCTGGTCAAAACCGCGCGAACCGTTCGATCTAGATCTGGCGCTCATGATTAGTTCACTTAAACACCGAAGGGGTATGTCCTCTGGACCGCACGATCTAGTTAGATCCAACGCTCCACGATGCCGATCCGGCCGAACTGGTATCGACCAATGAAACAGCGCCGCGTGTCACCTGTTAGGTTTAAAACAGAATTAGAAAACAGAAACTTTTGCAAACTTCAAACCCTTGTATCTTTGGATCCACACGTCCAAAAATTACAAATTTTATGTCGTTGGATTCAGGAGAACAAGCTCTAACCAACCCTGCCCTTAGTTTAGCAAATAGTAACTGTTAGTTTGCTTGTCTTTGCAGATTCTTTTGTGTGCTTGCTAACATTAGGAAAATGTTTAAAAATGATTTTAAGGTTAAAACCTTTGCAAATTGGTTTGTTGTGACCTTACTGACCCTAGGAACCAACCCATGTTTTGGAAATTGATTTTTGTAAAGGTTTAGAATGGATTAATTAGTTTAGTCCATTTCTAGCCAAACAAAACTATTGTTTTGTTTATGAAAATGTTTTTGTAAAGAAAACTTTGAGAAAATGGTTTAGACCAAACCTACTGACCCAAACACCAAGTTTTGCAATAGCAACTCATTGGGTGAACCCTATAGGTTAAATGCCCTAGTAAAAATATTTCTTCACCACATAGAATGACACTTTGTTTTGAAAATGGTTTTATAGTGAAACCTTTTGCAAATGACTTAGCCACTTTACAAAATGACCATTAGGTGTACTCCAATGTCTATGACCCACTAGGAACCACTTTTTCAGACAAAACAAAGCTTGGCATGCTTGCAGGCATTTCTTTGACTTTGCCATTTTGGTAAATGACCATTTTGGAACTTACAAAGTTTAGAAGCCTAGTGAAGACCATCCTTACAATAGAACTAACCTTTGCATGCTTATGCATGACTTAGATCCCATTACTTTGTGTGTGTGAAAAATTGTTTGTTTGACTTTGGTTTGGAATGTGAATTGAATTCGTGTTTGCTTGATTGGTAGATTAAGTTTGTGCCTTGCTTGATTGATTTGTAGTGACTTGAAGAGTGTGATTGTTGCAAGGACAAGAAGTGAACTTATACCCTCTACCAAAAAGGCAAGTGATGCTTCATATCTTTTGTCCCATTATTTTCACTATGCATTAGAGATTTCTCTAGGTAAAACTTGCATGGATTTTTGCTAAGTATAGAACTTGCTATAGGAAAACCTAGTAGATGAATCCTTAGTAGGATTTTCCTAAGTTAAGAATCCTATTACTATCAAGCTTAGCCTAGCTAATAGAAAACATGGGTGGAAAATATGTTCATACTATGAAAAATCTCTAAGTCTGAGGACTTATGTTTTGTTTAATAAAACAACTAAATTAATGAATCACCTGGGTGGAATGGGACTTGCTTGGTGGTTTTTGGTTGAGTGGTTCACAAGGCCCATGTTTATGGTTTACCTTTGTGTATCTCACTTGTGGATGGCCACCCAGGAAACAAAGAGATTTGAGATGTCAAATGTTGAGAAGCTTCAAGTGCAACCACTTGGCAATATGGGCTCTGCCATGATCATATAGGTTGCAAGAACTTAGCCATATGGACAGTTGGTGGTAGTGTTTGATAGGTTGGAACGCGTCCATGATGGTCTAAGGGAAAGCTTCTGAAAGATCTTGTCTTGGGAAACCAAGTCTTGTGGGGAAAGTGCACCACCTCTACAGAGTGTAAAACCTAAGTACTTAGCCATGTCCCTGGTAACGGACAATTTGAGCATCAAGACATGGAAGCAATCAAGAATCTCATCACTCCAATTTCTAAATTAAAATTTGTGGGTGAACAAGGGTTGTGTGAAATCTTAAATCTTTGATTGGTAGATGCCTTGAGAGGATCTTCAATCTTTGGTTGAGAAAAATGTTTTTGCCAAGCAAAATCTTCAGTCTTTGATTGGTAGATGCCCTGAGTGGATCTTCAGTCTTTGATTGGTAGATGCCTTGGAAAAGTTTTGCCAAAACAAAAACTTAGTGTTTTCAAAATGATAGGAAAAATCTATTTTGAGCAATGCAAGCCTCAACTCCACTTAGCCAAATGCATATAGATGTTAGACTCCACTATACTACCAAAGTATCACTTGCCAATACAATTCAAATGTATTGACCCTTGTGGCTGTAACTTGTAATGTTGCAGGTTTGATTGATTTTAATGAAGATTGACTGATTAGGATTACAAAGTCTACAACCAACATGTCTGCCTGTGGCACTTTGAAGATGAAGGACCCATGACTATAGTTATTCCGCTGCAATGTAATGTAAATAGCCAATGAGCTATGTTTGATGTAATAAAATTATTTTATTCCTGGTTATAAAGTTGTATTATGACCTTTGTTTCTTGATATTACATCTAAACTATGGATGCTAGCTATTGATCCAGGGACTAGCATTGTAAACACAGGTGGCTCAATCTTATTAAAGGTTGGGGACCTCACAGCGGCCTGGGCTGTCCCGCGCCAAGGGGGGTGTGGCCACCCTGTGTCCCCTCTCTGACTCTCCTTCTGGCTCCATGAGTCTTCCGGGGAAATATTAACTTTGGCTTTTGTCCCGTCCAATTCCGAGATTATTCATTTTCTGACTTCCTGGAACCAAAAACAGCAGAAAACAGGCAGCTGGCACTATGGCTCTTGTTAATAGGTTAGTCCAAGAAATCATATGAAAAGTACTCCAAAGTTGGAACAAAACACAAGAAAGTGGATAAAACCAAGCATGGAACATCAAAAATTATAGATACATTTGCAATGTATCAACATCCCCAAGCTTAACCCCTGCTCGTCCTCGAGTAGGTAAGTGATAAAAAGAAAGAATAATTTTTGAGGTGACATGCACCATCAAAGACTTCATCAAAGTATTTGTAAAACATTCAAAGCTGGGATCATAGTACTTCAATCAAAACATGAAAGATAAAGTTCTAGCAATAAGACAAAGAAACTATGATGCAACATGAAAAGGCACAAACAAAAGATTCATGAATAACAATGCTTTGCAAGACGTTTGTTTGTTTCACATAAAGAAAACATAGCATAGTGGCATTCAGCTTGTCCCTCATAGAGTAGCGAATATAAATGCATAGGACACCTTAAAAGTTCATAAGAGTGACTAGATACAAATAGTTTAAAACAAGCAATATCAAGTTATGCATCAATCAACTAGTCTTGGGACAATGCACATAGAACTAAGAATGGCCACTATGCTCTCAAAGTAGGTGCATAAAGATAGAAGGTGGAGACTCAATATAATGGTGGAAGAAAGGCCTTCATAGAAGGAAGCAGAGATTCAAGTTTCATAAAGAGCTTCCAAAAATTATGGCACTTAATAGCTTTCAGCTCTCATTGCCCCTATCATAAGCATCTTGAAGTGATTAAGGTTAAAGTGAACAAACTATGGTGTACATGCTTGACGAAGTATAAGTCATAAATCTCATGTCCCTTGTATACGAGGGTCGCTCCTCATGCTACTCAAGTCTAGTCACCGATAAGTTCTTGTCATCGTAAGTACATGTGTATCATAGAGAACCACCAATGGGGTACCCCTTGCCCGATGATACGAAAGAATCCCCATATCAAAATGACAAGGCAAGCAGACAACGAGCATCTCAGTAATCTTCTTATTTACCATGGGAATATGGTGCTTTTTTCTCTCTTTCCTATTTTCATAATCTCTTTTTTTCTTTTTCTATTTTTTTCTCAATAGGACTCTTTTTTTATAAGAAGAATGCTTCATAGACAGCTCATTATGGTTACGCTGCAGGTTTCCACCATGTCAGCATGGATTAGACCAGCGGCCCAGGCGTTTCTCTAACACATATACATAACTCCATGGACTTACAAGCTCCCCTTTCATTTCACACCGACGACATCCATATACAAAAGAGCATGATATCAACTAGGTACAAGTACCAAGTGCAATGTTGAAAGAGTTCCCCATGAAAGCATGGTTCTGCTAATCCCCAACAAATAAGTGCAAGCATATACAACATAGACGACACAATGGTTCAAGTTTATTAAGGGCAAGAAAAGTAAAGTGTGCCATCAAGTTCGTGAGATCTTTAATCACTAGTTTTCTCATAGCAAGTTTAATTTGGAAGGTAAACAAAAACATGAATATACTTGGAATAGCATATGCTAATAGGTAGGTATGGTGGACTCTTTGGAATAACTTGGTTTAGGGAGTTGGATGCATGAGTGGAACTCATACTTGGTTGTGGAGGATAGCAAAAGACTGGGAGCGACAAACTAAGAGAGCAATAATGGCCATAATCATGCAGAGCGACAAAACATCATTGATCAAAGCATAAAGTGATACTGAAAGTTGAAAACTAAAGGATCATAAAGGCTATGTTGACTTGAGATAGTCATAACATTGTGTGAGCATGCGCCAAGTCAAACCAAATAAAGCATCAAAGGAGAATACCAGAATATTATGCTTTAATATGCTAAAACAACGCATGATCCTTCCAAGGCACATTAAGCAATCTCAATTTTTTATAACATGTCATGATACATCAAATAATACTAAGTATAAAGCCAAAATAATATCAAGCATGGCATGACAAAGCATGGGCCACAGTCAAAAACAAGCTCTCTTCACCACTTAAGCATGAACTTTCCTACTCTTTTCCAATCCAAACCAAACTATTTGAAAACCAATGTATGAAAGAGGGGGTTCAACCAATTTATTCAGCAAACTAAGAAAACCAAGCAAACGAAAAACCAAAATGAAAACGAAAAAGAAGACGCTCCAAGAACAACACAACTGTGCATGAAATAATAAAAATGAAGTGTTTGGAAGAAACCTGGGATTTTTATTGATGAAGAGGGGGATGCCTTGGGCATCCCCAAGCTTTGACGCTTGTACTTCTTGGATATTTCTTGGGGTGACATGCGTGGCATCCCCAAGCTTGAGCTTTAGTCTATTCTTCATCTCATTACATCATTCTCTCCATACACCTGAAAATTTTCCTTCATACAAAACTTCACACAATCTTTATTAGCAACATTAGTGCACTCAAGATAATAAGTCTTTAGGTTCAGTTCTAACACCAATAAACTTCCATTAGAACACTAGATACTATAGCACTTCCCTCAAAAAGCTCAATTCCCCAAAAGAACTCAAAAAGGAACCAACAAGAAGCAAATGCAAAAAAAGGTAGAAATCTGTCAAAACAGACCAGCAGGTAAAGACGAATTTTTTCGAAGACCTTATGTTGCTCAAATAAAAAAGTGTTGAACTAACGAAAGTTAGATAACAACCTTGGGCAGAAGCACAAACATTCACGCCTCAAAAGGACGTTCAGAGATTTTACACGAAATTTTACGGTGAAGCACAGAAATCTGTTTCGGGACAACAACTTTCCCAATCATTACTTCTCTCTCATTAGAGGTTACTCTTGGCACAAAAAGCAAATAAAAAGGATAAGGAGCGGTTATTACTGAAGTAATAACTTCCAAGACTCATCTAAAACTTTTGGGTTATCTCCCAATAAGTACTTTTCTTTAACGCCTTTAAGTCAGGCATGATAGTTTGAGAAGATGCTCACATTGGAAATATGAATTGAAGTAAAAGAGAGCATCAAGAAGCAAATTTAAAACACATTTAAGTCTAACCCACTTCCTATGCATAGGAATCTTGTAAATAAACAAGTCATGAAAGCACAAAGCAACAAGCATAGTAAAGCAAAACAAGTGCCACTTCAAAATTTTCAACACAAAGAGGGGAAACTTAATATTATTGAGATGCATACAACCATGTCTCCCTCTCTCATAATAACTTTCAGTAGCATCATGAATAAAATTAACAATATAACTATCACATAAAACATTATTATCATGAGCCACTTGCATATAATAATTATTACTCTCCACATAAGCATGGTCATTCTTATTAATTGTAGTGGGTGCAAATTCAACAAAATAGCTATCATTATTATTCTCATCACCATGATCATCAAATATAGGAGGCATATTGTAATCATAATTAATTTTCTCCTCACTAGTAGGTGGACTAAAAATATCATATTCATCATTATAATCATCATATATTGGAGGTTTGGTATCATCATATGCAATAGAATAGCTATCTTCCAAAGCTGGGGAACTAAAAAGATCATTTTCATAAAAACTAGCTTCCCCAAGCTTAGACTTTTCCATAGCATTAGCAATAATGGTGTCCAAAGAATTCATACTAACAACATTGCTATTAGCATGCAAATAAAGTTCCATAGGTTTTTTAATTTTCTCTTCAAACACTTCATGTCCTAACTCAAGATAAATACTATAAAGCTCTCTAATTTTGTTGTTGTTTTCCACTAAGCCTAACTAGTAAAAACAAGAAACAAAAAGACAAAATTGCAGAATCTGAAGGAAATAACTTCGAGCACTCACACCGAAGGATGTGAGTACCTTTTACCTTACCTCCCCGGCAACGGCGCCAGAAAATAGGCGTTTGTCGTGGGAGGTTCTTCTTCTTTAATCCCCCGGTGTGAATACCTTTTACCTTACCTCCCCGGCAATGGCGCTAGAAAATAGCTTGATGTCTACGCACTTCTATTCTTTTAGACAGTTGTTGGGCCTCCAAGTGCAGATGTTTGTAGAACAGCAGCAAGTTTTCCCTTAAGTGGATCACCCAAGGTTTATCGAACTTAGGAAGGAAGTGGTCAAAGGTATCCCCTCTCAAGCAACCCTGCAATCAAGATACAAGAAGTCTCTTGTGTCCCCAACACACCAAATACACTTGTCAGGTGTATAGGTGCACTAGTTCGGCGAAGAGATGGTGAAATACAAGTGGTATGGATAATTATAAGTGGTAACGGTAATAGAAAATAGCTTGATGGCATGGAAAAGACTAAAGTAAAACTGAAATAAAGATAGAAGCAAGCAAACATGTAATAGATCTAATTGCAAATGGTGTATTAGTGCTTAGAAACAAGGCCTAGGGATCATACTTTCACTAGTGAACACTCTCATATAAATATATTATTCTTATGATACTACTCTCCGGTTGGACACTCTAATCGATGGTAGGGCTATAACAGCACACCTCAAAGTAAGCCTTTCCCATCTAGATAACCCCACACTGTCACCTTGAGTACTAGATGATCCAACAAACACCACAATTTCATAGAAAGATCCAACTCCAAATATAACTCATAACAAGTATTTGTAATCTCTAGCCTAAGTGCCACCATGGTGTGCACACTGTCACTTTCACACACATGGGGAGAGCAGATCTATTAAAGCACTTGAGTAGTAAGGTAGATCTATAGATTACAAGCTCATGGTCTCAATAAGATCATGCATAGAGAGAGAGAGAGATGAACACATAGCTACCGGTAGAACCCTTAGCCTAGAGAGAGAACTACTCCCTCCTCATCATGGGAATCAGCAATGGTGATGGAGATGGTGGTGGTGATTGATGGAGATGGCTCCAGGGGCACTTCCCCGTCCCGACAGGGTGCCAGAACAGAGACTTTCTGTCCCTCGAATCTCCCCTTTGGTGGTGGCGGCCCTGTGGAACTTTTCGTGGATTTCTGATTGACCCATCTAAGGTTTTGGTATCGGGAGGCTCTTATAGGCGAAAGAGGCAAGGTTGGTGGCTGGCCAGGGGGCCCACACCATGACCTGGCACGGCCTAGGCTGGCCCGCGCCAAGGGGGGGTGGGGCCATCCTGTGGCCCCTCTCCGACTCTCCTTCTGGCTCCGTGAGTCTTCCGGGAAAATAGTAACTTTGGCTTTTGTCCCGTCCAATTCCGAGAATATTCATTTTCTGACTTCCTGGAACCAAAAACAGCAAAAAATAGGTAGTTGGCACTGTGGCTCTTGTTAATAGGTTAGTCCAAGAAATCATATGAAAAGTACTCCAAAGTTGGAACAAAACACAAGAAAGTGGATAAAACCAAGCATGGAACATCAAAAATTATAGATACATTTGCAATGTATCACACCGCCATCGCAAAGATGGGCAAGAAGAAGGGAGGTGCCGCCGCTGAGTCCGTCACCGCCATTGCCGCCACCAAGAAGAAGGGCGGCTCCGCCACTGTGGGCACCAACGCCGCCGGTGCT
This sequence comes from Avena sativa, assembly GCA_916181665.1. NCBI lineage: Eukaryota > Viridiplantae > Streptophyta > Magnoliopsida > Poales > Poaceae > Avena > Avena sativa. The sequence continues at coordinate 379,104,745 of OV702290.1, read as the reverse complement.
AGGAATAAGAAGGGCACGGGTACCCGCGTCACCAATGGTACATGGCGCGCATCCATGATCAAGTCCTCCGAGCTCCATCTCCTGCGTCAAGATGGAGTTCTGTCGCCCGTGTAGGATGAGTCGCAAGTGCTAGGTGGCAAGGTAATTCCTTGTCCTCCTGCTGGTTTCCCGGTGATGTTCCTTGTGTTCATCATCCGCGGTCTTTCTCTACCCCTGCATCCTTTCTTCAGGGGCCTCCTTTGCTTCTACAGGCTCCAGCTGCATCAGCTGTCCCCAAATTCTATTCTCCACATCGCCTGCTATATTACTCTTTGCGAGTGCTGGCTCGGAGTCCAGCCACACTTTGGCCTCTTTAAGAGGATTTTTAAGCTGAACCGCTAGTCAACATCTGGTTCTGTAGTCTATGACGTAGGAGGCTGCGGGATCCATGTCGACTACTTCGCCACTTATTTCAAGATCAAACTCATGGCATCCGTCCAAGGGTGGAGAGACAAGTGGTTCTACATCCGCGACCAGAAGGCTGACGGAGAGCACTACGGACTCACGCCCTTTGATCCCACGACGCCGTGCAAGAGGAGGCGCTCTTGGAAGAACGTAGTGATGCCTGGCGAGTCCGAGGAGACGGAAGTGCTGTACAAGCGCATCTACAACCTCGAGAGCCGCATGGGTAAAGAAGAGGGAGGCGCCGCCCTCATTCGCACATGGTTATGCTGTCGTATCCAGCCTCTGCAGGCCAGAGTACACCCCATGTTCCAATAGGCTGGTGCGGACGATGCCACTCGCGTATCTACCGATGGCATTTCCGCGGGTGAAGTAGATAAGAGGCTGCGACTGGTGACGAAGTATACTGCCAAGGAGGTTCTCCTAGGCGAACCAGTCGTGCCTCCGTTCGACACCTCTAACCCTCCTCCTGAGGTAGAATTGTGCTACGAAGTAGCTTTCTTTGTCGATTGCCTTTAAGTTTTGATGTATAATGAATTGTTTTCTGAATGCAGGATTGGAAGGTGTCTCCCAATTTGCCCCCTCTTCCTAAAGGGATTATTCCTCACGAAGTGGATGAAGAGGACGAGTCAGAATCGACCGTCCCACTTGAAGAGGAGGAGGGAGCCCCCAAGTCCAATGATCTGGACACTCGCAAGCGTTCTCGCAGCAAGGATTCGGATGCTTCATCACCGTAGACTCTAGAAGGCCCTTCTGTTGGTGCTGAGGAGCCGATTCCCGCTGTTCCTGTGCGGTCCATGGCTCCTCTTGCCCAGAAGAATCTTCGACTGCCAAAGGAATCGTCGGAGTCGGAGGAGCAGTCCTTCAATCTTGATAGATTTGACTAGTAAGTTCTATGTTTGCGACCTCATTTTGATTTCTTCTTTGAGTTGCCATCTTTCTTAAAGCTTTTACTTGATTTGTATTTCAGTCAAGAGGCGATGTCGTCTTCTGACAACGTCCAATTTGTGAAGGAGTCCAGAGTCGCGGACTCCAAGTCCAAGAAGGTGGCTTCGTGGTCTCCTTCTCCTCCATTGGCGGCTCACTCCGAGCATAATTCATCGAGTTCCCCACATGCTAGAGAACATCAGATGGTTACCCGGATGACTGTGCAACAGCCTTCTTCGAAGTCTGTGGAGGATCATGTAGGTATCTTGTAGTTGGCAGTCGAATTTATTCTTGGTGCTCCTTTACTTGAAATTTTATTGTCTCCTGATGTAGCTCATCATGAAGGAAGCCGCCTGCCTGGCGGAGCAAGTCCTTAACATGGGTCGACAACATGCGCGACTGGATAATCGCCATCGCATTGTCGAAAGTAAGTCTTGACTTTGTCTTTATCTTTGCAAATATTATAGATTCGAGTTGGTGAAATTTCATGTATGTTGCAGCTGAGCATAATGAATTACTTCGCCATGCTGCTTCACTAGAGAAGACGCTGGCCGCGGCGACAAAGAATCGTGATGAGGCGGTCGCAGCTTTGGAGGAGTCGCGAAAGCGAGAGGAGTGTCGTGGAAATGGCCACGGCAGTCGCTGCCACTGGCAGCGATTGAGTGTTTCATGAGGAAGAGTTGGCAGCCATCTGCGGTGCGAGATGGGGGCGGATGCACATGGGTTTACCCAGGTTCAGGCCCCCGGAGGGTAAAGACCTACTCCTGCTAGATTAGTTTATGAGAGAGCGAGTTACAGGGGTGGCGAGCTCGACGATTGGGCAGCGAGTCGCTTGAAGGGGTGTATGATGGAACGTAAGATTCAGGATACCCTAGGGAGGTTTATATATGAAGCACCTCGCTAGGGTTTACAAGCCGTCCCCGAATAGGATAAGGATCCAGGGACTTTTGACCTAATCCGACTGGGCTTCTGCTACGCTTCTGGGCTTCCAGTCACCAGTCGGTGGGCCTCTACTTCCTTCGCAATCCAGTTGCTGTCCTCCAGACGCACTCGCAGGCCTTTTGGCCCACTCGGAACATCCTGCTGGGCATACCCCCTTTGGCATATCCCCATCAGTAGTCCCCGAGGCCATCGTTGATGCAGGCGCGGGCGTCCTTTTGGCGTTTGAAGTAAGCGAGCCCAATTTGGGCATCCAGTCGAGTCGGCGATGGACTTTATTAGAACCGAGGAGAATTTCCCCACAGCTCCACTCAACATTTTAATGAACATCACTGCCGCTCAGTCGTTGTTTCGGCGAGAGGAGAGACTGGCGGGTGGCGAATAGACCACAGGAGTCTGACCGTCAAAACCTGGTCAAACTATCCGTTGGAATTTCCAACGGTAACTACGGCGCAATTACCATAGGCAACGGCTATCCCGATTTTGGCGGGTGACGTTTCCCATATAAGGGGATTGATGGATCAGCTTCGCAATCCTTCTTCGCATTCCTCATCCTTTCTCATTTGCTCTTCCTTTCTGCTTCCTCCCGACTTACTCTCCCCGCGTCACGCGATTCCACTTCTCACTCGATGGTGCCTCCCAAGGGCTCATGGGGGAAATCCAAGTGCACCACGGCCCAACTTAGATCCTTCGAGGACGCCAGGGTGCTCCGCAAGGGGAACTGGCGGATTCCCCCCTCCTCCGAGACCGAGCCGAAACCGCGACCCGGCGAGTTCATCTGCTTCACCAGTCATCTTGAGAGGGGCTTAGGGTTCCCTATCTCGCTCTTCTTCCGCCGCTTCTACGCGTACTACGCGATCAAGCCCTCCGATCTTGGTCCACACAGCATCGAGCAGCTGGCAATCTTCATCGCCTTCTGCGAATGCTACCTCGGCTGCAGGCCATACTTCCCGTTATGGCTAGAGCTCTTCCATGGCCGCATCGGGCGCGAGGCGTCCAGCGGCTTGATGCTGGCCGTAGGCGGGGTCACCTTCCAGTTGCAGCCGAAGGCCAATTTCATCAATCTCCTCCTGTCGAAGAAAGCCGCCAGCGAGTGGAAGAAGAGTTGGTTCTATGTCAAGGAAGCCACTCCCTCCGGCGAGGTATCTCTTCCTGAATTCGTCGCCGAGAGGAGCGAGCCCTGTCGGTTGGCTCCGAAGAAGCTTCCTGAAGATCAGTGGATGGCCGTTGCAGAAATGTTGGATCGGATCCAGAAGTTGAAGGGACAGGGGTTGATTCCGATCAATCTCTACAATTGCTGGCTCGGGCGGCGCCTGGTCCTGTTGGCGGCTCGACCGCACTGGATGTACGAGTACAGCGGGAAGCACGATCCATCCCGAACTAGCAAGGAGTCATGGGAGGCCGAGGACTACAAGGCCGCCCTGAAAAAGATTACCAACGCGGAGTTTACTGGCGCGGCGGTCGGGGTCGCCCCGTATACCCCCGTGAAGAATGAAGCCCCAACAGTAAGTTTTCCTTCCAATCGTTGCGTCTGTATCTCAATTTTAGCCTTTTCGCTCGGGGTATTTTGACTCGTGGTGGTTCTCAGCTTTTTCAGGTATTGGAGGGTTGGCTCCCTCCGCTTGACGAAGAGGTTCCCCAGGAACTGGAGGGAGATTCCGAGGAGGAACCTTCCGACAGCGACGGGGAGGAAGAAGAGGTCCCTTCCCTAGCACCTGTGGCTTGCAAGACCCGGATGCAGAAACAGTGAGAGGTCAAAGCAAGCCGCAGCCTAAACGAGTTCGAAGAAGGCGACGAGGTCGCCCAGGAGCAAACGTCCCGGCGCACTGCTACGCCGTCGAAGCCCCCACGCCGACCCAAGTCACCGGCAAAAGGCCTGCATCACCGGTCAGGTTATCAGTGGTGTTAGAGTCGGACGACGACTCCGATGATGAAGGATCTCCCGAAGTCTCGCGCGAGGCCCCAAGGGACGCAGTCCCGACAAAGGGGTTGGAGGGCGAGGACACAGAGGTGGTGGTAGAGGTTCCCCAGGCGACGATCGCGCCGTCGACCTTGGGGGTCCCAATCCAAGAAGCTGCTGAGGCGGCGCCGCCCAAGTCGCCACAGCCGTCGAAGGCAGCGGCGTCGGAGCCGGAGATCCCGGCGACTGCAGCTTCATCGTCAAGGAAGCCCTCGGTTTCATGAGCTTCGGACGTCTTCGAGCGGGGGCTCAGCCGCAAGCTGGGTCCCGAGTTGGACAAGCCCGCCCATATCAGTACCGGGCTTCGTGTCCTTCCAATCGCCAAGTAAGTTGTGCTTCCTCGTCCCGATTTGCCTTGTCTTTTGTGTGTTGTGGTTATGCTGATTGGAGGGGATCGTGCAGGTCGGGGGCTAAGAAGATTGGTCGCCCATCAGTTGCTAATATTCCACCGGCCTCTGGTGTGGGAGAGGGCGATCTGCCCAAGAAGAGGAAAGCCTCTGAAGATGTTGCAGCCGCCGAAGTCGCGAAGAAGCAGAAGGGGGTGCTGACGATGCTGCGACCAAGGGGAGCGCCGCGGAGCCAGCTACTGCGCCAGCCGTCAAAGAGGTGGCGGCGACGCGATCAGAGCCAGCACTGGCTGCATCCGTGCCGGAGGCAGCGGTCTCGGCGACCAGCGCCCCTGCCAGGGCATCGGTGATGTTCCCTTGTTTTATGGCGAAGGGGTTTCCGGGTGTTGCGGACACGCAATCTCCGCAAAGTCCGGAGATCGTGGATGAGCACATTGGGTCCCGCCGCGGACGCACCTCCTTCACGGTCCCGTCGACTGACGCCGCTGAACTTCACAAGATGCTCGACGCTGCTATTCAGGTATGTCCAGTCCCCAAATTCCTAGTCGTTTAAATTCAGCGACTAGGAATTCTTTTTCTTTTCCTTCCTTCTCTAGTCCCCGAGTTCCTAGTCGCTGAATTTTAGCGGCTGGGAGCTGGGTTTTCTTTTCCTTCCTTCTCCAGTCCCCGAGTTCCTAGTCGCTGAATTTCAGCGGGTAGGAACTGGGTTTTGTTTTTCTTCCAATTCTGAGTTGGTTTCTTTTGTTTACAGGGGTTACAACGGGAGTCGACTGATCGGCAGGCTGCACGAGAGCGCTTGGAGCGCGACTTGCGCGAAGCGCAGGAGGTGAACCATCGGCTTCAGGAGACAATTGGTGAGTGTCTGTTTTTGTTATTCTTTTCCTGGTGTGAGCTGGTTATGTGCAATACCCTGATACCTTCACTTACAGATGGTTTCCCGGCTAAGGTCTCCAAGGCCCGTGAGGGGTATGTCCCACTCGCCAAACTACACACGGTGAATGGGCGAGTAGCCTCCTTGGTCAAGGACTTGGAGGAGGCTAAGGCGGCCTCGATTTCTTCGGAGGAACGGGCGAAGGCTGCCGTCGCTGCGGCTGAAGAAGAACGCAAGGCCGCAGACTCCATCATCGTGGGGCTGCATAACAAGCAGACTGCCCTGGAGGCTCACGTCAAGGAGAACTGCCACAAACTCCTTGGTGAGTCTTTGTCTTTGCTTGGCCCTTTCGTCTGGTCCCTGCTATGGGGATTTAATAGTTTCACTGACGCCTGACTTTGCAGCCGTTGTAGGCCAAAGCGACCTGGTTGTGCAGACGTACAGCGCCTCGCAGTGTGTGACTGCCGTGGTGAATGCATCCACGGCCTCGGCGTTGTGCGTCCAAGCGGCTCTCAAGGGCATGTCTCCCACCGAGGTTATCCCTGGGGGGTTGACGGAGGTATGGTGCTATCTGGAGGAGGTACCCGCTGTTGTGGAGTGGATAACACGCTCGGCGTTTAGGCGCGGGGCCGCCACGGCGTTGAGCTTGGGTCTTGCCCATTTCCCCGACGACTTCGATCTTGATGACGTGACGAGTGGATACCCTTCGGCGACCGGCATGGTGGAGATGTCGGAAGTGCTGAAGTTGACCGCAAAGGCCACTCCTTACGCCGATCGTGTCTTGGCGATGGGAGACCTGTTGCCATATCAGGAGACGGTGTTGGCGCCTGGCGACCCCGAGCCGGAGTACCGCGACATGAAGTCGGAGCAGCTCTTTCGGTCGTCGGTGTCGAAGTCGCTGACGACGTACCCGACGAACCCTTGGCAGCCTTTTGTGCGTGTCAAGGGGGTGATGCTTCATCATCAGGTCCTGCAAAGTAGACAATGTAATTTGCCAAGTTGTGATAAATGCCGAGTGGCGAATACTGTAAGGTGTTTTTGCAAAATGTGCCATGAGGGGTCGATCTACTTGTATTTTGATGAGTAATGTATGTTGTGTTTTGCCTATGAATTGTTTTGATGGAGCGAGTCCCTAGGTGCGTCCGCCTTTTAGAGGGGTATAACTCGATTGTATACTTTGGTGTATTTGTTGTGTTTACATATTGTTGTTGTCCCTCGCGTCTTCTGAGTGGTGAGTCCTCGAGCGTGAGTAGGACTGACTTAGGAGCGATTCCCCGAGCGTGCTGCCCGACCGTATTGGTCGTGATTCTGTTGCAAGTTGTGAATGCGTTGTTTATAATGCGTCTCCTCCCCCGGCCCGGAGAGCCAGTTGCTTGGCGAGCCCTAGGCAGCTCTTTACTTGGCGTGTTCCCGAGCCGCGTGGGGTTCCCGTTTTGCGGAGTCCCCGTGCGTGGTACTTATCCGTTCGAGTCGCTTTGCTCGAGGGTGGGAGGGACAGAACACTGTGGGAAGCGTGTATCGGATGTCTTGGCCCGACGGGCCAGTCAGGCTAGGCGACTCCAATGGCGGCTCCGGGTTGGCGTTTTTCGTGGACGACCCAAGGCCCGAATACTTCCGGTGCCCTTGTGCTGCACAACTTTGCCGTGCCGGTCGCTTGACCAGAGGTTGACTTCCGTAAGTAGCGTATTGCTGGTATGTACGAGTGCGAGTGGCACAAGAATATGGCGAGTGGGCACAATTTGTGCGATACGAATGAATTTCATTATATATTCTGACAGGGTACAATGTGTAGTTCTAAGTATAGAACTTTCTGAGGAGGTTTATATTCCATGGCCTCCCGACCTCCAATTGGCCATCACCCCGTATGTCGATGAGGTAGTAGGCGTCGTTGCCGAGGACTCGGCCTATGGCGAATGGCCCCTCCCATGGGGGGGAGAGCTTGTGCATGCCCTTCTTGTCTTGGGCCAGTCGTAGGACCAGGTCGCCTTCCTGGAAGGTGCGAGTTCGCACTCGGCGGCTGTGATAACGGCGAAGTCCTTGCTGGTATATGGCGGTGCGGGAGCGAGCCAGGTCGCGTGCCTCGTCAAGTTGATCGATGTTGTCTTGGCGGGCGATCTCGTTGGCCGCCTCGACGTAGTTAGCTACTCAAGGGGAGTCATGCTCCAGGTCTGTTGGCATTACGGCCTCGGCGCCATACACCATCAAGAAGGGCGTGAACCCGGTTGATCGGTTGACGGAGGTGCGGATCCCCCATATCACAGAGGGGAGCTCGTCAACCCAGCATCCTGGGGTGCGCTCGAGGGGCACCTGCAGTCGTGGTTTGAGCCCGTGGAGGACGCTCTGGTTGGCGCGCTCTGCTTGGCCATTTGATTCCGGGTGGGCGACTGATGCGAGGTCGAGTCGTATGCCGTGCTCCTCACAGAATTCTGCCATGGCCCCCTTGGCGAAGTTGGTGCCGTTGTCTGTTATGATGTTGTGCGGGTAGCCGTACCGATAGATGAGTTCGCGGAGGAACTTGGTGGCCGTCTTGCTGTCGCGCTTCTTGATCGGCTTGCTCTCGACCCACTTGGTGAACTTGTCGACTGCGACCAAGAGGTGAGTGAAACCATACGGGGCCTTCTTGAACGGGCCTACCATGTCCATGCCCCATACGGCGAATGGCCACGTGATGGGGATTGTCTTGAGTGCCGATCCAGGAAGGTGCGTCTGGTTGGCGTACTTCTGGCACCCGACGCATCGTTGGACGATGTTGGTGGCGTCGGCGTGTGCGGTTAGCCAGTAGAAACCGTGCCGCATGGCCTTGGCGACTAGCGACTTGGCGCCGGCATGATGGCCGCAGTCGCCGGCGTGAATGTCCTAGAGGATCTTGCGGCCTTCTTCTGGCTGTACACAGCGTTGGAACACGTCGGTCGTGCTGCGCTTGTGGAGCTCGCCATTGATGATGATGAAGGATTTGCAGTGGCGCACGATCATTCGCGCCTCTGTCTTGTTGCTCGGTAGGAGTTTCTGTTTAGGAAGGCGATGTATGGCGTTGTCCAGTCGCTAGGTTCTGCGACCATGGCGACTAAGGCCGGTTCTGGTTGCAGTGGGATCCCTACGTCGATCTCCTTCGGCGTGCTGACTGAGGGTTTGTGGATGATGTCGAGGAAGACGCCTATTGGTGGTGCCTGTCGGGTCGATCCGATGCGGGAGAGGGCGTCTGCCTCTTGTTTTTGCGCCTGTCGATCCACTCGACGGAATAGCCGTCAAAGTGTCCTCCCAACTGGTCGACGGCTTGGCGGTACGCGATCATTGTTGGGGAGACAGCATCGCACGTCCCGGCCACTTGGTCGGCGACTAGGTCGGAGTCGCCATAGCATCGTAGGCGGTTGATGTTCATCTCCTTGGCAGCTCTCATGCCATGGAGGAGGGCCTCGTATTCCGCCATATTGTTGGTGCAGGGCTTGAAGTTGAGGTGGAGCACGTAGCGGAGATTGTCTCCTTTGGGGGAGGTCAGTATGACCCCAGCCCCCGCGCCATTGGAGTTCTTGGAGTCGTTGAAGTGGAGCGACCAGTAGTGGAGGTATGGGAGCTTCTCTAGCTGCTATGCTTCTTCCTAGTCTGTGAGGAAATCAGCCAGGGCTTGTGACTTGATTGCTTTTGGGGGCTCGTACTTGATGTTGTGGACGCCGATCTCGACGGCCCACTTGGCGACTCGCCCAGTCGCTTCGCGATTGCGTATGATGTCTTGCAGGGGCGCGAAGGATACCACCGTGATTGGGTGCTCCTGGAAGTAGTGTGCGAGCCGCCGCTGTGCTCGGAATACCGCGTACAGCAGTTTTTGGTATTGCGGGTAGCGCTGTCGTGAGTCTGTTAGGACTTCGCTGATGTAGTATACGGGGTGTTGTATGGGGCACTCCTTGCCCTCTTCCGGTCGTTCGATGACCATTACAGCGCTGACGACTCGATTGGAGGCCGTGACGTAAACGAGCATTGGCTCTTTGTCGAGTGGCGCGGCGAGTAGTGGCGCCGCAAGTAGCACTTCTTTGAGCGCTTTGAGTGCGTCATCGGCTTCCGCGTCCCATTGGAACATTGGGTTCTTGCGCATCAGGCGGTAGAGGGGCATTGCCTTCTCGCCTAGTCGGGGGATGAAGCGACTGAGGGGCGCGACTTGCCCTGCCAACTTTTGGACGTCGCGCAGGCACTCGGGTTTCCCGAGTCGCGTGATGGTGTCGATCTTGGTGGGGTTGGCTTCAATGCCTCGCTTGGAGAGTACGTACCCTAGAAGTTGTCCGGTGGGTACGCCGAAGGTGCATTTTCCGGGATTCAGCTTGATGTTGTACCTCCGCAAGTTCGTGAAGGTTTCGGCTAGATCGGCGAGCAGATCGTCCTGGCGGGTGGATTTTACCACCACGTCATCGATGTAGACATGAATGTTGCGGCCAATTTGGCTCGCTAGACATTCCTGCATGCACCTCTGGTATGTGGCGCCTGCATTCTTGAGGCCGAACGTCATGGCCGTGTAGCAGAATGCGCCGAATGGCGTGATGAACACCGTCTTCTCCTCGTCTTCGACTGCCATCTTGATCTGGTTATAGCCAGAGTAAGCATCAAGAAAACATAGCAACTCTAATCCCACGGTCGAGTTGATGATCTGATCGATGCGCGGTAGGACGAACTCTTCCTTCGGGCAGGCGCTGTTGAGGTTGGTGTAGTCAATGCACATTCTCCATGTGTTGTTCTTTTTGAGAACCAGGACTAGGTTTTCCAGCCACTTGGAGTACTTTATTGGTCGGATGAAACCTGTGGCTAGTAGGAGCTGGACTTCTTCGGCGATTGCTCGGCGGCGCTCTTCATTGAAGGGCCGTAGCAACTGCTTTACTGGTCGCACTTTGGGATCGGCATTAAGTTTGTGCTCAGCGAGTTCCCTCAGGACACCTGGCATCTCAGATGGCTTCCATGCGAAGATGTCGCGGTTCTCATAGAGGAACCCGATGAGCGCGCTTTCCTATGCGGGGCTCATGTGTGCCCTGATGGTGACCGTGTGGCTGGAGTCGCCTGGGACAAGCTCGACGGTGCGGGTGTGCGTGGTCGCCTCGAACGTGGAGTTCGCGGCGATCAGTTTCTTCAGGATGGTGGGGTCGTCCTTGTTGATGTTGCCCGCGTATTTCATGAGCTCCTCCGCATGGTCAGTCTCTGCGGCGATGACGGCGTCGGCGAGCTCGGCGCCTTTTTCCTCGCATTCCACGGCCATATCGGGGTTGCCGTGGACGGTGATGATGTCGCTCGGCCCGGGGAGCTTCATCATGTTGTAGGCGTAATGTGGGGTCGCCATGAACTTTGCGAATGCCTGGCGGCCCAGGACGCAGTGGTAGGGACTGCGGGAGTTCACCAGCTCGAAGACGATCCTCTCCGTGCGGTAGTTTGCCGGAGTGCCGAAGGTGACGGGCAGCGTCACTTTCCCGATCGGGTATGCCTTTCGACCGGGGACGATGCCATGGAAGGTCGTCAGTGTTGGCTCGATGACTGTTTCTAGGAGCTGGAGCCTTTTGAACATGTCGAGGTACAGGATATTGATGGAGCTCCCACCGTCCATCAACGTCTTGGGCAGCCAATAGTCGGCCACCTTTGGCCTGACCACCAGGGCGACTCACCCTGGGTACTCGATTCTTGGCGTGTGGTCCTGGCGACTCTAGGTGATGCTTTGCTCGGACCAGTTTAGGAAGCGGGGGATGTCGACTTGCGTCACCGCATTGACAGCGACCGCACGGGCGAGTACCTTCTTCTCACGCTTGGTGCCAAGCCCGGGGAAGGTATGTAGCGACCCGACGGCAGTGCCGAAGCCACCGACGTTCCCGTTGTCCCGAGGTGGGTTGTTGTTGGGGTCCTCCCTTGCGTGTCTCGCCTTCTCAATCTCTTTAAGGGAGTGGCAATCGGCGGTGGTGTGGGTGGTCGGTTTTCCCTCCCTGCTATGATAGATGTAGGGTTGGTTGAGCAAAGCGGCGGGGTCAATTTCGGCCTCGTCGTGTTATTGGCGCGGTAGTTCCCGCTGTCGTGGTAGTTTCCTCCGTCGCGGCGGTAGTTCTTGGAGTCGCGCTGGCCGTAGCCGGCGTTGGCGACAAAGTCGACTCGCCCGTCCGTGCGGCGCTTGCCTGTGATGCGGGTGTTGTTGTAGCGCATGTCGCGTAGGCGCCCGCTGTCATGGATGCTAGTGCGGCGTCTTCCTCCCGACTCGTCGTCGGAATATTGGTTGGGGTCCTCCTCTGCATAGCGCTTGGCGATCTTAAGGAGGTCGGGAATGTTGTCGAGCGTCCGGTAGACCCTCTTGATCTTGGCGACAAGGGGTTCATACCGGCACGTGTTCTTGAAGCAGTGTATCGTCGTGTCTGGGTGGATGCCGAAGGCGTTTATCCATAGTTCTTGCCACCTTCGGATCCACCGGTGGGTCGACTCGCGTTGTCCCTGGATGCATCGCTCCAGGTCCTCTATGGTGGTGGCGCGGGTGTAGGAGCCCTCGAAGTGCCTGACGAAGGTGTCCCGCATTTCTTCCCAGGAATCGATGTTGTCGGCGGGTAGCATGTTGATCCACTGCCGTGTCGCACCCTCCATCATCAGGGGGAGGTAGCGAGCGGCGAGCGGTGTCGCCTGCGATCCCCATTGCCATGAGGTATGTGTCCAGCCAAACGGCGGGGTCGTATGTCGGGTCGTACTTCTCGATTTCCTTGGGGGCCTTGAAATTGGCGGGGTATTTTTTCCCGCGAATCATTGGTCCAAAGCATTGCGGCACGACTCGGCTGAGCGAGCCTCTTGGCTCCGGGTCGCCGCGGTTGGTGAGGTTGTGTCGCAGGTCGTGGGGCTGGCGCGACCGCCACACCTGATTGTTGATGATGTGCGTTCGGGCATCGAGGGGCTGCCCGTTGGCGGCGACCATGTTGTTCGCCGGTCGCGGCTTGTTGGTTGACAACGCGGGGTTGGCAGCCCGTGGTTGGTTCACCAGGGGCTGGGGTGGTGGGCAAACCAATGCATTAGCCACAGTGGGGTGGCCGCTTGACGCCGCCCTGCTTGCTGATGAGCGGGAATACATCCGCCCCCGCGGGTCGACTCCCGCAGCTTGTTGCTCGACGGCCCGACGAGTAGGGCCTTGGCGTACTGGATCTGTAGCGCGCCGTCACCTTGGACATCGAGGTTGGCGATCACGGCATCGGTCGCGACGACATTATCCATCGGGGTGGAGTATAGTGGTAGCCCGTTGGCGTCCCGGGCTTGAGGTGAGATGATGATCCGTGGTTGGTCTGGTGGGGGCGCATGGCCCATGGGTGGTGGAGGGGCCCCAGTCGCCGGCGCTCCAGGTGGTGGTGTCGCGGGGTGGCTCCCTCCTGGCGGCGCATTCTCGCAGTACTCGCGCTCGGCGGCGCGTGTGGGGTCGCCCTCGTCATTGAAATTCAGGACACGGCCTTGGACATCAGGGTTCAGGCGGGTCCTGATGCGGCGCTGGTGATAGAGTGACAGCTCCCGTGTCGTCTCTCGTTCGAGGCAGTATTTCTCGCGCTCGGCGAGTTCGTTGCGTTGCGCCTCCTGGAGCCACAGGCGGCTTGCTCCACTTCTGTGGCCATCGCGGTCGGCGGGATCGGCGTGGAGAACAGGTCTGGCAGGGCGGACGTGCTACCCGCCATGTAGATCGCGTTGAAGCGATTGGATCTGGCACAGAAATCCTCGGGGGATTTCGAGCCGGAGTCGGAGTCGAAGATCCCCAGGATGGAGGGGTCCTCGAAATCCTCGGGGTTGGAGACTCGCGTGATGGCGTCCTCCCATGAGGCGACGGTGATGGATCCGTTGACCGATGCAGGAGTCGCGGAGTCGGCGTCATCGTTTAGGGCGTCGTCGTTGGTGGCGGCGTTAGTCTCGGGCGCATCGCTAGCGGCCGAGTCGTACTCGGTGACGAGGCCCCTGATCGAGCAGACCTGCTCCTCCGAAAGCAGATCGCGATGTGGAGGCGACCCACTGACGATCATCGTCGCAGCTGGATCGATCGCGCCAGTGAAGCCGACGAAGAGGTTGATGGAGCCGATCGGCATCACCACGGCGTGAGTGACCGGGCGCGACGCCGGGATGTAGCTGCTGGGCAGGATCTGCAAGATCCCGCCGATGGCGATCATGGGGCCGGTGGCGAGCGGCCGATCGATCAGCGAATAGGGTCTCGCCGCAGAACTCAGGCTAGTCCCTCTATGCCCCACGGTGGGCGCCACTATCGTGGAAATGGCCACGGCAGTCGCTGCCACTGGCAGCGATTGAGTGTTTCGTGAGAAAGGGTTGGCGGCCATCTGCGATGCGAGATGGGGGCGGATGCACATGGGTTTACCCAGGTTCGGCCCCCCGGAGGGTAAAGACCTACTCCTGCTAGATTAGTTTATGAGAGAGCGAGTTACAGGGGTGGCGAGCTCGGCGGTTGGGCAACGAGTCGCTTGAAGGGGTGTATGATGGAACGTAAGGTTCAGGATACCCTAGGGAGGTTTATATATGAAGCACCTCGCTAGGGTTTACAAGCCGTCCCCGAATAGGATAAGGATCCGGGGACTTTTGACCTAATCCGACTGGGCTTCTGCTACGCTTCTGGGCTTCCAGTCGCCAGTCGGTAGGCCTGTACTTCCTTCGCAATCCAGTCGCTGTCCTCCAGACGCACTCGCAGGCCTTTTGGCCCACTCGAAACGTCCTGCTGGGCATACCCCCTTTGGCATATCCCTATCAAGGAGGATCTCCGTGCCTCTACCACTGAGAGGGAGAAGTTGTTCGAGGAGCAACTTTTCTCGATTGCCAAGTCCCTCTCAGGTCTTCTTTTTCATCTGGATATGCCTTGCTTTTTCGCTGCTTTGACGTGTAGTTGTTATATTAACACTTTTGTGTATGCAGATGCCAGCGGCTTGAGCTTTGATGCCCAATCTCTGCGCCATTCGGATGGCTTGGCTGGTGCCGTCACCGCAGTGTATCCCTCTAGGAGACGCTGAGGAAGGCCAAGGATGTGCTCAGTCGCATCCGTGAGGGCTTAACTCCCAAGGCCGGACTGATCAACAACCTCGGCGAGTTGGTGGAGTCCCTGGCTGGAGGAATTCCTGCTGACTTCAAGAACTCACAGCGCTCCGTCGGCGCCACCATGGCACTCGCAATGGTGCAGGCCCATGGTGTGGAGATGGATCCTGCCGCTATCTCAGAGGCGATGACTGTCGACGCTGGAGGCCAGCAGGTAGTGTTTGCTCCCTTTGCTGGTAAATGCAAAAATTATGGTCTCCAGCTTATCGAGACACTCGCCAAGTACTCCGAGGAGCAGCGTCAAGCGAAGGCTGCGGCATCTGGGGGTACTACCGGCAAATCTGTGGCGTCGAAAACTGTCACAGATGCCATGAAGCCCCCGAGGCCGAAGTCAAAGTCGAAGAAGCACATTGCTGCTTAGTTTTTATATGTAATAGATCTAGTGTTTGACCTTTTGTGTCTGCGAAACAATGCTTTTATGGGGGTACCCCAGTCAAGACCTTGCTATGTTTGAATGCATCCAAGACTTTCGTCAGTGTATCCTTAGCCTCTTATTTTGCTTTTGTTTGGTTCGTGATAGGGTACCTCGAGTGGTCCTTCGAGTGATCCTCGTGATCCGTCACCCTCTAATGAGACCATGGCGCAGCCACGTTCAAGGATGGATGAGTTGTCCCTGCTTTCGCGACTGTGCGATCGCGTTAAGCAGCTGGAATGTGAGTTGCCCATCCTCCACGGAATCGCGGATGTATGGAAGTCGAGGGCGGAGAAGGCTATCGCTCACGAGCAATATCTATTGGAGAAGGTGACGTAGCTGGGCGATCAGTTCAAGTGTTAGCTTACTGCCCTCTTATCTTTTCTTTTAGTTAATCGCGGCAGTTCCTTGTCTTCATATTTTTTCCTCTTTTTTTGCTTGGTGTAGTTGTCAGTGCTCGTCATCTGCAGGATGAGAAAGACAAAATCGCCATTCAAATGAATGACCTGACCCAGGAGCAGCTTCAGGCGAGTGGGTATTTTTGGTTGGACCATGATCGTGCGATCGCACTTGGGACCCTGCAGGATCGTGCTTCCCGAGTACTCCACTTTCTGAAGAAGGCGCAGTCGTGCTTGAGAAATATCTATCAAACGATGTTTCCACTGGACGCCGTCCCTTCGATCATGTTGGCTCTCCTGGCTAAGTTCCAAGATTTAAGTGTAGTTCGCGAGTGTGTGCAACAGCAGTTAGTAGCTGGTGCCAAGGCTGCTTTGTCACTGGTGCGTCTGCATAGGCTTGATGTAGACATTGCAGTTGTTGCTGCTGGACCGCCGACCCCACCGGAAGGTTCGACCTGGAACATGGTTCCACATTACTAGGCGGTGGATCGTCCAGCAGAACAAATTGTCGACTTCTTTGAAGAACAAACAAATGTTCTTCTGCTGTAGTAGTAGTTTAACATGTATCCTGCACATAAGTGTACCAGCATTGTAAAGTTCGTATGGATATACTGGATGTAATTAATTTCTATTGATATGTAAAGAGCTTGTTAGCTTATATGTTTTGCGAGTGTACTTGTACTCTGCAGTTCCTTTTCGTTAGCCTGACTTATTTTATCTCAGCACCTTGCCAACCTGTCAGGTGCGTTGCAACTGGGTTGGTGTTTTGTCAAGGGTTCTATTGATGTTGTGTCAGCTACTCGGGATACTGCGACTTGTTCGTAGAACAAGGATGTAAAGGGTTCCATAGCCCCCGAGTGATAAGATTGCTAGAAAAATGAGGAAAAACACAGAGTTTTGGGGCACTTAGCTTTATTTATTCGAAGAACAGTACGAGGTACAATGTGTGGCTAAGTAGCCTGGCTGAATAGCCTTATTTGTAAAAAACGACTAGGGGTAGAAGCGGCGCAGCTGTGCGATGTTCCAGGGGTTGGAGTATGGGACTCCTGTCTCAAAATATTTAAGGCGATAGGTGCCACCTGGGATTACTTCTGTAATCACATATGGTCCCTCCCAAGGGGACTCGAGCTTGAGGTGTCCTTGCTGCTTTAGCCGCAGGACCAGGTCTCCTTCGACGAATGATCTGGGGCGTAGCCTTCTGTTGTGGTAGTTGCGCAGGTTCTGTTGGTAGATCATCAATCTTTATACTACGATGTCCCGTGCCTCGTCAAGGAGATCGACGGAGTCTTCGAGTGCAAGTGTTGACCCCTGCTCGTTGTACGCGACCACCGTGGGGCTTTAAAGCGTACTTCTGCGGGTAGTACTGCTTCAACACCGTGCACCATGAAGAACAGGGTATATCCCGTGGCGCTATTTGGGGTTGTGCGCAGGCTCCAAAGTACGGACTGCAGCTTGTCTGGCCAACATCCGGCAGCTTGCTCGAGTGGCCAGAGGAGTCGCTTCTTGATTCCGCCGTAGACGAGGCCATTGGCCTTTTCGACTTGACCATTGGTCTGCGAATGAGCCACGGAGGCATAGCTTATGTTGATTCCCAGGTTCTCACAGAAACCCTGGAACTCCTTAGAGGTGAAGTTCGTTCCATTGTCTGTGATGATGCTGTGTGGTACTCCGAAGAGATAGACAATGGACTCGAAGAACTTGACAGCACTGGCTCCTGACTGGTTTGTCACCGGCATGGCTTCTATCCACTTGGTGAACTTGTCAACTGCGACTAGGAGGTAGACGTATCCCCCTCGCGGGGACTTTGGGAGCTTGTTGACCATGTCAAGTCCCCATTGCGCAAAGGGCCAAGCCAATGGTATTGGCCGGAGTTCTGCGACAGGTGCGTGCGATTTGTCCGCGAATCGCTGGCAAGCACGCATTGCAGTGCTGGACGATGTCCTTGGCGTCGCGCATGGTCGTGGGCCAGTAGAATCCATCTCGTAGAGCTTTGGCAACAAGGGCGCGACTGCCAGCATGGTGCCCGCAAGTCCCTTCATGGATGTCTAGGAGGACGGCCCTTCTGTCCGCATTGGAGACGCACCATTGGAGTACTCATGTGATGCTGCGCTTGTATAGTTCGGCGTTGATGGCGGCGAATGCCTTGGATCACCGTGCGATGTGTCACGTCAGTCGGGGTGTCAGGCAGCCTCTTGCTGAGAAGATATGTGATGTAGGGTTGAGTCCAAGATGGCTCGATCATCATTACACTCATTGGTCCCTCAAGTCCTGTGTCAAGCTCCAGGTCGTCGAGTGCCATTGGCTCATTGGGTGGCATAGCCCCCGGGTCCGTTGTTGCGCTTGTTTTCTTCTCTGTGGCCTTTGACTTGATGGAGCGTTCGTAGATGCGCTCGAGAAATACTCTAGGTGGTATGGGGGCGCAGGTGGAGCTAATGTTGGCGAGTGCGTCCGCCTCTTCATTGCTTTCGCGGCCTACGTGTCACAGTTCATAGACATCGAAGTCCCCTTCGAGTGTGTCATAGAGGTCGTGGTAGGCGATCATGTTGTCGTTCAGCGCGTCGCACTTGTGCATCGTTTGGTTAGCCACCAGTTTTGAGTCGCCGTAAATGATGAGCCTCTTGGCGCCGTAGGCTTTTGCCATCCGCATCCCGTGCAGCAAGGCCTCGTATTCAGCTTCATTGTTGGAGACAGTGAACTATATTCGCAGAATGTATTTTAGCTTGTCTCCCTAGGGCGATGTCAGTATGACACCTGCGCTAGCCCCGTCCTTTCGTTTGGATCCATCGAAGTGCATTGTCCAGAGGTAAGACATATCTGGCTTTTCGAGGAGCTTATTCTCCATCCAGTGCACGAGGAAGTCAGGGAGGACTTGCGATTTGATCACGTCGCGCTTTTCATATGTACTGACTCGTGGAGATAGCTCGATTCCCCAAAGTGCGACTCATTCGGTGGCATCGGGGTTGTTGAGGATATGCCCAAGCGGGGCGTCGTTGACCACCACGATTGGGTGCTCCTGGAAGTAGTGGCACAGTCGCCTGGCTGTCATGAAGACGCCGTATGCCAGCTTCTGGTAGTGCGGGTACCGCTGCTTTGTTGGCGTGATCACCTCGCTGAGGTAGTAGACTGGGCGCTGCACCCGTTGGACCTTGTTTTCCTCGGCTCATTCCACCACGAGCACCGTGCTGACCACCTGGTTGGTGGCGGAGATGTAGAGCAACAGTGGTTCTTTTTCGCGTGGAGTCACCAGTACTGGCGAGGTGGATAGTAGACGCTTGAGGTCTTCGAATGCTTCTTGCGCCTCGTCGGTCCACTCGAACTTGTCAGTTTTGCGGAGAAGTTGGTAGAAAGGCAGTGCCTCTTCGCCCATTCGACTGATGAATCGACTGAGCGCCGCAATTCGCCCAGCCAGCTGCTGGACGCCTCTTACGTTCTTCGTCTTCTCCATGGCCAGTATGGCTTTTATTTTCTTCGGGTTCGCCTCAATCCCCCTCGCGGAGATGAGATACCCGAGTAGTTGCCCAGATGGTACGCCGAAGGCGCATTTGTCCGAATTGAGCTTGATCCGGTAGCGGTCGAGGTTGGCGAAGGTCTCGCTTAAATCGTCGATTAGCGAGGCTTCCTATTTGGTTTTAATGACGATGTCGTCAATGTAGACTTGGATGTTGTGACCAAGTTGATTCTTGAGGCAAGCCTGCATGCACCGCTGATAGGTGTCTCCTGCATTTTTTAGCCCGAAGGGCATTGTGTTGTAGCAGAACACACCAAAAGGCGTCGTAAACGCCGTTTTCTCTTGATCTTCCTCCTTCATTCGAATCTGATTATAGCCTAAGTAGGCGTTGAGGAAGCAGAGACGCTCACATCCCACGGTGGAGTCGATGATTTGGTCGATTCGCGGCAACGAGAAGTGATCCTTTGGGCAGTGCTTATTCAGGGAGGTGAAGTCCACGCACATCCGCAGGATATCCGTGTCTTTTTAGGTACTAGCACCGTGTTGGCAAGCCAAGTGCTTTCCTTGATCTCGCGTACGAATTTGGCGTCGAGGAGTCTGTTGATCTCCATTCCGACTGCCTTTGCTCTTGGTTCAGACAGTCGCCTAATTGTCTGCTTGACTGGCCTTGCGTCTGGATTGATATTTAGTGCTTGCTCGGCGAATTCCCTGGGAACCCCTGGCATGTCCGCTGGACACCATGAGAAGATTTCCCAGTGCTCACGGAGGAATTCGACGAGCGCGAGTTCCTATGCGGAACTCAAGTTGTTGGCGATGAGGGTCGTCTTGGTCGGGTCCGTTGGGTGGACCTGGACTTTCTTCGTGTGCACCGACAAGTCGAAGGACAGGTCGGGTGAACTTGGTCTACTCAGGGGAGGCAGACTGTTGTCTGTCGACTCCTTTAGCCTTGCGAGTTCCTCTTGCATGCCGAAGGACTGGGAGATTTAGTTGAATTCCCTGTTGCAACTGTCGTACTTCTCGAAGTTGCCGTTGATTGTGATTACGCCGTTTGGGCTTGGCATCTTCATCTACAGGTAGGCATAGTGTGGGACTTCCATGAACCTCGCGAACGCGACACGTCTGAGGATGCAGTAATATTGTGAAGGCCAATCGACAACCTCGAAGTCGATGCGCTCTCGCTGAAAGTTTTGCGGCGTGCCGAAGATGACGTCGAGGTTGATTTTGCCCAGGGGATATACACCTTTCCCTGGGATGATGTCGTGGAACATCGTGTCTGAAACTTCTAGACACGTCAGAGGGATCCTCATCGCACGCAAGGTACTCGCGAACATTAGGTTAATGCCGCTGCCGCCATCCATGAAGACGCGGCTCATGTCGAAGCCCCCAATCTGTGCCTCGAGTACGAGGGGACAATGTCCTGGATGAGGAACTTGGCATGGGTGGTCACGCCTGTCGAAGGTGATGCAGGAGTCGCTTCCACTGAGGTACTCACTGGTGGAAGGTGGAGAGTTTATCGCCAGGTTGACTTGGCGAGTGATGGCCTTCTGCACTCGATTCGAGGGACGCCCTTTTTGGATCATCCCCATGTTGCCCACGGGTCGTGGGTATGGTTTGCCTCCATGATTCTGGACCGGTGCGGCCGCGGGTGGTGGTAGTCCAGGCGGTGGTGGAGGAGCTCCATGTGCCACAGCTCCTAGGGCGACTCCATAGCCCCTGTTGACTGCGTCACGATTCATTCGGGCCAGGCCCTCGTGGAGCTTGAGAAACTCATGGCAGTCCTTGAGGAGGTGGCTAGATTTCTTCTTGTTGTCGTGCTTATCGATGTAGAAGTGCACGTTGCACGGCCTGGAAAGTTTGTCCTCGATGGTTGTTGCGGGTGCCTCTTCGCGAGTGTGGCGCTGCCACACCTGCGTGGTTTTCCTGGAGTCGCGGTATCCACCGCTGCGATAGCCGCTGTTGCGATTGTCGTCGCGATCGTCGGCATAGCCGGCTGCGACCATGTTGACATCGTCGCGGTCATCGTAGACGCGCATTCGCCGCTTGCCTCGACGGTCGCGTCTACGCCCGAGGTCATCGTCGTCGTCGGAGTAGGTGCTGTTTTCCACCGAATCTTCTCCATCGGCCCACCGATTCGCAATTTCCATCAGGTGGTTGATCGTTTTGGGCTTGGAGCGGCCCAGCTCCTCCCTGAGCTCTATGCGGCGAACGCTGCCATTGAACGCATCGATTGCGTGGTCCTTCGACATGTTTTCCGTGGAATTTTTGATGATAGACCACCTCTGGATGTATGAGCGTAGCGATTCGCCCGACCTTTGCTGGCAGCTCCTCAGCTCTTCGATTGATGCGGGCCTTTTGTAAGTGCCCTTGAAGTTGCGTACAAAGCTATAGACCAGCTCTTCCTAGCTGCGAATGGATCCACGCGGAATATTGTTGAGCCATGCGCGAGCGGCGCCCTGCAGCTGTAGCTGCTGGCATTGCATGGCCGTGCTTCGACTCCCGCCATGTAGCCTGGCGGAGGAGATGTGGTCCTCCAACCAGATCTTCTGGTCTTGTAGGCCATCGAACTTTGGGTTTTCCGACAGGAGTTTGAACCCTTTAGGCATTCGCTTCTGCCTGATGGCCCTACTGAAGCATCTGGCGCCGCAGAGTTCAGTCTCGCCCTCTTCTGAATCAGTCGAATGAGCGCGTCTTGCCCTTGATTTGTCGATTTTGCGTTGCGTGAGGTCATCGCGCGCATCGTAGTCATGACCATGCCGCCGTGAGCGGCGACGCCGAGACAGGTCGTGACTATCGTCGCTGGATGAGGTGAGGAATAATGTTTTGCTAGAGTTTTGCCCTTCTTCGGCTCCGGCGTTGGTTCTTTGTCGAGGGCGGCCTCGATTAACCCCAAGCCTGCGATCGTAGATCGGTACATGGCAGCTCTTGGATCTCCAGCTGGTGGCTGGTTGTT
This sequence comes from Avena sativa, assembly GCA_916181665.1. Lineage (NCBI taxonomy): Eukaryota > Viridiplantae > Streptophyta > Magnoliopsida > Poales > Poaceae > Avena > Avena sativa. The sequence continues at coordinate 379,082,989 of OV702290.1, read as the reverse complement.
GAGGAGGTACATGGTGGCCGCTGTTACCGCGGCTTGCGGTGTCTTTGGGACCATGTTGCCCCGCGTGTCGACTGTCATAGAGCTAAAGTCGAGGACTTTCGTAGCTTCTATGCATTCTTTCTCGGTGAGATGAGCCATCCGAGATCGCCTCTTGTTGGCCACGTACTCGTTGCCTTTGGAAGAGGATCCTCCATGGGAGGAGAGCCCAGCTCGTCAAAGACTCGACTCATCCGCCGCCTTTTTACGCACTTCGATTTGCATGATTGTGTGTAGCTGGCGTCTGTACTCCTCCTTTAGTAGTCAATGGTAGCCCATCAGCATGTCTTGTGGCGTGCCGGGGGCAGAGGATTGCCTCGCAGAGCCTCTTGGCAATGGGCCCACTCGTTGTCGTTGAGTTTGATCACGACACGCTCTCCTGTGTGTTTGTTCACCATGGTTGGCGGTTCGACTTCCCCTCCATTGTTAACGGGCGCGCCATTGCCACTATTGGTGGGCCCGTCGTTGGGTGGTCCACCATTAGGTATGCCACCGTTGGGCGGATCGGTGCCAGATCCGTTACCACCATTTTCGCGATTGGCGGTGGTGTCATCAGCATTGATGACGACGCACATGAAGTGGTTGGGGAAGCTGTTGCTTCCGCAACTTTCGGATCCGGAGTCATAGACTCCATCTTCCGTCGCTAGGTCACCCAGATCAGATCCGCGACTGCTTTCGCTATCCATGTTCCCAGCTGCTGCTGAGGTGTTGAGCTTGCTGAGGGTGCCGATTGGTGGCGGGAACCACGATGCTGGAGTAATCGCGGGTGACGTTGGTTGGTCAGGCATGCAAAGCATGCACATCTGACCAACCTGGAAGCGGAAGCTCCCAATCACCAGACTGATTCCATCGCCCATGGACTCGAAAGCCGGGCGAGAGCCCGGCATGTGGACGGTGAAGTCGAACGCGCCGAAGAGCTAGCGAATCTCTGCTGTTGTGGAGTTGTAGATCGCGGTTGATGGGTCTTAAGAAGCCGTGACATCAGCACTCCCAGTTCCCACAGACGGCGCCAATTGACGAGGGTTTAACTCATCAATGCCCATTGTTATGGACTTGGGTTTTGGAGAAGGAGGGAGCGCTAGAGGCATCAGTCGGCTAGCAAACAAGCACACAAGGACGCAAGGTTTACCCAGGTTCAGGCCTCGTAGAGGTCCCTACTCCTGCTTGTCTGCTCTTGGAATTAACGAAGGAATCGAAGATTATAGGGGCGCGTAGATGCAATCTGGCGAGAGTTGTGGAAACTAGGGTTGTGTGTGTCTTCCTCGCCGCCCCCTCCTAACCTTTATATAGATAGGCTAGGTCTCGGGTAGCAGGTCGAGTCGGTTACAGATTAGGGTTTTCCCTTTGAACTTTCTATCTTAAGCTTCTTCTTGTCTCGCAAGCAACCTAGAGTCCGTGGGCCACTCTAATTCTGTATTGGGCCTTGGCAACGCCGTGGGCTTCTGCTATATCTAGGCCGTATATACCAAACTCGAGTACCTATAGGGTATACCCATGTCACTTAAGGAAAGGAGATGAGGCTCTTCCTCCTCCAATTCTTAAAACTCTACCAAAGGAACTAAAATATAGGTTTCTTGATGAGACAAATAATTTTCCTGTTATTGTAAGTGCTAACCTTGAAGAGAAAGAGGAGGAAAACTTAATGAAGGTTCTCTGCATGCATCGAAATGCTCTTGGGTATTCGATGAGTGACTTGAAGGGGATTAGTCCCTCGATAGCCACCCAAAGAATATTCATGGAAGAAGGAGCTCAGCCAGTCGTGGACTTTTAGCGACATCTTAAACCTCACATGAAAGAGGAGGTAAGAAAATAAATAATACGTTTGTTGGATGCAGGCGTCATCTTTCATGTGGAGGAGAGTGAATGGGTAAGTCTTGTTCATTGTGTTCCAAAGAAAGGTGGTTTTATGGTTGTAGAAAATGAACATAATGAAATGGTACCTACTAGGACCGTTGTTGGACATAGGATGTGCATTGACTATAGGAAACTAAATAAGGAAACCCGGAAAGACCATTACCCTTTACTGTTTATAGATCAAACTTTAGAAAGGCTTGCTATGCATTCTCATTTTTGCTATTTAGACGCCTATTCCGTTTTTCCCAAATTGCTGTACACCCTGATGATCAACTAAAAACTACTTTCATTTGTCCCTATGGCCTTTATGCTTATCGTCATATGCCTTTTGGTCGTTGCAATGCTACTGCCACTTTTCAGAGATGCATGACTCCTTTTTTTCCGATTATGTTGAAAGTATTATGGAAGTGTTCATGGACGATTTCTCTGTTTATGGAACTTCCTTTAATCATTGTCTCCATAATCTTCATAAAGTTTTGTAGAGATGTGAAGACACTAACTTAGTCTTGAACTGGGAGAAATGTCATTTTATGGTTCAAGAATGCATAGTACTCGGTCACAAAGTCTCAGGTAAGGGCGTAGAAGTCGATAAGGCAAAGATTGAAGCAATAAAAAGGTTACCCCCTCCTCGAGATATAAAAGGTATAAGAATCTTTTTACGTCATGTAGGATTTTATAGAAGATTCGTTAAGAATTTTTCGAAAACTGCTAGACCATTAACTAACCTTCTTCAAAAGTATGTTCATTTTAATTTTGATGAAAAGTGACTTACTTCTTTCAACATATTAAAACAAGCCCTTCTTGAAGCTCCCATTATAAGACCACCTAATTGGAAGAAACCTTTTGAGCTATTTTGCGAAGATAGTCATGAAGCTGTAGGAGCAATTCTTTGTCAGTATGATAGTGATGACCTTAATATCATTCATCATGCTAGTCGCACCTTAAACAGGGCCCAAAAGAACTATCCTATGGCAGAAAAATAATTATTTGCAGTAGTTTTCTCCTATGATAAATTTAGATCTTATATGATGGACTCCAAAGTTAGAGTACATAGTGATCGTGTTGGCTTAAATGAAATCCTAGAAAGGACTAATGTTAAGCCAAGAATGATCTATTGGACTCTACTCTTGCAAGAATTTGATTTACGGATCCTACAAAGGAAGGAAGAGATGGAGGAAACATTCATGGACACTCGAGAAGTTGCTCATCCAAAGGACGTGTCATCCGTGTACATACACGTGGTAACCACACTACCAAAAAAGAATTTCTCTATATCATCTTGCAAAGATTTTGGTGATTTTATATGACCTGTTTTATTCAAAGAGAGGAAGAAAAGAAACTAAAATAAGACCATATTCCCTCGATGATCATGGCTTATGAAATCCTAAACACATATTTGTTCTAAATGATTTTCTACTATTTCTTTTTGCATATTTGATTTCCTCTCGTTTTTCTGAGTTCATTGCCGGTTTTACGAGATCGGTATGGGCAGGCCGTACGGCCGGATCCGCCCGTACCGCTGGTCGTTAAGACTGCAGGTGTCTCAGTTTTGTTTTCACATATTCGGTACGACCGCACCATACGGGCGCACCCCCCCCCCCCCCCCCCGTATGGCTGGTCGTTATCTATTATGTGACCGCCTTCCAATTTTCATTTACTAGTCCGTAAAAAACTGAAATTGAACCGCCGTGAAGTCGGTACGGATGGGCAGTACGGGCGGGACCCGCCCGTACTGCTTAGTCGGTTGACTAATTACCGACTTCAACTCGTGTCGTTTTTGGAAACGACCCGGTACGAGCGCGTCATATGGGCGTGCGCCCGTATCAACTGGTCGTTACGACCCGAATTTCCTTCTTTTGCAAATATTTGTTTCCATATTTGTTATGATTCTATTCTTGCGCGACCCTTTTCCTCCCAGTATGAATTTTATCCTGCACCTAACCCTTTATAAATCTCCTAGAAGGGCTCTATCCTTATATTGATAATACATATCTTCTCCACAATCTACTTCTTCCTCGTAAACTCTTTGGAACCATGTCCTCTACATGGAGTACCCTTCAAGAGAAGGAAGATCTCTATGGGTCGTCTTCAAGGATTATGGAGGAATACAAAGTTGTTGTAGCAAAAGATAAAAAGTTAGAAGATGATGATGGATTCAAGCTGATGGAAACACTAAAGGATTGGTGCAAGGTGTTCAGCATAGGCATTGGAAAAGAAGGCGACTTCAATGAAGTTCAACTTGATTTAGAGGGAGATGGGGAGCTCTTCTTGAAGAAGGTGAAGAGACAAGGGCAGGAGATCCAATCTTCCCTAGACAAGCTCGTTCGCCGCATCAAGAAGATTGAGGTAAAATCTCCTGGATCTTGTAAACATATTGAAATGTTGCGTCTCTACCTAGACCAGATGGATCTGAAGATAATGAAAGAGCTAGAAGCAAATCTCAACATCATCCTCAGATCCATTAATGCCTAGAAGCAAACAATAGAGATGTACAAGGCTCTTGTTGAGCAGCTCGAGAAAGTGAATGAGCAGTGATGAATTCGTATCTTGATCTTGGAGTCATCAAACAAGATGCTCCGCGCAAGTCTTCGTGATTCGAGAGTTTCTCCACCTGCAAATTAGAGGAGCACGCCGCGGTATCAAATAATCGCAAGGGATTATTTGAGCCACCCGGCTTGATTCCAAGCTTGGGGGATCTGTGAGAACCTTGTAATTTATCTTACAGTTTTTTCATATTTACTTTTTTGCACACATGGTTAGGTTTAAATTTCCAAATTTGCATTAGTTGCATCAACTTCGAGTTTCCTTTATTCAAGAGAAGAATTATATCTGTTGAGTTATGAGCCTTTATGATAATTGAAGTTGTGTTTGATTCATCATTATTATATTAGATGATTGAACTAGGCTGAGTGTTATGATACTTATACAGCTGTCATAATTTTAGGGACCTCCACACCAACAAAAGTATTGATTAAGTTATGAGAAGAAGAACTCTAGTAGCATATTATAATTAAGAGTTTTTGAAAGCCATGGAAGTAGTGAGCATGACCAAATGGCTGTGCCGAAAATAAGAAGAGAAAAAGGAGTAAGCAAAAAAATTGGCATACAAGTATCAAAAGAGAAGAAGAAAGCAACTATCAAAAGAATCAAACATAGAAAAAAGAGAAGAAAAAGAGGAAATGATCATGAATCTTCATTATTAAACTTAGCGCTCTATATCTTCAAACTCCATGATTATATGATATGTTGAATCACTAGTAGCTTCTTATAATTTCATTGATATTGAAAAAGGTGTGGAAGCCTCTAAGTTATGTAATGTGTAAGGGTATGGTAATACCCCCGACGTGTCTCTACATCCGATGTTGTATTCCTGCTTCATTCCTACCTCATTTATTGTAATAACTCGTGTCTCATGAACATGATGATCTTGTCCATAAGCCACCATATTGCTTGGGGACGAGCAAGAGCCTATCTTGGGGGAGTTGATGCATCCAAAATCAAAGCATATTTACCTTTTTTGCATAAATAGAGTAGGGATTTTTGTATTTCACCGCGTCTACGCGCACTATTTTGTTCTTGTTTCAACAGGATCCCAAATCATGGAGTCATATATGAACATATTAATTAGAGCTGTCATATTGTGTAATTATATGATATTTCTGAGTGATAAAAGTCATTTTATGAATTTGCCTTTGCACCTGGAAGAATACCAATCGAAAAGGAAGCATTAGTATGGTTAACGACCATTGGTATGGGTGGATCCCGCCCATACCGTCCGCCCGTACCAGGCGCCATCGCGACCGCCTCGTCAAATACTTCTCTCTGGCAAAGACGAGAGGGAGATCCGACATTCACAGCCAGCAGAAACCACGAAACACCACATCCGAGAGGGATCTGAAGGAGGAACTTGGCTAGGGTAAAATCCCAGCTGATCCACGGATCATTGGAGGACAACGCATCATCCCCTTCATCATCAACCGCTGCATCCTCATCACCACCATTACTCCATCTTTCATCTATTAGATCTCTTTGTAATTCTAGATTCAATTGTGGTTTGTATTAGGTCTACCTTCGTATTTTTATCCATTCATTTGATTACGATGATGTTATTGATTGCTTCCATGAGTGAGTAGTTCCTTTGTTCTTGGGGAGATGGAGAAACCCTAGCACAATTATGAACTTGTAATAAAGATGATCTATTCTTGTGTCCGTATGACTTGCTTGTCTATGATATAATTATGATGTGTGTTTGATCTCTCTCTTTAGATGGTATGCATAGTCGGCCGCATATCATTTGCCTTCAGAACTAAAGGGAGGGAGAAATCCTTTGGACATGTCTTGGAAGCGTACCTAGAATGCCCCATGACAGATTGACGCCGGCTCGTAACCTACACGGTCAAAGAGGGATTAAAGGGGGACTCCCTAAGCTAATTACGATATCCACGGGGAAACCCTTAATTGCGGTGGTTTGTATGGGTGATTTCTCTCAGACATCGCAGTGGTTATTTAGAGATGGCCTCACACTTGGCTCAACAAAGTGGCTTCCTACGAGCCTTGTTGTGAACATCTTATTATGGGGCTCTCTCCACGCATGTCATGACACAAGAAGTATGTTATCTTGGTTGCACATAACAATAATACTATGCTAGTGGTGTATCCTACATCTCCGAGAACATTTTAGCCCTATTGAGTTCAACCACACTTCCACATAAACTTGTTACTCGTTTTCTTTTTACTTGTTTTAATTACATTTCTGCAAACAACCATAAACCTTTCAAACACCCTTTACTTGAGATCAAAGACATCTTACAAGTATACTTTGGTAGAGAGTAACAAGAGGCATAAAGACCTTTACCAATAGCTCTTTGTGGGTTCGATATCTTTACTTCGAAACTAGCTACAATTGGTCTGTGCACTTGCAGTCATCAGCGGGCAGGCTGTTCGACCTTGCCGATGACCCCACGGTGGTGGCGCTATCGCTGTCATGCACCTTCTGTGTTTTCGGGTGGAACATGGAGCGCTTAGTCCTAGGGAACATGTACATGCACGCCTTTACCCTCGCGCTCATCTGCGTCGTGCCGCTGATGTCTACGCACTTCTATTCTTGTAGACAGTTGTTGGGCCTCCAAGTGCAGAGGTTTGTAGAACAGTAGCAAGTTTTCCCTTAAGTGGATCACCCAAGGTTTATCGAACTCAGGGAGGAAGTGGTCAAAGGTATCCCTCTCAAGCAACCCTGCAATCAAGATACAAGAAGTCTTTTGTGTCCCCAACACACCCAATACACTTGTCAGGTGTATAGATGCACTAGTTCGGCGAAGAGATAGTGAAATACAAGTGGTATGGATAATTATAAGTGGTAACGGTGCCAGAAAATAGCTTGCCGGCGTGTGGTTGACGTGGGAAAAGACTAAAGGCAAACTGAAATAAAGAAGGAAGCAAGCAAACATGTAACAGATCTAATTGCAAATGGTGTATCAATGCTTAGAAACAAGGCCTAGGGATCATACTTTCACTAGTGAACACTCTCATATAAATATATTCTTCTTTATGATACTACTCTTAACTACTCTCCGGTTGGACACACTAATCGTTGGTAGGGCTATAACAACACACCTCAAAGTAAGCCTTTCCCATCTAGATAACCCCACACTGTCACCTTGAGCACTAGATGGTTCCAACAAACACCACAATTTCATAAAGACATCCAACTCCAAATATAACTCATAACAAGTATTTGTAATCTCTAGCCTAAGTGCCACCATGGTGTGCATGCTGTCACTTTCACACACATGGGGAGAACAGAGATCTATTAAAGCACTTAAGTAGCAAGGTAGATCTATAGATTACAAGCTCATGATCACAATATGATCACGCATAGAGAGAGATGAACACATAGCTACCAGTAGAACCCTTAGCCTTGAGAGAGAACTACTCCCTCCTCATCATGGGAATCAGCAATGGTGATGGAGATGGTGGTGGATATCGATGGAGATGGCTCCGGGGACACTTCCCCATCCTGGCAGGGTGCCGGAATAGAGACTTTCTGTCCCCCGAATCTCCCCTTTGGTGGCGGTGGCACTGCGGAACTTTTCGTGGATTTCTGATTGACGATCTAGGGTTTTTGCTTCGGGGGAGATATATAGGCGAAAGAGGCAAGGTCGGTGGCCGGCCAGGGGGGCACACCATGCCCTGGCACGGCCTGGGGGTACCCGCGCCTAGGTGTGTGGCCAGGCCCTGGCCCTCCTCCGTCTCGTATTCTGGCTCCGTGAATCTTCCGGTAAACTAGGAACTTTGGCTTTTGTCCCGTCCAATTCTGAGAATATTCATTTTCTGACTTTTCTGGAACCAAAAACAGCAGAAAAGAGGCAACTGGCACTGTGGCGCTTGTTAATAGGTTAGTCCAAGAAAGTGCATAGAAAAGTACTCCAAAGTGTGGACAAAACATAAGAAAGTAGATAAAACCAAGCATGGAACATCAAAAATTATAAATACATTTGCAATGTATCAACATCCCCAAGCTTAACTCCTGCTCGTCCTCGAGTAGGTAAGTGATAAAAAGAAAGAATAATTTTTGAGGTGACATGCACCATCATAAACTTGATCAAAGTATTTGTAAAACATTCAAAGCTGGGATCATAGTACTTCAATCATAACATGAAAGACAAAGTTCTAGCAATAAGACAAAGAAACTATGTTGCAACGTGAAAAGGCATAAACAAAAGATTCATGAATAACAATGTTTTGCAAGACGTTTGTTTGTTTCACATAAAGAAAACATAGCATAGTAGTATTCAGCTTGTCCCTCATAGAGTAGCAAATATAAATGCATAGGACACCTTCAAAGTTCATAAGAGTGACTAGATACAAATAGTTTAAAAGAAGCAATATCAAAGCTATGCATCAATCAATAAGTCTTGGGACAATGCACACAGAACTAAGAATGGCCACTATGCTCTCTCAATAGGTGCATAAAGATAGAAGGTGGAGACTCAACATAAAAGTAAAAGAAAGGCCTTCATAGAAGGAAGTAGGGATTCAAGTCTCATAAAGATCTTCCAAAAATTATGGTACTTAATAGCTTTCAGCTCTCATTGCCCCTATCATAAGCATCTTGAAGTGATTAAGGTTAAAGTGAACAAACTATGGTGTATATGCTTGACGAAGTATAAGTTGGAAATCTCATGTCCCTTGAATACGGGGGCCGCTCCTCATGCTACTCAAGTTTAGTCACCGGTAAGTTCTTGTCATCGTAAGTACATGTGTATCATAGAGAACCGCCAATGGGGTACCCCTTGCCCGATGATAAGGAAGAATCCCCGTATCAAAATGACAAGGCAAGCAGACAATGAGCATCTCAGCAATCTTCTTATTTACAATGGGAATATGGTGCTTTTTTCTCTCTTTCCTCTTTTCAAAGTATCTCCTTTTTTCTTTTCACTTTTTTCTCAATATAGGACTCTTTTTTTTATAAGAATGCTTCATAGATAGCTCATTATGGTTACGTTTAGGTTTCCACCATGTCATCATGGATTAGACCAGTGGCCCAGGCGTTTCTCTAACACATATACATAACTCCATGGACTTACAAGCTCCCCTTTCATTTCACACCGACGACATCCATAGACAAAAGAGCATGATATCAACTAGGTACAAAGTACTAGTGCAATGTTGAAAGTGTTCCCCATGACAGCATGGTTCTGCTAATCCCCAACAAATAAGTGCAAGCATATACAACATAGACGACACAATGGTTCAAGTTTATTAAGGGCAAGAAAATTAAAGTGTGCCATCAAGTTCGTGAGAGCTTTAATCACTAGTTTTCTCATAACAAGTTTAATTTTGAAGGTAAACAAAAACATGAATATACTTGGAATAGCATATGCTAATAGGTAGGTATGGTGGACTCTTTGGAATAACTTGGTTTAGGGAGTTGGATGCATGAGGGGAACTCATACTTGGTTGTGGAGGCTAGCAAAAGACTGGGAGCGACAAACTAGGAGAGCAATAATGGCCATAATCATGTAGAGCGACAAAACATCATTGATCAAAGCATAAAGTGATACTACAAGTTGAAAACTAAAGGATCATAAAGGCTTATGGTGACTTTGGATAGTCATAACATGGTGTGATCATGCACCAAGTCAACCCAAATAAAGCATCAAAGGAGAATACCACAATACTACGCTTTAATATGCTAAAACAACGCATGATTCTTCCAAGGCACATTAAGCAATCTCAATTGTTTATAACATGTCATGCTACAGCAAAGAATACTAAGCATAAAGCCAAATCAATATCAAGCATGGCATGACAAAGCATAGGCCACAGTTAAAAACAAGCTCTCTTTAACACTTAAGCATGAACTTTCCTACTCTTTTCCAAACCAAACCAAACTATTTGAAAACCAATGTATGAAAGAGGGGTTCCAACCAATTTATTCAGCAAACTAAGAAAACCAAGCAAACGAAAACGAAAAAGAAGACGCTCCAAGAACAACACAACCGTGCATGAAACAATAAAAATGAAGCGTTTGGAAGAAACCTGGGATTTTTATTGATAAAGAAGGGGATGCCTTGGGCATACCCAAGCTTTGACGCTTGTACTTCTTGGATATTTCTTGGGGTGACACGCGTGGCATCCCCAAGCTTGAGATTTAGTCCATCCTTCATGTCATTACTCATTCCTTCCATATACCTGAAATTTTTCCTTCATACAAAGCTTCACACAATCTTTATTAGCAACATTAGTGCACTCAAGATAATAGGTCTTTAGGTTCAGTTCTAACACCAATAAACTTCCATTAGAACACTAGCTACTGAATCACTTCCCTCAAAAAGCTCAATTCCCCAAAAGAACTCAAAAAGGAACCAACAAGAAGCAAATGCAGAAAATGGCAGAAATCTGTCAAAACAGACCAAAAGGTAAAGACGATTTTTTTCGAAGACCTTCTGTTGCTCAAATCAAAAAGTGTTGAACTAACGAAAGTTAGATAACAACCTGGGGTAGAAGCACAAAATTCACGCCTCAAAAGGACGTACAGATATTTTACAAGAATTTTTACGGTGAAGCACAGAAATCTGTTTCGGGACAGCAACTTTCCCAATCATTACTTCTCTCTCATTAGAGGTTACTCTTGGCACAAAAAGCAAATAAAAAGTATAAGGAGCGGTTATTACTAAAGTAATAACTTCCAAGACTCATCTAATACTTTTGGGTTATCTCCCAATAAGTACTTTTCTTTAACGCCTTTAAGTTAGGCATGATAGTTTGAGAAGATGCTCACATAAGAAATATGAATTGAAGTAAAAGAGAGCATCAAGAAGCAAATTCAAAACACATTTAAGTCTAACCCACTTCCTATGTATAGGAATCTTGTAAAGAAACAAGTCATGAAAGCACAAAGCAACAACCATAGTAAAGCAAAACAAGTGCAACTTCAAAATTTTCAACATAAAGAGGGGAAACTTAATATTATTGAGGTGCATAGAACCATGTTTCCCTCTCTCATAATAACTTTCAGTAGCATCATGAATAAAATTAACAATATAACTATCACATGAAACATTCTTATCATGAGCCACATGCATAAAAGAATTAATACTCTCCACATAAGCATAGTCATTCTTATTAATTGTAGTGGGAGCAAATTCAACAAAATAGCTATCATTATTATTCTCATCACCATAATCATCAAATATAGGAGGCATATTGTAGTCATAATTATTTTTCTCCTCACTAGTAGGTGGACTGAAAATATCATATTCATCATTATAATCATCATATATTGGAGGTTTGGTATCATCATAAGCAATAGAATAGCTATCTTCCAAAGCTGGGGAACTAAAAAGATCATTTTCATAAAAACTAGCTTCCCCAAGCTTAGACTTTTCCATAGCATTAGCAATAATGGTGTCCAAAGAATTCATACTAACAACATTGCTATTAGCGTGCAAATAAAGTTCCATAGGTTTTTTAATTTTCTCTTCAAACACTTCATGTCCTAACTCAAGATAAATACTATAAAGCTCTCTAATTTTGTTGTTGTTTTCCATTAAGCCTAACTAGTACAAGAAACAAAAAGACAAAATTGCAGAATCTAAAGGAAATAACTTCGAGCACTCACACCAGAGGATGTGAGTACCTTTTACCTTACCTCCCCGGCAATGGCGCCAGAAAATAGGCGTTTGCCGTGGGAGGTTCTTCTTCTTTAATCCTCTGGTGTGAATACTTTTTACCTTACCTCCCCGGCAACAGCGCCAGAAAATAGCTTGATGTCTACGCACTTCTATTCTTGTAGACAGTTGTTGGGCCTCCAAGTGCAGAGGTTTGTAGAATAGCAGCAAGTTTTCCCTTAAGTGGATCACCCAAGGTTTATCGAACTCAGGGAGGAAGTGGTCAAAGGTATCCCCCTCAAGCAACCCTGCAATCAAGATACAAGAAGTCTCTTGTGTCCCCAACACACCCAATACACTTGTCAGGTGTATAGGTGCACTAGTTCAGCGAAGAGATAGTGAAATACAAGTGGTATGGATAATTATAAGTGGTAACGGTGGCAGAAAATAGCTTGCTAGCGTGTGGTTGACATGGGAAAAGGCTAAAGGCAAACTGAAATAAAGAAGGAAGCAAGCAAACATGTAACAGATCTAATTGCAAATGGTGTATCAATGCTTAGAAACAAGGCCTAGGGATCATACTTTCACTAGTGAACACTCTCATATAAATATATTCTTCTTTATGATACTACTCTTAACTACTCTCCGGTTGGACACTCTAATCATTGGTAGGGCTATAACAGCACACCTCAAAGTAAGCCTTTCTCATCTAGATAACTCCACACTATCACCTTGAGCATTAGATGGTTCCAACAAACACCACAATTTCATAAAGACATCCAACTCCAAATATAACTCATAACAAGTATTTGTAATCTGTAGCCTAAGTGTCACCATGGTGTGCACGCTGTCACTTTCACACACATGGGGAGAACAGAGATCTATTAAAGCACTTAAGTAGCAAGGTAGATCTATAGATTACAAGCTCATGATCACAATATGATCACGCATAGAGAGAGATGAACACATAGCTACCAGTAGAACCCTTAGCCTTGAGAGAGAACTACTCCCTCCTCATCATGGGAATCAGCAATGGTGATGGAGATGGTGGTGGATATCGATGGAGATGGCTCCGGGGACACTTCCCCATCCTGGCAGGGTGCCGGAACAGAGATTTTCTGTCCCCTGAATCTCCCCTTCGGTGGCGGCGGCCCTACGGAACTTTTCGTGGATTTTTGTTTGACGATCTAGGGTTTTTGCCTCGGGGGAGATATATAGGCGAAAGAGGCAAGGTCGATGGCCGGCCAGGGGACCCACACCATGCCCTGGCGCGGCCTGGGGGTACCCGCGCCTGGGGTGTGGCTAGGCCCTGGCCCTCCTCTGTCTCGTATTCTGGCTCCGTGAATCTTCCGGTAAAATAGAAACTTTGGCTTTTGTCCCGTCCAATTCTGAGAATATTCATTTTCTGACTTTTCTGGAACCAAAAACAGCAGAAAACAGGCAACTGGCATTATGGCGCTTGTTAATACGTTAGTCCAAGAAAGTGTATAGAAAAGTACTCCAAAGTGTGGACAAAACATAAGAAAGTAGATAAAACCAAGCATGGAACATCAAAAATTATAGATACATTTGCAATATATCAGCCGCTACTGGACTTCATGGTCCCCACGCTCACCATCCACGAAACCATGCTCGACTACCTCGTCGACACCGCATGCGCGATGCTCTCCATGCTCAGACTCACGTACGGGGAGTTCTGGCAGAAACGGATGGGAAACAGGTCCAGGCTGCCACCTGACAAGCGGTCTTGCATGCCCGTGTCCGTACGAATGGTGGCGCACTATGCCAAGTGGCTCATGTGTGTGTCGTGTGTGCTGGCGCAGGAGGTGAGGACTAGCAATTTCTATGATGTGGAGGGCAATGCGACAAGGTGGGAGAAGGGAAACCAACAATGGCGCATCTTGAGAGGGAAGGGTACCTCATAACATTGATGCTGGCTAAGGAGACCGACGAGCGTGTCCATGCACCACCTATGCCCTGAGGCTGAACAAATAGAGGATTTAAGAAGAAACTAGTTCAAAACTAACTTTGAACTCATAGGCATTAGCTAAATCGAATGTTGAACTATGAATCCCGAGAATTGGCACTCTGAACTTTCTAATACCGGTCTATTTTCAACCTTGAGGTCATTTGATCTGGAATTTTGCTGCCGTGGCAGGTCAAACTCGGGTTATTGACTTGGGTCCACATGACATATCCATATATCTTAATTCTCTATTCTTATATGATCTACTCTCCCTTGAAATCGATCCCCTCGTACTCTCCTCGTTGGCGTCTTAGCTCGGCCCCATTCATGATGGCCGAGGCAACACTACTCTATCTCTTCCACACCTCCTCACAAAGGCTTACCTACTCCTGTGTGTGCGCACTACCTGCAGGTCGCAGGGCCACAGGAGTCTGACCTCCTTCATGTGTCACACGCTGCAGATCAAACAACAGGTACCCGTGGCTTCTACTATGCGCAAGAGTTGACGGTGTTCCCGTGCTTGCTTCACCAATAACAGCGATCTCCTTGAGACATACGTGTGACGGACGCCCCAACATGTGGCTCTCTGCTTCCACCTAGGCAGGTAACTATACTAGATCATTGATTTGCATTAAGGTGTCAAGTGGGATCTCATCAAATTCCCACCTATAGTTCATTTGCAAATTCTCTAGATTTTGACAAATGAACTAGAAGCTAGTCTTTGGTGGGATCCCACTTGCACCCTAATCTATGGTACAAAGCGCTAGATAACAGAGCACACAAGCTAGGACACACCGAGAAATGCTTTTCTTCGTGCATGGGAGGTCCCCGCATGGATTGTTCCTGTTTTGTTGGGTTTCATTTGGTCCAAACAGAGAGACTACAATTCACCAAAACTTAATGAAAACATGATGACACACCATGGCACGAATCATAAAGCATCATATCGTCATTTAAAAAACATGCATGGGACCAGAATTTCCACCCTTCTAAACCAAAGGGATACCAGGCCAACATGGATTCTGCAACCAATGACCTAGTTCTAAACTAGATAAAATTTGATCCTATTAGAGCAACTCTAACAAATCCTGTATATCTCGCCTCTTAAAAACGTGTAAAAAGGACGATGAAAACGCATTTACAGTTTCGCGTAGGATCGTGCCGAATAGATCCCGCAAATGGGAACCATAAAAGCAAATTTTTGATTTGTGGTTCATGTTTGCGGGATCTGTTCGGCACCAACCTGCAGCCCGGTACCGTAAATTGGTCGATTTTATACAAATTTCATAAACTAAACAATAGATATGCAATACCAACGCAAATAGATGCAATATTCAATAGCTTTTACATCCAATAGTCCCAGCCAAACGATACCCAAATACATGGGCAATGTTCAACACAACAAGTGACCCAAAAAGTAGCACTGTCACTGCATCAGGCAAAGCTTTACTGAAGACAATCATGCAACACTGTCGTCATCCTCCTAGGTGGTACCTCCATCGCCACCACTCCCGCACCTTCACCTTGGCTTGGTTTTTGGATCCATGGTCATGATCTTGGTCTCTTCAGCCAAGAGCTCGGTTCGTTGCCTTCCTCTCCTCGATCTTGAGTCCCTTCTCCTCCAAATCGGCCTTGCGCTTAACATCCACCCGAATTTCTTGCCACCATTCTTTATTCTCTTCTAGTTTCTTCTCTGATATGATGATCTTGGTTTGCATGGTCTCCCTCATCAACACCTCCTCCGATTTCACCATGTCATCAATCTTGCCCCTTAAGCTTGCATCCTTGGCCTTCATCTTCTCATGGTCCTTGGAAATATTTCGGCCATCGGGCTTTCCCTTATTCCTCCCTACTTCATTGTCACTTTAATCATCGTCCATTTGGGTGAAAGCTCCTTTTTTGGGAGGAGGTTCTTGATCCCACAATCTCCATTTGTTGCTATGCTCTAGAATTTTGTAGCAATGATGAAGCCCGAAGCTCTTCCTCTTGGACGTGGTCATGTATTTGTACCTTCCTTGACCAATGCCATCCTACAAATAAAATAAAGATTGTGTGGGAAATGCTATCTGGCAAATGCACAATCAAATGGAAGAATAAATGTACACAACACACTCACGTATTCATCAATGGAAACTCCATTTGGAGGTGCATTTTCTCACTTGTTCCAAGCATGCTCTCCAACGGCTACAAGTAGCTTTGATCACATCCCAACGAACTTGTAGTGACCTTGCATTGCGTGCTGATGGTTTGGTTGACAAAATGGCAAGGAAATGGAAAAACTTGTCCTTAATCCATCGCCAATACCTCTTCTCAGTTTTATCATTGCCCATCACCGCATCGAGTGACACTGCATCCCATGCCCTACACAAGGAAATGTATACAGACTCATGATAGTTTAAAGCTCTTCAGCGTTGGGTGGGCTACGAGCCACGAGGATCTCCTCACCATCACCATCCGCATCACCATCCTCCTCTCCCTCTTAGCCGCCCTCCTTGTCAAGATGTGTGTTGTCAATATCATGGTCATACTCATCTAGCGGTGTGGTGTCAATATCCACGGAGCTCGAATTGAGCATGTCGACAAACTAAGTTGGAACCTCGTGCAAATTGACGCTACACGGATCGACAAGGTAAAAATTGGCAACAATCCACACCGGAGAAAAGAGGCAAAATTAATACGTGTCTGAGGCGAGCGGGGATCGGCCATGGGAGCGGCGTGCAATAACCTTCTTGGTAGGATGGGGCACAAGAGGAGGCAGCGACACAGGCGCTGGCTAGGCCATGGCAGTGGGAGGCACAATACGACTGTTGGCTCCCATGCGCTTGCGCTTCTGCTCGGCCACACCGTTGGCGGTGGGAGCCGCTCGAGATCCCGCGGATGCGCGAGCTGCTGGAGTAGAGCAAGGTAGCGTAGTGGCAGCCGACTTTGCCTGCGTATTCTTCGTCGGTGCGGGAGTGAGTGGGTGCTTGGTTGGGACTGCCCCACCTGCAGATCTACTTGCGTGGTGTAGGTGGACTCCATGGCGGAGCTACGACGCCGCGGCTGGGTGAGGAGACAGCGGAGCGAGTAGATCGTCGGCGGCGGCACGAAAGGGAGAAGGCAGCAACTCACGCCAACGACCCGAGGAAATGCATTCGACACTCGGTTTGCTCGAAAAAACTGAGAAAGTAGCGCTCCGCGGGGCGAATCTACGTTGCACCAAACTTTTTTTAGGTTCCGCAAAAAGTTTGTTCGGGCCAGTTTTTGACGCGGGATCCATAAAAATCAGCTATTTTAAGGTTTTCGCATTTTTACGGCATCTGCTAGAGTTGCTCTTGTACGATGAATATTGTGTATATATTAGTTCAGAATTTCTAAGCAAAGGCGTTGAAAAGTGTCGTTAAAGTTGTGATCCAAATTCAGTAAGAAGGCTAACTTTTAACGAGCGGAGCAAGACCCGTCGCCAGGTAGGCTTGAGCCGAAATAGGGAGTATTGTGCCGTACTCACTGCCATGCATAATAAGTGTCTCTACCATGGTCGCAGGCTTTGGCAAGGCGACCCGCTCTCTCTGTTGCTTTTTGTCCTTGCTATTGATCCGTTTACCCAACTTTTAGTGTCTTGAGAACTTCTCTCTACGCGGATGACGTCGCAGTTTTTGTCGCTCTTTACAAGGAAGATATAATTTGGGGACCATCTCAAAGAGCTTTGGTGAAGTCACCGGGCTATGCACAAACTTTCAAAAGAGCTTCGTCATCCCAATTAGATGTGTGCAAATAAACCTTGATGATATTCTTGAGGGCATCCCGGCAAGAACAACCCGAGCCTCCTTCCCATTCAAGTATCTTGGCCTTCCATTATCTATATGGCAGCTTAAGCGGGTTGACTTCCAACACCTCGAAGACAAGTGTGTCGGGAAGCTCCCAAATTGGAATGGTAAATTCATTACTGCGGCCGGTCGGTCCTCTTTTGTGAAGTCGGTCAATGCATCCCAA
This sequence comes from Avena sativa, assembly GCA_916181665.1. NCBI lineage: Eukaryota > Viridiplantae > Streptophyta > Magnoliopsida > Poales > Poaceae > Avena > Avena sativa. The sequence continues at coordinate 379,065,049 of OV702290.1, read as the reverse complement.
GCCCTCCACTACTTGACACCTCTTCTACTCCCTCCAGGCACAATCAACTTTATGAAGAAACTACAACGGGCTTTCCTTTGGGGGGCAAAATACACTACTATCGGGGCCAGATGCAAAGTGAATTGGGAGACTGTGTGCCGCCCAAAGAAGCTTGGCGGTTTTGGTATTCTCCAGCTTGACAAATTCGCAACGACGCGTCGATTATGTTGGCCTTGGCTTGAATGGAAAGACCCAAGAAAATTTGGGTGGGCTTCGGTAACCCCAAGAAAAATTGGGTGGACTCCGGTAACCCTTCTACGCCGCAACTACTATAGCGGTGGGCAATGGCCACAAGACCCCCTTTTGGCATTCCCCGTAGCTCCAAGGGATGAAACCAATAGATATTTGTAACACCCTAGTTTAAGTTAATCCTATATTAAGATTTGTTTATGCATTCATGAGCATCATATTTTAAAATATGCATTGAAAAAATAAAGACAAAACCCTAAAACCCTAACCCCTCATCTTTGAAAACCTCTCAAATGGGTTTTTAAATATTTTGAAATCATAAAAGTATTGGAGCCAAAATTGACTAAAAGGGCCCCTGCTGTATTTTATATATTTTACAAATCCCTCTAGTAATGTCTGAAATTCCCAAAAATAATTTTGAAATGGATTTACAAATGGAAATCAGAAAACAGAAAAGAAAAAGGATTTTCGAGAAATAAAAACGTTTCCTAGCTCCCTGGGCCGCAGCCTCCATTCCCTGCCGTCCGCCACCATCTCGATCAATTCCAGCGCCTTCCGACCACCCCTGGCCACCCTGGAACGCTCTTTGTGATCCTGGTAAGCAGACGATGCTCAAGCACCTCTCAATCGCCCACCCCACGCTCTGTATCATCCCCGCACCGCGCGTCGTCGTCCTCCGCCGCAGGCCACCGTGGAGGAGCAAGCTCCGATGACCATAGAGCAGCGGATCTGTCCTAATTAGTTTCCGCTTGGTCTTCTCTGTCGATCGCGTGCAACCTCGACCCCTCACGAGCCCTCCACCGCAGTCCCCTCGTCGTTCTGTGGCTCACCGCCATCGGTGACATCACCCGATCGTCGCCGCGCGCGGTCAGCGTAGGCAAACCCCCTGGCCCCACTCGCCAGCGTGGCTGCTGATGTGGCATCGGGCCCAGCAGTCAGCCACAGTGGCTAGGTGCAATTTAAAGCTATGTGCTGACGTCATAATAATGCAGTAAAGTTTTTTTAATTGTTTTTAGTAATTTTAGAAATTGTTATAATCTTATAAATTCAATAACTAATTATTTATAAGTCAGAAAATATGTATAATATACCAAAATGTTTAGAAAAATGAGATCTACACAATAGACTCACATTCATGCATTCTTCAACAACTTTAATTGCAAGTTTAATTAGAAGAATAGATGAAATCCCGTAGGTGATTCTGAGGTTCCCTTATTGTAGGGTTTGCACCCCTCAAACCCGGTTAAATTGTCAAGCATGTTCTAGGGTTACATTTCAATGCTATTTAACTTTTCATATAATCATCCTTGATTGAGCATTGCATCGAAGTCATGTGTTGATTGTTTCCCCTTTCTTTTCAGTGTTTACTTCTTCTCGGTAGAATACGATATCGAGATCAAGATCGAAGACCGAGATCAACACCATCGAAGATCGACAAACAATACTTGATCAACTATAATCGAGTCCAATACAAGATGTCTAAAGCTCTGCTTATTGGTTATCAACAAACAAGGCAAGCATAGCCCCACAATTATCCAATCCTATGGTTTCAAAAGCATTTCCGTTATTGCCATGATGCATACGATTCTACTGTGGTATTTTATCGATAGATAGAGTATCATATCTGTTGCATTACTCCCCTTGAGATTATATTACCTGATCCACTACTCCTAGCATAACTAGGTTTGGCTTGTGTGCACTGCGAGAGCTATTATCTATGTCTTGCTTAGTCATGCTTAGCTGTCAGTGCTAGTTCATCCAGATGATGTATCATATGCAGAGAATCTAGTATGACAGGAGAACGAGGTATACTGATGAGGTAAGTTCATTGGTAAAGGTTAAACATGCTAAGGCTTGTATGGGAGGCCATGGTGGGATGTGGTTTTTATAGTCCCATGCTCGCCACACTAGGAACCGAGTTCTTGCCTTTGGAACCAAGACGAGCGTACAGCCACACGGGACTTGGGAGCCCCTCCGCTAATTAACTTGCCTAGTAGATTCCATGAGTCACATAGTTCGGGCGTTCTATTCAACATATGCATATTTGGTTGTTCTCGAAGGCGGTAAAGGAGGTGCATCATAACAGGTAGGTAAGCATGGCCGGGTTGCTTGGGGTAGATAGCGCCCCTGATAAACCAACCTCGCCTCACATCTCTAGGGACCGGCTTCGGGATTTGACCCGTTACGGCGGAACCATCCTTAGGGCGTGACTCATGGTCTCGGCGAAAGCAAGGTAAAGGTCGTGACCAACCACCCTCTGTCGGCCTTCCAAGGAAGAGGGCTAATCATGTGGCATTAAGAGTCGGTTGGTACGTGTGGGTAAAGTTGTACACGCCTGCAGGGTTAAATCTTTTCGAAAATCCGTGTCCACGGTTATGGACGACTTAGGAATGAACGTGGGATCATAGAGAATATTAACCTATAATCGTAAAACTTGACAACTAAGATTTGTTAAGGATGCTTTCTCATGGGTACGAGGGGTTGATCCTAGTTGTGAGATGAGGATTACTTTGTTGGATATCAAAAGATGATGATCAATTTTTTGAAGATATCGCTCTCTTATCCCCTTTTAAAATATTTTGGTTAGACGGGCTTCTTCTCCCTCTTGTTTTATAAATAACTAGGAAAATGCCCGCGCGTTGCAGCAGCTTCTAGATATAGCCATAATGAAAAAATGGAACATGAATATTCATTCATCTCTAACATCTTTTAAGATTTGGTCCCTTTTCTAAGAAGAGTCTTCTCTAATGTTGTATGTTGCCTTGAAGCAAGGTGGGATTATTAATTGTTTGCATATGGAGAGAAATTCCCGTAGAAAGTCAACTTTTCTGGCCTGCTGACATATTTTTAAGTGTGGCTTACATCCCATAAAAGAAAAAAAAAGCCCAGTGGCACAAATATCCCACAGGAAACGGAAACATGGAACGCTTCAGACAAAGGGGTATGTGGGCACCGAAAACGGTACAGTGGCCTTGATGCGTAATATGGTATTTGGTGGAAGGATAAGATGGTCTAAAAAAGTATTGGACCGCAAAAAACACTTCGTCTTTTATTATTACTAGGAAAATACCCGCGCGTCGCAGCGGCTTCTAGATATAGCCATAATGAAAGTGGAACATGAATATTTATTCATCTCTAACATCTTTTAAGATTTGGTTCCTTTTCTAAGACGAGTCTTCTCTAATGTTGTATGTTGCCTTATAGTAATGTGAGACAAATATACCACTTGCCGCTATTGTCACTTCCCTAATTCTGATGGTCGTCACGCGCGCTTCCATGCGCGGAGGCGCAAAAGAAAGCGAGGATACATGTACCATTAGGGGACAAAGATATCATCTTGGTCTCGGGCACATTGTCACCCTTCTACGATGGCGATGACCGTAGAGTTGACTCTGCGACTGCCGAGTTACGAGCACGGGTATCGGTAGCAACACACACAGAAAATTAAATCCATTTTATATCAGGAGGTACTTCAAATTTTGTGGCAAACACCTTATATTTTAAACCAACATTTCTCATCTTGGAGAACATTTAATATTTTCAAAATTGCACACAAACAAAAAGGCGATGAAATAGTTTGAATCACGTCATAAATCAAAACACCCGGAAAATGAACTGAGTTTAAGAATTATTAGGCGATTGACAAACAATATGAGTGAAGAAGTATTGGATGATTATAATGCAGACAAACTTCTATTTCTTTATCTAACCTAACCTTCTTTATGTAACATAACATGACAGAACAATAGGTATACGAGGAGTACTAGAAGGACCTCGCGCGCGTTACTGCACGCATTTCCACTTGCTGGTTTGTGTATTTTCGATTTTGGCTGATGACACGGTTCCATTTCTTATTTAGTCAAGTGCAATGAAGAAAAAATGCAGAGGAACATGTACGGACAAAGCAAACTACTGAACTTACGTATTTGTGGGTGGAAGCCAAGAGAGAAAAGGAAATAATATGATAACACCATAGCTACGAATACACAAATATGATAATATATACTCTATACATGAATTTACATGGTTGCTATAGGATAAATAACTCTACTCTTTTGCAGTCTGACTATTGATATAATAACATTGTATGATACGAAGGGAGCCTGACAAACGGCCACGACTTTGTCATGCAAATATATCACTACCTGGGTATATCTAGACATTTCTCGGGCCAGGCCGGACCAAAAAAATTGCCGCGGGTAAAAACCTAGGCCCAAGCCTGGCCCGGCCGTTGGGCCAAAATCCTAGGCCCGAACCCGGCCAGTCACTGCTGTTTTCCGTCGGGCCAGGCCTTGCTTAATTTCATGATTTTCTCGGCCCGAGCCCAGGCCATGCATCTGTCAGGCCTCAAATCTGGAGCCCAGGCCCGGTCCGTCGGGCTTTATTTGGGCCAGGCCAGGCTGCCCACGCCCAGATATACCTGGGGCCAGGGACGCTGAGCCTAAAGACAAGTACAGTTGAGAGGCCACGGCTTTGTCGTACAAATATATCGCTACCCGGGACACTAAGCCTAAAGAGAATTACAGTGGAGGGGCTTGGAAAATATACACAAGTGTGTCAGCTCCAACAGCGAGAGCCGCAATTTCTGAATCTGCGGCATAGTCATGGAAGTAACCAGATTCCATCTACCTGGGAAAGGGAGATGGTATCTGTGTGGCGAGATGACGCCAAGCGGTCAAAGAGGAGAGATTTTCAGGAGCTCCTGTGCTCGACCGACTGAACCGCCGTATGGTCTTGTACTCGTGTACCAGCCAAGTGTGTCCCAGGTATGAAGGCAACACATAGCGAGGGATGCGGCCACAGACAACACCGGGAGAGCTAACAGCAGGACACTCTCCCGGCAGCATTTCTAGGGAAAGAGCTCTTAAAGGATTTCTACTTGAGACCACCTTTTGCATCGCAGCGACCTTGAAAGAGAATTGATTGTTAAATTTCCAAACAACAATTGTCAGTATGTATACATCCCTTTCGCAGTAGAAAGGTTCAGAACTTACATCAGAATCTAGAAAATTAACCACGAAAACGGTTGGTTGAGCATGTGCAACAGCAATATGTTCTTTCATCGGCAACAATAATCTGGAGAGATGTACTGATATCCTGTTGAGTTAATTCTTTGGTAGAGCTCTTTTGGGGGCCGAAGACCATACCTACAAAATAAACCAGTGTAACTATTGTCGAACAATAGTGAACTGAAGACTTGGAAACGTACAAATAAGGAGCAGTCAGAATTATTAACAATAGAAGACAAAATTATTTGAACTTCATACTATAATTCAAATCAATCAAGAAGCTGAGGAAAACCATAACACGTGTGTTTTGTTAGTCAGCCAGAGTACGGGACTAAAGAAAGATTTTTTACATCAGTGAATAATAATTTTCCTTGAATTGCTTGCACACCTAATGGTCCAGAGACGAAAAAGCATAACTAAGATTGGTGCAATGCAAGTTATTCTGGAAGAAGTGAAGAAAAAACCCGCAGCCAATCACCTTGCTGTATCAACAGCAGAAACAAACAAATGATGTAACCAGTCTGCATAAATATGTACTCCAAAGACTATTCAGATAATTATTCCGACTAACAACGTAGTGTAGCAAAATCATAATCAAATCTGCATTTACCAACCAGAAAATATCGGAATCTCGAACAGAAAGGTCTAATATCTGAAAACTGCTGCATCAATATTTTGACATAGCTGATGACCAACTCAACGTCCTGAAACTCTTCACTAACATTACCATAGCCCAGTGTGAATGTCCATGACTGATTATTTCTTCTCTGACATGGATAAAATGCTATATATTCAGAATTAAGTATAAATAATCTGACTAATCCCTCAGCAACAAAGGCAGGAAACACAACAGTATGATCAATATAGCTAAAAATTTATAACATAAAAATGATTTTAGCACTAAGAACTTGAGAGAGCAATAATTGAAAATAAAAGTAAAATTATGCTAACAGTGACAATTCTGATAAATTCAAAACTATAACATTCTGAAATTTACTATTTCTAGAACCAATTACACAGCAATAAACTAATCCAGAACATAACTACCATGTATTCAAAGTGGTATCGAAGTTTGCTTCCGTGTGCTAATTGATGTCACTGCTTGCAAATGCAAATGTTTTTAGGTAGGTGTACATCTGGAACTTATTTTATCTATATTGAACTCAACATAAGTTACTAAATAGACATGTTTTCAGGTAGGCACATGATTGTCAGATCAAGTATTGCATGCACCATATATCCACCACCTAAGTTGGATGCTTATAATTATAGTTTATTCAAAGATGTGTTCAGTTTCTGGGCAATAAAATACAAATCTTGGTGAAAATGGTATGAGGTATGATTACTGACCTGGAAACCAAGAAAACAAATGGAGAATATGTATCAACTGGGCCGAGCAGGCCTCTCCAGAGGTGGTGGTGGGCTAGTGGCGACCTGCGACCATTGGGGCAACTGTTGCATCTCCAATCAGGCTCTCCCCTTCCCGATCTTCCTCGAAGTTGTTATTCTAGCGCCGAGGAGAGGGAAGTTCAAGAGGCAAAGGAGAAGAGCACCATCCGCACCGATCTGAGCAGCATGCCACGAATCCGGAGCTCCCAGCATCACCACTGACCACCGAAAATTCCTTCCCACCCACTACTCCCCTGACTATCTCTTGTCTACAGCCAACAACTATACCACCAACCGATCCTTGCAAGAGGGGGCGAAGCATCTATGATGTAGTGGTGCGTGCTCGCTGGGAAGGGCGAGCCAGATGTGGTGCGGGAAGAGGGGAGGCATCTAGAGAGGTTCCGGCGGCATAAGCATCAATACGGGGTGACTCACGCGGAAGAGATAGTCGGTCAAACCTACTTAGACGGTAGCCAATCACAACACGAGAAATAGCAATGATACAATGACAATGAGTCATAAGCAATCGGCACGAACGAAATTTCCGAGCAAGACACCTAGCGATTCAAAGAGCAAACACGCCTCTATGAGACCGGAGAGGGCTTCAATTTCAGGGAGCTTAGAGCTCCTCTAAGATTTTGCACGAGAAGAAGACCTTTTGTACTTTCTACTTATCTAATAACATGGAATGCACGAGAGGCAGCATATTATTTTCTTTTGACATGAAGATAGCTGCAAAGAATGCAGACTTTGAGTTGCAATAAGAAATAACAAGATATTTTGTTGCGAGAACATATCCAGTAACTCTTTTGGAATTTTGAATATGCTTTACTGCCTTACAATTGGCAGGCTCTCCGAGAGTAGTTCCCCTGCTATCAAAATATGTCTGCTTAGTAATATGAACAACTATGTTATTTTATAAATGGTGCTAATGTGAGTAGATCTAGTAGCCTCACCAAGTCATACATCATTAAACTTAAAATAATATTTGTGTATCTTTTTAAAGTACAAAGATGGTTACTGTTGGTCAAGTTTAGCTAAACAGTTCAACTTAGTTGAGTTTTATTGCACTGTAAAGTTCTAAAATCTTATAATAGTGAACAAGGTGCACACCATTTAGTTTTCCTAGCCTTTAGCGCAGATCCTATAAGCACACATATGTATTACTCCCTCCGTCTTAAAATAGATGTCGTAAGTTTGTCTAAATCTGGATGTATCTAGACACTTTAGTGTAAGATACATCCAAATTTAGATAAATTTGAGACATCTAATTTTGGAACGAGGGACTATTATTTCTTTGTTTCCACAAACATGTCATCAATCAATTATAAATAAACCTATCTACATCAATAACTGCAAATTCGATTTGTTATCACCTTGGCCAGCAGATGAAATGGAATACAGAAAAAAGGGGAGGAGTTGCACGCACCAGTGAGGAGCTAGGAGGGTCAGAGAGGAGCATGGTGTGTCTGATGGAGGTAATGGGCACAATAGAGGAACATGGTAGGTCGGGGATGCGGTGACTGGCCTTCAGCTCGTCCAGCCCATGGGAGAGGAGGCCGATGATGTCCATGTCCTGGTGCATCTCACGAGGGGAGAGGACAAACGACCTCTCCCTCAAGGAGGTGTTGGTCTGGAGGCGGATACCGGTGGAGGAGCAGCCTGGGAGGAGGAATGGCCTGGAGATGGAGGTTTGGGGAGTCGGCCGGCTGATTTTGGCCAGTAACCGGCGGGGCAGCAACGTGGGCGGACACAGATTGGATCCGGCCACGGAGGTGTGACGAGAGAATAGAGATGGTGCCACTGCTGGATGTCGTATATTTTCTTCCGGTTTTGCTATTTCTCAGTCAACTGAGATTTTCTTAAGTCTCACCTGAGAAAAGTGCAACCGTCTGTTTAAAAATAAGTGTAACTGGGTTCAGTTGCACTTTTCTGACAGAAAAATGCAATTGCAACTGGAACGAGTTGCACATTTCTTTTAACTACGGTTGCACTTTTCTTAGGTGACTGAGACTTAAGAAAATCTCAATCGATTGAGACATAGACAAACCCATTTTCTTTGTCCTATCCTCTCGGAAACTTCCCAACTCTCGCGAACCGCCTAATTACCACCGACAGATGGGCCACAGCCAGTGATAAGCGGCCAGAGCAACGAGAGTCCCTCAAAACCAGGGAGCTTAGAGCTCCTTATGTAACACCGCAGAGCGAGTACAACATGTGTAGAGTCTAGTCATATGGCAGAGAAACTAGGGTCAAGAGGAATGAAGTTAAAACAATTTACCGGCATGCTGAGCTGGAGATTCTGAGCTTGATTCAGTCCAAAGATAAGATTCACAAAATCTCCGTCCTCACAGTAGTCCCTAAGATTGATATTTGCTACCTCAAGTGACGGGAGATCATCAATCTCCAACCCAATCTCATTCACTGAAAGGATGAAAAGGCGCTGGAGATTGGGTGCACAAATAACCCATTGCTCAGACTCACCAGGAACCCTCAAATGCTGAAGCAGCAACGTTTGAAGCGACGATGGTGAAGATATCAGGGCATCCAGCCCCCTCACGCCTTGCAGAAATCCAACGTGGGAAAGACTTAGGGAGTTAGGGTGGTAAGATTTGGAAAGCACGCGGAAGGTAGTGGATCCGGGATATCACAGCCTTCAAGGTCGAGAACGGCGAGCTCGCAGCAAGACAAGATGCAGATATGGAGCATGTAGAACTGTGGAACCCGGGAATACCCATTTGCCTCGAACCATTCGAACTTGGGACTGAACTCCCACGCTCGCGAGGCGGATGAGCCAGAGATCGGAGATGCGGAACTCCGACTCCGGGACGTACGGGTGGCGGAACTCGCGGACGGGGCAGGTGAGGTGCGCGAGGACGGTTTCGATGGGAGCTGAGGGCATCCCGCGGGGCCAGTGGAGGACGAGGTAAAGGACAGACTCCCACCGGCGGCGCTAGGCGCGCGAGAGCACGGAGGTGCAGGCCGGCGGCGCCCACGCCCCTCGCCTGCAGCTCCCCGGTAGCGCCCCCGCTCCTCCCCTGCAGCTCGCATGGCGGCGCCCCCGCCTCTCCCCTGTAGCTCGCCCGGCGAAGCCCACGCCCCTCCCCTGTATCTCGCCCGGAGGCGTCCACGCCCCTCGCCTGCAGCTTCCCGGCAGCGCCCCCGCTCCTCCCTGCAGCTCGCATGGCGGCGCCCCCACCCCTCCCCTGTAGCTCGCCCGACAGAGCCCACGCCCCTCCCCTGCAGATCGCCCGGCGGTGCCGCCCACACCCTTGACCATCGGGCCGCCCTGCTATGTCTCCTCCTCAACTGAGGGGAGCTGGGAAAAGTCAAAAATAAAATTAGAACGGTTTTTTCCTTAACGGATGGCAGTGGTGGGTAATATAGATATTAGTGGGAGAGCAAAATCGTTCAAAAAAAGCTGGTTGACAGAAGTATTCCGTCTTTTATAATTAAAATAATAATAATATAATAATAATATAACCCCCTCCTTTGGGCGGCTTGTGATAAGGTTACCGGCAGGAAATGTAAGGTGACGTGGGAAAAGGTTTGCAAGCCAAAAGAACTTGGAGGTCTTGGGATCATCAACCTCAACAAGTTTGCTTCCGCCCTTAGAATGAGGTGGCTTTGGTATGAATGGAAAGAGGAAGATAAGCCTTGGGTGGGGCTTGGAACTCTATGCACCCCACTTGACAAAGATCTCTCCGCGGCGGCTATTAAGGTCACTATTGGTAGTGGGACTAAGCCTCTTTTTTGGAAATCCTCTTGGTTGAATGGTTTGAGGCCAAAAGACGTTGCCCCCCTTATCTATGATCTCTCTAAGAAGAAGAAAAGCACCGTGGCCAAGGCCTTGACCGGGGACTCTTGGGTTACCCAAATCAATACTCAAGTTGGTCTCTCCATACTCCACATTGCCCAATTCGCAAGTCTTTGGGAGATGCTTCAAGAGGTCCAAATTGAGCCCAACACTCCGGACACCATTGCTTGGAAGCTCTCTATCAATGAGGAGTATTCGGCTAGATCGGCATATCGGATGCAATTCTTAGGGCATACTACTACCTTGATGCCTTCGTTGGTTTGGAAACAGTGGGCAACGCCAAAGTGCAAGCTTTTTACTTGGCTAATCTTGCAAAATAGAGTTTGGACGGCCGATAGATTAGAAAAAAGAGGGTGGCAAAACTATAGGCTTTGCAAGCTTTGCAACCAAGTGCAAGAAACGGCGGATCACCTCTTTTTCAAGTGTCGTTTCACCATTAGGATTTGGGTGTGCTTGCAAGATTGGTTAGGCCTCTTTGGAATAACTTGGTTTTATTTGGAGTTGGATGCATGAGTGGAACTCATATTTCTGTTGGGTTCCGTAGCAGAAAACAAAAAAATTCTATCTACTCGAACACTAATACCAGGATCTATATTATGTAGACATAAGTAACGGAGAAGGGATTCGATATTCATACCTTTGAAGACCGAGGCACGCCTTACGCAGGAAGGCGTATATTCATGAAGACGATCAGCACCCCAAGTGTGGTGCCTCCGAAGTTCGTCACACGTCCCGTGTAGGAGACATCAACCGGACTCCGATCCAGCCGAGCAGCAGAAGAAGTAGATGCCGGATCGTAGATCACACGACGGTAGTGTGAAGGTGGAGAACTCACCCACGAGGTCCTCCCCAATATTACGGAGAAGTCCTCAGTGGATGAGAGAGAGAGAATGAGAGGGAATGGTGTAATTCCAAAGGGGGAGGGGAGACCCCTATATATAGTGGGGGCACCACCCAGGGGCCAGGCGGTGTGGGACTAAAGCCCACACCCGCCAGCCACCTAGGGGCAGCCGCCGGCCCTAGGTGGGCCCCATTGGGGTAGCCCACCAAGCCTAGGCCTGGTAGCCCCCACTCCCTAGGCGCCTTGCCCTATTGGGCCTCCCTTCGGGTGAGGCCCATTAGCATTAAAGAGCCTTTAATAATAAAATAAAATATATATTTAATATTAATTCTCCAATTAACATTCAAATACACATATTATATTATTTCTTCACTCCGAAACACCTTCCGGACCCCTTCCGATCTCCATCGGATGTTACTCAGAACTATTCCAGTTTCTCTCTCTCTATTTCTCTCACGATACCTCATCTACCCTAAGCGTCCCTACCCTTAAGCGTGACATCCTTCGGTTCGGAAACACTCTGGACATGATTGAGACCACTCTCACATCAATGATCAACAGAGGGACCTGGATGGCCATGTGACCCTCGTGCGTTTCACGAATACAATCGCTCAAACCGTGAGATAGTCGTTCCCCGTTCCCTTTGTCATTCGATACCAAATTCATTCGAGACTTGATCTTCGGTATCTCCATACCTTAGTTCGATCTCGTTACCGATGAGCTTGTTTTCTTGTTCTCATGTCATTGCATTCTGTGACCTAGTCACATGCTTGCAAGCTTTATCAATGCAACGTCACCGAGATGGCCACATGTATCTATCCGTTACATGGACTAGACAAATCCTGGTCTTGATATGTACTCCTCTATGCATCCCTTCAGAAAACCTGAGTGGCACCTTTTTGATCACCCTGTTACGAGATGATTCTTGATAACCATCTAAGCTTCTTCCGGAATGGTGATTTGCATTACCTCATAGTCAAAGGATCAGGTTGCGAGGTTCTCTGTGTTTTATCATCAATGGTGAACTTAGTAACTAGATCTCATTAAGATATAACGGTCGGATGTTTGTCTATCATGTTATTCAACTAATAACATGACCTCATTGTCAGTTGGCATAAATGCCCATGATCTTGAAACACAGACCATCCTCATGACCAATGAACTAGTTCACTAGAGGTACCTAGAGACACGGTTTGTTTACATACCACACGTGTATTAACGTTTCGTATTAACACAGTTATAGCATAGTATGAAACGTATTATGAACATATAGGAGATATATCAAATAATACACTTTATTATTTGCCTCTAGGGCATAACTCCTTCAGTCTCCCACTTGCACTAGAGTATAAACAAAACTAGTTTACAATAGGTAGGAACCTAACACCAATGGAATCTCAGTGTTGTTCGTGCTTTTCCAGATGGAGAGCTTTAGTCAAAGGATCTGCCACATTCAGTTCCGTATCTACTTTGCAAATCTTGACTTCAGCTTCGTCAACGTTCTGCCGGATGACGTGAAATCTAAGCTTGATGTGTTTGGCTGTGGAATGAGTTCTTGGTTCCCTTGCGTTTGCAATAGCACCCGTGTTATCACAATAGATTGTCACGGGGTCTTGCGCATTGGGAAAAACTCCCAGTTTGATGATGAAATTCCTTAGCCAAATAGCTTCATTTGCTGCATCAGCCGCATCAATATATTCAGACTCCATTGAAGATTGTGCCACCACCGGTTGCTTCTTGCTCTTCTAGCTTACCGCCCCACCATTCACCAAGAAAACAAATCCTGTTTGAGACTGCGAGTCATCATGATCTGAATTCCAGCTCGCATCTACGTAACCCGTTACGTTTAGAGCTTCATCATTTCCTCCATAGATTAGGAACATATCCTTTGTTCTTCTTAGATACTTTAGGATATTCTTCACGGCTGTCCAGTGATTCGGTCCTGGATTACTTTGATATCGGCTCGTCAAACTAAGAGCCCATGCCACATCAGGTCATGTACTTAGCATTGCATACATGATAGATCCTATGGCTGAAGCATAGGAGATGTAAGACATCTTCTCTCTATCATTGTCTGTTACAGGACATTGAGTCATACTCATTTTGCAATTCTTCATCATAGGTGTAAAACCCCTTTTGGTGTTTTCCATTTTGAACCTCTTCAAAATCTTTTCGGTGTAAGTACTCTGACTCAATGCTATTAGGTGCCTTGATCTATCTCTATAGATCTTGACTCCTAATATATATGCAGCTTCACCTAGATCCTTCATGGAAAATTGGTTACTCAAATATGCTTTCACGCTTTTCATAAGATCCACATCGTTTCCCATGAGTAATATGTCATCCACATATACTACCAAGAAAACAACTGAGCTCCCACTCACTTTCTTGTAAACACATAACTCTTGTTGGTTTTGGACAAATCCAAAACTCTTGATCACTTGATCAAAACGTTGGTTCCAGCTCCGAGATGCTTGCTTCAATCCATAAATGGACCGTTGAAGCTTACAAACCTTTCCAGCATCCTTAGGATTAACAAAACCTTCCGGTTGCATCATATACAACTCTTCATCAATGTGACCATTGAGTAATGCGGTCTTGACATCCATCTGCCAAATTTCATAGTCAAAATGTGCAGCAATTGCTGTTAAAATCCTGATAGCCTTAAGCATCACTATGGGAGAGTAAGTCTCGTCGTAGTCAACCCCTTGAATTTATTGAAACCCCTTTGCGACAAGTCAAGCTTTGTGAACGGTCACGTTACCATTCGCATTTGTCTTCTTCTTAAAGATCCATTTATTTTCCACGGCCTTGCAGCCTTCTAGAAGATCCACCAAGGTCCAAATTTGGTTTTCATGCATGGATCCTATTTCGGATTTCATGGCTTCTAGCCATTTCTCGGAGTCAGCACTATCCATAGATTCTTTGTAGTTTGCAGGTTCTTCCTGTTCATCCAGGATGACAGACATTATAAGGCTACTGTACCAATTAGAAGTGGCACGAACCCTTGTAGACCTGCGAACCTCAGGAGTCTCGATGTCATTGTTTTGATCATCATCAATGGTCTCTTCCTCCATGTTGGAGAGGGGTTTCGGAATAGCTTCCATTGTGCTACTCGGAATTTGGAGAGAAGGGTCAACAATTTCATCTAACTCAATTTTCCTTCCACTCACTCCTTTTGCAAGAAACTCTTTCTCGAGAAATGTGTCGGTTCTTGCAACAAACGTTTTGCCTTCGGCTTGGTTGTAGAAAGTATACCCAGCGGTTTCCCTTGGATATCCTACAAAGATACATTTTTCCGATTTGGATTCGAGTTTGTCAGGCTGCAGTTTCTTAACGTAAGCCTCGCAACCCCAAACTTTCAGAAATGACAACTTTGGCTTCTTCCCATACCATATCTCATATGGGGTTGTCTCCACGGATTTGGATGGTGCTCGGTTTAAAATAAAAGCGGCGGTTTCTAACGCGTATCCCCCAAAATACACAGACAAATCAGTTAAAGACATCATGGACCATACACTATCCAATAGGGTTCGGTTACGACGTTCCGACACACCATTATGCTGTGGTGTTCCGGCTGGCGTAAGCTGTGGGATAATCCCACAGTCCTTCAAGTGCATGTTAAACTCATAACTCAAATACTCACCTCCTCGATCCGATCGAAGGTGCTTGATTTTCTTGTTAAGTTGATTCTCTACCTCTTTCTAAAATTTCTTGAACTTTTCAAAGGTTTCAGACTTGTGCTTCATTAAGTAGATATATCCATATCTGCTTAAGTCGTCAGTAAAGGTAACAAAGTAGCGATAACCATTATGTGTTGAGACACTCATTGGTCCACATACATCCGTATGTATGATCCCAAGTAGGTCTACAGCTCTCTCCACTATTCCGGAGAATGGTGTCCTAGTCATCTTGCCCATGAGGCATGGCTCACATGTATCAAGGTATTCAAAATCCAATGATCCAAGAAGCCCTTCTGAATGGAGCTTCTTCATGCGTTTTACGCCAATGTGACCAAGACGGAAATGCCACATGAACATGGAATTATCGTCACTGTGCTTACAACATTTAGCATCAACACCATGGATGTGCGTATCACAATCAAGATCAAGTAAGAATAAACCATCACACACAGGAGCATGAACATAGAAAACATCATTCATATAAATTGAACAACCGTGTGTTCCTGATTTAAACGAATAATAGTCTTGCAACAAGCAAGACCCACTCACAATATTCATACTCAATGCGGGTACATAGTAGCATTTATTCAAAACCAATAATAATCCTGATGGTAGACGGAGATGCAGGGTGCTGACGGCCATCACTTCGACTCTCGAACCATTGCCGACGCGCATCGTCACCTCGTCCTTCCTCAGACGCCTCCTACTCTGCATATCCTACTGAGAGTTACAAATGTGAGCAACAGATCCGGTATCAAATACCCAAATGTTACTCCTGGCACTCGTAAGGAATACATCAATAACATGTATATCATATATACCTTTGTCCGGGGTGGCTATCTTGCCAGCTCGCTTGTCTTCAAGGTACTTGGGGCAGTTGTGTTTCCAGTGCCCATCCCCTTTGCAGTAGAAGCACGAAGTGCCGGGCTTGGGGCCAGGCTTGGCAGTCTTTGAGGTGTTGGGAACAAACCTATCATCCCTCTTAGACTTCTTACCCTTGCCTTTCCCCTTTTGCCCTGGTTTCTTAAAGTTGGTGGTCTTGTTGACCATCAGCACCATGTGCTCCTTCTTGATTTCAACCTCAGCAGTTTTAAGCATGGCGAACACCTCAGCAAGGGTCTTAGTCATCCCTTACATGTTGTAGTTCATCACAAAGCTCTTATAGCTAGGGGCAGCGAGTGCAGCACCCTATCAATTACGAGCTCCTCCGGGATTTTGCAATCCAGGGCGTTTAAGCGCTTAACGTAGCCAGACATTTTGACCATGTTCTCACTAATACTGATGTGATCTTCCATTTTAGCAGAGAAGAAGAGCTCGGAAGCATCATACCTCTCTGCATGAGCCTGTGGAGCAAAGACGGCCTTGAGATCCTCAATTATCTCAAAGGCATTCATCTTCTCAAAATGTTTTTGAAGCTCCGGCTCCATGGCATAGAGCATTCCACTCTGGATGAGGGAGAAATCGTCCGCCTTGGACTGCCAGACATTCTTTTCGTCTTGGGAGGCGGAATCTGCAGGCTTAGCCGGAAGCTCAGCCTCGATGACATAAGTCAACTTGTAGGGGACTAGGAGGATCCTAAGATTGCGGAACGATGCGGTGAAGTTGGTTCCATCAGTTTTCAGCTTGTCCTTCTCGAGGAAAGTGCTAAGGTTGAAGGTGGGTGGGCGAGACATCTACAAAGGATTTGCAAAGTGTTTAGACTATGTTCATAATAATGAGTTCAAGTATTATTAAAGGAACTCCCACTTAAACGAACATCCCTCTACTCGTTTAGTGATCACATGATCCCAATCCCCTGCACCTCCCACGGTTAAACACAACCATCAGTGCAGTATCAAGGGTGGACATTCCCTAATGTCGATCACATCAACTATGTGATTCATGCTCGACCTTTCGGTCTCTTGTATTCCGAGGCCACGTCTCTGTAACGTGCTAGGCTCGCTAGTTCTAACTCGTGTGTATTTGTAGTGCAACATGGCTTACACCCACTGTATGCGAACGTAGATATGTCTAACCCCTACTCACCGCAGGGCGCCTCATACCGAAGAACTTTCTTGGTGGTGCACACACAAGGGGAATACGATAACTGGAATACTACGAGGGATTATCTTAGTATGCTACCGTCTAGTAAGTATACTAGCATAATAAGTAATACTTCAAAAGTAAAGTGTTATGACATGGTTATAGCTTTATGATCATCATCAATAGCCTTAATGAGAGTTTCACAAACTTGTCATTGCCATGTTATAATACTTGCCCCTATGCAATAATGAAGATAGACGCTTCTATATTAACTATTGCATGTTTTACGCGGCTTTAGGGCTTTCGCAGTAGAACCCCTTCCCACCTACAAACGTCGAGCCACAACATGGATTCAATGATTGCCGTTCTTCTTCCCTTTTTAGGGCCCTCCAGTGTCAATGCCATATCAACTACTGTAGAGAGACAGACACCCCCCTAAGCCACTTTGATTTGTGGACCAGTCTCGTGAATCACCACTTGAGGTCGGTTGGGGGGCGCTTCATCAAACAGTGCCACGATATGAACAACAACATTAAAGAGGGTAGCAACTAGAGAATCAATGCCCACATATTGCTATGTGTTCTATCCGTACGACATGTCTACCCATAGACCCGCTCTGATACCACTGTTGGGTTCTGTAGTAGAAAACAAAAAAATTCTATCTACTCGAACACTAATACCAAGATCTATACTATGTACACATAAGTAACGGAGAAGGGATTCGATATTCATACCTTTGAAGACCGAGACACACCTTACGCAGGAAGGCGTATATTGATGAAGACGAGCAGCACCCCAAGTGTGGTGCCTCGGAAGTTCGTCACACGTCCGGTGTAGGAGACGTCAACCAGACTCCGATCCAGCCGAGCAGCAGAAGAAGTAGATGCCGGATCATAGATCACATGACGGTAGTGTGAAGGTGGAGAACTCACCCACGAGGTCCTCCCCAATATTATTAAGAAGTCCTTAGTGGATGAGAGAGAGAATGAGAGGGAATGGTGTAATTCCGAAGGGGGAGGGGAGACCCCTATATATAGTGGGAGGGGGCACCACCCAGGGGCCAGGCGGTGTGGGACTAAACCACACACCCGCCGGCCACCTAGGGGCAGCTGTCGGCCCTAGGTGGGCCCCATTGGGGCGGCCCACCAAGCCCAGGCTGGCTAGCCCCCACTCCCTAGGCGCCTTGCCCTATTGGGCCTCCCTTCGGGTGAGGCCCATTAGCATTAAGGAGCCTTTAATAATAAAATAAAATATATATTTAATATTAATTATCCAATTAACATTCAAATACACATATTATATTATTTCTTCACTCCGGAACACCTTCCGGACCCCTTCCGATCTCCATCGGATGTTACTCGGAACTATTCCGGTTTCTCTCTCTCTCTATTTCTCTTACGATACCTCATCTACCCTAAGCGTCCCTACCCTTAAGCGTGACATCCTTTGGTTCAGAAACACTCCGGACATGATTGAGACCACTCTCACATCAATGATCAACAGAGGGACCTAGATGGCCATGTGACCCCCGTGCATTTCACGAATACAATCTCTTGAACCGTGAGATAGTCGTTCCCCGTTCCCTTTGTCATTAGATACCTAATTCATCTGAGACTTGATCTTCAGTATCTCCATACCTTAGTTCAATCTTGTTACCGATGAACTTGTTTTCTCGTTCTCATGTCGTTGCATTCCGTGACCTAGTCACATGCTTGCAAGCTTTATCAATGCAACGTTGATACATTGCAAATGTATCTATAATTTTTGATGTTCCATGCTTGGTTTTATCCACTTTCTTGTGTTTTTTCCACACTTTGGAGTAATTTTCATATAATTTCTTGGACTAACCTATTAAGAAGAGCCACAGTGCCAGCTGCCTATTTTCTGTTGTTTTTGGTTCCAGGAAAGTCAGAAAATGAATATTCTCGGAATTGGACGGGACAAAAGCCAAAGTGCCTATTTTTTCGGAAGTCATCAGATGCCAGAATACGAGACGGAGAAGGGCTGGGGGGCGGCCACACCACCTGGCCCGCGCCAGGGGGTGGTCTGGCCGACCCCAGCACCCCCTCGGCCTCTCCTTCCGTCTATAAGATGCCCTCGGGACGAAAACCCTAAATACCCGATCAAAAATCCATGAAAGAGTTTGTAGCCGCCATCATATCCATCCCTAGATCGGGAGGGATCTGAAGCTCTTCCTGGCACACTGCCGGAGAGGGGAATTCACCCTGGATGCCTTCTTCATCACCATTCAAGCCTCCGGTGTGATGCGTGAGTAGTTCATCTTTGGACTACGGATCCATGTAGTAGCTAGATGGCTGGTTCTCCTCCTTTGTGCTTTCATGTCTAGATCTTGTGAGCTCCGTTCATGATCAAGATCATCTATTTGTAATTCTGCATGTTGTGTTTACGGGGATCCGATGGATATTGAGATGCTATTTCAGATTGATTATTGATTCTATCACGTCCTTGTTATTTGTGATCTTGCATGCTTTCCGTTGTTAGTAGCTATCTTGGCCAAGTAGATGCTAGCAACTCCAAGAGTTAGTATTTATGCTCGATAGTGGGTTCATGCCTCTGGTAATCTGGGGAAGTGATAGAAATCTCTAAGGTACTAGATGTGTTGTTGCTACTAGGGAGAAAACAACAATCCTTTGTTCATAGAACAATCGTATTGTTTACTTTACACGCAATTCGTAAAGCAATAATATGTTGCTTGCAACTTAATACTGGAGGGGGTTCGGATGATAACCTGAAGGTGGATTATTAGTCATAGATGCAGTTGGATGGCGGTCTATGTATAATGTTGTAATGCCCAATCAAGTTCCAAAGGAGTCAAGATGATTAGTATATGCATGTATTGCTTTCTCGATGTTTGTCAATTGCCCCGCTGTAATTTGTTCACCCAACATGTTATCTATCTTAAGGAGATCCACCTCTAGTGAACTATGGATCCCGGTCCTTTCTTTTACATACAATCTACAAACTGTTTACTGCTTTGTGTTTACTTTCTGCAAACTATTACTTCCTTCTATTCGATACGTTTAATCCTTTGTTTTCAGCAAAACCGGTGAGATTGACAACCTCATCGCAAGTTGGGGACAAAGTTTTGTGGTTGTGTTGTGCAGGTCTCCACGTTACTACTAGCACTGGTAGTGCGCCCTGCCAAGGCTCAGCTAGCAACACCTTTGGGGTGTTTCCTTGCTCCTACTAGTTTGATTAAACCTTGGTTTCATAACTAAGGGAAACTTGCTGCTGTGCTCATCATACCTTCCTCTTGGGGTTCCCAACGAGCTCTACATCAACACCGAGCCATCAAGCATTTTTCTAGCACCGTTGCCAGGGAGTCAAGGACATCTTCACAAAGGGAGTCCCTCATAACCAATCTCTTTACTTTGTTATTTTTGTTTTGCTTAGTTTCTTTTGCTTTGTTTGCTTGTTTCTTTATCAAAAACACACAAAAATTTAGTTTTACTGGTTTGCTTTCTTTATTTCAAAAACAAAAAAAAATAGTTCCTTTCTTAAGTTGCCACTATGTCTAGCCTTGATCCAATCACTATGTCACCCGAGGAAATGATTTTCACTTTTAAACAAGGAATTGAGGAAAGTTTCAAGGAAGCTTGGTCTAGAATCTCTGATCTACATGAAAAAACTGAGCCTAAAATGACTCAAAGCTTGTTCCTTAGCAGTTTTTACCTTGAATTGCTCTTTGCTATAGATATGCTTTAGATGCTGTTGTGGGAGGAGATTTCCTCCAATGTAATGAGGATGATGCTATAAAGAAATTGATCCTTACTTACAACTTTCCTAGACTGATATTTCTTTCGCAAGAATATTTGCTAGATTGAACACTCTTGAGACTGGCACTTCTTGCTTAAAAGATTGCTATAATACGCTTAGGGAGCATCATAATTATGTTCCAATAAATTCTGAACCATCAAAGTGGCTCCCTACAGTAAAGATCGAGATAAACACTGAAACTTTTCAAGCCCGCTGTGATATCATGTCTGAATTTTGCCTTATGCCGAAAGATATTTATGAATCTTTGAATCTTTGGGGTCTTACTGAACTAGGAAAAGAAATATTGCTTGCTAATAATGTTACCATATTACCTATTGGAATAGCTGAAGGAGTGTTTACAAAGATCCTTGGGAAAATGATTTCTACTGATTATCTTGTTATTGAATGTGCAGGAAAAGGGCAAATTACACTTGGAAGGTCCCTATTAGAACTCCTTGGAGCAATAATAGATGTGGGAAAGGGGACCATGCACCTTTCTTCTCCACCAAACAATCATATTTTCCCCAAGGTTAAGAATAAAAGTAAGAGAGGTAAGGGCAAGAAATTTGGTTTTAATGCTTCTTCATTTGAGAATACTTAATTCTTTTTCTTGCTTCTTATGCCTAACTTAAAGGCGTTAAAGAAAAGTACTTATTGGGAGATAACCCAAAAGTTTTAGATGAGTCTTGGAAGTTATTACTTCAGTAATAACCGCTCCTTATCCTTTTTATTTGCTTTTTGTGCCAAGAGTAACCTCTGTGCATGAAATGAAGACGCTCTAAGAACAACACAACTGTGCATGAAACAATAAAATGAAGTGTTTGGAAGAAACCTGAGATTTTTATTGATGAAGAAGGGGATGCCTTGGGCATCCCCAAGCTTTTACGCTTGTACTTCTTGGATATTTCTTGGGGTGATACGCGTGACATCCCCAAGCTTGAGCTTTAGTCCATTCTTTATCTCATTACATCATTCTCTCCATACATCTGAAATTTTTTCCTTCATACAAAACTTCACACAATCTTTATTAGCAACATTAGTGTACTCAAGATAATAAGTCTTTGGGTTCAGTTTCAACACCAATGAAACTTCCATTAAAACACAAGCTACTGTAGCACTTTCCTCAAAAATCTCAATTCCCCAAAAAGAACTCAAAAAGGAATCAACAAGAAGCAAATGCAAATAATGGCAAAAATCTATCAAAACATACCAGCAGGTAAAAACCATTTTTTTCGAAGACCTTTTGTTGCTCAATCAAAAAGTGTTGAACTAACGAAAGTTAGAGAACAACCTAGGGCAGAAGCACAAAAATTCATGCCTCAAAACGACGTACAGAGATTTTACACGAATGTTTACAGCGAAGCACACAAATCTATTTCGGGACAGCAACTTTCCCAAGCATTACTTCTCTCTCATCAGACGTTACTCTTGGCACAAAAAGCAAATAAAAAGGATAAGGAGCGGTTATTACAGAGGTAATAACTTCCAAGACTCATCTAAAACTTTTAGGTTATCTCCCAATAAGTACTTTTCTTTAACGTCTTTAAGTTAGGCATAAGAAGCAAGAAAAAGGATCAAGTATTCTCAAATCAAGAAGCATTAAGATTGATACCAGAAATATCTTTAACAAGGCAAGATATATCATCCAAATAAGTTCTATAGGATCCTCTCTCAATGCTCTTGGGTTCACTATTTTCATCAAACGGGTTTTCAGGAACAATCCAATCAAGATTATTTTCTATGGCTTCATGCATTGCTACCAGTTTGAAAGGTATTGGTATCTTAATTTCCTTCCCATTAGGTTCGGTTTTGTTCATCTTTTCTCGTGTACCAATAACATCTACACATGATCCTAGCATATTAAAATGATCAAAGACTTTTCTAGCTTCCTTAGTAATGATGACCCACAAGTATAGGGGGTGTATCGCAGTATTTTCGATAAGTAAGAGTGTCGAACCCAACGAGGAGCAGAAGGTGCTGGCTAGTGGTATGGATCAGGAATTCTCTGCAAATACTTAGCAAACGGATTTTTAGGGGTTTTTGATAAAGCAAGTAAACAAAGTACGAGTAAATAAAAGACAGTAGGAATAAATGCAGCAAGTGGCCCAATCCTTTATGCAGCAAAGGACAAGCCGGTTGTATTTCTATAAATGACCAAACGTTCTTGAGGACACATGGGAAGACTGTCAAGTGCTTTCGCTTCATATAGTTGATTAATCTTCTTTAGCTTGCTAAGTGTTGTGTGGGTGAACCTGTGCTAATGTACCGCCCCATCCAAGACTAATACATACTTGTGATTATACCCCTTGCAAACATCCGTAAGTACAAGAAAGTAATTAAGGTAGAAACCTAACCACAACTTTAAACTCTAAGACCCTTACGTCCCTTGTGCAATGGTTTCCTAACGGGGGTTCAGGTTTCTGTCACTCCGGCAACCCCTACGATTAGTAGCCAAATACACAATGCATTCCCCTAGGCCCATATAGGTGAAGTGTCATGTAGTCGACGTTCACAGGACACCACTAGAAGAAGTACACCACAACTTAAATAACAATCTATTGAATCTTTCTCAACGCAACTCCACTACTAACAACAAGACTTCTCCCATGTCCTCAAGAACAAAACGAACTACTCACAAGACATCATATGGATCATGATCATAGATGGAATAATGATGTATAACAATCTGAACATAAACAATAATTCAATGGTTCACTCAATAGCATCAACTACGAAGAGTAATCAACATCGGGAAAGTTTCCCCTATGAACTATGCAAGATTCAAAGCAATTGTTACAGCAATATGGAGATGGTGATGAGGGTGCTGATGGTGATGATGGTGGTGGTGATGATGATGATGATCCCGATGAAGTCCAGCTTGATGGTGGTGTTGATGGCGATGATCTCCCCTCTCCAGGAAGGAATTCCCCCGATAGAAATCTGTCTGCCGGAGAGATCTTTCTCTCTCGGTGTTTTCTGCCCCACAGAGGCGGAGGAATCTTTCTGTGGTCGCTCCCCGAGTATTAGGGTTTCAGGCGGTTGATATACGCTAGAGTGGAGAGGCTGGAGTGGGCCAGGGTGGTCACACCACCTCCAGGCGCGGCCTAGGCATGCCCGCGCCATGGGGTAGTGTGAGCCCCCTGTGGCCCACCTCCACTCCATATTCTGGCATCCTTAGTCTTCTGGAAAAATAGGATTTTCCATATATTTTCCCGGATTTTCTGATCTTCGCGAATTTTGCCTCCAAACAGCACCTTTTCCATCAGAATCCTGACTGCAGCGGTCCATGCTCCAAAAGTCATCAACCATGCAAAAATAGATGAAATAACATAAGTATCACCTCTCAATATGAAATATATCAATGAATGATAGTGAATTAAGACATAAAATAGTGATGCAAAATGGACGTATCAACTCCCCCAAGCTTAGACTTCGCTTGTCCCCAAGCGAAACTGAGCTCAATAAACATGACCTCAGGTTTATGGAGTGAAGAGTCGATAAAAGAATACGGAGAAGAAGCATCACATTCATCAAATACATAGATCATAATAGAAGACAACTCACTATTATATAACTCATCTTGTAATGAGTAAAGGAAACACAATAAAGATACATAAAGTGAATCATAATTGATAATGGCAAACTTAGCTCTTGGTCGAAGAATAGTTGATAATTTGCCGGAGTTCACAAATAACTGGTTTTCAATGATAGCTTTCAAAGTAGTAAACATCAGGATAAGAGCAATGTGCAAAACAAGGAACATAAGAAACATGAATGAATAAATCATCATATGAATGAATGAAACACATCAACTCAAAATACTTGCTGAGATAGAAGGGAGTAGGTTTACTGACTCAACTACAAAGTAAAAGAAAGGCCCTTCAAAGAGGGAAGCAGGGATTGCAAGTCTCATAAAGAGCTCCCAAAAATTATGATACTTACTAGTTTTCAGCTCTCATTGCCCCTATCATAGGCATCTTTAGGTGATTAAGGTTAAAGTGATCAAAAATGAGGATATGCATTGACAAGTTGTAAGTTGAGAATCTCATGTCCCTTGAATATGAGGGCCGCTCCTCATGCTACTCAAGTTTAGTCACCGGTAAGTTCTTGTCATCGTGAGCATATGTGTATCATTGAGAACCGCCAACGGGGTACCCCTTGCCTGATGATACAGAAGAATCCCCATATCAAAATGACAAGGCAAGCAGACAACAAGTATCTCAGCAATCTTCTTATTTACCAAGGGAATATGGTGCTTTTTTTCTCTCTTTCCTCTTTTGATAATATCTCTTTTTTTCTTTTCTCTTTTTTTTCTCGATATCGGACTCTTTTTTTATAAGAAGAATGCTTCATAAATACTCGTTATGGTTACACTGCAGGTTTCCACCATGTCAGCATGGATTCGACCAGCGGCCCAGGCGTTTCTCTAACACACATGCATAACTCCATGGACTTACAAGCTCCCCTTTCATTTCACACCGACGATATCCATAGACAAAAGAACATGATATCAACTTGGTACAAAGTACCAGTGCAATGTTAAAAGTGTTCCCCATGACAGCATGGTTCTGCTAATTCACAACTTACAAAGCGCAAGCATATACACAACATAGGTTAGCACAATGGTTCAAGTTTATTAATTGCAAGAAAGTAAAGTGTGCCATCAAGTTCGTGAGAGCTTTAATCACTAATTTTCACATAACAAGTTTAATTTGGGAGGTAGATAAAACAAGAATTTACTTGGAATAGCAATAATTCTACTAGGTAGGTATGGTGGACACAAATGGCAAAGGTTTTAGTTTAAAGGAGGTGGATGCACGAGAAGAATTCCCTCTCAGTACAGGTTTTTGGCTAGCAAGGCTAGGTAGCAAGTACAAGAGTTGAAGGAAACAAACAAACATACATGTGATAAAGACAAACATGCAATCTTCCTTGGAAGCACAAAAGATCTTAACTAGAGAATACTATACTTATGAGCAAATCAAGAAAGAAAGATGATGAAATTATTTTCCTCTAGAGTACTTCTATCCTTTTCTTTTCAACTCTCAAAAAGGTGTCGCTACTGACCGAGCCAGGTTTGCCAAAACCAACTAAATTAACTCAATGATCCCAAAGTGATACCAATACTAACAACAAGATCAATCATATAACCACGAATTAAAAACTAATATAAGCTATGCAAAAGAGTGAATGATAGAACTTCTCATTAATAATCCATAACGGCAACTCACACCAAGGGATACATATCTAACGAGAGAGGGGACACTTCCATAATGCAAACCATACTACAAAATAACTCCTCTATTCATGATATGACTCTACTAAAAAGGTAAAAAGATAGAAGATAGTGATATGATACCGTGGCACTCCCCCAAGCTTGGAATAAACCAAGGGGATGCCAAACCTGATGACAAATTACTCCTTCGGTGGTGGTGGTATTATGCTCTTAGTTGACGTGAGGAAATCTTCCAGCATCTTGCGAAGCCTATTATTCTCCCATTGAAGCATGTCCACCTTCCTCTTCAAGTCCCGGTACTTATCGCAGAACTCCTTAGTGACTCGTAGGGCTTCCATTGATGCAGGGAAAGAGACTAAAGGTACCAGCCTCTGCTTGGGGTCTTGAAGATCCTCCTCCATGGGCTCCTTCCCTTTATCCTTGGCAGACACCATTGTGCTTCTAAGCCTTCAAAGGGTATGTCCTGGCAGAAACAGATCGAAACGAAAACACGGCGAAAACACGATATACGAACCTCGGAAGTGGGAGTTATATATTACGAAGTTTCACATCAAAAGGAAGGTACTGGGAGAAAACGAGTCGAAGGCGGAGTCCTGGGTGGCCTCACCACCTGGTGGCGCGACCAGGGGTGGGCCCACGCCATGGGGTGGTGTAGGCCACCTCGGCTCCGTTTCCATCCCTTTTTCGCTTCGTAACTTTCCTTATTAACTGAAAACTGCAAAAATATAGTTGGATTGTAATTTCGCGGAACTTTTCTTACCAGAACTATTACCTATTTAAAAACAGACTCTGCAGGTCCCTGAATTTGTTATCTAGTAGATTCTTTCGGAGTCACCACTTGAATATCATCGATATCTTCATCTTCATACACTTATTACTTGAGTCCTAAAACCCTTCTCTTCCTTATTACACCATTATCTCCACTTCCTGAAAATTTCTCTCACACAAAACTTCACACAGTTCTCATTAGCAACATTAGTATATATGAAGTGATAAAACCTTTTGAGTCCAACTTCAATTGAAAACCATCAAAACAAAAGCTACTATAGCAACTCCTTCTGAAAACCCAAAAAGAATTCAAAAAGGAGATCGATTAAAGAAGCAAATGCAAGAATGGCTAAATCTGTCAAAACAGACCAGCAGGTAAAGATCATTTTTTTCGAAAATCTTCTGTCGCTCAAATCAAAAAGTGAAAAACAAACGAAAGTTAAATAACAACCTGGGGCAGAAGCACAAAAAATTACAGCTCAATCCGACATACAGAGATCTCTCACGAATTTTTACGGTGAAGCACAAAAATCTGTTTCAGGACAGCAACTTCCCCAAATATTACTTCTCTCTCATTAGAGGTTGATCTTGACACAAAAACCAAACAAAACGGATAAGGAGCGGTTATTACCGAAGTAATAACTTCCAAGACTCAAAGAAACAAAAACAAACTGAAAGCAAAAACAAATTGGGTTGTCTCCCATAAAGCTCTTTCTTTATAGCCTTTAAGATGGGCATGATAATTTTGAAGAAGCTCTCATAGGGATATGAATTGAAGTGAAAGAGAGCATTAAGAAGCAAAAACACTCACACATTTAAGTCTAACCCATTTCCTATGCAAGGGGATTTTGTAAACAAACAAGTTATTGAAACCAAAGGCAACTTGCATAAGAAGGCAAAAGAAGTGCAACATAAAAACTTTTAGCAAAAAACGAGGAAACTTGATATTATTGAGATACATAAGAACACTTTTCCCTCTCTCATAGTAGCTTTCAGTATCATGCATAAACTTAACAATATAGCTATCACAAGGACTATCATAGCAATGATCACTTATTCTAACAGAAAACACAGGAATACTAGCTCTCATAACACTACTATGTGAAACAATATTAGAGGTATCCTTACAAAGGATAGGGTGTCCCTCTTTTTCATATTTAGTGACAAAGTCTTTCACATTTGCTATTATAGGTTCATCAACCTTTTGTTTATCAGGTTCAATAGCTTTACTCATACTTTCATTAACCATACTAGCTATCATAGAATGTTCCTTTACCTTAACTGGGAAAGGCATTTTCTCAATGTAAGGCTCAGGTAAGACATGATTAGTAGTATAAACTTCAGTATTTCTCGCAGGAACACTCTTAACAACATCTTTATAAGGTTCATGATACTTATTCCACTTCTTTTTAGGCACTTCAATGTAAGAAGCAAAAGCCTTAAAATAAGAAGCAATATCTTGAGAGTCTAGACCATAAGCATTTTTAATATTTTGAAAGTCATCAGTTCCCATAAAAGATTCAATGTATTCATAATCATAATTTATACCTAACTTTCTACCTTTGTCATTCTCCCAAGCTTCAGCATTGTCTTGAATATGGTCCAGAAGATCCCATTTAGCTTCTTCTTCCATGCGAGTGAATGGTCCAGCACAAGAAGCATCCAATAAATCTTTATCATGTAGAGGGAGCCTTGCATAAAAGTTATTCATAATAATATTGTTGGGGAGCTCATGAATGGGACATTTGAGCATTAGTAACTTCAATCTCCCCCAAGCTTGAGCTGTACTCTCTCCATCAAGAGGCCAAAAATTGTATATTTGATTCCGATCTTTATGAATCTCACTAGGAGGATAAAACTTTGAATAAAAGAGAGGCACTATTTCCTCCCATTCCAGAGCTTGACCATTCTTCAGCAGCTTATACCATTCCTCAGCTCTTCCTTTAAGTGATAATGAGAATAACTTCTTCTTAACTTGATCTGTAGTAATACCTGCACACTTGAATAACCCGCATAATTCGTGTATAAAGAGTAAATGATCACCAGGATGGACAGTTCCATCCCCCAACATAGTAGTTATCCATAACACGATCAATAATTCTTGTAGGTATTTTGAAAACATCTTTCTCAGCAGGTGGTGGCTTATCTACTACCTTAGCAGTGGTAGTAGCATTACCAAATAAGAAACTCAGCGAATTATCCATAACGAAAATAAAGCAACTAGCAGAAGTAAACAATACTCACAGTAGAAGTTTCCTTTACCAGTTCCACTCTCCAATAGCACTTCACTCCCCGGCGACGGTGCCAAAAAATAGTCTTGATGACCCACAAGTATAGGGGGTGTATCGCAGTATTTTCGATAAGTAAGAGTGTCGAACCCAACAAGGAGCAGAAGGTGCTGGCTAGTGGTATGGATCAGGAATTCTCTGCAAATACTTAGCAAACGGATTTTTAGGGGTTTTCGATAAAGCAAGTAAGCAAAGTACGAGTAAATAAAAGACAGTAGGAATAAATGCAGCAAGTGGCCCAATCCTTTATGCAGCAAAGGACAAGCCGGTTGTATTTCTATAGATGACCACACGTTCTCGAGGACACATGGGAAGATTGTCAAGTGCTTTCGCTTCATATAGTTGATTAATCTTCTTTAGCTTGCTAAGTGTTGTGTGGGTGAACCTGTGCTAATGTACCACCCCATCCAAGACTAATACATACTTGTGATTATACCCCTTGCAAACATCCGTAAGTACAAGAAAGTAATTAAGGTAGAAACCTAACCACAGCTTTAAACTTTAAGACCCTTACGTCCCTTGTGCAATGGTTTCCTAACGGGGGTTCAGGTTTCTGTCACTCCGGCAACCCCTACGATTAGTAGCCAAATACACAATGCATTCCCCTAGGCCCATATAGGTGAAGTGTCATGTAGTCGACGTTCACATGACACCACTAGAAGAAGTACACCACAACTTAAATAACAATCTATTGAATCTTTCTCAACGCAACTCCACTACTAACAACAAGACTTCTCCCATGTCCTCAAGAACAAAACGAACTACTCACAAGACATCATATGGATCATGATCAGAGATGAAATAATGATATATAACAATCTGAACATAAACAATAATTCAGTGGTTCACTCAATAGCATCAACTACGAAGAGCAATCAACACCGGGAAAGTTTCCCCTATGAACTATGCAAGATTCAAAGCAATTGTTACAGCAATATGGAGATGGTGATGAGGGTGCTGATGGTGATGATGGTGGTGGTGATGATGATGATGATCCCGATGAAGTCCAGCTTGATGGTGGTGTTGATGGCGATGATCTCCCCTCTCCAGGAAGGAATTCCCCCGATAGAAATCTGTCTGCCGGAGAGATCTTTCTCTCTCGGTGTTTTCCGCCCCGCAGAGGCGGAGGAATCTTTCTGTGGTCGCTCCTTGAGTCTTAGGGTTTCGGGAGGTTGATATACGCCAGAGTGGAGAGGCTGGAGTGGGCCAGGGTGGTCACACCACCTCTAGGCGCGGCCTAGGCCTGCCCGCGCCATGGGGTGGTGTGGGCCCCCTGTGGCCCACCTCCACTCCAACTTCTGGCATCCTTAGTCTTCTGGAAAAATAGGATTTTCCATATATTTTCCCGGATTTTCTGATCTTCGCGAATTTTGCCTCCAAACAGCACCTTTTCCATCAGAATCCTGACTGCAGCGGTCCATGCTCCAAAAGTCATCAACCATGCAAAAATAGATGAAATAACATAAGTATCACCTCTCAATATGAAATATATCAATGAATAATAGTGAATTAAGACATAGAATAGTGATGCAAAATGGACGTATCAACTCCCCCCAAGCTTAGACTTCGCTTGTCCCCAAGCGAAACTGAGCTCAATAAACATGACCTCAGGTTTATGGAGTGAAGAGTCGATAAAAGAATATGGAGAAGAAGCATCACATTCATCAAATACATAGATCATAATAGAAGACAACTCACTATTATATAACTCATCTTGTAATGAGTAAAGGAAACACAATAAAGATACATAAAGTGAATCATAATTGATAATGGCAAACTTAGCTCTTGGTCGAAGAATAGTTGATAATTTGCTGGAGTTCATAAATAACTGGTTTTCAATGATAGCTTTCAAAGTAGTAAACATCAGGATAAGAGCAATGTGCAAAACAAGGAACATAAGAAACATGAATGAATAAATCATCATATGAATGAATGAAACACATCAACTCAAAATACTTGCTGAGATAGAAGGGAGTAGGTTTACTGACTCAACTACAAAGTAAAAGAAAGGCCCTTCAAAGAGGGAAGCAGGGATTGCAAGTCTCATAAAGAGCTCCCAAAAATTATGATACTAGTTTTCAGCTCTCATTGCCCTATCATAGGCATCTTTAGGTGATTAAGGTTACAGTGATAAAAAATGAGGATATGCATTGACAAGTTGTAAGTTGAGAATCTCATGTCCCTTGAATACGAGGGTCGCTCCTCATGCTACTCAAGTTTAGTCATCGGTAAGTTCTTGTCATCGTAAGCATATGTGTATCATTGAGAACCGCCAACGGGTACCCCTTGCCCGATGATACGGAAGAATCCCCATATCAAAATGACAAGGCAAGCAGACAACAAGTATCTCAGCAATCTTCTTATTTACCATGGGAATATGGTGCTTTTTTTTTCTCTTTTTCCTCTTTTCATAATATCTCTTTTTTTCTTTTCTCTTTTTTTCTCTCGATATCGGACTCTTTTTTATAAGAAGAATGCTTCATAAATACTCGTTATGGTTACGCTGCAGGTTTCCACCATGTCAGCATGGATTAGACCAGCGGCCCAGGCATTTCTCTAACACACATGCATAACTCCATGGACTTACAAGCTCCCCTTTCATTTCACACCGACGATATCCATAGACAAAAGAACATGATATCAACTTGGTACAAAGTACCAGTGCAATGTTAAAAGCGTTCCCCATGACAGCATGGTTCTGCTAATTCACAACTTACAAAGCGCAAGCATATACGCAACATAGGTTAGCACAATGGTTCAAGTTTATTAATTGCAAGAAAGTAAAGTGTGTCATCAAGTTAGTGAGAGCTTTAATCACTAATTTTCACATAACAAGTTTAATTTGGGAGGTAGATAAAACAAGAATTTACTTGGAATAGCAATAATTCTACTAGGTAGGTATGGTGGACACAAATGGCAAAGGTTTTGGTTTAAAGGAGGTGGATGCACGAGAAGAATTCCCTCTCAGTACAGGTTTTGGTTAGCAAGGCTGGGTAGCAAGTACAAGAGTTGAAGGAAACAAACAAACATACAAGTGATAAAGACAAACATGCAATCTTCCTTGGAAGCACAAAAGATCTTAACTAGAGAATACTAGACTTATGAGCAAATCAAGAAAGAAAGATGATGAAATTATTTTCCTCTAGAGTACTTCTATCTTTTTCTTTTCAACTCTCAAAAAGGTGTCGCTACTGACCGAGCCAGGTTTGCCAAAACCAACTAAATTAACTCAATGATCCCAAAGTGATACCAATAATAACAACAAGATCAATCATATAACCACGAATTGAAAACTAATATAAGCTATGCAAAAGAGTGAATGATAGAACTTCTCATTAATAATCCATAACGGCAACTCACACCAAGGGATACATATCTAACAAGAGAGGGGACACTTCCATAATGCAAACCATACTACAAAATAACTCCTCTATTCATGATATGACTCTACTAAAAAGGTAAAAAGATAGAAGATAGTGATATGATACCGCGGCACTCCCCCAAGCTTGGAATAAACCAAGGGGATGCCAAACCTAATGACGAATTACTCCTTCGGTGGTGGTGGTATTATGCTCTTAGTTGACGTGAGGAAATCTTCCAGCATCTTGCGAAGCCTATTATTCTCCCATTGAAGCATGTCCACCTTCCTCTTCAAGTCCCGGTACTTATCGCAGAACTCCTTAGTGACTCGTAGGGCTTCCATTGATGCAGGGCAAGAGACTAAAGGTACCAGCCTCTACCTATTGAAAGGTCTTTCAGGGTGAACTTAGAGATCAACATGGTGAGCTAATAAAGAGGTAGCAACTATAGAAAGACTTAATTTTTTGTGTGTTTTTAATAAAGAAAGCAAACTAGTACAACTAATGTTTTTGTGATTTTGATAAAGAAACAAGCAAACAAAGCAGAAATAAACTAAGAAAAACAAAAACAACAAAGTAAAGAGATTGATTATGAGGGACTCCCCTTGTGAAGATGTCTTTGACTCCCCGGCAATGGCACCAGAAAAATACTTGCTGGCTCGTGGTTGATATCGAGCTCGTTGGGGAACCCCAAGATGAAGGTATGATGAGAACAATAACAAGTTTCCCTTAGTTATAAAACCAAGGTTATCGAACCAGTAGGAGTAAGGAAACACCTCCAAGGTGTTGTTTCCAACTTGGAATCCTACACAACACAACCATAGAACTTTGCCCCCAACTTACAGTGAGGTTGTCAATCTCACCGGTTTTGCTACAAAGGATTAAACATATTGTGTGGAAGAAAGTAATAGCTTGCATAAAGTAAACAGAAAACAGTAAACAGTTGTAGATTGATGGTAAAAGAAAGGACCGGGGTCCATAGTTCACTAGTGGTGGTTCTCCTTAAGATAGATGACATGTTGGGTGAACAAATTACAATGGGGAAATTAACAAACATCGAGAAAGCATACATGCATATACTAATCATCTTGACTCCTATGAGATTTGATTGCACATTATAATATTATACATAGACCGTAATCCAACTACATCTATGACTAATAATCCACCTTCAGGTTATCATCCGAACCCTCTCCAGTATTAAGTTGCAAGCAACATATAATTGCATTAAGCATTGCATGTAAAGTAAATAATACGATTGTTCTATGAACAAAGAATTGTTGTTTTCTTCCTAGTAGCAACAGCACATCTAGTACCTTAGATATTTCTATCACTTCCCCAGATTACTAGAGGCATGAACCCACTATCGAGCATAAATACTCCCTCTTGGAGTTGCTAGCATCTACTCGGCCAAGATATCTACTAACAACGGAGAGCATGCAAGATCACAAATAACAAAGACATGATAGAATCAATAATCAATCTGAAATAGCATCTCAATATCCATCGGATCCCCGCAAACACAACATGTATGATTACAAATAGATGATCTTGATCATGAACGGAGCTCACAAGATCTAAACATGATAGCACAAAGGAGAAGAACCAACCATCTAGCTACTACATGGATCCATAGTCCAAAGATGAACTACTCACGCATCACACCGGAGGCTTGCATGGTCATGAAGAAGGCCTCCAGGGTGAATTCTCCCCTCCGACAGGGTGCCGGGAAGAGCTTCAGATCCCTCTCGATCTAGGCATGGAGATGATGGCAGCTACAAACTCTTTCGTGGATTTTTGATCGGGTACTTAGGGTTTCTGTATCGGAGGCAATATATAGGCGAAAGGGGAGACCGAGGGGGTATCCTAGGTGGCCACACCACCCCCTGGCGTAGGCCAGGCCTGGCCGTGCGGCCAGGTGGTGTGGGCGGCCCCTGACCCCTCTCCGTCTCGTATTTTGGCTCCGTGTCCCCCTCGGTGAAATATTGACTTTAGCTTTTGTCCCATCCAATTCTGAGAATATTCATTTTCTGACTTTCCTAGAACCAAAAATAGCAGAAAACAGGCAGCTGGCACTGATCTTGTTAATAGGTTAGTCCAAGAAAGTGTATAAAAATACTCCAAAGTGTGGGGAAAATATAAGAAAGTAGATATAAATCAAGCATGGAACATCAAAAATTATAGATACATTAGCAACGTATTAGGGAGATTGGTTGAAAGCTGATTGGGAAACATGGCATGGAAGAACAAGTTTTGGAACTAGAGGCAGGGGTAGAGGAGGCCGTGGTAGGGATCCCTCGGGGGCTGCCCGTGGTAGGAACTTTGCTGGACGTGGGAGGGACGTGCATGTTAACTGGAGGTACAACACACTCCCATATGTGGATGGCTTTGTGCAACCGGAAGATCCATTGAAAGATATGACTACGAGTCCTATGAAGAATGGCGATATGACAATGGATGAGACAGAGTGTCAGAATTCTGGGGCAAAACGCTCATTGATGGACAACCCTGAATTTGCTGATGATGTAGGCACTGGTGGCCTTTCGAAGGATATCCCGACGGCGATGATCACCGAAGTTCCACTGGTTGATGGTGGGGATCTTAATGTCCCCCGTGAAAATGAAAGGACGAAACGTCCAAAGAAGGATGGAGCTGACTCCTCCTCACTAGGATCGGCGAGCTCCCTGGAGGGGCTCGTCCGGGAGCAATGAGAATATGCGGGCTGAACTTCTGGGGATTAGGTAACGAACCGGCAGTTCGAGCGCTTCTGGATGTCCAGAGGCAATGTCACCCCGAGATGCTGTTTTTGTCGGAGACACATCTCGACTTAAGGAGGCGTTTGAAGATGGATCATAAGGTGGTTCAGAGGAGTGATGGTAGGAAAGGGGGAATTGTTTTATACTGGAAGAGGGAGGTTGACGTGGAGCTTCTATTTTCCGACCCTAATTATATTGATGTGAAGATTGTTGAGCCTGATAAACAATGGAGATTCACATACAATGTGTTAGTGGCTTATGAGTGTGTTCATAAAATAAAGAACAAGCGGAACGACAATTCTAGCCTTTGTGCAGTAAAGCTAGATATGCATAAAGCATATGATCGGATAGAGTGGACTTTCTTAAAAGATATGATGCTAAAGATGGGATTCTGTGAGGGATGGGTCAACTTGATGATGACATGTGTTACTTCAGTATCTTATAAGGTGAGGTTTAATTCAGATGAAACAGAGGGCTTTGTTCCAACAAGGGGGTTGTACCAAGGGGACCCTTTATCCCCATATCTATTCCTCCTATGCGCAGAAGGTTTGTCGAGTACTCTTTTGTATGAAGAAGAAGTTGGTGGTATTGAAGGTGTGATGGTGTGTAGGAATGCACTACCGATGTCACATTTATTTTTTGCCGATGACTCTCTTATCCTTATGAAGGCAGACGTGGATAATGCAACTTTCTTGCAACTGGTGCTCAATGCCTACTGTCAAAATTCAGGACAGCTGGTGAGTGTGGCAAAGTCGAGTATTTTCTTCAGTCCAAATACTAATGTGTTGGTAAGAGCTGAGATTTGTGGAGTCTTACATATTGATACCGAGGCACTTTCTGACAAGTACTTAGGGCTCCCGACCCTAGTTGGAGCTGATAGGTCAGATTGCTTCATGCATTTTAAAGATAGAATTGTTCAAAGAATCTTGGGTTGGAAAGAAAAGCTTCTCTCCATTGGAGGGAAAGAGATGCTAATTAAGGCGGTGGCTCAATGCATCCCGGTTTTTGCCATGTCAGTTTTTAGAATACCAATTGGGGTATGCAAAGTTATCTCTGATGTGATTGCCCAATTCTGGTGGGGCGATGATGAGGATAATAAAAAAATGCATTGGTATTCATGGTGGCGACTATGTTTTCCTAAATATCAAGGAGGTATGGGATTCTGTGATTTACACATGTTTAATTTAGCTATGCTTGCTAAACAATGTTGGAGACTTCTTAATGCACCTGATTCATTGTGTGCAAAAGTGCTACGTGCTAAATACTACCCTAATGGCGATATATTGAATGCTAGGCTGCGGAAGGGAGCGTCGTTCACTTGGCAGAGCATTCATGCTGGTATTCAAACATTCAAAAGGGGTTGCATTTAGAGGGTTGGAAATGGAGAAAAGATAGATATATGGAACGATCCGTGGAATCCATCAAGCCCGGATAGAAAAGTTTTGACTCGCCGAGAGAGTATCATATATACTAGGGTGGAGCAGCTTCTTAATCCAGCAACCGAGAATTGGGATGAGGCCCTTCTACGTGGTCGCCCTTCTACATGGTCTCTTCCATCCGGTTGACGTTAACCGGATCCTCCAAATTCCACTTAACGTAGGGGCTTTTGAAGATTTTATGGCATGGAATTATAAAAAAACTGGACAATTTTCTGTCAAATTAGCTTATCACGTGGCATGGAAACACAAATTGGAGCTTGGGATGGGCCGGCAGCCAGGACTGGTGATGACCCACAAGTATAGAGGGTGTATCGCCGTATTTTCGAGGGAAGTGAAACCCAATTTATTGATTCGACACAAGGGGAGCCAAAGAATATTTATAAGCCTTAACAACTAAGTTGTCAATTCAGCTGCACCTAGAAACACTCTTGCTCACAACAGTTTATCAGTAACAACAGTTTTGTAATAGAAATAGTAAAGTAATAGCAGTAGTAAAGGTAAAGAGAACAGTAACAATAGCAGTAAATAGTAGGATTCGAGTGCGGTAGGCATAGGGATGGATGGACGGGCGTTGCATGGACAAGACAATTCATATGACAATCAGAACATAGGGCAATTGCAGATAAATAAGATAAAGCATCCAACCACTAAATAATCATAGGCATGTGTTCCATATATAGTCATACGTGCTCGCAATGAGAACTTGCACAACATCTTTTGTCCTGCCAGCCCGTTTGCAGCGGGGCCTCAAGGTAACTACTGGCAATTAAGGTGCTCCTTTTAATAAAGCACCGGAGCAAAGCATTAACACTCCATAAACACATGTGATCCTCACATCAAAGCCATTCCCTCCGGTTATCCCGATTTCTGTCACTTCGAGGCCATTGGTTCCGGACAACAACGTGTGTATACAACTTGCAGGTAAAACCAAAAACAATACTATCATAATGAATCAATAACATGTTCAGATCAGAAATCATAGCACTCGGGCCCTAGTGACAAGCATTAAGCATAACAAGTCGCAACAAAGTTAAAAAGCACTAATAATAGATACTAGGCACCATGTCCTAACAATCTGATGCCATTACAGGAACGATCTCATCCAATCCCTACCATCCCCATAGCCTACAGCGGGGGATTACTCACTCATAGATGGGGGAATATGGATGGTCGATGGAGAAGCGATGGTGATGATGATAGCGATGATCTCCTCCAATTCCCCATCCCGGCAGGGTGCCAGAACGGAGTTTCTGGTTCTGAATCATGGAATCTGGTGGTGGCGGCGGAGCAGAACTCTTTCTAGAAAAACGTCGAACCCTTCCTGAGTTTTTAGGTCAGAAGACATCTTATAGGAGAAGAGGGAGACCGAGGGGGTGTCTGGGGCGGCCAGACCACCCCTGGCGCGGCCAGACCTAGCCCGCGCGGCCAGGTGGTGTGGCCTGGGCCTAGCCCCCCTCCGTCTCGTATTCTGGCTCCAGGAGTCTTCTGGTGAAATAGGATTTTTGGCATATTTTCCGGGATTTTTTCTGATAGTTGATTTTCTGCACAAAAACTAATCACCAAGGCAATTCTGCTAAAAACAGCGTCAGTCTATGTTAGTTGCATCCAAATCACACAAGTTTAGAGGAGAAAGAATAGTAAAAGTGTTCAGGAAAGTAGATACATTTTGGACGTATCAACTGCCCCCAAGCTTAGCTTATTTCTTGTCCTCAAGCAATTCAGTTGAAAACTAAGTGCGATAAAAGAAACTTTCACGAACACATTTGCTTCATATGATGTATATATTCTCAACATGTGATCAACTACTTAGACAATTCATAATAAGGAGTATGCAACTAAGTTTACTTAATAGGCATTGCAAGCTATGAATAGATTCCAACTCAAAAATAATAAGTAGCATAAAACATAAACATAAGCAACATTACAATGCTCATAACAAGGTATGATATAGTGGTATCCCGCTTGCCTTCTTATTGTGAATGCCAAGGCACCTCTGAAGTTCAGGTGAATACTAGAAGTAAAGATATCAAAGATACAAGCATCAAAGTCATAACACAAATAATC
Source organism: Avena sativa (assembly GCA_916181665.1). Taxonomy (NCBI): domain Eukaryota; kingdom Viridiplantae; phylum Streptophyta; class Magnoliopsida; order Poales; family Poaceae; genus Avena; species Avena sativa. Next base: position 379,026,373 of record OV702290.1, on the reverse strand, counting down.
AAATTTTGAGACAAGCACATTACACTAAGAATGACAACTATGCTCTCAAGAAGGTTCTCATAGAATAAGTGGAGACTCAACAAAGAAATGAAAAAGGTTTTGAAAAGTTTGAAAGGCTTCAAAATGCTGAAAGTATGGTACTCGTTAGCTTTGAGATCTCATTGCCCCTATCATAAGCATCTTTAAATGGTTAAGGTTAAAGTGACACAACTAAGAGGATATGCTTGACAAGTTATAAGCTAAAGCCTCATGCCTCTTACTTACGAGTACCGGACCTCATGCTACTCAACTTTAGTCACAAGTAAGCTCTTGTCATTGTAAGTACATATGTATCATAGAGAACCGCCAACGGGGTACCCCTTGCACATGATACAGGAGCTATCCCATAATCAAAATGACAAGGCAAGCAGACAATGAGCATCTTAGCGATCTTTTTATTTACTATGTGCATAGATTTTTATTGAGGATGCTTCATAGAATGCTCATTATGGTTATGCTGCAAGTTTCCACCATGATTAGGCATGGCTTAGGCTAGCGGCCCAGACGTTTCTCTGACACATATACAAACTCCATGATCTTACAAGTTCCCCTTTTATTTCACACCGCCAGGATCCATAAGCAAAAGAATCATGATATCAACATGATACAAAGTGCCCGTGAAATGTTGAAAGCGTTCCCCATGATACATGGTTCTGCTAACTTCAACTTATAAATCGCAAGCATATATGCAACAAAGATGGACGTAATGGTTCAGGTTTATTAAGTGCAAGAAAATAAAGTGTGCCATCAAGTTTGTGAGAGCTTTACTAACTAACTTTCTCATAACAAGCAAACATTTTATCCGGAAGAAAACAAGGCATATTGAATATGCACGGAACAATAAATGATGCTAGTAGGTAGGTATCGTGGACATTTTTAGCAATATTTGGTTTTAGGGAGTTGGAACCACGAGTAAAACATACTCAGTGTACGTGAAGGCTAGCAATAGTAAGGGAGCGACAAACGAGAGAGTAGTAGTTGTCATAATCATGCTTGCAACAAAACAAGACTAATCATGGCATAAAAGTGATTCAAGACCCCCAAGGCAAAATAATTCATCGAGGCTTAACTGATTATTTCAGTCATATATATGCGTGAACATGTGCCAAGTCAATTCAAGTGAAACATTCAGAGGAGGATACCACGGTGTCATACCAAGTTACGAATAGAGTAATGCAAGCAAACACTCATATGACATGCTACAAATTATTAGCAAGCTGGAACTAATCATATGAAAGCAAGAATTACTAAGCATCCATGAATAACATACACCCTACATGAACAGACTAAGCATGCCCACAATGATGAGTATATGTACAAAAATGAAAACAAATAGAGTTCATTACCGGCCTCTTACCACACCTCAAGTTGTCATTAATCCTCATTACTGCCCTTCACTTGTGTGGCTTGAATAATAATATGAAACCAAATTCCACTGAGGACTGCTGAACCCTACAACAAACTCACAAAACTAAAGAAGAACAACAAATATTTTTGGTGTTTTTGATTTTTAAAAACAAGAACCAAAAAGGAAGAACAAGCAAAGCAAAATCTTTTTGGGTTTTTAAAATAGTTCAAGCAAAGCAAAAAGAGCAAACTAAGGCCAAAAGAAGAAGCAAACAAAAGAGAAACAACAGAAATATTTTTGGTCTTTTTGTGATTTAGAAAGCAAAAACAAAGAAACAACAAAAACTAAAAAGAGAACGAAACATGAATATACAAAGTACCGATACAAAATGATATGGAGATGAGTGCGATGTCGGCATACCTACCCCCCAAGCTTAGGCTTTTTGTCCTAAGTGGGTATCAATCCCAAGCTGGCCAAGATGAAGTGTCTCCGTGGTACGACAAGGAGGTACCCTCGTCCTGGTGCAAGCTCGAGTACGTCCCTCCGTAGTGCGCAGAGTAATCGTAGGAGGGCACATCCTCCTGGTGCTGCCCGTGGAACCCTAGCAAACGAAGCTGCTCGTCCTCCTCCTCCTTGGAGCGTGACCACGGTCTCCTGTGAACACTAAACAAAGTAGATTACGGCAAAGGGATCTCCCTCTCATCCCCATCAGTAAACAACATCCTGTATACTAGACCGTCCAAATCAGAATCAACAGTGACAAAGTGATGTGTTTTTATAGCAGCAAGGTCAAGCCTTTGTGGTGCCAATATAGTATCATTGGGGTCCACTGAAAGCTCTAATGCATTAACCATACGTGAAGCAATGATGCCCCCATAGATGGGCCCCCTAGCGGCTAGGCGGCGAGCAATAAGCGAGCCAAGGTTGTACCAAGTATCATTGTTGAGTGCAGCAGCAAGGAAGGCTAAATGATAGTTGTAGATATTACTCGTATTCTCCCTACCAAGAACGCTAGTAGCAAGATAATATGCAAAGTATCTAAGAGAAGGGAGTTGGATGTTTCCTATCTTTCCGCGCTGAGTTACACGGTCATCATCATTGGTCACCCTCGGTAAAGTTCCAGCAAATCAGTGGGTCGCCCTTGAATCTTCTTCACGGTACCTGTCATGCTTACACCTACAATACTGCAAAATCTTTCCAATGACATGGTAAAGGGCATATTATAAATTTTGAAAGAGACAGTTGACTGATAGGGCGTGTTAGTAAACACGAAGCTCTCAACAAAAGTCTTGGTGAGCATAGCGTATTGCTCATTCTCATCTTGCATGTATGAGGTCAAACCAACCCTCTGAATCAGTAGTAAGAATTCATCAAGAATCCCTGCAGCTTGTAAGAAAGTAAAACAAGGAAACGTAGATGGGTGAGCATCCCCATCATCTCCTTCATTACCAATATGAGGTGTAATGAGATCCTCGTTGTATGATGGCCTGAACTGAGAGGCTGATCTTGAGGGCCTTGACCTCCTAGGTGCATCCCTCCCAAATATTTCTCCAAAGGTACGGTTGTTCATGTTTGATATTCTGAAATTTAAACATCTATTAAAGAAGTGATTGCAAAGTGAATATATAATGAAGGGCACTACTCATAGGGACTTGTATGAGGCCTAAACATGCATCAAAACTATATCTGTAAGCATCAAACAAGCTTACAAGCTCTCATAACCTGTCACCTACAGCAGCAAAATACTCAAGATATAAACCACTAAACACAAATCTACTTGGGCAAGTGAAGGAGTCACATACCGGAGAACAAATACTCCAAATTTCAGCAGCAGAGATGGGCTGAGCAAGGAGATCGAAAAATCGAGGGCAAGCACAGCAAGAACGCGATTTCGAGCAATGAACTAGTGTCTACTCGGGAGAGAGAAGAAAGTGGCAAGTGAGAGAGTGAGTGGAGGGCCAGGGGTGGCCCACACCATAGGCAGGCGCGCCCTAGGGCTGGTCGCGCCACCAGGTGGTGTGCCTGCCTGGTGGGTCCCCCTGGTACCTTCCAGGTACTTCTCTGCCCCTTTTTCATGTAAAAAATTAATATGAATTTTCTGGAATTTTTTGAGACACTTTATTTTTGAGTAATTTTCAGGTATAGATGAATGATTTTCTGACAGAAAGATTTTTTTGGAATGATGCAATGACAAAACAAGGCTAGAACTATAGAAGTTCTAAGACACTCTAACATGCAAGCAACTAACAACAGAAAAGAAAACTAGACTAAAGCAAAAACTAAACGGATACAATAGAAGTAAGCAGAGATAATCATGGTGAAAACATTGTTTTGTTCAATGAAATCCTTTTGTTAACAAGGTTGATCAGGTCTTGTTACCAAAACAATTTCATATGAGACAAAACTTTGTATTCCACTAATGGTTATGTTACCTCAACTTTGATAGCAATGGTCCCAATCATAATAGTTTCAAATTTTTCTCTTGGTATGGGACAATATATTTCTCCAACTTGAATGCCCTCAACATGTTCAATTGAATTCAAACTATAAGTCCTATCAATCTTCTTGGGGAACTAGACAGTATGTTCCTTGTCATTAACATTGAAGGTCACCTTTCCTTGATTACAATTAATAACAGCTCCTGCAGTATTAAGAAAAGGTCTCCCAAGAATAATAGACATATTATCATCTTCAGGCATTTCAAGCACAACAAAATCAGTTAATATTAAGCAATTATGAGCCACTTGAACAGGTACATCCTCACATATACCAACAAGAATAATGGTAGATTTATCAGCCATTTGCAAATATATATCAGTTGGTATTAATGTTTCCAGTTGAAGTCTCTTATAGAGAGAGAAAGGCATAACACTAACTCCAGCTCCCAAATCACACAAAGCAGTTCTAACATAACTATTCTTAATAGAGCAAGGGATAGTTGGAATCCCTAGGTCTCCAAGTTTCTTATGAACCTTACCATTAAAGGAATAATTAGCAAGCAAAGTAGAAATTTCTTCATTAGGGATATTCCTTTTATTCGAGACAATATCCTTCATATACTTTGAGTAAGGAGGCAATTTAATAGCATCAGTCAAAGGAATTTGCAAGAATAAAGGTTTCATCCACTCACAAAACTTATTATAGTGTTCACCTTCCTTTGATTTGTGTTTCTTATCAGGGAAAGGCATAGGCTTTTGGACCCAAGGCTCTCTTTCACTACCGTGTTTCTTAGCAATAAAATCTTCTTTAGTGTATTTAGTATTCTTAGTGTGCTTTTCAGGTTCTTCTTCAACTTTTTCTTTATCAGGAACATCATTTTCTTCATTACCACTTTCAGTTTCAGCGTCAGAGACAAATATACTATTAGGAGCTTTAGCAGGTTCAGAGGGTTCTACAATAGTCTTATGTTTCTTTTTCCTTTTCTTACGAGTAGTACCACTATTTTCAGCTTCTTGAGAATCCTGCATATTCTTTTGGGATGCCCCTCAGGATATAGAGGATCCTGGGTAGCAACACCACTTCTAGTTCTAATTTCATAAGCATGTCTTTCTTTTGCAACATTAACTAGCAAGTCTTTTTGCACTTTAATAAGTTGATCTATTTGAGTTTGAACCATTTGAAAATGTTTAACAATCATTTTAACATCATTAGAGGTTCTTTCCACAATATCTTTTAACTCAACAATAGCTGTAGTGTTTTCCATTAGATGATTTTGCACCCTTTTATTAAAATTATCTTGCTTAACAATGAAAATATCGAATTCTTCTAAGCATTGATCAGGAGGTTTAGAGTAAGGGATATCACCTTCATCAAAATGTTGGAGAGAGTGTACCTCAATAGTGGATGAATGGTGAATTGACTTACATAATTCTTCTATAGGAGGTAAATTCTTGACATCTACAGCTTTAATTCCCTTCTCCTTAAGACATTTCTTAGCTTCCTTCATCACTTCATCATTCAATTCAATAACTCCCCTCTTCTTAGATAATGGTATAGGCGCCGGTATAGGCGCCGGTATAGCTGGTTCAGGTATAATTGTTTTGGGTATAGCTGGTTCAGGAGGAGTCCAATCTTCATAGTTCTTGCTTATTTTAGCCATTAATTCCTCAGCTTCCTTGGGAGTCCTATTCCTAAAAACACAATCAGCACAACTATCTAGGTATGTCCTAGATTCTTCAGTTAGTCCATTATAAAATATATCAAGAAGCTCATTCTTTGGTAATGGACTTCCAGCCTGTGCATGAATCAAAACACAAAACCTTACCCATGATTCAAGCAATATCTCTTTTCCCCCTGTTTAAAATCAAAAAGTTCCTGCAAAATAGCATGTCTAGCACTAGGAGGAAAATATTTCTGCAGGAAGGTACTAATCAAGCAATCAGGGTTATCAATAGATCCAGGAGGTAAATTACTAAACCAAGTTTTAGCTTCCCCTTTCAGTGAAAAAGGGAAAATCTTAGCAACAAAGTCAGTACGCATCTTAATATCATCAGAAAACAAGCCACTCATGGTAGAAAGCTCAGTCATATGTGCTACCGCACTTTCATTCTTAGTCCCACAAAAAGGTTCTTTCTCAACAATAGCTATGTAAGATAGATCAAGATAGAAATCATAATCTTTATCTTTAATTTTTATGGGAGAAGCAGCAAACTTAGCAATAGGAGACAATTTGGGTCTAATAGTACGCCTCTCAAGGAGACTCTTAGCAGCACTCCTATCATGGGTGTTTTTACATTCTTTAATAAATTCATCGGTCATCTCAACATAACCATCTTCAATGTCATAACTCTCACTAGACTCAGGTGAACTAACAGGTGTAGTAGTGTCTTCATTAGGAGTTTCAGTATTTCCAGCTATAGTTCTAGCAATTGTAGCATCTAGGAAAGGACCTAATGAAGCACTCTTACATTTGTGTATTTGGCGGGATTTGGCATATCTTAACCAAACCCTTCGCATGGGCTCGCCGTGCGTTTGTATGGTCTGGAGAAGCTTACCTGTCTTATAGTTTAGCTGCTTTATCTCTCTTTGGTTTTATCGCTTGTTGTTTTTGTATGGTTCAATAATACGGCTTATCCGAGTGAGTTTTATGGACCCACCGGGCCAGAAGCTTCTCAAGCTCAAGCATTTACTTTTCTATCAAGCACAGTAGAAGCAGCATCATAAGTATCCGAAGTTTCAGATTCAGCAGTAGTAGCAGTGTGGGTAGCATGTGTATGTGGTGGTGTAACGAGCTTACTCATAACAGATGGTGAATCAAGAGCAACAAAGGTGTTCATAACCGTACCTCTTCTTGTAGTAGATGGTAAAATAGGAACCTTGCCATCACGAGACTTACCCATGATGGATGGATGGCAGCGAACAATAATAAATCCAAGTGAACTTGGTAAATAAAGTTATGCTCCCCAGCAACGGCGCCAGAAAATAGTCTTGATGACCCACAAGTATAGGGGGTGTATCGCAGTATTTTTGAGGGAAGTGAAACCCAATTTATTGATTCGACACAAGAGGAGCCAAAGAATATTTATAAGCCTTAACAACTGAGTTGTCAATTCAACTGCACCTGGAAACACTCTTGCTCACAACAGTTTATTAGTAGCAACATTTTTGTAGTAGGAATAGTAAAGTAATAGAAGTAGTAAAGGTAAAGACAACAGTAACAATAGCAGTAAACAGTAGGATTCGAGTGCGGTAGACATAGGGATGGATGGGCGGGCGTTGCATGGATAAGACAATTCACATGGCAATCAGAACATAGGGCAATTGCAGATAAATAAGATAAAGCATTCAAGTACTAAATAATCCTAGGCATGTGTTCCATATATAGTCATACGTGCTCGCAATGAGAACTTGCACAACATATTTTGTCCTGCCAGCCCGTTTGCAGCGGGGCCTCAAGGTAACTACTGGCAATTAAGGTGCTCCTTTTAATAAAGCACTAGAGCAAAGCATTAACACTCCGTGAACACATGTGATCCTCACATCAAAGCCATTCCCTTCGGTTATCCTGATTTCTGTCACTTCGGCGCCATTGGTTCTAGACAACAACGTGTGTATACAACTTGCAGGTAAGACCAAAAACAATACTATCATAATAAATCAATAACATGTTCAGATCTAAAATCATGGCACTCGGGCCCTAGTGACAAGCATTAAACATAACAAGTCGTAACAAAGTCAAAAAGCACTAATAATAGATACTAGGCAACATGCCCTAACAATCTGATGCCCTTACATGAACGATCTCATCCAATACCTACCATCCCCATAGCCTACAGCGGGGGATTACTCACTCATAGATGGGGGAAACATGGATGGTCGATGGAGAAGCGATGGTGATGATGATGGCGATGATCTCCTCCAATTTTCCGTTCCGGCAGGGTGCCAGAACGGAGTTTCTGGTTCTGAATCGTGGAATATGGTGGTGGCGGCGGAGTGGAACTCTTTCTAGAAAAACGTCGAATCCCCCCTGAGTTTTTAGGTCAGAAGACATCTTATAGACGAAGAGGGAGACCGAGGGGGTGTCTGGGGCGGCCCGACCACCCCCTGGCGCGACCAGGCCTAGCCCGCACGGCCAGGTGTCGTGGCCTGGGCCCAGCCTCCCTCCGTCTCGTATTCTGGCTCCGGGAGTCTTCTGGTGAAATATGATTTTTGGCATATTTTCTGGGATTTTTCGTGATAGTTGATTTTCTGCACAAAAACTAATCACCAAGGCAACTCTGCTGAAAACAGCGTCAGTCCATGTTAGTTGCATCCAAATCACACAAATTTATAGGAGAAACAATAGCAAACGTGTCCAAGAAAGTAGATACGTTTTGGACGTATCAGCTGGTTCCCCTGCTGCAATAAACCTTGTATGGAAGATATTGTGGAATTTGAAAACTCCAAGCAAGGTGAAGATTTTTGGCTATAATGCTCTACATGGCTCACTTTCGCTAAAGTCTATCTTGGTGAATCGACATGTTGGACATTCTGGACAGTGTCCAATCTGTATGCAGGGGGCGGAGGACGTGAAACATTTGCTGTTTACATGTCCTGTGGCAGAGGAGATCTGGGCAGAATTGGGCATGCAGAATAAATATCAAAATACTTAAATGATGAAAGGTCAGGCTCTGTAATTCTGGAGAGCTTGCTGAGAGGACCGAACACTGATATGCTAAATTTGCCTCAAATTAGTATCCGTGAGATGGTCTTGGTAACCTCCTGGTATCTTTGGTGGAGGAGGCGTCGACGTACACATGGTGAAGATGTCCCGCCGGTGAAGTACTGTACCAATTCCATTCATGGATTAGCTGCTAATTTCATCAAATCGTGCACAACTTGTGTATCTCTAGGAACAAACAAATGAACTAGACCATTGCCAAACTATGTTAAAGTAAATGTCGACGTTGCTTTCTTCGAGGAGGTCAAAGCCGGTGCCATGGTGGCGGTGATCAGAGATTCGAAGGGCGCGTTTCTTGCAGGCTCTTATTCCTACCTAGAGCACGTTAAGTCAGCATCGATGGCTGAAGCTAAAGCCATGCGTGATGGTCTGAAGCAAGCAAAGTACAAGCTGACTCTGATTCAATTGAGGTTATCAATGCATGCAAAGAAGATGAGATGTGGTGGATCTCGGCTACAACAGTTTTTGCAGATTGTGTGGATTCTATTTCTGTAATAGGGGAAGTCATATTGTCCTAGAGAAACAAATAAAGTTGCTCATGATCTGGCTAGGTTTAGTTTTGATTCTAAGATATTATGTAATCGGGTCGATGAACCTCCTAGCTGCAACTTGAGCAGACTTATAGACGATGTAACTATTGTTTAATATTAATAAATTTGTCCCGTGGCTTTCCCTAAAAATAATAATAATTATTATAATATAGATATAGATATAGATATAGATAGATATAGATATAGATTAGGTATAGGTATAAGTATAAGTATTATGTATAGGTATAGGTATTAGGTATAGATATAGATATATAGATATAGATATAGTTTGGTAAAAGCTTTTTTCCGGTTTCAAAAAAATTGTCTCTTCCTCCGATTCATAATAACGATTTTGAAAAAAAATACTCCCTCTGGTCCATATTATTATTCTCAACTTTGTCTAGATTCATACGTATCTAGTTAACTATTTAGTCTAGATTCATTTGTATCTAGACAAAGTTGAGAACAATAATATGGATCGAATGGAGTAATTACTTTTGGGCACGTCTAGATAGCAACCGATGGCTGGTTAGTCCAAACCAGCCATCGCCCAATAAGGAAACTTCCCTCAGCCCCAACCCTGAAACGGAAACCATGGGCATCTCCCCGACCAGGTACCCCTCCAGGCACACCAATTCCCTCACGCAACCACTCCCAAGCCCCCTCTGAGGCCACGTGATGTCCATCTCTATGTCTCCCTCTACAACACAAATTATCTCCTTCCTCTCCCTTTAGATCTCCATTAAAACCTATGATTTTGTTCAGACTGCTATGATTCACAGATCTAGAGAAAGTACAGAAAAGGTAATCAGATCACCAGGATGCAAGAAACAACAGATATGTTTGTAGTTGGAAACTTAGTAGCAATAAATTCATGTTGTAATCATGAGAAATCAAGTATGACATGAAACCTAGATCAATTTAATTGTATGATAGATGCAACTCAGTGCCTGATCACTATCATGAGGGGGGGCAAATAAACATAGCTTAAACAATGGCATGTTGTTGTATTTGCATAAACAAAGCTGATGCAACCTATGATAAAGGTTTCTAGAGGTTACCAAGTGCCTTGGACACGAATATATCAAAAGCAGAACCACTTGCTGATAGCAGAAATGATGTTACAGTCACAAGAGAAGTACTGGTTATAGAAGGAACAATAGAAATATTTGAACAACCACTAGCTGCAACTAGTAGTGTTGCACAACAATTTGCAAACTGTCATAACTACTGTTTAAGCTAGAGAGATAAAAGAAAATCATGGATGTTGTTTCATTTGTGAATAGTGCAAATGTAGGATAAACATTCTGTGAAGAAGCTTGCTGATGACACTGAGTCACTGACACACGGGTAACAATTTCATTGATACATGAACCTAAAAATTGCAACAAAAGGAATAAGGAAAATTAAATCATTTGAGTTTGTTTGTAAAGAAATGCATGAAAGTGCAACTATAAAAATGTATATTGCATGTCTCAAGTATATACTTTCTAATGTTTACAGATGTCTAGTTTGGACCTGAACATGCTATCGGATGATGTTGATATTGAAGATGCGGAAATCAACAGCATTGAGCCATTGTTCTGCACACAAGTTGTGTGGGTAGGGATTGTAGAGGAGTCTCCATACATGGTTCTTGCTAACCAAGTTGTATAGGGTGGTGATTTTGGTGTACATAACACTAGAGGCCATCAACTCAATGGAGCCCCGCCACCAGCCCTGTTGGCAACCAAAGCATACCCACCAACACTATTTCTAAGGAAATCTCTACTAACCCAAACTTGGCAGAGGATGCTACTGATGGAGTTTGGGTGCATGAAGTTATGTCCAGTCCATAGAAGCCCTTCCTAGGAATACATTTTGAAATTATTTCTTATTCAAGAGCACACTACAATGCTTACTCGAAGAAGTTGGGTTTCTCTATCAAGTTGAATACATTGATGAGACAACCTTCACTAATGAATTGTGGAAGCAGCAATTTGTTTGCTACAAGTATGGGGCACCAAAAATAGAAGCAGAAGTTGAAAATGAGAGAATAACTGCTGTAGGAGATGTTAGTCCTATACAGATCGATGAGGCAACAAGGAAGTTGAAGAATCTAACCTATCTAAGAAGTCAAGTTCTAGCAAGTTTGGAGCTAAGCGGAAAAGGGATCGATCAAGTAAACCAAATGCCCAACTAAATAAGTAACTTGGGACAAAATTGGAAGAAACTTAAGCTAAAGTGACTAATCAACTTATTCAAATGGGATAAGAAACTTAGGATAAAGTGGGAATAAACTTTAGCTAAGCAACTTAGGAGAAAGTGCAAAACAGCATAAGCTAAAGTGGATAATCATGTTAATAAAACAAGATAAGCAACTTAGGAGAAAGTGGAAAGCAACTTAGGCTAGAGTGACTAATCAACTTAATTAAATGGGATAAGCAACTTGGGATAAACATGAAAGCAACTTAAGATAAAGTGACCAATAAACTTGGTTCAATGATATAATCAACTTGGGATAAAGTGACAAGAAACTTAAGCCAAAGTTGCTAATGAATTTAATGAAATGGGGCATGAAACTTTAGTTAAACCAGAGAACAACTTAAGCTAAATTCTTTCACCAACTTATAAAACAGGATAAGTAACTTAGGAGAAAGTATAAAACAATTTAAGCTAAAGCGTTAATCAACTTAATGATACATGATAAGCAACTTAGGAGAAAGTGTACAGGCAACGTAAGATAAAGTGGATAATCAACTTAAGCACATATAGGATCTTAGAGTATGTAAACAAACCAACTAAACATGGAAAAGGAAGTAACTTAATTAACGTTGGCTAAGCAACTTAACTAATCGTATGCCTGATTGCATGGTCAGAGTGCAAAAAAGAGAAAATAACCCAGTTTTAGATATACATCAACTTAGCAGGAAAAGTAAGTAACTAAATTAAGATGATAATAAGCAACTTAGTCGCATTAAACAAGGTGAAACATGTCCCTCCATATATACAAAGAGTGTACCAAAAAGCAACTTAATGAATGGACTGTAAGTAACATAATTAAATGCGCTAAGCAACTTAAACATGTGGATAACTGACTGGTCTGAAAAGACAGACACGATACAAGAACCTAGTGCTTGGATGTGAACAACTTAATAAGAAACATTAAGTAACCTAATAGAAATGGATAAGCAACTTGAACATGATAAGGAGACACAAACTTCATGTGCATGATATCCCTAGAGGCTCTTCGAAAAACGAACATATATCCCATCATACTAGAGACACACATTAGCATGATGAAAATACAACTCAAGCTATGTGTGAAGAAACAAGGTACTATATGCAAAATCAACTTCAGAAATACAAAACATATGAACTCACATTATGTGTAATCTACTTAGCACACCCGTGAAGCAACAAAGTACCGTATTCAGAAGCAGTTTATGAGACATGCCTTGAGAAAACCATGTTAGAGCACGTAAAGATCTAAAAAAGAAGTACTCCCTCCGACCCATATTAGTTGACTTACTTGCACATGAAGCCGCAACTTACTTGCACCCAAAAATAAACTACATAATCTGGTAAACAACTTCGTACATGCCAAACTGCAACTTATCAAAGTTATGTATGCCCCAGCTTAGGGATGATTGCCTGGTCAAGGGACAAAACACACAAAAAACCTTACCCCCTCTGGATATATACCAACTTAATAAGGAAGATAAGTAACTAAATTAGTTGGGCAGAAGCAACTTAGTTGTAGCATCCCATCTGTCTAACATATGTAATGCTACATGGTCTAGTAATATAATGGCTACTTCCTACATAATTGTTGCATCATAATTATAGCATGCTCATGTCATCATGCCACCTTGCATTTGAGCATCATATAAAACCCCTTTTCATTTGGTTCTTCTCTCATATGCATTAGTAATTGTATTTGGCTCTTGATATATTGTATTTGGTTCTTGATAAATGCTTGATGCACAAGTTGAGTTGGGGGCATATCTTTTATTCAACTCCATCACCTTTCCTTGGCACCACCTTATAACTCCACCATCCTAATTACCCATGAGCTTTTACTTCTTTTGGCATTTAATCTAGCTCATGTGGGTTGGGATGGATCAAATTCTATTTTCCTTTAGCTTGGCCTTACTCCATATCTTGGAATGCTTGTGAATCAATGCCATGGGAATCCATTATTGTTTTCATAATAATAAACATGACATTTACTATTCATGCATGGGCCATGCAGTGTCACCACCTTTTTCCTTTTCCTTGGTTTTCTTGTAATTATTGAAGTGGATCTTTGTCTTTTGGAAATCAAGTCAAGTGGGGCTTTCTTAAGCTCTATTCTTTTGCCCTTGCTAAACCCTCATTATCTTGATCATGCACTTGATCATGCTTCAACAAAACTACCTCTCCATCCCTTATCACCTCTTTGCTTGATCTTGCTTTTGACCATGTTAACAATCCCTTAACACTTGATTCTCTCTCTCTCTCTCTTAAAACCCTAACCCCTCTCTAACCTACTCTCTCTAACCCTAGCCCTAGTCCAAACCCTAACCCCTTACACAAAACCTCACCTCACCACCCTCCTCTCTCCATGCCGAGGCACCACCCTAACTTGGGCCTAGCTACCCCTCTCTAACCTAACACCAACCCTAACCCGAGCCCTCCTAAACCCTAGCCGAGGCTAACCCTAGCCACCCATCCTAGCTAAACCCGAGCCTCCCCCTCTTCATTCATTCTCTTTCTCTCTCTCTCGGCCACAAAGGGGCACCCGAGCCAGTCCCCTCCTCAACCTCACCCTGGCCCCACCTGCAGCTGCCTGTCTGGCCTCCCTATGCCCAGCACGTGAGTAAGGAGGGAAAGGTGCCCACCCGAGCCACCTTTTTCCACCCCGAGCCCCCACGGAATCCCCCTCCTACCCCCGTCCTTATCTTCACCCCTCTCGCCTCTACCGTGTCCCAGTGCCCCTCCCCTGGCCCTGCGCCAACCCTTTTTCTCCCTAGCTCCCCTTGCTCCACTTCTTCTCCAACACCGGCCGCCACTCTCGGCTTCGTCTTCCACCTGCAGATCAAGGAGGCGGGCATGGTGTCGTGGTTGTCGGGGAAGACCAGCAGGGACCACTGCATCGCCCCCGTACACGCCAACGAGGAGGAGCCGATCCCTGCGTTGCTGATCACCGACGGCCACCGCAAACCCTAGCTCCGACCGGTCTCTGCATCGTCGCCGTTCTGCTACTCCTCGGCCCGATCCGACCTCTCCGTCGAACTCGTGGTGAGTTGTCCCACCTCCCTGACATCCCCTCCCTCGCTAACACCCTCTGGTCTCACCGGTCGTCGTGTCAAACACGCTCTGTGCGCCGGCGGCGTTGGCTTCGGCTCGTCTCCGCGCTGCATCACACCTTAGCTAGGCCCCGCTCTCCCTTCTGTCAACCTCCCCTCACCAGCCGCACTGGTTCTAGCCCTCGTCGCGCACACCGCAGGTCGCGGGGTCAAACCCCCACGCCGCGTGCGTTGCGCGTTCGCCTGTCGATCACGGATCTGTCGGTCGATTCAGAGTAGGAGAAGAACAGTGGGCCTGTGGTCACTTTACAATAGCCCCCCTTTTTAATTCGCTCTCAACCCATGGTACACTGGGCCCCACCGGTCAGCCTTCCTGTTCTTTTTACAGATAGACACCCCAGTTTACCGCCCCTCAACCCGCACTCCCCTCCGTGCCACGTGGTTGTGTCCGTTTCCCCCGCTGGCAAGTAGGCCTGCGAGCCCGCAGGCCCCACCTGTCTGTCTCCGAGGCTGGCCACTCCCGCGGTGTAAAGAGTTTTCGCCGCGCCAGTTCGCCCAGTCAGCATCGGCCCCACCTGTCTGTGACTGTGGCTAGGTGTGGCTGAGTATAAAAAGTCTTTTCATTTATCCGATTAATTAAAACATTTTCAGAAATGATTTAAATATGTTTTCAAATCTGTTTTTAATAACTTTTAATTTGTAATTCCAAACGATACAAATGATATATGTTTTTAAATCAGAAAAATGTGAGGATTTCAAATATGCCATTCAAAATAATGTTTGGGCACTTTAAATTTTCGAGATGATTAAAATTACAATAAAATGCCCTTTTCTTAATTAATTAACAACTTTGGTTCTACAACTCCAAATTCGACAAATAATATGTCTAAATCGATCAGCGCGACGAGCCCATTCTACCTATGCACTCCTTGTTCTGAATTGCAGCATGCATCATATAAATATTAAGTGGACAGCAAGTGTTATGGGAGCAAAACATGACTAAAACTTAATAAAATGCTTTATTCTTGTACCCCACACCTCACCCATGCCATGCTACATTATTGCCATGTAAATTATGCATTACTCATCATAGCATGCTTGTTTTCTTGTCGCATTTTATTCATATGCTTGTGCACTTTATTTATGTTGGCCCTTATTTGTTTGGTTCTTCTTCGAATAGACGCCGAGCAGGGGATATATCAGGAATCCCAGGAGCACTACCCAGATCCGACTCTCGCTTCAACTGAGCTGCCAGGCAAGCACTACCACATGCTTGCATACATATAGTACCTATTGCCTCTATCTTATTCTTGCATCATTGAGTCGTGATTGCATTAAATAGAATCCCAAGTACTGCATAGCCTTTACTTTTAAACCCCACCGAAGCTTGTTCCCCCATCCCATGAGCCATTACTACAGGAGTTGTTTGAGCCATGCGAGTCGTAGAATAGCATGTGTAGGGTATGTGAGTGTCTGATGGATAACGAGGTACCTAACAACTTAACCTGAGTAGTAATGGGATAACTAATGAAAGCGGCACCGGTGGGCAATATCGGCTATTTGGTTTTTCATGCTCACTTGTGTCCCGTAGGACCCCGAGTACTTGATTCCTGTTCCTTGACTATTCGCACTATCCACATCCGGGAGGCCTTATGGACCCCCCTGAGCCAGAGCTTGATTCATTCTTATTCCTTGGGGCCACAAAGTAGTTTGGGGCTTTATTACTATCCTGTACTTATGCCATGCTTTACTGCTTTATTTAAGATTGTGCGTGGAGCACCTGTACTGTTTTGGATCGCGCCACGTTTTCGCGATATCGACAAGCCCAGTCACACTTTTCGGTTCCCAGTCGTTTACAGCCGTCGTCGCAAACCCTGGGTCCGTCTCGGAGCCGGCCAACTTCGTTGCGGGTAGCTTATTGGGGTGCCCCCCTAAAATATTTCTGAATCCTGTGATCGCTTTATCGTGAATGCCTCGTTGGGTTTTGAGTTGGTTTTTCCGAGGTTGATCGAGTGTGTGTTGCTATTTGTGCACCCCTGCAGGGTAAATCTTTCTGAAAGCCGTGTCCGCGGTTAGGGACGACTTGGAGCACAGTTTCTCGATCATAGACAAGTATAACTAAAGTACCGCTTTTAATTTGACTAAGTACTTGACTAGTAAATAGTGCAATACTCATGGAATGGTTAATAAAACTGCCAACGGATGGGTTGTTCGTCCGCTTTCTCGTTGGTAAGCGAGAAGGGGGATGGATCTGTTAATTATACTGTTATAACTGTTGTTACTAATTAACGGACATCCGTCTATAATTGGTTAGGCGGATGATTAGCGAGTATCTATAGACTTGTTAGTTATTATCTTTTGCTGCAATTGCGTCACCCCAGGTATATGTCCCTCTTAGAGGCATAAAGACTTGCTGAGTACCCCTAGGGTCTCACACGATAAATTGTTTGATTCCGATGAACAGGTGTATTCGCAAGATGGATACTGGGTGGAGGAGACGGATGATGTCGGCAACGATCACGCGGTGTAGAGATTCCGGAAACGGGGATCCGTGAGATCTGTGAGCGGGATGTGTTTATTTATGTGGCATCTTATGCCGATTTGCTTTTTATCCGTACTCGGATCTTGTTTTCCGCTTCCGCCCGATACTCTGATGTTTGATGTATGAGAGCTATCCTAAAATATTACCTCTATCTAGGATATTTGGATCTTGCCGTATGGCGTTGCAATATTTCTATTTCTTTTAGACGGAATGGCTCTGTGAACAGTTGTATGGTGGCTTGCATACATACTCACTTGTGTATGTAGTTGATCTCTTCGCCTGCCGATTACGCCGCTCGTTCTTGTCTCGATGTTCTGGAAGTGGTTAGGACGGCCGAAAGGTCTACCCGTGAGTGGCCCCTGGGCCCCACCGTACTATTTTAACCACTTTCGCTCATCCAGACATGTAACTAAGAGCGTAATTCACCGAGGTAGTTACATTAGTCATAGTTCACAGGACGAAAGCAGAATAACCTTGACCCCCTATACATAAAACAACTTATCAAAGGGACCGTAAGTAACTTAATCAAATGGTCTAATCAACTTAAACATGTGGATGATTGTTTGATCAGGAAACAAAAAGCCAAAAACCACTCATAAGCCATGTCACGTGCCTTTGCACCATGACATGAGAAAAGATAGATCTCTACTTAATTAATAAGGATATAAAAAACCGTGGCTACAAAAATAGCTTATCACATGATGAAACATGCATGGGCAAGGGACTAGAAAACCACAAGACCTACTGCCCTAAGAAATGTGCAGCAACTTAGTACGAACACGTAGTAAACTTAATTTATGGAGAAAATCAACTTAATATGGGAATAGAAAAATTCATGTTGCAACTTAGAAAAAAGAGAGCACTCCGATGAACCGATACTAAAGCCGTGAAGTGCATCTGCAATTTATATGTTATTCCAGTTTAGTGAATGTTATGTTGCTTCAAGTCAAACTTAGTGCACATCAGCTTATTTAGTTCCAGTGTTGTCCATATAGATTGGCATTATAGTAGCACTTACTTTCCGTAAACATTCAGGAGAACCGAATGACAGAGACTTAATTAATTTCCATAAACTTTTAATATTGGTTAACGTTTAATTAGTTATGATCCTGTGAGACATTTCATGATTTTCCCCAAAAGAATTCAGGCTGCACGTATTTAGACATTTTGGAGCTTGATCTATAGCCTGCAATTATCTGTGTTTTGCTGGTGCTTAACACTTCAGACCCTACTTGTCCATTATTTGTAGAGACAGTACAAACACTGATTAATATTAACTATCCACATGATTCACCCGAATTTATCTAGGAAAAATACCTACATGAAAGCCACCTAGCTACCCAACAGCAATGAAAACCAAGGTACACCTCCAAGTCAGTGTAAGTTTTTTTATAATCAGCAGTTTTAAAGAAAGTATTGTTCAGATCTTAAAATTTAAGGATCAACTTCAGTCAAACAATTTAGCAGGTTCGTTTAGTGCCTATAGCTCCTAAAGGATCCCATAGAAATCGAAGAAAACAGACTCGACAAAGGAAATGTTAGGTGCTCAGGATCTTGAGATCCAGTGCCTCAAGTATACCTAGCCAGTGCACACGATTAGTAGCCATAAACAATTAGCATCTTGATTATATGAAGAGAGAGGAAGCAGTGAACCTGAAGTTGTCGATGTGCCACAGGATGCGTTGAACTTCCTCTTCTGTCTCGACCAAGCAAACCAACTTCAATTTCCCCACCGCCACAAGGCCCAACTCCTCCCTCTACATCTTCCATCTTCGTCACTTGCATCTGGGTGCTGACCGGGTTGCTAGAGAGAATGATCAGATAAAAACAATGTACACGCACCAAATTGTTGCCCTTTCTGCAAATTATCCAGAGATGAATGGGAGGAGTAGCGCATGGCCAGGAGTACCGACTGCAGGAATCCCGTCCTCCGAGAACCACACACCACATGCTCCCTCTCCTCCCCTCGAAGGGGAACCCAAATGGCAGGCACCAGTGAGCACGCGAGGTAGGGCCAAGAGGCGGTGCTGGAGAACTCGCGAGGCAGCGGAAGGAGAAATGCTGCGGCGAAATTCAACAGGCCATATCTGGGGCGTGAGCTCGTCGGGACGTGAGCAGACGAGAACCCCGCCGTTGCCCCGAGCCAGGGCAGCGCACAGTGGATGCTACGGGGGCCGGCGCTAGGAGGAAGGGGGACAGGGTGCGGGCGGCCCTCGCCATCAAGCGGGAGGAAGGAGAGGGGTGTGGCAACGCTCACCGGTGAAGTGAAGGAAGTGGAGGGGTAGGGCGTCACTTGTCGTTGGAGCAGAAAATTGATGGGTGCGGCTGCTCTCGCCGGTGGAGTAGAAGAAGGGATAGAGGAGGCGGCGCCGGTGAGGCACGTCGGGTGAGGGAGCTATGACGAGAAGGATGTGTTGTCCTTCTAGCTCTGTGTCGGAACGACTCACGCGACCAAGGCTGATCCAGTCGATCTGACGGCCAGAAAACGATGGCTCTATTCAACAAACCGGCCACCGAACACTTTTTAGCAATCGCCTTACTTTTAAACCCGGAGGGAAGGAGTATATAATAAGAAAAAAAAAAGAAAAGAAAATTGAATCTGTACATAGACGTCTAGCGGGGGAGGAAGGGGCGGGCGCGCGAGACCACGCCTTCGAGAGTTGTCTCCTACAGTAGTTCGTGCCTGTTTGATTCTCCACATCCATGACCATGATCCATCCTAGGTTCACCGTCCACTACTGCTAAAATGGAAGTGCTGAGAGATTTTGCGCAAAGTGAGCCTCTCAATCGTCCCACAAGGCCTTCAACCCTCGCGTTTGAGTCGGCCGCCGCCGCGTCAACCCGCCGAATCCTCCTCAGCGGCCTCAGCCACAGCAACCCCCTCCCGCCCCTCACCGTCAGACTGCTCCACGGCCGCCTCCTCCGGCTTGACCTCATCGCCGACCTCTCCCATCTCCTCCTCCGCGCGCTCTCCTTCTCCGGCCTCCACCTCCACGCCCTCTCCCTGCACTCCCTCTTTCCCGACCCCTCCCACTTAACCTTGCCGTTTGCCCTCAACTCCGCCTCCCGCCTCCCCAACCCTCTCCGCATTGGCGAGCAGCTCCACGCCCGCTCCGTCAAGCTCCCCTCCCACTCCACCCCCCGTGTCCTCACTTCCCTCATCAACTTCTACGCAGGATGTGACCTCTTGAACCATGCGCGATGGGTGTTCGACGAAATACACTGCCCCAGCAAAGTTGCTTGGACTGCGCTCATCGGCGCCTACATGAACACCGGACGCGACAAGGAAGCTGTCGCCACTGCGAGGGACGCGTTTGCGAGTGGAATGCGCCCAGACAGCTTCACGGTCGTGCAAGTCCTGACGGCGTGCTCCCGGGTCGCGGACTTGGACACTGGAGAGGCAGTGCAGAGGGCGGCACAGCGGGAGGGAATAGCGGGCGATTTGTTTGTGGCAACTGCGGCGGCAGATCTGTATCTCAAGTGTGGTGAGATGGCTAAGGCAAGGGAGGTGTTTGATAAGATGCCAGAGAAGGATGCAGTGGCTTGGGGTGCTATGATCAGGGGATACATTTCCAACGGGCATCACCGAGGGGCTCTGGAGCTCTTCTTTGCAATGCAGACTCAGGGAGTGAGGCCAAATTGCAACACAGTAGCTGACGCGCTCTCAGCATGCACGAGGTTGGGTGCACTTGATCTGGGGCGGCAAGCTGCCGGGGTGGTGGACTGGGATGAGTTTCTTGACGACCCAGTTCTAGGGACTGCTCTGATCGATATGTATGTCAAGTGTGGGAGCACATGGGATGCATGGTTCGTGTTCCAACAGATGAGAAAGAGGGACATTATTCTGTGGGACACAATGATTTTGGGGCTTGCCATGACTGGACATGGTAAGACTGCGTTTGCCCTTGTCGGCCAGATGGAGAAGTCAGGCATGGAACTGAATGCCCATACTTTCATCGGCAGGCTCTGCAGCTGTACTCATACTGGCCTTGCAAAAGATAGACAGCGGTACTTCCGTAACATGATTCAGTCATACCACATCATCCCTCGGATTGAGCACTATGGTTTCATGGTTGACCTGCTCGGTCATGCTGGGTTGCTCCAGGAAGCTCATCAGCTTATTAATGACATGCCAATGCAGGCAAATGTTGTCATGTGGCGTGCACTTCTTGGTGGCTGCAAAATCCACCGAGACGCGGAGCTCGCAGAGCTTGTCTTGAAGCAGCTCATCCTGCTAGAGCCCCTGAATTCGGAGAATTATGTCATGCTCTCAAACATCTACTCTAACAGCAACAGGTGTGAGGATGCTGCGAAGCTTAGATTGGACATGAAGGCAAAAGGGGTCAAGGATGTACCTTGTCCAATTCGCGGGTGGCGCACTACTTGGCCTCTCTTACAGGGGGTTCTGGCTCGCGCGGATAAGGAACAGGTTCGGGCTGCTGGCCAGAAACCGGTCTTGCGCACCGATGTGCGGTGGGGTAGAAGCGGACTACGCCAAGTGGTTTCTGTGTGCGCCGAGGCAGGAGGTGAGGATAGGGAACTTCTACAACATGGAGTGGGACGGTTTGTACGTGCATATAGCTGCGTTGGTTTTAGTGGAAAGGTCCACGAGTTGGGTGTTGGAGACAAATCACATCCCCTCACGGGTCAAGTTTACAAAAAGCTTGATGAATTAGGAATGAAGCTCTTGCAACGACTACTAGTAGAAGTAGAAAATTTTATGTGTAGTTGCAGTTTCCCCTTCCCCCCTCCTTTCCCCTCTCCCCTCCCCTCTCGCCCCTCCTCTCTCTCCGTCCACTACTCTGCTATTTCCAAGTGGCTGTTCTGGACCAGAGCTTACATATATCTACTCCATTTGCACCTGAACCCGCTGCTACTGCATGTCTTCTCAAAACTTGTTACAGGATGTTAGCATAGAACTGTCCCAAAATAAAATCCCAAATTTCATATGCAACAACGCAGCAATGTCTCTGAACACTCAAATGCTTGATTGACGCAGGGGTGGAGAATTGCTACATCTTCAAGAACAGGCTGCATGAGTACACGCAGAAAGCCGGCCTCATGACGCCGGAGTACCAGACCCTTAAGGAGGGGCCTTCCCGTGAGCCAATTTTCAAGTCCACGGTGGTCATCAACAACGCCAAGTATGAGTCGTTGCCCGGGTTCTTCAGCAGGAACGATGCGGAGCAGTCCGCCGCTGAAGTCGCGCTCAAGGAAATCAGCAAGTCTGTGCCATTACCAACTAATGCAAGAATCCCTGCAGTCGTAAGTTGTTCATTTGTTTTTTCTTAAGTCTGTCTGTTCTTATGTGACATGGTTAGAAATATTGTGTGTGTAACTGTATGGTTAGAAAGAATTTTTTATTCAACACAGAAACTAGTAAGTGCATGGGTGACAGATCTATGTTCATCCTCTTCCATGGTTGGTGAGAAGCTAACCGCCTGGTCCACCTCAATCATGTAGTGGAATCACATTCATTCTGCTGCCTACGACGTTTACACGCTTAAATATGAGAGATATGCTTCAGTCCAGTTGTGATGAAACCCCCATAGAATGGGCTGTATAAATGCTAATATCTTTTGTGGTCCTTGTAATTGTTAGTCTTTGAACAGCTTGGCTGTGGTATCTTGAAGTGCATAAGCTGTTGTTTATTTCATGGCTTTTCCAAGATTGACATTAGTGCCATTTACTCTCATTTCTGTGTGTTTAATTCTGAAGGCAATTCCTCCTGTTTATTCAAGCTCCTCATTTCAAGTGTATTTCCTAAATGTACAAAGTTAGTAATGAAGATGCACAAATTTCTATTACTTCCGTTTCTGCACTATGAAGCATGCAATAGGGAGGTTTCCCTCATTAGGAAAAGAAAATGCATATCTCACAGTACATGTGTCAAATTTTGCTACAATGTCTAAAGCGATGCTTTATAGGACTGAGTTCTCTCAGTTCTTAGGAGAATGACTAAATTATGATAACAATCTAGTCTCTTCCCTGGATGCTGTGCTTTCTTGACACATCTCTATGTTTTCCAGCAAGCAACTGGCCTGTGCAAGAAGCTTCTTGAGAAGTATGCCCGGAAGATGAATTACACTATTCCATCTTATAACTGTAACAGACAAGCTAAAGGAGTAGGTCCTATCATATGCACCGTAGAGATTGGTGGAGTACAATACATTGGTGCCGCAGTACGTACAAAGAAAGAGGCAGAGATGGAAGCTGCCCGAACTGCTCTTCTTGCCATCCAAGGTACTCCCTCCGACCCAAATTAGTTGACTTGGTTTTGTCTAGATTCGGAGGTATCTAGCACTAAAACAAGTCTAGATACATTTGAATCTAGACAAATCTAAGTCAACTAATTTGGGTTGGAGGGAGTAGTATTTTTTCTGTCCTGTTCAATTTGAAAGAGGTGTTTTTCTTGTTCAAGCCTGGCTATTCGCTGTAGAAATTGTACTGTTTTCCTCCTTTGAGTGTTGGGGTTGTACATCGGATCATCCACATGCTTTATTTGCTGCAGGAAAATCAGAGGGTTGCGCAAATGGTACCACAAAATATATTGTAGTGCCTGGAAAAAGGCAAGGTAAGGCCAAAAAAGGTGGTTTTAAGCAGCAACGGAACAAGATGAAATTCATCAAGGATAGTGGTGAAGCAGTTAATGTGGAAAAGGATGAAGCTATAGTGCCCGGAGACACTCATCATTCTGATGTCCCCATGGAGCAACCTGTACGACATGGAGTGTGATGGTTTGTAGGTGCATATAGCTGGGTTGGGTTTAGTGGTAAGGTCGGCGAGTTCTGTGGTAAGGTCCGCGAGTTCCATGTGGTCAAATTTGCAAAAAGCTTGATGAATTAGGCATGGAGATGAAGAACTTGGGCTACAACCCAACCACCAATGTGGCGCTGTTCGATCTTGAAGATGAGAAGGAGCAGACTCTAGTTCCTTACAGCTAGAAACTTGCCATTGTGTTTGGGCTTCTCAGTACCCAAACAGGGGAGGCCATTAGGGTCATTAATAACCTCAGGGTTTTTGCTGACTGTCACACTGCTATTAAACTTACATCGAGGATAGCTCATCGGGAGATAATTGTTCAGGATAACAGCCGATTACATTGTTTCAGAGATGGCTGTTGCTCTTGCAACGACTCCTGGTAGAAGAAGGAAAATTGATGTGAGGTTGCAGTTTTGGGCGGCTTTGAGTCATCTGCATTTGACTGGTGATTTTTTCTCTCTCACTGGAATGTTTCTGCTAGAAGGAAACAGAAGGCGCTGGTTTGTTTTTTCTTTTGTGTAGCTCAGTTGTTTCAGGCATAAGTCCCAGTGTTGCTGAATATTTGTGCCTCTCTTTAGTTGTTAGGTTGATGGTCAATAGTTTTATCTCACAACACATGTCATTCTCAACCCTGTAGACTCTTATCAGTCCAAGTCTTCTTCATGGAATCATCTCCATATCGATCAGGTGTACTTGATCTGGGACGTTGGGGTGGAGGACTGGGATGAGTTTTTCGACAACCCAGTTCTAGGGACTGCTCTGACCGATATTTATGTCATGTGTGGTTCGTGTTCCAGCAGATGACAAAGAGGTGAGAGGGACAGCTTTAAGCCCTTAACTAGGCCAGAATCACCAATCAGCCAAGCAGGGTAGGCAGAGTTCACCTGCGACTCCCCGAGTCACGCTGAGGCGACGCCAGCTTACGGACGCGAGGGTGGAAGTTCGATCGTCGGCCAGCGCCACTACGCCATTCTACTGTGTTTCACCTTCACAATAATTTTTTTTATTTTCATCTCCAATTCTCATGTCTTCCCTTCATAGTTTCCCCTTCACTAAACCCCTAGACTTGTCATTGCTCTTTCCAAATTTACTCTCATCTATACCCAGGCTTAACATTGTGTCAAATATTACCATGTTTCTCCAATTCAAATATATATTCATCATGGTTCTTGTCTTCTCTAAAAAAGAAATATGATGGAGCTGACAAAACAGAATACTCACCTTGGGATTGAACTCGTGAAAACCTTACATCTAGTAATTTTTTTTTGCTTATTCTTACGTAAAGAACCACCATCATGAACCTATTGTAACAGCTGGATTGGTAATCATATCCTTAATAAAACAATAATAATATGTAATAATTCCTCCGCCTAAATTATTTGACTCAAAACTCTCGGCAGCTGATGGTTGAAGGACTCCGAGATGGCCAGCGCTCGCTCTCGCGAAAAGGATGGCGATCACGGCGGTGGCCGATCCCACTCCGATCAGGGGTCGGTACCAGTTCTGCTCATCTGAACCTCCCCCACTCGTGAATCTGCTCCCTCACCGGATACTCCACGCCTTACGCGGCGGAGCTATGCGGCGGTGGTGGTGGATGGGACCACAAAGGAACTGGAGGGGGTGGGGCGATGCGAGCGTATCCACGAGAGAGGTCCATCTCCGGTGAGATGCTCGGGGTCGCCGCCGAGGAAGAGAGGGATCAGAGGCTGCGCGGGGAAGACAATTTCAAATCTCAGATGCGCCCCATGCGACAGTGACACACGGAGCACCACCCGTCGATGTGCGACAGCTGTCGGAATCCATGGTGAGTCTTACAGGAGTGTGGCGGATTTCAACAATACGCCTCATCCTAGTACTTCCATGAGCTTCGAGAGAAATCCAGGCCAGTTCCCTGGGAGAGAGTTGGCTCCACGCCGTGCTAGGGTTTCATCAGACGGACTACTTGTCTGGATCCGTCGCGATTTGCTCCAATCAAGGTCGTTTGGGCCTGAAGACTGCTTTCCTGCGGGAGGAGGTAGGCTGCCGATTCCTCGGAAGATCAGCTTCTCCAAGGATCTGTGGGGAGCGGATAAAGGGAGGGCGACGTTTGCGGAGGTGGTGATGATGGCTGGCGGTGGTGGAGCTCGGGGTGGCAGGGCTGGACGGTACGGTACTGGTCGTGGCCGGGTGGGACGCGGCGGGTTTCGTGCTGCTCAACAGCCTGCGTCAACGACCTCGTCTGGCGGAAGGGGGCCTATATCTGTGGCGGAGCAGCGCCCTGCTTCTTCCAATGAGCTCAACCATGGTGCACATCAGTTTGGAGGGAATTCTGCTCAGAGCATGTTTCCTATGATGCAACAAGGTATGCAGCAGTTTGGGGCCAATCCTGCACAGAATATGTTCAGCTTCCCTATGGGTCAATGGCCCCCATATTTCCCTAACCAGGCTATGATGCAAAATCAGTTGATGGGAATACCTGGTCCTAGTCAGTTTATTCCTAATGTAAATCATGGGGTTGCCAGTCAGAATAGTAGTGCTGGTGGACAGACTGAAAACCTGCAACAGATTGGTGGTATTAAAGGCAAGAAGAAGAAGAATAGTGCTGATAACAGTGTTAGTGATGGGAATAAGGCTGCTCCTGGTAATGGCGCTGAGAAGAGCTCTGGTGGAGATGTGGTTGGACCTGGTCCTCCTCTGGATCTCAGGTTCAAGAATGTCACTTGCTTCAATTGTGGGGAACCTGGACACTACGTGGGACTCTGCCCCGGACATAAGAAATGCTTCATATGTGACAAGCCTGGTCATCATATGGATTCCTGTGCAGAATGGTATAAGCCTTTACCTATGGCTCAGTATTGGGGGAGTGCTAATCCTGGGATAGGTTTCTTCCATGTGGATGTGGAAGGGCCTTCTGCTGTAAGTGGCTAAATATGGATAGTGTTGGCATAGTGGTGGTGAATGAAGGGGAATTAGATGAGAAAGAATTAGAACAGTGTTTTAATGATATGTGGAAGGTCAATTGGTTTTGGCAGATTAGGCAACTGTCTGATAAAAGGTTTTTGGTCAGATTCCCTCCTTCTAAGAAGATCAAGGACTTAGTGGAATACCCATATGTTAACCTCAAGAAGAAGGGAGTGAATGTTTCTTTTGAGAACTGGAATGGTGAATTAGAACCTTTTGAGGAATTTCAGGAGATATGGGTCAAAATTGAAGGCATTCCTCCTCAGTACTGCTCTTGGAAGGTGATATGTCAGGTGTCTTCTGCCCTAGGGGTCCTGGTGAATGTAGATTGGCATGAGATATTCAAGACTTTTTACAAAAATGTCAGAGTTAAGGTGTCAGTAAGAGATGTCAATAAGGTGCGTACTAGTAAATTGTTTGAAATGGAATAGAGTTTCTTCATGCTGTATTTCTCTGTTGAAGCTGAAGAAACAATAGATGGTGGGGCAAATGGTGGAGATGATGATGATAATGGTGGACTTGAAGGTGCTAAAGATGAGGATTTAGGTGATGATTTCCAGGAACAGATGCAGAAAGAAAAAACAGTTGAAACCAGATTGATGGAGTCTGGTGCTCACAGAACCCCTAATAGACAGGGGGCAAAACTGTTGGTGCAACTGGAAGCTCTGTTAAGATGATGGAAGCTTTAGTGATGAAGAAGGTGTTTGGTGAATATGAGAGAAATGAGGTACCAAGTTTGAAAAACAAAAAGCCTATGGAGAACATTGGTGAGCAATTGTTGGAGAGATTAAAAACGAAGCTGCTGAGGGTGGTGTGCATCTTAATGTGCCTGTCACTCCTGTAAATAAAGAGGATCAAGTGGAGGTAAATACTGCTGGAGATAAAGGTAAAAGGAAGAAATCTAAATGGGGTCCTGTGGTTGCTCCCAGGATGAGTAGTAGAATTGTCAGAGATGGCAAATCTATCATTGAAAAAGCCTAGGAATTGAAGAAACCTAAGAATCTGGAGGTTCCAAAAGGTAATTCTAAGGTGCATGGCTTTGCTAATTCCTTTGCTGCTCTTGATAATAGAGTTCTTATGAGTAGAGCTAGGTTTGCAGGTATCATTTTAGGTGCTTTTGATGATGAGATTGAAGATAATATTAATATGATAAAAGAAGTTGAAATTGGTAGACTTACTACTTTCCATGTTGATCACCCTGATATGTTTTT
This sequence comes from Avena sativa, assembly GCA_916181665.1. NCBI lineage: Eukaryota > Viridiplantae > Streptophyta > Magnoliopsida > Poales > Poaceae > Avena > Avena sativa. The sequence goes on along the minus strand of OV702290.1, from coordinate 378,998,572 downwards.
GCCTAGTAGTTTAGATATTACTAGGGAAGATATTGAAGGTGATTGCACTGCCAAGTATGGCCAGCAGGGAGGTGATTTTGGTGACCACATTAGTGTGTCCCAGTTAGAAGAAGAACCTTGGGTAGAGGTATCTTCTAAGAGAAAAAACAGAAAACGCTAGAATTCCATCATGGTAGTTGCTCTAATATGGAATCCTAGAGGTCTTAATAGGCCTGATAAGCTTACTAGAGTACATGATCTCATTAGAGAGACATGTCCTGATATAATTAACTTTTCTGAGTCTAAGAAAAAGGAATTTACACCTTTTCAACTTAGGTAGCTTGATCCTTTTGATAAGTTTATTTGGAACTGGTTACCTGCTAAAGAGACTACTGGTGGGATCTTAGTGGGTATTAGTTCTGATTTATTTGATATAATTGATTGGAACATCCATAAGTTCACTATATCTGTGTTGCTGAGAGGCAAAAAAGATAAAGTGATATGGAGATTTATCTCGGTTTATGGATCTTCCTATGATGAACATAAGTTGGAGTTTATTAATGAACTTCATAATGTGTTTTCATCATGGATTGGACCTACCTTAGTGGGTGGTGATTTTAATTTGATTAGAGAAAAGTGTGAGAAGAGTACTGATAACATTAACCAACATTGGGCTGACCTCTTCAATGACTGGATTAATAAAAACAGTCTAATGGAAATGAAAAATGTTGGCAGGAAATTTACTTGGGCTAATAACCAAGATAATCTAATTATGGCTTTATTGGACATGGTTTTTATTTCTACTTGTTGGGATGCACTCTTCCCTGGTAGTAATGTTAAAACAAAACCTAGGATTGGTAGTGATCACACTCCTCTAATTGTAGATACTGGGGCTTTAGCTGCTCCTAAAATTAAGCTTTTTAGATTTGAGAAGTGGTGGTTAAAAGTAGATGGTTTTGATCAGTTAGTTGCTAAGATTTGGGGGATGTCAGGGGGTATTGGAAAGGCTATTGATAGATGGCAATATAAGAGTAGAAATTTGAGGAAAAAATTAAAAGGTTGGAATGCCAACTCGGAGTCTGATCAAAATAAAAATAAGCAAAAACTGGTAGCTGAGTATGATATGTTAGATGTGTTGTCTGAATCTCAGACTCTCTCTCCAGTCTCAAAAAGGAGGATGAAAAATATTTCTTCCGAATTGACTAAGATTTGGAAAAAAGAAGAGATTAAGGCTAGGCAAAGATCTAGAGAGAGGAATATTTTAGAGGGTGATCTTAACACTACATGTTTTCATTCTGTAGCTAATCGGAGAAGGAGGAAGAAGCAGATTGATGTGCTGGAAGGTCCCAATGGTGAGGTGGATAATACAAAAGGTATGCTTGATATTGCTGTGTCCTATTATAAAAATTTGTTTGGTTTTGAGGAAAAACCCAATATTGAACTAGCTGATGATTTTTGGGATTTATGTGATAAAGTGACTGTTGAACAAAATAATTTTTTAGATGCTGATTATACTGAGCAGGAAGTTAAAGTTGTTGTTTTTGGCTCCTATGCTGAGGGTGCTCCTGGCCCAGATGGGTTATCTTTTTTATTTTTTCAGCATTTTTGGGAAGTGATTAAGTTTGATTTGATGGATCTAGTTAATAACTGGAATAGAGATGAACTAGACATATATAGATTAAAATTTTCTCTTCTAACTCTTATTCCTAAAGAAATAGATGCTATCAGTATACAGAAGTTTAGGCCTATTGCCCAAACAAATTGTGTTTTTAAAATTTTCTCTAAGTGTGTGACTAATAAGTTGGGTGTGGTTAGTGACTCACATATTTCTACACACCAGACTACCTTTATTAAAGGCAGATACATATTAGAAAGTGTGGTGGCTACTCATGAAATTATTCATGATGTAGTGCATAAAAAACAATCTGGTTTTATTTTTAAATTAGACTATGAAAAAGTTTATGATAGAGTTAATAGGGAGTTTCTTTTGAAAATGTTAAGAGGTAGAGGGTTCAGTCCAAAGTGGGTCAAGACTATTAAGTCTTTACTTGATTTTGGATCTGTTGCTGTGATAATTAATGATATTAATAGTGATTTTTTTTGTTTCTGGGCGTGGAGTTAGACAGGGAGATCCTAGTTCTCCACCGTTGTTTAACTACATAGCTGATGTGTTTACAAAAATGCTTATTAAAGCTGCGAATCAGGGCCAGATTACTGGTCTCATGAGGAGCATTAATCATTCTGGTGTTGTTAGCATGCAGTATGCAGATGACACATTGCTCTTTCTGGACAATGACCTATCAAATGCTAGAAATTTAAAATGGTTGCTGTCCAGTTTTGAGCAAATGTCTGGCATGCGCATTAATTTTCACAAATGTGAACTCATTCCTATTAATGTGGATGATGACATAGCTCAGGCATTTGCTCAAACGTTAACATGTAGATTGGGTAAATTTCCCCTTAAATATTTAGGGGTTCCTTTACACCATGCTAAGATGAAGAGGGAAGATCTACAACCTATTATGGATAAAACCCTTAAGAAGGCAGGTGGGTGGAGGGGTAAACTGCTCAATCATGCAGCTAAGTTGGAGCTGGTCAGAAGTGTTTTGGCTAGTATTCCTTTGTACCTGTTAAGTGTAATTAAATTCCCCAAGTGGGCCATTGCTATGATTAATTCCCAAATGGCCCACTGCTTATGGGATGATTATGAAGGTCACCACAAGTATCATTTAGCTAATTGGGGATTAGTGTCACAGAAGGAGTTTGGTGGTTTAGGTATCCCTGATCTGGGAACTATGAATAGATGCTTACTAGCTTCCTGGATTAGGAGATACCAATTAGATGAAAATAAGTTGTGGAAGCAGATTATAGATCACAAATATGAGATTAATTCTCCTAATATTTTTGACTGTTCTATTGTGGGTGTTTCACCTTTCTAGAAGGGAGTCATGTGGGCTGCTAAAGCAGCTCACATGGGATACCAGTGGAAAGTTGGCAATGGAAAAAAGTTAAGTTTTGGGAGGATCATTGGTTTGGGTTATGTAGTTTAGCTACTCAGTATTGGGATATTTATATCATTCTTAATGAACAAAACTCATGTATTGCTGAGGTGTGGGATGGGACATCTCTCAAGTGTACATTTAGGAGATGTTTTGATCAAAAATTATTAGTACAATGGTATGAGATATTGCAGATTGCACAATACTTACAGCTTACTGATGAGGATGATTGTCTACTGTGGAAATATGAACCTAATGGGCAATACTCTGTGAAATATTTGTATGCTATGATTAACTTTAAGGGGATTATGCCTATTAATGTTCATGAAGTTTGGGAGGTTAAGATTCCACCAAAGATTCATTTTTTCTTTGGCTATTATCCCATAATAGGGTACTCACTAGAGATAACCTGGTGAAAAGGCAGAATGTGGATGATCTGACTTGCCTATTATGTAATGAAGTTGAGACTTGTCATCATTTATTTTTTGGGTGTGTAGTTGCTAGAGCTGCCTGGTCTGAAATAGCTAGACTAGGTTATAGTAACACTACTCTGACGTGCTTTGATGATATTGCTGGTAAATGGAAAAACAACAAACTCTTTAGAGTGGAAAATGTTATGTATGCTGCTATTTTGTGGGCTATATGGCTTATAAGGAATGACTTGTGTTTCAATCGTGCTATCTGGCCTGGAATGCAGGCAATCTGGAGAAGGTGTGCATACAAGCTTGCTCTGTGGGGGATTCTGCTGGGAGAAGAAGGAAAATAAAAGCTCGACACAATAGTGGCATCTATGAATACCTTAGCGCATGCCCCGCAGCTGCTATTGTGGCTGGATCCTGGGTGAAGATGGGGAGAAAAAGGATGACACAAGCCACGGTGGAGCTCAAAAATCTCTCACACGATGAGGATGTGGTTTGGATCACTGCTGAAGAGCTGAAAAGAACCCTGGAGGCAAGCGAACTAAAGCTAGTAGGCAATGGCGAGCAGGCTCTAGTAGTAGCTTTGAGGGAGAAGGGTGTCTAGGTGTTTTCAGTAGTGTGGTCTGGGTGTAGGTCGCTTCAGTTTGGTGATGTGTGTGGAGGTCGTAGCCTCTGGGTGTTGTGTGTGTGTTTTCTGGCTGCTACACTCTGTAGTCGCTCGAGGTTTGTAATAACGTTGTAAAAGATAGGGATGGTTTCAATAATGGGAACCGGGGCGGGAGCCCTTTTCATCTAAAAAAATTATTTGACTCAACTTTGTCTAGGTACCATTGTATTTATACGTGTTTTAGTTCCTAGATACATGTGTATGTAGATAAAATAAAATCTTGAGTCAATTAATTTAGAACATCGAATGGTATAAATGGCACCGCACACTAAGGGCATTTCCACTGAGCCGACCTAAACTGGGACCCAAAATGTCTGTTTCTGTCCGTTTGGGTCAGGCCGTAGGGGGCTCCGGATCGTGGTCCGACCTGGCCAGCCAGCCGCGTGACCCATCTGTCCGCCCTGGCTGTTGGTGTCATCGCTGACCAATTTGGCCAATCCTTTGCCAATCAGCTCAAATACACAAATTGACAAGCAGATAATATGGTAGACGCGTGCCATTGGCCTTTGGGCATCGCCAACAAGTGGTCAGTTGATCTGAAATGTGCAAAAGGGGATAATATCATACACTATGTCCAAAAAGTGGCATTCACCGACGCTATTGCCCTTCAAGCACCGCGAGCCCGAATGATCTACCGCTTCCTCTCGATCCAAGCCATGCGATCGGGTCGATGATGGTATCTAGGTTGGTAAGCATGATGCCATTCTCCTCGGCCATGATCTTGGCTTTGACCTTCTTGGCCTTGGCCTCTGCCTCAACACCCTAGACCTGGCCTCTGCGTCCTTGGCCTTGGCTTCGTCCTCCATGGCCTTGGCCTCGGCCTCCACGGCCTTTGCCTTAGCCTCAATCTCCATTAGCCTAGCCTTGGTGTTGGCCTTCTCCAGCTCAATAGACCTTTTCTGGAGCTTGACAAAGGTCTTGGCGGTGGCCTCTTTCTTTTTGCACCACCTCTCGACGATGGCCTCTTGCTTCTTCCCCAGGAGCTGTTTCAAGGTCTCCTGGAAGGCCAAGGACCCAGCCCGACGGGCAATGTCAGACTTCGTAGCCTTGTGGCCTCCAGGCCAGCGGGCACGGGTGACAGTCCCGTCGCTTACAAGGTTGCCAACACATTCACCATTGTCGTCTTCTAGGTCGATGATACGGCCCGTCGAAGCATTACCCTTGCTTCACGTCAAGTTCTTTCCAAAGGGCATAGCTAAGCTCCCATTTTTTGGTGTCCTTGATCAACCCCCAATAATGGGTCAACATGAAGGCCTTGTTTTCATTCACCTTTTTAAAGTGCTCCATTGATTTCATGACCTACACATATGGATTCCAATAATGGCTCAATGCATATGCAACACATCGACACAGAGGAAGGGGTTTTACCATGTCAACCGGCAACATGCCGCTTATTGGCCTTTTCGCCACCTTCTCGTACGAGCCTTGGAACTTGCTACACTCGGCATGGATAGTGCCCCATCGCTTGGAGAGGGAGAGATCATTTCAATCACTATAGAAAGCGTTTTTGTGACACCCCCAGGATCAGGGTTAAACAAATCCCAGACCTTAGACTGACATAAGCTTAACCTAGAGCTCGATGATATCTAGTGAGGAATCGATAACACAACAGTAATCCTGTGACACAATTTTTTTATAGCAAGCTCATAACTGAGCAAAGAACCAAAATATTACAAGCAGAGATCACTGACCACAAACATCAAACAACGGAAGGCAAATTATGCTATTAAGTATAACAAACTTAACAAATGTCCTAAGAGGCCTAAAGCATAACGATGACGTCCTAGCCCATAGATTTCAGGCTGCCCAGCAGGAATCCCAAGCTACTCGTCGGTGTCAATGTCTGTTGGGTTCGCAGCATAGAAAACAAATTTTTTCCTACGACGGGAACTATTATATGCCAAGATCTATCTACTAGATACAAGCAACAGGTGGATATACATACATAGAGAACATACCCTCGAAGACCGACAAAGTGTAATGAGATTGAACTCGTGGATGATGTAGTTGAACGCTTGCTGATCTCAAGATCGTGTGGAAGTCCTAGCGTTGCAAATCAACAGCGCATCCGTCCTCGCACACACGTTCAGGCCATCAAACAACCTCCACCTCCTCGCTCCAGTGGTGCAGCAGAAGCAGCAACTCCTTCCAGATGAAATGCCATCGGGAACATGTATCTCGCTAATCCGAGACCATGGGGGAATAATTCTAGAGGGGGAGAGAGATCCTTCACAAGAAGGTGTGAGTGAGAAGGAGGGAGAGGGGGCCTTTTATAGGTGAGGAGGTCTTCCCCCCTCCCATGGCCGGATCCCATGGGGGGTGCCCCCACCTCTTCGTCATTCATGTGGTGGAAGCTCCACTCACATAAATTTGGCCCTCCATTTTCTCCACTCAAAATGCATTAAATTTCCACCAAATTTAATGCAACTCTCATTTAATAGAACTCTTTCATTTATTTTATTTAGAATTTTGTTAATTACTTTAATTAACAAACATTCACATAAAACCCCCTGCAACATTTCAATATCACATGCAAAACCAATTTTAGCAATTTCACCCGAAAAATTTCGGTGTCCATTGAAATAATTCCAGCGCTTTACAATTCTTTCGTCTAGAACATATTTGATACACATGTTGTTGGCAACCCTTAAGTGTGTCACCCTATAGTTTGCGAATAATGCAGGCGTGATCGAGACCCCTCTCAGATCAATAATTAGAAGCAGGGCATGGAGATCCATACTGACTCCCACACATTCAACGATGACTTCTGTGATCGTGATAACCTTTAATGCTAATAACTTAATCCCTTTGTCTCGCAGTATATTACATGTCCGAGATTCGATCATCGGTATCTCAATACCTAGTTTGATCTCGTTACCGACATGCACTCTTTTCTCGTTTCCGTGATATAACATTCTAGTGATCACGTCACTTGCTTGCAAGCTATCTTAATGTGATATCACCGAGAGGGCCCAGAGTATATCTATCCGTCATCGGGATGGACAAATTCCACTCTTGATCCATGAGCCTCATCATAACACCTTCGGAGTATCTGAACCCACCTTTATAGTCACCCTTTTACGGTGTGACGTTTGATGTTATCAAGTAACTCTTTCGGTGTTAGCAATTAATATGATCTCATGGTCTGAGGACTAAGATTACTTCGTATGATGTTATATCAATATAAACATAATGACTTTGATCTTAATGCTATACTTCATATGAATGTTCATCACATCATTCACCAATGTTGTGACCTCATTATTAACAACATCCAATGTCCATGATTAGGAAACCTTGATCATCTTGTTAATCAACAAGCTAGTTTATAAGAGAGGCATAACTAGGAACTCTTTATTTGTTTATTAAACACACATGTATTAATGTTTCCTATTAATACAATTATAGCATGCAAAATAAACATCTATCATATACTTGGAATACATATAATAACAACTTTATTATTGCCTCTCAGGGCATATTCCCTTCAATGTCGTACCAAACTTGTCTTCAGGGGAACACTTACTCTGCTACAAAAAGTATCAACAAAGCAAGAGTGAGTATAGGGTGTACTCCGCAAGACTTATGGCTGGTGGGGTTGTTTTGCATAAAGCCATATTTGTTTATAAAACAAGAGGGAGAAGAAGCCCGTCTAATCAGAATATTTTAAAAGGGGATAAAGCAACGATATCTTTAAATAATTGATCATCATCTTTTGATATCCACCAAAGTAATCCTCATCTCACAACTAGTATCACCCCCTCGTACCCTTAAGGAAGCGTCCTTAAGCACACATTGATCTGCCAAGTTTTACGATTAGGTTAATATTCTCCGTGATCTTAGAATTTGGTCACCAAGCATTCATAACCGTGAACACGGCTTTTCGAAAATATTTAACCCTGCAGGGGTGTAACCCTTTACCCACATGTACTAACCTTCTCTTAATGCCACTAGATAATCCCTCTTCCTTGGAAGGCCGGCAGATGGCGATTAGACACGATCTTTACCTTGCTTTCACCGAGACCATTAGTCACGCCATAAGGAGGGTTCCGCCGTAATGGGTTAAGTCTCGAAGTCGGTCCCTAGAGATGTGAGGCGGGGTTGGTTTATCAGGGGCGCTCTCTACCCCAAGCAACCCGGTCCACGCTTACCTACCTGAGTACCTGTTATGATGCACCTTCACCCGCCAAATCTTTCAAAACATTACTAGGCAAGTTAGTTACTCGTGAGGCTTTCTAGGCCCCGTGTGGCTGTAAGCTTGTCTTGGTTCCAAAGGAAAGAACTCGGTTCCTAGTACTGGCAAGCATGGGACTATAAAAACCACATCCCACTATGGTCTCCCATACAAGCCTTAGCACGTTTAACCTTTACCACTGATCTCACCTTATCAGTATACCTCGTTCTCCTGTCATACTAGATTTTCTGCATTAGTACATCATTTGGATGAACCATCACTAACATCTAAGCATGGCTAAGAAAGACACATATAACAGCTCAAGCAGTGCACACAAGCCAGACCTAGTTATGCTAGGAGGAGTGGATCAGGTAATATAAGCTCAAAGGAAGTAATGCAACATATAAGATACTCTATCTATTGATAAAGGACTGTAGTGGAATCGTATGCATCATGGCAAGAATTGAAATACTTTCGAAACCATATGATTGTATAATGGTGGGGCTATGCTTGCATTTTCCTGTTGATAACCAAAAAAGCAGATCTTTGTATATCTTGTACTGTACTTGATTATAGTTGATCAAGTATTGTTCTTCGGTCTTCGTTGGTGTTAATCTCGGTCTTCAATCTTGATCTCGATATCGTATTCTATCGGGAAGAAGAAAACACCGGAAAGAAAGAGAAACAATCAACACATGGCATCGATGCAATGCTCAAGCAAGGATGATGATATGAAAAGTTGAATTGTACTGAAATATAACCCTAAGGTATGTTTGGCCATTTTAAATAGGGTCCGAGGGGTGCAAACCCTAAAACATGAGGAACGTCAGAGTCACCTACGGGGTTCAATTGGTTCTTCTAATTAAACCTGCAATTGAAGTTGTTGAACAATGCATGATTTTGATGCTATTGTGTAGATTTAATTTTCTAAACATTTTGATATATTATACATATTTTTTGACTTATAAATAATAAGATATGTTTTTTCTCAATTTAAATCCAATATAAATCATTTTAAAATAATTAAACATCTTTGGAATATATAAATTATTTTTCCATCTAGACCCACTTATCAAGTTTATTCATTTCTGTAAATGATTTATGAAACTATTAAAACACAGACAATAGGGACCCACCTGTTAGGTAATTATATTTTCTAGAAAACAATTTATAAAACATTTAAATAAAAGAAACATGGGATTATGACGCCAGCATGACGCCGTGCTGACGTCATCAATGGGGAGGCTACCAGGTGGTGCTTCGATCTAGCGATTGAGAGCTTGCTTGGAAGCGTGGGTAGGCACGTTGGATGCGGCTAGACGAGGCGAGCCGAACGGTGGTGGTGCCGCCCATTTTGGGTCACCGAAGCGCCACCTACAACGGCGAACAGTGGCGGTTCCTATAGATGCTCGACACGATGGCGATAGGGGACAAGAGGAAGGAAACCGAGGGACTAGGGAGAACCGGGAGCAGGAAGATGGCATCGGTGAAGCCGGGGAAGGCTGAAAACAATGGCTATGGTGGCGGACGGAGCTTGGGATGGAGGGGACGATTGGAGCGGTTGAGGCATCTCCGGCTTGTGCGAGTTGGGGCAATCGAAGGAGACAAGCACGGGGGTTCCAGAGGTGCGCTCAATTGGGCTTAGGGCGACTGGAGACGGCGGGGCACCGACGAGGTCTGAGGCTAGGGTATGGGAGCTCACGCGGAAGAGAGGGAAGAAGTGCGAGAGAGAGGCGCTAGGGGAGTGAGAGGTCGAGGAGGGCATGGCTCAGTGGGTCCTTATCCCTGTCTAGAAGGCGGCGTAACGAGGATCTTGGCAAGGCAACGGCAGACGACATCGGCATCGACACAGAGGAGCTTCATGTCATCGTCAATGAATACAATAGGAGAAAAGGAGGCCGAAATAGTATTGGGCCTAGTGGGCTGGTCTAGGCTGCGAGCAGGCTGCGGGATAGGTTGCACTGCGCGGTAGAGAGGGAAGAGAAGGATGGGTCGGCCTAGGAAGCTCGCTGGCTCTGTTTTTCTTTGCCAAAACTTTTCCCTTTTTATTTTCTCAGTTTTCCTTTTGTAAAATAATTTCAAATCTGTTTTGAATTATTTCAAAAATACCAGAGTGTTTTGGGTAAAATATTTTGAATACTATTGAGGCCCTTAATCCATTTGGGCTCTAACAATTTTGAAGTTTTCAAAATTCCAAAACCATTTGAATTGATTTCAGAGAGAGGGGAAACTAGGGTTTAGGTTTTTGCTTTATTTCTTTTTGCATGCATTTTTATTTCTTAGCAAAATAATGATGCTCATGAATGCACACTCAAAACCCTAATTATAATTAACTAGAACTAGGGGTGTTACAACTCTATCCCCCTTACAAGAATATCAATCCGAGATTACTAAGGTAGGAAGAGGGATGGAAATAGGGTCACTCAAAGGATACGAGGGAAACACACTAAACAACACATAAAGTATCTCATGGTCATCTCATGGATGGAGTGTTTAGAAATAACTCTAAGGTGACGACATGAAACACGTCAAGGTGACGGAGGAAACAAAAGGACAAGGTTTCAAGGTGTCAGGTAACTGATCTTCATAAGGACTGAGACCATAGAGTTTTAGAAGAGTTTAAACTTCTAAAAAGGAAAGCTTCCAACAGAAAGAACATGACCATAGACTTTGATAGGTGAACCTATACTAAACAACTTAAGTAGAGGTTTCATGGATACAGAGATACGGATAACCAAGCTGTTGAACTACTTTTGAAACAGAAGGGTCGCTCTTTCGTTCAATAGAAGGTCAAGACAGAAAGGTTGTTTTGTGGCGATGAGTCTTAAGAGTCACAAGGAACATGTAACAAGAATAATTTATGGTTACCAAATCATCATCACTCTTGAACATGATCGAGAAACAAAGGGAACTCTTTATTCATCTAGGTTTATCAAAATCTTTGCCGAAGATCATGATATCACTTTGCACCACCAAGATGAATAGATAACAAGATTCCTGATGACACGAGAAAAAGAAACTTCATTCTTAGACTTCAATTACTTGGCACAACAAAATGCTTGCCAACATAAAGGGTCTGTAGGATCGACCGAGAGACATTTACCAACACTACTTTAAATGTTCTCCTTGATGTTCGAGAAAATAGACATCAGTAAAGGTCAGACTTCGGATACAAAGGAAACCATAAGCACAACTCCTATAATAAAGAAGCCCCATGAGAAGTGGTTGTTATTGCTGAATCAAGAGAATGTGATAATAAGCCTTCCCACTAGTTGTGTCAACCATTACAACAATCTTGCCGTATTTTCAAATAAACCTATGTCAAAACCTTGAGGAACACCAACCATCATATCTGCTTGAGATTCAGTTTAGGTTCGGTGAGATGATACTCCAGACTCAGCATGCCTGAATAGAAAGTTTGCAACATTTACCACAAAGGTAAAGTTACTAGATTCTCAAGACATGGACTATAGTGTCAAGCTCCAAAAGACTGAGCTATTGCTAGACCCATATATTAGCAACCTGTCGAAGGACAACTGCTCATACATCGAATACTTGCAACAAAATACACATGTGTCCATATGGAACAAAGATAACTTTACTCAAATCCACGGTGACATCTTTCAACAATTGCACATAAATCGAAGAAGGTTACTTCTAACATCCAGAACACATTCTTCGAGATAACACAACGAAGGTTCTTAAAGTTTCCGACATTAATGCCAACTATTCTGTATGAATCTAATATAACATGGAGAAGATACGGATATTGTCGATGGGCTCAACAACAAACTTATCGAGATACTCCAAGATGATGAACTCATACGTTATATGAACAAGGCATAGTATTGGTCAGACCAAAGGACATGAAGATGTAGTCAAGTGACACACCACGAGTAGCAACATCATCAAGATATTCCTTGGAACTAAGTTTGATTTGACAATAACCCAAATCAAATCAAAGGTGGGAGAAGATAGCATATCCACATAGGAAATACTCACTTTATTCAACATGAGCAGAACTAGACAACCCTTTAATATGAACTAAGTCGGATAGAACTTTTGTCTTACAACTCTCCAAGTTGTTGTTTAAGCTCAACCAACTAGTTCAAGGGTATCCAACATGGATCCTTGGAGATAGAAGTAGTTCAGAGAACTTACTTGCTCAAGAACTTGACAACATGGTCATGTGGCAACATGGCGATACTTCTAGTGGATTTCTAGGATATCACGAACCACCGATATGTCACTTAGTTCGAGAGGAAACTTGCTGAGTAAGACAAGAAGACATAGTCTTAGAGCTTTGGCTCAAGCCTAACTCTTTGACCAAGGAGAGTGTACCAGGATAACGGACTTGGTAGCACAATCATCCTTCGCTTAGTGATAGGGTTAACCAAACATGCTAAGTATGACCCAAATGTCCTTAGGGTTCAAAGCAATAGATATTGCTAAGAATCTCAGATAGCCACATTATTATGCACATGCGTCATTCATGAGCATGAAATCTCGGAGGAAGGGTGGATAAAGATGTGTAAAAGCATCACTTCATTAAGAGGGTCATGTAACTCAGCACAACCTCTTAGTATGGAAGGGTGTGATACTTTAAGGTAGAACAGATAGAAACTAATCAATGACTCTTAATCTACGGATTACAATACTTTGACCTGGTCCTAGATATGATGAGGTACTGGAGTTTGTTTCTCCTGACATCCCGAAATGGTTTGTCATGATGGACCACAAGAGTATCTTGCATCGGAAGACACCAATGCACATTTACTACTTGGCTACCAACTGATAGACAAAGGTCAGAAAACAACAAGAGAAGAGGAACATGCTTAGGATGGAATCCCGAGATGTGGATGCATAGATTATCAATCTTTCGAAAACCGATGCATTGAAGGGAAGGTGTGGCAGAGTCACGAGTATAGATGCGAGACTCACGAGGAGTGCTCTTGTCGTGATCTATTTGGTTCCATTAAAGAACATATGCCATAGCTAGTGGTAGGGGAAGTCCTTAGTTGTCACAATTCAATCGCGATAAAGACCACAAGCTTGAAGGCTAGAATTGTAGTACCAGCCATCCTGAGGTAATGTGTAAACATTTATGAAGGGGTCAACAAAAATGGATATTGGGTTAAAGATCAGCTTCATGTACAAGATTCACAATGCTAGAATCAAGTACAATCTGGGATCTTCAGTTCAAGTCCAAGGGTTAAAACCCAAAAAAGGAGTAACTACTACTTGAGTGACACAGCATACACTGCAAGGTAGCAATCACAAGGTAGCTTCCAAGAGAAAACGACTTCTGAAGCACCCAAACAAATAAAGAGGAGGCGTATGAGGTGAAAGGAGACCTTGAAGCCTAGAACAGAACATTGTGGAACATTATATTATAGGTTCCATAAGACAGAGAGATCATGATGGAAAGGAATCTCTCAACTGAAACGGAGCAAAGGGGACACAAAGAACACAACACACACAACTCTAAAGAACTCAACACTAGGTCAACTGGTTGGGAAACGACATGCCTAGAAGGCACCTATGTTTTGAAAGACTAGAAGGGATATCAAAACTTTTCCAAATCAACACAAGATAAGATGACTCGAAGGTAGAGAGATACTAGGTAAGAAGCAAAAGGAGCATACTAGAATTTTCGTGAATACTTTTCAGCTTTAAGATAGTTTTCACAAGCACTAGACTCAACATCGACCAATAGCAAGGTTTTCCTACGGTCGGTACTGCTATGATACCAAGAACTGTGACATCCCCAGGATCAAGGTTAAACAAATCCCAGACCTTAGCCTGACATAAGCTTAACCTAGAGCTCGATGATATCCAATTAGTAATCGATAACACAACAATAACCCTACTACGCAATTTTTTTTACAGCAAGCTCATAACTGAGCAAAGAACCAAAATATTACAAGTAGAGGTCACTGACCACAAACTTCAAACAACGGAAGGCAAATTATGCTATTAAGTATAGCAAACTTAACAAATAGCCTAAGAGGCCTAAAGCATAACGATGATATCCCAACCCATAGATTCCAGGCTGCCGGCCGAGAACCCCAAGCTACTCGTCAGTGTAGATGTCGTACCAAACTTGTCTTTAGGGGAACACTTACTCTGCTACAAAAAAGTATCAACAAAGAAAGGGTGAGTACAGGGTGTACTCTGCAAGACTTATGGCTAGTGGGGTTGTTTTGCATAAAGCCATATTTGTTATAAAACAAGAGGGAGAAGAAGCTTGTCTAATCAAAATATTTTAAAAGGGGATAAGAGAGCGTCATATTCAAAGAATTGATCATCATCTTTTGATATCCACCAAAGTAATCCTCATGTCACAACTAGGATCACGCCCTCGTACCCGTGAGGAAGCATCCTTAAGCACACGTTGATCTACCAAGTTTTACGAATGGAACGCCCGAACTATGTGACTCATGGAATCTACTATGCAAGTTAGTTAGTCGTGAGGATTTCTAGGCCCCGTGTGTCTGTACGGTCGTCTTGGTTCTAAAGGCAGGAACTCCATTCCTAGTAGTGGCGAGCATGGGTCTACAAAAACCACATCCCACCATGGCCTCCCATACAAGCCTTAGCATGTTTAACCTTTACCACTGATCTCACCTCATCACTATACCTCATTCTCTATCATACTAGATTCTCTGCATAGGTACATGATCTGGATGAACCAGCACTGACATCTAAGCATGGCTAAGAAAGACATAGATAATAGCTCTAGCAGTGCACACAAGTCAGACCTAGTTATGCTAGGAGTAGTGGATCAGGTAATATAACCCCAAAGGGAGTAATGCAACATATAAGATACTCTATCTATCGATAAAAGACCATAGTGGAATCGTATGCATCATGGCAAGAATTGAAATACTTTCGAAACCATAGCATTGTATAATGGTCGGGCTATGCTTGCCTTTGTCTGTTCATAACCAAAAAGCAGATCTTCAGATATCTTGTACTGGACTTGATTATATTTAATCAACTATTGTTATTTGGTCTTTGTTGGTGTTAATCTCGGTGTTCAATCTTGATCTCGATATCGTATTCTACCGAGAAGAAGCAAACACTGGAAAGAAAGAGAAACAATCAACACATGGCATCGATGCAATGCTCAAGCAAGGATGATGATATGACAAGTTGAATTGTATTGAAATGTAACCCTAAGGCATGCTTGGCCATTTTAAACAGGACCTAAGGGGTGTAAACCCTGGAACAGAGGGAATCTCGAAGTCACCTGCAGGGTTAAATTGATTCTTCTAATTAAACCTGCAATTGAAGTTATTGAACAATGCATGATTTTGATGCTATTGTGTAGACCTCATTTTTCTGAATATTTTGATATATTATACATATTTTCTGACTTATAAATAATAAGGTATGATTTTTATCAATTTAAAGCCAACTGAAATCATTTTAAAATAATTAAACAATTTTGGAATATATAAATTATTTTTCCATCTGGGCCCACTTGTCAGATTTATTCATTTCTATAAATGATTTAGGAAATTATTAAAACGCTGACAACAGGGACCCACCTATTAGGTAATTATATTTTCTAGAAAACAATTAATAAAACATTTAAATAAAAAACATGGGATTATGGCGCCAGCATGACACTGTGCTGACGTCATCAATGGGGAGGCTCCCAGGTGGTTCTTCGATCTGGCAATTACGAGTTTGCCTAGAAGCGCGGATAGGCACGTTGGATGTGGCTGGCCGAGGCGAGCCGAACGGTGGTGGTGCTGCCCCTTTTGGGTCACCGGAGCGCCACCTATGACGGTGAACGGCGGTGGTTCATGCAGATGCTCGACGTGATAGTGACACGAGCAAGAGGAAGGAAACGGAGGGACTAGGCAGAACCAGGAGCTCACCCTGAGCAGGAAGATGGCATCGGTGAAGTCGGGGGATACGAGAAACGATGGCTATGGCGGCGGCCGGAGCTTGGGACGGAGGGGACAATTGGAGCAGTTGAGGCATCTCCGTCTTGCACAAGTTGGGGCAATCGGAGGAGACGAGCACTAGGGTTCCATAGGTGCGCTTAGCTGGGCTTAGGGTAGCTGGAGACGACGGGGCACCGACGAGGTCCGAGGCTAGGGTTCAGGAGCTCGCGTGGAAGAGAGGCAAGAAGCGCGAGAGAGAGCCGCTATGGGAGTGATAGGTCGAGGAGGGCACGTCTTAGTGGGTCCTTATCCTTGTCCAGAAGGTTGCGCGGCGAGGATCTTGGCGAGGCGACGACGGATGGCATCGGCAGTGACACGGAGGAGCTTCGCGTTGTTGACGATGAAGACAAAAGAGGAAATGGAGGCCGAAATGGTATTGCGGTTTGGGCTACGAGCAGGCTGCGGGATAGGTTGCACTGCACGGGAGAGAGGGAAGATTAGGATGGGCCAGCCTGTGAAGCTCGCTAGCTCTGTTTTTCTTTGCCAAAACTTTTCCCTTTTTATTTTCTCACTTTTCCTTTTGTAAAATCATTTCAAATCTGTTTTGAATTGTTTCAAAAATACCAGAGTGTTTTGGGTAAAATATTTTGAATACTATTGAGTCCCTTAATCCATTTGGGCTCCAACAATTTTGAAGTTTTCAAAATTCCAAAACCATTTGAATTGATTTCTGAGATAGAGGAAACTAGGGTTTAGGTTTTTGCTTTATTTCTTTTTGCATGTATTTTTATTTCTTAGCAAAATAATGATGCTAAAAAATGAACACTCAAAACTCTAATTAGAATTAACTAGAACTAGGGGTGTTACAGTTTTTCCCGAACTTCCTATGCTCTTGGAAGAACTTGCCCACCTTTTTCCAATAGGCAAAGCCCTTTTGCTCGACACCGCATAGTGCATCTTATGAAATCTCCATCCAAACCTAACATATGATCTTTTCCTCGTCAGTGGTGTAGCTCGCAGTTCATTGGCTCTCTTGCCGTCAATAAGTGACAACACAAGTGTAGCATCTAACGATGCGACTGTGACCCCCTCGCTCATGGAAGTGCCATCATTTCCAAACAATGCCTCATCCTTAATGTTGTAGGCACCTTGTTGAGTCTCTGGTTGGGTCTCTTCATCCTCGTCATAGTCGTCGCCACCCTCATTGATCTTATCGTACATGACGTCCTCGCCATTGTTGGTCACATAATCTTACACACAAATTGGCCATGATAAAACAGCGAGCGTAGGCTACTAGCAATGGAAAAGAAATGTCGCGACCATACCGCATCGTTGGCGAATGGCTACTGGTCGACCATTCCATCGAACAGGTTGACTAGCGCTGACATGTCCATGGCGGAGATGGACCGCCGCTTCTTTGATGCCTCCGGGGTCATGTCCGTGGTTGTGGGAGTGCGGTTGAGGTCGATGGCGAGCTCTGCCGTCTCTGACGACACCGTGCAGGGACAGACGAACAGGGAGAGCGCGGCCACATTCCTCTCGTGGCCGCTAAGAGATGGTGTGTGCGGGCCTAGAGTCCTGGGCTGAACTAGTTGCCAGCCCCTCGGCGTGGAAGTGACCGTGCTGGTAGAGGACGCGCCAACCATGGCCAGGCCGGGAACAACGACGGTGCCACCAAAAGCGATGGTCAGCGCCTCCTCCTTCATGAGGACGACGACCTGCTTGGGGGCTTTTGCTGCCAGCTCGTTAGCGTTGGCCTTGGCCTGCGCGGTGAGGATGCGCTCGTTCTCCTCCTGGCGCTCCACATCGAGCTTGGCAGTGATGACTCAAGCTTTCGTGGCTCCCCGCCGGCCAGCGCGCTTCTCCGAATCAACTTTCCGCTCGTCCGCCGTCATATACTTGGCCGGATTCTTCGTCCGGTCACGCTTCTTGGTGATGGGACCACCGGATGGTGCAACATCGGCCGTGGCGGCGGGATCCATCGCCTCCGCTCCTGCTCCTGCTCCTGCCAGTGGGAGTTTTGGAGAGGGTTTTTGGAGGGAGGAATGGAGTGGTTTGTGTGCCACTGGCGGGAGGGACCGCCAAGGTGAAGGGAAAACGCGAGAGGACAAGCGCGTTGTTTGGGTCGACGCAACCGTGGCCCAAATTTGGTGCATGGATTGGTCAGTCCGCGCGAGTCGGTCAGGACGGGTCGCCTCGCTGGGCCGGCGGGCAGCTGTCCACCAGTCCACGTGGACCGTTTGGGTCGTGCCCGTGGAGACGCCCTAAGAGAACCAGTGGTTGAATGCTACGACTGCTTGAATGAAACCTCACTCTCCGTCCACTTTTTTAAAGGTAGCTGGTGCAACACATCGTTGTCAAATATCTAAAGATTTTGAAAGTGAAAGGCAATCACCATGGGAAACTATAAATAGAGAAAACGATTAAAATTCTTTAGGCACCCTAAGAGCCTCTAACCATGAATTTTACATGTCGTCCATAAGAACACGTTCAACGAAGACTTTTTAAGTGGTATGAAAGGAACTCACTTCTCCCCTAGTAAGATCATGGTGCGGCCTGCATATGAATGATCCAAAAATAGGCTAAATTAACAAATCTTTTGCAACCTCCTCTCCTTATCATATGACTCAAATAGTAAAGAATTTAAGGTTGAAGAAGACGTTAGGACGTAGGAGGAAGAGCAACATCAGTTGTGAGCACTCCAACTTCTCCAGGCCGAATAATGCCTAAGGTCGTCATAAACAATGCTGGCAACAAGCCTTCTTTGGGGTTTCCCCTCTAGTGCTCCCTCAAGCCTATTCTCCATGTATGAACACTTGATCCCCGCATCCAAGAAATGAGTACATTAGTTGTTTCTTTAAAATGGACGATTCTTTAATTATGAGGTAAGAAGAAAAGAGAGGAGCAATTTTCTTCCTATGAAAATTATAGGTGCGACATAAAACAGAAAATGCTCAATTTTTGGTTGTTAGTAGAATCCTAGCCCCGTGGAATCCTATCTGCCAGGGAGGCTAAGATGTACGCAGCCGGATAGAAGACAACTTGCATGGATTGGATGCCAAACAATCCGGTGGAGTTTGCGTTATTAAGTGGAGGTGTGACACCATGCGTTCAAGTTCAATAGTAAAGTTATATATATAGCATTTGGTAGCCTCCGTCTTTCACCACAATCGGAATCCACCTTTAGCATCTACTGTGTCTTTACCGCAACTACTCGTGGCACTCTATTCATATTATTCCATAGGATGCAAATCAAAAATATTAAATCCAATAATCTGACATACTATGAATTATAGTATAACTAACAAGTCAAATGCGACGAGATCATATCAATTCGAGCTCATTATCCTAAGAAAAAACATAGAGATGGCATGTTGGGGCCATATGACTCTCACCAATGGGAAATGAGGAACGGACTCATGTATTCCTCAGGACTGCCAACGATTGGCAGTAGGGCAGCATCGGAGCAGTGATAGACATCTTGTAGATCAGATTGCGAGGCATCGGAGGTGGAGGTTGTGTCTTTAGCTGATTTTATCGGTATTAGGAGTAAATAATAGCGCTAGGTTGTTTTGGCTCAAACTGGTATCCACATCATCCCGTTTCTTTTTGGTCGTGAGATGAATGCCAAGGAGGACACGCTGCGACGTTACCACGGAGCCCTGATATCCCGTGAGGCGGGTCCCACTGCGATCCAGGGCAAAAGATTCCTTACCGCGGACAGGGACGAATCTAGAAAAATGTTCCAATGGGGTCAGCTATATGTTCTCTCTATTACACTGGTGTCATACTCTATAAATGCATAGTAATTAATGCTAATTAGTGAAAGATTTTATAAATTTTGTTGGGGTCAGCTGACCCCATTGCTCCTAAGGCAGCTCCGTCCCTGATCGCGGATGGGTGTACTCCGCGCTATCATACTGGAGTCGCTGGACGGTGGACCGCGTGCATGACATGGGCCCACCATCAGTGTACGCAGGAAGGATGGGGCTCTGTGAGAGGCATCTTAGAGGCGACAATGCTCCGCACCCGCTGGGTAGAGGGGCCCGCTTGGCGCCGACGTGGCGATGTGAGCCGATGTCGGTTGCAGTTTATCGCGGACATGGGCTTGCTCAATGCCAATGTGGTACTGTGAACCCGTGTTGTCCTGGGTTTCTAGAGGACGTAGGGCCCGCCCAGCAATGACGTGGTGCCCTAGGCTCTATCGGTACGCTATTTATCACGTTCGGAGAGGCTTTATGATGCCGTAGATGGTAGACGTCTACGGTTTCACGCATACGTCTAAGGTTTACCTAACATCACCATCCCTTGTCGTCCGACCCTTCTCGCAGACGTGGACGAGTTGACATCGTTATCTTTCGGGACACGTCACGGTAGGGCCCAGGTACGTGGAAACTCGGCGCCACGACCACCATTTTGCCTATAGAAGACTCCACCGGATTCGTGCTTTGTCATATCGATTTAGCTAGTTCGTCTTACCTTCATTGCATGTCGTGCTAGAAGAGACACTGCCTGCTACCCCAAACGACGGCTTTGCCATATACAATGCGTTTGGGGTGGCGGCGTGCTTCTCTATAGAACGGTGGACAGAGGAAGAGTAGGTTCATTCCACTATAGGTACAACGTAGTGATAGCTAGCCAAGCACATCTACAAACTCGAGTCGGAGGGATGTCCTCTCACCGGATGTACGCGTGAACATCGTCAGCGGGTAGAAGTGGGATCCGCGACAATCGGTGGCATGGCATCGACGCGGAGCACGAACACGGGAGACGCCTTCGTGGCAGAGCTATGTACTCCACCGTCGGCATGCGTGGGAATCATGTACGATGAGGAGAAGCAGCCATTGTGATGACGGGGATAATGCTTGCCGTCTACGGTAGGCCACGACGGCCGCGAGTACCGCGTTGACGTCTGGCGAGAGTCGCGACGATTGGGGGCACGACATGAATGACGAAACCGTACATATTAGGACCGTCAAGAAGGCGCCACGGTAGACCGACGTCCTCCCGACATGTCGTACACGGGAGCTGTGTACATTGGAAGAAGCGGTTGCCAAATCGACGGCGAAGCCCATGCCGATGGCCGCCGATGAGGCCCGGGCCGACAGGGAGAAGGAGAAGCGTCTGGCATGCCGACGATGAAGCCCGCGCCGATAGGGAGAAGGACCAAAGTCGACACTGTATCCTTCCGCTCCGGCCTCTTCGAGAAGCGCATCGCCGGGGTGAACGCCGCGATGCGGACGTCACATGGACACAGGCATGATTTAGTCAACACTAGGGCCTTTTGGACGGTAGCTAGGACTAGAATGGCGATGCCTATGTTGTTAGGTTTAGATTAGATAAACTATAATTCGGTTTGTAATGTGTACAAATAAAATATAGAAAATATATAGTATTATGGAAGTTCTCACTATTTCGTGTGAGTATTTGTCTCTGCTGACTCTGATGCCTTAGTGTGCTTTTCTTCTTCGAGTATTGTCTATATTTTTTATGCATTTATCTTTTTTATTGTAATAATGTGTACAAGAATGTATTGAAAATATCTATTACGAAAGTAATTACTGTCTTGTGCGAGCGATGTTTCCTATTGACTCTGATGCGTGTTGCATGTTTTTCTTCTTCCAATACCGTTTTAATGTTTACGTGTTTATTTTTTCACTGTCTTCTACTTTCGTGCTAGGTTCGCGTGTATGTAAGTTTTACGAAGGTCGAGGTAGTCTTCCGCATAGAATACTGTTACTCGAGTTTGGTATATACGGCCTGAATACAGCAGAAGCGCACGGTGTCACCAAGGCCCAAATGGAGAACTCAAGTAACCTACGGACTCTCGATTGCTTGTGGAACAAGAAGAAGCTAAAGATAAAAAGTTTAAAGGGAAACCCTAACCTGTAACCAACTCGACCCACTGCCCGATACCTAGCCTATCTATATAAAAGCTAGGAGGGGGCGGCGAGGAGTACACACGCAACACTAGTTTCCACAACCCTCGCCAGATTGCATCTGCGCACCATTGTAATCTTCAATTCCTCTGTTAAATTCCACGAGCATACAAGCAGGAGTAGGGACCTCTACGAGGCCTGAACCTGGGTAAATCTTCGAGTCCCCTGTGTGCTTGTTTGCTAGCCGATTGATGCTTCTAGCGCTCCCTTCTTCTCCAAAACCCAAGTCCATAACAATGGGCATTGATGAGTTAAACCCTCGTCAATTGGCGCCGTCTGTGGGAATTGGGAGTTCTGATGTTGCGGCTTCTTCGGCCCCATCAACTGCGATCTACAACTCCACAACAGCGGAGATTCGCCAGCTCTTCAGCGCGTTCGACTTCACCGTCCACACGCCGGTCACTCGCCTGGCCTTCGAGTCCGTGGGCGATGGAATTAGCCTGGCGATCGGGAGCTTCCGCTTCCAAGTTGGTCAGATGGGCACGCTTCGTATGCCTGACCAGCCGACAACACCGTCGATTGCTCCAGCATCGTGGTTCCCTCCGCCAATCGGCACCCTCAGTGAGCTCAATGTCTCGACAACAGTCGAGAATACGGCCAGCGACAGCAGTCGCGAATCCGATCTGGGCGATCTAGCAACTGAAGATGGAGCCTACGATTCCGGATCTGAAAGTTGTGGGAGCATCAGCTTCCCCAACCACTTTATGTACGCCGTCATCAACGCGGGCGACTCCTCCGCCAACCGCGACAACACAGGCAACAGTGGCAATGGAACCGACCCGCCAAACGGTGGCATACCTAATGGCGGACCACCCAATGGTGGACCGCCCAATGGAGACCCCACTAACGGCACCTCCGTCAACAACAGAGGGGCAGCCGAACCCCCCACCATGGTGAACGAGCAAACTGGCGAACGCGTCGTGATCAGGCTCAACGATCTCGAGTGGGCCCGCTGCCGAGAAGCCCTACGAGGCCATCCTCTGCCTTTCGGCTCCCCGCAAGAACTATTGATGGGCTACCATTGGCTCCTGAAAGAAGAATACAAACGCCAGCTGCAAACAATCGCGCAACTCGAGGCGCGTAAAAAGGCGGCAGACGAGTCGAGCCTCCGACGAGCCGGGCTCTCCTCCCACGGAGGATCCTCCTCCAAGTGCAACGAGTACATCGCTAACAAGAGGCGATCTCAACTGACCCACCTCACACAACAAGAGCGTGTAGAAGCCGCAAAGGTCCTCGACTTCGGCTCCATGACGGTGGATACGCGTGGCAACGTGCTTCCAAAAACGCCGCAAGCCGCGGTAACGACGACCACCATGTACCTCCTCAACAACCAGCCACCAGCTGGAGACCCTCGAGCTGCCATGCACCGATCTACGATCGCAGGCTTGGGGTTAATCGAAGCCGCTCTCGACAAAGAGCCGACATCGGAGCCGAAGAAAGGCAAAGCTCTGGCAAAACACTATTCCTCACCCTCATCGAGCGACGACAGTCACGACCTGTCTCGACGCTGCCGCTCACGGCGACACGACCACGACTACGACGCACGTGATGACATCATGCAACGGAAGATCGATAAGTCAAGGGCGCGACGTGCCTGATCGACTGACTTAGAAGACGAAGATGTGGAGCTCTGTGGCGCTAGATGCTTCTGCAGGGCCATCAGGCAAAAGCGAATGCCTAAGGGGTTTAAGCTCCCATCAGAGAACCCAAAGTTTGACGGTCTGCAGGACCCGAAAATCTGGTTAGAGGACCATATCTCCTCCGCCAGGCTCCACGGCGGGAGTCGAAGCACGGCCATGCAATGCCTGCAACTACAGCTACAGGGCGCCGCTCGGGCATGGCTCAACAACCTCCCACGTGGATCCATTCACAGTTGGGAAGAGCTGGTCTATAACTTCGTGCGCAACTTCAAGGGCACCTACAAAAGGCCCGCGTCAATCGAAGAACTGAGGTGCTGCCAGCAAAGGTCGGGCGAATCGCTACGCTCGTACATCCAGAGGTGTTCCATCATCAAGAATTCCGCGGAAAATATCTCGGAGGATCGCGCAGTCGACGCATTCAACGGCGACGTTCGCCGCATAGAGCTCAGAGAGGAGCTGGGTCGCTCGAAGCCCAAAACCATTGACCACCTGATGGAAATCGCGAATCGGTGGGCAGATGGAGAAGATTCGGTGAAAAACCGCGTTCACTCCGACGATGAAGCAGAACTCGAGCGCAGATGCGATCGCCGAAGCAAACGTCGAATGCGCATCTACGATGACCATGACGATGTCAACATGGTCGCAGCCGGCTACGCCGACAGACGCGACGACAACCGCAACAGCGGCTACCACAGCGGTGGACACCGTGACTCCGGGAAAACCACGCAAGTATGGTAGCACCGCACTCACGACAAGACACCCGCAACATCCATTGAGGATAAGCTGTCCGGGCCATGCACGGTGCACTTCTACATTGACAAGCATGACGGCAAAAAGAAATCCAGCCACCTCCTCAAGGACTACCGTGAGTTCCTCAAACTTCATGAGGGTCTGGCTCGGACGAATCGCGACGCAGTCAACAGGGGCTACGGAGCCGCCCCAGGCGTTGTGGCACATGGAGCTCCTCCACCACCACCTGGACCACCACCAATCGCAGCTGCGCCGGACCAGCACCACGGAGGCGAACCATACCCACGGGCCATGGGTACCATGATGATCCAAAAGGGCCTCCCCTATAATCGGGTGCAAAAGGCCATCACTCGCCAAGTGAATCTGGCGACAAACTCACCACCATCCACCACTGAGTACCTCAGTGGAAGCGACTCCTGCATCACGTTCGACAAGCGCGACCATCCGCGCCAAGTACCTCGTCCAGGCCACTGTCCCCTTGTACTCGAGGCGCAAATCAGAGGCTTCGACATGAGCCGCGTCTTCATGGACGGCGGAAGCGGCATCAACCTTATGTTTGCGAGTACCTTGCGAGCAATGAGGATCCCTCTGACCTGCCTAGAGGCCTCGGACACAACATTCCACGGCATCGTCCCAGGCAAGGGCGTATATCCCCTTGGCAAAATCAACCTCGACGTCATCTTTGGCATGTCGAAAAACTTTCGACACGAGCGCATCGACTTCGAAGTCATCGATTGGCCCTCATAGTACCATTGCATCCTCGGACGTGTCGCGTTCGCTAGGTTCATGGTAGTGCCACATTACGCCTATCTGCAGATGAAAATGCCAGTCCCTAACGGCGTCATCACAATGAACGGGAGCTTCGAGAGATCCGACAGTTGTGACAGGGAGTTCAACAGAATTTCCTAGTCCTTCAGCATGCAGGAGGAACTCGCAAAATTGAAGGAGTCAACAGACAACAGTCTGCCTCCTCTGAGCCGGCCAAGTTCACCCGATCTATCCTTCGACATGTCGGTGCATTTGAAGAAAGTTCAGGTCCACCCATCGGATCCTGCCAAAATGGCCCTCATCGCCAACAACTTGAGTCCCGCATAGGAACTCGTGCTCATCGAATTCCTTCGTGAGCACTGGGAAATCTTCGCCTGGTGTCCAGCGGAAATGCCAGGAGTTCCCAGGGAAATCGCCAAGCACGCACTTAATGTCAACCCAGACGCAAGGTTAGTCAAACAAACAATTCAGCGACTGTCTAAACCAAGAGCAAAGGCAGTCGGAATGGAGATCAACAGACTCCTCGACGCCAAATTCATACGCGAGATCAAGGAAAGCACTTGGCTCGCCAACACGGTGCTAGTACCAAAAAAGGACACGTATATCCTATGGATGTGCGTGGATTTCACCTCTCTGAATAAGCACTGCCCAAAGGACCACTTCCCGCTGTCACGAATCGACCAGATCATCGATTCCACCGCAGGATGTGAGCGCCTCTGCTTCCTCGACGCCTACTCAGGCTACAATCAGATTCGAATGAAGGAGGAGGATCAAGATAAAACAGCATTTACAACGCCTTTTGGTGTGTTCTGCTATAACACAATGCCCTTCGGGCTAAAAAACGTAGGAGCCACCTATCAGCGGTGCATACAGGCCTGCCTCAAGAACCAACTTGGTCGCAACATCCAAGTCTATGTTGACAACATCATAATCAAGACCAAAGAGGAAGCTTCGCTAATCGACGATTTATGCGAAACCTTCGCCAACCTCGACCGCTACCGGATCAAGCTCAATCCGGACAAGTGCGCCTTTGGCGTACCATCTGGGCAACTACTCGGGTACCTCATCTCCGCGAGGGGGATTGAGACGAACCCGAAGAAAATAAAAGCCATACTAGCCATGGAAAAGCCGAAGAACATAAGAAGTATCCAGCAGCTGGCTGGGTGAATCGCGGCGCTCAGTCGATTCATCAGCCGAATGGGCGAAAAGGCACTGCCCTTCTACCAACTTCTCCACAAAGCTGACAAGTTCGAGTGGACCAACGAGGCACAGGAAGCATTCGAAGACCTCAAGCTCCTACTGTCCACCTCGCCAGTACTGGTGACCCCACGCGAAAGGGAACCACTATTGCTATACATCTCCGCCACCAACCAGGTGGTCAGCATAGTGCTCGTGGTAGAACGAGCCGAGGAAAACAAGGTCCACAGAGTACAGCGGCCAGTCTACTACCTCAGCGAGGTACTTACGCCAACAAAGCAGCGGTACCCGCACTACCAGAAGCTGGCGTACGGTGTCTTCATGACAGCCCGGCGACTGTGCCATTACTTTCAGGAACACCCAATCGTGGTAGTCAACGACGCCCCGCTTGGGCATATGCTCAACAATCCCGACGCCACCGGACGAGTTGCGCTTTGGGGAATTGAACTGTCTCCACGAGACATTACATATGAAAAACACGATGCAATCAAGTCGCAAGTTCTCCCTGACTTCCTCGTGCACTGGATGGAGAACCAGCTCCCTGAAAAACTAGATATGTCCTACCTCTAGACAATGCACTTCGACGGATCCAAGCGAAATGATGGAGCTGGCGCAGGTGTCATACTGACATCGCCCCAGGGAGATAAGCTGAAATATATTTTGCGAATGCAGTTCACCGCCTCCAACAATGAAGCTGAATACGAGGCCCTGCTACACGGGATGAGGATGGCAAAGGCTTGCGGAGCCAAGAGGCACATAATATATGTTGGAGATATGCCCTAGAGGTAATAATAAATGTAGTTATTATTATATATCTTTGTGTTTATGATAAATGTTTACATTCATGCTATAATAGTATTAACAAGGAAACCATTAATACTTGTGTGATTTGTAAACTTAATTTGAAGTCCCTAGTATGGCCTCTATACTTCACTAGCTTGTTGGTTGATTGATGATGTGGTTTCTTTGTCATGAACATTGAGATGTTATCAACAACAAGATCATATCGTTAGGAGAATGATATGGTGGACA
Organism: Avena sativa; assembly: GCA_916181665.1. Classification (NCBI taxonomy): domain Eukaryota; kingdom Viridiplantae; phylum Streptophyta; class Magnoliopsida; order Poales; family Poaceae; genus Avena; species Avena sativa. The sequence goes on along the minus strand of OV702290.1, from coordinate 378,971,110 downwards.
TACTCCTATAGACAAGCGTAGCATAAAGATCAAGTCATTTCAATAGTTCAATTGCTATATGCTTTCTGATACATAGTAACCTAATTCCTTCGACCATGAGATCATGCATATTGCCTTTACTGGATGGATGCTTTGATGTCATCAAACACCACACCGTAACAGGGTGGCTATAAAAGTGGCATTGGGTGTTCGGAAAGTATTGGTTGAAACACATGGATCAAGAGTGGGATTTGTCCATCCACATGACGGATAGATATTCTCTGGGCCCTCTCGGTGAAATGTCATCCAATTAGCTTGCAAGCATGTGACTTGGTCACAAGGGATCACATATCACGGGAACGAGAAAAGAGTACTTATCAGTAACGAGGTTGAACTAGGTATGCAGAGATACCGACGATCATGACCTCGGATAAGTAACATATCGTGAGACAAAGGGAAATTGGTATCGTATGTAAGTGGTTCATTCGATCGCAAAGTAATCGTAGAAATATGTGGGAGCCATATGAATTTCCAGATTCCTCTATTGGTTATTGTTCGGAGAAGTGTCTCGATCATGTCCGCATAATTCACGAACCGTAGGGAGACACACTTAAGGATTCGACGTTGTTTGAGTAGTTATGGTATTATGAGAAAGAGACCGAATGTTGTTCGGAGTCTCGGATGGGATCCGGGATATCACGAGGTGATCCGGAATGGTCCGGAGAATAAGATTCATATAAGGAAAGTCCCATTTCGGAGTTGGGGAATGGTTCCGGTGTTTTCATCGGGAACATTCTAGAAGGTCCCGGAATGTCCGGCACTCCGGGGGGGAAGGGGTACATGAATGTGTCATTGCAAGTTGGAATGATTGCATCATGTACTAGGTGTTCTCGCTGTCCAAAATAAAGGGTTTATTTAATTCCTAAATTGGAAAAGTCAAACGGCTAATTTGAAAGTCAAACTGCCAATTTTGGGAAGTGGGAAAAGAGGAGGATTGGTGGAGGCCGAATTGGGGGAGGACTCCTCCCTTGGCCGGCGCCCCACCAAGCCGACTTGGGGAGGGACTCTCCTCCCCATGGCGCAGCCAGCCCTCCCACCTATATAAGGAGGGGCAGGGCTCCCCTCCCAACACACACAAGTTCCTATCCTCTAAACTAGAAACTAGACCTAGACCCCGGTTTAGAGCTGTTTCGGTTTAGAGCCTTCTAATTGGTTTAGAGCCCTCTAATTGGTGTGTCTAATTACTAGACCACTAATAGCCTCTCTCATAAGCTCCACCATACTCGCACCGGCTTAAGGCGAAGCCCTGCGGGATCTCCCCTCTACCTCCGGTACCACGCCGTTGTGCTGCCGGAATCGCGAGGAGAGTGCTACAACCTCCGCTGCCTGCTGGAACAAGGGAGAGGAAGGTCTTCGTCGAGTACCGAACGTGTGACCGACTGCGGGAGCGCTGCGGGAACGCGGCGCCGGAAGGATCGTCTACGCGATCTTGAGATCGGAAAGAGTACGACTACATCACCCACGAGAATCTGCTCTCGTTAAACACTTTGGAATCTTCGAGGGTGAGTTATTCCATCGACTCGTTGCTACAATCTAGTAGATAGATCTTGGCTTGTTTGTTTGTATGCGATAGAAAATTTTTGTTTTCCATGCTACGAACCCCTACAGTGGTATCAGAGCCAGGTCTATATGTAGATCTGTTGCACGAGTAGAACACAATGGTCATTGTGGGCGTTGATGCTTTTATTGTAGATTGCTTTTTGTGTACTTTGCATCTTGCGGTATGTTGGGATGAAGCGGCCCGGGCTAACCTTACATGACATCGTTCATGAGACTTGCTCCACGCTTGACATGCAACTCGTTTTGCATAAGTGGCTTTGCGGGTGCCTGTTTCTCCTAGCATAGTAAAGATCCAATTTACAACGGGTGATCAACAATGCTAGTATCAATGTTGTGGTTCTTGTTCGTAAGTTAGAACGACACTTATGGAAAGCCCCAAACCACGTAAAATATGCAAAGAAAGTAGAAGCGTCTAACTTTGTTTTGCAGGGGTGTGCAGTGATGTGATATGGCCATGATTGTGATTATATTTGATGTATGCAATGATCCTTATTGTAAGTTGGCAACCGGCAGGAGCCATATGGTTGTCTTTAATTTCTGTTAAGGCCTGCGTGTCTATTCAAAATAGTTGTAATAGTTGAAGTTGGCGGACGACAACCATGAAGAAGCGTCATTGACCTTGATGCTATGCCGGTGATGATGGAGATCATGTTCGTGCTTGAAGATGGAGATCGGAAGCACAAAGAAGAAAGGCCATATCATATCACATATTATGAATTGCATGTGATGTTAATCCTTTATGCATCTTGTATTGCTTAGTAGACGACGGTAGCATTATAAGATGATCCCTCATGCACATAAATTTCAAGTTCTAAAAGTGTTCACCCTTAGTATGCACCGTTGCCAAAGCTTGCTGCTTCGAAGCACCACGTGATGATCGGGTGTCTTTGATTCCGCGGGTGACTACAACGTAAGCAAGCCAGATTTGCTTATGCGGAAGCTAAGGTTTGATCTTGACGAGCCTAGCATGTACAGACATGGCCTCAGGAACACGGATCGCCGAAAGGCAAAGCATGAATCATATAGTAGATATGATGAACATGATGATTGTTCGCCATTAAAACTATATCAGCTCTCGTGATGATCGGTGTTGATGTAGTGGATTTGGTTCGTGTGATCACTAAAACAATGTGAGGGATGTTGTTTTGAGTGGGAGTTCACCTAGTTTAATTTCATTAATTAATTTGAACTCAATTTGTCATAAACTTAGTCTAAACTATTGCAAATATGTTGTAGATCAATGGCAGCCCCTACCATCAATTTTAATGCGTTCCTAGAGAAAGAAAAGTTGAAAAACAATGGAAGCAACTTCGCGGATTGGTTCCGCAATTTGAGGATTGTCCTCACAGCTGGTAATTTGACCTATGTGCTGGATGCACCGCTAGGTGACCCACCTGCAGCTGATGCTACCGATGAAGTAAAGAATGTTTACCTCGCTCGGAAGAATCAGTACTCCATAGTTCAGTGTACTATCTTGTATGGTTTAGAATCGGAGCTTCAGAAAAGGTTTGAAGAGTCAGATCCATATGATATTGTCGAGGATCTCAAATTAATCTTTGAGACTCATGCGGCAATTGAAAGTTATGAAGCTTCTGAAAAGTTCTTTAACTGCAAGATGGAAGAGGGTAGCTCCGTCAGTGAGCATGTGCTTAAAATGTCTGGGCACGCAAATAAACTTCAAAGTTTGGGTATAGTGATTCCTAATACTTTGGGAGTTTACCGCATCCTCCAATCACTACCACCAAGTTACAAGAACTTTGTGATGAACTACAACATGCAGAACATGAACAAAGAGTTGCCAGAACTATTTGCTATGTTAAAATCTGCAGAAGTGGAGATCAAGAAAGAGCACCAAGTGTTGATGGTCAATAAGACCACCAAATTCAAGAAAGGCAAGTCTAAGCAGAAGGGACACTTCAAGAAGGGTGGTAAGAAAGTTACCACGCCGACGAAGAGGACCAAGGCTGGACCCAAGCCTGATACTGAGTGCTTTTACTGCAAGGGAGAAGGTCACTGGAAGCGGAATTGCCCAAGGTACTTGGCGGATTTGAAGAACGGCAACATCAAGAAGAAAGGTATATCTGATATACATGTTATTGATGTGTATCTCACTAGTACTCGTAGTAGTGCCTGGGTATTTGATACTGGTTCGGTTGCTCATATTTGTAACTCGAAACAGGAGCTGCAGAATAAACGGAAGCTAGTGAAGAACGAGGTGACGATGCGCGTGGGAAACGGATCAAAGGTTGATGTGATCGCGGTCGGCACACTACCTCTTCATCTACCATCGGGATTAGTTTTATACTTAAATAATTGTTATTTGGTGCCTGCGTTGAGCATGAACATTATATCGGGATCTTGTTTATTGCGAGACGGTTACTTGTTTAAATCCGAGAATAATGGTTGTTCGATTTATATGAGTAATATGTTTTATGCACATGCACCTTTGATAGATGGTCTATTCATATTGAATCTCGATAGTAGAAATACACATATTAATAACATTGAGGCTGAACGTTTGAAATCAAGCGATAATTTGACCTATATGTGGCACTGTCGTCTTGGTCACATTGGAGTGAAGCGTATGAAGAAACTCCATTCCGATGGACTTCTTGAATCACTTGATTTTGAATCACTTGAAAGATGCGAAGCATGTCTGATGGGTAAAATGACTAAGACTCCATTTTCTGGTATGATGGAGCGAGCTACAGACTTATTGGAAATCATACATACCGATGTGTGTGGTCCAATGAGTGTAGCATCGCGCAGTGGTTATCGTTATGTTCTTACCTTCACGGATGACTTGAGTAGATATGGGTATATCTATTTTATGAAACATAAGTCCGAAACTTTCGAGAAGTTTAAGGAGTTTCAAAGTGAGGTAGAGAATCAACGTAACAAGAAGATTAAATTTCTACGATCTGATCGTGGAGGTGAATATCTAAGTTACGAGTTTGGCGAGCATTTGAAGAAATGTGGAATACTTTCGCAGTTGACACCGCCGGGAACACCACAGCGTAATGGTGTGTCTGAACGTCGTAATCGAACTCTCTTAGATATGGTTCGTTCTATGATGTCACTTACAGATTTGCCACTATCATTTTGGGGTTATGCATTAGAAACAGCCGCATTCACTTTAAATAGGGCACCGTCTAAATCCGTTGAAACGACACCGTATGAATTATGGTTTGGGAAGAAACCTAAATTGTCGTTCCTTAAAGTTTGGGGATGCGAAGCCTATGTAAAGAAGTTACAGCCGGACAAGCTTGAACCCAAAGCGGAAAAATGCGTCTTCATAGGATACCCGAAGGAAACTGTTGGGTATACCTTCTATCATAGATCCGAAGGCAAAATCTTCGTTGCTAAGAATGGATCCTTTCTAGAGAAGGAATTTCTCTCGAAAGAAGTGACTGGAAGGAAAGTAGAACTCGACGAGGTTGTCGAACCTTCTCTCGAAATTGCGAGTAGCGCAGCACCGGAAGAAGTTCCTGTGGTGCCTGCACCAATAAGAGAGGAAGCTAATGATGGTGATCATGAAACTTCGGTTGAAGTTACTACAGAGCCTCGGAGGTCAACGAGAACTCGTACCACTCCAGATTGGTATGATTCCGTTATGAATGTCATGTTGGTGGACAACACCGATAACCCCGAGACATATGAGGAAGCGATGATGAGCCCAGATTCCAATAAATGGCAAGAAGCCATGAAATCCGAGATTGGATCCATGTACGAAAACCAAGTATGGACTTTGGTGGACTTACCGGATGGCCGGAAGGCTGTCGAGAACAAATGGATTTTCAAGAAGAAAACAGATGCTGATGGTAATGTTACTGTCTATAAAGCTCGACTTGTCGCAAAAGGGTTTCGACAAATTCAAGGAGTTGACTACGATGAGACTTTCTCACCGATAGCGAAGCTAAAGTCTGTGAGGATTATGTTAGCAATCGCTGCATATTATGATTATGAGATATGGCAGATGGATGTCAAAACAGCATTCCTCAATGGAGACATTGATGAAGAGTTGTATATGATACAACCCAAAGGTTTTGTCGATCCTAAAGATGCTAACAAGGTATGCAAGCTTCAACGGTCCATCTATGGATTGAAGCAAGCATCCCGAAGTTGGAATCAACGTTTTGATAAGGTAATCAAAAGTTTTGGTTTTATACAAACTTATGGAGAAGCTTGTATTTACAAGAAAGTGAGTGGGAGCTCTGTAGCATTCTTAATACTGTATGTGGATGACATATTGTTGATTGGGAATGATGTAGACCTTCTTAATAGTGTCAAGGAATATTTGAATAATAGTTTTTCAATGAAGGATCTTGGCGAAGCAGCTTACATATTAGGCATAAAGATTTATAGAGATAGATCGAAACGCCAAATATCATTGTCACAAAGTACATATTTGGACAAAGTTCTAAAGAGGTTTGGAATGGAAGATAGCAAGAAAGGGTTCTTGCCCATGTTGCCCAATACGACCTTGAGTAAAACTCAAAGTCCGACATCGGCAGAAGATAGAGAAAAGATGAGTAAGACTCCCTATGCCTCAGCCATAGGATCTCTAATGTATGCCATGCTATGTACTAGACCCGACATCGCATATGCTGTTAGTCTAACTAGCAGATATCAAAGTGATCCAGGAGTGGATCATTGGACAGCGGTCAAAAACATCCTTAAGTACTTGAGAAGAACTAAGGATATGGTTCTTTCTTATGGAGGTGATGAACAGCTCGTTGTTAATGGTTACACCGATGCTAGTTGGAACACCGATCCGGATGATTCTAAATCACAATCTGGATACGTATTTATTTTGAATGGTGCAGCAGTTAGCTGGAGGAGTGCAAAGCAAAGCGTTGTGGCGAGATCTTCAACTGAATCGGAATACATGGCTGCTTCGGAGGCTTCACAAGAAGCGATATGGATGAAAGAGTTCATTACAGAGCTGGGTGTGGTTCCAAGTGCGCTGGACCCAATGTCTATCTACTGTGATAACATGGGCGCCATAGCCAATGCGCAAGAACCAAGGTCACACAAGAAGCTGAAGCATATCAAGCTGCGTTTCCACGCTATTCGAGAACATATCCAGGATGGGGATATAAAGATTTGCAAAGTACACACAGATCTGAATGTGGCGGATCCGTTGACTAAACCTCTCCCGAGGGCAAAACATGACCAACACCAAACTGCCATGGGTGTTCGGTATATTACCATGTAATCTAGATTAGATGACTCTAGTGCAAGTGGGAGACTGTTGGAGATATGCCCTAGAGGTAATAATAAATGTAGTTATTATTATATATCTTTGTGTTTATGATAAATGTTTACATTCATGCTATAATAGTATTAACAAGGAAACCATTAATACTTGTGTGATTTGTAAACTTAATTTGAAGTCCCTAGTATGGCCTCTATACTTCACTAGCTTGTTGGTTGATTGATGATGTGGTTTCTTTGTCATGAACATTGAGATGTTATCAACAACAAGATCATATCGTTAGGAGAATGATATGGTGGACATACTCCTATAGACAAGCGTAGCATAAAGATCAAGTCATTTCAATAGTTCAATTGCTATATGCTTTCTGATACATAGTAACCTAATTCCTTCGACCATGAGATCATGCATATTGCCTTTACTGGATGGATGCTTTGATGTCATCAAACACCACACCGTAACAGGGTGGCTATAAAAGTGGCATTGGGTGTTCGGAAAGTATTGGTTGAAACACATGGATCAAGAGTGGGATTTGTCCATCCACATGACGGATAGATATTCTCTGGGCCCTCTCGGTGAAATGTCATCCAATTAGCTTGCAAGCATGTGACTTGGTCACAAGGGATCACATATCACGGGAACGAGAAAAGAGTACTTATCAGTAACGAGGTTGAACTAGGTATGCAGAGATACCGACGATCATGACCTCGGATAAGTAACATATCGTGAGACAAAGGGAAATTGGTATCGTATGTAAGTGGTTCATTCGATCGCAAAGTAATCGTAGAAATATGTGGGAGCCATATGAATTTCCAGATTCCTCTATTGGTTATTGTTCGGAGAAGTGTCTCGATCATGTCCGCATAATTCACGAACCGTAGGGAGACACACTTAAGGATTCGACGTTGTTTGAGTAGTTATGGTATTATGAGAAAGAGACCGAATGTTGTTCGGAGTCTCGGATGGGATCCGGGATATCACGAGGTGATCCGGAATGGTCCGGAGAATAAGATTCATATAAGGAAAGTCCCATTTCGGAGTTGGGGAATGGTTCCGGTGTTTTCATCGGGAACATTCTAGAAGGTCCCGGAATGTCCGGCACTCCGGGGGGGAAGGGGTACATGAATGTGTCATTGCAAGTTGGAATGATTGCATCATGTACTAGGTGTTCTCGCTGTCCAAAATAAAGGGTTTATTTAATTCCTAAATTGGAAAAGTCAAACGGCTAATTTGAAAGTCAAACTGCCAATTTTGGGAAGTGGGAAAAGAGGAGGATTGGTGGAGGCCGAATTGGGGGAGGACTCCTCCCTTGGCCGGCGCCCCACCAAGCCGACTTGGGGAGGGACTCTCCTCCCCATGGCGCAGCCAGCCCTCCCACCTATATAAGGAGGGGCAGGGCTCCCCTCCCAACACACACAAGTTCCTATCCTCTAAACTAGAAACTAGACCTAGACCCCGGTTTAGAGCTGTTTCGGTTTAGAGCCTTCTAATTGGTTTAGAGCCCTCTAATTGGTGTGTCTAATTACTAGACCACTAATAGCCTCTCTCATAAGCTCCACCATACTCGCACCGGCTTAAGGCGAAGCCCTGCGGGATCTCCCCTCTACCTCCGGTACCACGCCGTTGTGCTGCCGGAATCGCGAGGAGAGTGCTACAACCTCCGCTGCCTGCTGGAACAAGGGAGAGGAAGGTCTTCGTCGAGTACCGAACGTGTGACCGACTGCGGGAGCGCTGCGGGAACGCGGCGCCGGAAGGATCGTCTACGCGATCTTGAGATCGGAAAGAGTACGACTACATCACCCACGAGAATCTGCTCTCGTTAAACACTTTGGAATCTTCGAGGGTGAGTTATTCCATCGACTCGTTGCTACAATCTAGTAGATAGATCTTGGCTTGTTTGTTTGTATGCGATAGAAAATTTTTGTTTTCCATGCTACGAACCCCTACAATATACGGCGACTCCAAGCTAGTCGTCAACCACACAATGCACGAGTGCGACGCACTGAACGACAATATGATCGCCTACCGCGACCTCTACGACACACTCGAAGGGGACTTCGATGGTTGCGACCTGCAGCACATAGGCCACGAAAGCAATGAAGAGGCGGACGCACTCGCCAACATTGGCTCTACCTGCGCCCCCATACCACCTGGGTATTTCTCGAGCGCATCTGTGAATGCTCCATCAAGCCAAAGGCCGCAGAGAAGAAAACAAGCGCAACAACAGACTCAGGGGGCTGCGTCGCCCAATGAGCCAATGGCACTCGACAACCTGGAGCTTGACACAGGACTCGAAGGACCAATGAGTATCATGATGATCGAGCCATCTTGGACTCAACCATACATCACATACCTTCTTAGCAAAAGGCTACCGGATGACCCGACTGACGCACGACACATCGCGCGGTGATCCAAGGCATTCGCCGTTATCAACGGCGAACTGTACAAGCGCAGCATCACAGGAGTACTCCAATGATGCGTCTCAAATGCTGATGGAAGAGCTGTCCTCCTCGACATCCATGAGGGGACTTGCGGGCACCACGCTGGAAGTCGTGCCCTCGTCGCCAAAGCTCTACGAGCTAGATTCTACTGGCCTACGGCCATGCGTGACGCCAAGGACATCGTCCAAAAATGTAATGCTTGCTAGCGATTCGCGGACAAGCCACACGCACCTGTCACGGAGCTTCGGCCAATTCCATTGGCCTGGCCCATCGTGCAATGGGGACTCGACATGGTCGGCAAGCTCCCAAAATCCTCACGAGGAGGCTACGTCTACCTTCTGGTCACAGTCGACAAATTCACCAAGTGGATAGAGGCCATGCTAGTGACCAACCAGTCGGGATACAGCGCAGTCAAGTTTTTCGAGTCTATCGTCTATCGCTTCGGAGTACCACACAGCATCATCATGGACAATGGGACGCACTTCACATCCAAGGAGTTCCAAAAATTCTGCGAGAATCTGGGAATCAACGTAAGTATGCCTCCGTGGCACATCCACAGACCAACGGTCAGGTCGAAAAAGCCAACGGGCTAGTCTACGGCGGCATCAAGAAGCGACTCCTCAGGCCACTCGAACAAGCCACAGGCTACTGGCCAGACAAGCTGCAATCGGTACTCTGGAGCTTGCGCACAACTCCAAACAGTGCCACGGGGTACACCCCTTTCTTCATGGTGCATTGCGCTGAAGCGGTGCTACCCGCAGAGGTACGATACAAAACACCACGAGTGGTCGATTACAGCGAGCAAGAGTCAACTCTTGCACTCGAAGACTCCGTCGACCTCCTTGACGAGGCACGGGAAATCGCCGTGGAATGATCAACGATCTACCAGCAGAACCTGTGCAACTACCATAGTAGAAGGCTATGCCCCAGGTCCTTCGTCGAAGGAGACCTGGTCCTACGACTGAAACAGCAAGGGCATCTCAAGCTCGAGTCCCCTTGGGAGGGACCATACATGATTACAGAAGTAATCTCAGGTGACGCCTATCGCCTTAAAGATTTCGAGACAGGAGTCGCGTACTCCAACCTGTGGAACGTCGCGCAGCTGCGGCGCTTCTACCCTTAGTCGTCTTTTATTTTTTACATTACAAATAAGGCTACTCAGCCAAGGCTACTAAGCCACACATTGTACCCCATACTATCCTGTGAATAAATAAAGCTAAGTGCCCCAAAACTCTGCGTTCTTTTTATTTTCTGCAAATTATCCACTCGGGGGCTGCGTCACCCTATACACATATCTTCTACGAACCAACGCGATATCCTTAGTAGCTGACGTACTATTCGAACCCTTGACAAACACCAACCCAGTTGCAACGCACCTGACAGGTTGGCAAGATGCTGAGATAAACACAAGTCAGGCTAACGAAAAGGAATCGCATAGTGCAACGCACTCGCAAAACATACATGCTAACAAGCTCTTTATATACATCAATTATACACAGCATATATATATGAACTTTACAACACTGGTGCAACTATGTATAGGATGCAAACTAGACTATTGTTGCAACAAAGGAACCTTTGTCTGCTCCTCGAAGAAGTCGACGATTTCCTCCGCCGGGCGATCCACCGCCTGGTAGTGAGGAACCATGTTCCAAGTCGAACCTGCTGGCGGCGCTGGTGGTCCGGCAGCAACTGCTGCAACATCCACATCAGGCCTGTGCAGTCGCACCAGCGACAGAGCAGCCTTAGCATCAGCCACTAACTGTTGCCGTACACACTCGCGGACTGCACTCAAGTCTTGAAATTTGGCAAGAAGGGCTAGCAGGCTCGATGGAATGACGTCCAGCGGGAACATCATCTGATAAATATTCCTCAAGCATGATTGCGACTTCTTTAGGAAGTGAAGCACTCGCGAAGCACAATCCTGCAGGGTCGAAAGTGCGATCGCACGATCATGATCCATCCAAAAGTATCCACTCGCCTGAAGCTGCTCTTGGGTCAGATCATTCATACGAATGGCAATCATGTCCTTCTCATCTTGCGGATGGCGTGCACTGACAACTATACCAAGCAAAGGCAAGAGTATGAAGACAATGAACTACCACGAGTGGCTACAAGAAAAGACAAGGAAGAAGAAAGCTAACACTTGAATTGGTCGCCCAGCTATGTCACCTCCACTAGCAGGTATTGCTCTCGGGCGACGTCCTTCTTCGCCCTCGACTTCCATACATCCACGTTACCACGAAGCACAGGCAGTTCACGCTCCAACTGCTTCACGCGGTCACGGAGTCGCGAGAGCAGAGACAACTCATCCACCCTTGAGCGCGACTGTGCCAAAGTATCATCAGTAGGCGGCATATTCTGAGTATCACTCGAAGGACCACTCGATGTGCCCTATCACAAGCCAACCAAGAGATAATAAGAAGACCAAGGCGATGCATGGACAAAAGACTCGATTGCATTCAGGCATAACAAAGTATCAACAGATACACCCGCCAACGGCATGTTCTAGACAAAAGGGACAGGCTATTTAACTATTATAAACATAACTACTGAGGAGCAACTGGCTTCTTCGACTTAGATTTTGGTTTTGGGGGCCACATCGAGTCTATGGCAGTATCAGATGCCGCAGCCTTCACCGCCTTCTTGGCTCGCCGCAGTTCCTCAGAGTACCTCGCAACTGTGTTGATTAGCTGCGGCCTGTACTTGCCATAGGCAGCTGCGAAAGGAGCAAAGACTACCTGTTGGCCATCGGTGCTGACAGGCATCGCCTTGGAGACCACAGCAGGATCAACCTCGACTCCATGGGCTTGAACCATTGCGAGTGACATCGAAGCGCCAGCCGCACGGAGTGAGTTCTTGAAGCCTATAGGAATGCCTCCAGCAAGGGACTCCACCAGCTCATCTATATTTTTGATTAACTCAACCTTGGGCGCCAGCTCCTCACGGAGGCAACTGAGCACGCCCTTGGCCTTGGTGAGCGTCCCCTAAACGGCAGCACCGCGATCTTTGACTACCGAGATGGCACCCGCCAAGGCATCGTCATGACGAAGTGCCTGGGCGTCGAAGCTCAGACCACTGGCATCTACACAACAATCAAGCATTGGCACAAAAGTCAGCACAACAACAAATTCGAAAGAAAGGACACGACAAAACTCTAGACAAGGGAATACCTGAGAGAGCCTTGGCAATTGAGAGGAGCTGTTCTTCGAACAACTTCTCCCTAGCTACGATGGAGGCGCGCAGATCCTCTTCGCATTTCCGTGATTCGTCATGTGCTGCGATCGCCTCATCGCGACTCTTCACCGCCGTGGCAAGCGCCTTTTCGAGGGAAGCGGCGTCGCGAAGGAGTGCATTATGCTCAGCTGTGAAACAAACAAAGATATACCGTCAGTCGAATATATCACAAAGATGAAGAAGAAGAAGCAAAAAACACTCACTTTCAACCACGCGGTGGCGATTGTCCAGCATTACATGCTGGCGACCCATCGCAAGTACCTGCTCTGCTAAGCGAGCAGCTTCCTTCACAACAAGCTGCAACAGAAGAAACAACAAAGGATTAGCAGATGATAGGGATGATACATTCGACTACAAAAATCGGACGAAGCAACATTACACATACATGATCCTCCAGTGACTCCGAGGTTGATTGTCGCGCAGTCGTCCGGACAACCATCTGATGCTCCACATCATGTGGAGAACTTGATGAATTGTGCCCGGAGTGGGCCGCCAATGGAGGAGAAGGAGTTCGCTCAGCCATTTTCTTGGCCTTGGAGGTCGCGACTCCAGATTCTTTCAAAAATTGGACGTCGCCAGAAGATGACGACGCCGGCTGACTACAGAACAAAACCAACATCAAGGGAATGCAACTCCAAAGAAGAACCAAAAAAGAAGACTCGTATACTTACCAATCAAACTTGTCAAAATCGAAGGTTTGGTCCCCCGACTCCGACGACGACTCCTTCGGCAGCCGCATCTTCTTGTGGGAAGATGGTGCCACAGCACTCACAGGAACGGCAGGTATCGGCGACTCCACACCAATAGCTGCGCCTTTCGGAGTCGAAGGAGATGATGCATCCGAATCCTCGCTGCGCGAACGCTTGCGAGTGTCCGGACTACTCGACTCGGGGGCTTCCTCCTCCACATCAAATGGGACGGTCGACTTCGACTCGTCCTCTTCCAAGGCTTCACGAGGAATAACCCCATCAGGAAGAGGGGGCATACATGGTGACACCCTCCAATCCTGCATAAGGGAAACAAGTTAGCACAAGTTAAGGAAAAAGAAGCATTCGACAAACAAAGCTACTTCGTAGCACAACAGTACCTCCGGAGGAGAATTAGCAGCATCGAAAAGAGGTACGACTGGCTCACTGGGGAGCACATCCTTGGCGGTGTACTTGGTAAGCAGTCGCACCCTCTTATCTACTTCACTCGTGGAAATTTCATCGGCAGATACGCGAGTGACATCGTCTGCGCCAGACCACTGGAACATAGGGTGGACTCTGGCCTGCAGGGGCTGGACGCGACAGCGCAACCAAGTGCGAACAAGGGCGCATCCTCCCTCTTCTTTACCCATGCGACTCTCGAGGTTGCAGACGTGCTCGTACAACACATCTGTCACCGTGGATTTGTCAGGCATCACTACGTTCTTCCAGGAGCGCCTCCTCTTGCACGGCGTTGCGGGATCGAAAGGCGCGAGTCCGAAGTGGTTCCGTCGGCCTTCTGGTCGCGGATGTAGAACCACTTGTCCCTCCACCCTTGAACGGACGCCATGAGTTTATTGTTGAAGTACGTGACGGAGGAGTCGACGTGGATACCACGGGTTCCTACGTCGTAGACTACGGAGTCAGACGCTAACTGGCCCTTCAGCTTGAAGAGACGTTTGAAGAGACCAAAGTGTGGCTCGATTCCGAGCCAGCACTCGCAAAGTGTAATGTAGCAAGCTACATGGAGGATGGAGTTGGGGGACAGCTGGTGCAGCTGGAGCCTATAGAAACAGAGAAGGCCCCTGAAGAAAGGATGCAGGGGCAGCGAGAGACTGCGGATGATGAACGCTAGGAACATCACCTGAAAACCGGCAGGAGGACAAGGAGTTACCTCACTACCTGGGACTCGCGAGTCAGCGACCGCGGAGGACAGAACTCTGTCTTGGCGCACGAGACGGAGTTCAGATGACTTGATCACGGATGCACGCCACGCGCCATTGGTGACGCGAGTGCCCGTACCCTTCTTCTTTCCGGTGATGGCGGTGCTGGTGCCCGTAGCGGCGGATCCGCCCTTCTTCTTGGCAGCAACAGTTGCGGCGGCGGAATCAGCTGCAGCACCTCCCTTCTTCTTCCCCATCTTGCGGTGGCGGTGTGACCGGAGGAAGTAACTGGGGAATACGCGGAGCTGGTCTAGTGTCGCGAGAAAGATGAACTCTAAGAAGCAGAGGAGCAGCAGCAATGGCAACAGAGGCAAAGGAAGAGAAAAGAGCAGATGGGAAAAATTACCGTCACAGCACTGCTACTTAACCCCCTGGAAGATGTAATCCAACGGCCAGCAAAGACCCTATTAGACGCGTGGCGTCCATCTTGATCGACACGTGGAGGACCCGAAGCGCGAACCATCCCCCACTACCCCCATTATGCGCGGAAATCGAGGAGGCGCAGTTAAAACAAAGATTACGCACGCCCGGTCAAGTCAGAGTCAGAAAATGGGACCCACCGCTCGTCATGTCCCGTCAAACCCGCTCACACGGGCAACTGAGATCATCAAATCGTCAGCACTGATGTCATAAAAAATTGAGCAGCAGAAGACTTTGACTACTTTAGTCCTTGCTCGAGTCTTCGACTCCACCAAGCACTCGGGGGCTACTCCCATAGGGAGTGCTGGTCGCGCACCCTATGATTTTTCTTTTTCTCTTCTGCAGGAATATAGACATTCAAAGCATACCCAACCACTCGAATCCACGATTCGACTATGGACATGGGTTACTCCCATAGGGAGCGCCGGAAATAAATTCGACTAAAACAAGCAAACAAAAGATGACAGCAGTCGCAAAAGTTCTTTAGTCCCTACCTGAATCTTCGACTCAACCAGGCACTCGGGGGCTACTCCCATAGGGAGCGCTGGTCGCGCACCCTATGATTATTTGTACATCGTACTATGTGTCGATAACATCCACACTCGAAGCTTATGGCGACACCGCCTCATAATTTTTCCCTACAAAGAGATTGCGTCTCCTGGGTCACCCGAATCATCTCCGCGATGGTAAAATTCGGATGCCGCGCTTGCAGCGTGAAGATAAGACCTGAATAAGGCCTGACAACGCATTCGCTGCGCACTACCAGAAATATATCCGTGCCTACAGGTACGATGAACACGCCTTGACGGACGCGTCGAGTGCTCACACCCATATACTAGAATTCGACTCCTGTAAGACCTCCGCGGCTTGAGTCGAATTACACCAGCACTTTTCCGGATTCGAGTCTGGGGACTCGAGTTCGAGTAGATTGCGTTGTTTTACCCTAAGGTAGTTAACTGATACCGGTATATCGGTTAAATCAGGCACGCACATCAACAATCCCTATAACACAAAAAGAGCAGTTGAAAATATACTCATTCATGCACTCGAGAGGCTTCATAAAGTCCCAAGTCGAATCTACGATTCCACTGGATACTCGGGGGTTACTGACATGGGTATACCCTACAGGTACTCGAGCTTGGTATATACGGCCTGAATATAGCAGAAGCCCACGGTGTCGCCAAGGCCCAAATGGAGAACTCAAGTAACCTACGGACTCTCGATTGCTTGCAGAACAAGAAGAAGCTAAAGATAGAAAGTTTAAAGAGAAACCCTAACCTGTAACCGACTCAACCTACTATCCGAGACCTATCCTATCTATATAAAGGCTAGGAGGGGGCGGCCAGGAGTACACACGCAACCCTAGTTTCCACAACCCTCGCCAGATTGCATCTGCGCACCATTGTAATCTTCGATTCCTCTATTAAATTCCACGAGCAGACAAGCAGGAGTAGGGACCTCTACGAGGCCTGAACCTGGGTAATCTTCGAGTCCCTTGTGTGCTCGTTTGCTAGCCTATTGATGCTTCCAGCGCTCCCTTCTTCTCCAAAACCCAAGTTTATAACAATGGGCATTGATGAGTTAAACCCTCGTCAGATAGGATTGTAGGATTAGTCATCATACTATCTGTTCTCTGTAATTCCATGTGTGTATGTTTAGTTTTACTTTTTCATGTGTACTTCCGCGTCCTGGTGTTCTGCACTCTATTTCTGTATGGTTGCGTCTTCGCGCTAAACAAAACACTTAACATGTCGCGTGTTTCGGTTCTTGATCGTACGCGTCCATGATACTATAACTGGATGCGCTCTTTCGCGGCAACTAGGCCCGCTAAAAGTTGTCATTGCAGCGTATACTGTAGCTTTCCGCGGGTTGTTGTGGCGGATAGCATGGGTGACAGCATAGGTGTCCTAGTTGGTAGCGTAGGCTGCAGCAGGCAGCGACTTATTGCGACGTTTTCGTGCGGTGGTTTCCATTTGTGAGCCATGCTTGCTAAGGAAACTATGGCCACCCACGGGTTCTCGTGGCGAGGAAGTGATGTGGGTCCTGTAAGAAGCCGATTCAATTCCCTGGTTTGAGTAGCATACGTTGTCTTCTGAGTCATGTTGTGGGTACTGGACGCATGTTGTGTCCCTGGCTTCGCGTGCTGCAAGCCTAGAAGTTTAGTCCCACCTCGATAATTATAGCGGTTTCAGCCAGCTTATAAACCCAACGATGGAAGTACATATAGCTAGATTTGAGGTTTTACCTTAGAAACTCCAGTCCCTATACCTTAGGAACCTAGTACCTATGGGAAGACCTTAGATATGATTTTTATATTGCGTTGATTTTTCATCGACCTGTTGTCTAACGTTTGCCTAACAGCCATGCCCCGTGGGGAGCAGCGAGAAAGTTAGTTTGGTATGAGTTGTTAGGTAGCTGTCTAGCGGAGAGAATGGCAGGCGTACGAACCATCCGCGAATGTGAAACCATATGATCTGTTTGCTAGGGATGCGCTAAATGTTAGGAGCTTTTTTTAAACTGAAGGTCTCATGGCCTGGATTTATATATAAAGTCCCTCATGGCAATAGAAGGTACAATACAACACATTACAAGTTCCAGGATAAGATCACATCTAAGTACTCAAAGTCCTCAGGCCACGCCTGGCAACACGACACATACATCGCCCGGCAACAAAGATCAGAGGAAGAGCAAATCAAAAAATATAAAAATAGTTCCAGTGTGCACACCCTTATCCTCTTCACAATATCGTTACCGCATGTAGTCACCTAACCTTGCTCGGTGCCTCGTCTACCAGCGCACAATCCCTCTCTCTGGCCAGAACCCTCCAAGACTGCATATGTAAAGACATTTGGAAGGATGCATCAACAAGGTTGGAGATATCCTCCCCTTCAATAGTAAGTTTGTTTCTAATTAGCCACAGTGTCTAGCACTAAGCTGCAAATGTGAACCAAACTATCCCACGGAAGGAGCCCGACAAAGTTGGGGCGATGGCAAGGAAATCACCAGCCCCATATGGGTTCCAATCATAATGTAGGAGTTCCCTAACTCCTACCCACATGAATCTAGCTAGTGGGAAAGTGAAGAAGATATGGTTGTAGTCTTCGATATCTCCACACAACAAGAAAAGACTGTTAGAAGGCCCCCGATGTTTAGCAATTTGCATGAGAGCAATGTTCATGCGTTTGGTATTTAGGATCGTTTGGTATTTAGGATCCCCAAACTGTGTTGGTTTGCATACCGTGGGCCAGTCCACCATGTGGTATTTTCTCTTGGTACCCACTCCTTCCCAAAAGAAGCAAACCCTAGACGTATCATCGCCCCATGGGTCGAGTCGAAAAGAAGATAGCTACCCATAGAAAACATTGGCAGGATGGACAAACAGAAATTTGTAAGCTCTGATCTGCCAGCGAATGCCAAGAACAACCCCTGCCATGGCTTCACCCGGCCACCCACCTTTTCTCGTAGGAACTCCTAGTCTACTACCTTTAGGGGCCGGTCGATAATCGGTAAGCTGATATATTATAGCGGGAGTTCAGCAAGTTTGGAATTCAACATCCTTGCCACCCATATCTTCTCCTCGTTAGTGACCCCTGTCACGAATACCTCGCTCTTGTCGAAGTTAATCTTTAGCTCCAACATATTTTGAGATGGGCGATTTCCACATCACTGGGCTCAATGAGGATCATCGTATTGTCAGCATACTATAGGTGAGATATGCCTCCTAGAAAAACGTGGGGCACTACTCCCTATATGTATCCCGAATCCCTTGGCTTGGTCAACATTTCCGCTAGACCATTCACCATAAAGTAAAAAAAGATCGGTGAAAGTGGGTCCCCTTGCCGCACTCCCCTGGCATTTCGAAAGAATGGGACAATCTCGCCATTGATATTGATTATAGTTTGTCCTTCCTTGACCAATTGCATGAGCCGATGCACAATCATCGGAGACAAGCCTTCCCGTGCTAGAACCTTCCCTAGGAACCCCCAGTTAAACATGTCATAGGCCTTCTCAAAGTCCAACTTGAGGAAAAGGCCCCCAAGACCTTTCACTCTAAGCTCATGAGTGATTTCATGTAATGCCAGAAAACCTTCATGCAAGAATCTCCCTCTAATAAACACAGTCTCAGTATGATCAATCATCCTATGAGCAAGAGGCGCTAGTCTAATCGCATAAGCCTTAGCGACAAACTTGAAAATGACATTAATGAGAGATATCGGCCTAAATTGTTTGATTGAATCAGCACCCTTAACCTTGGGAATTAGCAAGATAATCCCAAAGTTGAGGCGACAAATGTCAACCCTCCCCAGGGAAAAATCGTCGAGTATTGTCGAGATTGGTGTCTTAAGGATTCCCAGAATGGTTTGAACAAGACCATTGGTAGTCCATCCAGACCAGGGGTCGAGTCTAGTTTCATGCTAAGGAGCACCTCTTCCAGGTCCTATGGGGTAAAGGTGAGCTCCAGATGTGCATTCTCCTTGTCTGAGATCTGTTTTTTCACTGGCCATAGGTTTGGAGCTAGAGAGAACACCCTGTCCTCACCCTTCGACCCCATCAAACCCTTATAAAACCCATAGATGTGTTCCTGTAACATATTTTGATCAACGACCTCTCCTTGATTCGTGATCAGCCTAGGGATCATGCATTTGCATCTCTGACCATTCGCAATAGAGTGGAAGTACGCTATCCAAGAATCCCCCTAGAGCGTCCAATGGACACGACTACTGAAAGGACAATGGATGTCTCCTAGAAGGGGTGAATAGGCATTTAAAATAATTACGGTTTAGGCTCTAATAAATGCGGAATAAAACTAACATTTAATTTATCAAAGCGCAAAACCTAAAACCACTAGGTTCAACTAAGTGAACTAACAACCTATGCTAAGAAAGTCAAGCAACAAGGCGGTAGCAAGAAAGAGTACTTCAAGAATGATGGCTATCACAATGTAAATTGCATAAGTAAAGGGTTCGGGTATTGGAATAACTGATGAACACAGAGATGATGATTTTTATCCCAAAGTTTACTTCCAAATAAGTTAGGCCTCTGTTGGAGAGGTGTGATCGTTCAATGCTCTCTAAACACTACAAATTGCTCACTTTAAGGTGTGGTGGCTCGATGCTCATGCAACTCCACACAAGTTCCCACCCCAAGATGCAAAGGCACACAACTCACTGATGCAACAAATGGCTCACCTTATTCTCCCGAGTGCGTACCACAAAAAGAGAGCACTCGATCCACTATGGGACACTTGAGGACGGTCACCAAACCCGTACAAGCTTGGGGAAATCTCCACAACTTAATTGGAGGCTCCCAAGAATCATCACAAAGGCCTCTAGCTTGAGGAATCTCCACAACTCAATTGGAGGTCCCAAACGAATTACACCACAACCACACAACTGCCTAGGGTTCCAAGAACCCAAGAGAAACAAGCCTTCAAGCTTGAACTCACTGAATATCCATAGAGAACTCAAACCTATGCAACAAATGCAAGGGAAATTCCTTCACTCTCAAATTCCACCAAAGCTACAAAAGCTATTAGGGGAATAGGAGAGGAAGAACACAATAGGAGAATACAAAACTCTCCGAGATATAGATCCTAAGGATTCCTCCACAAAGAAGGGATTTGGTTAGGTGGGGTTGTAGATCTAGATATCCTCTCTCAGATCCCTCAAAAAGATGAAAGAATCATGGGATGGGAAAGGGGAGAGGACAAGCTCTTCAAGGTCAACAATGGAGGAGAGAGAGGAAAAACGTTCCAAAAGAGCTAACCCCACGAAGGGGAAGATAGAGGCCTTAAATAGGTCCTACCAGATCTTCCCGTTACGCATAGATGCGACGACCGGTAGTACCGCTAGGTCAGCGGTACTACCGCCAACACCCTACCAACTGTCAAAATAGGCGTCACAGAAGAGAGAAAATAGACATGGCCGGTACTACCGTGGGTGTAGCGGTACTTCAGCTAGGTCGGGGCTGGTAGTACTGCCTTACTTATGATCAAGTACCGATAAATAAACGCGACTCTAAGGAAAAGTTGCTCCAAGGTGACATGGACTAAGCGGAAGTAGCCTGATACTTCCATCGGTACTACTGGCGGAAAAATATGCCCGAGCGGTACTTAAGTTGTTTATTGGCCTCTAGGACATATCTCCTTCACAAGGACCTAGGGTGACTTGCAAGGAGCTTCGCGACCTTGAGGCCGGTTGCGAGTACAACTACATCATCCACGTTCCGCACAGACAGTTAATCGTCTACAAGGGTATGTTACCAAAACTTCTCCGTTACAACATTACTCCTAGATAGATACTGTCATATGATGTTGCGCTAGCCATGAAAATTTTGTGTTTGCTGCTACGAACCCCTTTAGATCTATTCCTAGAGTGATCATCAACACCATCATTATGAGGAGATGGTGGGGGCTATGGAGGGCAGCCCGCGCCACGGCCACCGTTCCCAAGCTTAGCCTGAACCCTAATAGTGTAGGGCTCACCATTCACAAATGGCTAATAGATCCCTTAATCCTCTCCGGGTAGTAGCACTGGAATCTCATTCGCACAAGTTCCGTGTTACGGCGCATGATGGAGAGCTCATCAACTGCTATTGGCCTCCCAATCATCACCAACCCTACCATCAGCATGTCTGGCTCCATCATATTCTTGGGGAGGCCCATGAGCTAGACCCAAACCGATGCCAGTTCCCACCCTGGCTTCGCCTCATGAAACGATTCCCGAATCTTTGCATCATGATTATTGATGGGTAGGAAAATCTTTCCACTGCTGGTGCTCATTTTCAGGGTCATCCTCGTTGGGAACAACACCGAGTACTCTCTATCCATAAGCTTCGAGAAGTGTTAGTTCCACATGTCGTCCACTAGGTTCTTGAGATCCTTTGAAAGTTGTTCCATAGTCGGGGGTCAAAGGAGAAATAGATGATCACTGCAAAACCTCCCCTTTGCTCTAGTCTTGGATCGGCTCAACGTCAATGTTGAAAAAACCCACCAGTGATGGCATGTCCCATCGTCTGTAGGCAGAGCTCTTTCCTACGGGTAGGGAATTTCGCTAAGATGTGGCCTGCCTTGCTGTAGAGAACGCACAGTGGGTCATTGGTGCACCTAGATTGAAAGTGTCCCACCCATCTACATCGGAAGCTTTCATCTCCCGGTGGCCCCAGCCGGTGACGCTGTCGCGCCTTTGTTCTTTCCCTTCTAAGAGTTGGTATGCGGCAATCACTGTGCCTGCCCTTTCGCCTTGTTGTTTTGGCCATGGACCCCTCCCCCTCCTCAACGAGCGTAGGATGATCCTGCCCTATAGTTCTTCTTCTGGTCCTTTCCCCACTAGGGCGGAGGAGATCCCTAATCCCACCGCCCCGTGTCTTGACGCTCTTGGTACCCTGGCCTGAAATCTTCCTCTTGTTGCTGCCTTATTCCTCCGTCATGCCACCTCCACTCCCCATCATCATAGACTTCCATGCAACGCTTGTTACGGTCATCACCACCGGAATTGTGGTCGTCTCCGTAGCCACTGCCACCTCGCTCTTCGTATCCACCGTTGCCACCATCGCTGCCACCACACCCGTCGTCGTACCACATCGCCGCGACCTCAGTGAAGGAGCTCACGAGCAGAGGTGGATTTGGTGTGCGTAGAAGCAGGCGAGAGGAGTGTATTTTCACTTCACTTCTGTGAGCTGGAAACCCTAGATGTGGATTGGCTTACCCAGCCGGAATCCAGATCCATATATACTATCTACCATGGGCCCGGGCCAGCTTGTCTCCTTCTAGCCCAGTAGGAAAGTTAGATAGATGCCCCGACCTATCCGCTAAATGGACCTCTACCCCTCTAGCACAACTTCTACCTAGCCCAAACAGATCGATATATGGGATTCATCCATCCCCACTGATCCTCAGTAACGCGTGTGGATCCAATAGCTCACCAACCGGATCCTAGTTCTCCCCCCACCGGTGAAACATCCAAAAAGGGTCAGTCCACCAGATCGTCACACACGGCCCGACTAATCCCAGGCCCTCCTGGAGCAGGTACGACCAGCTCCAAACCCGCTCTAATCTCCCAAGCCGGCTAAATCGTTGTCGACGTCGATGGCCGCTCCAATGCCATCAGCTCTCTCCGATAGGCCTCCACCGTCCGGCCAAGTTCCTTTCTCCTCGACTTCTCCCTGAAGCCACGACCACCAGGATCCGCCAACCGAATGAATCTTGGCTCACCACTAGAGGAGAAACCAGATCCCCTGCCGCTCGGTGCGAAGGCCGTTCTGCGGTGGTACCAGAGCGAGCCCCCAACTCCTTCACACGAGCAATAAATCCTCCCAAGGTGGCACACCCCGGCGGTCTACAGCCGATGGCCTCCTCGTTCGACGCGTGCTCCTCTTGCGGCTCCAGTGAATCTGGCTTTGGGGTCGCCGACCCCAACACACTCCCATCCTCCACCAGCTCCTCAAGAGGTGCCCAGAACTTCCCCCACCACGGCACCCTAGCCTGAGGCGTGGGGGGCTAGGCCTGGCTCGCCGAAGCCATCGTCGGCGAGGACGACCAGTCATCAGCCTCCACGTCCTCCGCGTCGCCTTTCAAAATGCCATTTGAACCGCATGAGTGCGTCAGTACAAGCATATCGATTTGCTTCATCCACATCTCAAATTAAGGAGACACATGCACTGCTATTTGTTTCCAAACTTGACCGCAATTAAGTGCTTATCCCTTTCTATTATTCTCCCGTTAACTCCTCTAGTAAACGCATACGCATCGGACTCCTCGATTTTCTCCCGTAGCCAGCACTTTAGGCTAGTCATAGTCGAACTAACTTAGCTAGTAACATGCACGTGCATGCAATGCCACCTAAGCAAATTTGTGATATGACATGATAATTATTTAAAAAAGAGCGAGGTAGTTACCATAACATCACATATACCAAGACCATATGAGTCTACAACCTAGTTAAGTAGTCCTTTCATGACAATACATACTTCCTCCATCCCAACGATTAAGGTGTAAAAATCTGAGCATGGTTATTTAGGCAGGAGTTCGGTGGAGAGAAAAAAGGCATCCTTCCCTTGTTGCCCTTGCATGCATGCACAGTAATTTCTCTCCTGCAACCTTGCTCGCCTCCTCGTTTCTCGCAAGCCGCGTTCGCTTGCTTTCTCCTCCCCCTATTTCTTCTCTCCCGGCACATGCGCCTTCAATGGAGATGGGGATCTTTGGCGGAATTTTGTGCCCCATCAGAGAGAAACAAGATAATCATCCATTGGGGAAGTACGTTGTGCCATGGATCGCTCCAAAATCCTAGGTAGGGTGCCGCCATGGCCCATCATGGGCATTCTGCTACCTAGTCCAGCCATCCCACCGCCACCATACGAACCACCAACGCGTCTTTCGCGCACGCGGCCTGGGACAGGATCAATACCGCCACCAGCGCCATCAATGATGACGCCCTATGGACGGGAACTACCAAAGTAGCCATGGGTACCTCGTGAAGAAAAGAATGGAAGGAGGGATGCAGTGCATGAGTGAAGGGGATGATCTTCTCCACCATGGGGGCCATCATCTATAGGAGGATTGGGAGGCGGTGATCAATTGCAGTGCAGGAGTCGAGGTGGCTGGCTGTGCGCGCATGAGTCAATGAGGAGGGTAGGGATGGCGATAGCAGGGGAAAATCGGGAAGGTAGCGATCTAGGTTACCCTGTGCCTTATGCATTGAGTAAAAACCAGAAAAAATTTAACGGCTTAATCGTTGGGATGGAGGGAGTAAATAATTGCTCAAAATTTTTAGCAAAAAATTGTATTAGATAAATTAATTTAATCCATTTTCATCTTAGTAATAATATTTGGAAGAAGAGACAGTTGATCATCTATATTTGCTCCTGTACGTTAGAGGATCTGGTTCCGGCCTTGACGACCTCGTGAGCTGCTGGTGCTAGGTGCTAACAGCTGCTGATTGCTCTCTTTTCTTGCGTGGCTAGGAGGGACTAAAACGTATACATGTTAGTCACTTAAGTCTGAAGAACATGATTCAGCTTTCGCTAACGTCATGGTAGAATAGGGGGAGCGGAGGGGGGAGGGGCGGCAGGGCGGCAGCCGGCAACCCATATTTGGGCTCGAAGGGCCCCATCTGGGCCGGCGACAATCCGGGCCGGCGACGGGCTGCTCTATTCGTGACTGCACCGATTCCAAGAGAGATAGCGACGACGGGAGTTTGATGCTGGGATGGTGGCGTCAGTGGCCGGCCTGTTGCAGCGTGGCGGCCAGCTTTACGGGCCTGATCTAGCCCGGCCGGACCCTCATAGGATTGGTGTGCTTGTGCGAAGGCTTTACGGGCCTGCTGGGCCTGGCCGTACCTAACTGCGGTCGACAACCACCTATAGTGGTGGAGCTAGTACTCTCCCGCGCGGCCGTGGTACTGCCGACCCTAATTCAAACTGCCATCGCCTCCGTCCTACTGGCCTCGTGATGGTAGCTTCAGGGAGACGACGATGGTGGTTACGTGACCGTAGTGGCGCATGCTGGTGGGCGGCGAGTTTTGTGTTGTTGAGGCTCTGACCTCACGGGGCTCCTGTGCAACGGATCACCCGGGGTTGTGGATAGGGTTACTCGGGGGAAATCCTTGTCGGCTCATCCAGCACCGATGCGGTGCCGTCTTCGGGTGACACCATTCCTTCCTGAAGGACGTTGTGGCTACCATTCGTCTACTTTTCTCTGTGTGCCGGGGAAATCCTAGGATCAGTGAGCTGGTCCGGGCAGAATCAACGTCGCTTTCCTTCATGAAGGTGCTGCTTGGTACTTGACGTTCCGGTGCTAGGAGCATGGTGGAACATCTTTGCGCGTGCAGTGGACGCCACCGCGTTTCGGGTGGACCAAACTTAACTTCGACGGGTCCGTCTTCAACGACGGCAGTGGCTGCGCGAGCATCGGCGGCGCCATCCGTGACGTACACGGACGCGTTGTGCTCGCCTTTGCCGAGCGGACGCCGCACGCACACATCGGCATCGTGGAGGCTCAGGCGCTGACGCGCGGGATGAAGCTCGCGCTGGACTTCGGATGCCGCCGGCTGGTGGTGGAGGGCGACGACCTGACGCTGGTGCGGCTGCTGCGCTGCGAGTCGACTCTGACGCGCATCCCCCGCGAGATGCAGGACGACATCGTAGGTGTGCGAGGTGCGGCACACATATCGTGAGGGGAACTTTGTGGCCGACACGCTGTGCAAGGAAGCGTACAGGATGTCGCAGCGCAAGCTTTGGATCGACAGGGTGCTGCCCTTCGCGGTGTGGCAGAAAGTTGAGGACGATCGCCGCGGCGTCATCCACGAGCGCGTTCGTCCGTGAAAGGGAGCAGCGCAAGCAAGAACTCAGCAAGATCCATGAATTAAGGTACGTGAACGTTCAGAGTCTTTCACGTTCCCAAAGTATACTATAGCAAGAACTCAGCAAGATCCATGAAGAACTGATCAACGCGACTGGTATTTCAGGAGAAAGAACGCAGACACGACAAGGCAATCGGCAACGCAGACGGCAGATCAAGACTGATCATGCCTAGGAACTCGGCGACCATATCAAGAATTTCTTCAAGGTGGCGTCCACGTGCGAGTCCGTCCCTGAAATGATCCCTGCTGGGATCAAGATTCAAGCCTTGCAATACGACGACACACCAACAATACGAGTACTATACGCCCCTGAGATGGATCATGGCAAGAGCATGCTGGGATCAAGATCCAAGACTTCTGGCAAGCTTCAATGCGGCGGCAAGACGAGGCGATCCATAACAGCGACTAGCCAGATCCGCTCCACGAGGAACACACGCAGCAGAAGAAGAGTAGCGCGCGTCGATCATGTAGTACAGTATTGTAGTTGCAAACATGTGATCGGAAGATCTTTCTATCAAAGATAGTTAATTGCATGTACCCTGTATGTAAAAGATGAATATATGTGATATTCTTGTGATGGTTGGTTTAGTGGGATCGAAAATAGTTAGGCCAACGACTCTTCGAGAGTTGTTGATGTTATGAAACATTTTGATGACCACCTTTTCTCCCGTGTCCTCCCCGAAAAAGTTCGCATGTGTTGCGGGGACGGACGACAGCCAGAATCGTTTCTCGGGCGGTTGGGATCTGTTGGTACCACTTCGGGTTGAAGGGTTTGGGCGTCCGTGGATAACTAGGGAAACCCGTTACGGCTCGTATGTACGGTGAGGGCGTGCACACGTGCACGTACACGTACACGAATGTACGGTGTGTACCGAGGTGACGTGGCCAACGAACCGAACCACCTCTCCCCCATATCGCCTCCCCCCATATAGAGTAACCTCGGACCCATCGCTCTCCTTTCACCTTCCTCTCTTTCGCCATTCTCCCCCAAATTGGAGTAAGAATCCATTCCAACACCGCCTCTCGCGGCCATTCCCTCTAGCGACGATGATGGATCCTCGTGGCGTGTGTGACAATGGTGAAGATGCGATTTGGGTGTGTCGTATCACCGATGCCGGTGTGGAGGAAGGAGGCGGAGTCCATGGTGATGCGGGAGATGCCACGACGGAAGTGGTCGATGTTGACACGGCCGTGGCTGATCCGGAGTCGCAAAGGGTGGAGATGGATGTGGTTGTCGTGGATCTAGAGGTGAAGGTTGCAGCGGAGGATGCGGTTGGCGGTGGCAGTTGCGGATGCGGTGTCGCAGCAAGCGGTGGTGGAGCTAGCCATGTCGGAGGATATCATGGCGGAGGAAAGTGTAGAGGATCTAGCCGTGGCGGTGGCTGTCGTGCCGGAGGATGCCATGGCCGAGTAAGGTGTGGGGGAGCTGGCCGTGGAGATGGCCGCTGTTGCGAAGGATGTCGTGGCCGATGAAGCAGTGGCGGAGCTGGTCGTGGTGGTGGCGGCGCCCGCCGTGGTGGAGCTGGCCGTGGTGCATGCAGTTGGCGATCATGTGAGTTTTCTTGCAGCACATGTTTATGATTTTAGGATTTTTAGTTAGGCAAAAACCCAAGGATCCATTGAATTAAATAAACCACATGTGGATCTTACGAATCATGCGATCTGCAGCATATATCGATGTTGATTGATTCTATAATTAACACTGCCTAAGATGTATGTACTATCACATTTAAATAGTCATGAGATGGTGGTTACCATGCCTTGTGAATAATATTGATAGCTAGTTTCCAACTCCGATATTGTCCAAGTTATCTTCATAGGTAGATCATGTCAAGCTCGGCCTGGTAGAGCTTGAAAGTTGAAATGTTATAATTAATATGTTAATGTTGCATAAGTATGAATTTGATACTAATCTTGCTTGATCAATACCATGTACTTAAGTATAAATTAGATTTGTGCTTGTGTGTTTGATTAGGTTTTGGGTAGTTCAAATAAATGATCACATGAATGTGCACTTGCTTTTTTCTATATAGTATCACCAGTAGCATGTGAACTAGCATTTTAGTTACAATGAATGATCAGTTAGGGTTTTCAATTAGTTAGATTAGGAATCTGTTTAATTTGGCAGTACCTCAAAAACTTTCACCTCAATTGTGGCTAATGTTTTTTGTACCTCTTGATTCAATCACCACATCTGTAGACATACTTTTGGTATTTCCCTGTTATAACACATGATTTCTGATCACTATGAATTTCAGAATATAAAAATAAATGTTACACATTATCTAGCTTGGTGGTAATGTATGTTTAGCAACCTAGGTCTATGCTTAGCATATTGTTCCAACTTTACTTTTCTTAAGTGCAAGTTCTCATGCAAAACAGGTTGGCGAGCCATCAGAGGGTGTTGCTGGGAAGAAGAGGAAAGCGTACGATGATGGATATGATCCTTGCTGACTTAGAATCCTTCAACGACACCGAGTATGAAGAGGAGGTGAGCTTTATGATAGATGTAGAGTACTCATTTCTATGAATTTGTTGGTGTGTGAACTAAAAGTCTTTGGACTGTTTGGTATGTTGGCGTGTGAAGTAGAAGTAAGTGCTTGATGCTAGTGGTTTGTATATATAATGTTGGATCTACTACTATGTTGGTGTGTGAACTAGAAGTCAGTATTTGATGCAATGTCATAGTCTTGTCCAGGGTTGCATATTATTTATTACTCTAGTATTTCGATAATTTAGGTAGCTATAAATAAAGTGATGGTACCAATTAGTCATAAATGAAATGATCATATGTCATAGCCTAGTATTGTAGCAAATTAATGTACACTTAACATGGTTACCATGCAATATTATTTTGAATTTTTCTGGACAATCCAATTGAAAGTTATGCAGTTTGAGAAAAATAATGATAGATAGAAGGAAAATGAAAAGGATTACATAAATTTATGAAGGATACCAAATGAATATACACTTTTGAAGGATACCATCGAATTTTAGTTTGAATAACTTAGACAATCCAGTAGAATGTTATGAAGTTTGCTAAAATATTTAAGAAGGTGTTGAAAAAAATAAAAAGGTTTCGAAGAAAAAATATATAGGCAGCAACAAAAATGCCTTTCTAACCCGCGGCTGAACGGTAGAGGCCTAGCAACATTTTAGCCCGTTAATGTTTAGCACCACACACAGAGATGACGCGGGTGGGACTAAAAGTACCACCTTGCTAGTTGAGTAAGAACAACACCAACTTATAAACCCCGCCATCGCCTCTTCTAGCACGAGCTCCTCTCACCCCCTCATCATACATGTTCGATTAAAATAAGCCTTGTGGGCCTGGCCACTGGGGCCGCAAGGTAGTACAGGCCTCGACCCATATCGCCTATGTAGGCATGATTTCACGGTCGGAACTTTAGACCCCAAAGCCCTAGTGCTAGGCGGGCATTTCTTTTTCTTTTAACTTTTTCAATTTGTTTATATTTACCTTTTTGTGCTACAATTTTGTTAGTATTTTTTAGAACACCTATATCATTAATTTTTAAAAAAAAATTAAATGACCATAGCTACAAATCCTTTTTTACCTAAATTTGACTAGGCCACTAGAAAATCAAACTTTGTCGGAATGGTCTTAAATTTGGTAGAGATGTGTGTCCTGGTATGGCATATTTTTTTTATATTGGTGTTTCTCACCAATTCTGGAAAAACAAACATTTTTATATTTTAAGATGGCAAAATCAGCTTGTGTTTGTGAAGAAAGTACAAAAAGTGCATTACAAAAGTGTTCCACACCAACCTTTGGTGGGATAAGTCCACATTTGGTGCACACATTACCACTTTTATGAAAGTGACATGAAAGGTTTAATCAAGTTTTCCTCTGGTCAAACATTGGTCAAACTAGTGGGTTCCGGAAAAATTTGAACTGTATCTACTTAATAGGGACATCATGATTTAAAAAAAATACTTTTAGACTCCCAACATGTTGTTTAATCATGGATCTACTCTTAGATTAGGAAGGCTCGTCCCCTAGGTAGTCAAGGTGGATGCCGCGATTTTGACCTAACTTTGCTCGGGGCACCAAAAAATTAAAAAAAAATTGAAAAACATTCTCCTTGTGTCTATGTTTGCACCAAAAATATAAAATTAAGATTTTGTTGAATAATTTAGAGTACTCTTTTCACAACATATGGAACTCTAAAAGTTGTACTCTGTCCGACCCAACTTAGTTGACTTAGAGTTATCTAGATTCGATTGTATCTAGACATGATTTAGTATTAGATATATCCATATCTTGACAACTTTGATTCAACTAATTTGGGTTGGAGGGAGTACCTTTTTATTCTCATGCATGATATATTTGCTAGAAAAAAGCCTATCTAGACGATTATAATTGATAGAGAAGAAACAACTTCTATTTACAATTACTAGTACATGCATGTTGCCTTGTGATAGTTAGAAAAAGGTGATGGACTTGGTGTGTCTAAATTGTCTATATTTTGTTAGTGCAACATGCTTGAAGCGTTAATTGAGTTATCTGGTGCTCTCCTATCAAAATTCTACTATTTGGAATGCATTAATATTGCACTATGCATGTCATCACAATCTGAAGAGTATTTGTCCTATCAATAATTTATTTAAATATTATTTATTGTCAATACATTGTTGGTTTCTTCACATGTCTGTGCAACAACTATTGGATCATAATAGTTTTTGCATAGAAAGACCAAAATGATTAGCTCTTGGATTCCATGCAAAAACTATCAGATCTCGAGACCAATGATATCTTGGTGCTTCACCATGATGCCCAATAAAAATTTGTATGTATGTCAAAGGCATCGATGAGGATGAGACCAAAGAGACTTTGAAATACGTATCAAGTGACCATTGTTGGATGATTCAATAGCAGACAATTTTTGGTGCTGACTATCGCCTTTTGTGGCATATGGATAACTCTATATGGTTCTAGGAGAGATTATGCATACTGAAATATCTGCTAACATATGTTTCGAACACAAAGAAGACTAAGAAGACTAAGTTCGACAATAGAGAAGAGTTCGCAGAAATTCAGAACACTTTCATGAACTTCATCAATAAAGAAGTCATCGCCAAAATCGTGATTCTTTACTGTGGAAATGACATACAGCTGAACCCTCGCTCATAGGTACTTTGCCTTTCAAGTGAGATAGGCTTCCTTGATTGCACATCTGATGTATCCTTTGTCTTAGTGTATTGTTATATAACTAAGTTGGTCATGAATCATTATAATTTGTCATTGGTTGCCTAACTAATGTTCTTTTAGTCCATCTATGCATATATATATATATGATGTAATCCATTATTTTTGTTTCAATATTACTTATTTCAAGCTTAAATATTAGTGCACAGATTTCGTATTGTCAATCCATCTTGTGCACACTGACCTGATGTCATTTTTAGGTATCATATCCAATGGTCTATATCGTAAGTATCTTTTCCTTTGTCATGTATCTAGTTTCCATTAACATATTTTTAGTTCATGGGAAGCATTTACTTCCATATTTAGATATATCATTGATGACGGCAAGAGCACAGGCACAATGTAGCTAGTTTTTAAGTAAGAGTATCGAACCACAGAAAGCTATTTGGTAGAGGTCTTTATGGCTCCTTGGGAAGTTAGGAAAAACCAAGGAGGAAAGTTTTTTTAGGGGAACACACACGCTTTATTTATTCAAAATAATGTTTGAACAATCAGCCTCTAGGCCGTGACTAAGAAAAGCCAGGTGGTCTAACCACTCTTCCTCTCCCATGTTATCACATGCATAACGAGCACACTCATGCGCTACTGAATTCGTAGACCGACCGACAAAACTAAGATAAAAAAACTCAAAAGAAGAAACTAACTCATTTATTTCACTAATGATTGGACCAATCACAGATCATTGCGTCTTTCTCTCCTTCTACAGACGCACCAGCTCTCCTCGAAATCGGAATCGCATGTAATTCTTGTAAAACCTCACTACTTGGCGAAGCTGACCGCATCCCTAAATACTAGAGCTTCGATGGAGAGTGGATCCACAATGGCATGGTAGATTCGGCACCATGCTCCCCTAAATCCATTACCATCTCTTGCCAAACCACCTCTAGCAGCATAACCCTGCTCACTTCTAACTGCATCAGAGTTTAGTTTAATGTCCTAGCGCTGGTCCATGCCACATACAAGGTGGCCTCCTCACCTTCTCTTTTTTATCATTCTTATGATCTATATAGCTAGGCCATTGTTTTAGCCATCGATTCCACCGATTCTGCCGGAAACATACCCCACATTATCATGTGTCCATCGGTTTCTTGACTCCCAAATGGCTGACATGATTGAGATCATTCTTTCTCACTCCCCGAGTAAACATGGGATCACATAAAATGTGCATCATCCATGTATCCGGGTGCAACCTAGGTAATTTCAAATGCAAGATTTCTCAGGCAGTCATCCAGAATTGAGTCGCATGCCCACACTCCATCATTGCATGAAATAACATCTCCGAAACTGAGTTACAAACCGAGAAAGTACTATTCACTCTGATATGCCTCCTGGTGAGCGTCGCATAATCAGGCAAGATGCCTTTGAGAACCCACCACCAAAAAACTTGCACTTTCAGTAGAACATACAGCTTCCATAGCCTCTTCCATTTATCCTCCTCTCCTGAGTAACCCCCAACATTAGTGTTGAGTGCCCTCCATCCTTATTTTTCTGACAGAAGAGCTCGATAAAAAGACCTCACCGAATAGATACCAGTCCTCTCATGATGCCACACAATCCAATCTTTGCCCCTACTACGACGCAGGGGAATTTGTAGTATTGATTCTTCATCTGGCGCCACAAATATTGAACGGACCATCTCATCTCACCACTAGTGTAAATCCGGATCAATGAGTTCTGACACCCATTTATTGTCTGTATTAATCAACCTCCCCATCGGGTGCCTTGCATTTGAACCTGGTATCCACTTATCCTTCCAAATGGACACCATGGAACCATCCACTACTTGCTTTATCAAGCCTGCATTCAAAGCTTGTCGGCCTGCTAGTATTGCCCCCAAGATTTGGAAGCTGTACCTAGCGAATTAATAGTCATAAGTCCCTATTTGGGTAGTAACTTCTCCGAATAACTTGAGAACATAATGATTGTGGTTGTGTTAACGGCCTCCATCCCTGCTTCCCCATGAGTACTAGATTGAATAATTCCAGGTCACAGAAACCCATTTCACCATAATTTTTTGGCCTAACAATATTATCCCATGCTAGCCAATGCATTTACTTCTTATCCAAAGTACTACCCACCAGAATCTAGCAAACAGAGAGATACTATTTTGACAAGATCCTTTTGAAAGTTGTAAAGATCTCATACTATATGTGGACATGGCCTGGAGGACCGCCTTGATCATGACTTCCTTTCCCGCATAAGTCATTAGTATGTCCAATCCTGTGATCTTGCTACGTATGCGATCACATATGTAATCAAAATCTACATTTGTGAGACATTCGAAGGCTATTGGCATACCGAGGTATTTCTCACTAAAGGCTTCCACCATTATATCCAGCTCCTCCTTCACCAGATTTCTTGTAGCATCAAGAATACCCAAGGTGAAACATATGGAACTTTTTTCCCTGTTCACCATCTGGCTAGATGATTCATTGTACATTAGAAGAATATTATTTAATCTCCCAGATACTTATACTAACACATCAATAAAAATGATATTATAATTTGCATACAACAAATGAGTAATCCATGGTGATCTATGACATACTCTAATACCATGATCAACAAAACCTCTGATGACCCAAAATATATCGAGCTTGTTGGGAACCCTAAGAGGAAGGTATGATGAGCATAGCAACAAGTTTTCCCTCAGTTATGAAACCAAGGATATCGAACCAGTAGGAGCAAGGAAAGAACCCCAAGGTGTTGTCTCCAAATTGGAATCCTTCACAACACAACCACAGAACTTTTCCCCAACTTACAATGAGGTTGTCAATCTCATCGGTTTTGCTGAAAACAAAGGATTAAACGTATTGTGTGGAAGATAATAATTGTTTGCAGAAAGTAAACAGTAAATAGTAAATCGATGGTAGATTGATGGTAAAAGAATAGATCGAGGTCCATAGTTCACTAGAGGTGATTCTCTTTAAGATAGATGACATGTTGGGTGAACAAATTATAGCGGGGCAATTAACAGACACCGAGAAAGCATACATGCATATACTATCTTGACTCCTATGAGATTTGATTGGGCATTACAACATTATACATAGACCGTAATCCAACTGCATCTATGACTAATAATCCACCTTCAGGTTATCATCCGAACCCCCTCCAGTATTAAGTTACAAGCAACAGATAATTGCATTAAGCAAAGTGTGTGAAGTAAACAATACGATTGTCCCATGGACAAAGGATTGATGTTTTCTCCCTAGTAGCAACAGCACATCTAGTACCTTAGAGATTCCTGTCACTTCCCTAGATTACTAGAGGCATGAACCCACTATCGAGCATAAATACTCCCTCTTGGAGTTGCTAGCATCTACTTGGCCAAGATAGCTACTAACAACAGAGAGCATGCAACATCACAAATAACATAGACATGATAGAATCAATAATCAATCTGAAATAGCATCTCAATATCCATCGGATCCCCGCAAACACAACATGTAATATTACAAATAGATGATCTTGATCATGAACGGAGCTCACAAGAACTAAACATGATAGCACAAAGGAGGAGAACCAACCATCTAGCTACTACATGGACCCATAGTCCAGGGATAAACTACTCACGCATCACATGGAGGCAGGCATGGTGATGAAGAAGGCCTCCAGGGTGATCTCTCCCCTCCGGCAGGGTGCTGGGAAGAGCTTCAGATGCCTCCCGATCTACGGATGGAGATGGCGGCGGCTACAGACTCTTTCATGGAATTTTGATCGGGTACTTAGGGTTTTCGTCCTGGGAGGCTTTTATAGGCGGAAGGGCAAGGTCGGTGGAGTACCAGGGGCCCACACCCCCTGGTGGCGCCCTTCCCCCAGGCCGCGCCGCCACCAGGTGTGGCTGCCCTGGTGCGCCACTTTGTCTCCCCTCCAGACTCCGTGTTGCTTCGGGTAAAATATTGACTTTGGCTTTTGTTCGGTCCAATTCTGAGAATATTTCCTTACTAGCTTTTCTGAAACCAAAAATAGCAGAAAATAGGCAATTGGCACTATGACATCTTGTTAATAGGTTAGTTCTAGAAAATGTATAAAAATACCTCAAAGTGTGGACAAAATATAAGAAAGTAGATATAAAACAAACATGGAAAATCAAAAATTATAGATACGTTTACGACGTATCAACATCCCCAAGCTTAACTCCTGCTCGTCCTCGAGTAGGTAAGTAATAAAAAGAATAATTTTTGAGGTGACATGCACCATCACAATCTTGATCAAGGTATTTGTAAAACATTGATAGCTGGGATCATAGTACTCTAACATAGCATGAAAGTTATAGTTCTAACAATAAGACAGAGCAACTATGTTATAACATGAAGAGGTACAAACAAAAGATTCATGAATAACAATGCTTTGAAAGACATTTGTTTGTTTCACATATAGAAAACATAATGAGAATGGTATTCAGCTTGTCCCTCATAGTGTAGCAAAACATAAGTCCATAGGACACCTTCAAAGTTCATAAGGGTGACTAGATACAAATAGAAGAACAAGCAATATCAAAGTTATGAATCAATCAACAAGTTTTGGGACAATGCACATTAAACTAAGAATGACCACTATGCTCTCTCAATAGGTGCATAAAGATAGAAGATGGAGACTCAACATAAAAGTAAAAGAAAGGCCCTTCATAGAAGGAAGCAGGGATTCAAGTCTCATAAAGAGCTTCCAAAAATTATGGTACTTATTAGATTTCAGCTCTCATTGCCCCTATCATAAGCATCTTTAGGTGATTAAGGTTAAAGTGAGCAAATATGAGGATATGCTTGACAAGTTATAAGCTAAAATTCGCATGCCCCTTACTTACGAGTACCAAACCTCATGCTACTCAACTTTAGTCACAGGTAAGTTCTTGTCATTGTAAGTACATGTGTATCATAGAGAACCACCAATGGGGTACCCCTTGCCCGATGATACAAAAGCTTTCCCATATCAAAATGACAAGGCAAGCAGATAATGAGCATCTCAGCGATCCTTTTGTATGCTATTTGCATAGGGTTTTCCCTTTTTTTCTCTTTTTTTTGTTTGGATGCTTCACAGATTGCTCACTATGGTTATGCTGAAGGTTTCCACCATGATTAGGCATGGCTTAGACCAGCCGCCCAGACGTTTCGGTAACACATATACGAACTCCATGAGCCTTACAAGATCCCCTTTCATTTCACACCCCCGGGATCCATAAGCAAAAGAACATGATATCAACTAAATAAAGTGCAATGTTGAAAGCGTTCCCCATGGTAACATGGTTTTGCTAATTCACAACTTAAAAACGCAAGCATATACGCAACATAGATGGGCACAATGGTTCAAGTTTATTAAGTGCAAGAAAGTAAAGTGTGCCGTCAAGTTCGTGAGATCTTTAATCACTATTTTTCACATAACAAGTTTAATTTGGAAGGTAGATAAAAACATGAATATACTTGGAATAGCAATAAATGCTAATAGGTAGGTATGGTGGACTCTTTGGAATAACTTGGTTTTATTTGGAGT
Source organism: Avena sativa (assembly GCA_916181665.1). Lineage (NCBI taxonomy): Eukaryota > Viridiplantae > Streptophyta > Magnoliopsida > Poales > Poaceae > Avena > Avena sativa. The sequence goes on along the minus strand of OV702290.1, from coordinate 378,934,212 downwards.
TGGATGCATGAGTGGAACTCATACCTGGTACATGTGGAGGCTAGCAAAAGACTGGGAGCGACCAACTAAGAGAGGAATAATAGCCATAATCATGCAAAGCGACAAAACATTATTAATTAAAGCATAAAGTGCTATTACAAGTCAGAAACTAAATGATCATAGAGGCTATAATGACTTGGTATAGTCTTAACATGGTGTGAGCATGCTCTAAGTCAACCCAAATAAAGCATCAAAGGAGAATACCATAATATTATGCTTTTATATGCTAAAACAACACATGATTCTTTCAAGGCACATTAAGCAATCTCAATTGTTTGTAACAAGTCATGCTACATCAATAATCACTAAGCATAAAGTCAAAGCAATATCAAACATGACATGATAAAGTCTAGGCCACAGTCAAAACAAGACTCCTTTTATACCACTTATAAGTATGAACTTTCCTACTCTTTTTCAATCCAAATCAACTTATTTGAAACTATGTATGAATGCGGGGGTCCAACCAATTTATTTAAGCAAACCAAGCAAACAAAAACTAAAAACAAAAATAAAGACACTCCAAGAATAACACAATTGTGCATGAAATAATAAAAAGAAGTATTTGGACGAAAACCTGAGATTTTTATTGATGAAGAAGGGCATGCCTTGGGCATCCCCAAGCTTTGACGCTTGTACTTCTTGAATATTTCTCGGGGTGACATGGGTGGCATCCCCAAGCTTGAGATTTTTTCCATACTTCATCTTATCACATTGTTCTTCCCTACACTTTAAAATTTCCTTCATACAAAACTTCACACAATCTTCATTAGCAACATTAGTATACTCAAGATAATAAGTGTTTTGTGTCAGTTTCAACACAAGTAAAACTTTCATTAAGATACAAGCTACTGTAGCAATTCCTTTTAAAAGTTCAAGAAATTGGCAAGAACTCAATGAGAAAGAGATTAAGAGGCAAATGCAAATAATGGTAGAAATCTGTCAAAACAGACCAGCAGGTGAAAACCGATTTTTTTCGAAAACCTTCTATTGCTGAAAAAGTGTTAAACTAACGAAAGTTGGATAACAACCTGGGGCAGAAGCATAAAAAATTACAGCTCAATCCGACATACAGAGATTTTTCACGATTTTTTACAGCAAAGCACAAAAATCTGTTTCGGGACAGCAACTTTCCCAAGTCTTACTTCTCTCTCATTAGAGGTTACTCTTGACACAAAAACCACACAAAAAGGATATGGAGAGGTTATTACAAAGGAAATATTTTCCAAGACTCAACACAAGAAAATTTTATTAAAAAAATTTGGGTTATCTCCCAATAAGTGCTTTTCTTTAACGCCTTTCAGCTAGGCTCAGTAATTTGAGAAGATGCTCACATAAGAAATATGAATTGAAGCAAAAGATAGCATCAAGGAGCAAATATGATACACATTTAAGTCTAACCCACTTCCTATGCATAGGAATCTTTTAAGAAAATAAATCAAAGAAGCACATAGTAACAAGAATGGGTAGATAAAACAAGAGCAACTTTGGAACTTTCCATATAAAGAGAGGTGTTTTAGTAACATGAGAATTCCAACAACCATATTTTCCTCTCTCATAATGATTTTTAGTAGCATCCTGAACAAACTCAACAATATAAATATCACACTCAACAAGCATGGAGGGCGATCAAATAAGGTATTAGTTAAAGAGTTACTCTTATTGGGAGGTAGACATGGGTAGTTGCTCCATTCTTCCTCCTCTTGATCATCACTCTCCTCCTCTTTTTTGTCCAATGAGCTTCCAGTTTCAGCAATTTCTTCTTTCATAGGCTCCTGCAAGGCATTAGTCTCTTCCATTGGTGGAGAGAATCTATTAAGATATTCAAGAATATAGCCATTTTCTTCCTTGTAATTATCAAAGAAAAATTTAAGTATATCATAAACCTCATATTTATAAGGTGCATCATCAGTATTTTCGAGCAAATAAGCAAGTTCGAATGCACCCTTCCAAGCAATAAATTCTTTAATTTGTTCCACATCATAAAAGTCATAATTTCCCTTAACATAAGAAGATATGGTAACATCATCATTATACTCAAATTGAAAAGGAAGGTGTTTATACCTCCTACATCAACAAGATTTATTAGAGAAATAAGTAACATTATAAGTAGATCACACGTTTTTAGCAATGGTATACAATTTATTAATTTGTTCACATAAGTGTTTCCTTTTTTGTGACAAGCGGTGTTCCTTATAATAATATCTTTGTTCTTCCGTGAACCCACCTTGCCAATAAGATCTAGTTTCAAAGAAACCAACCATTGATAGAAAGCATGATAAAGCAAGACAATAATAGACCAACAAAAATAACAATTATAGTAGGAACTAATTTTTTGTATTTTTGATAAAGAAGCAAACCAATACGACTAATTTTCGTGTGTTTTTGATAAAGAAACAAGCAAACAAAACAGAAATAAACTAAGCAAAACAAAAAACAAAGTAAAGAGATTGGTTATGAAGGACTCCCCTTGTGAAGTTGTCCTTGACTCCCCAACAACGGCGTCAGAAAAAAGGCTTGATGGCTCAAAATATATCGAGCTCATTGGGAACCCCAAGAGGAAGGTATGATGAGCACAGCAGCAAGTTTTTGCCTCGGTTATGAAACCAAGGTTATCGAACCAGTAGGAGCAAGTAAACAACCCCAAGGTGTTGTCTCCAACTTGGAATCCTGCACAACATAACCACATAACTTTGTCCCAACTTACAGTGAGGTTGTCAATCTCACCGGTTTTGCTGAAAACAAAGGATTAAACGTATTGTGTAGAAGATAGTAATTGTTTGCAGAAAGTAAATAGTAAACAGTAAATAGATGGTAAAAGAATGGACTGGGGTCCATAGTTCACTAGAGGCGATTCTCCTTAAGATAGATGACATGTTGGGTGAACAAATTACATCAGGGCAATTAACATACACCGAGAAAGCATACATGCATATACTAATCATCTTGACTCCTATGAGATTTGATTGGGCATTACAACATTATACATAGACCGTAATCCAACTACATATATGACTAATAATCCACCTTTAGGTTATCATCTGAACCCCCTCCAGTATTAAGTTGAAAGCAACAGATAATTGCATTAAGCAAAGTGTGTAAAGTAAACAATACGATTGTTCCATGGACAAAAGATTGTTGTTTTCTCCCTAGTAGCAACAACACATCTAGTACCTTAGAGATTCCTGTCACTTCCCTAGATTACTAAAGGCATGAACCCACTATCGAGCATAAATACTCCCTCTTGGAGTTTCTAGCATCTACTTGGCCAAGATAGCTACTAACAACAGAAAGCATGCAAGATCACAAATAACATAGACATGATAGAATCAATAATCAATCTGAAATAACATTTCAATATCCATCGGATCCCCGCAAACACAACATGTAAGATTATAAATAGATGATATTGATCATGAACGGAGCTCACAAGATCTAAACATGATAGCACAAAGGAGGAGAACCAACCATCTAGCTACTACATGGGCCCGTAGTTCAGGGATGAACTACTCACGCATCACACCGGAGGCAGGCATGGTGATGAACAAGGCCTCCATGGTGATCTCTCCCCTCCGACAGGGTGCCGGGAAGAGCTTTAGATCTCTCCCGATTTAGGGATGGAGATGGTGGTGGCTACAGACTCTTTCGTGGAATTTTGACTGGGTACTTAGGCTTTTCATCCCGGGAGGCTTTTATAGGTGGAAGGGCAAGGTTGGTGGATTACCAGGGGCCCCACACCCCTGGTGGCGCTCCCCAGGCCGCACCGCCACCAGGTGTGGCCACCCTGGTGCGCCACTTCGTCTCCCCTCTGGACTCCGTGTTGCTTCGGGTAAAATATTGACTTTGGCTTTTGTCTGGTCCAATTCCGAGAATATTTCCTTACTAGCTTTTCTGAAACCAAAAACAGTAGAAAACAGGCAACTGGCACCGTGGCATCTTGTTAATAGGTTAGTTCCAAAAAATGTATAAAAATATCTCAAAGTGTGGACAAAACATAAGAAAGTAGATGTAAAACCAACATGGAACATCAAAAATTATAGATACGTTTACGACATATCAACCTCCCACGTAATTGCTCAGAAGAGCAGTCAATCCTTCTGCACACATCAATAATAAGTATGGTGAACTAGATCTCCCTGCCATATGCCTCGAGTAGGTAAAAAATGTGGAAAACTTCCCCATTAACTTTGAATGAGAACTGGATAGAAGAGACACACTTCATAATAAGATTAACCATATTATCTAAAAAACCGAGCTTGCGCATCATTGCTGCAATAAAAGTCCACTCCACCTTATCGCAAGCTTTCATCATGTCAAGTTTGACTACACAAACCACTTTCTTTGCTTTGTTTCTCCTCTTCATTGTATGCACACATTCAAACACTAACAGATCATTATCTGTGATCAAGCGTCCTAGAACAAAAGCGCTTTGTTCCTAAATGATAGTTTCCTCCAACACCGGCCTTAAACATAGACTTGTTGTCTTAGTGCAAAGTTTATAAGTGATAGTACACAAGGATATTGGTCGGTATTGTTTCACAGATTGATGATTTCTCACCTTCGGAATTAGTACAATTGCTATATCATTAAGGCCATCTGGTAGATCTCCTCCACTCAGAAATTCCAACACTATAGGTACGACTTAACGAGCTCCCAATAGCGTTGGAAAACCCCCGCGGTAAAACCATCCACGCCCGGGGCCTTTGAGGGATGCATGTGGAAAAGAGTTGTCCACACTTACTCCTCCATAAAAGGTATATCCAGCAGTATTCTCATCTCCTTCACTACACGTTCTTGTGCAATAGTGGGTCCATGTTTGGTGCACCCTAAGAGGCATACAATTATTGATAAAACTCTTGTACCTCATTATTGATCTCTTCCATATTTTCACAAACTATCCCATCCTCCCTCACTAGAGAGGATATTCTATTCATCCTTTTCCTCTTCGTTGCCTGGGAATGAAAATATGAAGTGTTCCTGTCACCTGCTTTCAACCACTAAACATGGGACATCTGTTTGATCCAAATTTCCTCCTCAACACGAACTTTGTTAATTTGATCCATTAGGTCCCTCTCTTCTATTGATGAGCCATGACCCATGGAACTCAGCCTCAGTCGGTCCAATTGTTTTCTCATACGATAATTTGCATTTTAATTTCCAAACTTTGAGCTTCCCCAATTATGTAGACCACTTTGCATGCTTTTGAGTGTGCTTACAACACCCACCAAACCTTCTCTTCCACTGTTCTCTTCCCACGGCCTTTGCATGTTATGATCGTATTTGGCATGAGTTTGACAAACATTCTCATATTGAAAACAATGGTTCTTTTTTTTTCTGTGAATCTGATCCATCCGCTGCATACTAAACACTAGCACACAATGGTCTGATTATACCATACTGACGCACTGAGCTCTGGAGACCGAGAAAGCGTCCAGTAACTTCTCATTACCCAGTCCTCGATCAATCCTTGCTTTCACATTTGCACCATCTTCCTGTCTGTTGTCCCAAGTGTAGGGTAAACGAGACCAACCAAGATCCAATAAATTTCAATCTTCAACGCACTCGCGAAACGCCCGTATCTAGGGCTCAGGACGTTTCGAAACACTGAAGTGCTTACTTCCAATCAAAGTTTCGTTCAAATCCCCCGCACATAATCATGGGCAATCTAATGCATTAGCTAGGCTCCTTAACAAAGTCTAGCTAACATGTCTATTCTCCCTATTCAATTCACCATAGAAGTTGTGCTATAATTAATTATTGTAGGTAATTACTGTAGACATAAAAAGTTTAAAATAATTTTTATTACACATTTTTTTTGTCTATACTCCCTCTATCCCAACGATTAAGGCGTAAAAGTCTAAGCATAGTTATTTAGGCAGGAGATCGGTGGAGAGAAAAAATGCATCCTTCCCTTCTTGCCCCTGCATGCACGTGCAATAATTTATCTCCCGCACGTCTCGCTCACCTCCTTGTTTCTCGCAAGCCACGGTCACTCGCTTTCTCATCCCCCTCTTTCTTCTCTCCTAGCACATGTGCCTTCAATGGAGATAGGGATCCTTGGTAGAATTTTGTACCCAATCAGAGAGAAACAAGATGATCATCCATTGGGAAAGTACGTTGTGCCACATATCGCTCCAAAATCCTAGGTAGAGTGCCGCCATGGCCCATCATGGGCAATTCTCTACCCATCCCAGCCATCCCACCGCCACCACAGGAACCACTGATGATGTCCTTCGCGCACGTGGCCTAGGACATGATCAACGCTGCCACCAGCGCCATCAACGACGGCACCCGATGGACGAGAACTGCCGAAGTCTCCATGGGTACCTCACGAAGAAATGAATGGCAGAAGGGGGGATGCAGTGTGGGAGTGAAGGGAAGATCTTCTCCACCATGGGTGCCATCATCTATAGGAGGATTGGGAGGCCGCAGTGGTGAATTGCAGCACAGGAGTCGAGGCGGCTGGCTGTGCGCGCAGGAGTCGATGAGGAGGGGGAAGGCGGTAGATGGGGGAAATCAGGAAGGTAGTGATCCACCTGACCCCGTGCCTTACGCATTGAGTAAAAACCAGAAAAAATTAAACGCCTTAATCGTTGGGATGGAGGGAGTACATGTTACTACCCACTATAAAGGTGATAACATGAACTAGTAATATGTGCAAGTTACTAGTCTAAGTTACTTATCATTATGACCAGCCTTAGACCCTCATTTCTTGGTTCTCCTTAAATGCACCGTTCCATATTAACTACTCCACGTATTAGAGTAGATTCGAGCTAAAAAGTAGGGACATTTTGTTGTAGCGGTGCATTTTCCTAGTAATTTTGGCGAAATGTGATAGCACACACCACCGTATATTTGGATTTAATAGTAAAGACTTTGAACTTGTAGATTATCAAATCATTTGGTGTTTGATGTGCTTTGAAATTTTAAAATAGGAAGACATCTTTTCTAAACAATTTTTCCTGGGTTTCATCGTTTAAGTAGGCATTTTGCTTTTTCTACATTGTCTTTTATTGTGCCATTTAATCCATGTCCCAAATCATGAAATATATATAGTAGATTATTTCTTGGAAATTTTATGCCATGTTAAAGTGGTACATCTAGGTCACTCGAATCAAATTTATACAAGAAAATGTCAAAACCTTGCAATATCCAATCTATATTGTACTCCCTCCCTATGGAAATAAGTATTTTGAATTTGTCTCATATGTATCTATACACTAAAACTCGTTTAGATACATACGAATTTAGACAAATATAAGTCATTTATTTCTGGATGGAGGGAGTAGATTATTTCTTGAAAATTTTATGCCATGTTAAAATGGTACATTGAGGTCACTTGATAGTAGAGACCATATTTATACAACAAAATGTCAATCCCTAAAGAGCTCTAAGAGCATCTCTAGTGGCTCGTCTATATGCCCGTCTAAAGCGATTTGGACGATCGTGGATGAAAAAGGTCTTTCCAGTGGCTCGTCTAAACGACCGTCTAAGTTTAGACCTTCTCCCAAACCTGCTACCCATCGTCCATATATGGACGACGGTGCCACGGCCGTCCAAAGCAACTGCTCGCCTGGGAGCTCACTCCCCCGCCTATTCGGAGCAGTTGGAGACGCTGGACGCGGGCGGCACTCGCGTCAGGTCACCGTCCGTCCGCTCGCCGGCTCCATATACTCTCTTTTTCCAAGTAGATTTGGCGAGAGGGAGAGACAAATTGGACGGGAGCGAGAGGGTGCTCGACCATGGTGCCTAGGCACACGCCAGATCCGTCCACCGACGGTCAATTTTGCCGGATTCGGACGCAAAACAAGGTAGCCGGGCGTGGTCACGTCGGGTCCTATTGGCGACAGGCTCGGGCGTGGAGGCGGGCATGGGGTCAAACGAGGCGTCGGGTCTAGCAGCGGATGGGGAGGAGAATGGGAAGGGGCCTGGCGGCGGCCGGGAGGAGCAGTGGAGGGCTGCAGCTACTCCGACGGTGTTATAGAGAGCAGGCCCGTCTAGTACTGAACTTTGTTAAATGTTGTTGCTGCTTGTGCATCGATACAGAATATAGAGATAGAGTGATGTACTACTGAACATTGTTGAACATTGCTTGTAGTCGCTGTATAATATACCGATATTTGTTTGCATTGATAAATCATGTTGTTATCTTGTTTGCTACTGAATATTGCTCCAAAATTTTGAAGGTAGTTATAAAACTTTTTACTAAAATAACGGAGACAGGATGTAGACGTCCTACATATACATGTTCCACTGAAAAACTAAGATCGTCTATATTCTCTCTCCTTTTAGACGGTCGTCTATACAGACATATAGACGTTCAGATTTAGACGTTCCACTAGAGATGCTCTAAGCTCCCTAGAATTGGAGAGCTGTGGTCCAGGCCGATCCATGTTTCTGTCCCTACATGGCAGCGTGTGGCCGTCATGTTTTTTTTACCTCATGTGGCGAAGTGTCTGTGTCAATGTGTGTGCATGTCGTTGCAAGCGTCGTGTCGTTTTGTCTTTGTGTCTGTTGGTAAGGCGATGCCCACAGTGTCGGCTACGCTCGATTGCCTTTGTTCTGCCCCTACTCGAGGGTTTATGCGTGGGATTAGGGGCGTCGAGGGCGGAGTCGTACCTGCCGGCGAGCTAGCCGCGCTTCACCTGCCATTTTTTCAGCTGTTTCTCCGATCTGGTTTCTTTGTGCTCCCCTAAATTTCCTGCTGTTTTCGTTTCTATGTAGTCTGTTGCTTCTGAATTCTGATTTAGCCCCTTTGAGGAAGAACTTAACCGGGAAAATGCTATACCATCCCGCAGCTTCCCCGTCCTCTCCATGCCTCCAAATCCTGATGGCCACCTGCAGCTTCTCTATCCAACATCCTCCCCGTCTCTCTCTAATCCAGTGGCGACCATCGACTAGATCCACCTGTCATCCCTCTCGCCAAGCCACCGGCGAGTCTAGCGGCTAACGATCTAGAGGTCGCGGCCCTCCTCACGTTGATGGTTCTGGAAGTAGTGGTTCTAATTCATGCCCGCTGCGACCACCGGCTAAAGGATGCGCAGGCGATGGTCCAGCTCATCTTCCCTCGGCACCCTTTAACCATGTTTGTTGTATATGCTAGGTATGGTTATTTGTTAATGTATTTAAGGTTCAGTTTATGTATGTAATTAGGCATCGTTTTTGTGTAAGATGAGAATAAAAGGGGAGATATAAACATATCCACCTTATTTGGAGTTACTCTGATATCTCCTTCTAGATATCAATCCCCTCTTTACCTAATTGTGGTGTCTTAGACACATTCCCTTTGAATAATAGTTCTTTATGGCTTCATGATTTATATGAATCGTTTTAAAATTCTTGTTGTAGTGTACTACCATAGGTGGGTTCTCCCAATCATTTTCTAGACAATCTATGCCCTGCTCCAGTCTTGCTAGGAGCATGTCTCCTCCGAACTACTAACTTGAATGAGAAAAGTTTAGTCAAGGTAAGTGTTATAAAGTAGCTTTGCCTACTCAAAAAATCATGACTAAATATGTGTTCGGTCATTTACTTCTGATCTTGAATTCCTTTTTTCATCAGATTGCTATCAAGAAGTATTCACACGAAGCAGCTGTTGGAGCATTAGGAACTTGCATGACACACTTTCAGGTTGTAGCTCTTTCTCCTCTATACTAACATTTTACGTTTAGATCATTTCCCACAAATATCTTCCGATTCCTTGATTTGTTCTTACGTAGATGTTGATTTTTACCTAGAAAGAAATCTGCAGCCTCTTTTTTTTGTGATTTTGTCATAACTTGTACTAGTGTTTAACGTAGCTTCTTCTAGGTTCTTAAATCTTAAAACTGATGAATCAATTCGGTCTTACGGGTTTTCACATTGTACTCTCGTGATTTTTTTGTATCTATGCAGCCTGCAACCTCTATTTCAGAAGGATTGATGCCAAATCACCCTTCTCCTCGTGCAATGGATATCCTCTACCTTCACGACATTGTCCACAGTGCCAGGTTCTACCTCTACCGCTCCCCATTGCTCCTCTTGATGTGCACGGAATGCACTTTCCTACCGCTCCAGGTACTCCCCTTAACTTGTGAGATTGCCACCCATCGAGAATGCATCAAAATACTGTAGACAATGCCTTCCACTTGGATCACACAAGTGAAAATATAATGTAGTAACTTTTAATACCATGATAATATAGTTAATGTTGCAAGCGCATCTGTCACATGTTTGTAGGAAGAGAGCAGCGATAATAAGAGAATGTAGTGACCATACGACAATGTTGCCTGCAAGAGTAGTGTGCATTTTTTGGAATATGGTAGTGTCCATATATAAGCCCTAATGCACTTTGAATCTTGATTAGAAACTATGCAAATTACATACTACATCTGATAATAAGTTCTTATGGTTCTGTTATTTTTTAGGCATGACTTCAACTCTGTCAAAACTCAAATTTTCTTCGTAGATTTTGATAAATTATGGACATTCAAATAAAAAGATGAATGCGTACTTTATTCTAGCCTTGTTCAACAATCATTCGATGTTGACCAATGATTATTTTCACATATTAGTATGTACTCCCTCCGTCTCAGAATAGATGTCGCGGATTTGTCAAAATTCGATGAATCTAGACACTATTTAGTATATAGATTCATCTAAATTTTGGCAAACCTGAGACATCTATTTTGAGACGGAGGGAGTACATAATTCATGTGATATAGCTAGAAGTAAGGAGTATTTGGACTCTTGACACTGATGACTTCTTTTGAGCATTTCCTAACTTAGGTTAGTGGGCGACTCCTTTTTATACCCTTTTGAAATGAGCTAGCCACTTATGTGTGGCTCAGTTTGATGCTTTTGGAGATGTCCATCTTGAATGCCTTCTATAATTATGAGAAATTATAATATCTTACTTACTTTCAATGCTTACTCTTCATCCCTGCTATGTTTAGTTGTTGCTTTTACGGACACAAGATGCCATTTGTGCTGGATCACCAGACAGGGCATGTCCATGTTTTAGCAGCTGAAAGAGGCATGCGCAATGAAATCTGAACATTTATCGTATTGATGGTGTGAGGTGTCAGAAATACACACATAAATGCTAACATGGTATGCGTTTGTGGGATTTCAAATTTTGTTTCCTCTTCTGAGATATATACTGAATGATTATTTTCTTGGAAAAAGATTAGCATGTTTGATATCTTCACACTTTACGGTTTGCAAGTTGATGATTGGGAGCATATGCTTTTCTATTATTGCAGTGCAAAGTGGATCAGGTTAACCAAAGTGAATTATATTTCATGCTTAATTAAATAGAAGAATGAGAACATCTTGTACAACTTTTTTGTATACTAGAAGTCACAACAAAACTCTATATGTGTTGATCCTCCGAGTGATCCGTGCTCACTTTGCAATAATCTTTCTGCAGTGGAGCACTTTTTGCTGACCAATATCATAACCAGTTACGTTCACCTCCCAATTGCATTTTAGTACCAAAATAAAGTTTCTTATATTGGAAATAAAATGTTGATATGGTGTATCCTAATAGTTCTATAATAAATAGACGCTTTACTTTCTTTGTGCTTTAGTTATAGAGTTTGATCAGGCAATTGAAGTTCTGCATTTTTCTAAATACACTGACCGAAATCACAGCTCTTACAAGTTTGTCAGACATGTTGTATCTATCAGATATCAACATCGAAGTGGGATGCCTTTTAATTAAAAAATATATATGTTGGGATCCTCATAATTTCTTCAGTTATTATTTGGCAAGGTCAATTAAATTTCCATATTAACTCATACACCTCAGGTTACAAGATGTGGACGGAGAGCTAATCTGCAGTCATGTGGGAAAACTCGTGATGTCTTATTAGTACATGATAGTATCAGTCTCTGATCTTAATTGGAAACTTTGCAAAGGCGGAGCAGTGAGTTTATCACAGAACGGGTTTTGAGATCGGGATTACCATTATCACAGCTTGGATGCTTTTCCATTGTGAAACATTACTTAGGTTATTCGATCGGTTTATTTTTATGTTATTCCCTATTGATCTTGTTGAGGTTTGTTTTGTTCACCATATTAAAATTTTAAAGCAACCTCACTTTGTCACCCTTGAAAGAATCAGCTCTCAAGTATTAGTTCATATCAATGTTATGCTTCCATTATGTTCTCTTCCATGTACTAATAAAGTGATAATACTAACCTAATATCAGTTGTGCATTACCTTACAAGGTTTAACTGGTCGCTCCTTTTCTTATAAAGGATGTCGATGATGGCGTTCCTAAACACTCAGTGCATGATGTTACAATGCTGGGCCTGATTCGCTCCCACCAGTTCATGTCACACTCGCCGTCTGCTGAGATGCTTGCTCCTCAGCAGACAAAGGAGGCAATGAGCCGTGTCTTCCTCGACCATCATACACATCTGGAATACTGCGGTCCAGCACACACACTGTGCAGCCGACATGGCAGGGAATCATGGTTCTATGGTTGTTTGATTCCCTGCAAAAAGGCACTACCTAAAATACACTGTCGAATACCCACCAACATGCCTCAATACTTCGGCAAGCATCAGGCGGCGAGGTATAATGATGAGGACAACATCGTTGAAAGGATCGTATGGGCACCTAGAGGGGGTGAATATGTGCTACTTCAAATTTTACTCTTTTTCAAATTAGGGTTTGACAAGAAAGGTAAATTCTCTAGATTATGCAACTAAGGTGAATTTACCTATATGACAAACAAGCACAAACTAAACAATAACTAGATAAGTAAAGTGCGGTAAAGAATAGAAGTAACCAAAGTGGAGCACATGGAGACACAATAATTTGTTTCCCGTAGTTCCTTCCTTTTGAGGGGAAGTACGTCTACGTTTGGAGAGGGGGTGGTTTCAAACCACCAAAGCCATGAGAGGCCTTCCTTGTTCTCCGATGAACCTCACCCCAACGGGTTCGATTCACCTCTTCCACTATACGGCAACCTTCGAGGTGGAAGCCGGCACCTTTACAACGAGTTCGGGGCACACATCCACAACTTAATTGGAGGCTCCCAAATACAAGCAAGCTGTCAAACAATCAAAGACAAGCTTGTAAGAACCAAATCAAAACCTAGGGTTTCCAATGAAACACTAGAGCATGGGGGCCCTCAAGTAAATGAGGGGGAAATGAAGATCTCTCTTGGTGAAGATGTAGATCAAGGCCTCCTCCTTCGATTCTCCAAAGATCAAAGACTTTGGATGGTTGGATGAAGAGATCTTGTTGATTTGGTGGCTCAAATGGACATGGTGTTCTTGAGGTGGACGAGCAGCTAGAACAAGGGGATAAGGTCCTCTATTTATAGCCCCTCGCATCTGTGAACCGTTTTCTGACCGTTGGAGAAGAAGTAGACCGGAAACTCCGGTCTCCACACCAGAGACTCCGGTCTACACCAGAGACTCCGGTCAACCTCCGGACCAGCCTCCGGACCGACCGACAGAATGTCCCAGCCCACTTGGGAGCCAAGTGGACCGGAGACTCTGGTCCCTCTACACCGGAGACTCCGGCCTGGGGCATGGACCGGAGACTCCGGACCAGCCTCTGGACCAACCTCCGGACCACCCTTCTGGCTGTCTGTGGCATCCCGCTGAAACCACTACTAGAAAATCGCTGTGTTTTTGTGCATTGCATCATCATGACCGCATGCTCATGTCATCATGCCACATTGCATTTGAGCATCGTCATCATCATGCATTTGTTTGTCTAAAACTATTTTCTAAAAGCCTAGTTTTGTTTTCTAAATATTCCCCGTCTTAATTTCCAAATCAAACTCCGGACTTTTCCGAGTCTTTTATTTGTCTAAAAACTATTTACAAAAGTCTATTTTAAATTAAAATAAAAGTTTGCATTATTTTGGGAGGCAGCCCGCCAGGCCCAAAAGCCTGGTCGGCCACCTCCAAGCCCTAAGCTAAAACCTAGTCTAATCCCTAACCTACCCCACCCTATCCTACCCAGCCCCCCTCCACATCACCCCGGCCAACCACAGCCTGCCACCTCACCGCTTCCTCCACCTCATCACTCCACACAGCCAATTCACCCGCCCCAGCAACACACAGAGCACGCACGCACACACGCACCCAACTCGTGTGCGCTCACCCTGCCACACTCCCCTGGCCCACCTCACCGACCGGCCGCCTCTCCTTCCGCGCCCGTGCACGCCTCCCGCAGCACCTGCCCCACTCCCCACCTCCACATGCCTCGTCCCCTGGCCCACCCCGCGCGTATGCCCCTCTTGGACGGACAGGCGCACCTGGCCTCGATCCCCTCCCCCCTCTCTCTCTTCCCTGGACCCACCACTCCCCGCTCCTCCCCACCACCTCGCAGCCGCCCACGCGCGCCCGATCCGCCGCCGGCCCAGCGCCGCTCGCTCCCCGCCGGCCGCGCCTCCCTTGGTCTTCCTCCTCCGCCAGTCCGACGACCCCCGCAAGGCCGCCGACGCCCTTCCCTCCGCCCGGCAGCTCCACCTCCTCACTCGCCCCGTTCCGCCTCTCCCTGGACATCCCCGCCGCCAGATCCGAAGCCGCCCGTCGCGACCGCGTCCTCCGCCGCCATCCCTCCCCGCTCGACCCCTTCCTTCTCCCGCGAGCTACTCCCCGCCGCCCTCGTCCTTCCTCGGACGCCCGCCTCGACCTTCCCTCGAGCTCGTCTCCTCCCTCGTCGGCCCGGACTCGCCCGTCCCCAACCTTCCTCTCCTCGTCGTCGTTCCGCCCCGAGCCCAGTCGCCTGCGTCCCGCCTCGCCGGAGCACGGCCCGGCCCAGCCCGCGCCGCCGCCTCGCGGCTCCCCTCCTCGGCCTCCGTGCCGCTCCCCTCACCGACGGGTCGCCGCCGCCGCCGCTCAACTCTCCCTGCCGTCCTCGACCCCACGCCACGCGCGCCGCCAGGGCCCCCTCTCCCTTCTCCGCGAGCGCCACCTCCCTCTGCATCCTGGGGCCACCGCGGACCCTAGCTCATCGCCCTGGTCTGTCGGCTGTGTCCCCTCGTCCTCCTTCGTGTTGGCCACCCCGACCCTCCCGAGTGCCGTCTTCCTCGCTATGTCCCAGCGCCTGCTGTAGTTCTCCACGGGTGCTTTGGTTGACTCTGTGTGTTGTGGTGTGTTGTTGCTGCATATGGTTGTTAGTGGGGATATGGTGTTCGGTGGAGTTGGTTGCTGCCCCAGATCAATACGGAGCCTACCCTATGCCATGTTAAGATAGAAGCTAAGACCCTCTCATCGACAAGATCTTCGCTGCCGCGGATAACATGATGTCGTCCGGCGAACCATGTTGTCGCCAAGATTGTCTACCATCAAGACCGATGCCGAACCAAGTTCTCCACGGATGCGACAAGATTCCCTCCCCGGTACCCGAAGACCGAACCCTGCGCCGCTCCAAGATCTCCTTCCCGGAGTTGATGACCCGATGACGCCAAGATCTACATCACGGATCTGCCGGGCGAGACCTCGAAGGCCATCGACACGTGAAGATGTACCCTCGGAATTCCGAGGAGGTCGGCCAGAACTCCTACACGGGCACCAAGACCCAGATCCGAAGACCGCCAAGATCGCCATGGAATGGCAAGCTCTCCATCCCGGATACGCCAAGTTCTTCCTCTCGGACCCGAAGACGCCGAGACCCCGGATGCCAAGGTCATCGACACGGATACGCCAAGTACTTCCTCGAGGATGCCAAGTTCTTCACCCCGAACGCCAAGACCGACCCGATACGCGGATCCGACAGGATCTTCGCGACGACAAGATCGACACCGACCAGGGCGAATCCGACGCGCCCCCGACGCCGAACCAAGGCCTTCTTCCCGGAACACTAAGCTCTCCTCCCGTTGTCCGAGACTGATCCCGTCAAACCCTGAGACCGGACCCCGAACCACATCGAACCCCAACATCGTCCGAACCCAGATGTGTGAACCTTTTTCCTGAGCCCCTATTTTATAAATGCTATATATAAAACCTGTTGCATAATAATTGTTCATCTCGCATGCATATCATAATCATGCCAGATCTTCTGCGTAGTATTAAATATTGCATACGGTGTTTCTTCTAGTGTTTGCTTCTTTGCGGATTAGGCCGATGAGTTGATGCGAGTATCAACAAGTTCTCCGGATATGATCCATCGACAGTGTTTTCCCAGGCGAGCATCTCTTCCCCATCTACCTATTTTGCATTTATAGTCTTTATTTCCTCCTGTTGATCTATTGCTATCTGTGTCGCGATGCTTTAGTTTCCGTACCCCAGTTATATCCTGTGCAGCCTCTATATTGCCTTGGACACCTCCTATTACCTGTGTTTGGTAGATAGCTGGCCTTGCGAGTCGTAGTTTCTTGCTCAGGTGCGATCTCGTGTTGTCAAGTACCACAGTTGTTGGAAGGTTGGCAGATGCTTAATGGTGGAGATGCTTAATGGTGGAGATGATCATGAATTTAAACACAACTATTAAATTGCTAGATATAACTAATGCAGAGGCATCGGTGGGCAATAGATGTTGTTTGGTTCTTTCACGCCCACTTGTGTCCCGTAGGACCCCGAGTACTTGATACCTGTTCCTTGATTTTTCGCACTATCCACATCCGGGAGGCCTTATGGACCCCCCTGATCCAGAGCTTGATTCATTTCTATTTCTTGGGGCCACAAAGTAGTTTGGGGCTTTATTACTATCTTGTACTTATGCCATGCTTTACTGCTTTATTTAAGATTGTGCGTGGAGCACCTGTACTGTTTTGGATCGCGCCACGTTTTCGCGGTATCGACAAGCCCAGTCACATTTTCGGGTTCCCAGTCGTTTACAGCCGTCGTCGCAAACCCTGGGTCCCTTCCGGAGCCGGCCAACTTCGTTGCGGGTAGCTTAGTGGGTTGGCCCCCTGAAATATTTCTGAATCCTGTGATCGCTTTGTCGTGAATGCCTCGTTGGGTTTTGAGTTGGTTTTTCCGAGGTTGATCGAGTGTGTGTTGCTATTTGTGCACCCCTGCAGGGTAAAACTTTCTGAAAGCCGTGTCCGCGGTTATGGACGACTTGGAGCACAGTATCTCGATCATAGACAAGCATAACTAAAGGAGTGCTATAAATTTGACTTAATATGTGACTAGTAATCAGCTCAAGTATAACGGAATGGATATTAAAAATGCCAACAACTGTTGGATCTGAGTTGTATGTTATATATGCCTAGTAAGTATTGCAACTCCAATGGAATGTGATAAAAGTGTCAACAACTGCTAGGTTTTGGGATTCCTCAGGACAATTATATCTGACTAGTAACTGTTCCAACTACCACGGAATGTTAACTAAAACTGCCCACTACTTATACTATCAGGATGACTCATGTTATCTATATCTGAATAGTAAGTGCTGCAACTAAAACATAATGAGTAAAATTGCCAACCATGTGAGTTCCTCGGTCTGACTTCCTCGTTTGGTCTCGAGGGGGAAATACCAGGATGGGTATGTTTGGTGTAGTCTCAGGTTGGATCCGAATAGGTCTTTCTTATCCCTCTTTGATAACCGCCAGTTGTATCGAGTCTCTATAGGTTGTTTAGTGCCGCTGCGCTGCCGCTTTAGCCCACCATACCTATGTAGGCGAGAGCCGCCGAATTCTAGCCTCGCCATGTACTGGCCTCAGTACTGACGCTCCTCTTTTTCCTTTGCCCTTTGTCGGCACCCCTTTTGTTTTAGCAGGTTTGAGATCGACATCGTTAGCAGGGTTATGGACGCCATTGGTTATTCTTCAGGGCTCTTAGCCCCCTTTGCATCTTGTCCATAGTCGAACGCTCTATCGATTTCAAGGTGATTTGGATCTTTGTATTGTATATCAGTATTCTTGACTCGTGGAGTCGTGTTGTATATATATCTGTTCTGTGGGCCCCATCGAGGACTGTTGTGTAATGGTATTACTTCGTTTTCCACCCGCACAAAGTGCCTGGTGGGCGTCCTTGAATTGTTTCTATGCGGGTTTGGCAGGAAGCGCTAAAACTTGCATAGAGCCGATTCGAGGGTGTTACAGTGTCCCAGGCATGAAACTAGAAGCCCTCTCCGCAGACTCCTAGGGAAACTCCGGACCACACCGGAGACTCTGGTCTGGAAATCCCAAGAAGCAAGTAATAGTGCAGGGAATGCTCCGCAAGTTATTGGTCCTTTTCACTTTGTAAAATATCAACCTGTAGACAATAGCAAACTGTAAAATAGATCTATTAGTTGTTAACGAACACCAAAAGTGATTTATGACAGTAAATGTCCTTTCAATCATTTACAGAACGAGGGCAACAAAAAATAATTTAGGAAACATCGATCTTTAACCTGGCTCAGCCTCTACACAAATGAAGATAAATAAAACAAAATAATTCAGGAAACATCAATCTACAACCTAGCTCAGCCTCTGCACAAACAAAGATAAATAAACTGCTTAAAGTGTGATTGCCTTTTCCCAAACCAAAAAACAAGTATACACGCCTCATCTCAAACTGGCATAGCCATACTAGCTTAAGCAAAGCAAAAGTAGTGCCACGCGGAAGCATCTCCTGTGTAACTCGATCCAAACTTGACACATGTTTCTTTCTATATGAAATAAGTTTGACATTTTTCTTTTCGAAATAGAAAAAATTAATTTAGGAATAGTACGGGTGCGACGGAACGATTCAAGTGAAACGACTCCAAAGTAAATCGTGGTTTCTCTCTACTCCCCGCTGCAAAACTAACCCACTACATAGCGCTCATTTATTTCGCTCACGGGAAGGCAATAAAGTTCAGTTCAAAAGACCACTGATAGTAATTGACATCACCATCCTTGCCACCACCGCCAAGACAGGCCGAAGCATCAACAAACAAACCACCAAATCAAGGGCTGGCAATCCACATAACCAAAACATCACAGACTCCCCGGTATCATCCGCGTTGGCCTTCCAGACACACTAGGACAGGGATAGAGCCATGAGACTATTATTCCGTACAACTCCACCACCCCCACGAGACTCCACCGCCAGGGACACAAAAATCTAACATAGAAGCACTTAAACTGCACCCCAATACACTGATCTATGGTTCCCATGCCTTCCAGTGACGAACTGGCTGCCGGAGGTGAGAGGAACCACGTCCAAACTCACATGCATCTAGGGGTTTTCTTCTGTATGTCTTCTGCCCGACACATATACACTTATGGCTAACTGTCGATCGTCAGCACCTTCCTGGTTGGCCACCATCACACTAGAGTGGAGAAGCCATGACACGAAGTTTCTTACCTTAGCCGAATCTTGCCGGTGGCACCTAAGCGGTAGGTATAGGCGGCGGATGTCTGATGTTTGGATTTGTCATTCGTGCACCTGTCAACAAAAGAAGAATGAGTGACCCCTTCCCCTTGGGATCATGGTCTTACCACCACCATCGTTTTGCTTCATCTAGCGCAAGCCACCTATCACGCATCTAATTCACTACCCTTTGTCCCCTCTTCTATAGCCTGTGCAGTGTTGGATAATTAGGCACAATTTCCGTGATTAATTCCAGAATATTAAACATGATAATACCAGCTACTCGCACATGTAACTCGAACATACTAGACGTACTAAATGACAAGATGAACGGAAACAGGCAGCAGCTAAACATGTACTCGCGGAACATGATTAATAACCAGACAGCAGCACGTCGCACGTACCGTTCGATTGCAGTAATCGCAGCAGTAGCCTTGGGGAAGATTGGTCGAAGCAGACGGCGGCGAAGACGACGATAGGCAACACCGCCCGACTTGGATGGAAGACGAGCCGTGATGCAGAACTTGAGCAGTCACGCAGGGCGCTTCCCAAAAACCTTATTCGCCCTCTCCCGTACAGGATCGCAAAGGCGAGTGGTTCCGGAGACCAGCTCTCCCGTCCGCCGGTGCACGCCGGCAAGCGAGATGGAGTAGACTACGGTGGCGGCGCAAGCAGAGAGGTTGGCAAACTCTAGATTGGTTTTCGGTATATACGTGGTGGAAGCCGCACTGGAGTTTATATAGAGCGGCTCGGGAATCCCGCATAGGGCACGTCGTGGATCAAGCCCACGTTGCGCACGTTCGGGTCGGTTACAGATAGCCCACGATCCGGGAGCGACCCGAATAGGCTAACTGTTGACACGTCTGTCAAAACCGCACAAGTTTTCCCAAGCAGCAAAAATAAAGCTCGGCTCGGCAACCCGCGGCGCGCGCGCGCGCGTCGTGACGAGACGGGCGGGAGGGCGGGTGGGCGAGCAGCGTCGTCGGAGGAGGAGCGCGCGTGTAGTTCTCCTCTTCTCACTCACTTTACTAAGTGGTGAACCACTCCACCTTATAAGGTGGTGTAACTCTCCTCCAACTTTCTATGTGGGACTAAACTTTAGCTCCCACTCCACTCATATGTGAGCTGCCACCAAATTGGGCCAAATCACACATGGGCTTCTACACACATGGGCTTTGAGATTTAGGAAAAATCTGAAATCTATATGGGCTTATTTATTGAGCCCATTATTTCTAACAATCCCCCACCAGATCTCAAATGCCCATTTGAAGATTTGCCAATTCTTGCTACTTGTTTATATACCAGTGTTTCAGCAGAGACTGTTAAGTTGAACTTCTGCCTAGAACCTTGAGCTACGTCTATCAGCAACTTGAACAATGGACGAACATTGAATTGCAAGTTTGGTGCTTTTAGATTTCATACAAAGTCATAACTAGTACCTGGCTGCCTACCCCGCGGGTGTAGCATATGCGTCATACTACTTGGTCTCTTTATGAGTTTACTAGAGATCACCCAAATCTCATAGATTGCGACGTTTAACAATCGGAACTCGTATAGGTGTGTTCTTTCAAGAATGCTCTGTAGGACAACATCTTTGCTAATCATAGCCAATAGAAACACATTAAGGCATGTTGCCAACCTGCCTTACAGCTTTGAGAGTTATACATCTTCACATAGAGAGGGTTGTCTAATACTCTCCTCCGTCACATCACTAGCTTGTTTTTCCCAGGTCCTAATTCACGGGATCTCCGATCAAAAAGGTTGGGTTACCACTACTGTGTAACATCCATGGGTCTCAAACCCATCTCTCTCGATGCACTTTCTATCACGTTTCGTGATAGTCCTTTTGTAAAGGGATCTGCCAGGTTTTTGTCAGTTTGAATATACATAACAGTAATTACTCCAGAGTTTCTCAATTTCCTGACAGACTTCAAACGTCTCTTGACGTGTCTTGATGACTTCGCGTTATCCTAAGAATTGTTCACTTTGACAATAACAGTTTGATTATCACAATTCAAGAGGATGGCCGGTATAGGTTTCTCAACCACCGGCAAGTCCATCAAGAGTTCACGCAGCCATTCTGACTCTACAGTGGCTGTGTCTAAAGCAGCAAGTTCTGCTTCCATAGTCAACCTTGTCAATATGGTTTGTTTGCAAGATCTCCATGATACCGCGCCACCTCCAAAGGTAAATACATACCCGCTAGTGGCGTAGAGTTCATCTACATCCGAGATCCAGTTCGCATCACTATATCCTTCGAGCACCGCTGGATGCCCCGAATAGTGTATCCCATAACTCATTGTACCACATAGATAGCGCATGACCCTTTCAAGTGCACACCAATGTTCAGTACCCGGGTTAGACATGAACCTACTCAACTTGCTCACAGCAAAAGAGATGTCGGGTCTTGTTGCGCTAGCTAAGTACATGAGTGAGCCAACGATTTGAGAGTATCTCAATTTTTCTTTCGGATCTTTCTTGTTTTTCCGTAATGTCACACTGGGATCATAAGGTGTTGGGGAAGACTTGCCATCAACAAAACCGAAACGGCTCAAGATCTTCTCAACATAGTGTGATTGCGTCAAAGTAATCCCACTCTCGTGCTTAATCAGCTTGATATTCAGAATAACATCAGCTTCTCCCAGATCTTTCATATCAAAGCTCTTTGACAGAAAGGACTTAACTTCATTTATCACATTCATGTTTGTACCAAAGATAAGGATATCATCCACGTACAAACATAATATAACACCTTCGCCCCCACCATGGCGATAGTAGACGCACTTGTCAGCCTCATTAACGACAAAGCCAACAGAAGTTAATGTTCTGTCAAACTTCTCATGCCATTGCTTAGGTGCTTGCTTCAGGCCATATAAAGATTTTAACAACTTGCACACCTTTCTCTCTTCACCTTTTACCACAAACCCATCAAGCTGATCCATATAGATCTCCTCTTCCAACTCTCCATTGAGGAAAGCTGTCTTAACATCCATTTGATGAACGATAAGACCATAAGAGGCAGCCAGGGATAGTAGTACTCGAATGGTGGTCAGTCTAGCAACAGGTGAATAGGTGTCAAAGTAATCTTCACCTTCTCTCTGGGTGTAGCCTTTTACTACAAGCTGAGCCTTGTACTTTTCAATAGTACCATCAGGCCTTAGCTTCTTCTTGAACACCCACTTGCAACCCACAGGCTTACATCCATGGGGTCGTTCTGATAGTTACCAAGTTCCATTAGAAAGAATCGAGTCCATCTCATTATGAACAGCTTCTTTCCAATCATCTGCATCAGGAGATGCATATGCCTCTGCAATGGAAGTGGGAGTATCATCCACAAGGTACACAATGAAATCATCTCCAAAGGATTTTGCAACCCTCTGTCTCTTACTCCGTGTAGGAGCTTCATTGTCATCCTTCTCCAGGTCTTCTTCCTCACGTGGTTGCTCAAAATTCTCACTAGATGCACTAGTTTCAGGAAGTATTTCAGAAGAAATTCTAGCAGTGCTATGCATGTCTTTCATAGGAAACATATTCTCAAAGAATGTTGCATCACGAGATTCCATTATAGTATCAACATGCATATCAGGAACCTCAGATTTAACTACTAAAAATCTATAGCCTACACTCCGCGGAGCATATCCTAGAAAGATGCAATCCACTGTCTTTGGTCCAAGTTTGCGTTTCTTAGGAATCGGTATGTTGACCTTAGCCAAACACCCCCAAGTGCGCAAGTAAGAAAGTGATGGTTTTCTCCCATCCCACTCCTCATAAGGGGTTTTATCTTTATTCTTGTTAGGAACTCTATTTAGGACATGACACACTGTCAACAAGGCCTCCCCCCACCATGCCTTAGATAAACCAGCGGTGGCTAACATGGAATTCACCAAGTCAGTCAGCGTGCGGTTTTTTCTCTCGGCAACCCCGTTTGATTGAGGCGAGTAGGGAGGCGTCCTTTCATGAATAATGCCATGTTCCTCACAGAATTCATCGAAGATTTTGGGGAAATATTCACCACCACGATCCGACCTAAGACGTTTGATCTTTCTCTCTAGTTGATTTTCAACTTCGGCTTTATAAATTTTAAAGTAGTCTAAAGCTTCATATTTTGTGCGCAACAAATAAACATAGCAGTATCTAGTCGCATCATCAATCAAAGTCATGAAATATCTCTTTTCACCTTTTGTCAACACACCATTCATCTCACAAAGATCAGAATATATGAGCTCCAGAGGTGCCAAGTTTCTCTCCTCGACTGCCTTGTGAGGCTTTCGAGGTTGCTTTGATTGCACACAACTATGACACTTGGAACCTTTGGCAATAGTGAAATTCGGAATTAAACTCATATTGGACAACTTGGACATCAAACCAAAATTAATGTGACATAAACGAGAATGCCAAACACTGGTATCATCATTAACACCGCCACAAATATGGTTTACGGACTTATTACAAAAATCTGAAAGTGAAAAGCGGAACAACCCTCCGCACTCATATCCTTTACCAATAAATTGTCCATGTCTCGACACAATGAATTTATTAGACTCAAAAACAACCTTAAACCCATCTCTGCATAGAAGGGAGCCGCTAACGAGATTCTTGTTCATGGAAGGGACATGCTGCACGTTCTTCAGCTGCACGATCTTTCCTGAAGTGAACTTCAGATCCACCGTGCCAACACCATGAACAGAAGCATGTGACCCATTCCCCATTAGGACGGATGAATCCCGAGCGACCTGATAAGAAGTGAACATAGAGATGTCAGCACACACATGAATATTAGCACCCGTATCAATCCACCAACATGGTGATTGAAAAACTGAAAGAACAGTAAATAGATTACCATACCCATCAGCATTGCTAGCAGTCACGATGTTGACAGTCTTCCCCTTTTTCCCTTTGCGATCTGCACGTTCTGGGCAGTCCTTGGAAAAGTGCCCGAGCTCTCCACAGGTAAAGCAACCTAGCTCGGCCTTGTTCGGCTTCTTCTTCTTCTTGAAGGTTGTAGTCTCTTCAGGCTTGTTGAAGGAGGGCTTATAGTTCCCTTTGTTCTTGCCGAAGGTCCTCTTCTGCACCATGTTGGCGCTAGACTGACCCTCGCCTCCTTTCTCAGCAGTGTCCTTAGCCCGAGCCTTCTCCTCAATATCAAGAGACGCTATCAGGTTTTCAACCGATATCTCTTGTCTCTTATGCTTGAGAGTTGTGGCGAAATTCCTCCATGAAGAAGGCAACTTTGCAATGATGCACCTAGCCACAAACTTGTCAGGTAAGTTACACTTAAGGATTTCAAGCTCCTTGGCAAAGCACTGTATCTTATGAGCTTGTTCGACTACAGAACGATTATTAACCATCCTGTAATTATGAAAGTTCTCTATGATGTACAGTTCACTGCCAGCATTTGTTACACCGAACTTAGCATTCAGTGTCTCCCAGAGCTCTTTGCCATCTTTGAAGTGCATGTACACATCAAACAGCTTGTTGTCAAAAACACTCAGAACGCATCCCACAAAGACAAGATTGGTTTCCTTGAACTTGTTCTGATCTTGTTCAGATATAGTTCCTTCAGGTAAACCCTCACTAGCCTCGAATACTTTCAGATTTTGCAGCTACATAGTAGTCTTATACTGCCACCTCTTAAAGTGAACACCGGTAAACTTTTCCGGCTTCATCGCATCGGCCAAGTGTCCCATGTTTATCTCGGAAAATTGCCTATAATAAGGTTTTTGGATTGTTGGATAATTAGGCACAATTTCCGTGATTAATTCCAGAATATTAAACATGATAATACCAGCTACTCGCACATGTAACTCGAACATACTAGACGTACTAAACGACAAGATGAACGGAAACAGGCAGCAGCTAAACATGTACTCGCAGAACATGATTAATAACCAGACAGCAGCACGTCGCACGTACCGTTCGATTGCAGTAATCGCAGCAATAGCCTTGGGGAAGATTGGTCGAAGCAGACGACGGCGAAGACGACGATAGGCAACACCGCCCGACTTGGATGGAAGACGAGCCATGATGCAGAACTTGAGCAGTCGCGCAGGACGCTTCCCAAAAACCTTATTCGCCCTCTCCCGTACAGGATCGCAAAGGCGAGTGGTTCCGGAGACCTGCTCTCCCGTCCGCCGGTGCACGCTGGCAAGCGAGATGGAGTAGACTACGGTGGCGGCGCAAGCAGAGAGGTTGGCAAACTCTAGATTGGTTTTAGGTATATACGTGGTGGAAGCCGCACTGGAGTTTATATAGAGCGGCTCGGGAATCCCGCATAGGGCACGTCGTGGACCAAACCCACGTTGCGCATGTTCGGGTCGGTTACAGATAGCCCACGATCCGGGAGCGACCCGAATAGGCTAACTGTTGACACGTCTGTCAAAACCGCACAAGTTTTCCCAAGCAGCAAAAATAAAGCTTGGCTCGGCAACCCGCGGCGCGCGCGTCGTGACGAGACGGGCGGGTGGGCGGGCGGGCGAGCGGCGGCATCGTTGTCGGAGGAGCGCGCGTGTAGTTCTCCTCTTCTCACTCACTTTACTAAGTGGTGAACCACTCCACCTTATAAGGTGGTGTAACTCTCCTCCAACTTTCCATGTGGGACTAAACTTTAGCTCTCACTCCACTCATATGTGAGCTGCCACCAAATTGGGCCAAATCATACATAGGCTTCCACACACATGAGCTTTGAGATTTAGAAAAAATCTGAAATCTATATGGGCTTATTTATTTAGCCCATTATTTCTAACATGCAGAACCAACATACACTGATGCCACCCGTTGCCTTCACGTAAAATAGACCAACGAGCTTCTCGCACCGAAACCACCACCAACAATGGACATGTTAAGGGCACCTGTGGGATGTGCACACCCCCTCGATAAATGATGTGTCTGGCAACAAACACTCACCAAAAGAAAATCATATTTTGCGGGCCCAAAGGAAAAACATACATGAAGCTAGAGACGTAGATGTATAAAAGACAACAATAAGAAACGGCGCAGCAAAGCACGCTAGGTCCACCTAGTACCTTGCAATGTCCAATGGATACATTACGAGAACACATATGTCATGAACTCATTGATGTTATTTTTTTAGATAACAAGCGGCGACAGCAGCCGACTTTAAATTAATAAACCCCACAGATTATATAGACACGGTTACGGGCACGAAGGTCCCGACGTATCACACACTGCGAATGTTCTCGGCAACCACGATCAGAGCTGACAAACGGAAATAAAAGCACTTGACAACTCTAAGAAAAAAGAACAAAGGTAGATAACCAACATGCCATCAACACCAAGGATTTAACTACTAGGGCTAGGGCATGTACAATACCAAGAAAGCATGCCTTCTCTTAGATCTCCATATTATTTAGAGAAGACACAATATATAACTTGTACAATGCATTAAATCGATCGGTGCCAACACACCTCACGGAATAAGCTATCGTCGCCAGAGAGAGGCGACGGGAGCAACAAAACCCATCTAGGGTTCCACACCCCTCGCTGGCGACATCGTTCGGTCCGCTCTGCCTCCCGTGGCCCTAGGGCCTTGGAGGTGTGGTGGACCACGGCCTCTCGCTGGTGGGAGGTTTCTGATCTTTGTTTCGCCTGCTTTTTAGTGTCTTCTTCGGGATGTTGAGGCGATGGCTACATCCCGAAGTCATAATAAGGTCCTCCCCGCTCTATCCTCGCTCCGGTGGTGCATCTAGCACCGACGGAGCACGCGTGGAGTCGTTTGTCCGGTAGATCTCCTGGAATTCTGTCCGTTTTCGTGTTCATCGTTTTGTTTTCAGGTTAGTATCCTCTGATCTACGAATGTCATCATTGATGATGGTTGCTTCTCTAGTCCGCTGGTCCTTTATGGCCTTAGCACGACGACTTCCCATTTGTCTACTATAATAAGCTTTTCTACGATAAGCTTTGCTTGGCTCCGGTGATGGAGGGGCGAGGACGGCGGCGCGCCTTCGGCTCGCGCTAGTGTTTGTAGTCGTCGCTAGGTGATCCAATAACTTATTTGTAATTTTTATTACTTTTATATCTCTTTGTACTACTGTTGATGATTATTAATAGATTGATGGAATTTCACAAAAACTTGTACAATGCATTATCTTTTATTGCTATCTCTAGCAATCAATGAGATTTAACTATTTTTAGTAAGAAATTGGTTGGTTAAGGAAAGACGTATGGTATAATGGAGAAAATAGTCTTCTCTTATTTCTAAGAAATCATCATTTAACTAAGGAAAGACAACCTTCTTTTTCTTGTTTCTCTGTCCTCCAACTAAGCAAAAATCCAAAATAACAAATTTAAGAAAAAAATTGACATCACCGTATTGTACATGTCCTGGGGGCTTGGAGGGGAGTAGGTACGGCGATAAAGTTTCTTCACACCCTGCATCAGCAAGTCCAGTTCAGCGAGATCCTTATTATGGCCTCCACGGCTGTAGAAAGATAGATGTTATGATAAATCGATTGTTATCCATTTAGAGTACTCTCTCTAACCTAAATTAGTTAACTTAAATTCGTCTAGATTCAATTTAGGGAGTACACGTGTTATGCTAAATCGAATGGGTACTAATTTTAAACTTGAATTTAGAGAGTATAGACAAAAAAAAAGTTGGAGCCGTCGGGAGGTTGAGAAGAAGGGCTTGAAGAGGAAAGAAATCTAGCGCGAGAGGGAGGGAGGGGCGGGAGGCGGCGGTCGTATGAGACCACCGCTTCGAAAGTTGGCTGTCTGTTTGACTCTCCACATCGATGATCCATCAGCCTGGCGCTTTTGTGTTCGCCGCCGCCGCCGCCGCCGCGTCAACCCGCCGAGTCCTCCTCAGCGGCCTCAGTCCCAGCAACCCCCTGCCGCCCCTCACCGTCAGGCTGCTCCACGGCCGCCTCCTCCGGCTCGACCTCATCGCGGACCTCTCCCACTTCCTCCCCCGCGCTCTCAGCTCCTCGGGCCTCCACCTCCACGCCCTCTCGCTACACTCCCTCTTTCCCGACCCTTCCCACCTAACCTTGCCGTTTGCCCTCAAATCCGCCTCCCGCCTCTCCAACCCTCTTCCCGTCGGCGAGCAGCTCCACGCCCACTCCCTCAAGCTCCCCTCCCACTCCAACCCCCATGTCCTCACTTCCCTCCTCAACCTCTACGCGAAATGCGGCCTCTTGGACCACGCGCGGCGGGTGTTCGACGAAATGCCCTGCCCCAGCACAGTCTCTTGGACCGCGCTCATAGCCGCGTACATGAACGCGGGGCACGACAGGGAAGCCGTCACCACTGCGAGGGACGCGTTCGCGAGTGGGATGCGTCCAGACAGCTTCACAGCCGTGCGGGTCCTGACGGCGTGCGCCCGGGTCGTGGACCTGGACACTGGGGAGGCAGTGTGGAGGGCGGCAGAGCGGGAGGGGATTACGAGCAGTGTGTTTGTGGCTACTGCGGCGGTAGATTTGTATCTCAAGTGTGGTGAGATGGCCAAGGCAAGGGAGGTGTTTGACAAGATGCCGGAGAAGGATGCAGTGGCTTGGGGTGCTATGGTTGGGGGATACGCTTCCAACGGTCACCCCCGAGAGGCTCTGGAGCTCTTCTTTGCAATGCAGGCTCAGGGAGTGAGGCCAGATTGCTACACGGTAGCTGGTGTGCTCTCAGCATGCACGAGGTTGGGTGCACTTGATCTGGGACGACAGGCAGTCGGGGTGGTGGACAAGGATGAGTTTCTTGACAACCCGGTTCTAGGGACTGCACTGATCAATATGTACGCCAAGTGTGGGAGCACAGGCGAGGCATGGGTCGTGTTCCAGCAGATGAGGAAGAAGGATATTATTGTTTGGAACACGATGGTCTCGGGGCTCGGCATGACTGGACATGGTAAGACTGCGTTTGCCCTTGTTGGCCAGATGGAGAAGTCAGGCATGAAACTGAATGACAATACTTTCATCGGCATTCTCTGCAGCTGTGCTCATACCGGCCTTGTAAAGGACGGACGGCGGTACTTCCGTAACATGATTCAGTTATACCACATCGTCCCTCGGCTTGAGCACTACGGTTGCATGGTTGACCTGCTCAGTCGCGCTGGGTTGCTCCAGGAAGCTCGTCAGCTTATTAATGACATGCCAATGCAGGCAAACGCTGTCGTGTGGGGTGCACTTCTTGGTGGCTGCAAGATCCACCGAGACACGGAGCTTGCAGAGCATGTCCTGAAGCAGCTCATCCTGCTAGAGCCCCGTAATTCGGGGAATTATGTCATGCTCTCGAACATCTACTCTAACAGCAATAGATGGGAGGATGCTGCAAACCTTAGATTGGATATGAAGGCAAAAGGGGTTGAGAAGGTCCATGCATATAGCTGGGTTGAGTTTGGTGGTAAAGTCCACGAGTTCTGTGTTGGAGACAAGTCACATCCCCTCATGGATCAAATTTACAAAAAGCTTGATGAATTAGGCATGGAAATGAAGAACATGGGTTACAAACCAACTACCGATGTGGTGATGTTCGATGTTGAAGATGAGGAGAAGGAGCAGACTCTAGTTCATCATAGCGAGAAACTTGCCATTGCATTTTGCCTTCTCAGCACCGAACCAGGGGAGGCCATTAGGGTCACCAAGAACCTCAGGGTTTGCACTGACTGTCACACTGCTATTAAACTTATATCGAGGATAGCTCATCGGGAGATAATTGTTCGGGATAACAACCGATTTCATTGTTTCAGAGATGGCTGTTGCTCTTGCAATGACTACTGGTAGAAGTAGAAAAAAAAAATGATGTGTCGTTGCAATTTTGAGCAGCATGGAGTCATCTCGATTTGACTGGTAAATTTGAGCCATGGAGATAGATTTACTTACACAAAACTCTAGTAAATTGATGATTCTTTTGTGTAGCTTCATTTTTGAAACTAAAGGCGCTGGTTTGTTTATTCTTTTGTGTAGCTTCATTTTTTCAGACATAAGATCTTATTTTGTGCCTCTCTTTGGTTGATAGTTAAGACTTTTATCGCGCAACTCGTGTCATTCTCAACCTTAAGACTTATCGGTTCAAGTCTTCTGCATGCAATCATTTCCGTTTGACTGCTAAATTTGTAGTAAAATCTATCAAATTGATGATTCTTCTCTCACTCGGTTGTTTCTGCTGGAAGGAGTGAGAAGTGTTGTTCTTTTTTCTCTTCTTGAAACTTAATGGGCTGGTTTGTTTGTTCTTATGTGCAGCCTTAGTTTATTACAGTACAAAATAAAAAATCTAAATATTGCTAAAAACAATTCACCCCTCTTTAGGTGTTCGATTGACGGCTCAGAGTTTAGAGCACTACTCATGCCATCGTCAACCAGTTTCAGTCTTCTGCATCACCTTTCATCCGCAAAATTTTCTGTTACTTTCAGATTCTGGCGTTCAGACGATTGCATTTGTGCTGCCTGAACTGGCACAAGTTACTTCTTATTGCAGTATTATGCGTGTAGCGCTCACCACAATTCATCTATACATAAACTACATAGTTTACTTAAGGATAAGAATAAGATTAATTCTAAATAAGAGAATGGAAAATTTGGCTTTTGCCGCATTTCGCTAAATTCCATCTACAGCAGGCTGTTTGTCTCCTGTATCATTCAAGAGCTTGCCACTTGAGATTCAGGTCCATAAGGATAACTGAAATAGGGTGCTCTTGTATCTCGCACTGTGCTGTCTTCTTTCTCCATTCCATTGTCTTTTCAGGGTTATTATCAGCCGTCTTCCCATGTCTCACATTGTGCTTCCTTTTCCAGTCCCACGGCTTTTCAGGGTTATCAGATGCCCAAAGCCCTCGGCGTGCATGCCGTGCTTTCATCTCCCACTTCACAATCAAAGCATAAAACGGTAATATCCATATCACAAACACACTCATTTCTGTTGAATTTCGTAACGTAGAAGTTGTATCTTCCAAAATAATGTTACAAGCAATAGATCCTACGATGTACATATGTACCACTGTCTTTAGATGGTGGGACATATCTAGTGACCAGTAGAAGCCACATTGAAACCCTTTGCATAAGTGCCAAATCAACAAAACATGTATCTCCCAAAAGAAATGAGATATCTGTCTTGACTGATTAACCACATTTAAACATTCAGGTTTAGATTTATACATTACAATCCTAAAATGTGAGGCACTATCCAACAAACTGTAGTTCCTTTCCTTTTACTTCACAATAAATCTTAAGGGTTTACTACTACCATAAAATGATTTTAGAACTTTAAATTACATGATGATGTACTAAATTCAGATACAGTTAAGCATTTTTAATAATTTATATTGTTGATTTTGAACTAAAATTTAAGTGATTTTCATGGATGCACTTAATTGATGGTTTACTCTAGCTGGTACATATGGCCCCTTAGGTATTAACGCATGTCAGCTCAAGTTTATATGAAAAGTGTCTTTGATAATACAAGTTGCACTACACAAAAAGACATTTAGGTGTACTATAATTTCTCACCTCTGCAAATTCTGGGCGTTTGTCATAAATCTTGCAATACCATGCATGACCCTCCTTCAGCATATGTTCCTGAGAGATGAGAATGCACAGTTATTATTATTATCAGAAAGTAAATCAGCAACCAAATAAGATGCCTAATTTCTGTTTCACCTGGATGAACAGACCACCACAATAGATGTCACCAACATAGCGATTATACTGGTCCTGCCCATATACGTAAACCATGACACTTTTGCCAGCAATAAGCTGCACTAATGCATCCTGGGATTCCTTCCCATACTGCATTCCCATTTCCGGTGCATCAATGCCCCTGATTATTAAATGAGCCTCATAAATTTCAAAACGGTATAGTTAATATCTGTTAAGGTGTAACTTATACCTCAATCTGAAACGGTATTGCTTTGCAAGGATCTCATCTTTGGAAGTATATATTATCCTGCTCATAGATACCCTCAGTACATGGTATACTCTTATAATTCAAAATAGAACTATCACAATTTTTAACATCAATTACTTGAGAAAAAGCAGACACAATATGATAAAAAATTATACCATTGGCCCCATATTTGGTGATAATAGCTGTTTTGTAACCTATGACACTTTAGTGTATAAATACGTCAGATGATCAAATCCATGATATAATGATGCCCTTGATGCAAATGATACTAGTGTATGAATTTTGCGCATGCATGACTTTTAGAGAGAAGGGGTGTGATTTTGTCAATTATTGATAAAGTAACATGTATTTTCAGGCAAGTAATTTCATTACAACCTGTTCTATTTTTAGTCAAAAACTACACACATGGAAAGATAAACAAATTTTGCAAACAGCATTTCTAATATTAGTTGATTTGGCTTTCTAGGCGAAGTCTCTTTCCCCCTTTTTAACCAAATATACACCAGAAATCTTGAAAGCCAAACACACATTTCCTGTATTGATTGGTAATCTAAAAGAAGGGGACAGGAAGGGTTCAGTAGTGTTTATACCTATATCCGGCTTTGTTGAGTTTAGTTTGAAGCACATTTTTCTTTTGACTGTTCCTAAGTTTGGGTGTTTGCGCCATTGCAATGACAGCCTCGCGCACTTCCTGTGGCACATTTGTTGATTCACCTGGATCTGCTGTGTCGACATAAGCAGTAAAGCCATCACCATCTCCTATGCACTTTGCATGTACCTGATAAAAGTAGTGGGTCGTGAAAATTATCATTTGTCAGTTCTGAATGTGAAGCATCTTCGAGATTTGTGATGCTGGCAATAAATCTTTTGCTCAAAATCGTTTGTCATATGAGACAATTTCTGACCGGCAGAGTGTTCAGCACGAACTGCACCCCGTGCGGAAGCGAGGGCAGATGGTGCTCTGTGGTGACTGCAGGTGGTGTCGGAATCGGAAAGCCGTAGAAGGCAAGAACACCCTGATGACAAAACATTGTTTCCATGAGCAGTGAGTTGAACAAAACTATTGTCACTTCCAAGTCCAAGAATAAGGAAACAATGCAACACTGCTAGCTATTGTTGGTTTCGTTTGCAGAACATTTGTAGCAGTACGACAAGGCTGACTACTTTTTGGAGGATGAAAGGCTGAAATTTTGACATAGCATTTTGAATAAATCTGCAGCTTTCTATTGGATTTACTATATGTGATGCATCTCCAATGATAATGTTCACTGTGTTTTTCAATACCTCTTGTAGGGCTACTAATTAAAATCTGAAAAAGGAAGCAACAAGATTCCTCTACAGAATCGAAGTTAGTAGCCCGTTGTATTTTCCCAAAACATGTTACCTCGAGATTAGCTCCGTGGACCCTGCCCAGAGCTGTAGCAACCAGCATGGCAGCCTCTGCCGAAGTCTTTGGAGGGGGTTCTGTTCTTACGTAGGCCTCCGAGATCTTCCTATACCTGTTCCTTGTTCAAAGTAGATGTTAAAATCTGACCCCTCAATTTTGTTTAGTGCAACTGATTTTTTGTCTTGTTTTTAAAACGAAAATTCAGTAGTATGTACTGTCCTACCAGCAACTGTACTGTAAAGAGAGGTCATGCAGTGAGAATTCTTATATCCAAAGCACCGTTATTAACAGCAATTCTGTGTCTTTACCCATTAGCCTACTTGGTATTGTAACTCTGAGGACAAATTCATTTATAAGAAGCAATTTTGCATGACTATCTTGCTTACTAATTTTACAAAACTAACAAAGTTTATGGAAATGCTCATACCATTTAGCTTGTGCTTTCTTGGATGATGCTGTGACATGCTTTCCAAGTCCTTCAGGAGCCTAATAGTGTCATTAAAAAAACATTTGACATTGCATCATCATAGTATACTGGGAAAGGGAGATCAATATTTGCCATAAATCACTATGTGACATTTTTGTATGGAGTTGAAAAATGACTCGAACCTTGTACATGAAAACACCAATAATTTGAACATTTCTCATCGTTACAAGAAGAAATATACCAGCACTGGATCGGTCTGTCTATTAAATAAATATTAGATCTAGGTAAAATTTAATATGGCCTGATACTTCAGTTAATCTAGGACAAGACTTGTCCATGTTGAGACATTACAAGTGTTGCAATTAATTGACTTTCAGACATTACAGTCTGACGCTATATACAGCAAACCTTGTAATTAGCGAAGTGACTAAGCATTTCATACGATAAATCTATGCTTCGCGATGACGAGGAAGACACTCACACACGCACACAAATCATGCGAATGCCCTCTGACGGAGACCGACGATAAATCCACGAACCCCACTGAATCGACATGTAAAAGGAGTTTGCATGTTACCATTTTAGTGAGCACGAAGTTGAGAAGGTCGTGCTCGAACCCGAGGAGGCCGGTGCTCGTTGCCGGAACCGAGGTAGTGACGGCGTCGACGCCATGTGGAGGCTGCCGCGGTTTCTGCTTTTGGGGCCGGAGGACCACGCAGCTCGAAGTTGAAGAGGCGACGGCGTCGCCATAGGGTACAGTAGTAGGAGGAGGAGGATGCAGCCGCTGTTTGGGCCTTGGAGCTGAAACAGGAGCAGGCTGGGACGGGGCGATTCTGCTCCCGCTCGTTGAAGTTGAGGAGGCGACGCGGTGGGGAACAAGAGGAGGAGCATGCAGCTGGCGCTGGGGCCTGGAGGGGGAAGCTGCCCGCGCCGCCGGAGGTGGCTGGGGCCGGAGAATCAGGCTGATCTTGCTCGTCGAAGCCGAGGAGGCGACGGAGACGCCCTGGGGCACAACATGCAGCGGCCTTTGGGGCCTGCAGAGCGGGGACGGAGGAGGCTGCTTGCCGGAGTCGGGGAAGAAACCGCGGGTGGCACGTAGTGGTGCGGCCTGCAGGAGGCGGCGGTCGGCGCCGGGTAGTAGTAGGCATACTGGTCGGCGTTGCCACCTCCATAGACATCTGCATCGTCGTCTGCTTCTCCCTTGCAGCAGCACCACAGGGCGTTCCCCATGGATCGAGCTTTCGCTTGTCCTCTTTGATTCCCGAGGAGCTTGAAGCTTGGGTACAGTGAGTGTGGCAGTGACAGGGGAGACCGGGAGAGGAGTGGGTGAAGAAGACGGTGGAGGGTGACATGAAAGGTAGTGGGC
The DNA here is from genome assembly GCA_916181665.1 of Avena sativa. Lineage (NCBI taxonomy): Eukaryota > Viridiplantae > Streptophyta > Magnoliopsida > Poales > Poaceae > Avena > Avena sativa. The sequence goes on along the minus strand of OV702290.1, from coordinate 378,898,910 downwards.
CCTCTACTGGAAAAGACTCCTGACTTACTAAAGCCTAAAGCTATGTAGGCGCTATAGCGAACTGTACTATGTTTGCATTGCCAATTGGCAAATATAAAAGCTTAGCCATTAAGGATTGTAGATCAAACTACATCCAACTTATATTTGGTTTTTATTTAAAAAATCTTCACAAAAAATTAAGCTTATTACCCCGTAGAGTGGCCGGTGTCTTCGTGACGATAAGTTCCAGTCGCAAACTACAATTGGTTGTGTCTAACAATGTTCTTGTTGAAGCTATTATTGTGTGAGCGCGTAGTCCGGATATTGTCTAACCGGTGGTCCAGCTACAATATTTTGATCACCGTAGCGAGATCTTTTTTTTCTATTTTTGTTTATGTGCATCATAATGTCTTTACAATATTTATTGTTGCAGATGCCAAGTATAATTCATATGCTCGCGATATTAATATATATTCTTTTCGTAAAATAAAAGTTCAATTTGATATTGAACATTTGTTATGCAAATGGACTCCTACCGAACAATAACCTTACAGGAACTTTTTGGTGAGTCCCCAATACCAGATATTGAATCTAGTAAAATCGATGGCAAAACATAACTCTCGACAAGACCGTATATATATCTAGACGGAGGGCCTCTCCGATTTCACCTAAAGTTTAGAAATAGGAAATAAAGGATTAGAATGATATGTCATCTTGAATACCATATGAATCAAAGGATGATCAAATATACACATGAATAACATAGGATTCTTATTACTAGGTTGTAGGGCATGATTTGTTTTCTCTATAAATCAAGTGAAAACAAATTCGAAGTAAAAAAATATTATGATTTATAATCTTACAAGTCAAACAAACTATGGAGAAAAGAATCCAATTGGAGAAGGATGTAAGACGTTCTCCTTTCCAAATGAAAACATAAGGCTCCGGATGAGTTCTACCAAAAGTGTTGGGACATTGTCAAAGGAAACTTGATGACATTATTTTGATAATTTCCAACAAGAGATTTGCCTTTGTTTCATCTGAATTATGGTGGCGGTACCATTTTTCCTAAGAAAATGATTCAGTTAAGATACACCGATATTGCTCTATTTGTCTTTCGAATGGCAATTTTAGTATAACCAATTGAATTACAACCATAGCTCGTAATGTAGTCAGACCCACCTAGAGGTTGTAAATCCTAGGAGGACGCATCCTTGAGGGGATGGCGGCCTGATAACTTGCAATTGTTTTTAGGACATTGTTCTCGTAGTACTTCCACGGGAAGTATCTCTCGGTTTATATCGTCCCTTAGAAGTTTTGCAGAATGGCAAATACATAACCCCACAACTATGTTGTTAGCGTAGCTGCGTTCACACTCTAAAAGGAAATAGTTTATTCTATAGGTTGCTAGGATTAATATTATAAAGAGATGTTTTATGTTTCCACTAACTAAGTTAGAGAGCCAGAGCATGCAAATAGTGTCGGAGGGAATTGCGAAATGATTAAGACGTTCTTAGGGAGGTTTGAATTCACCACTAGCATTTAGTAATAAATATGATCACAACAGTATTTGTCTAATTTGCTTTCTTGTGTATGGCGGAGATTCCAATTATAGGCGAGCTCATTGGCATCATACTTCTTGCCCCTCATAGGCACCACTTATCATCAGAGGCTAGTTGCATGATTGCACAAGTGATTAAGGGTCTCCCCGTGGCTATGGAGACCCATTCTATGGATTCTCCGTGATTCCCATTGATGCTTTGTTTAAGGACAATAGTGATAGTGTGATATGTCACTTAACACCCACTACCCCTCCACAAAGTACCAGTGCAATCTCTTCCTTTTCCCCTGGGAAAATCACTATGCAGTCGATATTCGTGTAGCAATCAAGAAGAAGAGTTGAGTAAACAAATACAAATGAGGACAAACACATCTTTATTTCAATTCATAATAGTGCTAGGGTTTCTCCATCTCCCAAAGAACAAAGGGAACTGCACACACACATGAAGGAAATTAACATCATGATAATAATATGAATGAAGCATGAAGGTATGAATGAATACACGTGCAAATCCGCACTAGAGTTTGGTATTACAACGTGATGAATGGAGGGATCATTGATGGAGACATTTCTATTGATGATGATGGAAATCAATGTTGTGGCCTTCAAGATCCAAGTCTTCCCTTCTCGTGTGTGGGGGTGATGGTTGAGATCGGCGCGGTGTGGCGGCAAAGCTCCGCCATGAAGATGGTTGTGAGAGAGTGCGACGACTAGGGTTACCCCTACCTTAAATAGGCTCCTAGAGGCGGTCTGATGTTTCTGGAGAGTTTTGCTTTGCATATGCCTTTGGCCCCTTCACAAATGTGGTTCGGTTGGACAAAACGAACCCGTTGGAGGTTCGTACGGTCTCCGGTATGGTGGTTCTCCCCGTATCGTAGGTCGCTAAAGGTGCTGACCTCCTTTAGTATTTTGGCCTTCATTTCTTTATATGGACTCCGATTGAGGTGTTCTTTGTCTCGTTGGATTCATATGGACAAGCATTGCAATACCATGATATTGGATATTAATTTTCTCATGATTGGAAAAATATCACTTTTCCATCCTTCAAATGGCTAAGTCTTGGAGCCTATAACTCCTCCATATTGCCTCCTCTTGGCCCATTTCGTCGTACTTTCTTCATAAATGTATTGAGCACCTACACACACAACAAAGACAAGAAAAACTAACAAATCCTAATAAAACTACTAGTTGTGCAAAGCTCACACGAAAATGAATGGAAACAAGTAATCATGCATAATAGACAATAACTGCCAGATGGAGAATAAGATGAATGGTTTCATAATTTTAAAGTCTACTTAAAACACTATATAAAATCCACTCATCATTATCTCATGTGAATCATCAAGGAACTCCGATGGAACAAGCTTGACATACTGATTTTCAAGGTGGGCTTTGAGATAGTAAATGATAAAAGTCAAATGGTATTTAGCTTTGCAGCTGAAGGGATTCACACCATTGTGGTGTGAATGGATTGTTAAGTTTGATCAAGGTGGAAGCATGGATATCAAGGTTTATTATGTGTCATTTCTAAACTGGAAAGGGTTTGAGATATGGTGATCACATGTCTCTAATTTCTTTTAATTTATTGTTGGTATGCTTTATATTCTCATAGTGTGCTATAAGAACATCTCCAATTCCACGACCCAAAACAGACACAAAATGTGTTCATTTTGGTCCGCTTTGGTGGCACGTCGGACAAGCCAAAGACATGTGTCCTCCCCTTGTCCATTTGGGTGTGCCGGTAAACCCAACAACAAGACTCATTCAGACTTTTTTAATTTTAAAACAGAAATAATAAAAAGTGCCATAGATCAATTTAACATTAGAGTAAATAATAACACTAGAATGTTTTGGCTCAAACTGCTATCCATGTCATCTCGATTTGTTTTGGCCGTGGAATGGATGCAAGAAAGGACACGCGAGAACATCGCAACAGAGCCCTTATATCCCATGAGGCAGGTGATGGATGCAAGTACATATATCAATTGTAGATAGTTTTGAAATAGGAGTATCGTATCCATAGAAGGCTATTTGGTTAAGGTATTTATGCCCCTTGTCACTTTCTACCAAAGGATACTTGTAAGATGCCTTTGATCTCAAGTAAAGGGTGTTTGAAGGGTTTTTGATTGAGTACAGAAAAGTAATTAAAACGAGTAAAATAAAGCAAGTAAAAAGGTTGTGTGAAAACATGGTTGAACTCAATAGAGCTAAAACATTCTCGGGGATGTAGGATACACCACTAGCATGATATTATTATTAATTAAGATAACATACATCTTGTGTCATGATATGTGTGGAGAGAGATCCATAATAAGATGTTCACTACAAGGCTCATAGGAAGCCACTTTGTTGAGCCAAGAGTGAGGTCACCTCTAAATAACCACTGAGATGTCTGAGAGAACCCCCGCAATTAAGGGTCTCCCCGTGGATATCGTAAGCTTAGGGAGTCCCTCTTTATCCTCCTTTGATCGTGTAGGTTGCTAGCCGGCACCAATTTTCACGAAGCTCTCCGAGCACACTTCCAAACACGTCCAAAGAATTTCTCTCTCACTTCAGTCCTGATGGAAAATGATATGTGGCTGACTACACATACCATCTAAAGAAAGAGATCAAACACAAATCATAAATCTATCATAGACCAGTCAGTCATATAGACACAAGAATAGATCATCTTTATTTCAATTTATAATAGTGCTAGGGTTTCTCCATCTCCCCAAGAACAAAGAAACTACTCACATATGAAAGCAATCAATGACATCATCATAATCAAATAGATGGATAAAGGTATGGGAATAAATCTAGTGCAAACCACAATTGAATCTAGAATTACAGCAAGATCTAATAGATGAGAGATTGGGGTAGTGATGGTGATGGAGATGCAGTGGTTGATGATGAGGGGATGATGCGATGTCCTCCAGTGATCCATGATGCAGCAGAGATTTTTTCTTCTCCAAGTTCTTCCTTCAGATCCCTTTCTAATGTGTTATTTTGATTTCTGGCCAGTGGCGGACCTACAAGGTATGCCCCGAGCATACCCTGCCGTCACCCATGCAATCGTTCCCTACTCCAGGTACTAATCAAAATGGCAGTAATCAAGCTGTCCTAATGCATACAACCTGCGGCATGCATGTCCATTTGTTAATCACTGCGTTGGCTTTGACAACTATTACTTGGGCTTTAGCCTGTGGCATGCAAATCTGCGGGGTAGCTATGGCGATGCACGATGCAGGCACCGAAGCTAGTTTGGTAATGGATTTGATATGAGAAATAATCAAAAAAAAATAGTGCACAGAACCTCTACACTGCGATTTATAGTACTATAAGGGCTAGCTGGTTGCATAGCATCAGTTGATAATTTTGTCAGCTGATAATTAGTCTTCGGTAGTCAAGTGCTTGATTGATAGTTGTCCCGTTGAAGTCTTTCGTAATATATACTTTTACATATATTACTGTTTATCTTAGCAGAACCAGGTATTTTATAGTGTTGCCGCAATGATTATTCTAAAGTGGAATACTTTAGAAATTTAGGATTGCGCCAACCACGAAAATTCAGTTCAATATTAGAGCGGCCCATCGATGGTGTATATGTCAAAAAAACCTTTTTTGATTATAATGCAAATCCCCTTTTTTTTCATAATTTATAATTGTCATTTGTTGTTTATATTCCGAGACAAAATCGTTGTCAATTGGTATGCCAAAATTTAGGTGTGCCATACCCTTTGCTAAAATCCTAGGTCCGTCACTGTTTCTGGTGGATGTGAATGTCGTATCTCTCTGTTGTCTTTTTCAGGAGAAAGTATTTGACGAGCCAGACGCTCTGCCGCGTGGTACGGGTGGACGGTACGGGCGGGCTCCGCCCATACCACTAGTCGTTATCGCGGTAGATGCTTCCCTGGCGTTTGGTATTTTCCCAGGTGCGAAGGTAAATCAATAAAATGACTTTTATCACTTAAAGATATTATATTATAACATAATATGACAGTTCCAATTGATATGTTCATAAGAGACTTAGAAATCGGGGATCCTGTTGAAACAAGGACAAAAAGGTAAATATGAAAATTCCTATTCTATTTATGCAAAAAACAAAAGGTAAATATACTTCAATTTTGGACTCATCAGCAGGACCCGCTGTAGGCCAGGATGCAAGATTTCCTACCATGTACGGGTGTCGCACGCGTCGTTGTTGTACGCCGCGTTGCCGGACGGTGGGCCACGCGCGCCATGGGACCGTCGTCAGATACGCGGGCACGACCGCGCACAGTGAGAGATATTTCGGGCGCGACACACCTCCGCACCCGTCGGATGGTAGGACCCTTTACGAGCAGATGTGGCGCCATGGGCCCTTGATGGATGTGTTTTTTCTTGGAGGAGAGGCGAGTTGGCAACCGAGGTGGCATCGAAAGGCATGGCGGATGCTGGTTCTCGCGACGGAGAGACGAGTTGGCAGTGTAGACCGTAGGTGTTCGCGGTTTCTCGTGGCGATATCGTACGATGGGTTCCGCCGATAGCAGAGATGGCGTCATAGGGCATAGGTGCCCGTGGTTTGCCGCGGCTTGATCGTACAGTGTGTCCCGTCTAGATCCATCATGGCCAAAGAACCTCTTGCCAGATGCAGATTCTCGTGGGCGAGAGCCTAATTGGCTTCCTAGACTATAGCCGGTCGTGGTTTATCGCGGTGAAGAGCCGAGCTAGCAACATCCCAGGTTTTTGTGCCCACACATTGGCTATAAAACACCACGCGCCAGATCCTTTCTCCTCAATGCATTACGTAGCATTTCTTCTCTCCCACTTCTGCTCCCACCTTCGCCCTGCTTTTCTTCACCTCCGGCATTCCTCTTCTAGCGTTGCCAATGAGGGTGAATATGATGCATGCCCAGAACTACAACGATGTATAGGACGAATGATACAGCCACGAGATCGACTTGGTGGTTGTCTCGGTCATGTTCGCTTCTTCCTTTGTCACGAACGCTGGTAATGTGCTCTTCCGTCTCTCTTTTTTGTGCTTCCACATCGTGCTTACTCCGCTTTTAGATTTTTACTTTGTTTCTTTGTCCATGCTCATAGATGCTCTAACTCCGACGGTACAGGTAGGCACCAGAGATGGAGAGGACGAGCGTCGTCGCCTCAAGAACCAGACCAAGATCGTCAGCTCTTATTTTGTGTCGATTGGTAGCCTACCTGCTACGCCATCTATGGTCATCGATGCTGTTGGACGGCGCCCAACTCTTCGGGAGGATCAACACACCATCTGTGGGCCCTATCGCTTCCACGGACATGTATTCACGCGTGTGGTCATGGATGACGAACTTCTAGAGTTGGCTTCTTCCGACCGTTCTGGTAGCTTGGAGTAGGAGTTGGTCATCCGATAGGACTTTTTCTCGCTTAGTTTCATTTTTTTGCTGGAAAAGTTGTGCCTTTGTAATAGTTAGATTTGTAATCTGAGTTAAGAAATAACAAATAAGTTGCCTTGTAATGTGTTTGTTTGCGCGATTAAAGAAATGGTGGTTTTATTGGCTTAGTTTTCTAATTGAGTTTGTGTTTAGCTGTTGGAAATGTCGTGTCTCTGTAATATTTTGATTTGTAATCTGAGAAAAAAATAAAACAAAAGTCGTCGTATAATGTATTTGTTTGCGCGAGACTAAAAAAGTGTTTTTCCAACGCTTTGACTTTATAATAAGATCATTGTCTCTATAATACTTATTCTTATGTTTGTAATTGGACTGAATAAATAAATTGCTTTTGTTTCACGTGTTTGCGTCAGCGAGACGAACATTGGTTTTCTTACTTCTCTATAATCGGATTAAATAATTAATAAAATATGAGCGTCAGCTAATGTGTTTTCTGGTTAGTCGTGTTTCGTCTGCGCACAGTGCTTTAACTTTACGGTTTTCGAGTTTTTGACAGTAAACTTTCCGGTTTTATGTTTGATTCGTGGTATCAAACGTGTGTGAGACTGTCTCTTATATCGTTGTAAGTGTTTTTTCGATACACATCGTGTATGATACCCGCGTGCGAGTAAACGGCTCCCATAGTCACCTACTTCATCAGCTATACGTTTATCTTGTGGTCTCAACAAGCTTATAGATCAATCTTAGGTATGTTTTTTTGTACTTTCATAACGGCCATGGTTACATGAAACTATAAGAGTTTACTTTCTTTACTTCATTGACATGTTGTAAAATGCTCTGGTTGACAGATTCAAACGATTTGGTTATTAACTATTTTTTCCGTCAACATGTTTACCATATTCTGCTTCTCATTTAGATGGTTCAGTCTTTTCTATTGCGAATAACATGTAGCGTGATCATATAATCAAGTGTTCTGCCTACCGTCCGCGCCTCTAGTAGTCATAATACATAAAATATAAACCTAAACTACATAAACATTAATTTAAATTAAAATAAACCCTAGTAAATCTATGGCCTATAGTAAAGGGAATCATTGTACTCTAGCTTGATGTACGTCGACGAGACCACTTCCGCTCCACACGCCATTCTGGCCGCCCGGTCATCCCACAGGGACCACAATGACCATGGGTTGACGGAGGAGGAGGCATAGAGAGCCACCTGGATTAGGCCAACAGGTGAACTCCTTGAGTATGGATTGCTCAAGCACGACCTTGCATTATCCTTATCCTCGTTTGGTGCAGATGCGGCCTTCACCTCCATTGTCGGCGGGTGATAGGCCCCAAGATGTGCACCAGATGCATGACCCGGTCGCCGTCCATCTGCTGTTAGATAATCACGTGTCCTACACGTATTGGAATTGCAGTCCGAGTAGGTGTAGGTGTCCAGGTACTATACGTATATGTATTAGACTAGGTTTAGCTACCGAGTCGGTTGTCTAGTCTTGGCATATATATATGCGTGTATCCTGGCCTGTAAACAACACCGTGGAGTTGAGCAATACAAGAGAGAAAGCAAGGCTCGACAAGAGCCTTTGGCAATCAAAGTTGTTTTGCGTGTGCGTGCGTGAGTGTACTAGTTAGATCAAAAGAATCGATCGGCTAGCAGCACGTGCATCTCGGCGGAAGTTATCGGATACGTGCGTGTCGTCTCGTCGGAATTTCCTTGTCGGTGTCGTCGGAAAGTACTCGGCGACAGGGGCTGTGCTAACAATTGGTATCAGAGCCAAGGTCGTCGCCTGTGATCTTCTAAAAGTACTAGGAGGTCATGGCGATGGTGAAGTTTGGCGAGAGCTCGGCATCGACACCGGTGACAGAGGCGGTGGGGGCGGCTTTGTATCCGCGCCTCGATCGCAAGGACTACGGGCTATGGGCACTCAACATGGAGGTGGCCATGGAGGCTCAGGAGGTTTGGGAGGCCGTCGATCCAGAAGGCGACGAGTACGTCAAGGGAGGCGCGAAGTACCGGAAGGATCGCCAAGCGTTAACGGCGCTCTATTCCGTCGTGCCAAAGGACGTGATGCAGCACCTCGTCGGAAAGAAATCGGCGAAGGATGCATGGGAGACGATCAAGATCTTGCACCAAGGTCATGCCCGCGTGAAGGAAGCGCATCTTCAAACTTTGACAAAAAGCTATGAAGATCTGAAGATGGAGGAGAGCGAGACGGTTGATCAGTTTGCCGCCCGTTTCGTTACCCTTGTCAACGCAATCAGGGGATATGGCGAGAAATTGGATGAGATCAAGAACGTCAGAAGGTTCCTACGTGCGGCGCCGACGCGCTACATGCAGATCGTTACATCGATCGAACAATGTCTCGACCTTAATACATTGACGGTTGAGGATCTCGTCGGAAGATTCAAGGCACACGATGAGAGAATCCGGATCAGCTTCGATGATCCAGAACAGGTTGAGCACCTGATGCTCACAAAGCAGCAGTGGATGACTCTTTCAAAAGAAAAGCAAGGAGGCTCCACGAGCGGCAAGGAGAAGCAACGTCCAGCGAAAAAGTACATTGTGGGGCAGGAGGATGAAGATGACGCCCCGCCGCGGAGGAAGTTTGACATAAAAAAAGTAAGGTGTCATAATTGCGGCGAGCTCGGTCACTTCAAGGCTGATTGCCGGAAAGCACCAAAGGAAAAGGAGAGGGCTCTCATCGCCCAGGAAGGAGATGATGGACCGATGATGCTGATGCTCGAAGTAACTGAGTTGAAGGGTGAGGAGGATCCTCCATCACCGGCTGCGAAGATTGTGGCACAAGTGGATCACGATCTACCGTGTGTGCATCATGAGGAACAAAGTGCCCCGTTCCCATGTGAAGCCACGTTTGAGGCAAGTGAAGCCTCGGAACTTGTTCATGGCGATCTATGCGTTGGAATCTCACCCGCAACTCCGTCTGGCAATAAGTTCTTCATGCTTGTGGTGGATGATCATAGTAAATACATGTGGATTGTGTTGCTGAAAAGTAAGGATCAAGCTCAACAAGCATTCGAGAAGATCAAGGAAGCCGAAGAGTTCAAGGTGGAGGCAAAGACAAGAGCCCTACGCATTGATGAGGGGGGTGAGCTGCATCAAACTGTGTTGACCATGGCACGGAGCATGATGAAGAGTAAAGGCTTGCCAGGAAAATTCTGGGGTGAGGCAGTCAATACGGCTGTGTATTTGTTGAACATGGAATCTACTGAGGGTGGAGTTGGTATAACACCGTACGAAGCATGGTACGGATGGAAGCCCTCGGTTGATCATCTTCGTACTTTTGGATGTGTGGCGCATGTAAAGGCGGAATTGGCGGAGCAACGTATTCCAATGATCATGACAGGCTATGAAGGCTCAAAGACATACCGCTTGTGCAATCCTTATACCAATAAGGTGTTTTTCAAGAGAGACGTAATCTTTGAGGAAGGCAAGTCATGGAATTGGGGCTACGATGAACCGGAATATTCAACTTTTCACGTCACGTGGGATCTTGGGTATGAAGAAAATATGGATCAATCGAGCTTATCCTTGTCAGCAAGTTCGGGCCCAGAAGACATTGAAGGCCTAGGGACAGCTCCAAGCGTGGACACCAGGCCAGAAGCACTAGGGATTCTTCCAGAAGACAAAGAGTTTGAAGAAAAGGCTAGTATGTGGCCAGAAGATACGAAACTGGAAGGGTGCACAGATGCATGCGTAGCGATACCTGCACTTGTTTGCCCAGCAATTATAAGAAAAGGAGGGGGAGCTGAAGCGAGCCCAGCAAACATGCCAGCAAGGCCAGAAGGCGATGGTCCAAGAGTGTGGACTGGTGGCCAGATAGATGGAGGAGACCCAACAATAGGGGGTGCAGATCCATCAAAAGGCTTTTCACGTGGTATAGAGAAGCTAGAAGAAAACAAATTTGAGTTACCTCCTACTTATTTGTTCTATTGCATCCAAGAGCACCGGCAAGTAGTATATCAAATATGCGAGGCATCGATGAGAAAGTACTTCATCAAACCAAGTATAATGTCTCAAGGGGTGGACAAAAAGGATAGTCGGCGTGAAGGCATGGAGAAGGGCGCGGACAAAAAGGACTGTTGGCATGAAGCCATGGAGAAGTCGACAAAAGCAAAGTCGGTGACATGGGTACTGAGTAAGGGTGCGGCGAAAGCAATGCCGTGGATGACGCCCGCGAGGAGCAGCTGGCGCATTTGGGACCCAGGTCGATGTAAAGAAGCACATCGTGATTAGGGGGTGATTGTTAGATAATCACGTGTCCTACACGTATTGGAATTGCAGTCCGAGTAGGTGTAGGTGTCCAGGTACTATACGTATATGTATTAGACTAGGTTTAGCTACCGAGTCGGTTGTCTAGTTTTGGCATATATATATGCGTGTATCCTGGCCTGTAAACAACACCGTGGAGTTGAGCAATACAAGAGAGAAAGCAAGGCTCGACAAGAGCCTTTGGCAATCAAAGTTGTTTTGCGTGTGCGTGCGTGAGTGTACTAGTTAGATCAAAAGAATCGATCGGTTAGCAGCACGTGCATCTCGGCGGAAGTTATCGGATACGTGCGTGTCGTCTCGTCGGAATTTCCTTGTCGGTATCGTCGGAAAGTACTCGGCGACAGGGGCTGTGCTAACATCTGCTCCATGCCACCGAAGAGGCAAGCCAGGACCACCACCGGACATTGCGATCTGATTTGAACCAACCGTTGCGATCATATTTGAACCAACCGTCCCAATGCAGAGTGTCATCGGCGTATGTCAGGGCATCATGCAGGTCCTCTAGCATAAGGGAAAGGCACTGCCAGATCCCCCCTAGTGCATGAGATCAGAGGAAGGGTGGGAGGTACCGAAACGCTCACTAGCTTTAGGTGCCAACCGTCGAGAGGGTGAGTGTTTAACCAAGGTGCCAATGCACCCACATCCTAGAACAGGTGAGTCATCATAGTGTCGACATTGATGCACTCCAACACCATGACCGGGGCTATGTGGAAGTTTGCGCCATGTGGAACCACGACGGTGGACCACCGAGGGCAAGCTAGTATCGTGATCGTGCTTGTAGTACCACTTCTTCATGACCATGGAAGCGACGGGTTTGTGTCGGCGGCACAGATCTCATGATCCCCAAGTGTAAGGAATCAATGTAGCACAATTCGATAAGTATTTGAGTATCAAACCTATGAGGAGCTGAAGGTAAACTATATATTATATAAAGTCCTATAACCCACGTATATGATAGTTCATGCAATGCAATAGAATAAGATATGCAAGGTTCTTTTTACTTAGCACTACTACTAGAAATCTGAAAACTAGAGATGCTGAAATTAAATATGCAAAGAAAACTAATGCAAGTAAATAAAAAGAAGATAACTCAGGGGAGAAAATTTTCATGGAAAATAGTTATTTCATTTGTTTTGGTTGTCTATAATTAGTGAAGATCATAGAAAGTCTGTTTCTTCTAGAGATGATCCATAAATAGGTACAACCATGTAACTGTGCAATTACACCCCTAGGGATTAATCCCAAGGATAATTTCTTGCACAATCAAGGGATTTATTAAGACTTAAAGTAAAATCACTGTTGTAAGTTTTACGAACCCCATTAGTTTATCACCATTAAGGTACAAATTTGGTACATGGTTTCTGTCATCTCCAGCCATCCCTCCTCCAAGTCACATGCAATAGCGATCCCCTTATGAGTTTCCACCAACATATGTGTGCACTCATACATTGTACATAATAAAATCATAGAATGTAACATAATTGTATGCAACCAACACAACAAACTATTTCACTATTGCAATGAACAAGTTACTACTCAAAACTAGACATGGAGATACAATGAATCATGTGAAGACAATATATTACATCATATACATCATGTTTGCCAAGAGATTGCAGTGGGGAGATGATAAATAAGTTGTTGTAGATTTTGATAGATATGATCCCCCCAAGGAGGAGAGGTGGCCACGGCAAGAATAGGCGTACATTGCGCTAGCATCCCATAGTAGCGACAAGCAGGGAGGCACTACCGACCTCCTAGGGATGGCAACCTCCCTTGGGGGCGACGACCCTTGGAACCCTTATTCATTGGACTTACTTGGTGATGTAGATGAGACCTTCCCATTTCATATGTTAGCCAAATGGAGGCAAATTCATGACAATGGGTGGCCTCCTCTAAAATTAGGGTTTCCCTCTTTATATTGGCTTCAATGGTGCATGTTGGTCATGAGATTGATGCCCTTTTGATCGAATGTCTCTTGGGCACCTATAGAACATTTCTAGGCCCTCGTCTGTCCCCACGAGTTCATAGAGTTGAGACTTGGTCGAATCCATCAAGTACAGCAAGAGTTGGAGTCAATCATGTCACCAACTCTCAGAATCCCGAAACTGCTTCTAAACTCTTCGGTAATCCTGTGTCAGTGATGGGTGGATTTAAGCATGTACCTTACATAGGCCTTAATCCACGATTCCTGCCCACGCCTACCTTTACGGCCAAGGACTTGAAGGACTGCATCTATAAGCTCTCAACTAACCTTACCTCATTCGACCTGACCTGTGGGGCTGCAAGATGACTCTCTAGAGATCCCGGAGACCAGACGTACGTGCAAGCGAGATCAGAGATCAAGATTACATGCAAGAAAAGATTAAGACCTAACGTGACTAAGGAAGAAACCATCGCCATCGATGCCTATAAGTACTGAAAAACATTTGCCTGAGAAGGACACGCCATAATCTCCTGAGTCTTTACCATTAACCTTAGTCATAGTTCTAGATTCATCTCTTGTTGGGTATCATTATAAGCCCACCAATATCTCTTGTAGACACATTGTATGATCTCTCGATCACCTTATGAATAAATTCTGAGGGAGTCCTCCCTATTACACACATACCTTCGTCTTTGTCTTTGAGAGATCCAAACCTGCTGACCCGAGCCGATTGCCGAACAAATAAACTCTCTTTCGTTCCACATAAGTGAGACTGTGAAACTATCCTTCGTCAGTTGGCTCGCCAGGCAGGGGGAGCCTGCGTCATGCAGATTGGATCAACGAAAGACCTCCCACTAACCGCTCCTTCCCAGGGGAAGCAACCTGATGGGGGACATGTATCACCAAAGGGTAGGCGTGGAGATGGGCACGACATGATGTCTTCCCAAGAGAAGAGGCCTCACCCCCACAACGACCGCTTATAGGACGCCAAGAAGGTATTGCACGTTGAGGGGGAATATAAGCTCTCTGTAACCAAAGCACAGATGATGGCCACGCACCGGGCCGCACTCGCATCAAGATCTCTGCCTCATCGTGGAGTGTGTGGATGGAGTACATAATCATGTTCTCAGAGTCAGATCGCCCAAGGTGGGGGAGGGACGACATGATACTCTCCATTACTCATCTCACTGGTGATCGCCAACGTCCCGGTTGGCCAGGTCCTGATTGACGGAGGGTGTTCTTGCACCCTCATCACGGCGTGCACCTTAAATCGACTCTAGATCCCGGTGGTGCTCGTATGGCCAATCATGAAAATGATAGTCAAGATAATACCAGGTGACGCAGGTACCCCTCTCGAGCATATAACTATGCCTGTGACATTCGGAACCGGGAACAACTTCCAGACGGAGATGTGTCTGTTCGAGGTAATGGACATGGAGATGCCTTACGATGCTATCCTCAGATGCAGCAGATCGCTCAGTTCTTCACCATACCTCATGATTCATGTTGGGTCCTTAAGCTCCTAAGACCAATGGGGGTAATCACCGTTCTAGGAGAGGTCTGTCGCAACGACCCACGCGTCACCAGGAGGTTCAGGGTGATCTGCCCACCCTGGGTTGCCCCTGTCGAAGTAAAGAGTATGATGCCTACCGATTCATGGGAGGGTCACGGCACCCACCAGACGTCAAGGCCCAGCCCAACGGTCCGTCCAGTGGAGCAAGCATAGACAATCTCGCTCAACGCTGATGACGAAACAAGAACAGTTCTCATTGGACCAAACCTCGATCCTGAGATCGTGACCACTCTAGTTGCTTTCTTGCGTGAGAATGCCGACGTCTTCGCCTGGGATAGCTCCAACATGCCAGGAATACCACAGGACCTCACGGAGTATCTTCTGAATGTCGACCCGCCCGCGCAATGGTAAAGTAGAAGTTTAGAATATTCACTCTGAAACATAGGCAGTTCATATAGGGGAAGGTCAAAGAGCTCCTCGCCGCCAGGTAGATCGAGAAAATTGACTACCCAACTTGAGTGGATAACCCCGTTATAGATCATAAGTAAGGAGGAGGACAACGAATGTGCATGGACTTCACCAGTTTGAACAAGGCGTGCCCAAAGGACTCCTTTCCCCTCCCAAGGATAGATCAGAACATCGATTCCACAGTGGGGAGCAAGCTACTGTGTCTCCTGAACACGTACTCTAGGTACCACTAGGTTCACCTGCGGAAGGAGGACATCCCATGCACATGCTTCATCACCCACAATGGAACTTATTTCTACAAGACGATGCCCTTCAGACTCAAGAATGCGAGTGCCACATATCATTGCACCATGCACACCGCCTTCTCGGATCAGATCGGAAAGAATATGGAGGTCTGCATCAATGATCTCATCATAAAGTCTAAGGAGAAGGAGGATCTCATACCAGACCTATAGAAAACCTTCCATAACCTTCGCGGGTACCAGATTATGTTAAACCCGACAAATTGCGTGTTTATGGTGGAAGAAGCAAAGATCCTTGGAGTGATCGTCTCGTACCACGAGATCGAGGCCAACCCCAAGAAGATAAGTGTGATCTGGCACATGGAGTCACCCCAAAGACGGTCGCAAATTCAGATTTGGCAGGACACATGGATCTCTCAGCAGTTTGTCTCCAAACTAGGGGAGAAATCACTACCCTTCTTCAAGATCCTCTAGAATCACGGGGGCTTTGACTAGACAGACAAGGTATATCTAGCCTTTCAGACCTTGAAGACGTACCTCTTCGAACTGTCCGTCCTAGCATTGCCTAACTCGGCCTATACCTCTACGTGTCATGCGGTCCTTGGGAGGTCACCACCGCTCTCGTCATAGAGAGGTCGGAGGAAGGGAAGGAGAAAAGAGTACAACGGGCGGTATATTACGTTAGCGAGATTCTACATGGCCCAAAGGAAAGATACGCCTAGATCTAGAAGCTCCTCTGCAGAGTCATATTGACAACCCGGAAGTTGAAGCACTACTTCTACGTGCACCAGGTCATCGTCTAGACGGACTTCCCTATCGGGGTGATCCTGGGAAATCAAGAGAACACATGGAGGATCACGTAGTGGGGCATTGATGACTGCAAGTGCACAGATCAATTGTAGCTAGTTTCGAAGTAAAAGTATCGAACCCACTGAGAGCTATTGGTAAAGGTCTTTATGCCCCTCGTTACATTCTACCAAAGGATACTTGTAAGCTGCCTCTGATCTCGAGTAAAGGGTGTTTAAAAGATTTTTGGTTGATTGCAGAAAAGTAATAAAAACGAATAAAATAAAGCAAGTAACAAGGTCATGTGAAAGCGTGGTTGAATTCAATAGGGCTAAAATGTTCTCGGGATGTAGGATACACCACTAGCATGATATTATTATTATTAATTAAGATAACATACTTCTTGTGTCATGATATGTGTGGAGAGAGCTCCATAATAAGATGTTCACTACAAGGCTCGTAGGAAGCCACTTTGTTGATCCAACAGTGACGTCACCTCTAAATAACCACTACGATGTCTGAGAGCAATCACCCACACAAATTACTGGAATTAAGGGTTTCCCCGTGGATATCATAATTAGCTTAGGGAGTCCCTCTTTATCCTCCTTTGACCGTGTAGTTCACAAGCCGGTGCCAATTTGTCACGAAGCTATTCTAGGCATGATTCCAAACACGTCCAAAGGATTTCTCCCTCCCTTTAGCCCCGGAGGCAAATGATATGTGGACGACTACACATACCATCTAAAGATAGAGATCAAACACAAATCATAAATCTATCATAGAGCAGCCAGTCATACGGACACAAGAATAGATCATCTTTATTGCAAGTTCATAATAGTGCTAGGGTTTCTCCATCTCCCCAAGAACAAAGGAACTACTCACACATGGAAGCAATCAACAACATCATTATAATCAAATGGATGGATAACAATATGGAGGTAGATCTAATGCAAACCACAATTGAATCTGGAATTACAACAAGATCTAATAAATGAGATATGGGGATAGCGATGGTGATGGAGATGCAGCGGTTGACGGTGAAGGGGATGATATGATGTCCTCCATTGATCCGTGAAGTAGCAGGAATTTGTGTAACATCCCAAAACTTCAATCCAAGTTTATCAAAGATCCAATCATCCAAAAATAGGGTTAACAAAAACTTTTCCATCTTAAAAATGAAAGCATTCATATTATGTGCATTTAAAAAGGAGTTGTTTGAATTGCCATGATTAAGTGATCCAATGCTTGTAAAATGTTTCTTAGGTGATTTAAACATCATCTACATCATTCCCAAACTTTTTCTAAAGAAAATCAAATCAAAAAGATTTAAAATGGAGAAATGGTCATTTTGCCAAAATTAACTCCCATATCTACTTTGGCTATTCCTAGTAATCAAAAATTAACAGAAAAAATTCTTGATCTTTGCACCCCTTGCTAGTACACATAATGAGGTACCAAGGCCCACCTTTTGATCTTCTAAAAACCTTCTGTAAACTATTTTAAATAACAGTTCAAAATTGAATCTTTATCATATGGGAAGATCCTACTTTTTAAAAAACCACTCAAACAAGCTCAACTTTCAAAACCCAAGCATCTGTAGACTCACCAGCACCAACTTATCACACCCACCAAAAATCTTTTCAAAATTCAAAACTTGAGTTCTTGCGGCCATTTCATCGAACAGGTGGCAGACACAAATCAAACAAAAACCAAACACTATTATGAGCAGTGATTGAAGCCTAACTTGTTCCCTCTCTAGCTCACAACCATCTCAGTAGATCAGCTAGCAAGTTAAACCAAGCACTAGACTCACTGTAAGCTGGGCAAAGACATCAATGGTGAACAGCCGAAGCTCACCATGCCACCCTAGTGGAGACAACAAGCTAGGAGGAGATTTAGCCGTGCCAACCTTGTCTAGGAGGCATCCCACCGTCCACCGCCACTCCTTGTCTAGTGCCTGAACCTTGCCAACCCCTGGACCACACGCACGGACTGCGCCCAGCCCGCCAGCAACCATGCCGAGCATGCGCTAGAGCGCCACCCTCGACCGACGCCCACAGACCGCGCGCCGCCCTTGCCGCTTGCATACATGATCGCCACCGACCCAGGAGACCGCCAGACATCCCCGTTCGCCGCCCCATGACGCACAACCACTGCTCGTCGTCGAAGACGCCGCCTCTGCTGCGCAGAGCATCGCGTGTTCCAGACCAAACCGCACCGCCCCACGTCTCGCCACCGTGTCGTTGAGAATCTCTAGGGAGCACCGCACCACCCCCTACCGTCACCCATGCTGATAGCCGTCTGTACCATCGACCACGACGAGCTCACCGTGTGCCCCGTAGGTCCCCTCTCGCCACTATAAATAGAGGCCACCCCCAGCCGATTTGAGCACACCATCTCACTCACCACCTCTCACACTCACTCCCCACCGCCAGCCGGAGCCGCTCGAGCACCAGAGCGCCGGAATTGCAGCCGGAGCCGCCGCCTCGGGAGGAGAAGGGCGCCGTTGATCCAGGCCGCCCCAGGAGAAGCTGCCGGTACCAGGAGGTTCGCCGTTGTCGACTTCGTCGTTCGCCCGCCTCGCCGACCCTCGCCTGAACCCCGGTAAACCCCCAACGACCCCGAATGGCCGCGCTAGGGTTCTTTCTCGCCGGTGTTGCCCAACACCGACGATGGCCCTCAGCCGTTGGATTAGAACCAGATCGCACGGCCACCGTTCGCCCATACCGCTTCGCACCCCCCTGTGCCACTGACGGGTGGGGTCCTCGCTTAAGTCAGCCCGCGACGCCGTGCGGAGCGCAGTGGGCCGGCCCATTTCGTTCCCGCGCGCGTTGGAAATTCAAATTAGGATTTTTCTTTTTAGTTAGAATGTAGTTTCTGTCCTGTGTTTCAAAAATCAATTCTGTGAGTTTGACAAATCCAAATTGCATGAAACTAATTTTGTCTGAAAGGTATTGAAATGCTCTATCCAAGCCCGTTGGATTTAATTCAATTATATTTATAGATCTCTCCTAATAAAAATGAGAAGACAGAAGCTTTTACAACTTGCCACATTTTTATAAAATCAACCAAGTCAGCTTTTGAGTTGATTCCAACTCTCAAAAATCACATTTCATCATATCTATCCAAATATGTAATAATATTAAGGTTTACATGCAGTGACTTTGGAATAGTACCAAAATAATGCTATATAGGCATTTCTAGTCACTTTAAATCATTAAATAATAAACTTAAACGAAAGTAATATTGATCCAACCTTTAAATCTCATTCCCACCTGTGGAATATGTGGTGAGGAAATGTGTCCACATGATCTCATATTCCCATCAGCTTTTGAGTAGAAATCACTTTTCTAAACTAAAAAGATTAAAACTACTGAATTAAAACTTGTAATGTTTGTGATGATAATAGATCATCAATTGTGTGCTTTAGAATGCTACTTAGCCTAGTTAAGTATTGTTTGGTGATTGTGCACTCCCTATGTATTTCTAGACGATAGCACCGACCAAACTCTCGAGGAGGAGGAGTGCTACCAGGAAGAAGAAGAAGACAACTTCAACCACTGCACCAACCAAGGCAAGCCACTATTAGCAGGGCAAGCTAACCCTTGCAAACTTACCTTACCAAGCTATGGTTAGCAAGCTAGAATAAACTAGATGGTTTAGCAAAGATGCCTTAAGCATGCTTTAATCACACCCCTTTTCACTATTAATGCCCCAAGTCTCATGGACAAGTTTTACCCCACCTTAGATTATACAAAGTTCTCTACTTAAACTTGAAGGTAGCATAAAAAGTATAAAACTTGACCTACTTAGAAGCCTTTAGATATCATTCTATGGCATGAGATTGATCCCATCTTTCCACCTTAGTGAACACTCTTAACTTAGTAGTTTAGAGTAGATCAAAAACTTGAGTCACTTTAGATGGGAATACTTGTTGAAAATGAGTTATGAAAACCTTGGAATGATGAGTCATTCTATTGAGATGTTTTTACATGTGTTACGAAACACAACTGGTTTAGGATGTGGAAAATGATAAGGCATGAGCCTTAACCCCTTTTATAAAACTGATGGTTGGATTCGGATGCGATACCATTCCAAATTTTACCATACAACCACATTACCTGAATTGGGTAAGGCTTAGCTAGAAATTTATATGCATTAGTATTAGTTCCCTCACGGGAGAGGTTTGAGATGAGGCTACCTCTTAATGTTGTCCACCTATGTAGTGCCCAAGATGACTGATGGTCATGGTTGGGAGGCCATGCTCATAGGAGAGGTGCTTATACTAGGGTGTGTAAAGGGAAGGTTATGTTTGATTATCTGCATACTAAGTATGATGATTCAGGGTTATCCCTGACAGATGTATCGAATCTTGTGGTGAAAGTGTACCACCTCTGCAGAGTGTCAAACTATTCGAATAGCCGCGTCCGCGGTTATGGACAGTTGGAATGGCCATACTGTTTTCGTTGTCAGATGTTTTCCAAATAACTTGAAATGAATGATGATCTTTGACTTGAACACAACAGGGTTGTGTTGATGATAATAGCTTCCCAACTTAAGTGACTCTGGAATTTTATTTTATCTTTCTTCGCTTCTGAACTTAGCTTAGGCTTCAAACTTAACTTGATATTTAACTTAGATTTAGTATTTTAATTTAGGATATTACTACTTGTTAGTAGTAGTTTGCGAGTACTTAAAGAGTACTCATGGCTTTTGTCCCTGGCTATTATCATGGCCAGACTATGAAGGAGATTATCAGGATGATGGTCAGCAGGACGGCTATGATAAGTAGGACTATCTGCCTTCGTCAGCATTGCCTGTGCCCCTGAAGATGGACCCCACTGCTACGCTATCTTTTATTTCCGCTGCTTGTTGTATTAAGACCTGGATCATGAGATCCATATTTGTGTAAGACCTTATATATGGTTTGTAATGGATGATGTACTATGATATCCAATCCGTTATGTCTCACAAAAATGGTAATCCTGGGATTGCGAGGTATGGCATAACGGGCACCTGGGATTAAAAATCCGGGTGTTGACAAGTTGGTATCAGAGCCATCCTGACCATAGGAGACCCTAGTTAGAATGGACGTCAAACCCAAAAACTTAGCTTCAAAACCAAAGTGAGTATTTATGAAAAACTATATCCTCCCTTACCTTTGGAATTTTCTTCCTCTCAAAAAAAAATTCATGTTACTCAAAATTCTTACATTACTACTTAAAATTTTGACACACTTGATCACTTCACTAACTTCCTCATCCTATATTCTTGTAGATGGAGACTCAGTTCAGCAAGTTTTACCAGTTGGGAAACGGAGGTCAGTTGATCTTCGAGAGGGATCTCGATTCACTGTCAGAGTTACTGGGACGCCCGCACCCGGAGTTTCTTGGAGCTCAACTTCCAGGACCCCCAGGAGGAGACCTACAATGGCTAGTCACCGCAGACCTTCGAGGAAGCATTGAGGCACCAACTTCCGGGAGAATTCAGTTCTCTGTGAGAGAGAACAACTGGATAGATGGATTAGCCAGGGCAATGCATGAAGCTCTCGCACGTCTATGTGCCCTCAGCGTCAACAAGACCCAAGGAACTCGTTTTGCCCACTATGCGAGACGTGACTTCATGGGAATGCCAATGGAGATGCCAGGTCACCCCGAGTTGAGGCGTCAAGTGGAGAACCTTGACTTCTTGCTTCATGACCGACAGCAGGAACTGGACAATGCCCGAGAGTTAGCCAACCAGAACCATGCCATTGCCGACCAGAAGGCCCAGACTTTTGCACTGCTTGTCCAAGACCGCCAGTCTCTTCGTCGCCAGCGTGCCAAGAAGGATCGCACCATCGCCCGTCTTTGCAAGAAGGTGGCAGACCTCGAGAAGACCGTCAAGGAGCAGGAAGCTCGGCTTGTAGCAAAAGAAGAAGAAGATGAGGGTGAAGACATCCAAGGAGATATGGATTCTTACCTTAGCAACGATGATGACTTTCTGGAGGAGGATGCCGTGGACTTCTACACTGAAGATGAAGACTCTGACTTCATCGATGATGAGTAGATGCACTAGAGCACTGTCGTAGCATGAGATGTATCATCTCATTGTATCGTAGCTTGCAGAATGGTTCTTCAAACCATCTGTTTTCCCTTTTATTGCTGTGGTGTGTGTTGTATCGTGTGCTGGTTTGCATGAATGAAAAAGCAGTTAGTTGAGAAACCTGAGTCTAACTCAAAGTTTTAGCTTTGAAAACCTCAAAACCATGAACCTTAGAATTTCCCTCTTACCCCTATATCTATCTAAATCTCCAGATGCCTCGTGGAAACCAAGGAGGAAGCAGCTCGTCGCAGGACCCAATGCTGCAGATCTTGCAGAATCTCATAGCGGATCGTGAAGCAAGCAGGGCCGAACGTCAAGCCAACTTAGCAACACTGCAGCAGATCGCCCAGATGGCTCTCAACAACCAAGGGCATGGAAATCAGGATCACCAAGGATCCAAACTCAAAAACTTTCAGAACACAAATCCCCCAATCTTCAACCAATCTGAGAACCCACTAGATGCTGATGACTGGTTGCAGACCATAGAAAACAACTTAGAGGTTGCAGTAGTGGATGCAAATGAGAAAGTTCTATTCGCCACCCACTATCTGGCAGGAGATGCAAGAGCTTGGTGGAATAGCATCCGCACTATGAACCAAGGTCAAGTGATGACCTGGGAAGTATTCAAGGTCAAGTTCAGCCGCACCCACGTGCCGCAAGGTCTTGTCAACAGGATGAGAGATGAATTCCGTGAGTTGAAGCAAGGAAGAATGACGGTGGTAGAGTACCGTGACAAATTCCTGTCACTTGCCAGATATGCACCCGATGAGATCAACACGGAGGCCAAGAAGAAGGAGAGATTCTTGAACGGACTGCATGATGAGATGCAGACTGTCCTCGTCAACATCCGTTTCGATGATCTCGAAGAGCTAGTCGACTCTGCCATTCAGATGGAAGGGAAGATTAACCAGGCAAACGACAACCGCAAGCGTCATATGATGCAGCAGTCTGGATCCAATAGTCACCAGAAGTACTATCCCAACCCTTCACCAGGATATGCACCAAGGAACAACCGACCCTCGAATTCTCGCCCAAGCTACCCCAACCGTAGCGGAGGCAATGTGAAGTCCAGAGGAAACAATCACAACTCCGGTAATGCCAATCATTTCAACCGTGCACCTCCCAAGAGCAACAACAACAACAACAATAGCAACACTGCACCCAGAACTGGCAGCAATGCTATACCGGTTGCAGCCAAAGACAAGTCCCAGATCACCTGTTTCGAGTGTGGAGTGAAAGGTCACTACTCCAATGAGTGTCCCAAGAAGGCTGCCGCCAATGCCAATGTGAATGCCCCAGCTCAGCAGCAGCGTCGTGTTCAGCTAGGAAGGAGGTTTGCCCCAGGGAACCCGCACAACCGCAACGGTCATCTCTTCCACATGAACGCAGAAGAAGCCCAAGAAGCGCCAGATGTAGTGCTGGGTATGTTTTCTGTCAACTCAGTTTTAGCAAGAGTATTGTTTGATTCTGGAGCATCGCATTCCTTTGTCACCGAAGAATTTGTATGCACTAGTAAGATTCGCCCAACCAACTTGAAGCATGTCATGATAGTTCAAATCCCCGGCTCAACTACCAAAGCTAGAAAAATTTGCAAAGCTGTACCTATCAGAATACATGGGATAGATTTTTATGCCAACCTAATTGTACTTGGAACCAAAGGATTGGAAGTAGTACTAGGCATGGACTGGATGTCAAGGCATCAAGGACTGATAGACTGTGCTAAGAAAGCCATCACCATGACCAGTAGTTCTGGAGTAACAGTAGAACATATCTCTGAAACCTTGCCCCGTCAATTCAAGTGCAACAAGAGTGTAGCCCTGCCTACCATTGACCAAGTCAGAGTAGTCTGTGAATACCCTGACATATTCCCAGATGAATTGCCAGGTATGCCCCAGGATAGGGATATTGAGTTCATTATCGAACTAATCCCCGGAAGCGGACCTATAGCCCAGAGACCTTATACCATGAACCCCTCAGAGTTAGTGGAACTGAAGAAGCAGTTGGATGCCATGTTAGCAATAGGCTTGATTCAGCCAAGCGCATCGCCTTGGAGATCACCAGTGTTATTCGTCGACAAGAAAGATGGAGGCAACCGTCTGTGCACAGATTACCGAAAATTGAATGATGTCACCATCAAGAACAAGTACCCCTTGCCAAAGATAGAGGATCTATTTGATCAGTTGACTGGAGCTCAGGTATTCTCAAAGATTGATATTAGGACTGGTTATCACCAACTTAAGATTCGTGCAACGGATATTCCGAAGACCGCCTTTACTACTCGCTATGGTTTATACGAGTATACGGTTATGTCTTTTGGATTAACCAATGCCCCTGCTTATTTCATGAATCTCATGAATAAGATCTTTATGAATTTCCTAGATAAGTTTGTAGTTGTGTTTATCGACGACATCCTTATCTACTCCAAGTCCGAAGAAAAGCATGAGCAACATCTGAGAATCATCCTAGGAACCCTGAGAGAGCATCAGTTATATGCCAAGTTCAGCAAGTGTGAGTTTTGGCTGAAAGAAGTAGGATTCCTAGGTCATGTTGTGTCTGCCGGAGGAGTCTCTGTTGATCCTACCAAGATCAAAGATGTAGAAGAATGGGAAGCCCCAACCAATCAAACCCAAGTTCGTTCATTCCTTGGATTAGCGGGATATTATCGCAAGTTTGTAGAAGGATTTTCGAGCATAGCCCGACCAATGACCCAATTGTTGAAGAAGGACAAGAAGTTTGAATGGACGGACAAGTGTGAAGCCAGTTTCCGGGAGCTGAAGAAGAGACTGATATCAGCCCCAATTTTGATCATGCCAGACATCAAGAAGCCGTTTGATGTGTATTGTGACGCATCCAAGATTGTCCTAGGATGTGTATTGATGCAAGAAGGCAAATTCATCGCGTATCTGTCGCGACAACTGAAGCAGCATGAGCAGAACTATCCGACCCATGATCTTGAGCTAGCAGCCGTGGTTCTGGCGTTGAAGACATGGCGCCACTATTTAATGGGTAATCGCTGTGAGATTTACTCAGATCATAAAAGCTTGAAGTATATCTTCACCCAGAAGGAGCTAAATATGAGGCAAAGAAGATGGATAGAGTTAATCAAGGATTATGACCTTGACATTCACTATCACCCCGGCAAAGCCAATGTGGTAGCGGATGCTCTTAGCAGATTGCCGTGTAGGCTTAACACCATGATCAAAGAGAAGCAACCAAGTTTGTATGAGGAGCTGGAGCAGTTCAGGACTGAAGTAGTTAGCAAAGGATTCCTAGCTAGCATTGAACTTCAACCCACTTTGTTTAGCCAGATCAAGGAAGCCCAGAAGGGAAATGAGAGTATCAACAGGATCAAACGTCGTATTGGTACAGGCAAAGTACCTGGATTCACCGAAGACGAAGAAGGAGTACTGTGGTACAAAGGACGTATCTGTGTTCCAGCAGATTCAGAACTGAAAGAAGTTATCATGAAGGAAGCTCATGATACCCTTTATTCTATCCACCCCGGAGGAACAAAGATGTATCAAGATTTGAAGGAGCAATTTTGGTGGCACAAGATGAAGCGAGAGATCGGAAGCTACATCACCAAGTGTGACATTTGTCAAAGAGTCAAAGCAGAGCATCAGAGACCTGCAGGATTGTTGCAACCATTGCAGATTCCGGAATGGAAATGGGATTCCGTCGAGATGGACTTTATCACAGGTTTACCTACTTCTAGTAGGGGAAATGACTCAATCTGGGTCATAGTTGATAGACTATCTAAGGTAGCCCACTTCATACCTGTCAAGACAACCTACCAAAGTGCAAAACTAGCAGAGCTATACATTGCTAGAATTGTTAGTCTGCATGGAACCCCCAAGACCATTGTATCAGATCGAGGAACCCAGTTTACTTCAAGATTTTGGCAGAAAGTCCAGGAAGGTTTAGGAACCAACTTAAATTTCAGTACCGCCTATCACCCGTAAACAAATGGACAGACTGAGAGAGTCAACCAGATTCTTGAGGATATGCTTAGAGCCTGTGTGTTGGAATACGGATCAAAATGGGAAGACTGCCTACCATTCGCAGAGTTCTCATATAACAACAGTTATCAGGCTAGTTTGCAGATGGCACCATTTGAATTCCTATACAGAAGAAAATGTCGTACCCCCTTAAATTGGTCGCAAGTAGGAGAGAGTCAAATCTTTGGACCCGACATTCTCCGAGAAGCCGAAGAGAAAGTTCACAAAGTCCGTGAGCACCTCAAGACCGCCCAATCCAGACAGAAGAGCTATGCTGACAAGAGAAGGAGAGACCTGACTTTCGATGTCGGAGATTTCGTATATCTCAAGGTTTCACCCTTGAAGGGAACTCAACGCTTTAGTCTGAAGGGAAAGTTAGCCCCCAGATATATCGGACCTTTCAAGATTCTGAACCGTCGAGGAGAAGTATCGTATCAGCTGGAACTGCCTGAAGAGATGTCAGCCATCCACAATGTGTTCCATATCTCGTTACTCCGCAAATGCCTAGAAGTGCCGGAGAAGACTGAAGTTTTCAAGAACATCGATCACAGAGCTGTGGAAATCAACAACGACCTGACCTATCGGGAAGTGCCCATCCGTATCTTAGAAGAGGCCTACAGGACCACCAGGACCAGGAGTATCAAGTTTCTCAAGATTCAGTGGGGCAACCATACCGAGGAGGAAGCCACTTGGGAACACGAAGATTACATTAGGACAGAGTTCCCAGATCCTTTTAGTTCCTAGTTTTCTTTGTAAATCTCGGGACGAGATTTTGTTTAAGGAGGGAAGGTTTGTAACATCCCAAAACTTCAATCCAAGTTTATCAAAGATCCAATCATCCAAAAATAGGGTTAAAAAACTTTTCCATTTTTAAAATGAAAGCATTCATATCATGTGCATTTAAATAGGAGTTGTTTGAATTGCCATGATTAAGTGATCCAATGCTTGTAAAATGTTTCTTAGGTGATTTAAACATCATCTACATCATTCCCAAACTTTTTCTAAAGAAAATCAAATCAAAAAGATTTAAAATGGAGAAATGGTCATTTTGCCAAAATTAACTCCCATGTCTACTTTGGCTATTCCTAGTACTCAAAAATTAACAGAAACAATTCTTGATCTTTGCACCCCTTGCTAGTACACATAATGAGGTACCAAGGCCCACCTTTTGATCTTCTAAAAACCTTCTGTAAACTATTTTAAATAACAGTTCAAAATTGAATCTTTATCATATGGGAAGATCCTACTTTTTCAAAAACCACTCAAACAAGCTCAACTTTCAAAACCCAAGCATCTGCAGACTCACCAGCACCAACTTAGCACACCCACCAAAAATCTTTTCAAAATTCAAAACTTGAGTTCTTGCGGCCATTTCATCGAACAGGTGGCAGACACAAATCAAACAAAAACCAAACACTATTATGAGCAGTGATTGAAGCCTAACTTGTTCCCTCTCTAGCTCACAACCATCTCAGTAGATCAGCTAGCAAGTTAAACCAAGCACTAGACTCACTGTAAGCTGGGCAATGACATCAATGGTGAACAGCCGAAGCTCACCATGCCACCCTAGTGGAGACAGCAAGCTAGGAGGAGATTTAGCCGTGCCAACCTTGTCTAGGAGGCAGCCCACCGTCCATCGCCACTCCCTGTCCAGCGCCTGAACCTTGCCAACCCCTGGACCACACGCACGGACCGCGCCTAGCCCGCCAGCAACCATGCCGAGCATGCGCTAGAGCGCCACCCTCGACCGACACCCACAGACCGCGCGCCGCCCTCGCCGCTTGCATACATGATCGCCACCGACCTAGGAGACCGCCAGACATCCCCGTTCGCCGCCCCATGACGCACAGCCACCGCTCGTCGTTGAAGACGCCGCCTCTGCCGCGCAGAGCATCGCGTGTTCCAGACCAAACCGCACCGCCCCACGTCTCGCCACCGTGTCGTTGAGAATCGCCAGGGAGCACCGCACCTCCCCCTACCATCGCCCATGCCGATAGCCGTCTGTACCATCGACCACGACGAGCTAACCGTGCGCCGCGTCGGTCCCCTCTCGCCACTATAAATAGAGGCCACCCCCAGCCAATTTGAGCACACCATCTCACTCACCACCTCTCACACTCACTCCCCACCGCCAGCCGGAGCCGCTCGAGCACCAGAGCGCCGGAATTGCAGCCGGAGCCGCCGCCTCGGGAGGAGAAGGGCGCCGTTGATCCAGGCCGCCCCAGGAGAAGCTGCCGGTACCAGGAGGTTCGCCGTCGTCGACTTCGTCATTCGCCCGCCTCGCCGACCCTCGCCTGAACCCCGATGAGCCCCCAACGACCCCCACTGGCCGCGCTAGGGTTCTGTCTCGCCGGTGTTGCCCAACGTCGACGATGACCCTCAGCCGTTGGATTAGAACCAGATCGCACGGCCACCGTTCGCCCATACCGCTTCGCACCCCCTGTGCCACTGACGGGTGGGGTCCTCGCTTAAGTCAGCCCGCGACGCCACGCGGAGCACAGTGGGCCGGCCCATTTTGTTCCCGCGCGCGTTGGAAATTCAAATTAGGATTTTTCTTTTTAGTTAGAATGTAGTTTCTGTCCCGTGTTTCAAAAATCAATTCTGTGAGTTTGACAAATCCAAATTGTATGAAACTAATTTTGTCTGAAAGGTATTGAAATGCTCTATCCAAGCCCGTTGGGTTTAATTCAATTAGATTTATAGATCTCTCCTAATAAAAATGAGAAGACAGAAGCTTTTACAACTTGCCAAATTTTTATAAAATCAACCAAGTGAGCTTTTGAGTTGATTCCAACTCTCAAAAATCACATTTCATCATATCTATCCAAATATGTAATAATATTAAGGTTTACGTGCAGTGACTTTGGACTAGTACCAAAATAATTCTATATAGGCATTTCTAGTCACTTTAAATCATTAAATAATAAACTTAAACTAAAGTAATATTGATCCAACCTTTAAATCCCATTCCCACCTGTGGAATATGTGGTGAGGACATGTGTCCACATGATCTCATATTTTGGTGGTGAATATTAAATTTTAGTTAACATTTCAATGAGTAGAAATTACTTTTCTAAACTAAAAAGATTAAAACTATTGAATTAAAACTTGTAATGTTTGTGATGATAATAGATCATCAATTGTGTGATTTAGAATGCTACTTAGCCTAGTTATGTATTGTTTGGTGATTGTGCACTCCCTATGTATTTCTAGACGATAGCACCGACCAAACTCTCGAGGAGGAGGAGTGCTACCAGGAAGAAGAAGAAGACAACTTCAACCACTGCACCAACCAAGGCAAGCCACTATTAGCAGGGCAAGCTAACCCTTGCAAACTTACCTTACCAAGCTATGGTTAGCAAGCTAGAATAAACTATATGGTTTAGCAAAGATGCCTTAAGCATGCTTTAATCACACCCCTTTTCACTATTAATGCCCCAAGTCTCATGGACAAGTTTTACCCCACCTTAGATTATACAAAGTTCTCTACTTAAACTTGAAGGTAGCATAAAAAGTATAAAACTTGACCTACTTAGAAGCCTTTAGATATCATTATATGGCATGAGATTGATCCCATCTTTCCACCTTAGTGAACACTCTTAACCAAGTAGTTTAGAGTAGATCAAAAAATTGAGTCACTTCAGATGGGAATACTTGTTGAAAATGAGTTATGAAAACCTTGGAATGATGAGTCATTCTATTGAGATGTTTTGACATGTGTTACGAAATACAACTGGTTTAGGATGTGGAAAATGATAAGGCATGAGCCTTAACCCCTTTTATAAAACTGATGGTTGGATTCGGATGCGATACCATTCCAAATTTTACCGTACAACCACATTACCTGAATTGGGTAAGGCTTAGCTGGAAATTTATATGCATTAGTATTAGTTCCCTCACGGGAGAGGTTTGAGCTGAGGCTACCTCTTAATGTTGTCCACCTATGTAGTGCCCAAGATGGCTGATGGTCATGGTTGGGAGGCCATGCTCATAGGAGAGGTGCTTATACTAGGGTGTGTAAAGGGAAGGTTATGTTTGATTATCTGCATACTAAGTATGATGATTCAGGGTTATCCCTGACAGATGTATCGAATCTTGTGGTGAAAGTGTACCACCTCTGCAGAGTGTCAAACTATTCGAATAGCCGCGTCCGCGGTTATGGACAGTTGGAATGGCCATACTGTTTTCGTTGTCAGATGTTTTCCAAATAACTTGAAATGAATGATGATCTTTGACTTGACCACAACAGGGTTGTGTTGATGATAATAGCTTCCCAACTTAAGTGACTCTAGAATTTTATTTTATCTTTCTTCGCTTCTGAACTTAGCTTAGGCTTCAAACTTAACTTGATAGTTAACTTAGATTCAGTATTTTAATTTAGGATATTACTACTTGTTAGTAGTAGTTTGCGAGTACTTAAACAGTACTCATGGCTTTTGTCCCTGGCTATTATCATGGCCAGACTATGAAGGAGATTATCAGGATGATGGTCAGCAGGACGGCTATGATAAGTAGGACTATCTGCCTTCGTCAGCATTGCCTGTGCCCCTGAAGATGGACCCCACTGCTACGCTATCTTTTATTTCCGCTGCTTGTTGTATTAAGACCTGGATCATGAGATCCATATTTGTGTAAGACCTTATGTATGGTTTGTAATGGATGATGTACTATGATATCCAATCCGTTATGTCTCGCTAAAATGGTAATCCTGGGATTGCGAGGTATGGCATATCGGGCACCTGGGATTAAAAATCCGGGTGTTGACAATTTGCCCCCAGCCAAGTTCCTACTTCAGATCCCTTTTAGATGTGGTTTTTCGTGGTTTCTGGTGGCTGTGAATGTCGGATCCCTTTGTCGTCTTCACCAGGAAAAAGTATTTGACGAGATGGATGCGCTGCCATGCAGTACGGGCGGATGGTACGGGCAGACTCCGCCCGTACCACTGGTCGTTAAAGCTGCTGGAGCCTTCCCCTCGTTTGGTATTCCCTAGATGCAAAGGAAAATTCATAAAATTGACTTTTATCACTTAAAAATATCATATTATAGCATAATATGACAGTTCCAAATGATATGTTCATAGAAGACTTAATGATTCGGCATCTTGTTGAAAAAAGGACAAAATGGTGCATGCCAACACAGTGAAATACAAAAATCCCTACTCTATTTATGCAAAAAAACAAAAGGTAAATATGCTTCAATTTTGGACTCAGCAGGCATTGAGATCGCCAACTATGGGATCCAGTTCACCCCTCGGCTAGCGATCAAGGTGCAGGCACTCACTGATTTTGTGGCAGAATGAATGGATGAGATGGCTTGTAAACCAAACGACCATTCGGAGGTCTGGACGCTTCTCTTCGACGGCTCACTCACCTTACAAGGAACTAGAGCTAGCATCATGCTTGTTGCTCCAATAGGCAAGCGCCTGTAGTATGCCCTCCCAATACACTTCCGCGCCTCCAACAACATAAAATATGAGGGGCTACTCGTAGGTCCGAGGGTTGCCTCATCCCTAAAGGTAAAATGCCTTAAGGTCAAGGGAGACCCACATATGGTGATAAAACATGTAAACGAGGGGTACAAAGTTGCGGATGACACAATGGCACTCTACCTTTAGGAGGTCCGCAAGATCGAATCCCACTTTGACAGGATTGATTTCCACTGCATCCCAAGGAGAGAAAACTATCTAGCGGATATGCTAGCTAGGCAGGCCTCATCGAAGGGGCCCAGGGAAGCATGAGTATTCATCGAGAGGCTATCTTAGCCATCGGTGGTGCACGAGGAAAACCTCCACGAGGAATATGAGCTAGAACTGACTGACCCTATGCAAGACCCGCCATGCTCGGTTGTAGGAGTGGTCATCGCAGTAACCACTAGGTCCTAGGCGGCCAAAGGTCAACTAGAAATGGGGGAGGGGTCATAGCAGGTTTCCATTGAACACGCCCCTCGTGGGGTCAATGTGCGTACTCTGCCAAGAGTGCTACCACATGAGGACAACGCCAAGGGGACAACTCTCACACCATAAGGCCCCTCTCCGGAAGCGACACCTGGATGAGTCTCCTGGTATGGTACTTGGAAAACAACCAGCTACCACATGAGCCAGAGGAGGCTTAAAAGATAGCCAGGTTGGCCTCGAGTTATGCATTGATCGAGGGTGAGATCTATAGGAAAGGAGCAGTCGGAGTCCTCAGCTGGTGCGTCACTGCAGAACACGGACACTCTCTTCTAGAGGATATACACGCTAGCCTGTGTGGCTCGCATGCCTCATTCTGTACCATCATAGGCAAGGCCTTAAGGCATGGCTTCTACTATCCCATCGTATGTCAGGACACAAGAGACCTCATCAAGAAATGCTAGGCATGTTAGTTCCACGTGAGGAAGATCCACCAGCCTGCTCAATCCTTGTAGACCATCCCTCTCTCATGGTCGTTTGCAATCTAGGGGCTAGACCTCCTAGGCCCTTTTCCCAGGGAGCCCAGGGGCTTCACCCACCTCGTAGTCATGATTGACACGTTCACAAAGTGGATCAATGCAAAGCCCCTAACCACCATCCCATTGGCCAGGGTCACCAGCTTCGTCCTAAGGAATATCTTCACGCTCTTTAGAGTGCCAAGCAGGATCATAATAGATAATAGGATCTAGTTCGACAGCCATGCCTTCATCAACTTTGCGAAGAGTATAGAACACACATATGCTTTGCGTCAGTCGCTCACCTGCAGTCCAACGGACATGTTGAAAGGGCAAACAGACTAGTCCTTAAGGGGATTAGAAGAATAGAGGAAGACAGGCTCCACGATGC
The DNA here is from genome assembly GCA_916181665.1 of Avena sativa. Taxonomy (NCBI): domain Eukaryota; kingdom Viridiplantae; phylum Streptophyta; class Magnoliopsida; order Poales; family Poaceae; genus Avena; species Avena sativa. The sequence continues at coordinate 378,865,909 of OV702290.1, read as the reverse complement.
CGGAAGAATGTGGGTAACGGAGATCCCCACTGTCCTTTGCTCTGCCAGGACCTCTCAGAGCATGGCGACATGGGAAACCCCCTTCTTCCTTGTTCACGGAACTGAGGCCATGCTCCTGGAAGAGCTAAAGCCGGAATCAACCAAGGTGCAACTCTTCGAGAAATACGACCAAGAGCAGTAGCGGGTATATGACCTCAACCTCATCGAGGAAACCAAGGAGGTATCCTACCTCCGAGCTGCCAAGTACCAATAGTCGCTCCAAGAGTATTATGATAAAAACATCCAGATAAGGACCTTCCAAATTGGAGACCTAGTCCTGCAACTGATACAGACCAATGTGGGCCATAATAAACTCATCCCAAAGTGGGAAGAACCTTATCGCATCGTGGGAAACCCCCGACCTAGTGCCTATTTGATAGAGAAGGATGGAGTGGCCTACTCCAACACATGGAATGTTTCACTGCTATGAAAGTTCTACACCTAAACAACTTTCGTAGGGGGACACACCAAATGTAATGCAACAGAAAAATGGAAAGGAGCTTAAAGGAAATCATACCCTACGTGTGCTATAAACCCGCAATATTGTGCAAACTCTAAAAAGGATGTTCGGTCGGCATCACATTCCACTCCACCACCCGAAAGCTCGGGGGCTGGTAGCAGGTCACGAGGTCAGCCGTCACAGGTAAATTTCATGGTGTATAACCTTACCAAGCTGCTCACACTCCTGAATAAACGCCCCTCTTTCCGATTCCGACCGAGCGGGTACACTCTGGGGAAGTGATAGTCTCGGCTGTTGTTGTGTGACACCACCCGCCACTAAAATTGAAGGCCTAAAAAACCTCCAGAACAGGCACCGGTAGTCGCTAATAGCAGCTAGGGAGAGTTTCTGGTTGAACCCATGCCTAGTGTCGCCTAAGTATTCACTACATGGGCACAAGCTTAGGGCTGTCTACGGTCAGGATTCTCAGATCTCTCGAGGAACGTTGATAGCAGCACAAAGGCAGATAGCTTCGTGACGAGAAAGAGTACTTGGGGCTAGCTGAAACTCACACCCACCTTAAACATGCCAGCAAACGAATTCAGGACCATGAAAGAAGTAGCAAACACCCTGTTCCGGCCATGCGCAAAAACCCATGGGTGAAATGCTTCCTTGTGCACGGGCATCCCCGCAATATCTCAACGCTACAGTCACACCCGAAACATGGGTAATGGCGACTAAGAGTATACAATGGATAATTCAGACATGAAAACATCTCAGTACTATAGTACCACCCTTGGGCATGGGAAATGGTGACTAGATTACATTACAAGGCAACATAGGAAAGACAGAACCAGCAAGCACCCACGTCACAACTCATTCCTCCAGAGATCTTGGGGCTATAGTTGACAATTGACGAATGTCATGGCCTTATCCCTCCACACCGCAAGACAAAGGTCCTCCCTACTAGGACCCAGGTCCTGCGGCATCGCCTGGGCGAGAGGACACTCCGGGAAGTTGGACTCAAGACCTTTGGATTCGGTGATCTCCACTAGAGCATTGGTTAGGACCTTCATGGCTAGCTCCCTTGCAGCGCCTAGATCAGGAAAACTGGCGGAGATCTCGGACATTGCCTTCTCGTACAAGGAGATGATCTCTTCAACACGCCTCTCCAAGAAGAACAGTACCTAGGATTGGAAGGAAGGACATTGTGCTATTATCATAGGGTAGGTGGCTCGGAGCACCCTGAGAAGTGTGGTTAGGACAAGGGTGGTGCCTTCCTTCAAGCTCCACGACTAGGTCATGGTCTCCTCCTGAAGCTTCAGCACGTGAGAATTCTCCTCATGGGATCGAGAGACCTACCCCATCATGGAGGTGATCTCATCCTCTAGTTCACCTTTCTCCGTAGTGACAGTGATGTAGTGCTCCTAAACCCGCCGACACTCCTCCTGGATGATACCTTAAGCTTCAAGTCACTGATCTAAGCTGCGATCGCTTCCTCAACACAGGCGCACACCTACTCCGGGGAAAACACCTCCCTCTAGGGCATTAAAATAGGAAATCATCAGCATGGAGTTATTATACATAGGGCAGAAAGGCTACAACACCCCTCTAGCAGACCTTAATCCATCGGGACAAGGCCACTGCATCCTTAAGGATACTGGACGATGGTGCCATAACAGCCTTCCCCGCAGCTGAAGGTGCAGCCACATAGATCATGGTAGTGTTCGACTTTGCAGAAGGTTGAAGCCTCCTCAGACGCTTGGACCTAGGGGAAAGAATTGATGGAAATATTCCCTAGAGGAAATAATAAATGTATTATTATTTATATTTCTGTTTCATAATTAAGTTTATTGTTTTGTGCTATAATTTTATTAGTTTCGAATAATGTATATTTGGAGGAAACCCCTAATACATGTGTGGAATAATAAACACCAATAATAATATCCCTAGTCATGCCTCTAAGACTAGTATGTATGTCAACGATATTTTCGGTTTCCTAGCTATAGGCAAAATGACAATGTGATTGTGGTGTTGCCAGTGAGATATGTGATTGGAGTTGTTGGAGAACAACGATGATGGATAGACCCAAACATGAAATTATCGATATTTTCTCACAAACAATCTATTGCCTTTACTAGAGATCTTGGACCATGAGACACATATGAACTTGGGTACAGTATAGAAGTGGCAAGATTCTCCAAATGTTGCTCTTTACAGAGTAATTATAAAGTTGATGCTTGTTCGTATCGGATGGTTCACCAATTATTCACATGGGGTGCTTGTGGAAATTGATGCGCCTAATGATGGAGAGATATCCTCTGGGCCCACTCATGTACTATGATGTTCGTCATCGTCTGGCCGGACACGTGATCAAGTTGTTGAACACAGGAACATCGATAGTGCAGGATAAATAAAGACTGCATACCAGGTAACAAGAATAACCTAGTGTTTCATCTCGGGCAATGTAAAGTATCGACAAATGAATACGATATGTATAGGACTCAATACTACGGGTTCACATGATAAATATCTTTGTGTTATTTGCAGGGGTTGCTACTTGTATCAAGACACTGATACTAATCATTGTTACAGAATGAGTTCTAGACATGTCCGCAAATATCCAAACCCACAGGGTTACACACTTAAGACGTTTTCGACATTTTAGAACGTGAGTGCGAATAAGATAGTTGAATGAAGTAATCCTAAAAATATGTTTCAGAGTGTCTCGGAATATTTTAGAGGTGTTCAGGATATCACTGAGAGTGGACGGAATTGTTCCAGGCATTAAAATAGGACACTGGGAACATTTTAGGAAGGTTCTGAATGAATTCGGAGGTGTTTGCGATTTAATTTGAGACGCTTTGAAATAAATATTTATATTAAATAATTAATAAGTAATTATTATTATTTATTATGCCAGTGGGTCCCTTGGGCCGGAGGACTGCATGGGCCCACTAGGCCACACGCGCACGGGGGAGGAGTCCCTGGCCGAATCAGCCAGGGCTTCCCCCATGGCCGGCGGGTGGGGCAGGGCAGGTGAGGCGGTAGGGAGGATTCCTCGAGTCTCTGACTCCCCCTAAGTTAGTTGGAGGAGGGAAGAGGAAGGAGGACTCCATGGTGGAGTCCAACTCATCCTCTCCTAGTCTCTCTCCCATTGGTGCTAAGAGGCAATTGATGAATCCTTGTAGGATTTGGAGTCCTACTCGTACTCTCACCTTAGGAGGGGAGAGACCACCTATATATATGAGGTGAGAGGGCAAGGGCAAACCACACAAGTCCCAAGGAGCCTAGCCCCAAGCCGACATCACCCTAGTCGCCTCTAATGAACTCGTCAAGGCCATGCACGGCCTTGTCCAAGAAGTAGAGGATTCTCCTGGTAAGCACGAGGAAGGTCTCGTCCTCGCGGCCGTCGAGGAGCTCAGGGGCGTTGAAGCTTTCAGGCCCAAAGGAGGGAAGAAGGACGGTGCTCTCCTTCACGAGAGCGAGGAAGGACTTCCTATGGCCATCTAGCGCTTCGCGCGCCAGACGGTCACTCTTCTCGCGGGCCTCGGCAGCAGCGGCGACATCCCTCTTTAGCGTCTAAACCTCGCTCTTGAGGGCCTCGACCTCGTGGGACGAGCTATCACGAGCCTCGACGGCGGCCTGGAGCTCCAGGCGGAGATGCGAGTTCTTCTCCTGCTCATCAACAAGAGAACATTGGGTGTCCTCCATCTTGGCGCTGGCCTAGCAAGCCTAGGGGTCGGCTTCCTCTTGGTGACCAGCCTCGCCTCGTGGGAAGCAACCTCATCCCCACGAGCGGACATATCCTTCTATCGAGAAGAGAGTTGGGCTTGCGTGGCAGCAACCTTTTCTGCCTCGGCTGAGGTACGCTGAAGCGTATCTGTAGCTTGTAGCTCTGCCTTCTCTCACTCTGCCTACACCAGCTGCTCGGCCTCGTGAAGCCACCCCCAACCCTGTACCAGCTGATGTTCCTCTACCATAGCCCCCACCATGAGCTGATCCAACTTGGCGGGAACACCGACAACGAGCCTGCCAGTAGCTCGACCCGAGTCGAACTAGCAGACGTCCCCATCACCCACACCACCACCAAGGAGTCGTCAGGATCCCTTGGCCGGCCAGAGCGTCGGACGACCCTGTGAGGACCTCAACAACAGAGGGGCGGAGGGATGGCACCGGAGCTAACCTCGATGGGCGTGAAGGGGTTGGACTTGGCGGAAGTGTCCTCTATGATGGTCACTCATGCACTCGACTTTTGACGTAGAGCTTGTTGGGAACCCCAAGAGGAAGGTATGATGAGCACATCAATAAGTTTTCCCTCAGTTATGAAACCAAGGTTTAATCGAACCAGTAGGAGCAAGGAAACACCCCAAAGGTGTTGCTAGCTGAGCTTTGGCAGGGCGCACTACCGGTGCTAGTAGCAACGTGGAGACCTGCACAACAAAACCACAGAACTTTGTCCCCAACTTGCGATGAGTTTTTCAATCTCATCGTGTTTTGTGGAAAACAAAGGATTAAACGTATTGAATGGAAAGAAGTAATAGTTTGCAAAAAGTAAACGCAAAGCAGAAACAGTTTATAGATTGTATGTAAAAGACAAGGACCGGGATCCATAGTTCACTAGAGGTGGCTCTCCTTAAGATAGATAACATGCTGGGTGAACAAATTACAGCGGGGCAATTGACAAACACCGAGAAAGCAATACATGCATATAATAATCATCTTGACTCCTTTGAGACTTGATTGGGCATTACAACATAATACATAGACCGCCATCCAACTGCATCTATGACTAATAATCCACCTTCAGGTTATCGTCCGAACCCCCTCTAGTATTAAGTTGCAAGCAACAGATTATTGCTTTACGAACTACGTGTAAAGTAAACAATACGATTGTTCTATGAACAAAGGATTGTTCTTTTCTCCCTAGTAGAAACATCACATCTAGTACCTTAGAGATTTCTGTCACTTCCCTAGATTACCAGAGGCATGAACCCAATATCGAGCATAAATACTAACTCTTGGAGTTGCTAGCATCTACTTGGCCAAGATAGCTACTAACAACAGAAAGCATGCAAGATCTCAAATAAGAAAGACATGATAGAATCAATAATCAATCTGAAATAGAATCTCAATATCCATCGGATCCCCGCAAACACAACATGTATGAATTACAAATAGATGATCTTGATCATGAACGGAGCTCACAAGATCTAAACATGAAAGCACAAAGGAGGAGAAACCAGCCATCTAGCTACTACATGGATCCGTAGTCCAAGGATGAACTACTCACGCATCACACCGGAGGCTTGCATGGTGATGAACAAGGCCTCGAGGGTGAATTCCCCTCTCCGGCAGGGTGCCGGGAAGAGCTTCAGATCCCTCCCGATCTAGGGATGGAGATGACGGCGGCTGCATACTCTTTCGTGGATTTTTGATCAGGCCCTTAGGGTTTTCGTCCCGAGGGCAATATATAGGCGGAAGGAGAGGACGAGGGGGTGCCGGGAGCGGCCACACCACCCCCTGGCGTGGGCCAGGCCTGGCCGTGTGACCAGGTGGTGTGGTGGCTCCCTGGCCCTTCTCCGTCTCGTATTCTGGCACTTGACCCCTTCCGGAAAAATAGGCACTTTGGCTTTTGTCCCGTCCAATTCCGAGAATATTAATTTTCTGACTTTCCTGGAACCAAAAACAGCAGAAAACAGGCAGCTGGCACTATGGCTCTTGTTAATAGGTTAGTCCAAGAAATCATATGAAAAGTACTCCAAAGTTGGAACAAAACACAAGAAAGTGGATAAAACCAAACATGGAACATCAAAAATTATAGATACATTAGCAATGTATCAGTCACCCCTCCAACGGGCGGAACCACGACGGTAACCATATAGACAACCGCGTCGGGGGAGCCCGGCGGAACAACAACATTCTCTACCTCAGGCCTCGCTGTCGCGGTGGCCGAATCTTCCCACTAGGGAGAGACTCCGTCTGAGCGCACCACTGATGGCCCAAAATATGTCGAGCTCGTTGGGGAATCCCAAGATGAAGGTATGATGAGAACAACAACAAGTTTCCCTTAGTTATGAAACCAAGGTTATCGAACCAGTAGGAGCAAGGAAACACCTCCAAGGTGTTGCTAGCTAGCCTTTGGCAGAGCGCACTACCGGTTCTAGCAGCAACGTGGAAACCTGCACAACACAACCATAGAACTTTGCCCCCAACTTACAGTGAGGTTGTCAATCTCACCGCTTTTGCTGAAAACAAAGGATTAAACGTATTGTGTGGAAGAAAGTAAAAGCTTGTAGAAAGTAAATAGAAAATAGTAAATAGTTGTAGATTAATGGTAAAAGAAAGGACCGGGGACCATAGTTCACTAGTGGTGGCTCTCCTTAAGATAGATGACATGTTGGGTGAACAAATTACAGCGGGGCAATTGACAAACATCAAGAAAGCAATCATGCATATACTAATCATCTTGACTCCTATGAGATTTGATTGGGCATTACAACATTATACATAGACCGTAATCCAACTGCATCTATGACTAATAACCCACCTTCATGTTATCATCCGAACCCCCTCCAGTATTAAGTTGCAAGCAACAGATAATTGCATTACGCACTGCGTGTGAAGTAAACAATACGATTGTTCTATGAATAAAGGATTGCTGTTTTCTCCCTAGTAGCAACAACACATCTAGTACCTTAGAGATTTATGTCACTTCCCCAGATTACTAGAGGCATGAACCCACTATCGAGCATAAATACTAACTCTTGGAGTTGCTAGCATCCACTATCAACACCCGGATTTTTAATCCCAGATGCCTGTTATGCCATACATCACAATCCCAGGATTACCATTTTTGCGAGACATAACAGATTGGATATCATAGTACATCATCCATTAAAACCATAATATGATCTTACACAAATAAAGGATCTCATGATCCAGTCTTAATACAAACAAGAAGTGGAATAATAAGCGTAGCGGTGCACTCCATCTTCAGTGTCACAGGCAATGCTGACGATGGGAGATAATCCTAGTTGTCGTAGCCGTCCTGCAGTCCATCTTCTTGATAGTCCTCCTCATAGTCTGGCCACGGGAATAGCCAGGGACAAAGCCATGAGTACTCTTTAAGTACTCGCAAACTATCACTAACAAGTAAGGTAGTTCTAGTAGGAATGCTAAGCTCTAAGTTTATTTGCAAAAGCTAAATTTAAACCTAAGCTGAGTTCAGAAACAAAGAAAGTTAAAATAATGTTCTAAATCACCTAAGTGGGGAACTTAGTTTTCATAGTCACAACCCTGTTGTGGTCAAGTCAAGTCACAAATTATTTCACAAGTCGTTTTGAAAACATCTGACGACGGAACAGTATGGCCACTCCAACTGTCCATGACCGCGGACGCGGCTATTCGAACAGTTTGACACTCTGTAGAGATGGTACACTTTTACCACAAAATTCGATACATCTGTCAGGGATAGCCCTGAATCATCATACTTAGTATGCGGATAATCAATCATAACCTTTCCTTTACACACTCTAGTATAAGCACCTCTCCTATGAGCTTGGGCTCCCACCCATGACCATCTCCCATCCTGGGCACTGCATAGGTGGAAATCATCAAGAAGTAGCCTCAGCTCAAACCTCTTCCACGAGGGAACCCATACTAATGCATATAAACTTCCAGCTAAGCCTTACCCAATTAAGGATTATGGTTGTACAGTAAAATTGGAATGGTATCGCATCCGAACCCAACCATCAGTTTTTATAATGGGCTAACGCTCATGCCTCAACATTTTCATCATCATAAACCATTTGGGTTTCTCAACACATGTCAAAACATCTCAATAGAATGACTCATCATTCCAAGGTTTTCATAAGCATTTCCCCAAGTATTCCCATCTAAAGTGATCAAGTTTTATGCTTAGCACTAGCCACTAAGGTTAAGGGTGTTCACTAATGAGGAGTGCTAATCTCAATCTCATGCCATAGAATGACATCTAGTATAGGCCTAGTTTTATACTCTTTATGCTATCTATACTACTTTCCAAAATCTCACAAAGCATTACTAAAAGTAAAGAAACTTTGGTAAAGTAAAAATTAAAGCTTGCAAGTAAAACTTGGGATGGGTACAAATCAAAAGGTATAACCAAGCATGCCTAATGCATCTTGCTCAGGTTATCTTGCATGGGTAACTTGTATAATTCTAGCTTGCCAATAATAGCTTGCATAGTTAAGAAACTTGCAAGTGTTAGCTTGCCTTGATTGGTGCAGTGATTGAAGTTCTCTTCGTCTTCTTCAGGGTAGAACTCCTCCTCCTCGTAGACTTGGTCGGTACCATCGTCTATAAATGAATACGGGGTACACAATCACCAAACAATACTTAACTAGTCTATTTAGCACACTAAGGCACACACTTGATGATCTAGCATCATCACAATCATCACAAGATTTAAAGAACTAGTTTCATTTATTTTATTTGAGAAAAGTAATTTCTACTCATTGAAATTAATTAAGATTTAATATTCTCCAATGAAATTATGGGATCATGTGGACACATGTCATCACCACATATTCAAATACATGGGAATGTGATTTAAAGGGTTGTTCACATTTTATAAAGTTTAAGATTATCATTTAAATGATTTAAAGTGACTAGAAAGGCCCTAATAGCCTTCCTTTGGTACTAGTCCAATGTCACTGTATGCAAACCAAAATATTATTACATATTCAGATAGTTATTGTCAAATGTGATTTTTGAGAGTTGGAATCAATTCAAAAGCTATTATGGTTGATTTTGAAAAATGTTTGAATGTAGAAAAGTCTCTGTCTTGTTATTTTTGCTATATGTGATCTCTAACACCAATTGATTTAAATCCAACAGGCTTGGATAGATATTTTAATTATCTTTCTAACAAAATTTGAATTATGCATTTTGGTGAAGTGAAACTCTCTGAAATGATTTTTGAATAAGTGGACAAAATCTAGTTTCAACTAAATTGGAAAATACTAATTTGAATCGGTGGGCTAGCGCGGGAAAGGAAATGGGCCGGCCCAGCTGCACTACGCGGGCGCAACGGGCTACTGACAGGTTGGTCCCGCGCGTTAGCGGCACATCTAACACGAAGAGGTACGAGGCAATCTCAGCGCTACGATTAGACTACGATCGAACGGTTTTGGTTCGTTGTCCCCGGTGAACAGGTCTCCGGCGAGGACAAACACTAGCGGCACGGTGGGGGTCTACGGGGGCTCACCTGGGCTCCATCTAGGCTCGGCGAAGGGGGCGTTCATGCTGGTAGATGACGGCGGTTCGAGGCATGGTCGTGGCAGCTCCTAGGGCAGCTCCAATCGACGGTGCCTCTTCTCCTCTAAAGTGGCAAACTCCGGTGAAATTCTAGCGGATGGAGGCTCGCCTTGCTCGGGGGATGGTGTGGGAGGATCAGTGGTGAGAGGGGAGTGGAATGGTGTGAGGATTGGAGGCGGAGAGGGCCTCCTTTTATAGCTCGACGAAGGGACCGAGCGGCATGGGCGCGGCTTGTCGGTGGTGACGCTACAGGCAGCTAGCGGTGCGGTTGGAGGTAGGGGCGGTGCGCTGTCTCCTGGCGGTCCTCTACGGCTTAAAGACGAGGCATGGGGCGATCACATTTGGTCTGGAGCGGAAGGTGCTCTGTACGGCAGAAGCGGTGTTCGATGCGGCGCATGGTGGGTATGGGTCAAGAGGCGGCAAACGAGGGTGTCCGGACGGCTGCTGGGGTCATGGCGGAGCAGTGCGCACGGGGTGAGGTCGAGACGCGGCCTGTGCATGCTGGTCGGGCGCAGCGCTCTGGCGCGTGCTCGGCATGGCGCAAATTTTCTGGGCGCGGCTGTTCTGAGGTGGCCCAGGGCCTGTCTTTGCTCGGGGAGGGGATAGAGAGGGGTGGTGCATTGGTGGCTACCTCCTAGACATGGCGGGAGAGAGCGGGGCGGTCTGGGGTGAGCGGTCCATGGTCGACCTGGCACGATGGCTGCGGGCGGCGGCGCACTGGTGCCAAACGGCCAAGGGGGAGAGTTGTCTGCTGCTGCTCGACACCAGGGGGAACGGGGGAGTAGAATGAGGGCCAATGGTCTAGTGATCAATGCCCAAATAGTGAAGTTAGGCAGATGTTTACACTATGCCTGCCAGGTGTTTGTTTAAATGGATGAAAGAAATTTATATTTGAATTTTTGATTCAAACTTTTTGGGTGAACTTGACTTAAGCTTGAGAGACTAGGTTTGCTTGGGATTGGCAAGGGGGATTTATTTGGTGGGTTTTTGAAAAAGTGGGATCTTCACATATGCACTTGATTCAATTTTCAAATGCCATTTAAATTGCTTTGCTAGATGTTTTTGTAAGTGTGTAAAGTGGGCCTTGGTACATCTTTACTTGGTCTAGCAAGGGGTGAAAATAAATAGAAATGTTTCTGTTAGGAATTGTCTTCTAGGAACACCTAAAGTGGCCTAGTGGATTAAAATGGTCAAAATGACCATTTGCCTTGTTTAATCGTATTTGATTTCTTTTTCTTTGGATTATGTTTGTAAATGGTCTAGATGATGTGGCACTCACCTTTAAACCATTTCACAACCTTTAGAACAATCAAGCATGGCATATACACACAATTCTATACTAATGCAAACACACATGCATCCATATGCCTTTTCTTTAATAAAAGTTTTTGGTTAACCCTAACTTGGGTGATTTGAACTTGATAACCTTGATTGAAGTTTTGGGGTGTTACAAAGCTTCCCTCCTTAAACAAAATCTCATCCTGAGACTTAAGAAAAACTAGGAACTAAAGAGATCTGGAAACTCAGTCCTAATGTAATCTTCTCGCTCCCAGGTAGCTTCTTCTTCGGTATGGTTGCTCCATTGGATCTTGAGAAATTTGATACTCCGGGTCCTGGTGGTTCTCAAGGCTTCTTCCAAAATACGAATGGGCATTTCACGATATGTCAAATCCTTATTGATATCTATGGCTCGGTGATCGATGTTCTTGAACACTTCGGTCTTCTTCGGCACTTCTAGGCATTTGCGAAGTAACGAGATATGGAACATATTATGGATGGCTTACATCTCCTCTGGCAGTTCCAGTTGATAAGATACTTCTCCTCGGCGATTCAGAATCTTGAAGCGTCCAATATATCTGGGGGCTAACTTTCCTTTCAGCTGAAAACATTGCATTCCTTTCAACGACGACACTTTGAGGTACACAAAATCTCCGATATTGAAAGTTAGGTCTCTACGTCTCTTGTCAGCATAACTCTTTTGTCTGGATTGGGCGGTCTTGAGGTGTTCACAGACTTTGTGAACCTTCTCTTCGGCTTCTCGTAGGATGTCGGGTCCGAAAATCTGACTCTTTCCTACTTGCGACCAATTCAAAGGGGTATGACACTTCCTTCCATATAAGAACTCAAATGGGGCCATTTGCAAACTGGCTTGATAACTGTTGTTGTATGAGAATTCTGCGAAAGGCAGACAATTTTCCCATTTTGATCCATACTCTAACACACAAGCTCTCAACATATCTTCTAAGATTTGGTTAACTCTTTCAGTCTGTCCGTCGGTCTGCGGGTGATAAGCTGTGCTGAAATTCAACTTGGTCCCTAATCCTTCTTAGACTTTCTGCCAAAATCTTGAGGTAAATTGGGTTCCTCGATCTGACACTATGGTCTTGGGGGTACCATGCAAACTGACAATTCTAGCAATGTACAACTCTGCTAGCTTCGAACTCTGGTAGGTTGTCTTGAAAGGTATAATATGGGCTACCTTAGACAGTCTATCAACTATGACCCAGATTGAGTCATTTCCCCTACTAGAAGTAGGCAAACCGGTGATAAAGTCCATTCCGACGGAATCCCATTTCCATTCCGGAATCTGCAATGGTTGCAACAGTCCTGCGGGTCTCTGATGTTCCGCTTTGACTCTCTGACAGATATCACACTTAGCGATGTAGCTTCCGATTTCTCTCTTCATCTTGTGCCACCAAAATTGCTCCTTTAAATCTTGATACATCTTCGTTCCTCCGGGGTGGATAGAATAAATAGTATCATGAGCTTCTTGCATGATAACTTGCTTTAGCTCTGAATCTGTTGGCACACAGATACGGCCTTTGTAGCACAGAACTCCTTCTTCATCCTCGGTGAATCCAGGTACCTTTCCTGTACCAATACAACATTTGATTCCGTCGATACTTGCATTTCCTTTCTGGGCTTCCTTGATTTGGCTGATCAAAGTGGATTGAAGTTCAATGCTAGCTAAAAATCTCTTGCTAACTAGCTCAGTTCTAAACTGCTCCAACTCTTCATGCAAACTTGGCTGGTTCTCTTTGATCATGGTGTTTAACCTACATGGCAATCTGCTAAGAGCATCCGCTACCACATTGGCTTTGCTGGGGTGATAGTGAATGTCAAGGTCATAATACTTGATTAACTCTATCCATCTCCTTTGCCTCATATTCAGCTCCTTCTGGGTGAAAATATACTTCAAGCTCTTGTGATCTGAATAAATCTCACAGGGATTACCCATAAGGTAATGACGCCATGTCTTCAAAGCTAAAACTACGGCTGCTAGTTCAAGATCATGGGTAGGGTAGTTTTGCTCATGCTGCTTCAGTTGTCGGGACATATATGCTATGACTTTGCCTTCTTGCATCAACACACATCCGATGCCAATCTTGGATGCATCACAATACACATCAAACTACTTGTTCTTGATGGTGACATCATTCAGCTTCCGGTAATCTATGCACAAACGGTTACCTCCATCTTTCTTGTCGACAAACAAAACGGGGGATCTCCATGGCGATGCGCTTGGTTGAATCAAGCCTTTCTCTAGCATATCATCAAGTTGCTTCTTTAGCTCCACTAGCTCTGAGGGGTTCATACTATAAGGTCTCTGAGCTATGGGTCCAGTTCCAGGAATTAGTTCAATAATGAACTCGATATCCCAATCTGGAGGCATACCGGGCAATTCATCTGGGAATACATTGGGGTATTCACAGACTACTCTGACTTGGTCTATGGTGGGTAGGGCTAGACTCTTGTTGCATTTGAATTGGTGGGGCAAGGTTTCTGATACATGCTCTACTGATACTCGAGAGCTACTGGTCATGGTTATGGCTTTATTGGCACAGTCGATCAATCCTTTATGTTTCGACATCCAATCCATTCCTAGTACTACTTCCAAACCTTTGGTTCCAAGTACTATTAGATTGGCATAAAAATCTATCCCCTGGATTCTGATAGGTACAACGTTGCAAATTTTTCTAGCTTTGGTGGTTGAACCAGGTATTTGAACTATCATAACATGCTTCAATTTTGTTGGTTGAATCTTACTAGTGCATGCAAATTCTTCTGTAACAAATGAGTGCGATGCTCCAGAATCAAACAACACTCTTGCTAATACTGAGTTAACAGAAACATACCTAGCACAACATCTGACGCTTCCTGGGCTTCTTTTGCATTCATGTGGAATAGACGGCCGTTGCGGTTAAGCGAATTCCCGAAGGTAAATCTTCTTCCAGGCTGAACACGACATTGCTGCTGGGCTGGGGCATTCACATTTGTGGTGGCTGCAAGATTCTTGGGACACTCGTTGGAGTAGTGACCCTTGACTCCACATTCAAAGCAAGTGATCTGGGACTTGTCTTTGGCTGCAACAGGCACGACATTGCTTCCAGTCCTTGGGGCAGTATTGTTGTTGTTGTTGTTGGACTTGGGCGGTGCACGGTTGAAAAGTTGTTGGAGTTTCCGGGGTTATTGTTGTGGTTTCCTCCGGACTTCACGTTTCCTCCGCTATGATTGGGCTATCTTGGGTGAGACATTGGGGGTCTATTGTTCCTTTGGGCATATCCTGCAGACAGGTTGGGGCGATACTTCTGGGTATTGTGGGACCCAGTCTAATGCATCATTCTACGCTTGCGGTTATCATTGGCTTGGTTGATCTTCCCTTCCATCTGGACGGCAGAATCTACGAGCTCTTCTAGGTCTTCAAAACGGATGTTGACTAAAACAGTCTGCATCTCATCATGCAGTCCGTTCAGGAATCTTTCCTTCTTCTTGGCTTCAGTGTTGATCTCATCAAGTGCATACCTAACGAGGGACAGAAATTTGTCACGGTACTCAACTACAGTCATCCTACCTTGCTTCAGTTCCTTGAACTCATCTCTTATTCTGGTGACTAAACCCTGCGGCACATGGGTGCAGCTGAACTTGATTTTGAAAGCTTCCCATGTCATCACTTGACCGTGGTTCATAGTACGGGTGCTATTCCACCAGGCTCTTGCATCTCCTGCCAGATAGTGGGTGGCAAACAGTACCTTCTCGTTGGCGTCAACTCCTGCGACTTCTAGGTTATCTTCCATGGTTTGCAACCAATCATCCGCATCCAATAGGTCTTCAGATTTGTTAAAGATAGGGGGATTGGTATTCTGAAAGTTCTTAAGCTTGGATCCATGATGATCATGATTTCCATGGCCTTGATTATTGTGGGCCATCTGAGTTATCTGTTGCAGGGTGGCTAGGTTGGCTTGGTGCTCTGCTCTACTAGCTTCACGGTCGGAAACTAGCATCTGCAGAATCTGCAGCATCGGGTCCTGCGATGAGCTGCTTCCTCCTTGGTTTCCACGAGTCATCTGAAGATTGAGATAGATAAAGGGGTAAGAGGAAAGTTCTAAGGTTCATGGTTTTGTTTTCAAAGCTAAAACTTTGAGTTTGAACTCAGGTTTTGCAAGCTAACTCCTTCTCATTCATTCAATCAAAGCACACGATACAAACACACACACCACAACATAAAAGGAAAAACAGATGGTTTTAAAAACCATTCTGTGAAGCTAAGATATAGTGGGACTGGTATAACTCCTTCCTACGGTAGTGATCAAGTGCATCTACTCATCATAAATGAAGTCGGAGTCGTCATCATCGATGTAGAAATCCATGGCATCATTCTCCAGGTAGTCATTGTCATCACGGAGGTATGAGTGAATATCTCCCTGGATGTCTTCACCTTCTTCCTCTTCTTCTTTTGCTGCAAGCTTGGATTCTTGCTCCTGGATTGTCTTCTCGAGGTCGGCCACCTTCTTTCGAAGACGAGCGATGGTGCGATCCTTCTTCTCGCATTGACGACAAAGTGATTGGCGATCCTTGATGAGCAGGGCGAAACTCTGGTCCTTTTTGGCGGCAATGGCAAGGTTGTGGTTGGCATAGGCTCGAGCATTGTCCAATTCCTTCTATCTATCATATAACAGGAAGTCAAGATTCTCCACTTGGCGCTTCATCTCCGGGTGACTTGGCATCTCCAATGGCATTCCCATAGAATCACGCCTTGCATAATGAGCAAAGCGAGTTCCCTGGATCAAGTTGACGTTGTGGCCACACAGACGGGCAAGAGCTTCATGCATAGCCCTGGCTAATCCATCTAGCCAGTTGTTCTCTCTCACAGTGAATTGAATCTTGTTGGGGGGATACCCCCAGGTAGGGTCATGCCGGGGTATAAAGGCCGAGTTAGCCGAGGTACGGCAAGGTCAAAGAAAATGCTGGCCGAGTCACCTCAAGGCAGGCCGAATCACGGAGTAACCCGGACCGGAGGATGTCCACCTAACTGAGTCCCGGCCGACGTATGTCATATGCCGACAGGATTTATGTAACTTATATGCAGGTACCCACGGGGCCGGATTAACCAGGCACGATCCGGGTTATATCAGGCTTGCAAGAGAAGGAAGGTATCTCACTGCTTAAAAGGTGGTCACTGTATGCTGGAGCGTGAGTGAAGCGGACAGAGGGAAGGACCACCGAGGCATGGCCGACAAGAGTGACGCGCCCTGTGTCGGATGACGCTGGCGCCGCAGAGGCTTACGTAGCCTCTGCATGGCTTAAGATGGGAAAAGTGACCCGGTCGGTTTGCTATTTTGGGAAGAGGCATATTCCCTGGAATATGCTTCCACGTATGCCCTAATTGGAGACCTAGCCTCCCCTTTATAAGGAGTGCTAGGGCCTCTGAAGAAGGGGTTGGTTGGCATCTGAGTAGTTGGTTCCTTAGAGAGAGGTAGTGGTGAGAGTAAGAGAGTTCTTTCTTCCTCCTCTCCCCAATACAGCTTAAGGAGCATTTGTAAACCTTGTGAACCTAGTGAATACCAAGCTTCCGCGTGTGGAATCACCACACTATCCCTCCATGGATTCCTCTAGTGCATATTGGCCCTACCTTTAGCCTATCCATGGCATCTGTCGTGACACCACCATGACAGTTGGCACCCACCGTGGGGCTAGCGGCACTAGCAGGAGTGAAGATCCGGACGGGAAACCTCATCAGCAACGGCGAGCGCATCGTCTCTGGGCTCGTTCAGCGCTATGGAGCACTAGACTACATCAGTGACAATGCTGGTTGCTTCGGCAAACGACCTCTTCCACGCAACGGCCTCTTCGTCAAGCTTGGCGCTCACAAGATCTACGTCACCGTTGATGTGTCTTGCGTTCACCAGTGGCACGTCATCGAGGGAGGCGAGCCACCACTTAGCGCGGCTCACAGGGCGCGTATCACTCCCTCCCCTGACCGCGCCGAGGTGATGATGACGGTGCCTGGCGCTAGCGTGAGCAAGGATCCGGCACCAGATCCAGAGGTAACACCCAAGGCACCAAGGAAAAGTAGAGGTCCTCCACTAGAGAGGCCAGAGAACGTGCTACAACAGGCGATAGATAGCCTAGAGAGCCCCATAGCTCTTGCGGTAGATCCGGCTCGGGCACAGGCCGAGTTAGAAGAAATTAGGTAGAAAATACTAGAAGGTGCGAAAAAGATAGCCGCGGCTCAGCAGTCGTTGAACATGACACTGCGCGAGTACGCAAGAGCAAATAAGGTAGATGTTGTAAAAGTAAAAGGGAGAAACCTCATCAGTGAAATGAACAAAGAGGGTGATACTAGAGTTGAGGAGTCAGAGAACATTTTGTCCATGGGGCTTCCGAAGTACAGTACCCCGGCAAAGAATCTCAGAGCAGCGGATGCAGCTGCATCCGAGTTAGAGGGTTTGACGGGTGAAGCCCAGCAAAGACAACAGGAGAGGGTCAATGAGTTAGTTCGGATCGCTAACAAACAAAATGAAGAGTTGCTCAGGGCTAACCCGGCAAGGGCTAGGGCTTCCAAAGTCGTTTATTCAGCGATAGGTAACCCGGAGAAATCTGCTGGAGCTGCATCGTCCCCTCATGATGGCCCAAGAAGAGAGGAAATGGTAACCTCGGCGAGGAGAAACAAACAGATAGTACCCTATGACCCGACAAGGGCAGGAAAAGGAAAAGCAGTGCAGGGAAATGAGGATCGACGAAGTGTCAGCCGAGGTGAAGCTGGCCGAGGTAACCGCGACCAAGGTAATGCCGGTGAAGGAAACACCGCAAACGGCAATGCCGGACAGCGCTCGGCGGGTGTAGGGCAACCGCAGCAGCGGAATATACCACGGCAAGAGCGAAGTGCCAACCAAGGTATGCAACAGAGAGGTGCTCCACAGGAGCAAGATAGATACAATGATGGTGATTCGGAAATGGTGAACGCAGGATACCCTAGGCCGGACTATCACGTGATAGGGTCAAGATTGGGAAGCAGGAACTTGATGCCCGACGATGCCAGGTTAAAACTGGATCGGCTCTATAGGTCGGAGCAGATTGAGGGGCAAGGTCCTCCGGGTCCAGTGTGCTTTGGGCCCCGGATCATGAAAGAACCTCCAGTGCCCAACTTTCAGTTGCCTAGAGGCACAAAAACATATGAGAATAGCACAAAGCCGGAGGATTGGTTGATCAACTATGCGACGCCGGTGAAAATTGCTATAGGCAACTTGAGATGGGATGTGAGATACGTGCCTCAGATGCTGGAGGGGCCAGCGAGAGTATGGTTAAACAATTTACCGCCCGAAAGTATCAACTGTTGGATCGATTTTGAGGAAATGTTTGTCAGTAACTTCTCGAGCACGTATCAGAGGACAAATAGGCCATAGACCTTAGCGATGTGCACGCAGAGACCAAATGAAACAGACCAGGAGTTCTTAACCCACTGGTGCACTGTGCGAAACTCATGCGAGGGCGTGATTGAGTCACAGCCAATAGCTTGGTTTGCGCAAGGGTGCAGATATGCAAGCATGCTCTGCCAAAGATTACAAAGGGATATGCCAACTACACTGGCAGAGACAATCCAGATTGCTGATTCATATGCTTTGGGTGATCTGACTCAACCCAGGCTTATGTCAAACGAGTCAAATGAGGAGTACTACCAGCAAGATGGAGCTGGATCATCCCGGCGAAATGATTACCGGGGTAAGAGAAGAGATGATAGACCGGATTACAGGTACAGTTTGCAACAAGTTGCTGTTGTGAATCAAGATCAACCCGGGGCAGGAAGCAATCAGCGTCAGAAAACTGGAGGGTAATAGTGGACTCCGAGAAACGATGGCAAGAAAACTTGGATGCTAGAGCAGAAGGAACAGTGGCAAGAAAAGAAAGACCGGCCGAGGTTAACATATGAGGCAATGCTGGATCAGCCGTGCAAATTTCACACGCCAAATCTGAGTAACCTGGTGGGTCACACGACTCGGCAATGCGAGTGGATGAGGAAGATTGAACAAAGTGGTTCGGGGAATGCTCAGGCACCTCGGAACGACCAACCTCGGCAGGAGTTACCCTATCAGCAATTGCTCTCCGGAGCGAACACGCAATAGTTAATGTTGTCACCACCTCCGCCGAGGTATGAAAACCACAAGAGGAGGGATGCAGTGCATTAGGTGGAAAATCAGCATCAGCCAGATCAAAGATATCCCGGAAATGAGGGGAGAAATGAATACAGAGAGCATCACCAGAGTTATTGCGTGTTCACCACGGAGGAAACAGATAGAAAGAGCTTGCAACACCGACATATGTAAGTGAATGCGGTTATGCCAGCAGTGACGAGGTATATGCCTTAGTCGGATCAGGAAATTACCTGGAGTATCAAGGATCATCCCAAGCTTATGCTAAGTCCTGGTTCGTATGCATTAGTGCTGGACCCAACGTTCATTGGGCCCAATATCAATGTGAGATTTTCTAAGGTGCTGATTGACAATGGCAGCAACATTAATATCATGTACGTAGATACAATGCGCAAGTTGGGTATCTCGGAGAACATGCTCCAGGCCACGAGGACAAGTTTCCATGGTATTGTGCTAGGCATTTCCTATGAACCCATTGGCAAGGTCCGGGTTGACGTATTATTTGGCACACGAGATAACTGCCGAACTGAGAATTTGGAGTTTGAGGTTGTGAACTTAGAAAGCGCATATCACGTGTTACTCGGTAGGCCAGCCCTGAACAAATTCATGGCAAGTTGTCACATCAGCTACCTGAAGATGAAGTTGCCTGGGCCAAATGGAGTAATTACCATAGCAGGAGATTTCCGACGTTCCTTTGAGTGTGTGTCGGCCAGGTCTAACCTAGTCGAGTCACTTGTGATCGCATAAGAAAAGAGAAAGATCCAGGAAGTAGCGACATTGGCTCAATCCGCATAGCAGTATATGCCGGCGCTGAGTAACCCGCATGGAAGTGTCTCATTTCAAGCAATAAAGGATACAAAGAAAGTACCTGTTGATGATCTGTTCCCAGAGCGCACCGTAACAATTGGTGTCGGGTTAACTGACAAATAGGAAAGCGAGCTCATCAACTTCCTCCGTGAGAATCGAGATATCTTTGCTTGGTCCACACAGGACTTGCAAGGTGTTCCGAGGGAGTTGGCCGAGCACTCTTTGAATGTGAGACCCGGAGCAAAGCCGGTGAAGCAACCTCTCTGCCGCTTTGCCGAAGACAGGAGAAAAGTCATTGGAGATGACATAGCTCGGCTCCTAGCAGCTGGGTTCATCATGGAGGTACTTTACCCGGATTGGCTATCTAATCCGGTGCTGGTGGAAAAGAAGAAAGATGATCTGAATGTGGCAGTGGTTTGGCGCATGTGCATCGATTACACGAACCTGAATAAGGCGTGTCCAAAAGATCCATTCCCACTACTAAGGATAGATCAAGTCATAGATTCTACTGCTGGATGTGAGCTGTTGTCATTCATAGATTCATATTCTGGTTTCCAGCAGATACCTCTGAACCCGAATGATCAAATAAAAACTATGTTTATTACCCCGTACGGGGCTTATTGCTATCACACCATGTCTTTCCGTTTACGTAATGCAGGGGCAACGTACCAAAGATGTATGCAAAAATGTTTACACAATCAAATTGGTGGAAATGTGCAAGTATATGTGGATGATGTGGTTATAAAAACCAAGGAAAGCAAAACGCTCCTTGACGATATCAGGCAAACATTCGCGAACCTAAGGAGGTTCCGGATGAAGCTTAACCCGGAGAAATGTACCTTCGGTGTCCCGACTGGAAAATTACTCGGATTTCTCGTCTCCAACCGGGGTATCGAAGCTAACCCAACTAAAATCCGGGCCATAGAACGAATGGAATTGCCGAAGTGTCTTAACGATGTCCAGAAGTTCACTGGTTGTCTGGCATCCTTAAGTCGGTTCGTATGTCGGATGGGAGAAAAGGCATTGCCTCTCTATCAACTAATGAAAAAGTCAGACAAATTCGTATGGACACCGCAGGCCAATGAAGCCTTCATTCAGCTAAAGAAAATGTTAGCCACTTCACTAGTGTTAGCCTCTCCACTATCAAAAGAGCCAATGTTGCTCTAGGTAGCCGCAACCAACCGAGTTGTAAGTGCAGTAATAGTGGTAGAGCGCGACGAAGAGGGTAAGTCGATGCAGAGGCCAGTCTATTACCTGAGTGAGGTATTATCAGCATCAAAGCAGAACTATCCTCACTATCAGAAAATGGCATATGGTGTATATATGGCAACAAAGAATCTGAAGCACTATTTTGAAGAACACCCCATTAAAGTGATATGTGAATACCCCATATCTAAGATAATGAGCAATAAGGATGTGAGCGGCTGGATCACAAAATGGCGATTGAACTAGCCCCTTATGCTCCACAATTCGACAGAAGAGATGCGATCAAGTCTCAGGCCGTGGCCGACTTTTTCGTGGATTGGGCCGAGATGCAATATGAGCCACCATTGCCAGATCCAAACTACTATAGAATGCATTTTGAGGGATCAAAGACAAAAACTAGGTTAGGCGCCGGAGTTGTGCTTACCTCACCCAAGAAGGACCAGCTGAAGTATGTGCTGCAGATCCATTTCGCAGCATCAAACAATGTTGCAGAGTATGAAGCACTTGTGCATGGGCTCAAAGTGGCAAAAGAAATTGGAATACGTCGGATCCAATGCTTTGGTGACTCGGATTTGGTAGTTCAGCAAGTCTCGGGGCAATGGGATGCACTGGATGCAAACATGGAATTGTACAGATTTCATGTGCAAAAGATATCAGGATACTTCGAGGGATGCGAGTTCCATCATGTACCCCGGCTGGAAAATGAGGCTGCCGACGTACTGTCGAAACTCGGATCAACCCGGCAAGCGATTCCACCGGGTGTAGCACTAGAGCACCTCAGAAAGCCATCTATCAGGCCATCCCCAGAATCCGAGTCAATATATATCCCGACAAATCCAGAGTCGGAAGCTGTGCCCATGGACATTGACGTGGGAAGTGGTTCAGGTAACCCGGGGACTGCTTCGCGAAACCCAGGGACCGCGCATCGTGATCCGGCAGAGGTTATGCCGGTAGATAGAATGGAAGTGGACGAGGATGTGTTTCCAGTGCGAGCCATACCAGCTTGGGCACTTCCCATATTCCAGTTCCTAAAGGATGGATCCTTGCCCGATGAAGAAGTGCTTTCAAGGCAAGTATAGAGGCGCGCAAAGGCATACACGATTATCATTGCTGAGCTATACAAGAGGAGTGTCACGAACGTCCTGCAACGGTGTGTTGACCCGGAAGAGGGGCTTGACATCATCCGAGATATACATCAAGGGGAATGTGGGCATCACGCCTCGTCCAGGGCCTTAGTGGCAAAAGCTTTCCGGCATGGTTTGTACTGGCCAAGTGCCTTGGAACAAGCAGAAGATCTAGTAAGAAAATGCAATGGTTGTCAGAGGTATGCTACCAAGACACACATGCTAATGTCGGAGCTCAAGACCATACCAATTACCTGGCCATTCGCTGTATGGTGTTTGGATATGGTTGGTCCATTTAAGCCAGCGAGAGGGAACATGACCCATATCTTGGTCATGGTTAACAAGTTTACGAAGTGGATTGAAGTAAAGCCAATAAGAAAATGTGATGGAGCTACAGCCGTGATATTCCTCAAAGATATCATCTTGAGATATGGCTATCCTCATAGTATCATAACAGATAACGACACCAATTTTACTGAAGGTGCATTTGCACGATTCTGCCGAGATAAAAAGATCCGGCTGGACGTTGCCTCGGTAGCCCACCCTGCATCGAACGGACAAGTGGAAAGATCCAACGGATTAGTGTTATCCGGGATAAAACCCAGGCTCATTGAGCCGCTACAAAGATCAGCGGGGTGCTGGATAGAAGAACTACCAGCGATATTATGGAGTTTAAGAACAACTCCGAGTTGATCAACATGCTATACGCCATTCTTTCTGGTATATGGGGTAGAAGCTGTATTACCAGCCGACATAGAGCATGATTCGCCTAGAGTCACCCAATAAACAGAGGCCGAAGTGCGAGAAGCCCGGCAAAATGATGTTGATCTGCTGGAAGAAGCGAGAGAATTTGCATTGTCCAGATCCACCATATATCAGCAAAATCTCCGACGCTATCATAGCCGGAAAGTAAACCCCCAAGTCTTCCGGGAAGGTGATCTGGTAATTCGGCTGGTACAACATACTGCTAGCATGCATAAATTATCCCCCCATGGGAAGGGCCATTCATTGTGAGCAAAGCATTGCACAATGACTCTTATTACCTCATCGATGCAAAACCACAGGAGAAGAACAAGGCGAACAGGTCCGGCGAGGAATCTAAGCGTGCATGGAATGTAGCTCTACTGCGTCCGTTCTACACTTAACAAAGAAGTGTGTGTATCCGAGTCTCTCATATGTCGGTATGTATGTCGGCAATGAATTTATCAATGAAATCTTGGCACCTCGAGCAGTAACTTGGGGACTGCCTTAGTGATATTTGTTGTCTTCTATATTTGTTGTTTATATGTCGGCTGGCGTAAGTTGCTTCTAGCTAAGCCGGATTAGTAGTGTGTGAGCACCAAAAACTCAACTCTTCGACTTGCTGCTGTCCAACAAGAATTGGCTTCATGGCAAGCAAGAGAACAAGTTTGGAATTGCGCAGCACACGAAAAACGACTAAGGAAAAGAACTTAATCGAGATGACATTTGTTATTCGGACTAACCTGATGTTTACTTTACATTTACTATGCTAGATTACTTTGAGCTAAGCCTAAAGTTTTTGACTATTGTTAAGTCAATTTTTGAAACTCGGACTCATACGTCACAAAACCGAATCAGGGTAGACGCGAGCCTAGCCATGCAATTGAAGGAACAAGAAAATGAAACTCGGGGACTACACCCAAGATAATCCAGCATAAATAACTCGGTAGCAAAACATAATCAGTATGCTTAATACATCTGCACCCGGCATACCGGGGATCTGATAAACTTCAAAGTGTTTTTTGATGCTCAAGGAGCAGTAGGAGGAGGTAACTCGGTGCCAGCAGGTGGAACTCCGGCCTCGGCTTCATCGTCATCTTCATTTTCTTCGACGTCCGAGGCTTTGTCCTCTCCCTCCTCATCCGAACCATCTTCGACATACTCGTCGTCAACAGCGCCGAGAAAGCTTGGTCCCTCGTTCCATTGATGGATGGGGGCAAACTGAATGAGGTTATGGGCGCAAGCCTTGCACCGAGCTATCCAATCCGGGTCATTTGACAACCTTGATCCGGTGCGCAAGCGCTCGAGAAGATTCAGATTTAGTTTCTCATACCATGTGAGCACAAAGTGAAGGACAGTATCAGCTCTAGCACGAGCAGCGAATTCCCTCCAGAGATCAAGCTGGGTCTCGCAATCCATAACCCTGTTGATCAAAGCAGTGGATCCCTTCGGAACATCCTCTTGAGGCCAAAGGGCGCGAAAGATCCGGACGGTTGCGTCTAGGATATCCGAACCATAGTTTTTTATAATCTCAATGCGAGAGGATAGGCTGACCAGCAAGTCCTCCATGTCAAAGGGAATGGTTTGAGATCCTGGACCAGTTGGAGTACCCCTCTGCTGGCAGAACTTGGCAACGGCAGTAGCCGCAATGGCATTACCCTATGGGAACTTGCCTAAAAACAAAACAAGTGAGGTGAGGAAAAGAACTTAACCCGGAGAAATACATGTCGGCTGAAGGAAAGGAGTTTACGTGAGATATGGATATGGATCCGGGTCAGCTCCTTGGTGTAATTATCACGTCTCTCCTGAAGCTTTTCAAGTTCAGCGTTAGCCGATCCAAGCTTGACGTCGGCCTCCTTCAGCAATTCTTGATCCTTTGCAAGTTGAAGGTTGAGATGTTCTCGTTCCTCAGTGAAGTCTTGGCCAGCTTTATCCATCTCAGTCTTGTGGAGCGCCTTGAGCTTTTTCATTTCAGCCTTGAGCTTGGAAATTTCAGCATCTTTGGCCCGGAGAATGGCAAGTTCGTCGTTCTTCTTCTTGAGCTCGGCCTGATGTTGTCCTGCTTGTTCGAGAAAATGCAGCATCATATCAGGCACGGGCACACTATCTTCAAGGAATGCTGCAACGGTGTGTTAACCCGGCAGAGCCGAGGCATAAATATCTGCCGAGCCAAGAAGAAAAGGAGAAAGAGCGCAGAAGGAGATTAGCCAAACCGAGTTACCTTTTATCTCGTCCAAGTTTTTCCTCATAATGGTATTCTCGGCCTCCACTCTGGCCGTGCAATCCGAATGACAAATTAATCCAGCGAGAAAAGACAAAGAAAGATGGTAAAAAAGGCAAAGAGAAAACTTACCCCTTTTTTCAAACTCAGCAAGAAGTGCAGAATGATTCGAGCGCAGCGCCTTGTGTGTGTCCAAGAGGCGCTGAAACTCAGCACTCCGACGATTGGTGGTGACCTGAGAAAAGCAAAGTTGACTTAGTTATGTGCATATTCAAAGTGTACAAGATCCGGGCCAAGTGGAACTTAACCCGACTCTAGGTGTGTGCATATTCGAAGTGTACAAAATCCGGGCCAAGTGGAACTTAACCCGGCTCTAGGTGTGTGCATATTGGAAGTGTACAAAATCCGGGCCAAGTGGAACTTAACCCGGCTCTAGGTGTGGGCATATTTGAAGTGTACAAGATCCGGGCCAAGTGGAACTTAACCTGGCTCTAGGTGTGTGCATATTCGAAGTGTACAAGATCCGGGCCAAGTGGAACCTAACCCGGCTCTAGGTGTGTGTATATTCGAAGTGTACAAGATCCAGGCCAAGTGGAACCTAACCCATCTCTAGGTGTGTGCATATCTGAAGTTACTAAGGAGCTACGCTAGTTTGCTAAGGAGCATCTGGCCGAATAACAAGTTACTCCCCCGGAGGCTCGGGGACTAATGGTTATATCTCTAAGCATTCGTGCATGTTACAGAAAAGATAAAGTAGCGTACCTCCATCATCCGGCTAGCAAGGTTGATAGCCTTAGCTGTTGTGTTCATTTGTGCGCTAAACTCGGCGGGCCCAAACTTTTCCAGAAGATCGTCATTGGGATCGACGAACTCCGCTTTGTTCCACTTATTGACGTATTCGATTAGGGCCGGAGGATAGCGCTCTCCATTAAGCATGTGGGGCGCAATTAGACCCTTGGCGTGGGCCTCCCTCCTTTCAATTTGGGAAGTAGCAGGGCTGGTGTGCAATGCAAGTTGCGTGCTAGCTGACCTGGGGGAGGCATCCTTCTTCGGCAGACTTTTCTTCAGAAGCATGGACGCGAGCGTGCACTGTCCAGCTTCGATGGATGATGCCCTAGCGGCGTTAGAACATTTCTTGCCCTTGGGCTGCTACTGAGAGGCTGAGGTTTGAGCTGCGGATTTGGAATTGGGTGCAACCTTGGTGCTAGCTGGGTCTTCTCGCCGAGCCTTGGAAGACTCGGACGAGGCGGAAGGAGTTGGTGCTGATGCTGGTACTTGTGGTGCTGCTGTTGGTGTTGGTGCTGGTGCTGGTGCTGGTGCTTGTGCTGGTGCTGGTGCTGGTCTTGGCGGTGGTGCTGTTGGTACCTCGGAGGTGGCAGGTTGCGGCTGAGCTAATGAGGAGCTAGGAACATCCGCTACCTCGGCTGTACCACTTCCCCCTGCTTCGAGGTTGACTTCCTCTGGACAAGGTGAGTTGTGACCTGGAGCAGCTGCTGAACCCTCCTGAATGGGGCTCAATGGGCGTGTATCGTCGCCACGAGGGGGAGATGGGGTATGCCGGAGAGGCGAAGCGATGCCGGAGCCGCTCTGAGGAACCTCCACCGCAGCCCTACCAAATCAAATGATGAATAACAAGTTATAACAAAAGAAAGGCACATAGATAGAAAACATGAAGCAAAGAGTTAGACAAAGAGAAAAGTGACTTACTCGTTAGAGGTCAAAGGCTCCTTGGGCTTTCGAGCTCTCTGGACTATGGCCTTTGTTAGAGGCTTGGTGGCGGTCTTGTCTGCGGACTTCTTCCTCCTCTTGGTTGTTTTGGGAGGTCCGGAAGAAGCAGCGGAAGTGACAGCCCATTTCTTGGACGCCGCTGGGACCGGTTCACCCATAGCAAGAGGGGGATCTTCATGGATCTGCCCTGCCGGGTTAGCTGAAGCCGGAAATGCGTAAGAAAGGGGTACGGCGTCAAATGCTTCCATCACCTCAACGTCGGAATCATCTTCATCGTCAGGCCAATCTCTTAAGGAAGAGAAGTTACCAGTGGATCACTTGGTTTCATCCGGGAATGGCAGGAACATTTCCTGATCTGGCTCCTCCTCGTCTGAGGCAAGTCGATCCTTCGCCCATTTGAGGGAAGGCTCGGTGCCATCTTCAAGGGTTTGCTGAAGAAACAACTAAGAAAGAAATACAAAAGGATCAAATGAGTAGCATACTCTGACATAGGATATAACTCGGAAAGAAACTGAATCACGAGATTTACCGAAGGAGGAGGCTTGTCCCGGCAATAATGCTCCAATCCCCACTCCCAATCAGCAGAGAAGTCCTTGTCGGTCGTAAAAAGGGCCTTGACCTGGCGGAATATCTCGGTGTTGTTCAGTTCAAAGGAAGAAGTCTGATTGGGGTCAAGACGCCAGCTCATATGGCAAAGCTTGTGCGTGCGCTTCTGGAGAGGGGAGATCGGGCTGCGAACGAAAGTGATCATCGTGTCCTCGTTGCGCAGCCCCAAATCCTTCAGCTCCTGGAACCGCTTGTTGAGTTGATTCGCCAAGATGGTGGGTTTCTTGGAAACCCGGTCCCACAAATCCGGATTAGGAGGACCCGGAGCATATGGGCGCAACCGGATTAGGTCTTCATCCGTGCCATTTCTGACATAGAAGAAAGTTTGGGCCCAACCCTTGCAGGAATCAAGCCCCGTAACCCGGGGAAAGACGGATTGTTTCCAGGGACAAATAGAGGCAGCATCGAATTGTGTCAGATGTTTATCCTCCGGGTCATGCAGTTTATTCAGAATCACGTTCCTTCGCAGACCGAAGAACCGGGTCCAAAGCTCTTTCGTGGGCCACAGGCCGACATATCCTTCTACGGTGGAGGCAAATGAAGAAAGGGACGTGATGTCATTCGTCGGGAGATGGTGAGGTTGGAGTTCGTAGATATTGAGGAAGTCATAGAAAAAGTCGCTCACGGGCAGGCCGAAGCCGCGCTGAAAGTGAGAGAGGAACACGTCAAACTCACCGGATTGGGTGAGGGAGCGAGCTCCTCGGAGGCAAGACGGGCAGTCATGCCCTCGGGGATGCGGCGGGTGCGGTAGAGCCAGTCCAGGTCGTCCTGGCACACCCAGGAACCGGCCCAGGCACCGCGCTCCGTGTTCTCCGCCACCTCCTCCATCTATGCTTCGGCGATGGCGAGCTCCTCTTCAGTCATATCTAGATCACTGTCCTCACCGGCCCTATCGGAGGTGGGAGGCAGAGACTTGGACTGGTGCGGACCCGTGACGGTGGAGTTGCACGGGAGCGGCAGCGAGGCAGGTGCAAGAAAGCACAGTGCGGCGGCGGCGGCACTGTCGCTAGGAAGAAGAAGAGGCAGAGGGGCGCGAGAACGGGAAAATGGCCAAGGGGCGCGCCCCTCCCCTATTTAACCACGCCCAGCGGAGGTAGTGGGATCATGCAGTGCATCAAGGCCACACGGTGTGGCCGTCTATCTACCGGGTCTGCCAATCAGAGGCGAGCCACAGGAAGGACCACAGGGCACAGGGGATCCCACGACGCGACGTGGTGATACAGTTAACAAGGAGGCAGTCACGATGTGACGTGTGCAACAGTAACACCTGAAAATAAATGCAGTAACTGGCGCAGGCTCTTAAAATGAGGCAAGATAATGATTACCCTCCACATGGGACGTGGGGAAGCGTACAAGAGAAGGAAGGATAACCCGGAAAACTAAAAGGTGACCCGGCCTACGAGTGAAAACTCGGAATGTGCCAAGGGAAAGTTAGCCCATAAAATCCGGGCTATGAGGTAACTCGGAAAAGGGAGAAAAAGGCTCGGTAAATTGAACCTGCCGTGGCCTTAGCGGCTGAAGCTGCTAAGACTACACCAGCTTCGGGGACTAATGTTGGGGGGATACCCCCAGGTAGGGTCACGCTGGGGTATAAAGGCCAAGTTAGCCGAGGTACGGCAAGGTGAAAGCAAATGCTGGCCGAGTCACCTCAAGGCATGCCGAATCACGGAGTAACCCAGACCGGAGGATGTCCACCTAACTGAGTCCCGGTCGACGTATGTCGTATGCCGGCAGGATTTATGTAACTTATATGCAGGTACCCACGGGGCCAGATTAACCAGGCACGATCCGGGTTATATCAGGCTTGCAAGAGAAGGAAGGTATCTCGTTGGTCAAAAGGTGGTCACTGTACGCTGGAGCGTGAGCAAAGCGGACAGAGGGAAGGACCACCGAGGCATGGCCGACAAGGGTGACGCGCCCTGTGTCGGATGACGCTGGCTCCGCAGAGGCTTACGTAGCCTCTGCATGGCTTACGATGGCGAAAAGTGACCTGGTCAGTTTGCTATTTTGGGAAGAGGCATATTCCCTGGAATATGCTTCCACATATGCCCTAATTGGAGACCTAGCCTCCCCTTTATAGGGAGCGCTAGGGCCTCTAAAGAAGGGGTTGGTTGGCATCTGAGTAGTTGGTTCCTTGGAGAGAGGTAGTGGTGAGAGTAAGAGAGTTCTTTCTTCCTCCTCTCCCCAATACAGCTCAGGGAGCATTTGTAAACCTTGTGAATGTAGTGAATACCAAGCTTCCGCGTGTGGAATCACCACACTATCCCTCCCTGGATTCCTCTAGTGCATATTGGCCCTACCTTTAGCCTATCCATGGCATCTGCCGTGACACCACCATGACAAATCTGTTGGAATTATGCCCTAGAGGCAATAATAAAGATGTTATTATTATAATTCTTGTTCATGATAAAGTTTATATTCCATGCTAGAATTGTATTAAGCAGAAACTTTAATACTTGTGTGGTTTGTGAACAACACCGTGTTCCTAGTACGCCCCTATGGACTAGCTCATTGATCAATGATGGTTAAGGTTTCCTAACCATAGACATGAGTTGTCAATTGATAATGAGATCATATCATTGGAGAATGATATGGTGGATAGACCCAAACTAAGCAAAGCAATTAGATCGTTTCATCGTGTTCATCTTTGCGAAGCTTTTCCTATGTCAAATATTGTATTCCTTAGACCATGAGATAATACAACTCCCTGGTATCGGAAGAAAGCTTTGAGGTCATCAAACGTCATCCTATGAGAGGGTGATCATAAAGGTGTCTCTCAGGTGATCGGAAAGTATCTGTTGGGTTGTATGTATCGAGATGGAATTTGTCCCTCCCAAGTCGGAGAGATATACTTCGGGCCCACTCGGTAATCGATATCAACACCGCTTGCAAGCATGTGGTTAAGGAGTTAATCACAAAGTGATATCGGATTACGGAACGAGTAAAGTACTTGCTGTGAACGAGATTGAACTAGGTATGACGGTACCGACGATCGAATCTCGGGCAAGTAAAATATCGCGAGACGAAGGGAATATATATATGGGATTGATTGAATCCTGGCATCGTGGTTCATCCGATATGATCATCGATGAATGTGTGGGAGTCAATATGGGTGCCCAGACCCCGCTGTTGATTATTAATAGAAGATCATGTCTGCATATTCTCGAACCCGCAGGGTCACACACTTAACGTGTCTCGACGCTAGGATAGATTGGATACTTGGTTTATGAATTTTTGTTCGGAGTCTCGGATGGGATCCGGGACATCACGAGAGGTTCCGGAGTGGTCCGGAGAATAAGATTCATATAAGGCAGTGCAGTTTTTGGAGTTCGGAATTGTTCCGGATTAATCGGTATTGTACCGGAAGCTTCTAGAACCTTCCGGAAGGGGGCCAACGTGGTCCCACCTTCTGGGAGGGGGCATGGGCCTATGAGGGAGTGTCCTGGCCGCATTGGGCCAGGGGCACAAGGCCCCATAGGGCCCAGCCGATTCTAGATAGATTTAACTCGTTTAAATCTAGAGATAGAATTTCTAGATAAGGGAAAGTTTAAATCGTTTAAACTGGAGATAGAACCCTATCCCCCCACTCCTCCTTATCCCTTGGCCGCCGGCCCAAGGCTTGGAGGAGGGGCTAGGGCTGGCCGCCCCCTCCCCCTCTATATATAGAGGGCTAGGGCGCCCCTCCTCCATACACCTTCCTCCAAGCCCTAGTTGCCCTGCTGCCCTCCTCTCTCCCTCCCGACTGTTTGTAGGCGAAGCCCTGCAGCAGAAATTCTCCACCATATACACCACGCCGTCGTGTTGTAGATCCAATCCATCTCTCCACCATACTTGCTGGTCCGAGGAAGGAGGAGACGTCGAGGTGCCGCACGTGTGCATCTCACGGAGGCACCGCCACTTGTGGTGCTGGATCGGATCGGATCGCGAGGAGGAGAAGCGAGTACGACTACATCACCCACATTCCGACGAACATTCCGCTGTGCGAATCTTCAAGGGTATGAAGATCCAATCTAATCTCTCTCGTTGTTTGCATCTCCTAGATTAGATCTTGGCTTTCCCTCTGTTCGCTCCGTAGAAAATTTTGATTTACTATGCTGCGAAACCCTTCAGTGGTATCAGAGCTAGATCTATGCGTAGATGTGATTCACGAGTAGAACGCAACATGGTTGTTGTGGGCGTTGATGTTTTCTGTTGCAAACCTCTTGTTTGTGTTCTTCTTATGTCGCGGGATAGTGAGATTGAAGCGGTCCAGGCCAACCTTACGCGACGTCGTTCGCGAAACCGGCTCCGCACTTGACGTGTGGCTTGTACCACACATGCGGCTGGTGGATGTCAGTTTCTCTCACTATAGTTGTCATGGGATTAACACCGGAGTTTGGCAACCATAATATCACCGTTGTGGCTTTCCGTAGGTAAGAATCGTTCTTAGCATCTACTCCCATGAGCCACGTAAAACATGCAACAACAAAGTAGAGGCGTCTAACTTGTTTTTGCAGGGAGTGTTTTCTGTGATATGGTATGGCCCAAGATGTGATGTGTATATTGTATGCGATGATCATGTTTTGTAATGTTTCACGACTTGCATGTCGATGAGTACACAACCGGCAGGAGCCATATGGTTGTCTTTATAATTGTGTATGACCTGCGAGTCAACTTCTTATACGCCATGTAATAGCTTTACTTTATCGCTAAGTAGTTAGCAATAGTTGTAGTTGCTATTCGTGGTGGAGGCAATCATGGTGGAGTGATGGAGATCATGCCGGAACGCACAAGATGGAGATCATTGCGCGAAGATTGGCTATACCATGTAACATAAAGTTATATGCATGTGATGTTTATCCTTTTATGTATCTTATTATGCTTAGATCGCGACGGTAGCATTATAAGATGATTCCTCACTTAAAGATCAAGATAAAACTGTGTTCTCCCCAAGTATGCACCGTTGCGAAAGTTCGTCGTGTCCAAGCATCACGTGATGATCGGGTGCTACAGACTCTACGCTCACATACAACGGGTGCAAGCCAGTTTTGCACACGCGGAAATACTTGGGTTTTACTTGACGAGCCTAGCATGTAAAAACATGGCCTCGGAACACACGAACCGAAAGGTTAAGCATGAGTTATATGAATGATATGATCGACACTTTGTTGTCCACCATTGAAACCACATCTCTTCTCGTGAAGATCGGATTAGGTGTGGTGAATTTGGATCGTGTTCACTAAACAACTTGAGGGATGTTGAATTTAGTGGGAGTTCATCTAGTAATTTGATTAAAAGTTGAACTATTTATCATGAACATAGTCTAAATTGTACTTGCAAATACTGTAGATCACATGGCCAAGTCCAACTTCAACTTCAACGTTTTTGCTGAGAAAGAAAAGCTTAGAAACAATGGGTCTAACTTCACCAACTGGTTCCGCAATCTAAGAATCATTCTGTCTGGCAGACAAAAGGACTATGTCCTTGAGAAAGCGTTAGGTAACCCCCCCGCTGCAACTGCGCCGGCTGATGAGAAAGCTGTCTATCAGTCGCGCAAAGATGATTATGGTGTGATTAAGAGCACCATGTTGTTTGCTATGGAACCGGAACTTCAAAATCGTTTTGAAAACTATCCCGGGCCCTTTGAGATTCTCGAAGAGTTGAAAACCATGTTTCAGACTCAGGCCCGTTCTGAGAGATATGAGATCTCCGAGAAGTTCTTTAACTGCAAGATGGAGGAAGGGAGTTCTGTTAGTGAGCACGCCATTAAGATGTCGGGCTACACTCAACGCCTTGAGCAACTGGACTGCAAGATTCCAGAGGAGCTCAAGATTGACAGGGTTCTGCAATCACTCCCTCCCAGCTACAAAAGTTTTGTAGTGATTCATAATTAGATTGGTTCCACTGATACGATCACCGAGCTCTTCGCAAAGCTGAAGGCTGCGGAGGTGGACATCAAGAAGTATAATCATGTGTTGATGGTCAACAAGCCCTCCTTTAAGAAAGGTAAAGGTGCAAAGAAGCCCTTCAAGAAGGGCGGCGGCAAGCGCAATGCCCCTGCTGAGAAGAAGCTCAGGGCTGGTCCCAAGCCGGAAACTGAGTGCTTCTATTGCAAGGACAAGGGTCACTGGAAGCGCAACTGTCCGAAGTACTTAGCGGACAAGAAGGCTGGCTCCATCAAAGGTATATTTGATATACATGTTATTGATGTTTTCCTTACTAGCCCTCGTTGTAGTTCCTAGGTATTTGATACCGGTTCAGTTGCTAATATTTGTAACTCGAAACAGGAGCTGCGGAATAGACGGCGGCTTGCGAGGGATGAGGTGACGATGCGCGTTGGCAACAGATCAAGAGTTGATGTGATGGCCGTCGGCACGCTCTCCTTAGTTTTACCTTCGGGATTAGTTTTAAACCTTAATAAATGTTATTATGTGCCTGCGTTGAGCATGAACATTATTTCTGGATCGTGTTTATTGCAAGACGGTTATTCATTTAAATCAGAGAATAATGGTTGTTCTATTTATATGAGTAACATCTTTTATGGTCATGCACCTCTTGTGAGTGGTTTATTTCTTCTAAATCTCGAAAGGGATGAAACACACATCCATAACATTGAGGCTAAGAGATGCAAAGTAGATAGTGATAATACTACTTATTTGTGGCACTGTCGTCTAGGTCATATTGGTGTAAAGCGCATGAAGAAACTCCATTCTGATGGACTTTTGGAGTCTCTTGATTTTGAATCATTTGACACATGTGAACCATGCCTCATGGGCAAGATGATCAAAACCCCGTTCTCCGGTATGATGGAGCGAGCAACGGACTTGTTGGAAATCATACATACCGATGTATGCGGACCGATGAGTGTTTCGACGCGCGGTGGATATCGCTATTTTCTCACTTTTACCGATGACTTAAGTAGATATGGGTATATCTATTTAATGAAACATAAATCTGAAACGTTTGAAAAGTTCAAAGAATTTCAGAATGAAGTGGAGAACCATCGTAACAAAAAGATTAAGTTTCTACAATCCGATCGTGGGGGCGAATATTTGAGTTATGATTTTCTCACGCATCTCAAAGCAAGTGGAATCGTTTCACAACTCACGCCACCCGGAACACCATAGCGCAATGGTGTGTCTGAACGCCGGAATCGAACCCTATTAGATATGGTCCGATCGATGATGTCTCTTACTGATTTGCCGTTATCATTTTGGGGTTATGCATTAGAAACCGCTGCATTCACTTTAAATAGGGCTCCATCTAAATCCGTTGAGACGACACCGTATGAACTGTGGTTTGGTGCTAAACCTAAGTTGTCGTTTCTTAAAGTTTGGGGATGCGAAGCTTACGTCAAGAAGTTGATGCCGGACAAGCTCGAACCCAAAGCGGAGAAATGCGTCTTCATAGGATACCCTAAGGAAACTATTGGGTATACCTTCTATCACAGAACCGAAGGCAAAGTGTTTGTCGCAAAGAACGGTTCCTTTCTTGAGAAGGAGTTTCTCTCGAAAGAAGTGAGTGGGAGGAAAGTAGAGCTAGACGAGGTTATTGAACCTTCTCTTGAATTGGAGAGTAGCGCAGCACCTGAAATTGTTCCAGTGCCGCCTGCACCAACAATAGAGGAAGCTAATGACAAGGATCATGAAGCTTCGGACGATGCTGCTACTGAACGTCGCAGGTCGACAAGGTCGCGTGCCCCTCCTGAGTGGTACGGCAACCCTGTCTTGACTGTCTTGTTAGTAGAAGACAGTGAACCTACGAACTATGAGGAAGCGATGATGAGCCCAGACTCTGAGAAATGGCTAGAAGCCATGAAATCCGAATTAGGATCCATGAGCGAAAACCAAGTATGGACTTTGGTGGACCCTCCTAGCGACCGAAAGGCCGTTGAGTGCAAATGGATCTTCAAAAGGAAAACGGACGCGGATGGTAATGTTACCGTCTATAAAGCACGGCTTGTTGCGAAAGGTTTTCGACAAGTTCAAGGTGTTGACTACGATGAGACTTTCTCTCCCGTAGCGATGTTTAAGTCCATTCGGATTTTATTAGCAATTGCTGCGTTTCATGATTATGAAATATGGCAATGGATGTCAAGACTGCTTTCCTCAATGGCAACATTGATGAAGAGTTGTATATGATGCAACCCGAAGGTTTTATCGATCCTAAGGATGCTGATAAAGTATGCAAACTTCAGCGTTCCATTTATGGACTGAAGCAAGCATCTCGGAGTTGGAACCTTCGTTTTGATCAAGTGATCAAGAGCTTTGGATTTGTTCTAAATTGCTACGAAGCTTGCATCTACAAGAAAGTGAGTGGGAGCTCGGTGACGTTTCTGGTACTATATGTGGATGACATATTGATTATTGGAAATGACATCAACATGCTTAACGATGTGAAGAGTTATTTGAACAAGCGTTTTTCAATGAAAGACCTAGGTGAAGCTACTTATATATTGGGCATCAAAATCTATAGAGATAGACAAAGACGCCTGATAGCTTTAAGCCAGAGTACATACCTAGACAAAGTTCTGAAAAGGTTCAGAATGGATAAGGCATTGAAAGGTTCAGTGCCTATGTTGTCAGGTAAGATATTGAGCAAGGCTCAGTGTCCAGCTACGGTAAATGATAGGGAAGCTATGAGCAAAGTGCCTTATGCCTTGGCCATAGGTTCCATCATGTATGCCATGCTGTGTACTAGACCGGATGTGTCCAATGCTCTTAGTTTGACGAGCAGATATCAAAGTGATCCAGGAGTGGAACACTGGACAGCCGTGAAGAACATCCTAAGGTACCTAAATAGGACTAAAGAAATGTTCTTAGTCTATGGGGTGATGAACAGCTCATCGTAAAAGGTTACGTCGATGCTAGTTTCGACACCGACAAGGATGATTCTAAATCTCAGACAGGATACGTGTATATTTTGAATGGAGGAGCTGTGAGCTGGAGAAGCTGCAAGCAAAGCGTGATCGCGGGATCTATAGTAGAAGCGGAATACATGGCTGCTGTAGAAGCGTCAAGTGAAGGAGTTTGGATCAGAAACTTCATCACTGAGCTTGGCGTGGTTCCAAGTGCATTGGACCCACTGGAGATATTGTGTGACAACACTGGCGCCATAGCACTCGCTAAGGAACCAAGATATCATCCAAAGACCAAGCATATCAACCGCAAGTTTCATATAATCCGAGATTATATAGCAGATGGAGATCTGAAGATCAGCAAAGTACATACAGATCTGAATGTCGCAGATCCATTGACTAAACCTCTTCCACGTGTAAAACATGATCAGCACCTCAGTGCCATGGGTGTGAGATTGTTGCCAAATGTAAACTAGATTATTGACTCTAGTGCAAGTGGGAGACTGTTGGAATTATGCCCTAGAGGCAATAATAAAGATGTTATTATTATAATTCTTGTTCATGATAAAGTTTATATTCCATGCTAGAATTGTATTAAGCGGAAACTTTAATACTTGTGTGGTTTGTGAACAACACCGTGTCCCTAGTACGCCTCTATGGACTAGCTCATTGATCAATGATGGTTAAGGTTTCCTAACCATATACATGAGTTGTCAATTGATAATGAGATCATATCATTGGAGAATGATATGGTGGATAGACCCAAACTAAGCAAAGCAATTAGATCGTTTCATCGTGTTCATCTTTGCGAAGCTTTTCCTATGTCAAATATTGTATTCCTTAGACCATGAGATAATACAACTCCCTGGTATCGGAAGAAAGCTTTGAGGTCATCAAACGTCATCCTATGAGAGGGTGATCATAAAGGTGTCTCTCAGGTGATCGGAAAGTATCTGTTGGGTTGTATGTATCGAGATGGAATTTGTCCCTCCCAAGTCGGAGAGATATACTTCGGGCCCACTCGGTAATCGATATCAACACCGCTTGCAAGCATGTGGTTAAGGAGTTAATCACAAAGTGATATCGGATTACGGAACGAGTAAAGTACTTGCTGTGAACGAGATTGAACTAGGTATGACGGTACCGACGATCGAATCTCGGGCAAGTAAAATATCGCGAGACGAAGGGAATATATATATGGGATTGATTGAATCCTGGCAGTTTTTGGAGTTCGGAATTGTTCCGGATTAATCGGTATTGTACCGGAAGCTTCTAGAACCTTCCGGAAGGGGGCCAACGTGGTCCCACCTTCCGGGAGGGGGCATGGGACTATGAGGGAGTGTCCTGGCCGCATTGGGCCAGGGGCACAAGGCCCCATAGGGCCCAGCCGATTCTAGATAGATTTAACTCGTTTAAATCTAGAGATAGAATTTCTAGATAAGGGAAAGTTTAAATCGTTTAAACTGGAGATAGAACCCTATCCCCCCACTCCTCCTTATCCCTTGGACGCCGGCCCAAGGCTTGGAGGAGGGGCTAGGGCTGGCCGCCCCCTCCCCCTCTATATATAGAGGGCTAGGGCGCCCCTCCTCCATACACCTTCCTCCAAGCCCTAGTTGCCCTGCTGCCCTCCTCTCTCCCTCCCGACTGTTTGTAGGCGAAGCCCTGCAGCAGAAATTCTCCACCATATACACCACGCCGTCGTGTTGTAGATCCAATCCATCTCTCCACCATACTTGCTGGTCCGAGGAAGGAGGAGACGTCGAGGTGCCGCACGTGTGCATCTCACGGAGGCACCGCCACTTGTGGTGCTGGATCGGATCGGATCGCGAGGAGGAGAAGCAAGTACGACTACATCACCCACGTTCCGACGAACGTTCCGCTGTGCGAATCTTCAAGGGTATGAAGATCCAATCTAATCTCTCTCGTTGTTTGCATCTCCTAGATTAGATCTTGGCTTTCCCTCTGTTCGCTCCGTAGAAAAATTTGATTTACTATGCTGCGAAACCCTTCAAAATCTTCTCAGGAAGGGGTGCTTCCATCTTGCCTCGAAGATCTGCAACTATCGGCCATTGTAAATCTCCTCCTGGTAAATCCTTGAGTTGAGCTCCGAAGAATTCCGGATGCGGACGCTCAAGGTACTCAGACAGTGCATCAAGATCCCTCTCGAAGATCAGTCGGCCTCCGTTGCCCAACTGGTAGAACTTGCAATACTGAACTTCCATCTATAATAATTTAGGATCAGTAAGTTAGTGAGGTGATCAAGTGTGTCAAATTTTATGTAGTAATGTAAGAATTTTTTGAGGAACATGATTTTTTTGAAAGAATCTCAAGGATAAGAGAGGGAATATGTTTTCATAAATACTTACTTCTTTGGTTTTGAAACTATCACTAAAAAGTAAGGTAGTTCTAGTAGGAATGCTAAGCTCTAAGTTTATTTGCAAAAGATAAATTTAAACCTAAGCTGAGTTCAGAAACAAAGAAAGTTAAAATAATGTTCTAAATCACCTAAGTGGGGAACTTAGTTTTCATAGTCACAACCCTGTTGTGGTCAAGTCAAGTCACAAATCATTTCACAAGTTGTTTTGGAAACATCTAACGACGGAACAGTATGGCCACTCCAACTGTCCATGACCGTGGACGCGGCTATTCGAACAGTTTGACACTCTGTAGAGGTGGTACACTTTTACCACAAAATTCGATACATCTATCAGGGATAACCCTGAATCATCATACTTAGTATGCGGATAATCAATCATAACCTTTCCTTTACACACTCTAGTATAAGCACCTCTCCTATGAGCTTGGCCTCCCAGCCATGGCCATCTGCCATCCTGGGCACTGCATAGGTGGACATCATCAAGATGTAGCCTCATCTCAAACCTCTTTCATGAGGGAACCCATACTAATGCATATAAACTTCCGGCTAAGTCTTACCCAATTCAGGTATTGTGGTTGTACGGTAAAATTGGAATGGTATTGCATCCGAACCCAACCATCCGTTTTTATAAAGGGCTAAGGCTCATGCTTCAACATTTTCATCATCATAAACCATTTGGGTTTCTCAACACATGTCAAAACATCTCCATAGAATGACTCATCATTCCAAGGTTTTCATAAGCATTTTCACCAAGTATTCCCATCTAAAGTGATCAAGTTTTATGCTTAGCACTAGCCACTAAGGTTAAGAGTGTTCAGTAATGAGGAGTGATAATCTCAATCTCATGCCATAGAATGACATCTAGTATAGGCCTAGTTTTATACTCTTTATACTATCTATACTACTTTCCAAAATCTCACAAAGCATTACTAAAAGTAAAGAAACTTTGGTAAAGTAAAAAGTAAAGCTTGCAAGTAAAAATTGGGATGGGTACAAATCAAAAGGTATAACCAAGCATGCCTAATGCATCTTGCTCAGGTTATCTTTCATGGGTAACTTGTATAATTCTAGCTTGCCAATAATATCTTGCATAGTTAAGAAACTTGCAAGTGTTAGCTTGCCTTGATTGGTGCAGTGATTGAAGTTCTCTTTGTCTTCTTCTTGGTAGAACTCCTCCTCCTCGTAGACTTGGTCGGTACTATCGTCTATAGATGAATACGGGGTACACAATCACCAAACAATACTTAACTAGTCTATTTAGCACACTAAGTCACACACTTGATGATCTTGCATCATCACAATCATCACAAGATTTAAAGAACTAGTTTCATTTATTTTATTTGAGAAAAGTAATTTCTACTCATTGAAATTGATTAAGATTTAATATTCTCCAATTAAAATATGGGATCATGTGGACACATGTCATCACCACATATTCAAATACATGGGAATGTGATTTAAAGGGTTGATCACATTTTATAAAGTTTAATATTATCATTTAAATGATTTAAAGTGACTAGAAAGGCCCTAATAGCCTTCCTTTGGTACTAGTACAGTGTAACTACATGCAAACCTAAATATTATTACATATTCAGATAGGTATTGTCAAATGTGATTTTTGAGAGTTGGAATCAACTCAAAAGCTATTATGGTTGTTTTTTGAAAAATGTTTGAATGTAGAAAAGTCTATGTCTTGTTATTTTTTCTATATGTGATATCTAACTCCAATTGATTTAAATCCAACGGGCTTGGATAGATATTTTAATTATCTTTCTAACAAAATTTGAATCATGCATTTTGGTTAAGTGAAACTCTCTGAATTGATTTTTGAATAAGTGGACAGAATCTAGTTTCAACTAAATTGGAAAATACTAATTTGAATCTGTGGGCTAGCGAGGGAAAGGAAATGGGCCGGCCCAGCTGCACTGCGCGGGCGCAGCGGGCTACTGACAGGTTCATCCCGCACGTCAGCTACACATCAAACGTGAAACGGTACAGGGCAATCTTAGCGCTACTATTAGACTACGATCGAACGGTTGTGGTTCGTCGTCCCCGGTGAATAGGTCTCCAGCGAGGACGAACCCTAGCCGCACGGTGGGGGTCTACAAGGGCTCACCTGGGATCCAGCTAGGCTCGGCGACGGGGGTGTTCGAGCTGGTAGACGATGGCGGTTTGAGGCGTGGTCGCGGTGGCTCCTAGGGCAGCTCCAATCGACGGCGCCTGTTCTCCTCTACAGCGAGAAACTCTGGCGAAATTCCAGCGGACGGAGGCTCGCCTTGCTCGGGGGATGGTGTGGGAGGATCAGTGGTGAGAGGGGAGTGGAATGGTGTGAGGATTGGAGGCAGAGAGGGCCTCCTTTTATGGCTCGATGAAGGGACCGAGCGGCGTGGGCGCGGCTCGCGTCGGTGGCGACGCTACAGGCAGCTAGCGGCGCGGCTGGAGGTAGGGGGCGATGCGCGGTCTCCTGGCAGTCCTCCACGGCTTAAAGCGAGGCATGGGGCGGTCGTATTTGGTCTGGAGTGGATGGTGCTCTGCACGGCAGAAGCGGTGTTCGATGCGGCACACGGTGGGTACGGGTCAAGCGGCGGTGTCCGGGGGTGTCCGGGCGGCTGCTGGGGTCATGGTGGAGCAGTGCGCACGGGGTGAGGTCGAGTCGCGGTGTGTGGATGCTGGTCGGGCGCGGTGCTCTGGCGAGTGCTCGGCATGGCGCAGACGTTCTGGGCGTGGCTGTTCTGAGGTGGCCTAGGGCCTGTCTTTGCTCGGGGAGGGGATAGAGAGGGGCGGTGCATTGGTGGCTACCTCCTAGACATGGCGGGAGAGAGCGAGGAGGTTCGGGGTGAGCGGTCCATGGTCGACCTGGCGCGGTGGCTGCGGGCGGCGGAGCAGTGGTGCCAAACGGCCAATGGGGAGAGTGGTCTGCTGATGCTCGACACCAGGGGAACAGGAGGAGTAGAATGAGGGCCAATGGTCTAGTGATCAATGCCCAAATAGTGAAGTTAGGCAGATGTTTACACTGTGCCTGCTAGGTGTTTGTTTAAATGGCCGAAAGAAATTTATATTTGAATTTTTGATTCAAAGTTTTTGGGTGAACTTGACTTAAGCTTGAGAGACTAGGTTTGCTTGAGATTGGCAAGGGGAATTTATTTGGTGGGTTTTTGAAAAAGTGGTATCTTCACATATGCACTTGATTCAATTTTCAAATGCCATTTAAATTGCTTTGCTAGATGTTTTTGTAAGTGTGTAAAGTGGTCCTTGGTACATCTTTACTTGGTCTAGAAAGGGGTGAAAAGAAAGAGAAATGTTTCTGTTAGGAATTGTCTTCTAGGAACACCTAAACTGGCCTAGTGGATTAAAATGGTCAAAATGACGATTTGCCTTGTTTAATCTTATTTGATTTCTTTGTCTTTGAATTATGTTTGTAAATGGTCTAGATGATGTGGCATTCACCTTTAAACCATTTCACAACCTTTAGAACAATCAAGCATGGCATATACACATAATTCTATACTAATGCAAACACACATGCATCCATATGCCTTTTCTTTAATAAAAGTTTTTGGTTAACCCTAAATTGGGTGATTTGAACTTGATAACCTTGATTAAATTTTTGGGGTGTTACATCTACTTGTCCGAGATAGCTACTAACAACGGAAAGCATGCAAGATCACAAATAACAAAGACATGATAGAATCAATAATCAATCTGAAATAGCATCTCAATATCCATTGGATCCCCACAAACACAACATGTAGGATTACAAATAGATGATCTTGATCATGAACGGAGCTCACAAGATCTAAACATGGTAGCACAAAGGAGAAGCACCAACCATATAGCTACTACATGGACCCGTAGTCCAAGTATGAACTACTCACGCATCACACCGGAGGCTTGCATGGTGATGAAGAAGGCCTCCAGGGTGAATTCTCCCCTTCGGCAGGGTGCCGGGAAGAGCTTCAGATCCCTCCCGATCTAGGGATGGAGATGACAGCCTCTACAGACTCTTTCGTGGATTTTTGATTGGGTACTTAGGGTTTGTGTATCGGAGGCGATATATAGGCGAAAGGGGAGGCCGAGGGGGTGCCCTAGGTGGCCAGACCACCCCCTGGCGCGGGCCAGGCCTGGCCGTGCGGCCAAGTGGTGTGGCCGGCCCCTGGCCCCTCTCCGTCTTGTATTCTGGCTCCGTGTTCCCCTTGGTGAAAAACTGACTTTGGCTTTTGTCCCGTCCAATTTCGAGAATATTCATTTTCTGACTTTCATGGAACCAAAAGCAGCAGAAAACATGCAACTGGCACTATGGCATCTTGTTAATAGGTTAGTCCAAGAAAGTGTATAAAAAGTACTCCAAAGTGTGGACAAAACATAAGAAAGTAGATAAAAACCAAGCATGGAACATCAAAAATTATGGATACGTTAGCAACGCAACATCCCCAAGCTTAACTCCTGCTCGTCCTCGAGTAGGTAAGTGATAAAAAGAAAGATTAATTTTTGAGGTGACATGCACCATCATAAACTTGATCAAAGTATTTGTAAAACATTGATAGCTAGGATCATAGTACTTCAACATAGCATGAAATATAAAGTTCTAACAATAAGACATAACAAATATGTTGCAAAATGAAAAGGCACAAACAAAAGATTCATGAATAACAATGCTTTGCAAGATGTTTGTTTGTTTCACATAAAGAAAACATAGCATAGTGGCATTCAGCTTGTACCTCATAGAGTAGCAAACATAGATGCATAGGACACCTTCAAAGTTCATAAGAGTGACTAGATACAAATAGTTTGAGAAGAAGCAATATCAAAGTTATGCATCAATCAACAAGTCTTGGGATAATGCACATAGAACTAAGAATGGCCACTATGATCTCTCAATAGGTGCATGAAGATAGAAGGTGGAGACTCAACATAAAAGTAAAAGAAAGTCCTTCATAGAAGGATGTAGGGATTCAAGTTTCATAAAGAGCTTCCAAAAATTATGGTCCTTATTAGCTTTCAGCTCTCATTGCCCCTATCATAAGCATCTTGAAGTGATTAAGGTTAAAGTGAACAAACTATGGATTATATGCTTGACAAAGTATAAGTTGGAAATCTCATGTCCCTTGAATACGAGGGCCGCTCCTCATGCTACTCAAGTTTAGTTACCGGTAAGTTCTTGTCATAGTAAGTACATGTGTATCATAGAGAACCACCAACGGGGACCCCTTGCCCGATGATACGGAAGAATCCCCATATCAAAATGACAAGGCAAGCAGACAACGAGCATCTCAGCAATCTTCTTATTTACGATGGGAAAATGGTGCTTTTTCTCTCTTTCCTCTTATCTCATATCTTTTTTTTCTTTTACTCTTTTTCTCAAAATCTGACTCTTTTTTATAAGAATAATGCTTCATAGACAACTCATTATGGTTACGCTACAGATTTCCACCATGATGACATGGAT
The DNA here is from genome assembly GCA_916181665.1 of Avena sativa. Classification (NCBI taxonomy): domain Eukaryota; kingdom Viridiplantae; phylum Streptophyta; class Magnoliopsida; order Poales; family Poaceae; genus Avena; species Avena sativa. The sequence continues at coordinate 378,821,611 of OV702290.1, read as the reverse complement.
TAGACCGGCGGCCCAGACATTTCTCTAACACACATACATAACTCCATGGACTTACAAGCTCCCCTTTCATTTCACACCGACGACATCCATAGACAAAAGAGCATGATATCAACTAGGTACAAAGTACAAGTGCAATGTTGAAAGCGTTCCCCATGATAGCATGGTTCTGCTAATCCCCAACATATAAGTGCAAGCATATACAACATAGACGACACGATGGTTCAAGTTTATTAAGGGCAAGAAAAGTAAAGTGTGCCATCAAGTTCTGAGAGCTTTAATTAGTAGTTTTCTCATAACAAGTTTAATTCGGAAGGTAGATAAAAACATGAATATACTTGGAATAGCAAATGCTAATAGGTAGGTATGGTGGACTCTTTGGAACAACTTGGTTTTATTTGGAGTTGGATGCATGAGTGGAACTCATACTTGGTTATGGAGGATAGCAAAAGACTAGGAGCGACCAACTAAGAGAGCAATAATGGCCATAATCATGCAGAGCGACAAAACATCATTAATCAAAGCATAAAGTGATATTACAAGGCGAAAAGTAAAGGATCATAAAGCCTATGGTGACTTGGGACAGTCATAACATGGTGTGAGCATGCGCCAAGTCAACCCAAATAAAGCATCAAAGAAGAATACCACAATATTATGCTTTAATATGCTAAAACAACGCATGATTCTTCCAAGGCACATTAAGCAATCTCAATTGTTTATAACATGTCATGCTACATCAAAGATCACTAAGCATAAAGCCAAAACAATATCAAGCATGGCATGACAAAGCATAGGCCACAGTCAAAAACAAGCTCTCTTTACCACTTAAGCATGAACTTTTCCTACTCTTTTCTAATCCAAACCAAACTATTTGAAAACCAATGCATGAAAGAGGGGGTCCAACCAATTTATTCAGAAAACTAAGAAAACCAAGCAAACAAAAACCAAAAACAAAAAATCAAGACGCTCCAAGAACAAGACAACTTTGCATGAAACAATAAAAATGAAGTGTTTGGAAGAAACCTGGGATTTTTATTGATGAAGAAGGGGATGCCTTGGGCATCCCCAAACTTTGACGCTTGTACCTCTTGAATATTTCTTAGGGTGACACGGGGTGGCATCCCCAAGCTTGAGCTTTAGTCCATTCTTCATCTCATTACATCATTCTCTCCATAGACCTGAATTTTTTCCTTCATACAAAACTTCACACAATCTTTATTAGCAACATTAGTGCACTCAAGATAATAAGTCTTTAGGTTCAGTTTCAACACCAATAAAACTTTCATTAAAACACAAGCTACTGAAGCACTTCCCTCAAAAATCTCAATTCCCCAAAGAGAACTCAAAAAGGAACCAACAAGAAGCAAATGCAAATAATGGCAGAAATCTGTTAAAACAGACCAGCAGGTAAAAACCAATTTTTTCGAAGACTTTCTGTTGCTCAAATAAAAAAGTGTTGAACTAACGAAAGTTAGATAACAACCTGAGGCAGAAGCAAAAAAATTCACGCCTCAAAAAGACATATATTTTACACAAATTTTTACGGTGAAGCACAAAAATCTGTTTTGGGACAGCAACTTTCCCAATCATTACTTCTCTCTCATTAGAGGTTACTCTTGGCACAAAAAGCAAATAAAAAGTATAAGGAGCGGTTATTATAGAGGTAATAACTTCTAAGACTCATCTAAAACTTTTGGGTTATCTCCCAATAAGTACTTTACTTTAACGCCTTTAAGTTAGGCATGATAGTTTGAAAAGATGCCCACATAAGAAATATGAATTGAAGTAAAAGAGAGCATCAAGAAGCAAATTCAAAACACATTTAAGTCTAACCCACTTCCTATGCATAGGAATCTTGTATGCAAATAAAGTCACAAATAACAAAGTGACATGCATAGGACGATAAAACGAGAGTAACTTCAAAACTTTCAGCAAATAGAGAGGTGTTTCAGTACCATGAAAACTTTTACAACCATATTTTCCTCTCTCATAATAATTTTCAGTAGCCTCATGAATAAACATAACAATATAACTATCACATAAAGCATGCTTTTCATGATCTACAAACACTAGAGCTTTATTATAAACATTTTCAAAAGAATCCTCAGGAACATAATATTCATCCTCCTTTAGTAAGCATGGGGACAATCAAATATTGTAGGGGGTAAAGAGTTACTCTCATTAGAAGGTAGGAATGGGTAGATCCATTATTTATCCTCTTGATCATCACTCTCCTCCTCTTTTTCATCCAATGAGCTTCCAGTTTCAGCAATTTCTTCTTCCATAGGCTCCTGCAAGGCATTAGTCTCTTCCGCTGGTGGAGAGCATCTATTAAGATATTCAAGAATATAGCCATTTTCTTCCTTGTAATTATCAAAGAAAAATTGAAGTATAGCATAAACCTCATATTTATAAGGTGCATCATTAGTATTTTCAAGCAAATAAGCTAGTTCGAATGCACCCTTCCAAGCAATAAATTCTTCAATTTGTTCCACATCATAAAAGTCATAATTTCCCTTAACATAAGAAGATATGGTAACATCATCATTATACTCACATTGAAAAGGGAGGTGTTTATACCTCTTACAGCAACAAGATTTATCAAAGCAATAAGTAACATTATAAGTAGAGCACACGTTTCTAGCAATGGTATATAATTTATCAATTTGTTCCCATAAGTGTTTCCCTTTTTGTGACAAGCGGTGTTCCTTATAATAATATTTTTGTTCTTCCGTGAACCCACCTTGCCAATTAGATTCAGTTTCAAAGAAACCAACCATTGATAGAAAGCATGATAAAGCAAGACAATAAAAGACCAACGAAAATAACAACTATAGTAGGAACTATTTTTTTGTATTTTTGATAAAAAGAACAAGCAAACAAAGCAAAAATAAACTAAGCAAAACAAAAAAAACAAAGTAAAGAGATTGGTTATGAGGGACTCCCCTTGTGAAGATGTCCTTGACTCCCAGGCAATGGCGCCAGAAAAATACCTTGATGGCCCAAAATATATCGAGCTCGTTGGGGAACCCCAAGAGGAAGGTATGATGAGCACAGCAGCAAGTTTCCCTCAGTTATGAAACCAAGGTTATCGAACCAGTAGGAGCAAGGAAACACCTCCAAGGTGTTGCTAGCTAGCCTTTGGCAGGGCGCACTACCGGTGCTAGCAGCAACGTGGAAACCTGCACAACACAACCACAGAACTTTGCCCCCAACTTACAGTGAGGTTGTCAATCTCACTGGTTTTGCTAAAAACAAAGGATTAAACGCATTGTGTGGAAGAAAGTAAAAGCTTGCAGAAAGTAAACAGAAAATAGTAAACAGTTGTAGATTGATGGTAAAAGAAAGGACCGAGGTCCATAGTTCACTAGTGGTGGCTCTCCTTAAGATAGATGACATGTTGGGTGAACAAATTACAGCGGGGCAATTGACAAACATCACGAAAGCAATCATGCATATACTAATCATGTTGACTCCTATGAGATTTGATTGGGCATTACAACATTATACATAGACCGTAATCCAACTGCATCTATGACTAATAATCCACCTTTAAGTTATCATCCGAACCCCCTCCAGTATTAAGTTGCAAGCAACAGATAATTGCATTACGCATTGCGTGTAAAGTAAACAATACGATTGTTCAATGAACAAAGGATTGCTGTTTTCTGCCTAGTAGCAACATCACATCTAGTACCTTAGAGATTTTCGTCACTTCCCCAGATTACTAGAGGCATGAACCCACTATCAAGCATAAATACTAATTCTTGGAGTTGCTAGCATCTACTTGTCCAAGATAGCTACTAACAACGGAAAGCATGCAAGATCACAAATAACAAAGACATGATAGAATTAATAATCAATTTGAAATAGCATCTCAATATCCATCAGATCCCCGCAAACACAACATGTAGGATTACAAATAGATGATCTTGATCATGAACGGAGCTTACAAGATCTAAACATGGTAGCACAAAGGAGAAGGACTAACCATCTAGCTACTACATGGACCCGTAGTCCAAGGATGAACTACTCACGCATCACACCGGAGGCTTGCATGGTGATGAAGAAGGCCTCCAAGGTGAATTCTCCCCTCCGGTAGGGTGCCAGGAAGAGCTTCAGATCCCTCCCGATCTAGGGATGGAGATGACGGCCGCTACAGACTCTTTCGTGGATTTTTGATCGGGTACTTAGGGTTTCTGTATCAGAGGCGATATCTAGGCAAAAGGGGAGGCTGAGGGGGTGCCCTAGGTGGCCATACCAACCCCTAGCGCGGGCTAGGCCTGGCCGCGTGGCCAAGTGGTGTGGCCGGCCCCTGGCCCCTCTCCGTCTCGTATTCTGGCTCCGTGTCCCCCTCGGTGAAAAACTGACTTTGGCTTTTGTCCCATCCAATTTCGAGAATATTCATTTTCTGACTTTCCGGGAACCAAAAATAGCAAAAAATAGGCAACTAGCACTGTGGCATCTTGTTAATAGGTTAGTCCAAGAAAGTGTATAAAAAGTACTCCAAAGTGTGGACAAAACATAAGAAAGTAGATAAAAACCAAGCATGGAACATAAAAAATTATGGATACGTTAGCAACGTATCAACCATCGGGCGTTTTTTTTGGCGCAACTTTTCTTCATCTTCTGCTGCTTCCGCGGAGGACCCTCGCTGGAAAAAAATCAGAAAGATGAGCCATGGCGTGCAAGGCCGGGAAGAAGAGACACATGGGACAAGCCTTACCTAGCGGCTCCTGAAGCCTGGGATCCCGAACCCCAATGCCCTTGCTTCGCGCCGGGAGGAACAAAGGTCCTTACGGGTCCTTGGCCCTTAACTCCCTCGATGGTAGCCTTCACAGAAGAGCCGCTCCCATGGAAGGCTTCACGAGGGTCGATGCGCTGTTGTGCTCCCCACTAGTCGCAGCCTGAGGGTCACTCTCTCCCACGTCGCTCCTCGTCGCCTCGGCGCCCCTAGAAATGTCCCCTCGGGAGTGACAGAAGGCGATATAGGGCCTAGAGGATTTGGCCGCCTCCCCTTCAAGCTAGGAGGGAGGATCCCCCACTCATCAAACTGGGGGAGCGACGCGAGAACATAAGCCTTCTTGGGGTCCGAGCAGAGTGGCAGAACCCCATCAGGAAGCTTTAGGGCAATGGTCATGTGGAGCAGTTCATGGAGGAACTTCTCCATGATGGAGTCATTAGTGATACCATCTCCCAGGGTCATGTGGTCCTCCGCCTCCAGATTCTAGAGACCCTTGCTTTGTTTCTATAGCGGAGCGATGCAATAGCAAAGGAACTCCATGGCCACCAGGGACCGGTGAAACCAGCGGTGCTCAGAGAAGCGATACACTTGTTGTGGGCATCGACCTTGTCACGCTCTAGGCTCGCCGTGGACCACCGGCTCACAACCTTCGTGGCCATCACAGAGGGAAGTTGGAGGAAGCAGTTCTCCTCCAAGGAATCCAGGTAGAGCCAGCACTTGCAAAAATCCTCCACAATGTGCCTTCCCTCATGAAGGAGATGTAGCCAGCACTGTGCATAGTGAAGGTGAGTCTGAGGGTGTACAACTGGTGGAACAACGCCACGGAGGGCTTCACCCTAACAAACATCTCGTGCTAGAAGGCGAAGATATACAAGGTGGTGACAGAGTTGGGTTGGAGGTGCATGGACGAGATCTGGTAATGCTCCAAGGTCGCCATGAAAAAAGGGAAAACGGAGGAACCAATCCCGCAATAATGGTGTGGTACAAGAAAGGGTAGGCTAAGCCAGCAAGGCTAGCTGGGTGAGCAGATCCAAACCACACTCGGGTTGCCCCCACTCGTTCCAATTCAAGGCGAGCTGTGATTGGCATCGCTCGACCCTGGAGCTACTACAACTGGTGGGGGGCAGCAACACCGCCCCAGTCTCAGCCTTGCCTTCTCCATGGAGCAAGGATCGACGAGTACCTGATTCTTCCTCGATACCGATGGGTCTACCTGACAAGGCATCTCATGTGACGCGGAGACATGGACGGAAGGAGGTAGGAGAAAGGGAGAGTAAGGGGTGAAAGGGTGAAGGTAAGCCAGAACCGTCGGAGATCGCGGCTTCTGAAGACGGGGTCGGCACGAAAGCGGCTCCAAGATCTGACGCGTGTCATCCTATGGTTGCACACCACGTTTGCTGAGATGACGTGAATCAACGCGTCATGCGCTTTCCACGGCACTGGCCGTCATTAGGTCCCTTGGCCTTTCGCCGAGACTAGCAGAGCGTGTAGGCCAAGCACCAGGGGGGCTACTGTCAGACCCACGACCTAGGGGATGCCCTGGTCAACTGAGGGCTGGGTCGCTACACCGACTAGTGGAACACCTCACGGGGCGTCGGCCGGCCCTCTGGAGGCCTGGCACGAAAGGTCTCTCTGGGAGCCCTTGCGAGGGAGGCCCTCCCCCCCAAACTCCCCTGGTACGAGGGATGAGTCCACACGAGCCCTTTATAGGGGGACACTGGATTCACATATCTCTACATAGGAGAAAATGACAACCCGACGGTAGCATTGGATGCTTCCCCGTAGCCATGACAAGGGCACGCTTCGGTCAAAGGAACGGATGGCAAGACTCTGACGGTAAAAGCTATGTTCCCCCATTCCGGTGCAAGGGGCCATAGGACAACGCACCCCATGAAGGACATCATCCATGACCGTGGCGAGTGTAACATCCTAGTGTTTAGGAACCAACGAAGGGTAGATATAATAATATGTGCATGTGCATGCATTCATTTGTAAAATTGGGGTAAATTTTTCGCAAACTAAAAACCCTGGAGAGATCAGAGTTTCTTTCACTAGGTTGAGATAGGGTTTAGCTCATTTTGGTGATTATTATAAATTTTGACATGATCTCTAGGTATTTTGAGTTATTTTGGGGTAATAATTTGAATTCACATTCAAATTTGAAACTACTTTTGAAATGATTCAAACCAAAAGCATTTAGGAGTTTATTATTTTAAAAAAGGTCATTTAAGTATTATATTTTGAAGTATTAGTATTATATTATATAATAAGTATACAAGTAAAGAAATTCTAGACATTATAAAATATAGATATATACAAATATTAGAAACTCTTATTCTTGTCTTATTCCATAATTAATATATAAGAAGAACATAAACAAGTAAAGAAGTTATTATATAAATGAATAATTGCAAGATATTAGAAAGTAAACTTTATTGAATAACAAATACATATTACATTGTTTATTTATAGAAGAGAATAAAAATTACAAAAATGATAAAAGGAAAGCCCTATCCTAATTTCTAACTAAATCCTACATCTAATGTTCTTCATCTTCTTTGTAGTACTCTGTACCTGCAAGCAAAACAAAGAAAACATAATATAAAGGAAAGGATTATGGTTAGTGTAATTGCTCTTAGCTGTGAACAGTGAAATGCACTATTTATTGGCATCATCGAGCAATTTCAAATGAAAGGGGCAAGTTTCACCAAAGTAGTAGTATCTTCTCTTTTGATTCAAAGGTTTCAGCACCACATCACAAACCAGAGGGGAAAGTTTCACCAAGGAAGATAGAAGTAAAAGGGTAAACATATCAGATATTTCCACTTGAGCTGATCCATAGACCAAGCAAACAGGGAAGCAATTTACACAACCATGCAACATTGCACTGTTGTCGACACAGGAGGAACCCTGGGAAAGGGATAAGTTCCCAGCCGTAGCAAAGAGAGAGATCTCTTTGAACATATATCACACTCAAAAGAACAACAAGAACACATACTTTCCTCAACAGATTCTCAGCAACTTAACCAACAAAATGCCCAACACTCCATTAGTTCACCAACCAAAATGGTTACGAAAGGAGGAGGCGGAACATGTGTTGGGAAAGGGCAAGCCAGGAGGAGATCAAGGTGTGATCTAGGAAGGAGAGGCAAACCAGCCATAGGAAGGAGCTGGACAAGATATCTAGCAACAACAAGACCAATATCAACATCAGCAACCACAACAGGTGGGGTCATCTCAAGTAAATCCATATCTTGTACTTGTTCATATCATATATTTATACACAAGAGTTGTTGGATTAGAGTTTAATCCTCAGAGATACACCCAAGTGAGGTGCAAGCTCATCACTCGATGTTTTAATAGCCACATGAGCATCTGTTCTTATTTTCAATTCATAGATTAGGTCTCAACCTATGCATCATGGACCTAATCTGGAGCCAGCAAATCTTAGCAACTAGAAATAGGCAGATCCATTGCTTGGTTGCTACGGGGCACATTCTAGATACTGGTAGTACCTCAATAGCAACCAGCCTAATAAACATTTCCCAAATATGAAATCACACTACAAGTTTTAGCACGTAAGTTAATCATACCATCTTCCTAAATAGGTTAGGAATCATTCCTGTTTATTAGCTACCTTCTAGATAGCCTCATCATTATATGGACCAAAAATATTATCATTTAAAGAGTTAAATATTTATCTCATACATGTTTAAGCAAATAGTTACAATACTTGTTCTTTAAGACAACAAGTAAATGTTTTCATATATCATCAAGTTATTCTTTTGAGAGAGCCAACGAGAAATTATTTTATAGATATCATCAACACGGTTCAGTACTAATAGCATTTACTAGACATCATTCATATATTATCCTTCAACATATATCATTCTCTTTTCATCACTTCCAGGACAAATACAAGTAAATAAAGCACATATGCTATTAACAGAAGATCTCAGAGTCTAATTGCAAGAAGGAATCCACCCTAGCATAGCTAGTAACAACACTGAGCAACATAAGCCACTAAGTAAATTAGATACCAATACAGAAGTGGCACCATAGGGGATTCTCTAGATCAAATTCATTTAGACATTGTTAACAAAAAATTTAAGTAGTGAGATGAATCCTAGAACATAGCACCAACCCTAATTAGGGTTAGAGCATCACTTAAGTGAGGGATCCAGATAGGGGAAAAGAGAAGAGAGATAGGGAAACAATTTACCCGTGGTCCTCACTTAGTTTTAGAAGAGGAAGAAGGGTGCTGGCCGGTAGAGAGGTTACGATGGCACTGAGAGCACTTGGAGGCACTGCAACCCGCGCCATGCTGCAACCTTAGTTACCAAAGAACAGCGGTGCCATGCACCTCTACACCACCGGGTCACTAGCCTCGCACCAAGGAGTCGCCGGAGCACGACACCGCAAGGGGCCACAAACCCTAGTCACAAGAGAGGGGGCGACACGGCTAGAAGAGGGCTCGAGCAATCAATCTAGTAGGGCCAGTCAACATAGCATTATCTACTACATTGGCACACATGACGATGACGACGGAGCCGGCCGTAATCGAGCGGCAGTAGCAGCGGCGGTGCGAGTCGCCAGAGGAGAGATGCGAGCGAGGAGGGGAGAAGACGCGAGTGGTCTGGGTTGACCGACCCAGGGTAACAAAGTGGGGTTTAGCCCAACCCATTAGGTTGAGCCAGGGCTAGCCCATTGAGCCAGGCCCATATTTTAATAAGAAATATATGGTTAATAATTTATAAATTACAAAAATAACCCTGAAGGTATTTTAACCCTAGGAAAATAAATAAAAATCCTAAAAATACATGTAATATGTCTAAATAATCACAAAAATATAATCTATCTAAGAAAAATACTATTTGAGTTGCTAAATTTGAAATTAAAAATTAAAAACATTTATTATTTGATGGAATTTTCTAAAAATTAGTATTATACTTATAAATAAAGAAAATCATTTTTAAGATTTTGAACAAGTATACATTATTTGAAAAATACTAAATTTAGTATTTCAAAAGGTTTTAAGAATTTTAAGTAATAATTCCTTTTTATTTATTTGTCAAATAAAAAGATCTTAAGCTTTAACCATGTGGATAAAACACGCAAAGAAGGGTTATCATAAAATCAAGTAGTGCATGACATTACTATGCATATTCATAATTGCTTCTTTAAACATTGTTATTACCAAACAATGATGGTGTTTGTAGAAACAAGAGCTTAGGGTCAAGTGGAAGCATCCGACTTCATTACCTTGCAGTCACAAGGCAAGTCCATCACTTGCTCATGTCCTTTGATGTGTTTTCCAAAGTATTTGTAATTTGTTGGGTGATCACTTGTGTTAAAAAAGAGACAGAAAAGGGATATTTTCTTAATAAATAAAATGTTGGTTATCATCCGATGTGATGGTAATTTATATTAGCTAGCAATGGAATCTAGGATTCCATTTGCAATGAAATCATCAGAAGGGCTTAACAACTCCTAAGATTAGTGATTCTAGCACCGTATAATCTGCATTAACCATGAGATATAGAATGGGATGGTGAAGTCAGCTTGATCTTCTTCGTTTTGTATGTCAATGGATGACCATATCATGGCACCGATGTACCTTCCGAGGCCTAGTACATGGATGGGACCACTTAGTTCCCAGCGATCTTGGTATCTAGACTATCTGGAGAGACTGTCCTTAGTAGGTCCACCAACTTGTTGGGGTGACTAGGACGTTGTCTACTCACTAGAGACCTCAAGGAGTCAACCATAGTTATATCTGATATGCGGGTTAACAGAGGTTGTTCTGCTTGGGGGGTCGTGTGTCATATGGGCTCACAGAGAAGGATAGTGCTTGGCTTGGATAATCTACTAGGCCCCACATCAAGGAAATGTAGACAGGAAGGTATGCTCGGTTGTGCAACAAGGATTTGATCTCTCATGGGTAAAGCAATGCACCTCTCTAGAGTGTAAGAATTGTGACATGTTACTCCCTATTCCGGGAAGGAGATACGAACGCGGCAAGAAAGGAACTCCATGAAGTTCTGGTCAACTTGTGAAGACTGATGGGCATAGTTTTTATAATAAAAGCAATCTTTGAAGAAATATGTACAACAACTACATAGTTCCAAAGCTTATAGTCTGAGGCTGTAGTTAGTGCATCAAACTTCATACCATGCAAATAATGAACTTGCTGGGTAACGCTATTACTCAATCTTTCCTTTGATCCCCTTCTTAGACTCTGAAGACTAGCAGGATACCCCAGTTAATTCTATGGAGTGTCAAGATGACGTCTACTATGAAGAACTAGACCTCTCCGGCGGAGTTGAATGGGTATACCCTACATGTACTCGAGCTTGGTATATACGGCCTGACATGGGTATACCCTACAGGTACTCAAGCTTGGTATATACGGCCTGAATACAGCGAAAGCCCATGGTGCCGCCAATGCCCAAATAGAGAACTCGAGTAACCTATGGACTCTCGATTGCTTGAGGAACAATAAGAAGCTAAAGATAGAAAGTTCAAAGGGGAAAACCCTAACCTGTAACTGACTCGACCTACTACCCGAGACCTAGCCTATCTATATAAAGGCTAGGAGGGGGCGGCGAGGAGGACACACGCAACCCTAGTTTCCACAACTCTCGCCAGATTGCATCTGCGCACCATTGTAATCTTCGATTCCTCTATTAATTCCACGAGCAGACAAGCAGGAGTAGGGACCTCTACGAGGCCTGAACCTGGGTAAATCTTCGAGTCCCCTGTGTGCTTGTTTGCTAGACGATTGATGCTTCCAGTGCTCCCTTCTTCTCCAAAACCCAAGTCCATATCAATGGGCATTGATGAGTTAAACCCTCGTCAATTGGCACCGTCTGTGGGAATTGGGAGTGCTGATGTTGCGGCTTCTTCGGCCCATCAACTACGATCTACAAATCCGCAACAGCGGAGATTCGCCAGCTCTTCGGCGCATTCGACTTCACCGTCCACACACCGTCAACAGCGGAGAAAACCAAGCAAACGAAAAACCAAAACGAAAACAAAAAATAAGACGCTCCAAGAACAACACAACTGTGCATCAAACAATAAAAATGAAGCATTTGGAAGAAACCTAGGATTTTTTATTGATGAAGAAGGGGATGCCTTGGGAATCCCCAAGCTTTGACGCTTGTAAATCTTGGATATTTCTTGGGGTGACACGCGTGGCATCCCCAAGCTTGAGCTTTAGTCCATCCTTCATCTCATTACTCTTCCCTTCCATACACCTGAAATTTTTCCTTCATACAAAACTTCACACAATAGCGACATTAGTGCACTCAAGATAATAAGTATTAAGGTTTAGTTCAAACACCAATAAAATTCCATTAGAACACTAGATACTTAAGCACTTCCCTCAAAAATCTCAATTCCCCAAAAGAACTCAAAAAGGAACCAACAAGAAGCAAATGCAGAAAATGGCAGAAATCTGTCAAAACAGACCAGCAGGTAAAGACGAATTTTTTCGAAGACCTTATGTTGCTAAAATCAAAAAGTGTTGAACTAAAGAAAGTTAGATAACAACCTGGGGAAGAAGCACAAATATTCACGCCTCAAAAAGACGTTCAGATATTTTACACGAATTTTTACGGTGAAACACAGAAATCTGTTTCGGGACACCAACTTTCCCAATCATTACTTCTCTCTCATTAGAGGTTACTCTTGGCACAAAAAGCAAATAAAAAGGATAAGGAGCGGTTATTACAGAGGTAATAACTTCCAAGACTCATCTAAAACTTTTGGGTTATCTCCCAATAAGTACTTTTCTTTAACGCCTTTAAGGTAGGGATAAGAAGCAAAAAAGAATCAAGTCTTCTCAAATGAAGAAGCATTAAGACCAAATTTTGTTTTCATAGGAGAAGAAAAAGAAATCTTCTCTATCTTCTTAGGAAAGTGTTCTATACATTTCTTGAGTGGTAGTTGATATTTAATGGTGCCTTCTTTCATATCAATAATGGCACCAACAGTTCTAAGAAAAGGTCTTCCCAAAGTAATAGGACAAGAAGCATTCCATTCAACATCCAAAACATAGAAATCAACGGGGACATAGGCATTGTTAAACATAATAAGAACATCATTAAGACTCCCCATGAGTTTCTTTTTAGCATTATCATCAAGTGGGACATTCAAATAACAATCTTCAAGTGGAGGCAAATCAAGCATATCATAAATCCTTCTAGGAATAATAGAAACACTACTATCAAGATCACATAAAGCTTTGAAATCAAAGTCATTCACTTTCATATTAATGATGGGTTCCCAACCATCCTCTTGTTTTATAGGAATAGAAGCTTTATGTTTCATCTTTTCTTCTTTAATCTTTATGAGAGCATCAGTAATGTGTTTTGTAAAGGCCATATTCATAGCACTAGCATTAAGACTTTTAGCAAGCTTTTGTAGGAACTTAATAACTTCAGAGATATTGCAACCATCAAGATCAAAATCAAAATTATCATCTAGAGTAGTAGAACTATTAATAGCCTCAACACTAGTGGTGGTAATAGTAGAAACACTAATGTTTCTAGCAATTTCATCTTCTCTTTCCCACTTAGCATGTAATTTAGCTAATAGTCTAACATTTTCATCAATTCTTACTTGTATAGCATTAGTAGCTGCAAAGGTATAATCATTAGTTTCAGGTTTAGCAGCCATTTTATTGACCAAAGAGGATTGAGATTCAGACAAAGATGATATATTTCTTTCAGCATTAGAGAGTTTCAATTGTAAACTAGGAATTTCCCTATTTAGACTCTTAAGTTGATGGCTAATGTTCTTCAAAATGGTAGATTGTTCCCCATATTTTTAGTGAATAGTTTATTTTGCTCATATTGCATTTGCATGAAGTTTTTATTGGCTCTTTCAACTTCTAAAATTCTTCCTTCACTAGGTAATCCAGGGTTGCCATTATAACCATAAGTATTAGGAGGATAAGACCTATAATTATTACTACCATAAGCATTGTTGCCAAAATTGTTATTTCTTATGAAGTTCACATCAACTTGCTCTTCTTGAGCAACCAAAGAGGCTAAAGGAACATTATTTGGATCAATATGGGCTTTCCCATTCACAAGCATATACATAATAATATCAATCTTATCACTCAAGGAGGAGGTTTCCTCAACAGAATTTACCTTCCTACCTTGTGGAGCTCTCTCAGTATGCCATTCAGAATAATTAACCAACATATTGTCCAAAAGTTTTGTTGCAGCACCTAAAGTAATGGTCATAAAGGTACCTCCAGCAGCAGAGTCCAATAGCTTCCTTGAAGAATAGTTCAATCCAGCATAAAAAGTTTGGATGATCATCCAAGCAGTCAGTCCATGAGTGGGACAATTCTTTACCAAAGATTTCATTCTTTCCCAAGCTTGAGCAACATGCTCATTATCAGATTGTTTAAACTTCATTATTTCACTTCTCATAGATATAATCTTAGCAGGAGGATAGTATTTTCCAATGAAAGCATCTTTGCACTTAGTCCAAGAATCAATACTATTCTTAGTTAAGGAATTCAACCATTCTTTAGCTTTTCCTCTCAAAGAGAAAGGAAACAATTTCAGCTTAATAATATCACCATCTACATCCCTATGCTTTTGCATCTCACAAAGTTCAACAAAGTTATTTAGATGGGCAGCATCATCTTCATTACCAATACCAGAAAATTGTTCTCTCATAACAAGATTGAGTAAAGCAGGTTTTATCTCAAAGAAAGTATCTTCAGGCACAGGTGGAGCAATAGGTGTGCTCATAAAATCATTGTTGTTGGTGCTAGTGAAGTCACACAACTTAGTGTTTTCAAGAGTAGTCATTTTTTGTGTTTTCAAATAAGAAAGCAAACTAGTAAGACTAATTTTTGTGTGTTTTTGATAAAGAAACAAGCAAACAAAGGAAAAAGAAACTAAGAAAAACAAAAATAACAAAGTAAAGAGATTGGTTATGAGGGACTCCCCTTGTGAAGATGTCCTTGACTCCCCGGCAACGGTGCCAGAAAATATGCTTGATGGCCCAAAATATATCGAGCTCGTTAGGGAACCCCAAGAGGAAGTTATGATGAGCACAACAGCAAGTTTTCCTCAGTACGAAACCAAGGTTATCAATCCAGTAGGAGCAAGGAAACACCCCAAAGGTGTAGCTAGCTGAACGATGGCAGGGCGCACTACCGGTGCCAGCAGCAGCGTGGAGACCTACACAACACAACCACAGAACTCTGTCCCCAACTTGCGATGAGGTTGTCAATCTCACCGGTTTTGCTGAAAACAAGGGATTAGACGTATCGAATGGAAGGAAGTAATAGTTTGCAGAAAGTAAACACAAAGCAGTAAACAGTTTATAGATTGTATGTAAAAGAAAGGACTGGGATCCACAGTTCACTAGAGGTGGCTCTCCTTAAGATAGATAACATGCTAGGTGAAAAAATTATAGTGGGGCAATTGACAAACATCGAGAAAACAATACATGCATATACTAATCATCTTGACTCCTTTGAGACTTGATTGGGCATTACAACATTATACATAGACCGCCATCCAACTGCATATATGACTAATAATCCACCTTCAGGTTATCATCCGAACCCCCTCCAGTATTAAGTTGCAAGCAATAGATTATTGCTTTACGAATTGCGTGTAATGTAAACAATACGATTGTTCTATGAACAAAGGATTGTTGTTTTCTCCCTAGTAGCAACAGCACATCTAGTACCTTAGAGATTTCTGTCACTTCCCCAGATTACTAGAGGCATGAACCCACTATTGAGCATAAATACTAACTCTTGGAGTTGCTAGCATCTACTTGGCTAAGATAGCTACTAACAATGGAAAGAATGCAAGATCACAAATAACAAAGACATGATAGAATCAATAATCAATCTGAAATAGCATCTCAATATCCATCGAATCGCCGCAAACACAACATGCAGAATTACAAATAGATGATCTTGATCCTGAAAGGAGCTCACAAGATCTAGACATGAAAGCACAAAGGAGGAGAACCAGCCATCTAGCTACTACATGGATCCGTATTCCAAGGATGAACTATGCACACATCACACCGGAGGCTTGCATGGTGATGAAGAAGGCCTCCAGGGTGAATTCCCCTCTCTGGCAGGGTGCCGTGAAGAGCTTCAGATCCCTCCCGATCTAGGGATGGAGATGACGGTAACTACAGACTCTTTCGTGGATTTTTGATCCGGTACTTAGGGTTTTCATCCTGAGGGCATCTTATAGGAGGAAGGAGAGGCCGAGGGGTGCTGGGGTTGGCTAGACCACCCCCTGGCGCGGGCCAGGCCTGGCCGTGCGGCCAGGTGGTGTGGCCGGCCCCTAGCCCTTCTCCGTCTCGTATTCTGGCATCTGATGACTTCTAGAAAAATAGGCACTTTGGCTTTTGTCCCGTCCAATTCCGAGAATATTCATTTTCTGACTTTCCTAGAACCAAAAATAGCAGAAAACAGGCAGTTGGCACTGTGGCTCTTGTTAATAGGTTAGTCCAAGAAATCATATGAAAAGTACTCCAAAGTGTGGACAAAACACAAGAAAGTGGATAAAACCAAGCATGGAACATAAAAAATTGTAGATACATTTGTATCAATGGTGCACGGCGCTGAAGCAGTGCTACCCGCAGAGGTACGATACAAAGCCCTGCGAGTGGTCGCTTACAGCGAGCAGGAGTCAACTCTTGCACTTGAAGACTCCGTCGACCTCCTTGACGAGGCACGGGAAATCGCCGCGGAAAGATCAACGATCTACCAGCAGAACCTGCGCAACTACCACAGCAGAAGGCTACGCCCCAGGTCCTTCGTCGAAGGAGACCTGGTCCTGCGATTGAAACAACAAGGGCATCTCAAGCTCGAGTCCCCCTGGGAGGGACCATACGTGATTACAGAAGTAATCCCAGGTGGCGCCTATCGCCTTAAAGATTTCGAGACAGGAGTCACATACTCCAACCCCTGGAACGTCGCGCAGCTGCGACGCTTCTACCCTTAGTCGTCTTTTATTTTTACATTACAAATAAGGCTACTCAGCCAAGGCTACTTAGCCACACATTATACCTCATACTATCCTGCGAATAAATAAAGCTAAGTGCCCCAAAAATCTGTGTTCCTTTTATTTTTTGCAAATTATCCACTCGGGGGCTGCGCCACCCTATACACATCTGTTCTACGAACCAACGTGATATCCTGAGTAGATGATGTACTAATCGAACCCTTGACAAACACCAACCCAGTTGCAATGCATCTGACAGGTTGGCAAGGTGCTGAGATAAACACAAGTCAGACTAACAAAAAGGAATCGCATAGTGCAACGCACTCGCAAAGCATACACGCTAACTAGCTCTGTATATACATCAATGTCAATCAATTATACACAACACATATATATATATATATATATGAACTTTACAACACTGGCGCAACTATGTGTAGGATACAAAGTAAACTACTGTTGCAACAAAGGAACGTTTGTCTGCTCCTCGAAGAAGTCGACGATTTCCTCCATTGGGAGATCAACCGCTTGATAGTGAGGAACCATATTCCAAGTCGAACCTGCTGGCGACGCTGGCGGTCCGGTAGCAAGTGCTGCAACATCCACATCCGGCCTGTGCAGTCGCACCAGCGACAGAGCAGCCTTGGCACCAGCCACTAACTGTTGCTGTACACACTCACGGACTGCACTCAAGTCTTGAAATTTGGCAAGAAGGGCCAGCAGGCTTGATGGAACGACGTCCAGTGGGAACATCGTTTGATAAATATTCTTCAAGCATGATTGCGACTTCTTCAGGAAGTGAAGCACTCGTGAAGCACAATCCTGCAGGGTTGCAAGTGCGATTGCACGATCATGATCCACCTAGAAGTATCCACTCGCCTGAAGCTGCTCTTGGGTCAGATCATTCATGCGAATGGCAATCCTATCCTTCTCATCCTGCGGATGGCGTGCACTGACAACTATAGCAAGCAAAAGCAAAAATAAGAAGACAACGAACTACTGTGAGTGACTACAAGGAAAGATAAGGAAGAAGAGAGCTAACACTTAAATTGGTCGCCCAACTGCGTCACCTCCCCTAGCAGATATTGCTCTCGGGCGACGGCCTTCTCCGCCCTCGACTTCCATACGTCCGCGTTACCACGGAGCACAGGCAGTTCACGCTCCAACTGCTTCACGCGGTCACGGAGTCGCGAGAGAAGAGACAACTCATCCACCCTTGAGCGCGACTGCGCCAAAGTATCATCAGTGGGTGGAATATTCCGAGGTTCACTCGAAGGACCACTCGATGTGCCCTATCACAAGCCAAGCAAGAGACAATAAGAAGACTAAGGAGATGCATAGACAAAAGACTCGAGTGCATTCAGGCATACTAAAAGTATCAATAGATACATTCACCAAAGGCATGTTCTAGACAAAAGAGATAGGCTATTTAACTATTATAGACACGACTACTGAGGAGAAACTGGCTTCTTCGACTTGGACTTTGTTTTGGGGGCCTCATCGAGTCCGTGGCAGTATCAGACGCCATAGACTTTCCGCCGGCCCCTGACGCCACAGCCTTCACAGCCTTCTTGGCTCGCTGCAGTTCCTAAAAATACTTCGCATTGATTAGTTGTGGCCCATACTTGCCACAGGCAGCTGTGAAAGGAGCAAAGACTACCTGTTGGCCATCCGCGTTGACACACATTGCCTTGGAGACCGTAGCAGGATCAACCTCGACTCCATGGGCTTGAACCATCACGAGTGACATTGAAGCGCCAGCCGCACAGAGTGAGTTCTTGAAGCCTGCAGGAATGCCTCCGGCAAGGGACTCCACCAGATCGTCTACAAATTCGATTAGCTCAGCCTTGGGCGCCAGCTCCTCATGGAGGCGTCTGAGCATGCCCCTGACCTTGGTGAGCATCCCCTGAACAGCAGCACTGCGATCTTCGACTGCCGAGATGGCGCCCGCCAAGGCATCATCACGACGAAGTGCCTGGGCATCGAAGCTCAGACTGCTGGCATCTATACAAGAATCAAGCATTGGCACAAAAGTCAGCACAACAACAAATTCGAAAGAAGAAGGCACAGCGAAAATCCAGACAAGGAAATACCTGAGAGAGCCTGGGCAATCGAGAGAAGCTGTTTTTTCGAACAACTTCTCCCTAGCTACGATGGAGGCACGCAGATCCTCTTCGCGTTTCCGTGATTCGTCACGTGCTGCGATTGCCTCATCGCGACTCTTCACGGCCGTGGCAAGCGTCTTTTCGAGGGAAGTAGCGTCGTGAAGGAGTGCATTATGCTCAGCTATGAAACAAACAAAGATAGACCGTCAGTCGAATATATCACAAAGATGAAGAAGAAGAAGCAAAACACTCACTTTTAACCACGCGATGGCGATTGTCTAGCATTGCATGCTGGCGACCCATCGCAAGCACCTGCTCCACCAGGCGAACGGCCTCCTTCACAATGAGCTACGACAAGAGAAATAGTAAAGGATCAGTAGATGGTATGGATGAAAAAATTCGACTGCAAAAATCAGAAGAAGCAACACTATACATAGATGATCCTCTAATGACTCCGAAGTCGATTGACGCGTAGTCGTCCGGATAACCATCCGGTGCTCCAAATCGTGAGGAGAACTCGATGAATTATGCCCGGAGTGGGCCGCCAATGGAGGAGAAGGAGTGCGCTCAGCCACTTTCTTGACCTTGGAGGTCGGGACTCTAGATTCCTTCAAAAATTGGATGTCTCTAGAAGATGACAACGCCAGCTGACTGCAGAACAAAACCAACATCAAGAGAATGCAACTCCAAAGAAGAACCAAAAGGAAGACCCATATACTTACCAATCAAACTTGTCAAAATCGAAGGTTTGATCCCCCGACTCCGACGACGACTCCTTCGGCAGCCGCATCTTCTTGCGGGAAGATGGTGCCACAGCACTCACAAGAACGGCAGGTATCGGCGACTCCGCACCAACAACTGCGCCTTCCGGAGTCAAAGGAGATGATGCATCCGAATCCTCGCTGCGCGAACGCTTGCGAGTGTCCGGACTGCTCGACTCGGGGGCTTCCTCCTCCACATCAGATGGGACGGTCGACTCCGACTCGTCCTCTTCCATGGCTTCACGAGGAATAACCCCCTCAGGAAGAGGGGGCATACAGGGCGACACCCTCCAATCCTGCATACGGGAAACAAGTCAGAGCAAGTCAAGAAAAAATAAGCATTCGACAAACAAAGCTACTTCGTAGCATAACCGTACCTCTGGAGGAGGATTAGTAGCATCGAATGGAGGTACGACTGGTTCACTAGGGAGCACATCCTTGGCGGTGTACTTGGTGAGCAGTCGCACCCTCTTATCTACTTCACTCGCGGAAATGCCATCGGCAGATACGTGAGTGACATCGTCTGCGCTAGCCCACTGGAACATAGGGTGGACTCTGGCCTGCAGGGGCTGGACACGACGGCGCAGCCACGTGCGAATGAGGGCGCAACCTCCCTCTTCTTTACCCATGCGACTCTCGAGGTCGCAGACGCGCTCGTACAACACATATGTCTCCGCGGATTCGCCGGGCATCACTATGTTCTTCGAGGAGCGCCTCCTCTTGCACGGCGTCGCGGGATCAAAAGGCGCGAGTCCGAAGTGGTCTCCGTCGGCCTTCTGGTCGCGGATGTAGAACCACTTGTCCCTCCACCCTTGGACGGACGCCATGAGTTTGATGTCGAAGTACGTGACAGATGAGTCGACGTGGATACCGTAGCCTCCTACATCATAGACTACAGAGCCAGACGCCGACTGGAGCTTTAGCTTGAAGAGGCGTTTGAAAAGACCAAAGTGTGGCTCGATTCCGAGCCAGCACTCGCAAAGAGTAATGTAGCAAGCTACATGGAGGATGGAGTTGGGGGACAACTGATGCAACTGCAGCCCATAGAAACAGAGAAGGCCCCTGAAGAAAGGATGCAGGGGCAGCGAGAGTCCGCGGATGATGAACGCTAGGAACATCACCCGAAAATCGGCAGGAGGACAAGGAGTTACCTCGCCACTTGGGACTCGCTAGTCAGCGACCGCGGAGGACAGAACTCTGTCCTGGCGAAGGAGAAGGAGCTCAGATGACTTGATCACGGACATGCGCCACGAGCCATTGGTGACGCGAGTGCCCACGCCCTTCTTCTTTTCAGCGACGGCGGTGCTGGTGCCCGCAGCGGCGAAGCCGCCCTTCTTTTTGGCAGCAGCAGTGGCGGCGGCAGAATCAGCCGTGGCACCTCCCTTCTTCTTCCCCATCTTGCGGTGGCGGTGTGACCGAAGGAAGTAACTAGGGAATACGTGGAGCTGGTCCAGCGCCGCAAGAAAGATGAGCACTAAGGAGCAGAGGAGCAGAAGCAATGGCGACGAAGGCAAAGGCAGAGAAAAGAGCAGATGTGAAAAATTACCATCACGTCACTGCTACTTAACCCCCTGGAAGATGTAATCCAACGGCCAGCAAAAACCCTATCAGACGCATGGCGTCCATCGTGATCGACACGTGGAGGACCCGAAGCGCGAACCGTCCCCCACTACCCCCATTACGCGTGGGAATCGAGGAGGTGCAGTTAAAACAAAGATTACGCATGCCCGGTCAAGTCAGAGTCAGAAAATGGGACCCACCACTCATCACGTCCCGTCAAACCCGCTCACGCGGGCAAATGAGATCATCACATCGTCAGCACTGATGTCATCAAAGATTGAGCAGTAGAAGACTTCGACTACTTTAGTCCTTGCTCGAGTCTTCGACTCTTCCAAGCACTCGGGGGCTACTCCCATAGGGAGCGCCGGTCGTGCACCCTACGATTTTTCTTTTTCTCTTCTGCAGGAATATAGACATTCAAAGCATACCCAACCACTCGAATCCGCAATTCGACCATGGACATGGGTTACTCCCATAGGGAGCGCCAGAAATAAATTCAACTGAAACAAGCAAACAAAAGACGACAATAGTCGCAAAAGTTCTTTAGTCCCTGCCTGAGTCTTCGACTCAACCAGGCACTCGGGGGCTACTCCCATAGGGAGCACTTGTCGCGCACCCTATGATTATTTATACATCGTACTGTGTGTCGATAACATCCACACTCGAAGCTTATGGCGACACCGCCTCATAATTCTTCCCTACAAAGAGATTGCGTCTCTTGGGGTCACCCGAATCATCTCGGCGATGATAAAATTTGGATGCCGCGCTTACGGCGTGAAGATAAGACCTGAATAAGGCCTGGCAACGCATTCGTTGCGCACTACCAGAAATATATCCGTGCCTACAGGCACGATGAACACACCTTGACGGACGCGTTGAGTGCTCACACCCATATACTGGAATTCGACTCCTGTAAGACCTCCGCGGCTTGAGTCGAATTACACCAGCACTTTTCCGGATTCGAGTCCGGGGACTCGAGTTCGAGTAGATTGCGTTGTTTTACCCTAAGGTAGTTAACTGATACCGATACATTGGTTAAATCAGGCACGCACATCAACAATCCCTATGACACAAACATAGCAGTCGAAAATATACTCATTCATGCACTCGAAAGTCTTCATAAAGTCCCCAGTCGAATCTGCGATTCCATTGGACACTCGGGGGCTACTGACATGGGTATACCCTACAGGTACTCGAGCTTGGTGTATACGGCATGAATACAGCGGAAGCCCACGGTGTCGCCAAGGCCCAAATAGAGAACTCGAGTAACCTACGGACTCTCGATTACTTTAGGAACAAGAAGAAGCTAAAGATAGAAAGTTCAAAGGGGAAAACCCTAACCTGTAACCGACTCGACCTACTACCCGAGACCTAGCCTATCTATATAAAGGCTAGGAGGGGGCGGTGAGGAGGACACACGCAACCCTAGTTTCCACCACTCTCGCCAGATTGTATCTGCGCACCATTGTAATCTTTGATTCCTCTGTTAACTCCACGAGCAGACAAGCAGGAGTAGGGACCTCTATGAGGCCTAAACCTGGGTAAATCTTCAAGTCCCCTGTGTGCTTGTTTGCTAGCCGATTGATGCTTCCAACGCTCCCTTCTTCTCCAAAACCCAAGTCCATAACAATGTAGCTTGGTATACATTACAGAGAAGAAGGCCATGAGTCAGAGTAGTCCCTTTAGTCGTACTTAGTTTCTAGGTTGAGTCGAGCAGCACAAACTCTATAGAATAAGTTGTTGAGCTCCCTCCATGTTAATTAAGTTGGATCTTTCATTCTTTTGTTGAACTTCAAGTTCACTTTTTGTAAGTTTAAGAACCTTGAATATCATTATTTTGGTATTGTAATAATAAGTTTATATGTAATATGGACCTGCAATGTTTCTGTTGTACCACTCTGAGGGACGTAATATTTTCGGGATGGTGTTCCATAAATGGTATGTCAATGACTTGCATACTACAACATGAAGTGGTATGCTGGGTCACCGCAACAAGCAAGGACAGAGCCTCGTCCACAAAAAGCAGTCTTGTAGACTAGGGCTTCTTTGGGCGGCAATGTGGTGACCCTTCCCGGGCAAAGATTGGGGGAAGAGGCCTAGCGCCCCTATAAAAGGAGGGCGACCCCTACTTTGTAAGAGATCGATCCAAGAGATCTAAAACCCTAGACACTCGTCTACCTATGTATCCTCACGAAGCAGAACGAGCAATACAACAAAGCAGGAGTAGGGGCTTTACCTCATCACGAGGCTCCTGAACCTGGGTAAAAAACGATGTCTCTCTCTCTGTCGTGTGCAAGCTCTGACGCCTACTTCATCACCGGCTACCCTAGAACGCGTGTTAAGCCCCCTCTCGAACTCAGGGCTTATTGGACCCATTGTTCCTTCGCGGGACACAAGTCTCTGATAGTCGAGAATGGAGCAAGCGTTGCGGTGATTGCCATTGGCACAAGACCTTTACATCTACCGTCAGGATGAATATTAGAACTTATTAATTGTTACTTTATACCTGCATTACGTAAGAATATTATATCAAGATATTGTATCTTACAATATGGTTATTCATTTAAGTCTGAGAATAATGGTTGTTTGATTTATATGAATAATGTCTTCTATGCACATGCTCACATAAAGAGTGGGTTGTTTATTATTGATCTTGATTTATGATACACACATCCATAACACTAAGGCTAAACTTCAAAAGACAAATGAATTGAATACCACATACTTGTGGCACTGCCGATTGGGTCACATTGGACATAAACGCATGAAGAAACACCATAGCGATGGACTTTTGAATTCACTAGATTTTGAATCTTTTGATACATGTGAAGCATCTTTGATGGGAAAGATGGCCAAATCACTGTTTAACGGATATGTTGAATGGGCAAGTGACTTGTTGGAAATAATACATACTGATGTGTGCGGTCCAATGAGTATACCTAGACATGATGGATTCCTCTACTTATAACCTTTACCGATGACTTGAGTCGTTATGGTTATATTTGTCTTATGAAGCATAAGTCTAAAACGTTCGAAAAGTTCAAAGAATTTTAGAACGAAGTAGAGAATTGGCGTGGCAAGAAAATAAAGTTTCTATGGTCAGAACGTTGAGGTGAATATTTGGGTCATGAGTTTAGCGAACATCTTAGAGCACGTGTAATCGTTTCACAGCTTACGCCTCCAGGAATACCCCAACATAGTGGAGTGTCGGAGCGGTGTAATCAAACTTTGTTGGATATGGTGATATCTATGATGTCTTTAACTGATCTCCCTTTGTCATTTTGGGTATATGATTTAAATATTGTGTCTTTTACACTTAATAGAGCTCCATCAAAGTCTGTTGAAATGACACCATATGAATTGTGGTTCAGCAAGAAACCCAACCTATCATTTCTTAAAATTTGGGGTTGTGAGGCTTATGTAAAACGTTTGCAACCAAACAAACTTGATTTGTCCACCGCAGTCGGTTCTGAACCTGAGTAAGCTTGTGTGCTCACCATCCCGGACATCCGTTCGTCTCACACCCCACCTTTTCCCATGCCTCAAGAACCCCCCATGGTGTACTTGTCTTCAATCCAACGACATTCATTAACTTGTTGCTCTTACATGAAGCTTCTACTTCCTCTAGTATTTGTGTTGATATACTAACCATGTAGAGGAAATCAAATAGCTCAAGTACCAAGTATCTTCTTTGAAGAGGGACTAGAAAAAGGGTTATGAAGGGAAGGCCACACTCAACAAGATATTGAGTGTGTAAAAATCCCCCAATGACAAGAATGTACTTGGATTCAAATCCAATGTCAAGAACAAGTCCACTAACAAGAATATGTTCAAGATCAACAAAAAGAATGGCCAAGAACAAGTCAAGTATTCATCCAAGATTGTTTGCTTCAAGTGCAAAATTGAAGGGCACCATGTTAGATCTTGCCCATTGAATAATAAGCCATTTAGTGAGAAGTGAGAAGGGAAGCAGCCTCAAACTTCACCCCAAGATCAGCCACTCCCGAAGAAGAATCAAGCCTCTCCTCTTCATGTTGAAGAACCAACTAAAAAGTAAGAAGGCAAGAGAATAACTTTCTACATATGCCGTGAAAAGAGCCACTTATCTTATTCATTCACTATTGGTACTTCATCCAACCCTATCATAATTAATGATGTTTATTCTCTTCGGAAGGATGAGGTTGGCAATGTGTTTTCCAAATTTGTTGGCCCTCAAAGTGGTGTCAAGTAAAGAACCATTTGGGTTGCCAAGCCTATTGTGACTAACTTCTTAGGACCCAACTTGGTTGGGAACCAACAAGCTAAAAATTGATCGGTGTTGGTGGAGGGCATTGGAGACTTGGCTACATCAGGAAGAATTAAGGGAACTTCATAAATTATATTTTATCAAGCAAAGTAATTTGGATTATCATATCTCTATCATACATCCATTGCTCCTCCTTCCGATAACATGTACTCAACTCATTTACATTGAAAGTTACTCGCCCCTTTTTCATGTATTGGTTTTGTACCTTGCATGTGTTTGTATATGTTGTGCTTACCACTTACTTATATTGAGTTATCAAGTTTATTTGTGTAAGTTGGCTTGCACACCATGTATTTGTTTTGTTATGTTCAACCTTTATTGAACCTACTTGTTATCTCATTTTGGCTCTTGTGAGAAATTAATGGACTATCCCATTTTGGGGGACTGGTGTTCTTTGGGAATTCCACCTAAAAAATGTGTGTACATGAGTAACACCACTTAGTATTGATATTTAAAGATTATATAGTCTCTATGTGGTATGTCATACTCATGAGATATTAAAATTCTACAATGTCCATTAATGTTCTCTACTTGTATCTTATTTGCCTCTTGTGAGAAGACATACTTTATCACATTATGGGGGAGTAATATTCTTTGTGTATATTACAAGCCATGGAAATGTGTATATTTGAGGTTGTGTCACATAGAATTGATATTGTAAATTATCTAGCTCCTGTGTGGCATGTGAGCTCAAACAAGTTCCTATTTGCGTTTAATGCTTTTATTGATAATATTTTGGATATTGTTTATGAGAGTTTTTCTTGGTAAGGTGATGACCCACAAGTATAGGGGGTGTATCACAATATTTTCGATAAGTAAGAGTGTCAAACCCAACGAGGAGCAGAAGGTGTTGACGAGTGGCTTGGAGCAGGAATTCTCTGTAAATACTTAGCAAACGGATTTTTAGAGGTTTTTGATAATGTAGATAAATAAAGTGCGAGTAAATAAAATACAATAATAATAGATGCAGCAAGTGGCCCAATCCTTTCTTTAGCAAAGGACAAGCTGGTTGTATTACTTAAGATGACCAAACATTCTCGAGGACACACGGGAATAACGTCAAGTGTTTTCGTTTCATATAGTCGATTAATCTTCTTTAGTTTGATTTGTGTGGGTGAACCTTTGCTAATGTACCGACCTTCCTAGGACTAATACATACTTTTGATTATACCCCTTGCAAGCATCCGCAAGTACAAGAAAGTAATTAAGATAAAAACCTAACCATAGCTTTAAACTATGAGATCCTACACTCCCTTGTGCAAAGGTTTCCTAATGGGGGTTTAGGTTTCTGTCACTCTGGCAACCCCTACGATTAGTAGCCAAATACACAATGCATTCCCCTAGGCCCATAAAGTTGAAGTGTCATGTAGTTGACATTCACATGACACCACTAGAAGAATAACACCACAACTTAAATAACAAACTATTGAATCTTTCTCAACACAATTCCACTACTAACAACATGACTTCTCCCATGTCCTCAAGAACTAAACGAACTACTCACAAGACATCATATGGATCAAGATCAGAGATGATATAATGATAAGCAACAATCTGAACATAATAATAATTCAATGGTTCCACTCAATAGCATCTACTACAACAAGTAATCAACACCGAGAAAGTTTCCCCTAAGAACTATGCAAGACTCAACCCAATTGTTACAGCGGTATGGAGTGGTGATGATGGTGCTAGTGGAGATGATGATGATCCCTATGAAGTCCAGCTTGATGGTGGTGTTGATGGCGACGATCTCCCCTCTCTGGGAAGGAATTTCCCCGGCAGATTTCTGCCTGCCAGAGAGCTCTTTCTTTCTCTGCAGTTTTCCGCCCCGCAGAGGTGGCGGAATCTTTTTATGGTCACTCCCCGAGTCTTAGGGTTTCGTGGGGATAATATACGCCAAAGAGGAGAGCTGGAGGTGGGCCAGGGTGGCCACACCACCTGGTGGCGCGGCCAGGGTGGCCCGCGCTAGGGGGTGGTGTGGCCCCCCTGTGGCCCAACTCCACTCCTCCTTCTAGCATCCTTCGTCTTCTGGAAAAATAGGATTTTCCATGTATTTTCTGGAATTTTATGCAACAAAGGACAAGCCGGGTGAACCTATGCTAATGTACCGCCCCATCCAAGACTAATACATACTTGTGATTATACCCCTTGCAAACATCCATAAGTACAAGAAAGTAATTAAGGTAGAAACCTAACCACAGCTTTAAACACTAAGACCCTTACGTCCCTTATGCAATGGTTTCCTAACGGGGGTTCAGGTTTCTGTCACTCCGGCAACCCCTACGATTAGTAGCCAAATACACAATGCATTCCCCTAGGCCCATATAGGTGAAGTGTCATGTAGTCGACGTTCACATGACACCACTAGAAGAAGTACACCACAACTTAGATAACAATCTATTGAATCTTTCTCAACACAACTCCACTACTAACAACAAGACTTCTCCCATGTCCTCAAGAACAAAACGAACTACTCACAAGACATCATATGGATCATGATCAGAGATGGAATAATGATGTATAACAATCTGAAAATAGACAATAATTCAATGGTTCACTCAATAGCATTATCTACAAAGAGTAATCAACACCGGGAAAGTTTTCCCTATGAACTATGCAAGATTCAACGCAATTGTTACAAAAATATGGAGATGGTGATGAGGGTGCTGATGGTGGTGATGATGATGATGATTCCGATGAAGTCCAGCTTGATGGTGGTGTTGATGGCGATGATCTCCCCTCTCCGGGAAGGAATTCCCCCGGCAGAAATCTCTCTGCCGGAGAGATCTTTCTCTCTCGGTGTTTTCCGCCCCGCAGAGGCGGCGGAATCTTTCTATGGTCGCTCCCTGAGTCTTAGGGTTTTGGGAGGATGATATACGCCAGAGGGGAGAGGCTGGAGTGGGCCAGGGCGGCCACACCACTTCCAGGCGCGGCCTAGGGCTGCCCGCGCCATGGGGTGGTGTGGGCCCCCTATGGCCAATCTCCACTCCATCTTCTGGCATCCTTAGTCTTCTGGAAAAATAGGATTTTCCGTATATTTTCCCGGATTTTCTGATCTTCGCGAATTTTGCCTCCAAACAACACCTTTTCCATCAGAATCCTGACTGCAGCGGTCCATGCTCCAAAAGTCATCAACCATGCAAAAACAGATGAAATAACATAAGTATCACCTCTCAATATGAAATATATCAATGAATAATAGTGAATTAAGACATAGAATAGTGATGCGAAATGGACGTATCAACTCCCCCCAAGATTAGACTTTGCTTGTCCCCAAGCGAAACTGAGCTCAATAAACATGGCCTCAGGTTTATGGAGTGAAGAGTCGATAAAAGAATATGGACAAGAAGCATCACATGCATCAAATACACAGATCATAATAGAAGACAACTCACTACTATATAACTCGACTTGTAATGAGTAAAGGAAACACAATAAAGATACATAAAGTGAATCATAATTGGTAATGGCAAACTTAGCTCTTGGTCAAAGAATAGTTGATAATTTGCCGGAGTTCACAAATAACTGGTTTTCAATGATAGCTTTCAAAGTAGTAAACATCAGGATAAGAGCAATGTGCAAAACAAGGAACATAAGAAACATGATTGAATAAATCAACATATGAATGAATGAAACACAACAACTCAAAATACTTGCTGAGATAGAAGGGAGTAGGTTTACTGGCTCAACTACAAAGTAAAAGAAAGGCCCTTCGAAGAGGGAAGCAGGGATTGCAAGTCTCATAAAGAGCTCCCCAAAATTATGATACTTACTAGCTTTCAGCTCTCATTGCCCCTATCATAGGCATCTTTAGGTGACTAAGGTTAAAGTGACACAACTAAGAGGATATGCTTGACAAGTTATAAGTTGAAATCTCATGCCCCTTACTTATGAGTACCGATCCTCATGCTACTCAACTTCAGTCACGAGCAAGCTCTTGTCATTGTAAATACATGCGTATCATTAAGAACCGCCAACGGGGTACCCCTTGCACATGACACAGGAGCTATCCCATAATCAAAATGACAAGGCAAGAAGACAGTGAGCATCTCAGCGATCTTTTTTATTTGCTATTTGCATAGGTTTTTATTGAGGATGCTTCATAGAATGCTCACTATAGTTATGCTACAAGTTTCCACCATGATTAGGCATGGTTTAGGCTGGCGGCCTAGGCGTTTCTCTAACACACATATAAACTCCATGATCTTACAAGTTCCACTTTTATTTCACACCGCCGGGATCCATAAGCAAAAGAACATGATATCAACTAGGTACAAAGTACCAAATGAAGTGTTGAAAGCGGTCCCCATGATACATGGTTCGGCTAACTTCAACTCATAAAGCGCAAGCATATACACAACAAAGAAGGACCCAATGGTTCAAGTTTATTAAATGCAAGAAAGTAAAGTGTGCCATCAAGTTCGTGAGAGCTTTAATCACTAATTTTCACATAACAAGTTTAATTTGGGAGGTAGATAAAACAAGAATTTACTTGGAATAGCAATAATGCTACTAGGTAGGTATGGTGGACACAAATGGCAAATGTTTTGGTTTAAAGGAGTGGATGCACGAGAAGAATTCCCTCTCAGTACAGGTTTTTGGCTAGCAAGGCTGGGTAGCAAGTATAATAGTTGAAGGAAACAAACAAACATACAAGTGATAAAGACAAACATGCAATATTCCTTGGAAGCACAAAAGATCTTAACTAGAGAATACTAGACTTATGAGCAAATCAAGAAAGAAAGATGATGAAATAATTTTTCTTTAGAGTACTTCTATCTTTTCTTTCAAGTCTCAAAAATAGTGTGCTACTGACTGAGCCAGGTTTGCCAAAACCAACAAAATTAACTCAATGATCCCAAAGTGATACCAATACTAACAACAAGATCAATCATATAACAACGAATTAAAAACTAAGATAAGCTATGCAAAAGGGTGAATGATAGAACTTCTCATTAATATTTCATAACGGCAACTCACACCAAGGGATACATATCTAACAAGAGAGGGGACACTTCCATAATGCAAACCATACTACATAATAACTCCTCTATTCATGATATGACTCTACTAAAAAGGTAAAAAGATAGAAGATAGTGATGTGATACCGCGACACTCCCCCAAGCTTGGAACAAACCAAGGAGATGCCAAACCTGATGACGAATTACTCCTTTGGTGGTGGTGGTATCCTCTCATCTTCGTCCGTCTTCCAAGGTAAAGGCTTCCCATCAACAAAGGACATCGTGGTTTCCAACATCCTGAAACTTGCAGCAGAACTTATGAGTTTAAATCTAGCCTCATACTCACAGTTTTGATTTTGAACGTCAAAGAACTGTCCTTGCAGTTTGTTGGTTGTTTGGCGGAGTAAGAGGACTTCGTTTTTGAGTTCAGCAGTCTCCTTTTGGTGCTCGGTGATGAGTTCGGAACAAATCTTATGGATGATATCCACTTTGCGCTCCGCCATCTTCTTGTACCTAAAGACTTCTTGTTCCAATGCTTCCATCCTGTCCTCCAGGCTTCCTTCACCTTTAGGGCCTTGAACCTATTTAATCCGAACCTCCCCACCTTCGAGCAATAACTCCTTGGGATGAATCTTTAATTCTCTCATGTATGGGTTGATGATATCTTCCAAGGAATCTCCCTTAACTGATCCAGTGGAAGACATTGAGGCTACAAATCTGAGATTTTACCTGGCAGAAACAGATAGAAACAAAAACACGACGAAAACACGATATACGGACCTTGAGGGATCCGGGGGGTTATATATTACGAAGTTTCATATCAAAAGGAAAGTACTAGGAGAAAACGGGTCGGAGGCGGAGTCCGGGTGGACTCACCACCTGGTGGTGCAGCCAGGGGTGGGCCCGCGCCACAAGGTGGTGTGAGCCACAATGGCTCCGTTTCCGTCCCTTTTTTGCTTCGTAGCTCTCCTTATTGACTAAAAACTGCAAAAATATAGTTGGATTGTATTTTCGCGGAACTTTTCTTACCAGAACTGTTACCTATTTGAAAACAGATTCTGCAGGTCTCTGAATTTGGTATCTAGTAGATTCTTCCGGAGTCACCACTTGAATAACATCAATATCTTCATCTTCATACACTTATTACTTGAGTCATAAAACCCTTCTCTTTCTTATTACACCATTATCTCCACTTCCTGAAAATTTCTTTCACAGAAAACTTCACACAGTTCTTATTAGCAACATTAGTATAAGTGAAGTGATAAAACCTTTTGAGTCCAACTTCAACTGAAAAGCATCAAAACATAAGATACTGTAGCAACTCCTTCCGAAAACCCAAAAAGAAATCAAAAAGGAAATCGAATAAAGAAGCAAATGCAAGAGTGGCAAAATCTGTCAAAACAGACCAGCAGGTAAAGATCAATTTTTTCGAAAATCTTATTTTGCTCAAATCAAAAAGTGCAAAACTAAATAAAGTTAAATAACAACCTGGGGCAGAAGCACAAAATATTACAGCTCAATCCGACATGCAGAGATATCTCACGAATTTTTACGGTGAAGCACAAAAATCTGTTTCGGGACAGCAACTTCCCCAAATCTTACTTCTCTCTCATTAGAGGTTGATCTTGACACAAAAAACAACCAAAACGGATAAGGAGCGGTTATTACCAAATTAATAACTTCCAATACTCAAAGAAACAAAAACAAACTAAAAGCAAAAACAAATTGGGTTGTCTCCCATAAAGCTCTTTCTTTATAGCCATTAAGATGGGCATGATAATTTTGAAGAATCTCTCATAGGGATATGGATTGAAGTGAAAGAGAGCATTAAGAAGCAAAAACACACACACATTTAAGTCTAACCCACTTCCTATGCAAGGTAATTTTTTAAACAAACAAGTTATTGAAACCATAGGCTTCTTGCATAAGAAGGCAAAACAAGTGCAACATAAAAACTTTCAGCATAAAATGAGGAAACTTGATATTATTGAGATACATAAGAACACTTTTCCCTCTCTCATAGTAGCTTTCAGTATCATGCATAAACTTAACAATATAGCTATCACAAGAACCATCATAGCAATGATCACTTATTCTAACAGAAAACACATGAATACTAGCTCTCATAACACTACTATGTGAAACAATATTAGAGGTATCCTTACAAAGGATAGGGTGTCCCTCTTTTTCATATTTAGTAACAAAGTATTTCACATTTGATATTATAGGTTCATCAACCATTTGTTTATCAGGTTCAGCGGCTTTTCTTGTACTTTCATTAACCATACTAGCTATCATAGAATGTTCCTTAATCCTAACTGGGAAAGGCATTTTCTCAATATAAGGTTCAGGTAAAACATGATTAGCAGTATAAACTTCAGTATTTCTTGAAGGAACACTCTTAGCAATATCTTTATAAGGTTCATGATACTTATCCCACTTCTTTTTAGGCACTTCAATATAGGAAGCAAAAGCCTTAAAATAAGAAGCAATAGCTTGAGAATCTAGACCATAAGCATTTTTAATATCTTGAAAGTCATCAGTTCCCATAAAAGATTCAATGCATTCATAATCATAATTTATACCTGACTTTCTACCTTTGTCATTCTCCCAAGCTTCAGCATTGTCTTGAACACAGTCCAGAAGATCCCATTTAGCTTCTTCTTCCATACGAGTGAATGATCCAGCGCAAGAAGCATCCAATAAATCATTATCATGTAGAGGGAGCCTTGCATAAAAGTTATTGATAATAATATTGTTGGGGAGCTCATGAATGGGACATTTGAGCATTAGTAACTTCAATCATCCCCAAGCTTGAGTTGTACTCTCTCCATCAAGAGGCCAAAAGTTGTATATTTGATTCCGATCTTTATGAATCTCACTAGGAGGATAAAACTTTGAATAAAAGAGAGGCACTATTTCCTCCCATTCAAGAGCTTGATCATTCTTCAACAGCTTATACCATTCCTCAGCTCTTCCTTTCAGCGATAATGAGAATAACTTCTTCTTAACTTGATCTGTAGTAATACCTGCACACTTGAACAACCCGCATAATTCGTGTATAAAGAGTAAATCATCACCGGGATGGACAGTTCCATCCCCAACATAGTAGTTATCCATAACACGATCAATAATTCTTGTAGGTATTTTGAAAACATCATTCTCAGCAGGTGGTGGCTTATCTAGTACCTTAGCAGTGGTAGTAGCATTACCAAATAAGAAACTCAGCGAATTATCCACAACGAAAATAAAGCAACTAACAGAAGTAAACAATACTCACAGTAGAAGTTTCCTTTACCAGTTCCACTCTCCAATAGCGCTTCACTCCCCGGCAACGACGCCAAAAAATAGTCTTCATGACCCACAAGTATAGGGGGTGTATCGCAGTATTTTCGATAAGTAAGAGTGTCGAACCCAACGAGGAGCAGAAGGTGCTGGCTAGTGGTATGGATCAGGAATTCTCTGCAAATACTTAGCAAACGGATTTTTAGGGGTTTTCGATAAAGCAAGTAAACAAAGTACGAGAAAATAAAAGACAGTAGGAATAAATGCAGCAAGTGGCCCAATCCTTTATGCAGCAAAGGACAAGCCGGTTGTATTACTTAAGATGACCAAACGTTCTCGAGGACACATGGGAAGACAGTCAAGTGCTTTCGCTTCATATAGTTGATTAATCTTCTTTAGCTTGCTAAGTGTTGTGTGGGTGAACCTGTGCTAATGTACCGCCCCATCCAAGACTAATACATACTTGTGATTATACCCCTTGCAAACATCCGTAAGTACAAGAAAGTAATTAAGGTAGAAACCTAACCACAGCTTTAAACTCTAAGACCCTTACGTCCCTTGTGCAATGGTTTCCAAACAGGGGTTCAGGTTTCTGTCACTCCGGCAACCCCTACAATTAGTAGCCAAATACACAATGCATTCCCCTAGGCCCATATAGGTGAAGTGTCATGTAGTCGACGTTCACATGACACCACTAGAAGAAGTACACCACAACTTAAATAACAATCTATTGAATCTTTCTCAACACAACTCCACTACTAACAACAAGACTTCTCCCATGTGCTCAAGAACAAAACGAACTACTCACAAGACATCATATGGATCATGATCAGAGATGGAATAATGATGTATAACAATCTGAACATAGACAATAATTCAATGATTCACTCAATAGCATTAACTACAAAGAGTAATCAACACCGGGAAAGTTTCCCCTATGAACTATGCAAGATTCAATGCAATTGTTACAACAATATGGAGATGGTGATGAGGGTGCTGATGGTGTTGATGGTAGTGGTGATGATGATGATGATCCCGATGAAGTCCAGCTTGATGGTGGTGTTGATGGCGACGATCTCCCCTCTCCGGGAAGGAATTCCCCTGGCAGAAATCTGTTTGCCGGAGAGATCTTTCTCTCTCGGTGTTTTCCGCCCCACAGAGGCGATGAAATCTTTCTGTGGTTGCTCCCGGAGTCTTAGGGTTTTGGGAGGATGATATACGCCAGAGGGGAGAGCTTGAAGTGGGCCAGGGTGGCCACACCACCTCCAGGCGCGGCCTAGGGCTGCCCGCGCCATTGGGTGGTGTGGGCCCCCTGTGGCCCATCTCCACTCCATCTTCTGGCATCCTTAGTCTTCTGGAAAAATAGGATTTTCCGTATATTTTCCCGGATTTTCTGATCTTCGCGAATTTTTCCTCCAAACAACACTTTTTCCATCAGAATCCTGACTGCAGTGGTCCATGCTCCAAAAGTCATCAACCATGCAAAAACAGATGAAATAACATAAGTATCACCTCTCAATATGAAATATATCAATGAATAATAGTGAATTAAGACATAGAATACTGATGCAAAATGGACGTATCAGTGGTCCATCCTCCAAAAGTCATCAACCATGCAAAAACAGATGAAATAACATAAGTATCATCTCTTAATATGAAATATATCAATGAATGATAGTAAATTATGATATAAAATAGTGATGCAAAATGGATGTATCAACTCCCCCCAATCTTAGACTTCGCTTGTCCCCAAGCGAAAACTAAGCTCAATAAACATGACCTCGGGTTTATGGAGTGAAGAGTCGATAAAATAATACGGAAAAGAAGCATCACATTCATTAATACACAAATCATAATAGAAGACAACTCACTACTATATAACTTAACTTGTAATAAGTAAAGAAAACACAATAAAGATACATAAAGTAAATCATAATTGGTAATGGCAAACTTTGCTCTTGGTCAAAGGATAGTTAACAATATGCATGAGTTTAAACATAATGGAGTTTTCAATGATAGCTTTCAAAGTATTATTCACTAAGATAAGAGCAATGTGCAAAACAAGAAACATAATCAACATGTTTGAATAGATCATCATATGAATGAATGAAACACAACAACTCAAAATACTTGCTGAAATAGAAAGGAATAGGTTTACTGACTCAACTAAAAAGTAAAAGATAGGCCCTTCATAGAGGGAAGCAGGGACCTCAAGTTTCATAAAGAGCTTCCAAAAATTATGGTACTTATTAGTTTTCAGCTCTTATTGCCCCTATCATATGCATATTTAGGCGATTAAGGTTAAAATGAACAAACTATGGAGTATATGCTTGACAAAGTATAAGTTGGCAATCTCATGTCCCTTGAACACGAGGGCTGCTCCTCATGCTACTCAAGTTTAGTTACCGATAAGTTCTTGTCATAGTAAGTACATGTGTATCATAGAGAACCACCAACGGGGTACCCCTTGCACATGATACAGGAGCTATCCCATAATCAAAATGACGAGGCAAGCAGACAATGAGCATCTCAGCAATCTACTTATTTACCATGGGAAAATTGTGCTTTTTTCTCTCTTTCCTCTTTTCTCATCTCTTTTTTTCTTTTTCTCAATCTCTATATCTTTTTTTATAATAAGAATGCTTCATAGATTGCTCACTATGGTGATGCTGCAAGTTTCCCCCATGATTAGGCATGGCTTAGGCTAGCGGCCCAGGCATTTCTCTAACACACATACATAACTCCATGGACTTACAAGCTCCCCTTTCATTTCACACCGACGACATCCATAAACAAAAGAGCATGATAATAACTAGGTACAATGTACAAGTGCAATGTTGAAAGCGTTCCCCATGACAGCTTGGTTCTGCTAATCTCAACGTATAAGTGCAAGCATATACAACATAGATGACACAATGGTTCAAGTTTATTAGGGACAAGAAAAGTAAAGTGTGCCATCAAGTTCGTGAGAGCTTTAATCACTAGTTTTCACATAACAAGTTTAATTCGGAAGGTAGATAAAAACATGAATTTACTTGGAATAGCAATAGTGCTAATAGGTAGGTATGGTGGACACAAATGGCAAGGTTTTGGTTTAAGGATTTGATGCATGAGAAGCATTCCCTCTCAATACAGGTTTTTAGGCTAGCAAGGCCGGGTAGCAAGCATAAGAGTTGAAGGAAACAAACAAACATACAAGTGATAAAAACAAACATGCAATCTTCCTTGGAAGCACAAAAGATCTTAACTACAGAATACTAAGCTTATGAGCAAATCAAGAAAGATTATGAAATTATATTTCTTAAGAGTACTTTTATCTTTTTCATTCAGTTCTCATAATAGTGTTTCTACTGACCGAGCCAGGTTTGCCAAAACCAACTAAATTTACTTAATGATACCAAAGTGATACCAATACTAACAACAAGATCAATCATATAATAGTAATTGAAAACTAAAATAAAATATGCAAATGAGTAAATGATAGAACTTCTCATTAATATTCCATAATGGCAACTCACACCAAGGGGTACATAGATATCTTACGGGAGGCGGGACACTTCCATAATGCAAACCATCCTACATGATAACTTCTCTATTCATGATATGACTCTACTTGAAAGGTAAAAAGATAAAAGATAGTGATATGATACCGCGACACTCCCCCAAGCTTGGAAAAAAACAAGGGGGTGCCAAAACCTGATGACGAATTACTCCTTTGGTGGTGGTGTTCTCTTTTCATCATCCGAATTCCAAGGTAAGGGCTCCCCATCAACAAAAGACATCCTGGTTTCCAACATCCTGAAACTAGCAGCAGCACTTATGCATTTAAACCTAACCTCATACTCACAGTTTTGATTTTGCACGTCATAGAGAATTGTAGTTGGTTGGTTGTTTGGTGGAGTGAGATAATTTCATCCTTAAGCTCAGCAATCTCCTTGTGCTTCTCAGCAATGAGTTCCGAACTAATCTTATAGATGATATCCACTTCACGTTCCACCATCTTCTTGTACTTAAAGACTTCTTGCTCTAGTGCTTCCATCCTGTCCTCCAGACTACCTTCACCTTTAGGGCCATGAACCTCTTTTATCTGTACCTTCCCATCTCCGAGCAATAACTCCTTGGGATGAATCTTCAACTCACGCATGTAAGGGTTGATGATGTCCGCGGAGGAATCTTCCTTGGCTAATCCAGAGGAAGACATTGTGGCTCAAAAACTGAGACTCTACCTATCAGAAACAGATCGAAATGAAAACACGATAAGAACACGATATACGAACCTCGAGGGATCTGGGGGATTATATATTGTGAATTTTTACAACAAAAGGAAGGTACTTGAAGAAAACGGGTCGGAGACGGGCTCCAGGGTGGCCACACCCCCTGGTGGCGCGGCCAGGTGGGCCCGCGCCACAGGGTGAGCCACCCGGGCTCCATTTCCGTCCCTTTTTCGACTCATTGCTTTTCATGTTAGATAAAAATTGCAAAAATATAAATTGACTTATTTTTCGCGGACCTTTTCTTACTAGAACTATTACCTATTCGAAAACAGACTCTGTAGGTCTCTGAACTTGGAATTTAATAGATTATTCCGAAGTCACCGCTTGAATAACATCAATATCTTCATCCTCTTAAACATTTGTTTGAGTCATTTAACTATTCACCATCTTACTACACCATTTTCTCCTACAACCTGGAAATTTCTCACACAAAACATCACACAATTCTTATTAGCATCATTAGTACATGCAAGATAATAAACCTTTTAAGTTCAATTTCGACTGAAATCCATCAAAACATAAGCTACTGAAATAACAACTCCCAAAATCCCAAAAAGAACTCAAAAAGGAAATCGATTTAAGAGGCAAATGCAAGAGTGGCAAAAATCTATCAAAACAGACCAGCAGGTAAAGATCAATTTTTTTCGAAAATCTTCTGTTTCTCAAATCAAAAAGTGCAAAACTAACTGAAGTTAAATAATAACCTGGGGCATGCACACAAAAAATTACAGATCAGTACCACGTTCTGGGATTTTTCACGATTTTTTAGAGTGAAGCACAAAAATCTGTTTCGGGACAACAACTTCCCCAAATATTACTTTTCTCTCATTAGAGGCTGATCTTGACACACAAACCAAACAGAAAGGATAAGGATAGGTTATTGCATAAGTAGTAACTTCCAAGACTCAAATAAACAAAAACAAACTAAAAGCAAAAATATATTGGGTTGTTTCCCAAAAAGCTCTTTCTTTATAGCCATTAAGATGGGCATGATAATTTCAATGATGCTCACATAAGAATATGAATTGAGGTAAAAGGGCGCATCAAGAGGCAAAAATACACATGTTTAAGTCTAACCCACTTCCTATGCAAGGGGATTTTGTAGGAAAATAAATTGTTGAAACCAGAGGCTGCTAGCATAGGGAGGCAAAACAAGTGCAACATAAAGACTTTTAGCATAAAGCAAGGAAACTTAATATTATTGAGATGCATAAGAACAGTCTTCCCTCTCTCATAATAACTTTCAGTATCATGCATAAATTTAACGATATAACTATCACATGAACCATTGTAGCAATGATCACTTATCCTAACATAAAACACAGGGACACTAGCTCTCATAATACTACTTTGTGAAACAATATTAGAAGTATCCTTACAAAGGATAGTGTGTCCATCATCTACATATTTAGTGACAAAGTCTTTCACAGTTGCTATTACAGGTTCAACATCCACTTATTCATCAGGTTCAACAGCTTTATTTGTACTTTCATTAACCATACTAGCTATCATAGAATGTTCCTTTATCTTAACTGGAAAAGGCATTTTCTCAATGTAAGGTTCAGGTAAAACATGATTAGTAGTATAAACTTCAGTATTTCTTGCAGGAACACAATTAGCAATATATTTATATGGCTCCTGATACTTATTCCATTTCTTTTTAGGAATTTCAATATAGGAAGCAAAAGCCTTAAAATAAGTTGCAATAGCTTGAGAGTCTAGACCATAACCATTACTAATATTACGAAAGTCATCAGTTCCCATAAAAGATTTAATGCATTAATAATCATAATTTATACCTGACTTTCTTCCTTTATAATTCTCCCATGCTTCAGCATTGTCTTGAATACGGTCTAGAAGATCCCATTTAGCTCCTTCTTCCATGCGTGTAAATGATCCAGCACAATAGGCATCCAATAAATCCTTTTCATGAAGAGAAAGCCTTGCATAAAAGTTATTGATAATAATATTGTTGGGGAGCTCATGAATAGGACATTTAAGCATTAGTAACTTCAATCTCCCCCAAGCTTGAGTTGTACTCTCTCCATCAAGAGGCCAAAAGTTGTATATTTGATTCTGATCTTTATGAATCTCACTAGGAGGATAAAATTTTGAATAAAAGAGAGGTACTACTTCCTCCCATTCAAGAGCTTGACCATTCTTTAGCAGCTTGTACCATTCTTCAGCTCTACGTTTCAGTGATAATGAGAATAACTTCTTCTTGACTTGATCTGTTGTAATAACCGCACACTTGAACAACCCGCATAATTCGTGTATAAGGAGCAAATGATCACTGGGATGGACAGTTCCATCTCCAAAATAGTAGTTATCCATAACACGATCAATAATTCTTGTGGGTATCTTAAAAGTATCATTTTTAGTAGGTGGTGTTCATCTACCACCTTAGCAGTGGTAGTAGCATTACGAAATAAGAAACTAAGTGAATTATCCATATTGAAATAAAGTAACTAACAAAAATAAACAATACTCACAGTAGAAGTTTCCTTTACCAGTTCCACTCTCCAATAGCGCTTCACTCCCCGACAATGGCGCCAGAAAATAGTCTTGATGACCCACAAGTATAGGGGGTGTATTGTAGTATTTTCGATAAGTAAGAGTGTCAAACCCAACAAGGAGCAGAAGGTGTTAACGAGTGGCTTGGAGCAGGAATTCTCTGTAAATACTTAGCAAACGGATTTTTAGGGGTTTTTGATAATGCAGATAAATAAAGTGCGAGTAAATAAAAGACAATAATAATAGATGCAGAAAATGGCCCAATCCTTTCTTTAGCAAAGGACAAGTCGGTTGTATTACTTAAGATGACCAAACGTTCTCGAGGACACACGGGAATATTGTCAAGTGCTTTCGTTTCATATAGTCGATTAATCTTCTTTAGTTTGATAAGTGTTGTGTGGGTGAACCTGTGCTAATATACCGACCTTCCTAGGACTAATACATACTCCTTCCGTTCAGAAATATAAGACGTTTTAGCTTTATGAATCGAATGTATCTAGACATATTTTAGTGTATAGGTTAGTAGAGGTTCGGAGTGAACCTATACACTAAAAGGTGTCTAGATACATTCGTTTCACAAAGTTAGAATGTCTTATATTTCCGAACGGAGGGAGTACTTGTGATTATACCCCTTGCAAGCATCCGCAAGTACAAGAAAGTAATTAAGATAAAACCTAACCACAGCTTTAAACACTGAGATCCTACACTCCCTTGTGCAAAGGTTTCCTAACGGGGGTTTAGGTTTCTGTCACTCCGGCAACCCCTACGATTAGTAGCCAAATACACAATGCATTCCCCTAGGCCCATAAAGGTGAAGTGTCATGTAGTCGACATTCACATGACACCACTAGAAAAATAACACCACAAATTAAATAACAAACTATTGAATCTTCCTCAACACAATTCCATGACTAACAATATGACTTCTCCCATGTCCTCAAGAACTAAACTAACTAATCACAAGACATCATATGGATCAAGATCAAAGATGATATAATGATCAGCAACAATTTGAACATAACAATAATTTAATGGTTCCACTCAATAGCATCAACTGGAGGTGGGCCAGGTGGCCACACCACCTGGTGGCGCGGCCAGGGGTGGCCCGCGCTGGAGGGTGGTGTGGTACCCCTGTGGCCCAACTCCACTCCCCCTTATAGCATCCTTCGTCTTCTAGAAAAATAGGATTTTCCATGTATTTTCTGGAATTTTCTGATCTTCACGAATTTCGCCTCCAAACAATGCCTTTTCCATCAGAATCCTGACTTCAGCGGTCCATCCTCCAAAAGTCATCAACCATGCAAAAAAACATGAAATAACATAAGTATCATCTCTTAATATGAAATATATCAATGAATAACAGTAAATTATGATATAGAATAGTGATGCAAAATGGACGTATCATAAGGGTTTCATCATATGTGGTCAATTATATCTAAATTGATAGACCTTTTACCTCAAGCTATCCTAATCATTGCTTTCCATGATTGTGTAACTATTTGAGACCCTCAAGAATCTCAATCTAAGCATCATTCTTAACTCTTATATTTTTCCATATGCTTCTTGTTGTGAATATGATCTCGGATATCTTTGTAAACTACTAGCTCGGGAAATTTATCCCTTTACTTCTTGTCATTGGACAAGTAGTACTCTATATATATGGTAGAATTTGTTGATCATATTTGCATTGGATTTTTTCTAATTTCCCTATCTTTTGCTAAGAAAATGTTTTGTGTTGACTCCCATGTATTCCTTGCCTCTTATGGATCTTGCTTTGACTTTAAATTGTTTAGTGCTCTATTTGATGTAGGTAGATATAATGAACCCATGTGAGTGCATTCTGTATTCAAATGAAAAATCTCAAATAATGCACTAATCACGGGGGAGCTCTCCTATATTATTTAGAACACTCCTTGTATGCTTCTTCATACCATGTTTTCATCCATTTCATGTTTGATGTCTTTGGAAGATAAATATTTTCATTTTGGTACTTTGTGCCATAATGAAAAATGTGGAGAGTTTTCTTTGGTTGTTGGAACCTTTCTATTTTGGGGAGTTTTCTTTGTCTCATTCCTTGTTAATTATTTTTACCTTTTAGAATGAGATAAACCCTTTAGCATTTGTATTTTTGTCTAAGCCTAGCTCTTTGGTTTTTGTCTAGTTCATTTGTTGAACTTGTGATCTTTCATGTGTTTATTTGGTCTTTGATATAATTTGAACAACTGTTAGTTATGTCACACTTTGGTGTGCCCTCTTGGTCTACTTGGTGTTTTCTTCAAATTGTATCTCGTTTGGTTCTTGAAAGTCTTATGCATGCATATTTACTATATGTATATATTATGGCATGTTTATGTTCCTCGATGCAATATATAAGGGAAACTCCACAAAACCCAAATCGTCTAAGATGTGCATGAAATTCAAATTCATATCTATATGCACATATTTATGTGAAGTTTGCCTTATGTATGGTAGTTTGTCTAACTACTTTGGACCCAATATGTTTGGGGACCATATTATACTTGAATTTTGTTTTAGGTACATTGGAGATACATTGGACGCTTGTATATTTCATAAGGAAGAAGTGATGATTCAATGATAATTATAGACAAGCTAGGATGATCAACGAACTCCTATCTACTTAATCACACCAATGATATCTCGGTAACAAGTATCTCTTACTAATTCATACATATCTTGCTTTCAACCTCTTGTAGGTTGCGTCTTGGCATGAATTTTTGTATTTGCAATTATTGTTGTTCTTGCTATTGTTTTAAAGAAAGCTCTCTACTGCATATGTGAGTAAGTTGAGATTAGTGCATATAATGAGGACTATACAAAATCATGATCATGATTCACCAATCCCAAATATGTTAATCTAGCAATTATATCTCCTATCATTTCCTCAAAGTACTTTCATGTGCAATATTGATGAATTTGCAAAATTGATTATTTATTTTTGATACTTGTTGCCTTTCTCAATACATTCCAACTATATATTTTTCCCTTAGTGATAGTTGTGATGTATTTGATATGTTTGTGGTTGAAGTTCATCAATATACAATAAGAGAAAATTGAGCCTTTTAGCCGTGCTATCAAGCAAAGATCTTATTGGTGTATTGTATGACTTTGTTTTGGATGTAATGCTCTATTTATTTTTGTAACTATTTTGTGTGTACATGTTTCATTGTGGATAAATATCTTCGTGAGATTGTCTACTTAGAAACCTATACACATGAGATGTTACTTCTCTATTTTTGATGTCTTCTTTGATTCGTGTGTGTTGTATGGTCATACTAAGCAATATCATTTATTGAAGACTATGTTGATGATCAATGTTCATCCTTATATTAGTCTGATGATATGCTTTGTCATGCCTTTCACAATCCATGTGGTTGAGCCTGTTATTATGTTGTATATTACTTGTTGCTCAACTATTTGTTTATTACAAATTTTATGCCTTATTATATAATCTTTTGCACATAGTTGTGTTTTTAAATAAAATATAGGAAGTGATGATTCAATGTTGTGCACATTTTATTCAAATACAAAAATCTAATTTGTGCACGTACCTCAGGGATTTTCCTAATTTCATTTATAGAACCACCTTGTGCTTATCATATTTTTCTTCTTGGAATTTTGTTTGGTGTAAATAATATCGAGGGCTGAGGATACCATGTTTGTGCATATTGTATTCAAATATAAATTATAATTTATGCACAAACCTTGGGGAGCCTCCTCATATTATTTAGAACACTCTCTTTTCAATCTTATTATAATATTTATCTTTCATTTGGTATCTTCCTTTTGTCAAGTGGTTCTATGGATCTTTTGATTGCCTGCTTCATTCATTGATGCTTCTTCACCTTGTTATCTTTTTTTAAATCCTTTGATCCTCACTATAGTTTGACTTCCTCCGAAGTATTCATCATTGGATATGTGCAAATGTATCAAATCATAAGAAATTTGTTTCAAATGCACCCCTTTGGAGGAATTCTCACTATATTGGTCGTCTACAATTTTTCATCCATTTTGTAAATCGAGGCCAGTGGGGGAGAAGTTTTGTAGGTTTTAAGGGAAGTTGGTTTTATTCTTTAAGTTTGGTCTTAAGAATTTTCCTTTCATGCTCTTACATCTTTGTTGTTGCTTTGCATGTTGAATATATATAGGAAACTCCACCAACGGTAATGGCTGACATGCAATAAAATTCAAGTTCGTCACACGTGCATATATTATGGGGGATCTTTCTCTATATATTCTGGGTGTACCAACATCACATACTTATGTAGTATTTGATGTTGGCACAACCATTTTTGTTAGTTAAATTTTTTATATAAACCCTCTCAAAGTGATTTTCATCAACTAGCAAACTAGGGGAGATTGGAAGTGTATGTGTGCCCCATGTGTCATTTTGGTAATTAATGACAATCCCTA
This sequence comes from Avena sativa, assembly GCA_916181665.1. NCBI lineage: Eukaryota > Viridiplantae > Streptophyta > Magnoliopsida > Poales > Poaceae > Avena > Avena sativa. Next base: position 378,776,662 of record OV702290.1, on the reverse strand, counting down.
TGGACTAATGTTTACATTGAGTTATACTTAAGTATATATCCATAGGCAATGCTTGATCCATATGGTGGTCTCAAGGCTGAAAGAAGAAGAAAATGAAGAAGATCAAGTTATGACCAAGATGTTCAAGGAGTTATCCAAAGATTGGTCATGAGAGAGGTGAGCCTATGACAAGTGTCTCTTGAAGAACAAGATTGAACGATCTCATGTGTACCTCCAAGACACCAATATTATAAAGAAAGAATAAATGAAGTGGAAGTTCAAGATGTGCCATCTTAAAGAGATCATATGCTTGAATATTGACATCCTTAGGTGATCATGGATATGTGAAGATATGCCTAAAATAGAGGCTCTCCCATAGTGGAGTATGGGGGAGAAAACTCCAAGTCTTCACCAAGCCAGCACAATCCAGAAAGGTGTTCCATCTTGAGGTGTACAAGATTGCATCATCAAGCTCTAGTGGAATAGGTTCAAGGCAAAGGTATGATCTTGATACAATTTCTTTCTTATCGATCTCATGGTGTTAGTTGGGGAGATCGGTTTATACGATAGATAACCGTACTATCAAGAGGGACTCTTGAGTTAGTAAATTGATCATATACTCCGGAGAGAGCTCAAACCTTTGCATACTTGGCATCATATTTCTTGTTTCTTATCCATGATAAGATTTAGAGCTTGTGTTAATCTCCATGACAAGCTCAAATTCATCGAAATCGGATTTCATATGCATCCTCTATTGTGTTTTCGATATTGGAGGTTTTACCGGTTTGTCTTTTATAGATCGGTTAAAACTTTCATCAGTTGGTCCTATCCTCCCTTGTTGTAATATGATGGTTCCCTATATGATCCTGTAGAGATCGTTAATATCTTCCAAAAGTGTCCAAGATGATCATCAAAATAGGAGTCCAGATGCAAAAGTTATGATCATTTCAGTTTTGTTGTTTCTGCCAGTTTTCGGAGGGGTGGATTATCCAGTCCTGATATCAAAATATCCAGCCCAAATATCCACCCCTATACTTAGGCCAGCGCATCGAATTCCTTAGCCATATTCTAGCCCGGGGAAACCGAAATATCCAAGGGGGATTATCCGGCCTAGGAAGTCCCCAACTGTAATATTTCGTTGTGGAGGGCTATAAATAGACTCCTTCATCCTCCTTGGGCTGGTGGCTTGCATCCTCTCTCTCCTCCATTGCTACTATCTTCAAGAGCTTGTAAATAATCTCAATCCCTCCCATATTTTTTGTATCTTTTGGAGGTATTTTAAAGGGGATACACTACAAGAAAAGTTGGCTTTTACAACGGACGATTTTCGTGGTTGAAGGCCCATTTTTTGTGGCTAAAAAGTCTTCTACGATAGATGCCCATCGTGGTAAAAGCCCTGTCACAAAAGAATCTACCACGGTTTTTTCCTAGCCGTCGCGGATCACACCCTTCGGCCACGAAAACATGTTCCGTCGTAGATCTGTCCACCAGCCGTGTTGACTGCTGACGTCATGCAAAATGCCATGTGGCAAACACCGTTAACGCCCAGTTACCGCCATTAACAGCCACAGAAACCGTGGTAGAAGCCAGGCCCATCCAAGGCCTGCTAATAATTAAGTGGGCCGGCCCATAAGGGTAGCCCAATAAGATTATGGTCCATTACTGTTTTGTACTACACTGTTTGAAATGGGCCCACTAGTGCAGACATCCGCAGCCTGTGAACTTTCATGCCTGACACTGTTTCAGCCTATAGAAGGCCCACCTTGGTCCAATATTGTGCGGCCCATTTTTAGCCTGGGCCAAGTCTGTCCGTTACTGTTAAGGCCTTCTGTCGGCCTGTCACTTTTCTCGCACTTATCATGGGCCGTCACGACCCTCTACAATTACGGCATTTACCGTTCTAGACATCCACTGTTCCGGCCTTCTAATATTCAGTCCCATAAACGGGCTAAAGATTCTAGCCTGCTAAAGTTCTGGCCTTGTTACTGTTTCCGGTCAGTTACTGTTCTGGCCTTTCACTATTCCGGCCTTTCACTGTTGCTGCCTTTCACTGTTCCGGCCTTTCACTGTTCCGTCCTTTAGTGTTCCGGCCTTTCACTATTCTGGCCTTTCACTGTTCTGGCCTTTAACTATTCTGGCCTTTACTCAGTGTAGGACTATCACTGTTGATTGGTGGCCCATCAAGGACTGATAAAACATTGTGGGCCTGCTACTGTTTAAGCCTATCTAACTTAGATCCATTGCCAGGACATAAACGTGGATAAACAAAGAACACAAGTTCTCTAAAATGCTAAATAAATTCTAGAACTGTGGAAAAAAACTTATAACTGGAAAATTAGTAAATTATTACAGTCCTGAAAAATTCCGTAGCTCGTAAAGCATCAACGGAGTACAACACAGCTGATAAACAATATAATCTCAGTTTCAAAAATGTTCCTTTTAGGGACCTCACGCCGCCTCACATGTAACAACGGGATTACCACGAGACTTGTTGAGGATATTATTAAGTAGATTCTCCGTCAAAGCTTGCTTGTTTTTTAACTCAGATAACTCCTTCCTTGCTATGGAGACTATTGCATCTGTTATGTTGGCTTCCTGTCCAACTACATCAAGTGCATCTTGGAGTGCAGCACCAAAAACTCTTTCTGCTGGAATGTATGGAGCAATCGAGATTGTGTACCTACGTTAGCAATACGCACTGTCACTGCTTCTCTGTCCAAAGAGATCTACACTTGAGGTAGTCGTTTTCTGTTCTGCCTTCATATTTATATTTGCAACCTAAAACAAAAAGAAATGTCATATAACATAATTACCAAGGAAAACAAAAACCAACAAATTTAAAATCAGTACTTTTGCTATAAGGAAGAAAGCAATTAGTAACGGCAGGGCATCATACATCTCTTTCTTCTGGAATAGCTGGAACAGTTGACTTCATAGAGGGATGAGATAGTGTGCAACTGTCACTTCTGCCCTATGAAATGACTGCTCTACTTGATGAAGGCTGAAACTAAGATAAAAGAAGTTACAACATCATACAAAGAAACAAAACTACCATGTTCATTCTCAAAGATTTTCAAAAGATTATTTGGTCTATTATAGCGATGTAAGCACTCGACACAAGGACCTCATGCAGACGGGTGACTCTAATAGAATAGAAAAATCATTTTAGAGAAATGGTCAAACAATCTATCGAAGAGTTAGAATGTTTAAATTTTGTGATTGTCTGCCCAAAGACAAAGTGTCCTATCATTTGTCTTGTATTAAAATAGCCATACATGTGTAGATACCAGAGTGAGATTTGAAGTAGGCGGTTCTTTATATTGGATTCCGTTGCATTTCTGGCCTTGTTATAATCACCCTAGTGCCTCCAACAAAAATAACAACTCAACTAGAGTCAATGGCATGACACCAAGGGACTTAAACCTTAAAAAAGGGGGGCGTCCTTACAGTACCTCTATGTGGAGTCTCAGGGTTGCTGATCTGGTTACAGGTATGTTCATCAACGATGTACGCTGCATCAAGTAATTGGACTGGTGGTCTCCATAATTCAGTGTTGGTCCTCTACATAATGGTGTAGCGAATAGTGAACACAAAAAGGTTCTAGTCTCAGAGATGTTAGCATGAAGTGATACAAAAGCAATACATACTTACGAGATTATAGGGGCCATTCATTCTACGATTTCTAGTGTAAACTGCACCTGTTCATTGCGTAACAACAGCAAACGGTTAGGAATAGTGGGGTAAGCATAAGCAAATGAAACAGACATCTTAGTGGAAGTAGCATAACTAATGTAAATGCATACTGCATACATAGGACAAAAGCATCAAGCAAGAAATAACAATTAGTGCCATAGCCTACGCCAAGCTAGAGAGAAATTATAACCGCATCACATATGGGCACTTACTAAAGTAGATAATGGAAAAAAATGTGTTAACCGTTGGCTGACTCATATTTCACCATGAAATACGAAATCGCACTTGAATGCCTTACGGTTAAACCTGACTGCAAAAGAATTATTTAGGAAGATACGGGTAACAAGTATAGTACTTGTAAGTTACTACAAAAGTAGTACCAATGCAAAATACAATTAACTGCTACATATTTATCTTACCAAACTCCAAGGAGATATGGTTACCTCAGTCGCGACGATGTTTAGGCATGATGTGAATCCTGGGTGGTGACGTCGAGGTTGTCGAGGGTGCTATGGTTGTGGTGCTTGTGGGTGAAGGTGAAGCAGAACAAGGGTTCCTCCGAGCGCTTATCAACAGTGGAGAAGAAGAAGATTCCTGGCGGTGGGAATGTGTTTGGCGCGCCAGGAGAATTGGTCGGTGAAGCAGATCTGGTGCAGTGGACGGTGACGACGGTGACTCAGATCTAAGGTGCTAAAGGTAGATCTAGGGTTTTCCGTAGGGCTAGCACAGCTGGGAGTGAGGATTGTGTGTGGTTGAGGGGGATCGGTGGTAGGTGTGCGGGGTATAGAGGTACTGAACAGGGAAATTACGATTGAATCCCCAATGAACCGACTTCACTAGGGGTAGAAGGGGGATTCTAAGATGTTTGAAACATTAGATAGCGGGAGATTTTCCCGCTCGACTAAATTCATATTTATGTATAGTCCAAGTAGTAGTAAATTGGTAAGCCGTACTCCCTGGAATCAAAGGCTGATAAGCATATCGGTGATCATCCATGGCCCATACTGCCTCAGTTCAGAAATTAAGGGCCCATTTGGCCATTTGGCATCTAAATATTGATCATCCATGGCCCATTTGGCCGTTTGGCATCAAAGTATTTTTAAATTATTTAAAAAACATTTTGATTTCTAAATAAACTGAACTATTGAATATCTTTTAGTGTTTTCTTCCAACAAATAATAGGGGTTTAAACTGAAGTATTCTCCAAAACTATGTTTTTTAAAAGAATTGAGAAAGAGGTCAGACCCCTTTTTGAAGAAACTAAGAAGAGAGAAAACTGAAGTATTACTTTGGTAGGCATGTAAATACTATGGCATCGATATATTTCTGTATTATATCTATTCATGAACGATGATGCGTATGAAGATGTTGTCACCAAGACAGGTAGTGAGAACGAAAATTATGATTAAAGCCCCAACCAACTCGAGTGAATTTGTTTATCCATAGTCCAACTAATAATAGTAGAATGGTAGGCCGATGGTATGGGGAATCGAGTCTAATAATAAAGCGCCTTGAGCTTTAAAAAAATAAAGCGCCCTTTATCGATAACTTTTCAATCACTATGGTTGGCAGTGTTCATACTTCTTTTCTAAACAAAAATATGGGAACCCACTATTTCGCTAACATGAATAATCTAGCCCGTTAAGTCATGGTACATGCACGAGTAGATAGACCCATACCCTAGCCATTTAAACTAACATAGTAGTAAAACTTACCTGTGGACTTACAACCTATGGGGCCAAGCAACCTAGGGAAGAGTATGATACTATGGCTTCTAAACTTCAATATTTTTCATGGGTACGGGCATGGGTAAAGTTTTATACCTGCAAGTACGGGTATGGGTAAAATTTTCTACCCATTGACTAAACGGGAGTGAGTATGATATTGTTCTACCCTACTCACACCCTACCCATTGCCAGTCTTACTTCGCGCTCATTCATTAATGCGGCCATGTTTTCCTTCAGGATTTCCGAAAGTTGTTCGGTCATGCACACATAGCATATTCTATGAAGTACAGTAGTACAACATACGTATACCGCAATTAATTATTCGAGCTAATCACTATTGTTCTTATTTAAAAAGAAAAATTATTGGGCTTTGGAGCATGTCCAACAACCTTTTGTATTGAATTGCTAAAATATGACTCTAGGAATTCGTGTTGAAGGAGTAGTACCTAGTGCAAACTCCACCATGTTCTAGAACCATCATGTCTCCCCCTTCCCTGCAAAAAAAGTTCAGAGCACAGTAGGTTGTATTCTCAATATGTGTAGATAGTTATTATTAATATACTTAATGTATGCCTTTTTTCTGACAAGACTATTGGTTAATAACAACTTAATGTTCATTAAGTTACATTTCATACAGTATATACGAGTGTGGCACGTGTCTTTTACTAGTAGGAAGTAGCGTGTGACTTCTTGAAAATCTTGCCACTATATAATGTACGAGTAACTTTGAACAATGAAAATTGAATCAAGACTGGCTAATCCCAACAATGTTAACTCTTGGATATTTTTTTCCATTCTAGCACGTAGGAGATTCTATCGATAGTCCTTAGAACGATGAACGCTATGCAAAAACCACAAAGATTCTAATGACGTGTTATACATTTAATTATCTTATCATACCCAGTATATAGTGGACGAATAACTTTGAACTTTAATCGTTGGATGAAGATTGGAAATTCCAACATTGCTTACCGATAGATTTTCCTTCCACTCTAACATTTAGAAGATTCTATTGATATAGTCTTTAGCACAATGAACGCTATGCATAAACATTAAAACACACTTTCCATCATTATAGAATCTATATATCATTTCTCTAGAGCATGTCGGGAATTATGTACCTACTAATAGGTTGATTTCTAAATGATACAACTTACAAGAACCAAAAATACACCAGATACTTTATGGATGTGGCTCAAAATTATAATTATTTTTTGAGCTTTACCTATTATTAATTTAGATAAAAATTATATTTTAGTACTATATTATATAATTAACTATGAAACGTTTCCCAAAAAAATAAGAAACATTTAATGACTGGTTATGTATTATGTACAACGATTATAAAAAATGTCTGTATTTTTCACAAAAAAGGTCTATGGTTATTGTTATGTGCAAAAACCTCCCCACCATGTGGTGTTACTTGCAATATCCTTACTGTTGATGCTCTCAAGGCGAAGGAGTACCAACCGTTCGATCATGTTTCAACGATGGAAGGGAACTTTTGAAAAAAAACGATTTAAGGGAGTATAAAAATGATGGAAGGGAACTGCCAGGCTGCTCCTACGGCACGTGGCAACTCCTGGATGTCCCGAGCAAGCCTTTTTAAGGGGCCATCAACAACGACCACCTCTCCCATCCAAGCATGATGCACACATCAAAGAACTCTCTCTGTCTCTCCCTGTCCCTTTAGGCCGGCCAAGCCACCACACACACAAAAATTCTGCGTAGCTGCTCCGATCAGTGCACCTCCATTGACGAGTCCAACGCACGGGCGAATGGGGATATCAGTCCCTACCATGGTGATGGTGAGGAGTCCGTTGATGGGTCGTACTATTCCGACACACCGGAAGGTAATTTTTCCGACGAGGAGCCTGCTTACCGTCATCTGATGGAGGGGACACCACCGGCAGAGAGCAGAGAGGAGGAGGAGGATCCTTGGTCTTTCATCTATGAAGGAGACGTCGTCTTCAAGAAGAGTTCTCTCGATCCATCGTCCATCAGCAAGAAGAAGAGGGAGCACGAGCAGGAGGTTCAGGGGTCGGAAGATTTATGGCCATTTCTCGACTTCGTCTCCAAGAAGAGTGCACTCGATCCCGCCTTCATCCGCAATAAGAAGAGGAAGGAGAAGCAGTCGGGAGGCTTGAAGAAGAAGAAGACGGCGAGTGCTGGGGGATGCCATGGGAAGCGGAAGGACGACGCCAGCACGAAGGTGACAGCAGAAGGATCCAGGTCCAAGAAGACGAAGAAGTCTTAGGATTAATTTTGTTTAATTTCACGTCTACTTCCTTTCTGTAATAATGTTCGGAGATTGAATATTAGTATTATTAAGTGTAAATTGGAACAGTGTTTGCGATCTAGTACTAGCATAAGTACTCCGTTTGTCATTTCATCTTCCATTGCGATGCAATAAAACCTCTTGTATTACCGAGGAAGGTGAAATTACTTCCTCCCCTTAATTTCTGCATGCGTTCGAGGAAAGAAGGATGCCAATACAGAGAAACCAACATTAATTACTCATGTGAATTCAGGTAATTAATACTGAAAGGAAGAAGCCTGGGAACCCGCATGTATTCTTTAATTACCAATATCAATCATTATAAGTGAAATACGGATTAGTAGTAAATATCAAAGTCTATGGATAAAAAATAATCTTTGTACAGTCCATGTAAATCATCTCCTTGTGTGGCATTTCGGGGGCATTAATTTGAAATTTTTTAATGTCAGATTGATTTGAAAATTCAACAGCGCCCAATGTGCCACGTGCTCTCCCCTATCCCCTGGCCGTCACCACGGCACGTCAAAAAGGCTGCGTCGCCTGCAAAATCAAGCAAGCACGAAATATCGGTATATATATGCCAGAAGCATCCAACAGACATGCAAACATCAGAATCATAGCCCTAGCTAGCCTCGGTCCCATCGATGCTCACCGGCGAGGCACCTGCGACTACATCAGCATTAAGGTGCACCTCAAGCTTGTGGATTGCCCACAAGGAATATAAAATTGATTTTCCCTCTCTCCTCTCTCTTCCATTTTATATTTTGAAAACTGTGAGGCTCTTTGTGTTTCTTTTTATAATTTGAAATTTGTGAGGTTGTTTATGAATCCGTTTTGCTCTCCAGAATTGTTTTCAAAACACGGTAAAATTTTGAGGCATGCATATTCTTAGCAAGAAGTTGAATCTTGCCAAACTCTCACTCGTTCTTGATACATTGACTGCCTGGCAGGTCCACTGAATAGATTTTCGCAAGGTGTGCAGTTAATTTTGGAACACCGACAAAATTTCAAAATATGGTGAGTCATAGCCTCTTTGATTGTTTTGAAAAAACGGTGAAATTTCTAGCATGCATATTCTTAACAATAAGTTGAATCATTCCAAACCCTCACTCGTTCTTGATACATTGACTGCCTGGTGGGTCCAGTGAATTTTTTTTCACAAGGTGTGAAGATAATTTCGAAACGCACACAAAATTTCAAAACATGGTGAGCCATAGCCACTTTGATTGCTTTCAAAAAACAGTCAAATTTCTAGGCATGCATATTCATAGCAATACGTTGAATCATTCCAAACTCTCACTCGTTCTCGATACATTGACTGCCTGGTAGGTCCACTGAACAGATTATCGCAAGGTGTGAAGTTAATTTCAAAACACAACCAAACTTTCAAAAAACAGTGAGTCATAGTCTCTTTGATTGTTTTCAAAACACGGTTAATCTTTCGAGGCATGCATATTCTTAGCAAGATGTTGAATCTTGCCAAACAACTCTTACTCATTCTCGATACATTGACTGCCTGGTGGGTCCACTGAAAAGATTATCGCAAGGGGTGAAGTTAATTTCGAAACACCGCCAAAATTTCAAAACACGGAGAGTCATGGTCTCTTTGTTTGTTTTCAAAACACGGTCAAATTTTGAGGCATGCATATTCTTAGCAAGAAGTTGAATCTTGCCAAACTCTCACTCGTTTTTGATACATTGAATGCCGGGTGGGTCCACTGGAAGATTTTCGCAAGGTATGAAGTTAATTTCGAAACATAGACAAAATTTCGAAACACGGTGAGTCTTAGACTCTTTGATTGTTTTGAAACACAGTCAAATTTCTAGGCATACATATTCTTAGAAATAAGTTGAATCATTCCAAACTCTCACTCGTCCTCGATATATTGACTACCTGGTGGGTCCAATGAACAGATTTTCGCAAGGTGTGCAGTTAATTTCGAAACGCACACAAAATTTCAAAACATGGTGAGCCATAGCCACTTTGATTGTTTTCAAAACATGGTCAAATTTCTAGGCATGCATATTCTTAGCAATAAGTTGAATCATTCCAAACTCTCACTCGTTCTCGATACATTGACTGCCTAGTGGGTCCACTGGACAGATTTTCGCAAAGTATGAAGTTAATTTCGAAACATAGCCAAAATTTCGAAACACGGTGAGTCATAGTCTCTTTGTTTGTTTTCAAAACACGGTCAAATTTCTAGGCATGCATATTCTTAGCAATAAGTTGAATCATTCCAAACTCTCACTCGTTCTCGATAGATTTACTGGTCTAGTGAACAGATTTTCGCAAGGTGTGAAGTTAATTTCCGAACGCACGCAAAATTTCAAAACGCGGTGAGCCATAACCACTTTGATTGTTTTCAAAACAAAGTCAGATTTCTAGGCATGCATATTCTTAGCAATAAGTTGAATCATTCCAAACTCTCACTCGTTCTTGATACATTGACTCCCTGGTGGGTCCAGTGAACAGATTTTCACAAGGTGTGAAGTTAATTTTGAAACGCACGCAAAATTTCAAAACACGGTGAGCCATAGCCACTTTGATTGTTTTCAAAACACGATCAAATTTCTAGGCATGCATATTCTTAGCAATAAGTTGAATCATTCCAAACTCTCACTAGTCCTCGATACATTGACTGCCTGGTAGGTCCACTAAACAGATTATCGCAAGGTGTGAAGTTAATTTTGAAACACAGCCAAACTTTCAAAACACAGTGAGTCATAGTCTCTTTGATTGTTTTCAAAACATGGTCAAACTTTCAAGGCATGCATATTCTTAGCAAGAAATTGAATCTTCCCAAACAACTCTCACTCGTTCTCGATACATTGACTGCCTGGTGGGTCCACTGAAAATATTATCGCAAGGTGTGAAGTTAATTTCGAAACATAGCCAAAATTTCAAAACACGATGAGTCATAGTGTCTTTGTTTGTTTTTAAAACACGGTCAAATTTCTAGGCATGCATATTCTTAGCAAGAAGTTGAATCTTTCCAAACTCTCACTTGTCTCCATACATTGACTGTCTGGTGGTGGGTCCACTGATCAGATTTTTTCAAGGTGTGAAGTTAATTTCAAAACACGGGCAAAATTTCAAAACACGGTGAGTCAGAGTCTTTTTGATTATTTTCAAAACATGACCAAATTTCTAGGCATGCATATTCTTAGCAAAAGTTGAATCTTCCCAAACTCTCACTCGTTCTTGATACATTGACTGCCTGGTGTGTCCACTGAACAAATTTTCGCAAGGTGTGAAGTTAATTTCGAAACACAGCCAAAATTTTGAAACATGGTGAGTCATGGACTTTTTGATTGCTTTCAAAACACAATCAAATTTCTAGGCATGCATATTCTTAGCAATAAGTTGGATCATTCCAAACTCTCACTCGTTCTTGATACATTGACTGCCTGGAGGGTCCAGTGAATAGATTTTCACAAGGTGTGGAGTTAATTTCGAAACGCACATAAATTTCAAAACACGGTGAGCCATAGCCACTTTGATAGTTTTCAAAACATGATCAAATTTCTAGGCATGCATATTCTTAGCAATAAGTTGAATCTTTCCAAACTCTCACTCGTTCTCGATACATTGACTACGGCCTGGTGGGTCCAGTGAACAAATTTTCGGAATGTGTGAAGTTCATTTCGAAACACACTTAAATTTTCAAAACACGGTGAGCCATAGCCACTTTGATTGTTTTCAAAACACGATCAAATTTCTAGGCATGTATATCCTTAGCAATAAGTTGAATCATTCCAAACTCTCACTAGTTCTCGATACATTGACTGCCTGGTAGGTCCACTGAAGAGATTATCACAAGATGTGAAGTTAATTTCTAAACACAACCAAACATTCAAAACACGGTGAGTCATAGTCTCTTTGATTGTTTTCAAAACATGGTCAAACTATCGAGGCATGCATATTCTTAGCAAGAAGTTGAATCTTGCCAAACAACTCTCACTCGTTCTCAATACATTGACTGCCTGGTGGGTCCACTGAAAATATTATCGCAGGCTGTGAAGTTAATTTCGAAACACAGCCAAAATTTCAAAACACGGCGAGTCATAGTTTATTTGTTTGTTTTCAAAACACGGTCAAATTTCTAGGCATGCATATTCTTAGCAAGAAGTTGAATCTTTCCAAACTCTCACTTGTCTCCATACATTGACTGCCTGGTGGTGGGTCCACTGAACAGATTTTCGCAAGGTGTGAAGTTAATTTTGAAACACAGCCAAAATTTTGAAACACGGTGAGTCATAGCATCTTTGATTGTTTCAAAACACGGTCAAATTTCTAGGCATGCATATTCTTAGCAATAAGTTGAATCATTCCAAACTCTCACTCGTTCTCGATACATTGACTGCCTGGTGGGTCCAGTGAGCCGATTTTCGCAAGTTGTGAAGTTCATTTCGAAACGCACGCAAAATTTGAAAACATGGTGAGCCATAGTCTCTTTGGTTGTTTTTGAAATACGGTAAAATTTCTAGGGATGCATATTCTTAGCAAGAAGTTGATTCTTTCCAAACTGTCACACGTCTCGATACATTGAATTCTTGGTAGTGGGTCCAGTGAATAGATTTTCCCAAGGTGTGGAGTTAATTTCGAAATGCACGCAAAATTTCAAAACATGGTGAGCCATAGCCACTTTGATTGTTTTCAAAACATGGTCAAATTTCTAGGCATGCATATTGTTAGCAATAAGTTGAATCTTTCCAAACTCTCACTCATTCTCGATACATTGATTGCGGCCTGGTAGGTCTAGTGAACATATTTTCACAAGGTGTGAAGTTAATTTCGAAACACACGAAAAATTTCAAAACACGGTGAGCCATAGCCTATTGGATTGTTTTCAAAACACGGACAATCTTTCGAGGCATGCATATTCTTAGCAAGAAGCTGAATCTTGCCAAACAAGTATTACTCCTTCTCGATACATTCACTGCCTGGTGGGTCCACTAAAAAGTTTCTCGCAAGTGGTGAAGTTAATTTTGAAACACCACCAAAATTTCAAAACACGGAGAGTCATGGTATCTTTGTTTGTTTTCAAAACACGGTCAAATTTCTAGGCATGCATATTCTTAGCAAGAAGTTGAATCTTGCCAAACTCTCACTCGTTCTTGATACATTGAATGCCGGGTGGGTCCACTAGACAGATTTTCGCAAAGTATGAAGTTAATTTCGAAACACAGCCAAAATTTCGAAACACGGTGAGTCATAGCCTCTTTTACTATTTTCAAAACATGGTCAAATTTCTAGGTATGCATGTTCTTAGCAATAAGTTGAATCATTCCAAACTCTCACTCGTTCTCGATACATTGACTGCCTGGTGGGTCTAGTGAACAGATTTTCGCAAGGTGTGAAGTTAATTTCTGAACGCACGCAAAATTTCAAAACATGGTGAGCCATAACTACTTTGATTGTTTTCAAAACAAAGTCAAATTTCTAGGCATGCATAGTCTTAGCAATAAGTTGAATCATTCCAAACTCTCACTCGTTCTTGATACATTGACTCCCTGGTGGGTCCAGTGAATAGATTTTCGCAAGGTGTGAAGTTAATTTTGAAAGGCACACAAAATTTCAAAACACGGCGAGCCATAGCCACTTTGGTTGTTTTCAAAACATGATCAAATTTCTAGGCATGCATATTCTTAGCAATAAGTTGAATCATTCCAAACTCTCACTAGTCCTCGATACATTGACTGTCTGGTAGGTCCACTGAACAGATTATCGCAAGGTGTCAAGTTAATTTCAAAACACAGCCAAACTTTCAAAACACAGTGAGTCATAGTCTCTTTTATTGTTTTCAAAACATGGTCAAACTTTTAAGGCATGCATATTCTTAGAAAGAAGTTGAATCTTGCCAAACAACTCTCACTCGTTCTCGATACATTGACTGCCTGGTGGGTCCACTGAAAATATTATCGCAAGGTGTGAAGTTAATTTCGAAACACAGCCAAAATTTCAAAACACGATGAGTCATAGTCTCTTTGTTTGTTTTCAAAACACGGTCAAATTTCTAGGCATGCATATTCTTAGCAAGAAGTTGAATCTTTCCAAACTCTCACTCGTCTCCATACATTGACTGTCTGGTGGTGGGTCCACTGATCAGATTTTTGCAAGGTGTGAAGTTAATTTCGAAACATGGGCAAAATTTCAAAACACGGTGAGTCATAGTATTTTTGATTATTTTCAAAACATGTTGAAATTTCTAGGCATGCATATTCTTAGCAAGAAGTTGAATCTTCCCAAACTCTCACTCGTTCTTGATACATTGACTGCCTGGTGGGTCCACTGAACAAATTTTCGCAAGGTGTGAAGTTAATTTTGAAACACAGCCAAAATTTCAAAACACGATGAGTCATAGTCTCTTTGTTTGTTTTCAAAACACGGTCAAATTTCTAGGCATGCATATTCTTAGCAAGAAGTTGAATCTTTCCAAACTCTCACTCGTCTCCATACATTGACTGTCTGGTGGTGGGTCCACTGATCAGATTTTTGCAAGGTGTGAAGTTAATTTCGAAACATGGGCAAAATTTCAAAACACGGTGAGTCATAGTATTTTTGATTATTTTCAAAACATGTTGAAATTTCTAGGCATGCATATTCTTAGCAAGAAGTTGAATCTTCCCAAACTCTCACTCGTTCTTGATACATTGACTGCCTGGTGGGTCCACTGAACAAATTTTCGCAAGGTGTGAAGTTAATTTTGAAACACAGCCAAAATTTTGAAACACGGTGAGTCATGGCCTCTTTGATTGTTTTCAAAAAACGATCAAATTTCTAGGCATGCATATTCTTAGCAATAAGTTGGATCATTCCAAACTCTCACTCGTTCTTGATACATTGACTGCCTGGAGGGTCCAGTGAATAGATTTTCACAAGGTGTGGAGTTAATTTCACAACACACGCAAAATTTCAAAACACGATGAGCCATAGCCACTTTGATTGTTTTCAAAACAAGATCAAATTTCTAAGCATGCATATTCTTAGCAATAAGTTGAATCTTTCCAAACTCTCACTCGTTCTCGATACATTGACTGCGGCCTGGTGGGTCTAGTGAATAGATTTTTGCAAGGTGTGAAGTTAATTTCGAAATGCACATAAATTTTCAAAACGCGGTGATCCATAGCCACTTTGATTGTTTTGAAAACATATTCACATTTCTAGGCATGCATATTCTTAGCAATAAGTTGAATCATTCCAAACTATCACTCGTTCTCGATACATTGACTGCCTGATAGGTCCACTGAACAAATTATCGCAAGATGTGAAGTTAATTTCAAACACAACCAAACTTGCAAAACACGGTGAGTCATAGTCTCTTTGATTGTTTTCAAAACATGGTCAAATTTTCAAGGCATGCATATTCTTAGCAAGAAGTTGAATCTTGCCAAACAACTCTCACTCGTTCCTGCTGAAAATATTATCGCAGGGTGTGAAGTTAATTTTCAAACACAGCCAAAATTTCAAAACATGGCGAGTCCTAGTCTATTTGTTTGTTTTCAAAACACGGTCAAATTTCTAGGCATGCATATTCTTAGGAAGAAGTTGAATCTTTCCAAACTCTCACTCGTCTCGATACATTGACTTCCTGGTGGTGGGTCCACTGAACAGATTTTCGCAAGGTGTGAAGTCAATTTTGAAACACGGTGAGTCATAGAATGTTTGATTGTTTTCAAAACACGGTCAAATTTCTAGGCATGCATTTTCTTAGCAATAAGTTGAATCATTCCAAACTCTCACTCCTTCTCGATACATTGACTGCCTGGTGGGTCCAGTGAAGAGATATTCGCAAGGTGTGAAGTTAATTTTGAAACGCACGCAAAATTTGAAAACATGGTGAGCCATAGTCTCTTTGGTTGTTTTCGAAATACGGTCAAATTTCTAGGCATGCATATTCTTAGCAAGAAGTTGAATCTTTCCAAACTTTCAGTCGTCTCGATACATTGACTTCCTGGTAGTGGGTCTAGTGAATAGATTTTTGCAAGGTGTGGAGTTAATTACGAAATGCACGCAAAATTTCAAAACATGGTGAGCCGTAGCCACTTTGATAGTTTTCAAAACACGATCAAATTTCTAGGCATGCATATTGTTAGCAATAAGTTGAATCTTTCCAAACTCTCACTCGTTCTCGATACATTGATTGTGGCCTGGTGGGTCTAGTGAACAGATTTTCGCAAGGTGTGAAGTTAATTTCGAAACGCACGCAAAATTTCAACACACGGTGAGCCATAGCCTATTGGATTGTTTTCAAAACACGGTCAATCTTTCGAGGCATGCATATTCTTAGCAAGAAGTTGAATCTTCCCAAACAACTCTTACTTGTTCTCGATACATTCACTGCCTGGTGGTTCCACTGAAAAGATTATCGCAAGGGGTGAAGTTAATTTCGAAACACCGCCAAAATTTCAAAACGGAGATTCATGGTGTCTTTGTTTGTTTTCAAAACATGGTCAAATTTCTAGGCATGCATATTCTTAGCAAGAAGTTGAATCTTGCCAAACTCTCACTCGTTCTTGATACATTGACTGCCGGGTGGGTCCACTTGACAGATTTTCGCAAGGTATGAAGTTAATTTCGAAACACAGCCAAAATTTCGAAACACGGTGAGTCATAGCCTCTTTTACTATTTTCAAAACATGGTCAAATTTCTAGGCATGCATATTCTTAGCAGGAGGATAGTATTTTCCAATGAAAGCATATTTGCACTTAGTCCAAGAATCAATACTATTCTTAGTTAAGGAATTCAACCATTCTTTAGCTTTTCCTCTCAAAGAGAAAGGAAAATATTTCAGCTTAATAATACACCATCTACATCCCTATGCTTTTGCATCTCACAAAGTTCAACAAAGTTATTTAGATGGGAAGCAGCATCTTCATTACCAATACCAGAAAATTGTTCTCTCATAACAAGATTGAGCAAAGCAGGTTTTATCTCAAAGAAAGTATCTTCAGGCACAGGTGGAGCAATAGGTGTGCTCATAAAATCATTGCTGTTGGAGCTAGTGAAGTCACACAACTTAGTGTTTTCAAGAGTAGTCATTTTTTTGTGTTTTCAAATAAGAAAACAAACTAGTAAAACTAATTTTTTGTGAGTTTTTGATAAAGAAACAAGCAAACAAAACAAAAAGAAACTAAGCAAAACAAAAATAACAAAGTAAAGAGATTGGTTATGAGGGACTCCCCTTGTGAAGATGTCCTTGACTCCCCGGCAACGGTGCTAGAAAAATGCTTGATGGCTCAGTGTACGGCGCCAGAAAAGTGCTGGTGCGGGTTGATGTAGAGCTCGTTGGGAACCCCAAGAGGAAGGTATGATGAGCACAACAGCAAGTTTCCCTTAGTTATGAAACCAAGGTTTAATCGAACCAGTAGGAGCATGGAAACACCCCAAAGGTGTTGCTAGCCTAGCCTTGGCAGGGCGCACTACCGGTGCTAGTAGCAACGTGGATTCCTGCACAACACAACCACAGAACTCTCTCCCCAACTTGCGATGAGGTTATCAATCTCAAACCTGGCCAACGGGCCGGCCCAGCACGGCACAGGCCCGACACGGCCTTGACGTGCCTAGCCCACCCCAGAACGTTTCAGCCCGTCTAGCTCACGTGCCGGGCCGTGCCGGCACAGGGGCCTCGCCCCGCGGCCTAGGCACGGCACGGAGGCTAGACGGGCCGGCCCGTGGCACGTGAAGCACGTCGGCCCGTTGTTAATTTCCGCTGACCCGTCAGACGAACATACAAAAACGGTCTAGTTTTCTTTATAGCATAAGATTTTTGTGGCCTGTTGGTCAAGGCGATGGTGCGAAAGCGAGAGATCGATGGTTCGACTCCCCGCGGGATCTATTTTTACCTACATATTTCTAAATTTCCGTCATATGCTACTTGACGGGCCAGTGTCGGGCCGGCCCACGTTCCTGACGCCGCGGCACGGGCACGGCCCCGGTGTTTCACGGGCCGGCACTGGCCCGGCACGCGGCGTGCCAGGACGGGCTTGTGCCGGGCTTTTTTCGCGGGCTCACGGGCTGGCACGCCAAGAGGCGGCCCGTTGGCCAGGTTTGGTCAATCTCACCGTGTTTTGCTGAAAACAAAGGATTAAACATATCGAAAGGAAAGAAGTAATAGTTTGCAGAAAGTAAGCACAAAGCAGTAAACAGTTTGTAGATTGTATGTAAAAGAAAAGGACCGGGATCCATAGTTCACTAGAGGTGGCTCTCCTTAGATAGATAACATGCTGGGTGAACAAATTACAGCGGGACAATTGACAAACATCGAGAAAGAAATACATGCATATACTAATCATCTTGACTCCTTTGGAACTTCATTGGCTTTACAACATTATACATAGACCGCCATCCAACTGCATCTATGACTAATAATCCACCTTCAGGTTATCATCTGAACCCCCTCCAGTATTAAGTTGCAAGCAACAGATTATTGCTTTACGATCTGTGTGTAAAGTAAACAATACGATTGTTCTATGAACAAAGGATTGTTGTTTTCTCCCTAGTAGCAACAGCACATCTAGTACCTTAGAGATTTATGTCACTTCCCCAGATTACCAGAGGCATGAACCCACTATCGAGTATAAATACTAACTCTTGGAGTTGCTAGCATCTATTTGGCCAAGATAGCTACTAACAACGGAAAGCATGCAAGATCACAAATAACAAAGACATGATAGAATCAATAATCAATCTGAAATAACATCTCAATATCCATCGGATCCCCACAAACACAACATGCAGAATTACAAATAGATGATCTTGATCATGAACAGAGCTCACAAGATCTAGACATGAAAGCACAAAGGAGGAGAACCAGCCATCTAGCTACTACATGGATCCGTAGTCCAAGGATGAACTACTCACGCATCACACCGGAGGCTTGCATGGTGATGAAGAAGGCCTCCAGGGTGAATTCCCCTCTCCGGCAGGGTGCCGGGAAGAGCTTCAGATCCCTCCCGATCTAGGGATGGAGATGATGGCGGCTACAGACTCTTTCTTGGATTTTTGATCGGGTACTTAGGGTTTTCGTCCCGAGGGCATCTTATTGGCGGAAGGAGAGGCCGAGGGGGTGCCTGGGCTGGCCACACCACCCCCTGGCGTGGGCCAAGCCTGGCCACACGGCCAGGTGGTGTGGCCGCCCTCTGGCCCCTCTCCGTCTCGTATTCTGGCATCTGATGACTTCTGGAAAAATAGGCACTTTGGCTTTTGTCCCGTCCAATTCCGAGAATATTCATTTTATGACTTTCCTAGAACCAAAAACAGCAGAAAACAGGCAGCTGGCACTGTGGCTCTTGTTAATAGGTTACTCCAAGAAATCATATGAAAAGTACTCCAAAGTGTGGACAAAACACAAGAAAGTGGATAAAACCAAGCATGGAACATAAAAAATTATAGATACATTTGGAATGTATCACATATTCACCGCCTCGCTGGTCGAGCTCCTTTTGCACCTCAACGGTGTCCACACGGTACAAGTGCATAGGCTATCGTACGGTCAGCCCATGGAGTGTATAGTAACAATGTCGTTACTGTCCTTTCCACCATCCATGGTCATCGTCTATGCTGATGAGGCTACCGTGTTCAGCCTCATCATCGGCGAGCTCGGACAGGCCGCCGCCGTTTCCTCGGTGTGCGTCAGGGCGGCCTCGTGCTCGTGGCCCCGGTACAGGGTGAAGCTGTGCGCGACTGGCCCGCATTCGCCAGCGGACTTCTCGACGGACACCCTTAATGGGGTCATTGAGCCGATGAGCTATGTGTCGCCCGACAGTGTTGGCCTCAAAGTTCTGATGTTCCTCACGGTGCCGTCGCGGTACATTACCATGGCTGATGGATAGTATGGGACGATCAAGGTGTTGTCTTTCTGTGTTTGCATCGACAAGATGAATTGATCTTAATCTTCGGCTAAGTAAGTGATCCTAATGTGATGGTAATGATGTATTACTAGTTAATTTAGTTGTAGAAAAGTACCACTCGTTTACTAGTTAATGTAGTAGTAGTCGGAGGCAGTGTCTCTTTTGGCACTAGGAAGGGTGTATTTTGGCTGTAAATTATCTTTGTTGTTAATGTTTATATTTTGGATATTAAGTGTTTTCTGAAAATTTTCAACTACTACTCCACGTGCCCACTGTTAGGGGGACTCGGATCAGCATGCCCTTGATACGTTGTAAACGTATCTATAATTTTTGATGTTCCATGCTTGTTTTATATCTACTTTTTTATGTTTTGTCCAGCCTTTGGAGTATTTTTATACATTTTCTGGGACTAACCTATTAACAAGATGCCACAGTGCCAGTTGCCTGTTTTCTTCTATTTTTGGTCCCAGAAAAGCCAGAAAATGAATATTCTCGGAATTAGACCGGACAAAAGCCAAAGTCGATATTTTACCGGAAGACACATGGAGTCCGAAGGAGAGACGAAGGGGAGCCACAGTGCGGCAAAACCACCCCTTGGCTCGGGCATCCCTAGGCCATGCCAGGGGATGGTGTGGGCCCCCTGGCAAGCCACCGACCTTGCCCCTTCGCCTATAAGAAACCTCCGATGCAAAAACCCTAAATCGAGAGCCTCCAGCCATGAAAAGTTCTGCAGGACTGCCGCCACTGAAGGGGAGATTCGGGGGACAGAAAGTCTATGTTCCGGCACCCTGCCGGGACGGGGAAGTTCCCCCGGAGCTGTTGGGTCTGCAGCATAGAAAACAAAAAATTTCCTACGGTGTGAACTACACGCCAAGATCTATCTACTAGGTACAAAGCAACGGGTGGACATACATCCAACGAGAACTTACCCTCGTAGACAATGAGCTTTGTTAACGAGTAGGAACTCATGGTTGATGTAGTCGTACACTTGCCGATCTCAAGATCGTGATGAAGTCCAGCAGGTCCGGCTCCAGCACGTCCATCAGATCCAGCTCCAGCACCACCAAGTCCAGCACCGCAAAGCAGCGGTCCATCCGTGATCGCACACACGTCCGGTACCCCGACAACCTCCGTCCCTCGCTCCAGCAAAGCAGCGGAAGCAGCAACTCCTTTCCAGATAAAGCCACCGGGAACATGTATCTCGCTAATCCGAGACCATGGGGGAATAATATTAGAGGGGGAGAGAGATCCTTCACAAGGAGGTGTGTGTGAGGAGGGGGTGGCCTTTTATAGGAGGAGGGGGGATGCCCCTCCTTCATGGCCGGCGCATGGAGGAGGTGACCCTTCACCTCCTCCATTCATGTGGTGGTAACTCCCTCCACATAAATTTGCCCCTTCACATTCTCTTTTAAAGTCTCCACTTTAAATGCATTAAATTTCTCCAAATTTAGTGCTCTCTCATTTAATAAAACTCTTTTATTAATTTTATTCAGAATTTTGTTAATTACTTTAATTAACAAACATTCACATAAAACCCCCTGCAACATTTCAATATTACATGCAGAACCAATTTCAGCAATTTCACCCGAAATAGCTTCGGTGTCTATTGAAATAATTCCAGCGCTTTCTTAAATCTTTATCTCAAACATATTTGCTCCAAATGGTGTCGGTATCCCTTAAGTGTGTCACCCTACGGCTCGCGAATAATGCAGACATGATCGAGACCCCTCTCCGATCAATAATCAGCAGCGGGACCTGGAGATCCATACTGACTCCTACACATTCAACGATGACTTCTATGATCGTGAGAACCTTTAACGCTAGTAACTAAATCCCTTTGTCCCGCGATATATTACATGTCCGAGATTCGATCATCGGTATCTCCATACCTAGTTTGATCTCTTTACCGACATGCATTTTTTTCTCGTTCCCGTGATATAACATTCTAGTGATCACATCACTTGCTTGCAAGCTATTTCAATGTGATATCACCGAGAGGGCCCAGAGAATATCTATCCGTCATCTGGATTGACAAATTCCACTCTTGATCCATGAGCCTCAACATAACACCTTCGTAGCACTGAACCCACCTTTATAGTCACCCTGTTACGGTGTGACGTTTGATGTTATCAAGATACTCTTCCGGTGTTAGCAATTAACATGATCTCATGGTCTAAGGATAAAGATTACTTCGTATGATGTTACAGAAATATAAACATAATGACTTTATCGTAATGCTATACTTCGGATGAATGTTCATCACATCATTCCACCAATGGTGTGACCTTGTTATTAACAACATCCAATGTCCATGATCAGGAAACCTTGATCATCTTGTTAATCAACAAGCTAGTCTATAAGAGAGGCATGACTAGGAACCCTTTTTGTTTATTAAACACACATGTATTGATGTTTCCGAATCAATACAATTCTAGCATGTAAAATAAACATTTATCATAAACATGGAATAAGATAATAACCACTTTATTATTGCCTCTCGGGCATATTCCCTTCAGGAGCCATCTCCATCGATCTCCACCACCATCTCCATCGCCGTTGTTGATTCCCATGATGATGAGGGAGTAGTTCTTCCTCGAGGCTAAGGGTTCTACCGGTAGCTATGTGTTCATCTCTCTCTCTATGCATGATCATATTGTGATCATGAGCTTTGTAATCAAGTAGATCTACTTTGCTACTCAAGTGCTTCAATAGATCTCTACTCTCCCCATGTGTGTGAAAGTGACAGCGTGCACACCATGGTTGCACTTAGGCTAGAGATTACAAATACTTGTTATGAGTTATATTTGCAGTTGGATGTTTCTATGCAATTGTGGTGTTTGTTGGAACCATCTAGTGCTCAAGGTGACAGTGTGGGGTTATCTAGATGGGGAAGCGAACTTTGAGGTGTGCTGTTATAGCCCTACCGTGGATTAGAGTGTCCAACTGGAGAGTAGTTCGGAGTAGTATCATGCAGAGAAGATATTTATATGAGAGTGTTCACTAGTGAAAGTATGATCCCTAGGCCTTGTTTCTAAACATTGAGACACCATTTGCAACTAGATCTGTTACATGTTTGCTTGCTTCCATCTTTATTTCAGTTTGCCTTTAGTCTCTTCCACGCCATCAAGCTATTTTGTGGCACCGTTGTCTTTTATCCATACCACTTGTATTTCACTGTCTCTTCACCGAACTAGTGCACCTATACACCTGACAAGTGTATTGGGTGTGTTGGGGACACAAGAGACTTCTTGTATCTTGATTGCAGGGTTGCTTGATAGGGAAACCTTTGACCACTTCCTCCCTGAGTTCGATAAACCTTGGGTGATCCACTTAAGGGAAACTTGCTGCTGTTCTACAAACCTCTGCACTTGGAGGCCCAACAACTGTCTACAAGAATAGAAGTGCATAGACATCAAGCTATTTTCTGGCGCCGTTGCCGGGGAGGTAAGGTAAAAGGTACTCACATCCTAAGGTAAAACAACAACAAAATTAGAGAGCTTTTTAGTATTTTTCCTAAGGTAAAACATGAATTGTCTAAAAAGAAAATTTAAAAACCCATGGAACTTTCTTTGCATGCTAATAGCAATGTTATTAGTATGAATCTTTTGAACACCTTTGTTACTAATGCTATAGAAACATCTAAGCTTGGGGAAGTTAGTTTTTATGAAAATGATCTTTTTAGTTCCCCAACTTTAAAGAAGAAAATTTGATCTGATGATACTTTATCTCCCATATGTCGTAATTCTAATGATACTTGTGATATTTTAAATCCACATACTGAAAGCATCCCTTTTAAAATACCTATAAAAATTATTGAACGTGTTATGAATAACTATTATTTTGGAGATGGAACTGTCCATCCTGGTGATCATTTAATCTTTATACACGAATTATGCGAGTTGTTCAAGTGTGTAGGTATTTCAATGAACCAAGTTAAGAGGAAGCTATTCCCTTTTTCACTTAAGGGCAAAGCAAGGGAGTGGTATGAGCTACTATATGATCTGGAGTGGAAGGAACTTGAATCTCTCTTTTACTCTAAATTTTATCCTCCTCATGAAATTCATAAAGATAGGAATTACATTTATAATTTTCATCCACATGATGGAGAAAGTATTGCCCAAGCATGGGGGAGATTGAAGTCACTAATGCTCAAATGTCCCATTCATGAGCTCCCCAATAATATTGTTATTAATAATTTCTATGCAAGGCTTTCAGGACATTACAAGGACTATTTAGATACTTGTTTAGAGGGATCCTTCACAAGTAAGGAGGGTAAAGCTAAGTGGTATCTTCTTGAAACAATTCAAAGCAATACCGAAGATTGGGATAACAACGGAGGTGCCAGTTTTTCTAGGGTTTCCGAGACCTCAGGCGATCGGCAACTCTAGATCTTTGGGGCTCTGTGTGGCGAGAATCGAGTCCTTCTCGTTCTCTCCCAGTTCTTCTGATCATCCTCCCGATCTATCGTATCTCTGTTACCTATGTTTCCTGCTCGCGGATCCAATCTAACTCGGGGTGATCAAGGGGCAACCCTAGTGTTCGCTTCCCACCCTTGGTTACATGTGTTTTTGTTGGAGGATATGGTGCAGTGATGGCAAGCGACAAGATCGGGATGACGAGCTCCAAGGCGACGAAGGCGTTTGCGATGATGGTCGGGGAAGGAGCGAAAGCATCTAAACCAGGCAATCGGGGTAAGGCAGCAATAGGGGAATCAAGTGCTAGCAGGACTGCTGGCGACGGCGTGACGACTATGATGGGCCGCCTGAAACTGACATCGCAGGAGGCGTGCACCTTGGTCCTGGATGAAGATGTCGATGAATTCGCTGGGTGCCCGGAGTGGGCTTTGGTGGGAAAGGTTCTGGCACCGAACACGATGCATATCCAGACGATCCGATCTGTTATTCGGTCAGCATGGGGAAACTCTAAAGGTATGAAGGTGCATCATACAGGACCTAATCTATTTTTAGCTGAGTTTGCTACAAAGAATGACATGGATTATGTGGTTAATGGGTCTCCCTGGGTCTTTGGGACTGGGAAGCATGCGATCCTTATCAAGAAATTTGATCCTAAGGTGAGACCAAGTGAACATGTCTTTGACAAACTCCTGTTGTGGCTGCGTATTATGCGGCTGCCTTTTGGTTTGATGAATAAGGAGAGGGGTACGCCCCTAGTGGAGATGATTGGGGAGGATGTGAAACTTGAGGTTGATGAGAATGGTCGTGCTTGGGGAGATTTTCTCTGAGCTAGGGTGCTTGTGGACATCTCGGTGCCACTGATGCGTTTTGTTGCTGTGCATTCAGCGAAAAGGAATGAGACAACATACTATGAGGTGATGTATGAACAACTCCCATTGTATTGTTTCTCTTGTGGTGTTCTGGGGCATTCCTCCTTGGTCTTCTCTACTCCAGCGGAAAGAGATGAGGAGGGTAAGCTTCCTTGGAACAACGAACAGTTGTGCGTGGCACAGGATAGGAGGCGTGACAAAGCATTTTCTGGGCAGTCACAGTCCGGACAGGGGTCTAGTAATGTTCCTGGGAAGGAGGATGGGGGAAAAAGAAGGCTCATGAGGTGACATCCCCCACAAAGCAGCGCAAGCCTCGTTCCAACAGGAAAAACAACGGGAATTCGGGGGCAGATAAGGAGAAGAACCTGTCAGGGAATAAAAGGAAACCGGCAAAGATGTACGTCCCTAAGACCCCGACTGCTGCTTTGCAAATCATGTCTGAGCCTGCTCACCAAGCTCTCCCACCTGTTGTTGAGCAACCAGTTGTACCTTTGTTGATGGGGACTAGGGATGAGAATGAGGCCAGCAGTGGTTCTAACAAGAAGCAGAGAACTGGGTTCAGTGGTGATAATGAGCGATCGGCGGATCTTGCAGAGGCTGTAGAACAGTCTCTGCCGATGCAATGAGTTATTTGTGCTGGAACTATCGTGACCTCGGGTCGGACGCGACGGTAGGCGAACTTCGGTGGCTGCGGAAAACCTTTCGACCTACTTTCCTCTTTCTATCGGAGACAAAAATGAAAGATCTCAGGGTGAGGAATTTTATGTGGTCTCTCGGCTACTCTGGCTTTCTGGGTGTGAGTAGTGAGGGACTAAGTGGAGGCTTAGGCCTCTTCTGGATGCAGCCATATACTGTCCAGCTGAAAGGACTTAATAGGCACTATATTGATGTGGTTATTCATTCAGATGGCGGTCTCACATGGCATGCAAGTTTTGTATATGGGGAACCTAGAAGAGAAAAGCGGCATGAGTTCTGGAACTTTATGCGACGGCTAAAATCGCAGATACATGGTCCATGGATTGTCTGCGGGGATTTTAATGAGGCCCTATATAGCTATGAGCATTTTGGCTCTTCGGAAAGACCAGACTCTCAGATGTTGCAGTTCAGGGAGTGTATTCAGGACTGTGGTCTTGTGGATTTGGGATTCTCGGGTCCAGCCTTCACATGGTCCAATAAACAGGAGGCTGGCAACAATGTTCGTGTTCGGTTGGATCGGGTAGTGGTTAATGACCTTTTTTTGATGATCTTTGGTGACTGTCAAGTTACCAACATTATTACCACTACCTCTGATCATTTTGCTCTGCATATTACCTCTGTGAAATCGGGAGAAGATGTGATCTCTAAACTAGTGTAGGTGGGCTTTAGATTCAAAGCGGCCTGGCTACGATCGCCTGATTACAAGATGGTGATGGAGCAAGCGTGGGCCAACGACGGTAGTGAGCCCATTAGTATGCTGAAGACTTGGACCTCGATACACCGTGTGGCGGGCTCACTGAGAACTTGGAGCAGGGATTCGTTTGGCTCCATATGCAAGGAAATTCAAAAGTGTGAAAGGGAGCTCAAAACCCTACGTTTGGCACCATGGCACAGGGATGGCTCCAAAGTTGGACGGGTGGAGAGCAAACTCTGTGAACTTTTTGAGCGGGAGGAGGTTATGGCGAGGCAAAGAGCGCGAGTTGATTGGCTGCTTGAGGGCGATCATAATACTGCTTTCTTTCATGCCCGCGCATCTGCTCGACGTCGCACCAACAGAATCAAGGCCATCATCTCGGAGGATGGGGTTCGGCGTACGGATATTGAGGGTATCAAACATGAGGTGGAAATATTCTACGAGAAGCTGTTCTCGTCTGAGCCATGTGATGCCATTGACACTGTTCTTGATGAGATTCAGGGGATGGTAACGGATGACATGAATTCTGATCTGTGTGCACCTTACTCGAATGAGGAAATCAAGACGGCTTTGTTCCATATGGGTCCTACAAAGGCTCTAGGTCCGGATGGGTTCCCTGCCCTTTTCTATCAGACTCATTGGGACTTTTTCGAGGAGGAAATATGTACCGCAGTGCGGGGCTTCTTACAGGGTGATCAAATCCCATAGGGTTTATGTGACTCTGTTGTCGTCCTTATTCCCAAGGTGAATAAGCCCGACCTTCTTAAAGATTTTTTCCCAATTAGTCTTTGTAACGTGTTGTACAAGATTGCCTCCAAAGTTCTTGCAAACAGACTTAAGATTCTTCTTCCAGACCTGATCTCTGAAAATCAAAGCGCATTCGTTCCTGGAAGACTGATTACTAATAATGCATTGGTTGATTATGAGTGTTTGCAGACTATTAGGAAGCAACGTGCCAAGCTTCCCTACTTTGCCTTGAAGATAGACATGATGAAGGCATACGATAGGGTGGAGTGGGGCTATCTTGCCAGTTGTCTCGATAAACTGGGTTTTGCGGCTCCTTGGATTGCTACGGCCATGAGATGTGTGACAAATGTTCGGTACGCGGTCAAGATTAATGGAGATCTCACAAAACCTGTAGTCCCTACTCAGGGGATGAGGCAAGGCGACCCGATCAGTCCGTACTTGTTCCTTCTGTGCAACCAAGGTTTATCCTGCATGCTCCATACTCGTGAGATGGCTGGAGATCTGAAGGGAATTAAGAACGGAAGGAATGGCCCTCCGGTTTCTCATTTGTTGTTCGCGAATGATGGTTTATTTTTTGCTCGATGTGATAAACGGAGTGTGGAAGCTCTGAATGACACATTGACTACATTTTGTGAAGGGTCTGGGCAGAAAATCAACCGCGACAAATCTTCGATCTTCTTTGGTGCCCAATGTGATGGGGCAATTAAGGGTGATGTCATGAATCAACTGCGAGTTTTCAATGAAGCTCTCCAAGAAACCTATCTTGGTATGCCAACTGAAATCGGTCGTTCACCGATTTTTGCTTTCAACTTTCTACATCAGAGAGTGTGGAAGCGTTTGAATGGCCAGGTGGGCCGACCCCTATCTCAAAAGGGGAAGGAGGTGTTCATCAAAGCTGTTATATAGGTTGTACCTGCTTACATCATGAGCTGCTTCCAAATACCAGTGGCGAACTGTGATCTCATGAGAAAGGCAACCGCGGACCACTGGTGGGGTATGGAGGATGATCGGAAGAAAATGCACTGGCGCTCGTGGGAGTGGCTCTCGGCTCCTAAAACCCTTGGTGGCCTTGGCTTTCGCGACTTTGTGCTCTTTAATCAAGCTATGCTGGCTCGTCAATGCTGGAGGTTAATCACAGATCCCTCCTCTCTGTGTGCTTGAGTTCTAAAAGGCCGGTACTTCCCGGAGTATGACTTCTGGTACTTCCCGGAGTGTGACTTCTGGGAGGCTCCAAAGCCTCGGTCCTCCTCGTACACATGGCGTAGTATCCTGTTTGGCAAGGAACTTCTACAGCAGGGGCTTAGGTGGGGTATTGGGAATGGTCGCAAGACCAAATTGTTGTCACACAACTGGATCCCTGATGTACATCATTTTCAGCTGAAGGCTCGTGTTCCTGTTCCTGAAAATGCAACTATTGATCTGTTAATCGACCAGGATCATGGGGCTGGAACGTTGAGGTGGTCCAAATTTTTTTTGAGGACGATGTAGCCTCGTGTGTGCTTCAGGTTCCTATCAGCAGAATTGGTGGTGAAGATTTTGCCAGTTGGCCTTATTCAAAAACTGGGGTATATACTGTCCGGTCTGGATATAACTTCATGCGGACAAGAGATTTCCTTCAGTCCCGTAGCTCTATTGGCCGAGGGACTATGTTTGATGCTCAGGCGGAAGCGGCCAGCTGGAAGAAACTTTGGGGGATCAAGGCACCGGGCAAGATGATCATCACATTATGAAGATTTGCCCATGACTGTCTCCCGACTGCTCACCAGCTCCGGCAACGTCATATTCCATGCACGGATGTGTGTGTCTTCTGTTGTCAGGAGGAACGTGTGGAGCACCTTTTTCTGTCCTGCCAATATGCACGGGAGGTATGGCAGGAGTTAAAGAAATTTTACCCGGTTCATCTCCTGAGAAAGGGCTTCACAAGTCCAAAAGAATGGGTATTTGATTTCCTGGATAGAAGCAGGGAAGTCGATAGGAGTCTGCTAGCAGTGACCTGTTGGCACTTGTGGGATGCTCGAAATGGAATTCGTCATGGAGAAACTCTGAAGCATCCCCACAGCCTAGCAGATAGAATAAAAGGTTATGTTGAGATGATTGAGCTGCATTTACTCGAACCAGTTTCCAAGCACATGCGCGCGTCCATTGCAACACCAAGATGGTCACCGCCGCCGCAAGGTACAGTGTTTGTTAACGTGGATGCTGCTCTGTTTTCTTCTTCGTCGAGGATGGGGGTGGGCGTCGTGATCAGGGATCACATCGGCACGTGCTTGGTTGCTTGCAGTCAAGTCTTTGATGAGGTTATGACGCCAGAATTAGCAGAAGCACTTGCTGTAAGGCGTGCATTGACCCTTGTTCAAGAGGAAGGTTTTGACAAGATCATCTTAGCTTCAGACTGTTTATCTGTCATTCAGCGCATTAACTCTCCTTCGATGGACTGGACTGGCATCGGTGTCGTGGTACAGGATGTCAAGGCTATGGTGACAGATTTCGCGTCTGTGAAGTTCATTCACATTAGTCGTTTGCTTAATGTTTCAGCACATATTCTTGCTCGTCGAGCCAAGACTTTTAGTTTTTCTACTTTTCGTGATGGGGGTCCGGAGTGTATCCGTGAAGCCATGTGTAATGATTTGCATTAATCAATAAAGTGTTGTTACCCTAAAAAAGAAGAAGATTGGGATAACAACAAAGGTAAAGAACCAGGTATAAACTATGAGTATGATTGCATTAAGTCTTTCGCTGAAACTGCTGATTTTCAAGAGCTTAGTGCTAAATATGGTCTTGATCCTCAAATTCTTATTGATTGTTTTAGAGCCTTTGCTTCTCATATTAATGCTCCTAAAGAAAAATGGGACATGTATCATGAGCCTTTTAAAGACACTTGCATGGAAAATGAAATTGTTATTAATGATAGCAATAAACATGCTCAAACCTTTGAAAGTACTATTTCTTATAAGCATGTTAATTTTTGTGGAATACATAGACCTTGTGAGAATAATCAAATTGAAGAAGAATATTGTATCACCCACAGGAATGAAAAAACTAGAATGTGGTATAGGGCTTTAAATGATCTTGGTAAAAAAGTTTGTGCCCTTTATCCTTTTATTTGTGAACTTTGCTTTGAAGTGGGTCATTTCAATTTTCAATGCTCAGGCCATAATAATATCCCTTCTAATCCAATGAGTACTGCAAGTTTGTATTGTGATGAAATGATCACTCCTAATCAGCATGATGAACTTACATTATTTTTGGGGTGTGAAGAGTTATCAAGAAAAACTGCTTTGGTAGATATGGATGCTTTTGGTATGAATAGTGTCCTGCATGGTTATCATCTTTATTGTGTTGATAATTGCCACACAAATACTTACATACAAAATATTATAAAAGATGAGATTTTACCAAAATATGACAGGACTAATATGTGTTTTGATCTTATTAATGAAAAGAAGGAATCCTCCAAAGTTTCTTCTATTGTCTCTAACAATAAACCAGGGTATATGGAGAAGCTTCCTTTCAAGCCTCTCCCTCCTAAAGAGAAGAAGAAAAAGAAGAAAAGGAGGAGTAAAAGGAGAGAGGAAACGGTATTTTCCCCTAAGCATGTTGCTCCTATTATAGTTTTTGATGAGTCTGAACTCGATGATGTTCCTATGCCTGTTACCTATAGTAGTGATCATGATTGGGAAAATCACACTTCTTTTGATATTGAAATTCTCTTCGGTACCAATTCTGAAAATGATGATATTAATAATTGTTGTACTATTAGTGCTATCCATGTTCCTTCCAATGATGATATGTTTACAAATGAACACACTTTGGAAGATAATTATTCTATTGCTTATGATGATACTACACCTCCAATATATGATGATTACAATAATGAATATGATATTTTCAGTCCACCTACTATTGAGGAGAAAATTAATTATGATTACAATATGTCTTCTATATTTGATGATTATGGTGATGAGGATAATAGTGATAGCTATTTTGTCGAATTTGCTCCCACTACAATTAATAAGAATGACTATGTTTATGTGGGGATTATTAATTCTTTTATGCATGTGGCTCATGATAATAATGTTTTATGTGATAGTTATATTGTTAATTTTATTCATGGTGCTACTGAAAGTTATTATGAGAGAGGGAAACATGGTCTTATGTATCTCAACATTATTAAGTTTCCCCTGTTTATGTTGAAAATTTTGAAGTTGCACTTGTTTTGCTTTCCTATGCTTGTTGCTTTGTGCTTTCATGACTTGTTTCTTTACAAGATTCCTATTTATAGGAAGTGGGTTAGAATTAAATGTGCTTTGAATTTGCTTCTTGATGCTCTCTTTTACTTCAATTCATATTTCTTATGTGAGCATCTTCTCAAACTATCATGCCTAACTTAAAGGCGTTAAAGAAAAGTACTTATTGGGAGATAACCCAAAAGTTTTAGATGAGTCTTGGAAGTTATTACTTCTGTAATAACCGCTCCTTATCCTTTTTATTTTCTTTTTGTGCCAAGAGTAACCTCTAATGAGAGAGAAGTAATGCTTGGAAAAGGTGCTGTCTCGAAATAGATTTGTGTGCTTCGCTGTAAAATTTCGTGTAAAATCTCTGTACGTCGGTTTGAGCTATGATGTTTTGTGCTTCTGCCCCAGATTGTTATATAAATTTCATTAGTTCAACACATTTTGATTTGAGGAACAGAAGGTCTTAGAAAAAATTGGTTTCACCTTCTGGTCTGTTTTGACAGATTTCTGCCATTATTTGCATTTGCCTCTTTATCGATTTCTTTTTGGGTTCTTTTTGGGAAATTGAGCTTTTTAAAGGAAGTGTTATAGTATCTTGTGTTTTAATGGAAGCTTTACTTGTGTTGAAACTGAACCAAAGGTTTATTATCTTTTGAATGCACTAATGTTGTAATGAAGATTGTGTGAAGTTTTGTATGAAGGAATTTTTCAGGTGTAGGGAAGGAATGATGTAATGAGATGAAGAATGGACAAAAGCTCAAGATTGGGGATGCCACCCGTGTCACCCCAAGAAATATCCAAGAAGTACAAGCGTCAAATCTTGGGGATGCCCAAGGCATCCCCTTCTTCATCAATAAAAATTAGGTCTTTCTAGACACTTCGTTTTTATTGGTTCATGCATTGTTGTGTTGTTCTTGGAGCGTCTTCGTTTTTGTTTTTAGTTTTCGTTTGCTTGGTTTGCTTAGTTTGCTTGAATAAATTGGTTGGACCCCCTCATTCATGCATTAGTTTTCAAATAAGATTGGTTTGGATTGGAAAAGAGTAGGAAAAGTTCATGCTTAAGTGGTAAAAAGGAGCTTGTTTTTTTACTGTGGCCTATGCTTTGTCATGTCATGCTAGATGTTGTTTTGGATTTATGCTTAGTGATTTTTGCTATAGCATGACATGTTATAAACAATTGAGATTTCTTAATGTGCCTTGAAAGAATCATGCTTTGTTTTAGCATATTAAAGCATAGTATTGTGGTATTCTCCTTTGATGCTTTATTTGGGTTGACTTGGCGCA
Organism: Avena sativa; assembly: GCA_916181665.1. Taxonomy (NCBI): domain Eukaryota; kingdom Viridiplantae; phylum Streptophyta; class Magnoliopsida; order Poales; family Poaceae; genus Avena; species Avena sativa. The sequence goes on along the minus strand of OV702290.1, from coordinate 378,744,188 downwards.
TGCTCACACCATGTTATGACTATCCCAAGTCACCATAGCCTTTATGATCCTTTAGTTTTCAACTTGTAGTATCACTTTATGCTTTAATTAATGATGTTTTGTCACTTTGCATGATTATGGCCATTATTGCTCTCTTAGTTGGTCGCTCCTAGTCTTTTGCTAGCCTCCATAACCAAGTATGAGTTCCACTCATGCATCCAACTCCAAATAAAACCAAGTTATTCCAAAGAGTCCACCATACCTACCTATTAGCATTTTCTATTCCAAGTATATTCATGTTTTTATCTACCTTCTAAATTAAACTTGTTATGAGAAAATTAGTGATTAAAGCTCCCACGAACTTGATGGCACACTTTACTTTTCTTGCCCCTAATAAACTTGAACCATTGTGTCGTCTATGTTGTATATGCTTGCACTTATATGTTGGGGATTAGCAGAACCATGCTGTCATGGGGAACGCTTTCAACATTGCACTTGTACATTGTACCTAGTTGATATCATGCTCTTTTGTCTATGGATGTCGTCGGTGTGAAATGAAAGGGGATCTTGTAAGTCCATGGAGTTATGTATGTGTTTTAGAGAAACGCCTGGGCCGCTGGTCTAATCCATGCCTAATCATGGTGGAAACATGCAGTGTAACCATAATGAGCAATCTATGAAGCATTCTTCTTATAAAAAAAGAGATAGAGATTGAGAAAAAGAAAAAAAGAGATGAGAAAAGAGGAAAGATAGAAAAAAAGCACCATTTTCCCATAGTAAATAAGAAGATTGCTGAGATGCTCGTTGTCTGCTTGCCTTGTCATTTTGATATGGGGATTCTTCCGTATCATCGGGCAAGGGGTACCCCGTTGGCGGTTCTCTATGATACACATGTACTTACTATGATAAGAACTTACCGGTAACTAAACTTCAGTAGCATGAGGAGCGTCCCTCGTATTCAAGGGACATGAGATTTCCAACTTATACTTTGTCAAGCATATACTCCATGGTTTGTTCACTTTAACCTTAATCACTTCAAGATGCTTATGATAGGGGCAATGAGAGCTAAAAGCTAATAAGTACCATAATTTTTTGAAGCTCTTTATGAAACTTGAATCCCTGCTTCCTTCTATGAAGGCCTTTCTTTTACTTTTATGTTGAATATCCATCTTCTATCTTTATGCACCTACTGAGAGAAGCATAGTCTCCATTCTTAGTTTAATGTGCATTGTCCCAAGATTTGTTGATTGATTCATAACTTTGATATTGCTTGTTCTTGAACTATTTGTATCTAGTCACCCTTATAAACTTTGAAGGTGTCCTATACATTTATGTTTTGCTACTCCATGAGGGACAAGCTGAATGCCACTATGCTATGTTTCTATATGTGAAACAAACAAATGTCTTTCAATGCATTGTTATTCATGATCTTTTTTTGTATCCTTTCATGTTGCATGCATAGTTACTATGTCTTATTGTTAGAACTTCATATTTTATGCTCATGTTTAGAGTACTTTGATCCCAGCTTTCAATGTTTTACAAATACCTTGATCAAGATTATGATGGTGCATGTCACCTCAAAAATTATTCTTTTTATCACTTACCTACTCGAGGACGAGCATGAGTTAAGCTTGGGGATGTTGATACGTTGTAAACGTATCTGTAGTTTTTGATGTTCCATGCTTGTTTTATATCTACTTTCTTATGTTTTGTCCACACTTTGGAGTATTTTTATACATTTTCTGGGACTAACTTATTAACAAGATGCCATAGTGCCAGTTGCCTGTTTTCTTATGTTTTTGGTTCCAGAAAAGCCAGAAAATGAATATTCTCGGAATTGGACCGGACAAAAGCCAAAGTCGATATTTTACCGGAAGACACATGGAGTCCGAAGGAGAGACGAAGGGGGGCCACAGGGTGGCTAAATCACCCCTTGGCGTGGGCAGCCCTAGGCCGCGCCAGGGCATGGTGTGGGCCTCCTAGCCGGCCACCAACCTTGCCCCTTCGCCTATAAGAAGCCTCCGATGCAAAAACCCTAAATTGAGAGCCTCCAGCCACGAAAAGTTCCGCAGCACCGCCGTCACCGAAGGGGAGATTCAGGGGACAGAAAGTCTCTATTCCGGCACCCTGTCGGGACGGGAAGTGCCCCCGGAGCCATCTCCATCGATCTCCACCACCATCTCCATCGCCGTTGCTGATTCCCATGATGATGAGGGAGTAGTTCTTCCTCGAGGCTAAGGGTTCTACCAGTAGCTATGTGTTCATCTCTCTCTATGCATGATCATATTGTGATCATGAGCTTTGTAATCAAGTAGATCTACCTTGCTTCTCAAGTGCTTCAATAGATCTCTACTCTCCCCATGTGTGTGAAAGTGACAGCGTGCACACCCATGGTGGCACTTAGGCTAGAGATTACAAATACTTGTTATGAGTTATATTTGGAGTTGGATGTTTCTATGAAATTGTGGTGTTTGTTGGAACCATCTAGTGCTCAGGTGACAGTGTGGGATTATCTAGATGGGGAAAGCAAACTTTGAGGTGTGTTGTTATAGCCCTACCATGGATTAGAGTGTCCAACCGGAGAGTAGTTCGGAGTAGTATCATGAAAAGAAGATATTTATATGAGAGTGTTCACTAATGAAAGTAGGATCCCTAGGCCTTGTTTCTAAACATTCAGACACCATTTGCAACTAGATCTGTTACCTGTTTGCTTGCTTCCATCTTTATTTCAGTTTGCCTTTAGTCTCTTCCACGCCATCAAGCTATTTTCTAGCACCGTTGTCTTTTATCCATACCACTTGTATTTCACTATCTCTTTGCCGAAATAGTGCACCTATACACCTGACAAGTGTATTGGGTGTGTTGGGGACACAAGAGACTTCTTGTATCTTGATTGCAGGGTTTTTTGAGAGGGATACCTTTGACCATTTCGTCCCTGAGTTCGATAAACCTTAGGTGATCCACTTAAGGGAAACTTGTTTCTATTCTACAAACCTCTGCACTTGGAGGCCCAACAACTGTCTACAAGAATAGAAGTGCGTAGACATTAGCCCCATGTATCTACCACCCAATATTCATGTGATGGACAAAAGTGATCCAAAGCAAAGTAGAAAAGAAACATCTCATACTTACACCCTAGTTTTCAACTATGTTTTATTTTTTAGACACTAGACAATAAAAACATTTTGTCAGTCATTAATAGTTCAAATACATGCATATATTTATTAAAAAATACAAACATATAATTTTAACATATTTGCATAAATTAATTTTCATACTTTTGTCCGCACACTATATATAATAGTGGTAAGATAAGAAAAGAAAGACTATCAATAGTATCTTCTCGATGCTAAAATGGAAATGAAGATCCAACGTCTCACAATGTTGGGATTCGAGTCTTGATCCAACAGTTAATATTCAAAGTTATTCGACACTATATACAATGCTAAGAAAAAAATGAGAAACATGTATTTTGATACCTTTGAATACAAAAAAATGCTCTGGCTTCTTCACAATGTGTATTGGCCTACGGTGTAGGAACATTCTTGGTTTTGACCCGAACAGCCAATTCCATGACCATATCAACATTGTGTATTGGCCACTCGAGAAGGAGCCAAACTATAAAGTTTTCCTTTTAGGGTCCTTTGTGCTAAATGTATGGACCTCGATGTAATAATTTTCCTTTTTTAGGTCCTTGATGTAAAATGTACTCCCACCGACCGTGTAAAATGTTAATCTAAAAGTAAATGGTGAAATTTAAACGAATTTAAGCTTAGTTGTCAACGGGTATGAACATTCTTGGATTTCAAGCCGAATGACCAAGGTAAGGCCATATCAACATCATACTTTATGTTGATGATCCCATGTTAGAGAACTTGCATGGCAACAGATCTGGCCATGTTTTGAAAACAATCGAAGAGGAAGTAGTATTAAGAGTTTGGCTCAGATCAGGTGATCTGTCGAGAATGAGCCGAACCAGATTTTTTTTCTTTTAGGGTCCATTATGCTAAATATATATGAACCTCGATGTAATTTTTACTTTTTTGAGGTCGCTGATGTAAAATGTACTCCGATCGACCGTGTAAAGTTCTAACCTAAAAGTAAGTGGTGAAATTTGAACGAATTTAAGCTTAGTTGTCAACGAGTATTAACCATTCTTGTATTTCAAGACGAACGACCAAGGTTAAGGCCATATCTACATCATACTTTATGCTGATGATCCCATATCCAAGAATTTGCATGCTGACAAATTTGGCCATATTTTGAAAACAATCGAAGATGAAGTAGTATGAGAGTATGGCTCGATCAGCTACTCTCTAGAGAAGGAGCTGAACCTGACTGTTTTCCTTGCTTAATTTTAGTGTCCTTGGTGCTAAATGTATGGACCTCGATGTAATTTCCCCCTTTTGTTAGGTCTAAAAGTGTAAGTGGTGAAATTTAGATGATTTTAAGCTTACTTGTCAATAAGTATGAGCATTCTTGGATTTCAAGCCGAATGACCAAGGTCAAGGCCATATCAACATTATACTTTGTGCTGATGATCCCATGTTCGAGAATTTGCATGGCAACAGATTTGGCCATGTTTTGAAAATAATCGAAGAGGAAGTAGTATTAAGAGTTTTGCTCAGATCAGCTAATCTCTCGAGAATGATCCAAACCAGATTTTTTTCTTTTAGGGTCCTTTATGCTAAATGTATATGTACCACGATGTAATTTTTGCTTTTTGAGGTCCGTGATGTAAAATGTACTTCGGTCGACCGTGTAAAGTTCTAACCTAAAAGTATTATGGTGAAATTTAAACAAATTTAAGCTTAGTTGTCAACGAGTATAAAGCATTATTATTGTATTTCAAGACGAACCACCAAGGTCAAGGCCATATCTACATCATACTTTATGTTGATGATCCCATATCCGAGAATTTGCATGCCAACAAATTTGAAAATATTTTGAACATAATCAAAGATGAAGTAGTTAATGTGCTCGTCGTTCGACGTAGAGCTCGTTGGGAACCCCAAGAGGAAGGTATGATGAGCACAGCAGTAAGTTTTCCCTCAGTTATGAAACCAAGGTTTAATCGAACCAGTAGGAGCAAGGAAACACCCCAAAGGTGTTACGAGCTGAGCTTTGCCAGGGTGCACTACCGGTGCTAGTAGCAACGTGGAGACCTGCACAACACAACCACAGAACTTTGTCCCCAACTTGCGATGAGGTTGTCAATTTCACTGTGTTTTGCGGAAAACAAAGGATTAAACGTATCGAATGGAAAGAAGTAAAAGTTTGCAGAAAGTAAACACAAAGCAGTAAACAGTTGTAGATTGTATGAAAAGAGAAAGGACCGGGATCCATAGTTCACTAGAGGTGGCTCTCCTTAGATAGAAAACATGCTGGGTGAACAAATTACAGCGGGGCAATTGACAAACACCGAGAAAGCAATACATGCATATACTAATCATCTTGACTCTTTTGAGACTTGATTGGGCATTACAGCATAATACATAGACCGCCATTCAACTGCATCTATGACTAATAATCCACCTTCAGGTTATCATCTGAACCCCCTCTAGTATTAAGTTGCAAGCAACATATTATTGCTTTACGAACTGCGTGTAAAGTAAACAATACGATTGTTCTATGAACAAAGGATTGTTGTTTTCTCCCTAGTAGCAACAACACATCTAGTACCTTAGAGATTTCTGTCACTTCCCCAGATTACTAGAGGCATGAACCCACTATCGAGCATAAATACTAACTCTTGGAGTTGCTAGCATCTACTTCGCCAAGATAGCTACTAACAATCGAAAGCATGCAAGATGACAAATAACAAAGACATGATAGAATCAATAATCAATCTGAAATAGCATCTCAATATCCATAGGATCCCTGCAAACACAACATGTATGAATACGAATAGATGATCTTGATCATGAACGGAGCTCACAAGATCTAAACATGAAAGCACAAAGGAGGAGAACCAGCCATCTAGCTACTACATGGATCCGTAGTCCAAGGATGAACTACTCACGCATCACACCGGAGGCTTGCATGGTGATTAAGAAGGCCTCCAGGGTGAATTCCCCTCTCCGGCAGGGTGCTAGGAAGAGCTTCAGATCCCTCCCGATCTAGGGATGGAGATGACGGTGGCTACTGACTCTTTCGTGGATTTTTGATCGGGTACTTAGGGTTTTCATCTCAAGGGCAATATATAGGCGGAAGGAGAGGCCGAGGGGGTGCCGGGAGCGGCCACACCACCCCCTGGCGCAGGCCAGGCCTGGCCGCGCGGCCAGGTGGTGTGGTGGCTCCCTGGCCCTTCTCCGTCTCGTATTCTGGCACTTGATCCCTTCCGGAAAAATTGGCACTTTGGCTTTTGTCCCATCCAATTCCGAGAATATTCATTTTATGACTTTCCTGGAACCAAAAACAGCAGAAAACAGGCAGCTGGCACTGTGGCTCTTGTTAATAGGTTAGTCCAAGAAATCATATGAAAAGTACTCCAAAGTTGGAACAAAACACAAGAAAGTGGATAAAACCAAGCATGGAACATAAAAAATTCTACATACATTTGTAATGTATCAACATCCCCAAGCTTAACTCCTGCTCGTCCTCGAGTAGGTAAGTGATAAAAAGAAAGAATAATTTTTGAGGTGACATGCACCATCAAAGACTTGATCAAAGTATTTGTAAAACAGTCAAAGCTGGGATCATAGTACTTCAATCATAACATGAAAGACAAAGTTCTAGCAATAAGCAAAGAAACTATGATGCAACATGAAAAGGCACAAACAAAAGAACCATGAATAACATGCTTTGCAAGACGTTTGTTTGTTTCACATAAAGAAAACATAACATAATAGTATTCAGCTTGTCCTTCATAGAGTAGCAAATGTAAATGCATAGGACACCTTCAAAGTTCATAAGAGTGACTAGATACAATAGTTTAAAACAAGCAATATCAAGTTATGCATCAATCAACTAGTCTTGGGACAATGCACATAGAACTAAGAATGGCCACTATGCTCTCAAAGTAGGTGCATAAAGGTAGAAGGTGGAGACTCAATATAATGGTGGAAGAAAGGCCTTTGTAAAAGGAAGTAGGGATTCAAGTCTCATAAAGAGCTTCCAAAAATTATGGTACTTATAGCTTTCAGCTCTCATTGCCCCTATCATAAGCATCTTGAAGTGATTAAGGTTAAAGTGAACAAACTATGGTGTACATGCTTGACGAAGTATAAGTCAGAAATCTCATGTCCCTTGTATACGAGGGTCGCTCCTCATTCTACTCAAGTTTTGTCACCGGTAAGTTCTTGTCATCGTAAGTACATGTGTATCATAGAGAACCGCCAACGGGGTACCCCTTACCCGATGATACGGAAGAATCCCCATTTCAAAATGACAAGGCAAGCAGACAACGAGCATCTCAGCATTCTTCTTATTTACCATGGGAATATGGTGCTTTTTTCTCTCTTTCCTCTTTTCATAGTATCTTTTTTTTCTTTTCTCTTTTTTCTCAATATAGGACTCTTTTTTTATAAGAAGAATGCTTCATAGACAGCTCATTATGGTTACGCTGCAGGTTTCCACCATGTCAGCATGGATTAGACCAGCGGCCCAGGCGTTTCTCTAACACATATACATAACTCCATGGACTTACAAGCTCCCCTTTCATTTCACACCGACGACATCCATATACAAAAGAGCATGATATCAACTAGGTACAAGTACCAAGTGCAATGTTGAAAGCGTTCCCCATGAAAGCATGGTTCTGCTAATTCCCAACAAATAAGTGCAAGCATATACAACATAGACGACACAATGGTTCAAGTTTATTAAGGGCAAGTAAATTAAAGTGTGCCATCAAGTTCGTGAGAGCTTTAATCACTAGTTTTCTCATAACAAGTTTAATTTGGAAGGTAAACAAAAGCATGAATATACTTGGAATAGCATAAGCTAGTAGATAGGTATGGTGGACTCTTTGGAATAACTTGGTTTAGGGAGTTGGATGCATGAGTGGAACTCATACTTGGTTGTGGAGGCTAGCAAAAGACTGGGAGCGACAAACTAAGAGAGCAATAATGGCCATAATCATGCAGAGCGACAAAACATCATTGATCAAAGCATAAAGTGATACTACAAGTTGAAAACTAAAGGATCATAAAGGCTATGGTGACTTGTGATAGTCATAACATGGTGTGAGTATGCGCCAAGTCAACCCAAATAAAGCATCAAAGGAGAATACCACTATATTATGCTTTAATATGCTAAAACAACGCATGATTCATCCAAGGCACATTAAGCAATCTCAATTGTTTATAACAAGTCATGCTACAACAATGAATACTAAGAATAAAGCCACAACGATATCAAGCATGGCATGACAAAGCATAGGCCACAGTCAAAAACGAGCTCTTTTTACCACATAAGTATGAACTTTCCTACTCTTTTCCAAACCAAACCAAACCATTAGAAAACCACTGTATGAAAGAGGGGGTCCAACCAATTTATTCAGAAAACTAAGCAAACCAAGCAAACGAAAAACCAAAACGAAAACGAAAAAGAAGACGCTCCAAGAACAACACAACTGTGCATGAAACAATAAAAATGAAGCGTTTGGAAGAAACCTAGAATTTTTATTGATGAAGAAGGGGATGCCTTGGGCATCCCCAAGCTTTGACGCTTGTACTTCTTGGATATTTCTTGGGGTGACATGCGTGGCATCCCTAATCTTGAGCTTTAGTCCATCCTTCATCTCATTACTCATTCCTTCCATACACCTGAAAATTTTCCTTCATACAAAACTTCACATAATCTTCATTAGCAACATTAGTGCACTTAAGATAAATAAGTCTTAAGATTCAGTTCTAACACCAAATAAACTTCCATTAGAACACTATATACTGTAGCACTTCCTTCAAAAAGCTCAATTCCCCAAAATAACTCAAAAAGGAACCCACAAAAGCAAATGTAGAAAATGGCAGAAATCTGTCAAAACAGACCAAAAGGTGAAACCAATTTTTTCTAAGGCCTTATGTTCCTCAAATCAAAAAGTGTTGAAATAACGAAAGTTAGATAACAACCTGGGGCAGAAGCACAAAAAAGTATAGCTCAATCTGACATACAGAGCTATCTCACGAATTTTTACGGTCAAGGACAAAAATCTGTTTCGGGACATCAACTTTCCCAATCATTACTTCACTCTCATTAGAGGTAACTCTTGGCACAAAAAGAAAATAAAAAGGATAAGGAGAGGTTATTACTGAGGTAATAACTTCCAAGACTCATCTAAAACTTTTGGGTTATCTCCCAATAAGTACTTTTCTTTAACGCCTTTAAGTTAGGCATAAGAAGCAAAGAAAGAATCAAGTGTTCTCAAATGAAGAAGCATTAAGACCAAATTTTGTTTTCATAGAAGCAAAAGAAATCTTTTCTCTTTTTTTAGGGAAGTGTTATATACCTTTCTTGAGTGGGAGTTGGTATTTAATGGTGCCTTCTTTCATATCAATGATGGCACCAACAGTTATAAGAAAAGGTCTTCCCAAAGTAATAGGACAAGAAGCATTGTATTCAACATCCAAAACATAGAAATCAACAAGGACATTCAAATAACAATCTTCAAGAGGAGGCAAATCAAGCATATCATAAATACTTCTAGGCATAATAGAAATACAACTATCAAGATCACATAAAGCTTTGAAATCAAAGTCTTTCATATTAATGATGGGTTCCCAACCATCCTCTTGTTTTATAGGAATAGAAGCTTTATGTTTCATCTTTTCTTCCTTAATCTTTATGAGAGCATCGGTAATGTGTTTTTTAAAGGCCATGTTCATAGCACTAGCATTAGGACTTTTAGCAAGCTTTTGTAGGAACTTAATAACTTCAGAGATATGTGCAACCATCAAGATCAAAATAAACTTTATCATCTAAAGTAGTACAACTATTACTAGCCTCAACACTAGTGGTGGTGATAGTAGAAACACTAATGTTTCTAGCAATTTCATCTTCTCTTTCCCACTTAGCATGTAATTCAGCTAATAGTCTAACATTTTCATCAATTCTTACTTGTATGGCATTAGTAGCTGCAAAGGGATTATCATTAGTTTCAGGTTTAGCAGCCATTTTATTTAAAGAAGATTGAGTTTCAGCCAAAGATGCTATATTTCTTTCAGCATTAGAGAGTTTTTCCTCAATAGTTTTGTTGAAAGCAGTTTGTTTACTAATAAACTCTTTAAGCATAACTTCAAGTTCAGAGGGACCACTCTTATTATTGTTGTAAGAATTTCCATAAGAATTACCATTATTGGGAGGATATGGCTTATAATTGTTATTACCAAAATTGTTCCTATAAGCATTGTTACCGTAAGCATTGTTGCCAAAATTATTATTTCTTATGAAGTTCACATCAACTTGCTCTTCTTGAGAAACCAAAGAGGCTAAAGGAACATTATTTGGATCAATATGGGCTTTCCCATTAACAAGCATAGACATAATAATATCAATCTTATCACTCAAGGAGGAGGTTTCCTCAACAGAATTTACCTTCTTACCTTGTGGAGCTCTCTCAGTATGCCATTCAGAATAATTAACCATCATATTGTCCAGAAGTTTTGTTGTAGCACCCAAAGTGATGGTCATAAAGGTACCTCCAGCAGCAGAATCCAATAGGTTCCTTGAAGAATAGTTCAATCCTGCATAAAAAGTTTCGATGATCATCCAAGCAGTCAGTCCATGAGTGGGACAATTCTTTACCAAAGATTTCATTCTTTCCCAAGCTTGAGCAACATGCTCATTATCAAGTTGTTTAAACATCATTATTTCACTTCTCATAGATATAATCTTAGCAGGAGGATAGTATTTTCCAATAAAAGCATCTTTGCACTTAGTCCAAGAATCAATACTATTCCTAGTTAAGGAATTCAACCACTCTTTAGCTTTTCCTCTCAAAGAGAAAGAAAACAATTTCACCTTAATAATATCACCATCTATATCCCTATGGTTTTGCATCTCACAAAGTTCAACAAAGTTATTTAGATGGGCAACATCATCTTCATTACCAATACCAGAAAATTGTTCTCTCATAACAAGATTGAGTAAAGCAGGTTTTATCTCAAAGAAAGTATCTTCAGGCACAGGTGGAGCAATAGGTGTGCTCATAAAATCATTGTTGTTGGTGCTAGTGAAGTCACACAACTTAGTGTTTTCAAGAGTACTCATTTTTTTGGGTTTTCAAATAAGAAAGCAAACAAGTAAAACTAATTTTTTTGTGTTTTTGAAGAACAAAACGAGCAAACAAAGCAAAAAGAAACTAAGCAAAACAAAAACAACAAAGTAAAGAGATTGGTTATGAGGGACTCCCCTTGTGAAGATGTCCTTGACTCCCCGGCAACGGCGCCAGAAAAGATCTTGATGTGCTCGTCGTTCGATGTAGAGCTCGTTGGGAACCCCAAGAGGAAGGTATGATGAGCACAACAGTAAGTTTTCCCTCGGTTATGAAACCAAGGTTTAATCGAACCAGTAGGAGCAAGGAAACACCCCAAAGGTGTTACTAGCTGAGCTTTGGCAGGGCGCGTGATCGGTGCTAGTAGCAACGTGGAGACCTACACAACATAACCACAGAACTTTGTCCCCACCTTGCGATGAGGTTGTCAATCTCATCGTGTTTTGCGGAAAACAAAGGATTAAACGTATCGAATGGAAAGAAGTAAAAGTTTGCAGAAAGTAAACACAAAGCAGTAAACAGTTGTAGATTGTATGAAAAGAGAAAGGACCGGGATCCATAGTTCACTAGAGGTGGCTCTCCTTAGATAGAAAACATGCTGGGTGAAAAAATTACAGCGGGGCAATTGACAAACACCGATAAAGAAATACATGCATATACTAATCATCTTGACTCCTTTGTGACTTGATTGGGCATTACAACATAATACATAGACCGCCATCCAACTGCATCTATGACTAATAATCCACCTTCAGGTTATCATCCGAACCCCCTCCAGTATTAAGTTGCAAGCAACAGATTATTGCTTTACGAACTGCGTGTAAAGTAAACAATACGATTGTTCTATGAACAAAGGATTGTTGTTTTCTCCCTAGTAGCAACAACACATCTAGTACCTTAGAGATTTCTGTCACTTCCCCAGATTACCAGAAGCATGAACCCACTATCGATCATAAATACTAACTCTTGGAGTTGCTAGCATCTACTTGGCCAAGATAGCTACTAACAACCGAAAGCATGCAAGATCACAAATAACAAAGACATGATAGAATCAATAATCAATCTGAAATAGCATCTCAATATCCATCGGATCCCCACAAACACAACATGTATGAATACAAATAGATGATCTTGATCATGAACGAAGCTCACAAGATCTAAACATGAAAGCACAAAGGAGGAGAACCAGCCATCTAGCTACTACATGGATCCGTAGTCCAAGGATGAACTACTCACGCATCACACCGGAGGCTTGCATGGTGATGAAGAAGGCCTCCAGGGTGAATTCCCCTCTCCAGCAGGGTGCCGGGAAGAGCTTCAGATCCCTCCTGATCTAGGGATGGAGATGACGGCGGCTACAGACTCTTTCGTGGATTTTTGATCGGGTACTTAGGGTTTTCGTCCTGAGGGCAATATATAGGCGGAAGGAGAGGCCGAGGGGGTGCCAGGACCGGCCACACCACCCCCTGGCGCGGGCCAGGCCTGGCTGCGTGGCCAGGTGGTGTGGTGGCTCCCTGGCCCTTCTCCGTCTCGTATTCTGGCACTTGATCCCTTCCGGAAAAATAGGCACTTTGGCTTTTGTCCCGTCCAATTCCGAGAATATTCATTTTCTGACTTTCGTGGAACCAAAACAGCAGAAAATAGGCAGCTGGCACTATGGCTCTTGTTAATAGGTTAGTCCAAGAAATCATATGAAAAGTACTCCAAAGTTGGAACAAAACACAAGAAAGTGGATAAAACCAAGCATGGAACACAAGAAAGTGGATAAAACCAGTAGTATGAAGAGGAGTATGGCTCGATTAGCTACTCTCTCGAGAAGGAGCCGAACCCGACTATTTTCCTTGCTTAATTTTAGGGTCCTTTGTGCTCAATGTATGGACCTCGATGTAATTTCTCCCCTTTTAGGTCTAAAAGTGTAAGTGGTGAAATTTAGACGATTTTAAGCTTACTGATCATCGAGTATGAACATTCTTGGATTTCAAGCTGAACGACCAGGGTCAAGGCCATATCAACATCATACTTTATGATGATGATGATCCCATGTTAGAGAATTTGCATGGCAAATCGAATATGAAGTAGTATCAAGAGTTTGGCTCAGATCAACTGATCTCTCGAGAAGGAGCCGAACAAGAAGTTTTTCCTTTTAGGGTCCTTTATGCTAAATGTATGGACCTCAATGTAATTTTTCCTTTTTCGAGGTCCCTGATGTAAAATGTACTCCGATCGATCGTGTAAAGTTCTAACCTCCCAAAAGTAAGTGGTAAAATTTAAACAAATTTAAGCTTAGTTGTCAACGAGTATGAACCATTCTTGTATTTCAAGACGAACGACCAAGGTCAAGGCCATATATACACCATACTTTATGATGATGATCCCATATCCAAGAATTTGCATTCCAACAAATTTGGCCATATTTTGATAACAATTGAAGATGAAGTAGTATGAAGAGTGTGGCTCGATCAGCAACTCTCTCGAGAAGGAGCCGAACCCGAATGTTTTGCTTGCTTGTTTTTAGGGTTCTTTGTGCTAAATGTATGGACCTCGATGTAAAATTTCCCCTTTTTAGGTCCTTGTTGTAAAATGTACTCCCACTGACATGGTATACCCTATAGGTACTCGAGCTTGGTATCTACGGCCTGAATACAGCGGAAGCCCACTGTGTCGCCAAGGCCCAAATAGAGAACTCAAGTAACCTACAGACTCTTGATTGCTTGAGGAACAAGAAGAAGCTAAAGATAGAAAGTTCAAAGGGGAAAACCGTAACCTGTAACCGACTCGACCTGCTACCCAAGACCTAGCCTATCTATATAAAGGCTAGGAGGGGGCAGCGAGAAGGACACACGCAACCCTAGTTTCCACAACCCTCGCCAGATTGCATCTACGCACCATTGTAATCCTCGATTCCTTTGATAATTCCACGAGCAGACAAGCGGGAGTAGGGACCTCTACGAGGCCTGAACCTGGATAAATCTTTGAGTCCCCTGTGTGCTTGTTTGCTAGCCGATAGATGCTTCTAGCGCTCCCTCCTTCTCCAAAACCCAAGTCCATAACAATGGGCATTGATGAGTTAAACCCTCGTCAATTGGCGCCGTCTGTGGGAACTGGGAGTGCTGATGTTGCGGCTTCTTCGGCCCCATCGACTACGATCTACAACTCCGCAATAGCGGAGATTCGCCAGCTTTTGGCGTTCGACTTCACCATCCACACGCCAGCCACTCGCCCGGCTTTCGAGTCCGTGGGCGATGGAATCAGCCTGGCGATTGGGAGCTTCTGCTTCCGAGTTGGTCAGATGGGCACGCTTCGCATGCCTCACCAGCCGACGACACCATCGATTGCTCCAACATCGTGGTTCCCTCTGCCGATCGGCAACCTCAGTGAGCTCAATGCCTCGACAACTGTTGAGAATATGGTTAGCGAAAGCAGTCGCGAATCCGATATAGGCGATCTGGCAACTAAAGATGGAGCCTATGGCTCCGGATCTGAAAGTTGTGGGAGCAACAGCTTCCCCAACCACTTCATGTGCGCCGTCATCAACACGGGCGACTCCTCCGCCAATCGCGACAACATGTGCAATGGTGGCCATGAAGCCGACCCGCCAAACGGCGGCATACCCAATGGCGGACCACCCAACGGCGGCCCTACCAACGACGCCCCCGTCAATAATGGAGGGGCAGCCGAACCCCCCACCATGGTGAACGAGCACACCGGTGAGCGTGTTGTGATCAGGCTCAACGATCTCGAGTGGGCCCGTTGCCGAGAAGCTCTGCGAGGCAATCCCCTACCTCCACGCACGTCGCAAGAGGTGCTAATGAGCTACCATTGGTTACTAAAGGAAGAATACAAACGCTAGCTGCAAACAATCGCGCAACTCAAAGCGTTTAAACAGGCGGCAGATGAGTCGAGCCTTCGACGGGCCGGACTCTCCTCCCATGGAGGATCCTCCTCCAAGGGCAACGAGTACGTGGCTAACAAGACACGATCCCGAATGGCCCATCTCACCGAGCAGGAACGCATAGAAGCTGCAAAAGTCCTCGACTTTAGCTCTATGATAGTCGACACCCGGGGCAACGTGGTCCCAAAGACGCCGCAGGCAGCGCTGACAGCGGCCACCATGTACCTGCTCAACAATTAGCCGCCAGCTGGAGATCCCCGAGCTGCCATGCACCAATCTACGATCGCAGGCTTGGGATTAGTCGAGGCTGCTCTCGACAAAGAACCAGCGCCGGAGCCGAAGAAAGGCAAGGCCCTGGCGAAACGCTACTCCTCACCCTCATCTAGCGACAACAGTCATGACCTGTCTCGATGCTGCCGCTCATGGCTACACGACCACGACTACGACGCGCGTGATGACATCACACAACGCAAAATCGACAAATCAAGGGCGCGACGTGCCTGGTCGACTGACTCAGAAGATGAAGATGTGGAGCTCTGTGGCGCTAGATGCTTCAGCAGGGCCATCAGGCAAAAGCGAATGCCTAAGGGGTTTAAGCTCCCATCAGAAAACCCGAAGTTCGACGGTCTGCAGGACCCGAAAATCTGGCTAGAGGACCATATCTCCTCTGTTAGGCTCCACGGCGGGAGTCGAAGCACGGCTATGCAATGCCTGCAGCTACAGCTGCAGGGCGTCGCCCGAGCATGGCTCAACAACCTCCCACGCGGATCCATTCGCAGTTGGGAAGAGCTGGTCTACAGCTTTGTGCGCAACTTCAAGGGCACCTACAAGAGGCCCACATCAATTGAATAACTGAGATGCTGCCAGCAAAGATCGGGCGAGTCACTACGCTCATACATCCAGAGGTGGTCCATCATTAAGAACTCCATAGAAAATATCTCGGAGGATCACGCGATTGACGCATTCAACGGCGGTGTACGCCGCATAGAGCTCAGGGAGGAATTGGGCCGCTCGAAGCCCAAGACCATCGACCACCTGATGGAAATCACGAATCGATGGGCAGATGGAGAAGATTCGGTGAAGAATCGTGTTCATTCCGACGATGAAGCAGAACACGAATGCAGACGCGATCGCCGAAGTAAACGTCACATGCGCATATGCGATGACCGCGACAACGTCAACATGGTCGCAGCCGGCTACGCCGACAGACATGACGACAAGCGCAACAGCGGCTACCGCAACAGTGGATACCGCGACTCCAGGAAAACCACGCAAGTATGGGAGCGCCGCACTCGCGATGAGGCACCCGCAACATCCATCGAAGACAAGTTGTCCGGGCCATGCACTGTGCACTTTTACATCGACAAGCACGATGGCAAAAAGAAGTCCCGCCACCTCCTCAAGGACTGCCGCGAGTTCCTCAAGCTTCACGAGGGTCTAGCTCAGATGAATCACGATGCTGTAAATAGGGGATACGGAGCCGCCCCAGGAGCTATGGCACATGGCACTCGATGTCTTGGAGCCGGACACAACACTTGAAGGACCAATGAGCGTCATGATGATCGAGCCATCCTGGACTCAACCGTACATCTCGTACCTTCTTAGAAAGAGGTTACCGGACGATCCGATTGACGCACGGCACATCGCGCGGCGATCGAAGGCATCTGCTGTTATCAACGACGAACTATACAAGTGTAGCATCATAGGAGTACTCCAACGATGCGTCTCCACGGTCGACGGAAGAGCTGTTCTCCTCGACATCCATGAGGGGACTTGCGGGCACCACGCCGGCAGTCGCGCCCTTGTCACCAAAGCTCTACGAGCTGGATTCTACTGGCCTACGTCCATGCGTGATGCCAAGGACATCGTCTAGAAATGCAACGCTTGCCAGCGATTCGCAGACAAGCCGCACGCACCTGGCGCAGAACTCCGGCCAATTCCATTGGCCTGGCCCTTCGCGCAATGGGGACTCGACATGGTCGGCAAGATCCCAAAGTCCTCATGAGGAGGCTACGTCTACCTCCTGGTCGTAGTCGACAAATTCACCAAGTGGATAGAGGCCATGCCAGTGACTAATCAGTCAGGATACAGTGCAGTCAAGTTCTTCGAGTCCATCGTCTACCGCTTCGGAGTACCACACAGCACCATTACGGACAAAATGGGACGAACTTCACATCCAAGGAATTCCAAGAATTCTGTGAGAATTTGGGAATCAACGTCAGCTATGCCTCCGTAGCACATCCACAGACCAACGGTCAGGTCGAAAAAGCTAACGGGCTTGTCTGCGGCAGCATCAAGAAGCGACTCCTCAGGCCACTCGAACAGGCCGCGGGCTGCTGGCCAGAGGAACTACAATCAGTACTCTAGAGCCTACGCACAACCCCAAACAGTGCCACGGGCTACACCCCGTTCTTCATGGTGCACGGTGTTGAAGCGGTGCTACCCGCCGAAGTACGATACAAAGCACCACGAGTGGTAGCCTACAACGAGCAGGAGTCAACTCTCGCACTCGAAGACTCCGTCGACCTCCTTGACGAGGCACGGGAAATAGCCGCGAAAAGATCAACGATCTACCAGCAGAACCTGCGCAACTACCACAGCAGAAGGCTACGCCCCAGGTCATTCGTCGAAGGAGACTTGGTCCTGTGATTGAAACAGCAAGGGCACCTCAAGCTCGAGTCCCCCTGGGAGGGACCATACATGATTACAGAAGTAATCTCAGGTGGCGCCTATCGCCTCAAAGATTTCAAAACAGGAGTAGCATACTCCAACCCCTAGAACGTCGCGCAGCTGCGACGCTTCTATCCTTAGTCGTATTTTCTTTTTTACATTGCAAACAAGGCTACTCAGCCAAGGCTACTTAGCCACACATTGTACCCCATACTATCCTGCGAATGAATAAAGCTAAGTGCCCCAAAACTTTGTGTCCCTTTTACTTTTGCAAAAATATCCACTCGGGCGCTGCGCCACCCTATACACACCTGTTCTACGAACTAATGCGATATCCTGAGTAGCTGGCACACCAATCGAAACCCTTGACAAACACCAACCCAGTTGCAACGCACCTGACAGGTTGTCAAGGGGCTGAGATAAACACAAGTCAGGCTAACGAAAAGGAATCGCATAGTGCAACACACTCACAAAACATACACACTAAACAAGCTCTTTATGTATACATCAATGTTAATCAATTATACATAACATGTATATGAACTTTAGAACACTGGTATAACTATGTGCAGGATACAAACTAAACTACTGTGAAAGAAAAGGAACGTTGGTCTGCTCCTCGAAGAAGTCGACGGTTTCCTCCGCTGGACGATCCACCGCCTGGTAGTGAGGAATCATGTTCCAAGTCGAACATGCTGGCAGCGCTGGCGGGTTGGCCGCAATTGCAACGTCCACATCAGGCCTGTGCAGTCGCACTAAAGACAGACCAGCCTTGGCGCCAGCCACTAGCTATTGTCGTACACACTCGCGGACCGCATTCAAGTCTTGGAATTTGGCAAGAAGGGCCAACAGGCTCGTTGGAACAATGTCCAGTGGGAACATCGTCTGATAAATATTCTTCAAGAATGATTGCGACTTCTTTAGGAAGTGAAGTACTCGCGACGCACGATCCTGCAGGGTCGCCAGTGCGATTGCGCGATCATGATCCACCCAGAAGTATCCACTCGCCTGAAGCTGCTCTTGGGTTAGGTCATTCATGCGAATGGCAATCCTATCCTTCTCATCCTGCAGATGGCGCGCACTAACAACTATACCAAGTAAAGGTAGAAGTATGAGGACAACGAACTACCGCGAGTGAATATAAGGAAAAGATAAGGAAGACGAAAACTAACATTTGAATTGGTCGCCCAGCTGCGTCACCTCCCCTAGCAGATATTGTTCTTGGGCGGTGGCCTTCTCTGCCCTTGATTTCCATACATCCGCATTACCACGGAGCACGGGCAATTCACGCTCCAACTGCTTCATGCGGTCACAGAGTCGCGAGAGCAGAGATAGCTCATCCACCCTTGAGCGCGGTGGCACCAAGGTGTCATTGGGGGGTGGCATATCCCAAGGTTCCCTCAAAGGATCGCTCGATGTGCCCTATCACAAGCCAAGCAAGAGACAGTAAGAGGACTAAGGCGAGGCATAGACAAAATAATCGAATGCATTCAAGCATAATAAAAGTATCAGCAGATACACTCGCCAAAAGGCATGGACCAGACAAAAGAAATAGGCTATCTAACTATTACAAACGCAACTACTGAGGAGCAACTGTCTTCTTCGACTTGGACTTCGGTTTTGGGGGCCTCATCGAGTCCGTGGCGGTATCAGACGCCACATACTTTCCACCGGCCCCTGACATCGCAGCCTTCGCCGCTTTCTTGGCTCACTGTAGCTCCTCAGAGTACTTCGCAACTGTGTTGATCAATTGCGGCCCGTACTTGCCACAAGAAGCTGCGAAAGGAGCAAAGACTACCTGCTGGCCATCCGTGCTGACAGGCATCGCCTTAGAGAGCGCTACAGGATCAACTTCGACTCCATGGGCTTGAACCATTGCGAGTGACATTGAAGCGCTAGCCACACGAAGTGAGTTCTTGAAGCTCGAAGGAATGCCTCCGGCAAGGGACTCCACCAGCTCATCCATATTCTCGATCAACTCAGCCTTGGGCGCCAGCTCTTCTCGGAGGTGACTGAGCACACCCTTGGCCTTGGTGAGCGTCCCCTGAACGGTAGCGCTGCGATCTTCGACTACCGAAATGGCACCCGCCAGGGCATCATCACGATGGAGTGTCTGGGATCGAAGCTCAGACCGCTGGCATCTACACACAACCCAAGCATGGGCACAAAAGTCAGTACCAACAACAAATTCGAAAGAAGAGAAAACAACAAAAATTCAGACAAAGGAATACCTAAGAGAACCTTGACAATCGAAAAAAGTTGTTCCTCGAACAACTTCTCCCTAGCCACGATGGAGTGATACGTCCATTTTGCATCACTATTCTATGTCTTAATTCACCATTATTCATTGATATATTTCGTATTGGGAGGTGATACTTATGTTATGTCATCTGTTTTTGCATGGTTGATGACTCTTGGAGCATGGACCGCTGTAGTCAGGATTCTGATGGAAAAGGTGCTGTTTGGAGGCAAAATTCGTGAAGATCAGAAAATCTGGGAAAATATACAGAAAATCCTATTTTTCCAGAAGACTAAGGATGCCAGAAGATGGAGTGGAGATGGGCCACAGGGGGCCCACACCACCCCATGGCGCGGGCAGCCCTAGGCCGCGCCAGGAGGTGCTGTGGCCACCCTGGCCCACTCCAACATCTCGCCTCTGGAATATATCATCCTCCCAAAACCCTAAGACTCGAGGAGCAACCACGAAAAGATTCCGCTGCCTCTGCAGGGAGGAAAACACCGAGAGAGAAAGATCTCTTCGGCAGACAGATTTCTGCCGGGGGAATTCCTTCCCGTAGAGGGGAGATCGTTGCCATCAACACCACCATCAAGCTGGACTTCATCGGGATCATCATCATAATCATCACCACCATCAGCACCATCAACACCCTCATCACCATCTCCATATTGCTGTAACAATTGGTTGAATCTTGCTATAGTTCATAGGGGAAACTTTCCCGGTGTTGATTACTCTTTGTAGTTGATGCTATTGAGTGAGCCATTGAATTATTGTTTATGTTCAAATTGTTATACATCATTATTCCATCTCTGATCATGATCCATATGATGTCTTGTGAGTAGTTCGTTTTGTTCTTGAGGACATGGGAGAAGTCATGTTGTTAGTAGTGGAGTTGTGTTGAGAAACATTCAATAGATTGTTATTTAAGTTGTGGTGTACTTCTTCTAGTGGTGTCATGTGAACGTCGACTACATGAAACTTCACCTATATGGGCCTAGGGGAATGCATTGTGTATTTGGCTACTAATCGTAGGGGTTGCCGGAGTGACAGAAACCTGAACCCCCGTTAGGAAACCATTGCACAAGGGACGTAAGGGTCTTAGAGTTTAAAGCTGTGGTTAGGTTTCTACCTTAATTACTTTCTTGTACTTACGGGTGTTTGCAAGGGGTATAATCACAAGTGTGTATTAGTCTTGGATGGGGCAGTACATTAGCACAGGTTCACCCTCTACGGCGTCTAGGAGATAGATAGAATATTTTCAAGAACAAGAAAATCAGAAGAATCTTTCTCTCTATTCACTACCATTCTGTGTCTTCGACTTCTATTAGTTTAGCAAGCTAGAGAATATTAATCAACTATATGAAGCGAAAGCACTTGACAGTCTTCCCATGTGTCCTTGAGAACGTTTGGTCATCTTAAGTAATACAACCGGCTTGTCCTTTGCTGCATAAAGGATTGGGCCACTTGCTGCATTTATTCCTACTATCTTTATTTACTCGTACTTTGTTTAATTGATCTATCGAAAACCCCTAAATATCCGTTTGCTAAGTATTTGCAGAGAATTCCTGATCCATACCACTAGCCAGCACCTTCTGCTCCTCGCTGGGTTCGACACTCTTACTTATCAAAAATACTGCGATACACCCCCTATACTTGTGGGTCATCATGGAGGCGCGCAGATCCTCCTCGCGTTTCTGCGACTCGGCACATGCTGCGACTGCCTCATCGCGACTCTTTACCGCCACGGCGAGTGTTTTCTCGAGGGAAGCAGTGCTACGGAGGAATGCATTATGCTCAGCTGTGACACAAACGAAGATAAACCGTCAGTCAAATATATCACAAGGATGCAGAGGAAAAGTAAAGAACACTCACTTTCAACCGCGCAATGGCATTATCCAGCATTGCATGCTAACGACCCATCGCAAGCACCTGCTCCGCAAGGCGAGCGGCTTCCTTCATAATGAGCTACAACAAAAGACATAGTAAAGGGTCAACAGATGGCATAAATGAAAATTCGACTACAAAATCAAAAGAAGAGATACCACACTTACATGATCCTCCAATGACCCCGAAGTCGATGGATTCGCAGACGTCCAGATAACTATCTGGTGCTCGACATTGTGTGGAGAACTTGACGAATTATGCCCGGAGTGGGCCGCCAATGGAGAAGGGGCGCACTCAGCCATTTTCTTGGCTTTTGAGGTCGCGACTCCAGATTCTTTCAAAAAATTGTACATCGCCAGAAGATGACGATGCTTGTTGACTGCAAAACAAAACCAACATCAAGAAAAGGCAACTTCAAACAACAACCAGAAGGAAGACTCGCACACTTACCAATCAAACTTGTCAAAATCGAAGGTTTGATCCCCCGACTCTGACGCCGACTCCTTTGGCAGTCGCATCTTCTTGCGAGAAGATGGTGCCACGGCACTCATAGGAACGGCAGGTATCGGCGACTCTGCACCAACAGCTGCACCTTCCCGAGTCGAAGGAGACGATGCATCCGAATCCTCGCTGCGCGAACACTTGCGAGTGTCTGGACCACTCGACTCGGGAGCTTCCTCCTCTACATCAGATGGGACGGTCGACTCCGACTCTTCCTCTTCCAGGGCTTCATGAGGGATAACCCCCTCAGGAAGAGGGGGCATACAGGGTGACACCCCCAATCCTGCATACAGTAAACAATTTAGCGCAAAGTCAAGCAAAAACAGCAAAGAAGCAGTCGATAAACAAAGCTACTACGTAGCACAATTGTACCTCACACTACTAGGAAACGGCCTATAAATAGACAAGATGTTCAGTGGCGCATATGCCAAACTATGCGCCACAGAAGATTGGAAGTTTTGTGGTGCATTATCCAGAACATGCGCCGCAGAAGATTGGTGGGACCCGCCGGCCGGGGTGGGTTGATCCAAGTTCTATGGCGCATTCTGAGATATGCGCCACAGAAGTTGCCTCTTCTGTGGCGCATATTTTCTTATGCACCACAGAACATGGAGGGGGGCCCACCACGGAATCTAATTCACCCAAGTTCTGTGGTGCATGTTGTCATATGCGCCACAGATCACATCTGTGGCGCATAAGTCCGACATGCGCCACAGAACTTGGAGGTGGGCCCCATAGAGCGAACCTTATTCACCCACTTCTGTGGCGCATATGGGCTTATGCGCCACAGAAGTTTCACATCTATGGCGCATTTCCTCCATATGCGCCACAGATGAGGGCGTCCAGATCCATGTTAAAAAGGTGACAAGAGCTAGCTTTCTTATCTATCTATCAACCACCAACCATTTCACATCTCTACCTCCTCCCAACTCGTCTTCCTCCTCCCTCACACCCCATCTTACCCATAGTTTCTCCATTTTCTTGTAACTAAACCTACTTTAATCCATAGATTGGTAAGTGGAAGCTTCGCTCCAACTTCTAGATCTAAAAGTTCCTTACTTTTCTCTCTCACATCTCTATTTGTTTACTAATTTCCTCTCCACCAACTTGCATTGTAGATCTATTTTTCCACACTCTCTCATCGCGCGGTCTCGTCTCGCTATCATTGTGTCTACTATAGGTGAGTACTTGGCCATCATGAACATGTAGGTGAAGCTTGTCACGCGGGCGGTGTGTGTGTGCGATCCATGGCGATACGATGCTTGTGTGGTGCATGAATGTTTGCAATGGGAGGAAGTTCTTTGTTGGTTGCTTGTTGTTTGCTTGTTGTTGTCGGGCCCGGCCGGTGTGGTTGCATGGATGTTTGCCAAAATGTTGATTCATTTCCATTTCGGCAAATTTTTGCACTACCCATATGTTCTAATTTTAGGAAAGGTCATGCCGAATTTTTTCCGACTAGCATTCATGCATGTGTGTGTTCATATGGTGTGGTTCTCACCTATACTCTCTTTTTTGACCACTCAGGCAACCATGGTCCTCACGATGAGCGAAGGTCGAATTGCTAGGTACAAGAAAGGCGCGAAGGAGGACATGATTCTGAACAACAAGACCATGATAAGATGTCCATGTCGAACATGCAAACTGCAGCGCTGGATCGACCCTGAATCTGGACAATTGGAGGGTCACCTGCTTATGCGCGGTTTCATGCGCGACCTCAATGAGGCGCCGGCAGGACATGGTGGTGGTCACGAAGACGTGGGCGGGCGAGAAGACGAAGAGTCTACCGGGCATGATCATCATGACGAAGGAGATGCCGGCGAGCATGATCAGCATGGAGAAGGAGATGACGACGGGCATGATCATGAAGAAGGAGAAGACACGAACACACAGACGCTGCTAACTTCGATCTTGCAGGACCCTCATGTTCAAGAACTGCTCCTCAAGGAGACGAGAAACGACAAAGCTGCAGCCAGAGACAAAGCCAAGCTGGCCCAAATGGAGGTAGACGGGATGACTCCATTGTATCCTGGGTGTCGCCCCAAGGATACACGTTTGAGTGTAATGCTCAAGGCTCTAGAGATGAAGGCCGAACACAAATGGACCGATGTGAGCTTCAACATGAACATGGAATACTGGCACGACCGACTTCCTAAGGGGAACACATTGCCAACAAGTATCGAGGAGGCCATGAAAATCGTGTGCCCTCTCGACCTACCACACATTAAATACCACGCATGCATCAATGGTTGCGCACTTTATCAGAACGAGTACGCGGGTAGAACCACTTGTCCGGTGTGTGGCCAAGGACGGTACAAGAGAGGGAACAAGAAAGTTCCTCGAAAAGTGGTATGGTACTTTTCTCTCACCCCTCGTCTACAGCGATATTTCGTAGATCCTAAGGAAGAAAAGCTCATGCAATGGCATGCGGAAAGAGAGAAACCCGAAGATGATCCAGAGAAGGGAAAGATCCTGACACACCCTTTAGACGCTAGCCAGTGGAACGCATTAGACATCGAGTTCGAAGAGTTTAGGGGCGATGCAAGGAACGTAAGCTGGGTATGAGCACCGACGGACTCAATCCTTTTGGAAACCAGAGTAGCACGCATAGCACCTGGCCCGTGTTTGTATGGCCATACAACCCCCCCCCATGGCTATGCACGAAGAAAAGGTATGTACACATTAACATTTTTATTCAGGGGCCGAAACAACCAGGTATCGATATGCATCTGTATCTCGGGCTATTGAGAGAGGAGTTAGCCAGCTTGTGGGAGACGCCGGCCCGTACGTGGGACGCCTACACTAAAGAATATTTCCATCTGAGAGCCGCGTTGCTCATGACCGTGTAGGACTATCCAGGTTATGCATATGTATCGGCCCAGGTGAACCACGGACGCAATGCATGCGTCAAGTGCATGGATGAGACACCACATCTCCAGCTACCAAGGGATCCCGGGTCTTCAAAAACCGTGTTCCAAGGTACTCGAAAGTGTCTCCACATGGATCACCCGTGGAGAAAACATGGTGACATGTTTAATGGTAAGGACGAGCTCGAAAGAGCCCCGTGTCCGAGGAGTGGCGAAGAAATCGAGGAGCTTTTGAATAATTGGGTAGATTGCCCTGCGCCTGGAAAAAACGACCGAGGACAAAGCCGCTGCTGGGTGTATGGAAAGCAAGGTCTGTTTTCTGGGACCTACCGTATTGGAAGATCCTTCATACTCCCCATAGCCTCGATGTAATGCACATCACGAAGAATGTTACTGTGAGTCTGCTTGGCACTCTACTGAACATGCTGGAGAGGACCAAGGATGGGCCGAAAGCAAGAAAGGACCTTAAATTGCTTGGCATAAAGAAAGATCTTCAGTACCCTGATAGTGATGATGATGATCATCATCATCATCAGGAAGGGACTCAAGGTCGCCGCAAAAGAGTTAAGAAGAATGAGGTGGTGCTTCGCGCTGCCTACTTCACTCTGAGTCTGGAGGAGCTCGAGTAGTTTTTCAGGTGCCTCTTAGGAGTGAAAGTTCCTCACGGTTACTCGGGGAAGATAAGCAAATATCTGGACGTGGCGAAGAAGAGGTTCAGCGGTATGAAGTCTCACGACTGTCACGTGCTGATAACGCAGATACTCCCCATTGCAATCTGTGGGATAATGGACGAGCTTGTCCGTGAGACGTTGTTTGGCCTCTATAACTTTTTCGACGTCATATGTAGGAAGTTGATCGGTGTGAAGCAGCTCGACAGGCTACAGGAAGAGATCATGATGATACTATGCGAGCTTGAGATTTACTTCCCGCCCGCATTCTTCGACATCATGGTGCATCTGCTTGTACATGTCGTGGACGACATCATCCAGCTCGGGCCGACATTCCTACACAACATGATGCCGTTTGAAAGGCTAAACGGTGTCATCAAAGGATTTGTTCGCAACAGGTCTCGTCCAGATGGAAGCATAGCCAAGGGCTTTCTGATCTACGAGTGCATCTCCTTCTGCCAGAATCATCTAACCACCGAGAACGAGGATGTTGGAATACCCACAAAGAAGCACCTCGGCAGGCTCGGTGGATATGGTCACCGCGAGGGCTGCCGCTCACTACATGTCGGCATTGATGGTCGACGCACTGATTTTGAAAGGGCACACCGAGTGGTGCTACAACACATTGAAGTGGTCGGCCCTTGGGTCGAAGAGCACAGAAGCTTAATCGAGCAGGAGTACGTCGACCAGGGCCGGCCGAAGAAGAAGGGAGACGTAACTAGAGAGCACAACTCCAGCTTCATGGGTTGGTTCAAGAAAAGGCAACTGGACAATCCCCCACAGACACCTTCTACGGAAGATCAAAAACTCATATTCTCCTTGTCGCAGGGCCCAGGGCACAACCTAAGGACCTATCAGTCATACGACATAAACGGTTACAGATTCTACACCGAGGAAAAGGACGAGAATAGTGAATATCAAAACTCAGGAGTAACTATGTTATCCTTTGCTGATGACGAGACTACTGTGATGGAAAGATTCTACGGAAGGATCGAGGAGATATGGGAGCTCGACTACTGTGGAGAGATCGTACCGATGTTCTGTGTTAGATGGGCCAAGAACATGGAAAAAGAAGGCCGCTATTTCACCATAATGGTTATACCAGATGCCAAATCAACGAAGAACGCCTCCGCAAAAAATGAGCCTTGGGTACTCGCTAGCCAAGTTGATAAATGCTTTTTTATTACCGACTCGTCAAAGCCCAACCGTGTTATAGTTAGGAGGGGCAAGAGGAGCATCATCAGAATGGAAGGAGCCACCAACGAGCAAAACTTCGATAAAAACGGCGACCCAAAGATCGAAGAGGAATTCAACAAGTACTTCGACATGCCTACTACTACTAAAGTAAGAAGGAAGACCACACTGCCTACTAAAGGTTGTCCATTGACAAGAAAAAATATCAAAGTGCACGGGCTAAAGTATTCAACCGCGACGAAAAAGGGCAAGAAGATTGTGAAGAGACACTAGCTCGACACATCACATGATTGTATATGTTCGGAGAGAGAGTTTTTTGAATAAATATGAATGTTTGTATATGTTCTTGCTTCATTTTAGACATATATATATATAATTAAAAACACATTACATGATTGTATATGTTCTTGCTTTATTTTAAACAGATCTATAATTAAAAATATATTTTAAAAAAATAAAAAAGTGTGAGATAGCCAGGATTCGAACCTGGCTGCCTCAGGTTTAGAATGGCACAAGCAAGCAGCAGAGACCACTAAGGCAAGTGTGTGATCTTGTCATACTACCACGTGCGTCGCATTTTGTACTAAGTCCACAGGTTCTGTGGTGCATTTCGGCAGAACTTCTGTGGCGCGTATTGCCGCAATGCGCCACAGAACCTCAGGACTTAGCGAAATAAATGGTTCGGCCTGCTTCACCCCTTCTCCCCATTCTCAGTCACCGCCGCGCGCTAGCCCTAGATCGACGACCGCAGACGTCACTGCACACCGCTGCTGCCGGAGCCGCCACCGCCGTGCTGCTCGGTGAACCAGTGGAGGAGGAGCCGCCTGACTAACCCGTGGAGGAGGAGCTACCGGAGGAGGAGCCGCCCTGCAGCCCGTGGAGGAGGAGCCGTCGGAGGAGGATCCGCCGCGCTGGAGCCCGCCACCCTCCTCGTCGTCGACCACCGCAACTGCAGCGCGCACGGTTCGTCCCCCTCTGAATATCGTCTGCTGGGTCGTTTCGGTTTTGAATCCTACTATACTTCTCTTTTAGTACTATCAGACAATGACTGTAGACGATAGGGTTGGGGGAAAGAGGGGGCGCGGGGGCGGAGAGGAGTCGGTGAAGAGGGTAGACAGGGAAGGCGGCAGACGAGAGGAGATGGGTGAGGATGGAGTTGCGGAGGCAGAGCATGGCTTCGTGCGGTGCGGCGGCGCCGGCGCCGGCAAAGGAGATATCTCTGGCGGCAGTCTTGCTAGTTAGATAGAGTCAGGTGCTAGTGCGAATGCTCCAGCTCTCCAGTACTAGTTGGAAACTTGCAACTGGGCCTTTCAGTCTGTGTGCGTACGCATGATCTTTTCTATAGTATATAAACTGTATTGTGAAAAAATTGCATCTTCCAAACATTGACTTTTTATAAAGTTTTCCATAAACCTATAAAATGTGTACAAACTTAAACTTGTGGAGTAAATTCTACAGTGTGTGCAGAAGTTGTAAACCATGTTATTTTATGGCAGACAACGGTACAAGGCATCGCGCAATAACTCATGTTCTAGTTTTTTATCCCATGTCATATTTTTGTATCGGAATCGTCGGTCAAACTGCTGCCTTCCTGTTGCTCTGTCTTTACTGCCTGTTATTTCTTACTGATTTCTTCTAGCAAATGTTATTTGACTGTAGACGACTAGTGTTGTGCTTAGCGAATTAAGGATCAGCATGTGCACCATTAGTTTAGGGTTATTTCACCTTGTCAGATCAAAACATGGGAAACTAAATTAATATATCGGTGCACATTGCTTGTTGTACGGCAATTCTATTTATGTACACATGATAGTATGTATCCCGTGCTTCCTTTGATATTCAGGTGGAGGCGTCCTCTATCAAATACATGTAGCAGTTCCAGGCATACACATTGTTAGCACATACTATCAGTGGCATATCGCAACCCTCACCAGTGTGTGCGTGCCAGCATCACTGAGGAGGATACTACACATATGCATCTAGATACTAAACTAGTGGCTATTGTTGCGCAAGTTACTTCGCAAGGACAGATTCCAAGTAGATACTACACATATGCATCTAGACAACATCAAAATTAACTAGCCAATTAATTATACACTTGATCAGATCCACTTGGCATAATTATACATAGGTACTTAATACATTAGCTCTGGACCATTCATGCATCTTTCTGCTCATGTAATATTAAGTATTAGCTTTAAAGAAGAATACTGACCTTTTTGTTAGTAACTTATACAAGATTTCAGGTTTCAGCAATTGGAAGCATGTGTCCATAAATAATCATCTTTGAGATTTCTGTTGTTTATTGTAACTACCTCGGTGAATTACGCTCTTAGTTACATGCCTGGATGAGCGAAAATGGTTAAAATAGTACGGTGGGGCCAAGGGCCACTCACAGGTAGACCTTTCGGCCGTCCTAACCATTTTCAGAACATCAGGACAAGAACGAGCGGCATAATCGGCAGGCGAAGGGATCAACTACATACACAAATGAGTATGTATGCAAGCCATATACAACAGTCCTTAGATCCATTCCATCTAAAAGAAATAGAAATATTGCAACGCCATACAGCAAGATCCAAATATCCTAGATAGAGATAGTAATTTAGGATAGCTCCTCATACATCAAACATCAGAGTATCAGGCGGAAGCGGAAAACAAGATCCGAGTACGGACAAGAAGAAAATCGGCATAAGATGCCACATAAATAAACACATCCCTCCCACAGATCTCACGGATCCCCGTTCCCGGAATCTCTACACCGAGTGATCGTTGCCCACATCGTCCGTCTCCTCCACCCATTATCCATCTTGTGAGTATACCTGTTTATCTGAATCAAACAATTTATCGTGTGAGACCCTAGGGGTACTCAGCAAGTCTTTATGCCTCTAAAGGGGACACAACCTGGGGTGACGCAATTGCAGCAAAAGATAATAACTAACAATTCTATAGATACTCGTTAACCATCCTCCTAACCAATGATAGACGGATGTCCGTGAATTAAGAACAACAGTTATAACAGTAATATTAACAGATCCATCCTCCTTCTCGCTTACCAACGAGAAAGCGGACGAACAACCCCCATCCGTTGGCAGTTTTATTAACCATTCCATGAGTGTTGCACTATTTACTAGTCAGGTACTTAGTCAAATTAAAAGCGGTACTTTAGTTATACTTGTCTATGATCGAGAAACTGTGCTCCAAGTCATCCATAACCGCGGACACGGCTTTCAGAAAGATTTACACTGCAGGGGTGCACCAATAGCAACACACACTTGATCAACCTCGGAAAAACCAAATCAAAACCCAACGAGGCGTTCACGACAAAACGATCACAGGATTCAGAAATATTTCGGGGGGCCACCCCAATAAGCTACCCGCAACGAAGTTGGCCGACTCCAAGACGGACCCAGGGTTTGCGAGAACGGCTGTAAATGACTGGGAACCCGAAAATGTGTCTGGGCTTGTCGATACCGCGAAATCGTGCCGCGATCCCTAAACAGTACAGGTGCTCCTCGCACAATCTTAAATAAAGCAGTAAACATGGCATAAGTACAGGATAGTAATAAAGCCCCAAACTACTTTGTGGCCCCGAGAAATAAGAATGAATCAAGCTCTGGCTCGGGGGGGTCCATAAGGCCTCCCGGATGTGGATAGTGTGAATAGTCAAGGAACAGGAATCAAGCACTCGGGGTCCTACGGGACACAAGTGAGCATGAAGAACCAAATAGCAGATATTGCTCACCGGTGCCACTTTCATTAGTTATCCCATTACTACTCAGGTTAAGT
The DNA here is from genome assembly GCA_916181665.1 of Avena sativa. Classification (NCBI taxonomy): domain Eukaryota; kingdom Viridiplantae; phylum Streptophyta; class Magnoliopsida; order Poales; family Poaceae; genus Avena; species Avena sativa. Next base: position 378,713,296 of record OV702290.1, on the reverse strand, counting down.
TGTTTAGGTACCTCGTTATCCATCAGACACTCACATACCCTACACATGCTGTTCTACGACTCGCATGGCTCAACCAACTCCTGTAGTAATGGCTCATGGGATGGAGGAACAAGCTTCGGTGGGGTTTAAAAATAAAGGCTATGCAGTACTTGGGATTCAATTTAATGCAATCGCGACTCAATGATGCAAGAATAAGATAGAGGCAATAGGTACTATATGTATGCAAGCATGTGGTAGTGCTTGCCTGGCAGCTCAGTTGAAGCGAGGGACGGATCTGGGTAGTGCTCCTAGGATTCCTGATATATCCCCTGCTCAGCGTCTATTCGAAGAAGAACCAAACAAACAAGGCCAACATAAATAGAGTGCACAAGCATATGGATTAAAGTGCGGCAAGCAAACAATCATGCCATGATGAATGATGCACAATTTGCATGGCAATAATGTAGCATGGCATGGGTGAGGTGTGGGGTACAAGATTAAAGCATTTTATTAAGTTTTGAGCCCGGTTTGCTCTCATATAAGTTGCTGTATACTTTATATTTATATGATGCATGCTGCAATTCAGAACATGGATGCATAGATAGAACGGGCTCGTCGTGCTGATCGATTTAGACATATTATTTGTCAAATTTGGAGTTATAAAACTAAAGTTATTAATTAATTACGAAAAAGGGCATTTTATTGTAATTTGAATCATCTCGAAATTTTAAAGTGCTCAAAAGATATTTTGAAGGGCATATTTGAATTCCTCATATTTTTCTGATTTCAAAACATATATCATATGTATTATTTGGATTTATAATTTAAAAGTTATTTAAAAACAGATTTGAATTTGAATTTAAACAATTTCTGGAAAAGATAAAAAACAAAACAGATAAGCAGGAAACCTTTTTCTACTCAGCCAGTTACAGACCCAGTCGCTGACGGGTGGGCCAGATGCTGACTGGGACAACACGCGCACAGAAAAGGTTTTTCTCACCGCGGCTTACCTAGACCATGAGGCTGACAGGTGGGGCCGGCGGCCTCGCGGGTCCACGGCGCGCGCAGCCAGCCAGTGGGCGACACGTCGCGGATCCGGGGAGTGCGGGTTGAGGCGGTGGAACCTGGGGGGGTTCTGTAGAATAGCTAGGGCGACTGACCGGTGGACCCAGAGGGATCACGGGTTAAGAAAAGAACAAAAAGGGGGGCGATTTGAAAGAATGTCCACATGCCCGTATTGTTGCTCTTCTTTCTCTGAACCGATCGACAGATCGGTGATCGACCGACGTGGAGCACGGCGCGGGGGATCGAACCCGCGTCACGGGGCGCCCGTGCTGAGGGTGGTAACTAGTGCGGCAGGTGTTCGGAAGGTGACAGGAGGGCGGCTGGCGGCTAGATAGGTCGTATCACGGCGCGGTGACGAGCGAACGCCAGTGGCCGCCACAGGAGGGTGTCAGAGAGGGAGAAGGGGTTACCGCGGAGAGATCGGAGGAGGTGGATCGGGCTGGGAGACGTCGGAGCGACGGGGACGCAGGGGCCGGGGAGCTAGGGTTTGCGGAGGGCGGCGGTGAACAGCGTCGGCGGGTCGTCGGCTCCTCCTCGTCCAAACGCACAGGGACGTCGACGGGGCCCAGCTCCGCTTCCCCGACAACCAGATACACCCGCCCGCCGCCGTGGTAAGCCGAGGAGAAGAGGAGGCCGTAGCGCTGCCGGCGAGGGAGAAAAGCAGCGGGGGAGAAGAGAACAGCGCTGCGGCCAGGGTGAGGGTGTTGGGGTACGGCAGATGCATGGGAAGGGAGGTAGATAAGGAGGGCGATAGGGAGAGGGTTGCCGTGGGGGCTCGGGAAGGGAAAGGTGGCTTCGGCCACCTTTTTGCTCCGCCCTCACGTGCTCGTCGTGAGGAGGCCAGGCAGAGGCTGCAAGGGGGGCCAGCAGAGGGGTGAGGCCAGGCTCGGCTGGGTCCAGCAAGGCAGAGACAGAGAGAAAAAAAGAGAGGGGAAGGCTCGGGTGAGCTAGGGTTAGATTAGAGAGGGTGGCTCGGGTTAGGGTTTCTAGGGTTGGGGTAGGGGGTAGCTGGGGTGGGGCCAACAGATCAAGCATGAAGAGGGGTAGGGTGGTGAGAAGGAGAGATGAGGGAGATGGGTTTAGGGTTTGGGGAATGATCCACCAGGATCAAGCCCAAGTGAAAGGGGATGGTGAGGTGGAGAGGGAAAAGAGAAGAAAGGTGGTGAGAGTTTGTGATGAACCATCTAGTTCATGCAAAAGATGGAGGAGATGGTGGTGAGGTGAGGCTTGTGATGGACATGGCAAGGAGAGAAGGAACAAGGTGAGGATTGAGAGAGAAAGGTTGGAGCTCAACAAAAAGGAGAAATAATCAAAAATTCCAAGAAAACCAAGGGAGATCAAATAGTGGTTATGGTTGCATGGCCCATGCAAATCCATTAAATGCCATGTTTTAATCTTGTGAAAACAAAATAATTAATTATGGCATTTATACATATGCATTCCAAAATATGGGGTAAAGCCAAGCTAAAAGAATTAAAGGGATGCTCCATGTGGAGTAGAAGGGGATGACCATATTTGAATAAAAATGGGACATGCTAGTGTGTATGTGCCACTAGGTATTTAGTAAGCCCAAAAATATCCCAACATGAGCATAAACCCCAAAACAACCCATATGGAAGCTAGAAAAGGTTCCACTCACAAGGCATGCAAAGGTGGCCATGTGGCTCTCATAAACCAATAATGTGGAAACAATATGGTGCATATATGAGAGCATGTGGAGTTAGAAGTAGATCCATCCCACCCTATATGAGCTAGAGATGAAACAAAATAAAATGCAAAGCTCACATGTAGTGGGGTGGTGGAATTATGGGGTGGTGACAAGAGAGGTGGTGGAATTAAATAAAAGATATGCCCCCAACTCAACTTGGGCATCAAGCATTTATCAAGATTCAAATACAATATATCAAGAGCCAAATACAATTAATAATGCATATGAGAGAAGAACCAAATGAAAAGGGTTTTATATGGTGCTCAAATGCAAAGTGGCATGATGACATGAGCATGATATAATTATGATGCAACAATTATATGTAGGAAGTAGCCATTATATTATTAAACCATGTAGCATTACATATGTTAGACAGATGGGATGCTACATTTATAGTCTTATTATCTGAGAAGCAATATATTTGTATGAAGTTTTCTCAAGTTAATTACCAAGCTTATCCTCAGTTACAGAATATATCTGTTGTTTATAGTCCTTATCTTTGTATTCTGCTGTCACCACTCTTGGTATTGGTTCTACTAATACCAGGTGCAACATAAGAAGTTTTATTGGCATTTTTCCTCTGCCAATAATGTTTCAGGTCATATTATGTTCTGTATGCTTCAGGTTTGGCTGAAATTTCCCTTTTATTTGGTATATATGGTGCTGGGATTATTTGGTACTATATGGTGCTGGGATTATTTGGTACTATATGGTGCTGGGATTATATGGTGGGATTATTTGGTACTATATGGTGCTATTTGATTCGATGGGGCTGTGGATGGGGGCTGTGAATGGGGCTGTGGATGGGGCTATTTTCTTGTGTGTGAATGTTGCAGGAATTTCATTTGAGTTGCCCATTTCTCCTGAAGTGTCGATTCACTTCCATTTCGGTTGAGAAATGGGCACTCCTAGGTCAAAAAATTAGCAAAGGTCATGCCGAATTTTTCGGCCGAGATTTGTGCTAACTTTTTGCCTCTTTTAAATAGAGTAGTGCAAACATGTCGGGCAACAAGGAGTCTGGCCCTTCTAAGCACATGATCAGCATCGAAGAACAAGCTAGACAGGCCAACCAGTCATTCTGGCAGGGGTCCCAACAGGAGGAGGAGGAGGCGATGAGGATGACACCACCACCGGAGGAGGAGGCGACCGTCGCCAGAGCTGCTGGGGCCAATGAGGGCAGAGATCCTGATTACGAGGGGGACAAAGACGACTACGATGGAACTAGTGAAGGCGGCGGCAAAGAGGATGACACCACCGATGGCGGCACCCGCACCGATGGCGGTGAGCGCACGGATGGCGGTAGCGGCAACCCGGCCGCTTCTCAGAAGTAGAAGAAGAAGAAGAAGAAGAAGAAGAAGAAGAAGAAGAAGGAACAGAAGGAGCGGAAGGTGCCAGTGCTCGCCACGTCTGCGATGAGTTCACTGAGGTCACAGAAAGTGGCCAACCCATTGCGCTAGAGGCGATTGCTAAAGGGTACGGCCTGCAACTCAGGTGCATCGTCCGGGAAAGCATGTCGATCAACACGAAGTACATCAGACATGCCGACCATGCAGCTTTGGTCGATAACCTCCTTAAGAAGCTTCACAAGCGATACAGATTCCCAGAGCAGTTTAGAAACCTCTAGATAAAGAACCCGGTGAACAAACTATCCGTCACGAAGATGAGCAACGCCTTGAGCAGCTGGAAAACCCGGGTGAAGAATAGCATTGACAAAGGTGAAAGCTGGGAGGTTATTAGTAAGAAAAATTCGATGCTTGATGAAGAGGAGTTTAGGATATTCAAGGCAGATATAGCTACCGCTGACGCTATAAAATGGACTCAATGGGGAAGGAGTATGTGGGAACAGAACATAGGTAACCACCACCTTGGAAGCGGCGGTTACAAGGGGAAACAGGCCATTTGGGACAAGGAGGACGCCGAGCTTGAACGCCTTGGTAAAGACAACCCTTGGCTTAAAATCACGGACTTGCAGCTTAGGCAATTTGTTTGGGCCCGCTACTACCTGGACAAGGAAACAGGGGAGTTCATCACTGACGATCCGGAGGTGAAGGACTTCGAGAAGAATTTGGTAAGGAATTTATCGCCGATCTCAAGTCTATTGTGTTCTAATTAAGATAATGAAGCCAAGAATCTAAATGGGTTCACCTTTCCTTGTCTCTACAGGAGGAGGAACTGAACGCTACTGCCACAGAGTCGTCCCAGGATTCGACGGAGCCGTGGGACACGGTTTTCAACAGGGCGACCAATGCTTACAAGAAGAGGGACAAGGGGTTGCCGCCGTCCTCAGCTGGCCGTGTGTCCGGCTTCGGTACGAGCATGAAGTTCAAGGAGTTCTACAAAGAGGACGCCAAGAAAAGAAGGGAGAGGAAGAACTAGGATAAAGCCATTGTTGAAGAGCTGAAGATGAAGGTGCATACACTGGAGGAGAAGGCGGTGGACCAAAAAACGGTGGACAAGTTAGTGGAAGAGAAGCTCCGCTCGATGATCCCCCCTGAGTTTTTCGAGGGGCTTACTGCTTGGAATGCGGGAGGTCGACAGGGGCCGATACATCTGCCCAACTTAAGCGGCAGCAACTCGGGCATCAATGTTACCGTGTCGCCGGACCTGGTGACCCCGCCGGCTATCAACTCGGGACACAGCCCCTCGTTTTTGTCACACCGACGCCCCCTCCCTCCAAAGATACCAATAAGGCGCAGCCGACGGCGGTGGTGCTTCGTGAGGCACCCGAGCGGGAGATTGCAGATGATGATAGGCCAGCCGCCAGCATCGGCCGTGTCTCTACATTAGCCGAGATCCACGCCATCACCAAGGTAACTAATTAGTTAGTGCACGTCATCTCCTTTATGCCTTTGATGCATGACTGTTGCCATCTCATGACGCCCAACAACATGTTTTTGCCTCAGGACACTTCTTGCGTACTCCTTCTTAAAGATGTCGGCGGTGAGTTGAAGGATGTTGCCAAGGGCACTCTTATACAACCCGCGAGCCGCACGATGCACAACAATCCAATGGACGATGATGTGATGAGGGTCAGGTTGGCTCGGGTGTTGCCAGGGTGCGACGACATGGACCCCCCTTTTAACCTCAGGGAGCCGACGAACACAAGACCCTTGGGGAATGCTACAACTGGCCCTTGACATGGCCGAAGACCCAGATTCTTCTTGCGGGGGGGAGCACTGGCGCCACCTCTCGACCGATCATCGCCCGGCCACCACCTCGGAAGCCAGTAGCCGCCGTTGTCGCCACCACCAGCCGTCACCATCAACTCTTGGCAGTGTGTGCACCGCCACATGGCAAAGACGTTGTTCCACAACCGCCGTCGCCCCCGCTACCACCACCACATGATGGCACCCATGAAGATGATGATGAATTGGTCAACGTTGATGACTTCATCAACACCGGCACCGCCAAAGGATTGTATATGCCTTCTGTGGATGAAGAACCCTTCGCAGCTCGCGACGACCATCAAGCTGGTCGGCCCAATAGATGCACGCAGCGCCTGGTCTTCCATGGTCTTTCTCAAGAGACGCCTCCGGTCGCCGATCCACCACAAGAGAAACCGGGATTGGTTTTCAGCCCCAACACACTCTGAAAGGCGACTGATGAGCAGATGGCAGTGGCTGACACTGTTGTGAAGAAGAAGCACTACAGGAAGAGAGGTAATAATAATAAGAAGAAGGGTGCGAGACAGCCTCTTCCGAAGAGGATCCGGGGTCAGGACGCCGTCATACCATCCACACAATTTGGCATGCCCCGAGTGCATGTAGCTGGTGATCCGATATTGACTCCGGATATGATCCACATTGCGGTTGGAGCCATGTTAACTTTGCACGAGGGTGTCAAGACACTAGATGCCCTCCTTCTTAAAGACGAAGATCCAAATTACCCGGTTTTCACGGCCAAGGTGCCATTGGACGTGGGCTTCGTCGATGAACCCCCCGCGGATATATTCTTCATAGTGTTCGAGGACATATTCAAGCTATTTCTCACGAAACGGCTGGACTATAACTTGGTCCGACTATACACGCTCAATCTGGCGCTCACGATCAAGAGAGAAAGTGCCTCGGAAATCACGATAGTGGATCCCTACTACATGCGGGACAACCAGTTGGTCGAAGGATCAGAGACACGGACCAAGGCGACGGCGTACCTCGAGAATTTCATGGTGGACAACAAGAGGAAGGGCACACTTCTTTTGCCTTTCTTTCCCGAGTAAGTACACACACTCGCTCATTGTCAGCGTAACTTATGCATTTCTTATAGATTTCTTTCCTTTGCTCTTTTTCCAACATTCTGTTCCAATTGTGTTGCGCAGAGACAAATACTACACACTCATCGTCCTTGCCCCGAGGTATTCGCTAGCCACGTATTTCGACTCGGGGAGTTTGACGAAGAAGAAAGACTACACCAGAATAAGGGGTGTTCTCAATGAGGCTCTCGAGGGCTACACCAAGAAGGAATGCACCTTTCTAGATAGGGGGAATGTATCAAGGATGGAAAACACGTGTTCAAGCACGTGCTCGACTTCCCCTGCGTCAAGCAGTCGACTACTGGTGCCAAGGAGGCCTTCTACGTCCTCCATCACCTTAAAGGCTATGTTCGCGATTGCCATAACCTAACGCTGCCATCTAGTCTCCGAAGATGGGCCAAAACTTTGGCGAAAATCGACGATGCTGATCTTAGAGAAGACTTCCATCGCATTCAGATGAAGTTGTCGCAAATCATCATTGAAGATGTCAACTCAAGGGGCGGTTCCCTACAACAAGCCAGAGGGTTGAGTAAGAGGGAGATCGAAGAACACCTCCGTAAGCAGGGTGACACAAGGACATGGACGACGAAAGAGGGCTATCTACCGTTCCCGAAGCCGAGCGAGAAGAGGAAGTCTTCATCATGATCGATGTGTGCCTCTAGCATGATCCAGTGTGTGTATATTCTTGATGGACGCCTGCTGTATTAGTGTGTGTGTGTCATAAACTTTACTATCTCGTGGTCGAAATGGTCATTGTTGTTAGACTTAAACTACCTTGTGGTCATGTTGTCGTTGAACTTATTGCTTCTATGATGATCTAACTTTTAGGTTTATGGATCCTTTGTTTTATATTCTATGAACATATATATATATGGATGTGAACCCTTTATTCATTATTTTCGTTGTATTTTTACTAATATGCCTTGTCGTCTATAGAGATGGCGACGAGGTGGTGTGTGGTGTACATGGGTAGGGTTCCAGGAGTCTACGAGGAGTGGGAGGATTGCCACAAACAAGTAAACAAGTTCAGCGGCAACATCTACAAAGGATACGGGACTAGAGAGGAGGCGATAGCCAAGTGGAGCAACCACTTGTGGAAGAAGAACCGGATGAAGATATTGGTCGGGCTAATGCTCTTGCTCACCATTATCACAGCTGTATTCTATTTGATCCTAGTGTAGGCGGCGGTGGCCACTTCATATTTGTAATGTGACATGATATGAACTTTATATTCGGCGCTTGTGTAAAAATTTGGCACTTGACACTATATATGTATCTCGATCGGGCTCTAAGTGTGATGACATTATACTTGTGTTTGTATTATATGTCGGTTTTCATCTACTACATGTGCAATGTACTGTTTATACTGATCTGGATAAATATTATATAAATCCTGTATAAATACCTGATTATACACCAGGAATGTATTTTATTTTGAATACATGTAAATATACTCAGTGGCGCATATAGAAACTGTGTCTGTGGCGCATATAGACTCTGTGGCGCATTGGACTGTATGCGTCACTGATATCTGCTCCCTGTGGCGCATATAGGAATGCGCCACAGAAGTCCAGAAGTCTGAGACTTCTGTGGCGCATTCCTATATGCGCCACAGGGAGCAGATATCAGTGGCGGGGTAACAGTGGCGACAAGGATATGCGCCACAGAAGATGGAAACCCATGCGCCACAGAACAGCTGTTTCCTAGTAGTGTCAGGAGGAGGGTTAGCAGAATCGAATGGAGGTACGTCTGGATCATTGGGGAGCACATCCTTGGCGGTGTACTTGGTGACCAGTCGCACCCTTTTATCTACCTCACTCGCAGAAATGCCATTGGCAGATACGCGAGTGACGTCGTCCGTGCCAGCCCACTGGAACATAGGGTGGACTCTAGCCTGCAGGGGCTGCGACGGCGCAACCATGTGCGAACGAGGGCGCAGCCTCCCTCCTCTTTACCCATGCAATTCTCGAGGTCACAAACGCGCTCGTATAGCACATCTGTCTCCGCGGACTCGCCGGGCATCACTACGTTCTTCCAGGAGCGCCTCCTCTTGCACGGCGTCGCGAGATCGAAAGGCGCGAATCCGTAGTGGTCTCCGTCGGCCTTCAGGTCGCGGATGTAGAACCACTTGTCCCTCCACCCTTGGACGGATGCAGTGAGTTTGATGTAGAAGTATGTGGCGGAGGAGTCTACGTGGATACCGCAGCCTCCTACATCGTAGACTACGGAGCCAGACGCTAATTGGCGCTTCAGCTTGAAGAGACGCTTGAAGGGACCAAAGTGCGGCTCGATTCCGAGCCAGCACTCGCAAAGAGTAATGTAGCAAGCTACATGGAGGATGGAGTTGGGGGACAGCTGATGCAGCTAGAGCCCATAAAAACAGAAAAAGGCCCCTGAAGAGAGGATGCAGGGGCAACGAGAGACCAGGGATGATGAACGCTAGGAACATCACCCGAAAACCGACAGGAGGAGAAGGGATAACCTCGCTGCCAGGGACACGACGTCAGCGACTGCAGAACATAGAACTCCATTCTGGCGTAGGAGATGGAGTTCAGAAGACTTGATCACGGATGCGCGCCATGCACCATTGGTGACGCGAGTGCCCGTACCCTTCTTTTTCCCGATGACGGCGGTGCTGATGCCCGCAGCGGCGGAGCCGCCCTTCTTCTTGGTAGCAACAATGGCGGCGGTGGAATCAGCCGCGGCACCTCCTTTCTTCTTTACCATCTTACGGTGACGGTGTGACCGGAGAAAGTAACTAGGGAATACGCGGAGCTGGTCCAGCGCCGCGGGAAAGAGGAACATAAAGAAGCAGAGGAGCAGCAGCAATGGTGATGGAGGCAAAGGCAGAGAAAAGAAGCAGATGTGAAAATTACCGTCGCAGCATTGCTACTTAACCCCCTGGAAGATGCAATCTAACGGCCAGGAAAAACCCTATCAGACACGTGGCGTTCATCATGATCGACACGTGGAGGAGCCGAAGCGTGAACCGTCCCCCACTACCCCCATTATGCGTGGAAATGGAGGAGGCACAGTTAAAACAAAGATTTATGCATGCCCGGTCAAGTCAGAGTCAGAAAATGGGACCCACCACTTGTCACGTCCTGTCAAACCCGCTCACGCGGGCAACTGAGCTCATCACATCGTCAGCACTGATGTCATCAAAAATTGAGGAGCAGAAGACTTCGGCTACTTTAGTCCTTGCTCGAGTCTTCGACTCCACCAAGCACTTGGGGGCTACTCCCATAGGGAGCGCTGATCGCGCACCCTACGATTTTTTCTTTTCTTTTTTTGCAGGAACATGGACAATCAAAACAAACCCAACCGCTCGAATCCGCAATTCGACTATGGCCATGGGTTACTCCCATAGGGAGCGCTGGAAATAAATTCGACTGAAACAAGCAAACAAAAGATGACAGCAGTCGCAAAAGTTCTTTAGTCCCTACCTGAGTCTTCGACCCAACCAGGCACTCAGGGGCTACTCCCATAGGGAGCGCTGGTCGCGCACCCTACGATTATTTGTACATTGTACTGTGTGCCGATAGCATCCACACTCGACGCTTATGGCAACACCGCCTCATGATGTTTCCCTACAAGAAGACTGCGTCTCCTAGGTCACCCGAATCATCTCCGCGATGACAAAATTCGGATGTCGCGCTTGCAGTGTGAAGATAAGACCCGAATAAGGCCTCGCAACGCATTTTCTATGCACTACCAGAAATATATCCGTGCCAACAGGTACGATGAACATGCATCGACGGACGCGTCGAGTGCTCACACCCATATACTGGAATTCGACTCCTATAAGACCTCCGCGGCTTGAGTCGAATTACACCAGCACTTTTCCGAATTCTAGTCTGGGGACTCGAGTTCGAGTAGATTGCGTTGTTTTACCCTAAGGTAGTTAACTAGTATCGATACATCGGTTAAATCAGGCACGCACATCAACAATCCCTATGACACAAATAGAGCAGTCAGAAAACATACTCAGTCATGCACTCGAAAGGATTCATAAGTCCCCAGTCGAATCTACGATTCCACTGGACACTCGGGGGCTACTGACATGGGTATACCCTACAGGTACTCGAGCTTGGTATATACGGCCTGAATATAGCGGAAGCCCATGGTGTTGCCAAGGCCCAAATAGAGAACTCGAGTAACCTACAGACTCTTGATTGCTTGAGGAACAAGAAGAAGCTAAAGATAGAAAGTTCAAAGGGGAAAACCCTAACCTGTAACCAACTCGACCTGCTACCCAAGACCTATCCTATCTATATAAAGGCTAGGAGGGGGAGGCAAGAAGGACACACATAACCCTAGTTTCCACAACCCTCGCCAGATTGCATCTGTGCACCATTGTAATCCTCGATTCCTTTGATAATTCCACGAGCAGACAAGCAGGACTAGGGACCTCTACAAGGCCTGAACCTGGGTATTGTCCCCTGTGTGCTTGTTTGCTAGCTGATAGATTCTTCCAGCGCTCCCTCCTTCTCCAAAACCCAAGTCCATAACAATGAACATTGATGAGCTAAACCCTCTCACCCACCAACCATGTAAAATTCTAACCTAAAAGTAAGTGGTGAAATTTAAACAAATTTCAGCTTATAGTTGTCAACGAGTATGAACATCCTTGGATTTCAAGCCAAACGACCAAAAGGTCAAGGCCATATCTCTAGATCAAACTTTATGCTGATGATCCCATATCCAAGAATTTGCATGCCGACAAATTTGGCCATATTTTGAAAACAATAGAAGATGAAGTAGTATGAAGAGTGTGGCTTGATCAGCTACTCTCTCGAGAAGGAGCCGAACCCGACTATTTTCTTTGCTCAATTTTAGGGTCATTTGTGCTAAATGTGTGGACCTCAATGTAATTTTCCCTTTTTTAGGTCCTTGATGTAGAATGTACTCCCACTAACCATGTAAAATGCTAACCTAAAAGTAAGTGGTGAATTTCAACGAATTTAAGCATAGTTGTCAACGAGTATGAAAAAATCTTGGGCTTTAAGCCGAACGACCAAAAGGTCACGGCCATATCTCTACATCAGACTTTATGCTGATGATCCCATATCCAAGAATTTGCATGCCGACAAATTTGGCCATATTTTGAAAACAATCGAAGATAAAGTAGTATGAAGAGTGTGGCTCGATTAGCTACTCTCTCGAGAAGGAGCCAGACCCGACTGTTTTCTTTGCTCAATTTTAGGGTCATTTGTGCTAAATGTGTGGACCTCGATGTAATTTTCCTTTTTTTAGGTCCTTGATGTAGAATGTACTCCCACCAACCGTGTAAAATGCTAACCTAAAAGTAAGTGGTGAATTTCAACGAATTTAAGCATAGTTGTCAACGAGTATGAAAAAATCTTGGATTTCAAGGCGAACGACCATAAGGTCAAGGCCATATCTCTACATCAGACTTTATGTTGATGATCCCATATCCAAGAATTTGCATGCCGAAAAATTTGGCCATATTTTGAAAAGAATCAAAGATGAAGTAGTATGAACAGTGCGGCTCGATTAGCTACTCTCTCGAGTAGGAGCCGAACCCGACTGTTTTCTTTGCTCAATTTTAGGGTCCTTTGTGCTAAATGTGTGGACCTCGATGTAATTTTCCCTTTTTTAGGTCCTTGATGTAGAATGTATTCCCACCAACCGTGTAAAATGCTAACCTAAAAGTAAGTGGTGAAATTTCAACGAATTTAAGCATAGTTGTCAACGCGTATGAAACAATCTTGGATTTCAAGGCGAACGACCAAGGTCAAGGCCATATATATCAACCATCATACATTATGTTGATGATCCCATATGAGAGAATTTGCATGGCAACAAATTTGGCCATATTTTGAAAACAATTGAAGAGGAAGTAGTATCAAGAGTTTGGCTCAGATCAGCCGATCTCTCGAGAAGGAGCCGAACCAGAAAATTTTCCTTTTAGGGTCCTTTATGCTAAATGTATGGACCTCGACGTAATTTTTGCTTTTTTAGGTCCCTGATGTAAAATGTAGTCTGATTAACCGTGTAAAGTTCTAACCTAAAAGTAAGTGGTGAAATTTAAACGAATTTAAGCTTAGTTGTCAATGGGTACAAACCATTCTTGTATTTCAAGATGAACGACCAAGGTCAAGGCCATATATACATTATACTTTATGCTGATGATCCCATATTGAAGAATTTGCATATCGACAAATTTGGCCATATTTTGAAAACAATCAAAGATGAAGTAATATGAAGAGTGTGGCTCGATCAGCTACTCTCTCGGGAAGGAACCGAACCCTACTATTTTGCTTGCTTAATATTAGGGTCATTTGTGCTAAATGTGTGGACCTCGATGTAATTTCCCCCTTTTTAGGCCCTTGTTGTAAAATGAGTTCCCATCGACCGTGTAAAATTATAACCTAAAAGTTAGTGGTGAAATTTAAACGAATTTCAGCTTATAGTTGTCAACGAGTATGAACATTCTTTGATCTCAAGCCGAACGACCACAAGGTCGAGGATATATCTCTACATCATACTTTATTCTGATGATCGAGTATCCAAGAAATTGCATGGTGATAGATTTGGCCATATTATGAAAACAATCGAAGAGAAAGTAGTATGAAGAGTATGGCTCGATCAACTGCTCTCTTGAGAAGGGGCCAAACCTGATTGTTTTCTTTGCTGAAATTTAGTGTCCTTTAGGCTAAATGTATGGACCTCAATGTAATTTCCCCTTTTTTTAGGTCTTTGATGTAGAATGTACTCCCATCGACCATGTAAAATGCTAACCTAAAAGTAAGTGATGAAATTTCAACAAATTTAAGCATATTTGTCAACAAGTATTAAAAAATCTTGGATTCTCAAGCCGAACGACCACGAGGTCAAGTCCATATCTCTACATCATACTTTATGTTGATGATCCCATATTCACGAATTTGCATGGTGACAGATTTGGCCATATTTTGAAAACAATCGAAGAGGAAGTAGTATGAAGAGTATGGCTCAACCAGCTGCTCTCTCGAGAAGGAGCCAAACCCGACTGTTTTCTTTGCTCAATTTTAGGGTCCTTTGTGCTAAATGTATGGACCTCGATATAATTTTCCCTTTTTTTTAGGTCCTTTATGTAGAATGTACTTTATGCTTATGATCCCATATCCAAAAATTTGCATGCCGACAAATTTGGTCATCTTTGGAAAACAATCAAAGATATTAAAAACAAAAAATAATCAATTTCATTTTTCCAAGTGACGGGAATTTATTTTCTGAAAAGCAAGTAAGAAGAATTTATTTCCTTTTTTCTGTTAAAAAAATAAAGAGGGAGAAGAGACTATATGAGCACAGAGGAGGCAGCAAGAGATCTGCGAAGAGGAGGATTTGAAGACGGTGCGATGTTAGAGCAAAGCTGGGATGGGTTCCTGATACGAGGTACAATGTACAATGAGTAGAGTAAATTTCAGGACCACAATATATATGCACGCAAAACAAAATGTGTTTTCTCTCTCCTTCACTCCCCCATCACCACCCCACACCCCGGCCGACTGATCTCTCCCTCGTCCACAAAGTGGCGCTGCGTACGCATGTCAACTGACAACCTGCCTTGTGTCAGCGGCTTTGTGTTTGTGTCTGGCGTGTTCGTCAGTTGCGTCGGTGGGAACCATTTTGGTCCTTGGCGGCAAAAAGTATTACTACTACAGTAGTATGTAGTACAATAGAGTAGCAATTCAAACTTTCCCGGTTTCGAAATTTTCACATCCTTCACAAATATCCGGGGGGAAGGATATTCAATAGATCGTCATTTGCGGTACTACTACTAGTACTATAGGGTATAGTGAGTAGTACCAAAAGAAACTTTTTTTTGACGAGTAGTACCAGAAGAAAATTCATACAACCATTAACTTTATATAGGAATCGCTGATGAACTAGTGCAGGTCCAGCGCCTCCTTGCACCTAGTCCGCCCCGCCAGCGGCAGCTCGTGACATTGGCGCCAACGACAGCTCCAGTGACAGAGCTGGCTCCTAACTCATCGGCACCTCCGGAGAAGGCGGCGACACCTCCTGAGCCATCGGAGGCACCACCGAAAAACGAGGCGGCACCTCTGGAGCCATCGGCAGCTCTGGGAGAACACTATGGATGAAGTTGCCGTTGTTTGGGAACCGGTTCTAGTAGTTGGTGAAAATGTTGGAGCCGGTGAACACCACCATCTCGCAGCCGCAGTGGAAGTCCTGGCCGTAGAGGAGACGGGTATCCCTGAAGTTGATGAACTTGACCTTTAGCGTCCTGTTCGGATTGTCGTACATGCCGTACATCTGGTACTTGTGGTCACCATACCCAGCATCGAGGAAGGCGCACGTCGGCTGCCTATTTGTTCTCTGTGGGGAGAAAGCCCAAATGCGCAGGGCATTGTCCTCCTGTGCAGCGATGTCAGGGTCTTTGTGCTCTGGTATGGCGGGTGGCAGCCGGAAGGTGGCCATGGATGATAGACAAGGTCGGAGATGGTTGCTGGAAGTTGGGAATTAGAGATGGTTTGGTGTGGGGAAGGGGAGAGATTAAATAGGAAGGAGGTGATCCAAGATTAATGTGGCAGATTACCGAAGCAAGGGGACAATCAATGTCGCTGATGAAGCCGATGCGTGTGGCAAATATCGATGACGATGACTAGGGTAAGCGATTGGATGGAATGCTGACTCTACTTCCTGCACTCGATGGCCCAGTCATAATTTTGTGGTGTGTCCAAGGTGACCGCAACAACAAATTGATGCTGATAAAGTGGTATGAAATGTGATTTAACAAAATTTAAGTTGTTTTAGCCAATATTCTTGTTAGAGACAAAATACATACATTAAGTCTATTAGTAATAACTATCTACCCGTATTGAGAATACATCCTAGTGTTCTATGAAATTTTTAGGGTGGTGAAATGATGGTTCTAGAACATGTTGGAGTTTTCTCTAGGTACTATTCAAAATGAATCCAGCTACTCTTAACCATTGGATCTAACACCCCAATGGTTAGGATTGGTGCTATGGATCCAATTCAAAACTGCTCCATTATAGTAGTAGAGAAAAGTACCACCACCCGGTAGAATGGAAAAAAGAAGATCCAATGGCTAGCATTGTTGTGATTCATGAGTCTTGATCCATAGGTTAATACTCAAAGTTATTCGTACATTATATAGTGGTAAGATAAGATAACAAAGACTAGCAGCAATGTTGGGATTCGCGAGTCATGAATCAGGGGTCAATATTCAAAGTTGTTCGCACACTATATATAAAAAATAGTGGTAAGATAAGAAAATAAATACTATCAATAGTATCTTCTCGATGCTAAAATGGAAATGAAGATCCAACATCTGACAATGTTGGGATTCGCATCTTGATCCAACGGTAAATATTCAAAGTTATTCATACACTATATAGTGCTATGAAAAAAAGAGAAACATGTGTTTTGACACCTTTGAATACAAAAAAATGCTATGGCTTCTTCACAATGTGTATTGGCCTACGGTGTATGTACAATCCTGGCTTTGACCCGAACAACCAAGGTCATGACCATATTGACATCATATCTCTACTACTATAATGGAGCAGTTTTAATTTGAATTGGATCCATAGCACCAATCCTAACCGTTGGGTTGTTAGATCCAATGGTTCAGAGTAGCTCGATTCGTGTTGAATAGTACCTATAGAAAACTCCACTATCTTCTAGAACCATGATGTCACCACCCCCAAATTTCATAGCACGGTAGGTTGTATTCTCAATATGTGTAGATATATTATTAATAGACTTAATGTATCCATTTTTTCTCTAACGAGACTATTGGTTAATAACAACTTAATGTTTGTTAAATCACATTTAATACAGTATATACGTGTGTGGCACGTGCCTTTTACTAGTAGTGGCAAGATAAGAAAAGAAAGACTATCAATAGTATCTTCTCGAAGCTAAAATGGAAATAATGAAGATCGAATGTCTGACAATGTTGGGATTCACGTCTTGATCCAACGGTCAAGATTCAAAGTTATTCGTACACTATATAGTGCTAAGAAAAAATGAGAAACATGTGTTTTGACACCTTTGAATACAAAAAATCTCTCACTGCTTCACAATGTGTATTGGCCTAAGGTGTATGAACATTCCTGGTTTCGACCCGAATAGCCAAGGTCATGACCATATTGACATCATATATAGTTTATGATACAGTACCTGCATCTGGTAGATTCGTGCATCTTCTTCAACAAGATATGTTGAAAGTGAGAAGTGTGTTGTTTCCTTTTGCTAAGCAAGTACTAGTCTTACCATTACCACTATGTTAACACTATATGGTGTACAAAAAACTTTGAATATTAATTGTTGGATCAAGACTCACGAATCCCAACATTTCCAACTGTTGGATCTTCTTTTCCATTCTAGCATCAAGAAGATTCTATTAATAATCTTCATCACAATGAAATACTATGCACAAACCTCAAAACACACTTCTCCATCATTCTAAAATCTTCCCCCTGTTTCTATAGACCATGTTACCAAAATTTTCAAGCATTTGATTTTAGTGTCCTTTGTGCTAAATGTATGGACTTGGATGTATTTTTTGTTTTTTGAGGTCCTTAGTGTAACATGTACACATCCACTTACTGTGTTAATTAATTAAAGAATCTCGATCCCTCGGGACATACCTTAGTCAAAAAAAAGTACCACCACTAGGGCTGGAATTCGAGCCGAGCCGAATCAGCTCGGCTCGACTCGCTAAAGCTCGTTCAACTAATGACCTAGCTTGTCTCGGCTCGTTTACAAAACGTGTTCATATTTGAAACTCGGCTCGACTCGGTAAACTCACGAGTAACTCACGAGTACCTCGTTTAGCACGTTATGAGTTACAAAAAAGAGCACATATAAGAAAAACTAGTAATTATCCTACTAATTAAGAACTAGAATAAGGATAGTACTTTCATAATAAGACGAACGCAAGATCGAATGGAAAATATAGTAGTTCTACACCATTACATGTACAAGACATTCGTAGTATGGCACTCATCAGTGGAAAATTTCAAATTCTATATTTGAATGAGTTTAACGAGCTAAACGAGTAGCTCATTTAGCTTGGGTGAACAAACGAGTTCAAATCTAAAACTAGGCTCGACTCATTCGACACTGAGTTCAAGCTGAGTCGAGCCGAGTCACGAGTTACACTCACTTAGCTCGCGAGTTTCGAGTTATAATTCTAGGCCTAACCACCACCCGGTTTTTTGAAAAAGTGGGAACCATGTTTTCTTACAATTCCCTAGTCTTGGCACATTTCAAGATTCCCTAGCGAACCGTGTTCACTTAAATAACTTTATGTTGATTTAAAGAAATTAGGTCAAACTTGAATTACAAGTAAGCGCGGTAGATTCCTCTTGAATTTTCCTATCCCGTTTGAAGGCACCCACGATGTCTATATATCAACACTTAAGTTCCAGGACGGAGTACTAAACACTAGTAGTACCTGCATCCAAGGCTCAAGGCCTATTTTTTGAAAAGTCAAACTATGCAAAGTTTGACCAAGTTTGTAGAAAAATATATTAATATTTACAATATGAAATACATACCCTTTGATACATCATGAAACATATATTCACATGGTATCTACTAATATCATCTAGTAGTTCTTGATATTTTTTTTAGAAGTTTGGTTAAACTTTTTGTAGCTTCACTTATAAAAAAAGCCTTAGGCCCTCTTTGGAACAAAGGAAAATCATAGGATTTTTGGAGGATAGGATTCCTATAGGAAAAATTCCTATGGGTTCGTTTGGGACAAAGGAATAGGAATCTAAGATTCCTTTGAAATTCCTATGGTATAGGCTATTTCATAAGAATTTTCTAGGAAAAATAACATGAGGTCTAACCTCATGTTTCATCTCCTTGTGTCTATAATTCATGCGGTTTTCCTGTGTGACATCCAAACGACACCCTAATTTTTTTTCTGTGGTATTGATTTCTGTAGGAATTGAGCATACATGATACTATCTTAATTCCTGCGTTTTTTCTATTCCTACGTTTTGCATGCCTGCATTCTAAACGGGGCCTTAAGCTTTGGGACGGAGGTACTAGTAAGATGAGGGAAAAAACCGAAGAGCAAGAGGAGCTCTGAGAATAAAAGGGAGGCAGGGCGGGTGGGCAGCGTGACAGTGCACTTGAAGGCAGTGCGATGTCAGAGCAGAATTATGATGGGTTCCTGACATGAGGTACTATAGCCTTTACAGCGTACACACTCTAGTAAATTTCAGGACTTGTGTGCACTCAAAATAAAACAAATTTATTTTTTCGCTCTTAGTCGCCGTCTCACCATCCATCTCAGCACTCCCTCGTCCACAGCGCTTCGCATGTGTGTCTTTGTACGGCGGCTCAGCTGTGTTTCCACATGTGCGTTGGTGTACATAGGAAGGAACCGGGCATTGGCGGCAAAAATTAATAGAATTCAAACTTTCGATTTTTTCTCTTCCTTTCCAAGCATCGGGAATGAAGGTTATTCAAAGGATAACCATATCGACATCATATCTCTATCTGTACTATTACTAGAAAGTTGCACATGTCTTGCACGTGAGACTCAGATAGTAGACGTATGACATATTATCACTATATAAAATTATAATTGGTAAAGCACAATAAATTATTAATTTGATCAACATCTATAAAGTATGGGTGTATCCTTATACTTTGTATGTCATGTAGAAGTCAAAAATTATTAACTACCTAACACATGAATTTTTGATAACATGGTCTAAAGAAAAAAGGAGAAGATTCCAATATGATGGAGAAGTGTGTTTGGAGGTTTGTGCATAGCATTCATTATGCCGAAGACTACAAATAGAATCTTCTAGATGCTAGAATAGAAAATAAGATCCAATGGCTAGAAATACTGGGATTCGTGAATCTTGATCCAACGGTCAACATTCAAAGTTATTCATACACTATATAGTGGTAAGATAAGATAATGGAGTAGTTTTCAATTGGATCCTTAGCACCAATCCTGACTATTGGGCTGTTAGATCCAATGGTTCAGAGTACCTAGATTCGTGTTGAATAGTACCTAGAGCAAACTTCACCATGTTCTAGTACCATCATGTCACCACCCCCAAAATATCATAGCATAGTAGGTTGTATTCTCTCTACTACTAAAGAAAATTGCAAGGACCAGTAACTCTTGGTGCAACAGTTGCATGGACCAGCAACTCTAGCTTTTTGTTGCACAAACCAGTAAATTTGTGAATATAGCGGTTAAAAAGAAATCTAGTGATAGTTAACTATGTATTAGACTACTAGGGTCACCGATCATAAAATACAAAATTTAAAATTTCAAAATATTATGAACGAAAACGTCGGACATACATACAGACATTCTATGTTCACACACAAGTTATCAAGAAAAATAATTATTATTTTATGTGGTTTGTGTAAAAAGACGAGAAAAATATGTGAATAGTTAAGTTGGAGCATCGAATTTTTTATTTTATACAGAGATCACAAAAAATATTCTTTATTCCAGAAAATTTGAGAACAAACATATATGGGCAGCTCCGATGGACACCCCATTTGGTTTGTTTGCGGGAGGGAGACATGAAAAGACCAAATGTCTTCCGTTTGTCCGATTGCGGTGGGTATGTACATAACCAACGATGCTCCAATTGAATATATCAACTAGTACTATCGTTGCCGATAGAGGTGAGAACGCTGTAGTCGGTGGAGGAGCATAGTCGAGCTGGTGCTAGCTCGATACCGATGCAAATAGGCTGGAGCGTGTCCTTTCATCGCCCACAATTCTTTTTCGCCATGGGATATCGACGATCAACGGCTGAAAACTATCCTCCAGACAAGAAATTTTACTTTAATCATTTGTCTGGTGTTCTTTCGCGTCCGTTTTTTACCCTGAATCACGACCTGAGTCGCTGATGGGTGGACCTCACATGACCCTTACTCGTCGTATCGTGAGCGGCGTTCCCGGCACGATACGTCTCCGCGCCTACCGGGTTGTTGGGCCCGTCCAGAGCCAACGTGGCATCGTGAGCCCATGCTGGTCGTAGTTTATCGTAGCCATGGGCCCGCCGAGAGACGATGTGATGTTGTTCGTGTCCCCCTCCTGCAAACAGATCTGGTATGATTTGAGGTGCCCGTCGGAGTTGTCCTTATATGTTTTCACAAATTTTTGAAAATAAAGAATTTCTTGTGTTCTCTATAAAAAGAAAAAATCCGATGCTCCATCGTAACTATTCACGGACATGTTCTCATCTTTTTACACAAATCACATAAAATAATAATAATTTTTCTTGATAACTTGTGTGTGAACACAAAATGTCTGTATGTACGTGTGAAATTTTTGTTCATAATTTTTTTAAAATTTTAAATTTTCTTTTATGATCGGTGGCCATAGTTGTCTAATACGTACTTAACTATTATTAGATTTCTTGGTAATGATGTATTCCCAAAGTTGCTGATTTGTGCAACAAAAAACTAGAGTTGCTGGTTTGTGCAACTATGGCACCAAGAGTTACTGGTCCTTGCAATTTTCTCCTACTACTACAATCGAGCAGTTTTGAATTGGATCCATAGCACCAATCCTGACCGTTGGGCTGTTAGATCTAATGGTTCAGAGTAGCTGTATTTATGTTGAATAGTACCTAGAGCAAACTCCAACATGTTCTAGAACCATCATTTCACCACCCCCAAAATTTCATAGCACTGTAGGATGTATTCTCAATATAGGTAGATAGTTATTACTAATAGACTTAATGTATGCATTTTTTCTCTAACAAAAATATTGGTTAATAACAACTTAACGTTTCTTAAATCACATTTTATACAGTATATCCGTGTGTGGCACGTCCCTTTTTATCAACACATGAGACTCGGGTAATAGATGTCTGACATATCATCACTATATACAATTAATAGGTAAAGCATACAAAAATATAAATTTGATCAATATGTATAAAGTATGGGTGTATATTTGGTTCTTGTACTTTGTATATCATTTAGAAGTCAATAATTATTAGCTATCTAAAACTAGAAAATCCTGGTAACATGCTCTAGAGAAATGAGGGGGAAGATTCTAGAATGATGGAGAAGTGTGTTTTGAGTTGTGTGCATACCATTCATTGTGATGAATACTATCAATACAATCTTCTAGATGCTAGAATGGAAAAGAAGATCCAACGGCTGGAAATGTTGGGATTCACGAGTCTTGATCCAACAGTCAATATTCAAAGTTATTTGTACACTATATAGTGGTAAGATAAGATAAGATAAGATATATAAGTAGAAAAACGTCAAAACACACTTATCCATCATTCTAGAATCTTCTCGATTGTTTCTCTAGACCATGATTCTAAATTTTTCAATTATTAGGTAGCTAATAAACATTTATTTCTACATGATATAAAGTGCAAGAAACAAATATACACTCATACTTTAGAAAAGACGTGGCTCAAATTCATAGATATTTTAAGATTTACCTATTACAATGTTATATACTAATGACATGTCATGCTTCTATATATTATGTGAGTTTCACGTGTAAGGCACGTGCAGCTTACTGGTACTACTACGAAGAGCATGGCTCAGCTCCGTGATAGAGGAGCAGGACCCGACTACTAATTTTAATTGCTTGATTATAGGGTCCTTTGTGTTAAATGTATGGACTTGGATGCAATTTTCTCCTTTTTAAGGTCCTTGGTATAACATGTACACATGCACTAGCTGTGTTAATTATTGAAGCATCCCACTCCTTCGGGACATACCCCAGTCAAAAAAAATTAAGTGCCACCACCCAATTTTCAGAAAACATGGACATGTTTTGTTACAATTCCCTAGTCTTAGGACATTTTAAGCTTCCCTATATATTAGCTAACTACACCCATACACTCAAATAACTTTATGTCGATTTAAAGAAAATAGGTCAAATTTGAACTATAAATAAGCGCGATAGATTCTTTCTTGAATTTGCAAGAGATCCAACAATTAGCAATGTTGGAATCTGTCAATCTATATCCAATGATCGATGTTCAAAGATATCTATGTTATATATCTTATTAGTAAGTTGCACATGCCTTGCACATGAGAATCAGATAGTAGAAGTATATGCCATATCATTTTTTCTCTACTACTATAGAGAAGCAGTTTTGAATTGGATCCATAGTACCAATCCTGACCATTGGGTTGTTAGATCCAATGGTTCCGAGCTGGTGGATTCGTGTTGAGTATTACCTAGAGCAAACTGAAACTCCACCATGTTCTAGAACCATCATGTCACCCCCTCCCCCAAAAAAATCATAACATAGTAGGTTATATTCTTAATATGTGTAGATAGTTATTATTAATAGACTTAATGTATGTATTTTTTCAAACAAGACTATTGGTTTATAACAACTTAATGTCTGTTAATTACATTTTATATAGTATATACGTGTGTGGCACGTGCCTTCTACTAGTTTATATAAAATTATAATATGTGAAGCCCAAATATAATTATAATTTTGAGCTACGTCCATAAAGTATCGTTGGATCTTAATTCTATCCATTCTAGTATCTAGAAGATACTATTAATAGCCTTTAGCACACTAAAAGATATGCACAAATCCCAAAACACACTTCTCAATAATTCTAGAATGTTCTTCGTCATTTCTCTAGAGCATGGTGAGTACTATTAGGTAGCTAATAGGTTGATTACTACTATTCCCTCCAAGCCATATTAGTTAACTTGGATTTGTCTAGATATAGATGTATCTAATACTAAAATATGTGTAGATACATCCATATCTAGACAATCTGAGTCAACTAATATGTGTCGGAGGGAGTACATGATACAAAGTATAAGAACCAAATATACAACGGATATTCTATAGACGTGGCTCAAAATTATAATTATTTTTTGAGCTTCACCTATTATTATAGTTTTTTGGTAGTCCTAATTATCAGAGTTGGGCATGTGGGTTCAAATCCTTCGCGTGCTAGAAAAGCGATTCTACGGTGCACGCTATCTAGTAGGGAGAGGAGAAATATGGGTTCACGTCCTTTCCTAAAACATAGTCTACATGACGAGACAGTACAATACTGAGCCAGGACGTGACAACTTGCTAGTCTAGCACTCTATCTATAACTCCAACAGGCGTCCTCGATCCACTACAGAAGACCGACGAGGGAACACGCAAAATTAACACCCCTCGTTCAAAGAGCCTCCCATCTTCCCTATCTCCGACGATCCCCATTCGCTAACACTGGCTAGCCGCATTTTGGATCCTCTCGAGCGCCGCACTTCCTAAATTTTCCTAGCCATTTCTCACCCACTGCATCGGTTCTTGCAGGCCTCCATCACTCTCCTCCAAGAAACCCCAACAATCATATTTGAATATGCCGTCGCCTCCAGTCCATCCGGACGCAATGGTGGATTCGATGCACAACATTTGGTACGGTGGCTAGAGCAAGGTCAGCGACAATGCCTTCGGAGAAATCGCTATGCTTATGGACACTACCAGCACTGTCCGGTTGGTCGCATGCTCCAAGGAGTTGCGCCGCCAAGTCGTCAGCGGAAAAGGTAGCAGATGCCCCAATGTCGGCTGTGGGACATTGTCGCCTTCCACGACTTCCTCAACCACAGGATGGTGTGCCCGCACGGCCCGTGCAACTGCACTGAGCCTGGCTACAAGTTCGCCGCCCCACCCACAATGCTCCTTGCTCACCTCGAAAAAGCCCACTCAATTGAAGTGTAGAGTTTCCACTACGGCGAGGAACACAGGTACATCTCTCAGCCTTTGCTGGCACCTGGCTCATGGAGAGTAGAGACAGTGTTATCCGGGGACGATGGTACATTGTTCGCCGTGCAATTTGACATGCTCGACTATGGCCTTGCCGTATCCGTCCAGCGCATCAGGTCGGCGGCGTGCTTGTTTCCGTAGTACGTGGTGGAGTTGCACTTTTATAAACCTTCATTTATTGGAGAGGACCTGGAGGAGTTCGCCGAAGATAGCCTGTTTTTCGAGCCAAAGAGCAGCGCGTCGCCGGCCTCTGTCAGGATTACTAAAGATTACCTTAATTTCCTGATTAAGAAACATGATAGGCTCACACTGGATTACTCATTTTGCATCCACAATGTGGGAGATGGCAAATATGACCATCATGATTCTGATGATGATCTGCCATTCAAGTTTGTTTAGATCAAACGCTGGAGATGATCTAGCATTTCCTTTGAAACATGGCTCTGTATTTTTTCTTGGGACTGGCTAGATCTCAGGCGCCTGAGAACTTCTTATATGTATATTTAGCATGCTGCAATTTAGTCTGCCGATTCTTACTTCGTTTAGAAATCCCAGGTTCATCTCTCAGCCGCTGTCAGCACCACGCTCATCAAGACTAGAGAACATCGGATCCGGGGACGATGGTACGGTGTTCGCTGTGCTATTTGACATGCTCGAGTGGGGCAACATCATCGTATCCATCGTGTGCGTCAGGCCGGAAGGGTGCTCGTCGCCCTTGTACAATGTGTAGTTCACCATTGATGTCTACGCACTTCTATTCTTGTAGACAGTTTTTGGGCCTCCAAGTGCA
The DNA here is from genome assembly GCA_916181665.1 of Avena sativa. Classification (NCBI taxonomy): domain Eukaryota; kingdom Viridiplantae; phylum Streptophyta; class Magnoliopsida; order Poales; family Poaceae; genus Avena; species Avena sativa. The sequence continues at coordinate 378,687,746 of OV702290.1, read as the reverse complement.
GAGGTTTAGAACAGCAGCAAGTTTTCCCTTAAGTGGAGTACCTAAGGTTTATCTAACTCAGGGAAGAAGTGGTCAAAGGTATCCCCTCTCAAGCAACCCTGCAATAAAGATACAAGAAGTCTCTTGTGTCCCCAACACACCCAATACACTTGTCAGGTGTATAGGTGCACTAGTTCGGCAAAGAGATAGTGAAATACAAGTGGTATAGATAATTATAAGTGGTAACAGTACTATAAAATAGCTTGATGGCGTGGAAAAGACTAAAAGCAAACTGAAATAAATATGGAAGAAAGCAAACATGCAATAGATCTAGTAGCAAACGGTGTTTCAATGCTAAGAAACAAGGCCTAGGGTTCATACTTTCACTAGTGAACACTCTCATATAAATATCTTCTCTTTATGATACTACTCTTAACTACTCTCCGGTTGAACACTCTAATCGATGGTAGGGCTATAACAACACACCTCAAAGTAAGTATTTCCCATCTAGAAAACCCCACACTGTCACCTTGAGCACTAGATAGGTCCAACAAACACCACAATTTCATAAAGTTATCCAACTCCAAATATAACTCATAATAAGTATTTGTAATCTCTAGCCTAAGTGCCACCATGGTGTGCACGCTGTCACTTTCACACACATGGGGAGAGTAGAGATCTATTAAAGCATTTGAGTAGCAAGGTAGATCTATAGATTACAAGCTCATGATCTCAATAAGATCATGCATAGAGAGAGAGAGATGAACACATAACTATCGGTAGAACCCTTAGCCTCGAGAGAGAACTACTCCCTCCTCATCATGGGAATCAGCAATGGTGATGGATATGGCGGTGGAGATCGATGGAGATGGCTCCGGGGGCACTTCCCCGTCCCGGCAGGGTGCCGGAACAGAGACTTTCTGTCCCCCGAATCTCCCCTTCGGTGGCGGCGGCCCAGCGGAACTTTTCGTGGATTTCTGATTGCCGATCTAGGGTTTTGGTATCGGGAGGCTTCTTATAGGTGAAAGGGCAAGGTCGGTGGAGTGCCAGGGGGCCCACACCATGCCCTGGCGCGGCCTAGGTGGACCCGCGCCATGGGGTGGTGTGGCCACCCTATGGCCCCTCTCCGACTCTCTTTCTGGCTCCGTGAGTCTTCCGAGAAAATCGTAACTTTGGCTTTTATCCCGTCCAATTCCAAGAATATTTATTTTCTGACTTCCTGGAACCAAAAACAGCAGAAAACGGGCAACTGGCACTGTGGCATCTTGTTAATAGGTTAGTCCAAGAAATCATATGAAAAGTACTCCAAAGTGTGGACAAAACAAAGAAAGTAGATAAAACCAAGCATGGAACATCAAACATTATAGATACATTTGCAATGTATCAACATCCCCAAGCTTAACTCCTGCTCATCCTCGAGTAGGTAAGTGATAAAAAAGAAAGAATAATTTTTGAGGTGACATGCACCATCAAAGACTTGATCAAAGTATTTGTAAAACATTCAAAGTTGGGATCATAGTACTTCAATCATAACATGAAATACAAAGTTCTAGCAATAAGCAAAGAAACTATGATGCAACATGAAAAGGCACAAAAAAAAGATTCATGAATAACAATGCTTTGCAAGACGTTTGTTTGTTTCACATAAAGAAAACATAGCATAATAGTATTCACCTTGTCCCTCAATACAGTAGCAAATATAAATGCATAGGACACCTTCAAAGTTCATAAGAGTGACTAGATACAATAGTTTAAAACAAGCAATATCAAAGTATGCATCAATCAACTCTTCTTGGGACAATGCACATAGAACTAAGAATGGCCACTATGCTCTCAAAGTAGGTGCATAAAGATAGAAGATGGAGACTCAATATAATGGTGGAAGAAAGGCCTTTTGTAAAAGGAAGTGGGGATTCAAGTCTCATAAAGAGCTTCCAAAAATTATGGTACTAATAGCTTTCAACTCTCATTGCCCCTATCATAAGCATCTTGAAGTGATTAAAGTTAAAGTGACACAACTAAGAGGATATGTTTGACAAGTTATAAACTGAAATCTCATGCCCCTTACTTACGAAGACTGATCCTCATGCTACTCAACTTCAGTCACGAGTAAGCTCTTGTCATTGTAAGTACATGTGTATCATTAAGAACCGCCAACGGGGTACCCCTTGCACATGATACGGGACCTTTCCCATAATCAAAATGACAAGGCAAGCAGACAATGAACATCTCACCGATCTTTTTATTTGCTATTTGCATAGTTTTTTATTGAGGATGCTTCATAGAGTGCTCATTATGATGATGCTGCAAGTTTCCACCATGATTAGGCATGGCTTAGGCTAGCGGCCCAGGCGTTTCTCTAACACACATACAAACTCCATGATCTTACAAGTTTCACTTTTATTTCACACCGCCGGGATCCGTAAGCAAAAGAACATGATATCAATAGGATACAAAGTACAAGTGCAATGTTGAAAGCGTTCCCCATGAAACATGGTTCTGATAATTTCAACTTATAAAGCGCAAGCATATACGCAACAAAGAAGGACCCAATGGTTCAAGTTTATTAGAGGCAAAAAGTAAAGTGTGCCATCAAGTTCGTGAGAGCTTTAATCACTAGTTTTCTCATAACAAGTGGAAGGTAAACAAAAGCATGAATATACTTGGAATAGCATAAGCTAGTAGGTAGGTATGGTGGACTCTTTGGAATAACTTGGTTTAGGGAGTTGGATGCATTAGTGGAACTCATACTTTGTTGTGGAGGCTAGCAAAAGACTGGGAGCGACAAACTAAGAGATCAATAATGGTCATAATCATGCAGAGCGACAAAACATCATTGATCAAAGCATAAAGTGATACTACAAGTTTGAAACTAAAGGATCATAAGGCTATGGTGACTTTGGATAGTCATAACATGGTGTGAGCATGCGCCAAGTCAACCCAAATAAAGCATCAAAGGAGAATACCACTATACTATGCTTTAATATGCTAAACAACACATGATTCATCCAAGTCACATTAAGCAATCTCAATTGTTTATAACAAGTCATGCTACAACAAAGAATACTTAGCATAAAGCCAAAACAATATCAAGCATGGCATGACAAAGCATAGCCACAGTCAAAAACAAGCTCTTTTTACCAGATAAGTATGAACTTTCCTACTCTTTTCCAAACCAAACCAAACTATTTGCAAACCAAATGTAAGAAAGAGGGGGTGCAACCAATTTATTCAGAAAACTAAGCAAACCAAGCAAACTAAAACCAAAACAAAAAAGAAGACGCTCCAAAAAAAACACAACTGAGCATGAAACAATAAAAATGAAGCGTTTGGAAGAAACCTAGGATTTTTATTGATGAAGAAGGGGATGCCTTGGGCATCCCCAAGCTTTGACGCTTGTACTTCTTGGATATTTCTTGGGGTGACACGCGTGGCATCCCCAAGCTTGAGCTTTAGTCCATCCTTCATCTCATTACTCATTCCTTCCATACACCTGAAAATTTTCCTTCATACAAAACTTCACACAATCTCATTAGCAACATTGGTGCACTTAAGATAAATAAGTCTCAAGGTTCAGTTCTAACACCAAATAAACTTCCATTAGAACAATATCTATTGTAGCACTTCCCTCAAAAAGCTCAATTCCCCAAAAGAACTCAACAAGGAACCAACAAGAAGCAAATGCAGAAAATGGCAGAAATCTGTCAAAACAGACCAGCAGGTAAAGACGAATTTTTTCGAAGACCTTTGGTTGCTCAAATAAAAAAGTGTTGAACTAACTAAAGTTAGATAACAACCTGGGGCAGAAGCACAAGAAATTACAGCTCAATCCGACATACAGAGCTCTCTCAGGAATGTTTACGGTGAAGCACAAAAATCTGTTTCGGGACAGCAACTTTCCCAATCATTACTTCTCTCTCATTAGAGGTTACTCTTGGCACAAAAAGCAAATAAAAAGGATAAGGAGCGGTTATTACTGAATTAATAACTTCCAAGACTCAACTAAAACTCTTGGGTTATCTCCCAACAAGTACTTTTCTTTAACGCTTTTAAGTTAGGCAAAAGCAAAAACTAAAAATAGATAAAATGGAAGTAAGCGGAGATAATCATGGTGGAAACATTATTTTGTTCAATGAAATCCTTTTGTTAACAAGGTTGATCAGGTCTTGTTACCAAAACAATTTCATATGATACAAAACTTTGTATTCCACTAATGATTATGTTACCTCAATCTTGATAGCAATGGTCCCAATCATAATAGTTTCAAATTTTTCTCTTGGTAGGGGACAGTATATTTCTCCAACTTGAATGCCCTCAACATATTCAATTGTATTCAAACCATAAGTCCTTTCAATCTTCTTGGGGAAATAGACAGTGTGTTCCTTGTCATTAACATTGAAGGTCACCTTCCCTTGATTACAATTGATAACAGCTCCTGCAGTATTTAAGAAAAGGTCTCCCAAGAATAATAAACATATTATCATCTTCAGGCATAATAGTTTGAGAGGATGCTCTCATAAGAAATATGAATTGAAGTAAAATAGAGCATCAAGAAGCAAATTATAAACACATTTAAGTCTAACCCACTTCCTATGCATAGGAATCTTGTAAAGAAACAAGTCATGAAAGCACAAAGCAACAAGCACAAGAAAGCAAAACAAGTGCAACTTCAAAAATTTCAACATAAAGAGGGGAAACTTAATATTGTTGAGATACATAAAACCATGTTTCCCTCTCTCATAATAACTTTCAGTAGCATCATGAATAAAACTAACAATATAACTATCACATAGATCATTCTTATCATGAGCCACATGCATATAATAATTATTACTCTCCACATAAGCATACTCATTCTTATTAATTATAGTGGGAGAAAATTCAACAAAATAGCTATCATTATTATTCTCATCACCATAATCATCAAATATAGGAGGCATATTGTAATCATAATTAATTTTCTCCTCAATAGTAGGTGGACTGGAAATATCTAATTCATCATTGTAATCATCATATATTGGAGGTTTGGTATCATCATAAGCAATAGAATAGCTATCTTCCAAAGCTGGGGAACTAAAAAGATCATTTTCATAAAAACTAGTTTCCCCAAGCTTAGACTTTTCCATAGCATTAGCAATAATGGTGTCCAAAGAATTCATACTAACAAAATTGCTATTAGCATGTAAATAAAGTTCCATAGGTTTTTAAATTTTCTCTTCAAACACTTCATGTCCTAACTCAAGATAAATACTATAAAGCTCTCTAATTTTTTTATTGTTTTCCATTAAGCCTAACTAGTGAAAACAAGAAACAAAAAGACAAAATTGCAGAATCTAAAGGAAATAACTTTGAGCACTCACACCGAAGGATGTGAGTACCTTTTACCTTACCTCCCCGGCAACGACGCCAGAAAATAGGCGTTTGCCGTGGGAGGTTCTTCTTCTTTAATCCTCCGATGTGAATACCTTTTACCTTACCTCCCCAACAACGGCGCCAGAAAATAGCTTGATGTCTACGCACTTCTATTCTTGTAGACAGTTTTTGGGCCTCCAAGTGCAGAGGTTTGTAGAACAGCAGCAAGTTTTCCCTTAAGTGGATTACCCAAGGTTTATCGAACTCAGGGAGGAAGTGGTCAAAGGTATCCCCTCTCAAGCAACCCTGCAATAAAGATACAAGAAGTCTCTTGTGTTCCCAACACACCCAATACACTTGTCAGGTGTATAGGTGCACTAGTTCGGCGAAGAGATAGTGAAATACAAGTGGTATAGATAATTATAAGTGGTAACGGTGCTATAAAATAGCTTGATGGCGTGGAAAAGACTAAAAGCAAACTGAAATAAGGATGGAAGAAAGCAAACATGTAATAGATCTAGTAGCAAACGGTGTTTCAATGCTAAGAAACAAGGCTTAGGGATCATACTTTCACTAGTGAACACTCTCATATAAATATCTTCTCTTTATGATACTACTCTGAACTACTCTCCGGTTGAACATTCTAATCGATGGTAGGGCTATAACAGCACACCTCGAAGTAAGTCTTTCCCATCTAGAAAACCCCACAATGTCACCTTGAGCACTAGATAGGTCCAACAAACACCACAATTTCATAAAGATATCCAACTCCAAATATAACTCATAACAAGTATTTGTAATCTCTAGCCTAAGTGCCACCATGGTGTGCACGCTGTCACTTTCACACACATGGGGAGAGCAGAGATCTATTAAAGCACTTGAGTAGCAAGGTAGATCTATAGATTACAAGCTCATGATCTCAATAAGATCATGCATAGAGAGAGAGATGAACACATAACTACCGGTAGAACCCTTAGCCTCGAGAGAGAACTACTCCCTCCTCATCATGGGAATCAGCAATGGTGATGGAGATGGCGGTGGAGATCGATGGAGATGGCTCCGGGGGCACTTCCCCGTCCCGACAGGGTGCCGGAACAGAGACTTTCTGTCCCCCGAATCTCCCCTTCGGTGGCGGTGGCATAGTGGAACTTTTCGTGGATTTCTGATTGACGATCTAGGGTTTTGGTATCGAGAGGCTTCTTATAGGCAAAAGGGCAAGGTCGGTGGAGTGCCAGGGGGCCCACACCATGCCCTGGCGTGGCCTAGGTGGACCCGCGCCATGGGGTGGTGTGGCCACCCTATGGCCCCTCTCCGACTCTCTTTCTGGCTCCGTGAGTCTTCTGGGAAAATAGTAACTTTGGCTTTTGTCCCGTCCAATTCCGAGAATATTCATTTTCTGACTTCCTGGAACCAAAAACAGCAGAAAACAGGCAACTGGCACTGTGGCATCTTGTTAATAGGTTAGTCCAAGAAATCATATGAAAAGTACTCCAAAGTGTGGACAAAACATAAGAAAGTAGATAAAACCAAGCATGGAACATCAAAAATTATAGATACATTTGCAATGTATCAACCGTCTATCACGCGTCACCAGAGGCTGGGTTTTGGGAGGGTGAAGTGCGCAATTCCTTCACTGCTGGGAGCAGGGCGGTGCCTGGCATCATGCAGAAGGAAAAGCATTCCATGGTGGTGTACCTTCAAACTTCTCAGACCTAGGGCATGTATTACTCAATATGCATCCATCGCGAGGGAGAATTCCAAATTGACCATTCTACTACCTCAGATTTTGTTTATCCCACTCTCACTACATACCACGGACGTACATGTACTGGAGATTGGATTTTGGATGCAGAGTAATACTAGTATAGCACTAGTTCTTGTACTTCGGACTATTTTGTACTACTATATACCGGTACTAGTAGTACTTGTTTAGGCCAAGGACCGGAGATGGTCTTGCTTTACATTTATTCTATTGTCGCTATTACTGAAATATTTTGTTTAACTAATAATGATGTACTGTTACTTGTTTAGATCAAGTGCAGCAGTTTGTCTTGCTTTTCTTTTGAAAGTTAGCATTGTCACAATTATCTAGATGAGTCTTGGGCATTTTGGGTTGCATATGGGAGGTCACACAGGCATTATCACTTGATTGTCAGTTTTGCTTGCTCCAATGATCGAGTCTGTTTGTGAGTTGGAACAAGAACTGATTCTCTTTGTACTGCTATTGAATTTCAAGCAAGAAAGCTTTTGTGAAACGAGTTTATCTAGACTCTTTTTAGTGTGTAGTTCAGAGTGAACCCATATACTAAAAGGGGTCTAGATACACTCATTTCACAAAAGCTAAAATATCTTATATTTGAAACAAAGGGAGTACTACGTATGTTTATCGAAGTCAGGTTACTCATATTTAATGTATCATATTCTTATTATAATATTTAGCATGCTGCAATTTAGTCCGCTGAATCTTACTTCCTTTAGAAACTTCAGGTACATCTCTCAGTCGCTGTTGGCACCGCGCTCATCGAGAGTAGAGAAGATCGGATCAGGGGACGATGGTACGGTGTTTGCTCTGCTATTCGACATGCACGAGTCAGGCGACATTAGTAGATCCTTCGTGTGCGTCAGGCCGGACGCATGCTCGTCGCCCTTGTACAATGTGCTAATCACTGCCTATTACCCGATAGTAGAGCTAGGGTTTTGGACCTGTACAATCTGCAGTTCCTCCACACTGGGAGCTGGGAGGTGTCGGGCATCATTTGGAGGAAAAAACATTCCTTTATGTTCTGCAGTGAACCATCTCATATTACTGACCTGCATTACTCAATATGCATCAATCGCGGGGAAGAATCCTATGATCGAGCCTATTCGGAGAACAGGGCAAACTGATCATGCGCCAAGGTTTTTTGAGATGGAACAAGAACTTATTATCTCTGTACTGCTATTGAATTTCAAGCAGGAAAGCTACTGAATCTCTCAAATATTTTGTCATTACTATTACTAAAGCATTTTGTGGAACTAATACTGATGTACTGGTACTTGTTTTTCTTTTGAAACATGGCCGTGTCACAATCTAGATGAGACTTGGGCATTTTGGGTTGCATACGGGGGTCACACATGCATTGATGTGAGAAGAAGGTACTCAAAGCATACTTGATCTTCAGTTTTGCTTGCTCCAATGATCGAGTATGTTTGGTGAAAAGGACAAATTGATCGCGCGACAAGGTTTTTAGAGCTGAAACAAAAACTGGTTCTCTCTGTACTGCTATTGTATTTTATTGTATGTATTGCTGAATTGGTCACTTTTGAAATGCTGCTAAATTGGTCAAGTGCTCATTAATATGAACTTCGAATATGTTGATAATTTTTCTACCTTATTCTGTACTACTAAATTTTGACATGAATAGCTGCCAAAAAGAATTATCGCTTTCCCCCTCCCTCTATGAGGTCTTTGTTTCGAATCCGGCCGAGCACATCACAATGCAATTTTTATTAACCAGGAGAAGAAATCTAGTAGCTCATTCGGCCCCTCTTTAGCCCAGAATATTTTTATTCGGTCTTTTTAGGGTCAGGGGACTGCTAACCACAGCCCAATGAAATTTGAGAAAGGACCCCATGGAGCATAGCCGAAAACATATTAATTCGGCCTTTTAGGGGCCAGGGGACTGTTGAGCACAACCCACTAAAATTTCAGAATGAAGCGAATTGAGCCTGCCCTACGGAGTATAACCTACGTAGAGCAGCCTATGTAAAAAAGTCATACTCTTTTTAATTCGGCCTTTTGGGCATTACCCCCACCTTTCAAAATAAATAAAAAACTCTGCATACCCATGTTTTTAAGAAAATACTCCATTATGTGGCATTTTATAAATTGAGATGCCAGGAGCGCTGCCCTTTTATATTTTAAAACAGATAAACATAGACACCCAAAATATTTTTAAGAAGACTAATACATAAATTGTAGTACTAATAAAAGTTTAGTGATATTTATTCTATAAATATCTTTGTTGTAGTGGCAACACACTTAGTTTATATTTATTTGAGTTGAAGGTCTTTTGTTCGAAGCGTATCTTGGATTTACATTTTTTTCTTCTATCAATATCGCATTACAGAGAGGCTGACATCACGGACCCACCAGCATGCAGCGTTCCTGGAGTTTGTTTTGAGGGTCGGTTTGAAACAAAAGTTTAAATACTTGTACAGAGAGGCTTGCATCAAGGACCCACCAAATAGAACATACAAGGCTGCATCAGGGACCCACAAGCCAGAACATGCCAGAGAGGCTGACATAAGGGCCCCAGCAGTAAGACCATACACGGCTGCCACGGTGAAAACAGCGGACGCAGCCGAAAAAAATTCCATCATACACACGTTGCACTTACAGAGAAGTTGACATGTCAGACCCAGCTGGCCCAAGCATAGCCCATGAAATTAGCCTATCAGCCCCAAGCATAACCCAATACCTTCTAATTCGGTCTTTTCGTGGTCTTGTGGCCACCGACCGTAGCCCATTCAATTTAGGAGTGAGCCCATGGAATATAAGCCATGACGAATAGGGCATCCGCCCCGAGTTAGCCCAGAATCTTTTTAATTCGGCCTTCCTGAGCATTTTTTGTACTCTAACGCTGACATCTGGGACCCGAAAAAATAGTCCAACATGCACACATTTCTTTCAAATAGAGGCTGTCATCTGGGACCCAGCATAGACACATTTCCTGCACAGAGGTGGTTGACATCTGGGACCCAGCAAGTTCCCAAGGTCAAAACAGCGGACATGGCCAAAAAAAAGTCCATCATACACACGTTTCATTTACAGAGAGGCTGATATGTGGGACCCAGCAGCGCGACCTTATACAAATGCTGCATCGAGCAACATAGCCAGTTCGAAACAGGGAGGCGCGAGCAAGAAAAAAGTTCATCATCTACACGTTTCTTTTAATGAGAGGCTGAAATGGGGGACCCAGCAGTTTGAGCAAATGGCAGATTCATCGAGCAACGCTATCTAGTTCAGAACAGGGTAGCGCTACAGAAGAAAAAAACTCCATCGTACCCACGATTCTTCTAATGTGAGGCTGACATGTCGGGTCCACCAGCCTGTATAAACGGCTGAAGCAGCAAGCAACGCTATCAAGTTTGGAACACGAAGGAGGGGGTAAAAAATCCATCATACATACATTTCTTCTAATGAGAGGATGACATGTGGGCCCAGCATCGCGATTAAACGGTAGATGCATCGAACAACGCTATCAAGTTCGGAACAGGGTAGCGTGAGCGAAGGAAAAAAATCCATCATACACATGTTTCTTCTAATGAGAGGATGACATGTGGGGCTCAGGAGGTTGGTTAAACGGTAGATGTGTTGAGCAGCGCTATCAACTCGGAATGGGGTAGCGCTAGCGAAGGAAAAAAATTCATCATACACAAGTTCTTCTAATGAGAGGATGACATGTGGGTCCCAGGAGGTTGATTAGACGTTAGATGCATCGAGCAGCGCTATCAACTTCAGAACAGGGTAGCATGAGCGAAGGGAAAAAAATCATCATACACACGATCCTTCTAATGAGAGGCTGACATGTGGGACCTAGCAGCCTTACTAAACAGCAGACGCCTCGAGCTAGTTATCAAGTTCAAATCAAGGAGGCGCGACCGAAAAGTATGGTCCGCTAGAGACACTAACGTCCGGGACCCACACGCCTCAAAATACTTCGGGGAGTCAACATCGCGCGAGGAAACGAAAATCTCGCTTCGGCCATGCTCCAACCGAGCTTCCTCCATGTTTTTAGCAGATCCGTCATAGTAGAGGGTTGCGAAACCGAAAAAAAAGTTTTCCATCGGCCACGGCTGAGCCGAGAATTTCATCGCGAAAGACGCCCTTCTACAACGACTGTCGGGCCAATTTGTTGCGGAAGGAAACTTTTCTAGTAGTGAGACCTAGATCTACAACTCCACCAATCCATCTCTCCTCTATGTGAGGAGAACATCTTGGGGTTACTTTTTTGGGTTTCCACTTGTGTTTCCTCTCTTATTCACTGATGAGTGCATATATGCATCATGTTTTATATTATAATTTTACATTGTAGATGTAGGATCTTGGTGTTTTATGATGCTCGCGCACACATTTTATGTATGTTTTCACCAGGATCAGGACAGATGATGGATACAATGGACACAATTCTTGGAGCAGTTATACTAGGGAGAAAAGGAGCCAAAAACAACGTAAATCGCTTATTTGGGAGATATCAATAATACCAGAAGAAAACCCGAAGCGAACAAGGCGTATAGACGGTTTAACGACCAACTATATGGCAGGAATAAATTTTTCGGTCATATAGTTCCCGCCATATAGTTGGCGCCGCCACCGCCTCCTCAAATAGTTTCACCCCATGCAACTGGATCAGAGAGACGACATACAGAACACCCAGAAATCACTGAAACCTCACCTCCTGAAGGCATCTAGAGGGGGAACTCATCCACCGGGGATCCATCTTCGCCCTGCACAGATCTGGGAGGCTAAGGCATCGATCTTCATCATCAATCGTTGCATCACCACCATCTCCATCCATCCCATCTACATCTTGTCTAGATCTTGTTATAATTCCCGTACTCGTTGTGGATTTATACAAGTACTATTCATCTATGATAGATTACATTGTTATTGCCATGATGTTGATTGCCTCCATGTCTGAGTAGATCATTAGTTCTTGGTGACGAGGGGTAACCTCGGCAATGCCCATGATGATGGACTTAGGGTTTCGCGGAAAAGAGAACGCTGAGGATTTCGTCGGATGTCAGGAAAACAATGGAGTCAAAGTCGCCTGAATATTTGGGAATCCCACTATTACAAGATGTCTGGGAGTGTTCGGTACCCTCGCTTGGGCTTCTCCCGTCCTATATATAATAGGACGGGTCACAAAGTTATATGCGGATAGGTTTCATACACGTGTAATTACAATACCAACACAATGTCGGTTCATAGTCTCTTTCCTAATACAATAAAAGTCTTTGTCGGTTGCTTCCTTGGGCTTGTCATCTGAAATCTTCGTGGGCTGGAAGCCCTTTACCCAGTATAGGGTAGTAAATCATAAGCATCCGAGTATTCATACCTATGTCAGTAGCCCCCGAGACTCTACTTGAACTGTAGTTTCAGGTTGAGTCTCAAAGTTTCTTTTTCCTTCTTTTCGTTTATGTTTTATTTCTTTATTATTTATTTTTCATAGGGATTTGGTACAATGAGTCTGATGCTTCCAAAGGACTGGGAATAAGTTAATTGCTCCCGGGAAAAAACAAAGTTGTCCTACATCGAATTCAAGTCCCTAGGCCTAAACTCAGAATTTACTACTAGCGTAATTCAGTTCGGGTCGCTGAGGTCTTACCGAATACTGAATCCCAGTTTCTATTTTATCGGGTACCCAACCCGTCCATCGGGATTTTTCATCGTATCATCGATACAGACATTTTGCTGGCAGAGCGCATTCTTGTGCGATTACCAGGCCACACAGGATGAATCCTGGGGTCTTACCTTCATGTTTCTAAACACGACATTTAGATTTTTGCCACGTTTGAGCACGATCCGAGATTTTTGGCTTTTTTGGCGGTTGGCTTGCTGCCAATATTTCTGATTTATCATATAGTTTTAATGCTTTATACTAGCTCCCAATGGGAGTAATCTTTCTTTTGAGGATACCTCTTTGAGGATATATATTGATGTAAAACTCAAAGGTATTTTCAATCATGAATATTTTTGTTTTATAGGCAATTGAATTTCTATCGGGTGTGCGCTAGCACTCCCAATGAGAGTAGCCCCCGAGGCTATGTTCGGATGCCTGTATCTGGACATGGCTCATAGTTGTTGTTAGCTTGACGGAAAACATAGATCTTTTCAATAATAATAAGGACCTCAAGGTACGAAAAACTTATCTCTTTATACATAAGGCGAAAAATCGATGATACATTATTCTTTTGGCAGATGGCCTCTAGTTGTTGGCATGGATATTCTGGCTTAAGAAGCTGAACTATAACTCTTATCGTATTGTAAGTAATCTTATGCGTAAAAGCACCGTAGCTATGCTACGTTCCATGGATTTGAGTAATTTACTCTTGTCTTCTTGTCTTGTAGTCAATATGCTCCTCTAGGAATAACTTATGTGACGATGTATGGTCCTTCCCATGTCGATTCTAACTTCTTGTGGCCATCTTGCTTGAGGCGAAGAACTAGGTCCCCTACTCCGAAGGACCTAGGCCGCAATCTTCTGCTGTGGTAATTGCACAAGTTTTTCTGGTACATAGTTGCTCTCTGTAAGGCTTCATCTCAAGCTTCATCTAGTTCATCCACATCATCTTCAAGTCCTTATCTTGATTCCTCTTCATCATACGCAGCTACTCTTAGGGATTCATGTGACACCTCGACAGGAAGCACAGCTTCTGCGCCGTGGACCAAGAAGAAAGGTGTCTCTTGTGTCAAATTATTTGAAGTTGTACATAAACTCCATAAGATAGATGGTAATTCATCAACCCATGATCCTTTTGCTCTGTCAAGCGGTTCTAGTAGTCTTTTCTTGAGTCCCACGGTAACTAATCCATTAGCTTTTTCTACCTGTCCATTTGTTTGCGGGTGAGCTACCGAGGCGTAGCTTACTTTGATACCCATCTCCTGGCAGTACTCCTTGAACTCATTGGAAGTGAAGTTGGTGCCATTGTCCGTGATAATGTTGTTCGGTACGCCGAACCGAAATACTATGGACTTAATAAAGTTCACAACCGAAGTTCCATCTTGGGTGGTGACAGGCATTGCTTCGATCCATTTAGTAAATTTGACGACTTCTACTAGCAGAAAGATGTGTCCTCCTGGCGATGATTTGTGAAGTTTTCCCACCATATCGAGTCCCCACTGAGCAAAAGGCCAATCCAAAGGTATAGGATTTAACTCAGCGGTGGGTGCTCCAGGCTTTGTTGCGAATCGTTGGCATGCTTCACATGTTCTAACGATATCTTTTGCATCTTGAACTGCAGTGAGCCAGTAAAACCCTGCCTTGAATGCTTTGGCAGCAATTGCTCGGCTACTAGCATGGTGACCACAAACTCCTTCATGTATATCTTTGAGTATGATTTTTCCTTCTTCGGGTGTTACGCAACGCTACAACACGACCGAAATACTCCTCTTATACAGCTCCCCTTTGATTATTCTGAAGGCCTACGAACTTCAGGTGATTCGTCGGGCTTCTATCACATCTATGGGTAGTTATCCCTTAGTAATATATGCTATATACGGTTGCATCCAGGTAGGCTCGATTAGCATGACCTCTCCAATTTCCTGCTCTTCTTCTTTGATGGCCTCTTCTATACTCTTGGTTTCTGATGGAGCCCCCAAGTCTTTTTGCGGATGTTTCTTTTTCCCTGTTTTTGGTGCTACAATCTCGGAGACTCTTTTTGCTTTGATTGATCGCTCCGTTATTTCTTCCCAAAAAATTCCTGGTGGTATTGGTAAGCACAAGGATCCAATGTTTGCTAGGTTGTCGGTTTCTTCATTGTTTACTCTCCCTATGTGCAAAACTTCGCACCCATCAAATTGAGCTTCCGTAACACCATATAGATCGCGGTAAGCAGTCATATTTTTGCTAATGGCGTCGCACTTGTTCATTGCTTGTTGTGCCACAAGATTGGAATCTCCAAAGATTTTGAGGCGAGTTGCACAACAAGCTTTGGCCATTCGCATGCCGTGCAACAAAGCCTCGTATTCAGCTTCGTTCTTGGATGCATTTGCAAAGCTCATCCGAAGTATATAGCGCATTTTGTCACCTTGTGGTGATACTAGTATGAGTCCTACTCCTGCTCCTTCCGTTCTTTTTGATCCATCAAAGTACATTATCTAGGCACTAGAAAGGTCTGGTGGACCCACACATTGCAACTCTGTCCATTCTGTGATGAAATCCGGCAGAACTTGCGACTTGATTGCTTTGCACTTCTCATATGTGATATCTCGAGGGGATAATTCGATGCCCCACAGAGAGACATGCCCAGTTGCTTCTGGATTGTTGAGGATGCTTGACAAAGGTGCTTCATTGACCACCATGATTGGATGTTCCGAAAAGAAATGGTGTAGTTTGCGTGCTGTCATAAATACCCCATATGCTAGTTTTTGGTAATGTGGGTACCTTTGTTTTGATGGCGATAAGACCTCTCTCAGGAAGTAGACTAGCCACTGTAGACCATGAGTTTTTCCTTCTTCGGGTCGCTCCACGACCAAGACCGTGCTGACCACCTGATTTGTGGTAGCGATATAAAGAAGTAAAGGCTCTTTCTCTTTTGGCGACACGACAACAGGAGATGTCGAAAGTGTCCCTTTGAGATCTTAAAAGGCGCGCTGAGCTTCTTCCGTCCATTCGAATTTTTTTGATTTCCTCATGAGGGCGTAAAATGGCAACACTTTTTCTCCTAACCTTACGATGAAACGACTGAGTGCCGCTACTCGCCCTGCCAACTGTTGTACACCACGTAGATTTGTTGTCTTATTCATAGTTAGGATTGCTTGTATTTTCTCGAGATTAGCTTCAATTCCTTTGGTTGATACCAAATATCTGAGGAGTTGCCTTGCTGGGACTCCAAAGGAACATTTTTTCGGGTTTAGTTTGAAGCTAAACTTGTCGAGGTTTTTGAATGTTTCTTCGAGGTCCTTGATGAGCGCAGATGCTTGTCTTGTTGTAACTATAACGTCATGGATATATACTTGTACGTTTGTGCCTATTTGGCTTCCCAAGCACTTCTGCATCATCCACTGATATGTTGCTCCAGCATTCTTGAGGCCAAAAGGCATTGTTGTGTAGCAGAATACACCATAGGGCATGATAAATGTTGTTTTCTCCTGATCTTCTTCCTTCATCCTAATCTGGTGGTATCCAGAGTAAGCATCCAAGAAAGAAAGACATTCACATCCCACGGTTGCATCGATTATTTGGTCGATTCGCGACAATGGGAAGTGATCTTTTGGACAATGTTTGTTCAGTGTAGTAAAGTTGATGCACATCCGAAGTTCTGTAGTATTTTTCTTTGGAACACATATTGGATTTGTGACCCACTCAGCTTTTGTTAGTTCTTTGATAAAATTGGCATCAGTAAGGTAATGGAGCTCTTTTCCAATGGCTTTACGCTTTGGTTATGCAAAGCAATGAAGCGGTTCCTTTACTGGCTTCACCTTTGGATCCAAATTTAATGCGTGCTCAGCGAGTTCCCTAGGAATTCCCGGCATGTCAGGTAGCCATGCGAAAATCTCCCAGTGCTCATGGAGGAACTCGATGAGCACGCTTTCCTATGCGGGATCAAGATTGGAAGCCACAAATGTTGTTTTCGTCGGGTCGCCGGGGTGGATCTGTACTTCTTTTGTATCCTTTGCGGTGTCAAAAGCCTAATCAGGATTGACACTCGCTACTTCCAGTGGTTCTGCAGTTGCCAAAGTTTTGAGTTGTTCAAACTCTGTTGCCATCCGAAAGATTCAGAAATTTTGTTGAACTCCCTGTCGCAATTGTTGGCACGTGTGAAACTTCCTTTTACCGTGATGATTCCCTTTAGTGCTGGCATTTTCATGACTAAGTACACATAATTCGGTACTGCCATAAACCGTGCGAAAGCTGGTCATCCCAGGATCGCATGATATTATGATGGACAGTCCATGACTTCGAAATCGAGTTTTTGTCGCCTGAAATTTACTTTGGAAGCAAAAACGATGTCAAGAAATACTTCGCCTAAAGGAATTTCGGCTTTGCCTAGTACTATTCCGTGAAAAGTTGTTTATGTTGGCGCGACATTGTCCAGGGGGTAGCCCATTGTTCGTAACGTTTTTGTGTAGATGAAATTTATGCTGCTTCCTGTGTCCATGAATACTTTGCTCATATCGAACCCGCCGATTTGTGCTTCGAATATCAAGGCTGACTGACCTGGTCATGGGACCCGAAGCGGGTGATCAACTCTGCTGAATTGATTTATTGCTCGGACCAATGGAGATATTCGGGTGTGGTTGATGTTGTTGTTTCCGCCATATTGATTTGTCTTGTGATGAGCTTCTGGGTTCTGTTGGATGGATACTCCTTCTGAATCATTGACATTGCCCCTTTTGACCTAGGGTATTCACCGTTTTGATCATTTGTGTTTTGTGGTGGCACTACTGGTGATGGTGGTGGTGGTGCGTTGATGGCTAATGTGTCAGGTGTAGATGTGTATCCTCGATTTGCCGCTTCAGTTGCTTTTGCATTACATAGCTCCTGCATCTTCAAGAATGTTCGGCAGTCTTTCATGAGATGGTTAGATTGTCGCCTGCCTACTGAGTCGACGTAAAAATGCATATTACAGGGTCCTTCTAGCATTTGCATCACGGACATGGGTGGATCTCGTGCTCTTGGCTGATACTGTTGTGCTGACTGGCTTCCTCTGATGTCGTCCCTGTTCTGGCAGTACCCATTGTTGTATTCATTGCTTCTATTATTACCTTCACCCAAAAACCTGTTGCGACATAACTTGGTCCCGTATTTCCATCATTGTTCCTTCTTCTTCTGTCATTGCCGCGTTTATCCCTGTCTTCCTCGGGTGATCGCGTACGCTTGTTATGCAGTGCATCTTGTCCATCAGCCCAGCGATTTGCTATTTCCATTAGCTGTGAGATTGTTTTGGGTTTAACCCGTCCTAGTTCTTCTATGAATTCTCGGCGACGGAGGCTATCATTGAAGGCATCGATGCCCCTTTCGTTGGATATGGACTCAGCCGAGTTTTTTATGATATTCCATCATTGGATGAATGCTCTTATTGATTCCCCAGACTTTTGTTTACATCCTCGTAACTGCTCCAAGGATGCAGGTCGTTTAAATTTGGATTGGAAGTGTCGGATGAATTTATCTTCTAGGTCGTTCCAACTGCCGATGGAATCCTCGGGTAGCTGCCTGAGCCATGATCTTGCGGCGCCAGTGAGGTGCAGTTGTAAGCTTTGCATTGCAGTAGCTATGGAGCCGCCTTGCAACTTGACAGTGGCCAAATAGTCTGCTAATCATGCTTCGGGTTCCTGGAGTCCATCGTACTTGTGGCGGTCATGCGGAAGTTTGAAGTCCTTGGGTACTGAGGTTTTGCGAATCCTCTGAGTGAAACAGCTGGCCCCACATAGTTCGTAATCGTCTTTGTTGTGTCCACCGTGGTGTCGTCGGCTGCGGTTTTCCTCTCTTGATCCATCATTCCTGTGTTGCGTGTTATCGTTTCTTGTGCTGCTTCGCGGCTCGGGTGTGATGCCTACGCATGCTTCTATTCTTGTAGACAGTGTTGGGCCTCCAAGTGTAGAGGTTTGTAGAATAGAAGCAAATTTCCCTTAAGTGGATCACCTAAGGTTTATCGAACTCAGGGAGGAAGTGGTCAAAGGTATCCCTCTCAAGCAACCCTGCAATCAAGATACAAGAAGTCTGTTATGTCCCCAACACACCCAATACACTTGTCAGGTGTATAGGTGCACTAGTTCAAAGAAGAGATAGTGAAATACAAGTAATATGGATGATTATAAGTGGTAATTACAATCTGAAATAAGAGTGGCAGCAAGAAAACATGTAACAGAACTGATTGTAAACGATGTTTCAATGCTTAGAAACAAGGCCTAGGGATCATACTTTCACTAGTGGACACTCTCATATAAATATCTTCTCTTCATGATGCTACCCTGAACTACTCTCCAGTTGGACGATGTAGGGCTATAACAGCACACCTTAAAGCTCGCATTCCCCATCTAGATAACCCCTCACTGTCACCTTGAGCACTAGATAGTTCCAACAAACACCACAATCTCATAGAGACATCCAACTCAAATTGTACTCATGATAAGTAGTTCTATAACCTTAGCCAAAGTGCCACACGGTGTACACACTGTCAACTTCACACACATGGGGATAAGCAGAGATTAATTAAAGCACTTGAGTAGCAGAATAGATCTATAGATTACAAAGCGCATGATCTCAATAAGATCACGCATAGAGAGAGAGATGAACACATAGCTACTTGTAGAGCCCTTAGCCTCGAGAGAGAACTACTCCCTCCTCATCATGGGAGTTAGCAACAGTGATGGAGATGGCGGTGGAGTCGATGGAGATGGATCTGGGGGCACTTCCCCATCCCGGCAGGGTGCCGAAACAGAGACTTTTGTCCCCCGAATCTCCTCTTCGATGGCGGCGGAGCTGTGGAACTTTTCATGGAATTCTGATCTGGTACTTAGGGTTTTTGTCCCGGGGGAATATATAGGTGAAGAGGCGATGCCAGAGGTGGGCCAGGGTGGCCACACCACCTGGTGGTGTGGCCAGGGGTGACCTGCGCCACCCTAGGGTGTGCCTACCTCCTGGCTCCCCTCTATCTCCTCTTTGGACTCCATGTCGTGTCGGGAAAAATAGGAACTTCGGCTTTTGTTTTGTCCAATTCCAAGAATATTTATTTTCTAGCTTTTCTGAAACCAAAAACAGCAGAAAATAGGCAACTGGCACTGCGGCATCTTGTTAATAGGTTAGTTCCAGAAAATGCATAAAAATACCTCAAAGTATGAACCAAACATAAGAAAGTTGATATAAAACAAGCATGGATCATCAAAAATTATAGATACATTTATGACATATCAGGGTGCTACGAGATGTGCCTGGTGTGGCGATCATGATCATCGGGTGTGCCCCACTTGCCGAGGACTGCTGTGATGGCGTGGGCATCTATCAGGCTGTCGCATGGTCCCTTGCTCTGCTTCTGCGAGGGTGGCTCCCACCGTGCCAAGGTTCATCAGGGCGGAGCGGTGGAGGGACACACGGGGATCATCGGATGCGGGCTGAGTTGTGAGTAGATACGTTTGTGCGGCCACAATGGTTGCTTGGGCCATTTTTGCCTTGATGTTTCCTGCTTGATCGATCGACATGAACGATAGATCTAGATCACGGATGAGTCCGCCTCTCTCTGTTTCAGGGATGTTCACTAATCGAGATGTTCTCCTTCCTGGTGGTGCTCCTTGATGGGGATATGCCGAAGGGGGTATGCCTAGCAGGACGTTCCGATTGGGTCAAAGGCTTAGCGAGTGGGCCTGCAGGACGGCGACTGGAATGTGACTGAGGAGAAGGCCTGGCGATTGGAGACTGGAGGCCCAGAAGCGTACTCGAAGCCTAGTCGGATTAGGTTAAAGCCTCTGAATCCATATATTTTTTGGTTGTAAACTATAAACCCTAGCGAGGTGACTCCTATATAAACCTCCCTAGGGTACTCTAAAGGACTTACGTTCCATCATACACCCCCTCGAGCGACTCGCTGCTTAGACACCGAGCTCGCCAGCCCTGTAACTCGCTCTCTATCAATCTAATCTAGAAGGAGTAGGTCTTTACCCTCTAGGGGGGCCGAACCTGGGTAAACCCATGTGCATCCCCCCCCATCTCGCATCGAAAATGGCCGCCAGCTCTTGCCCCCGATTCTATCAATCACTGCCTACTACAGCGACTGCCGTGGCCATTTCCACGACAGTGGCACCCACCGTGGGGCCTGGCCGGACTGGCCTGAGTTCTGCGGCGAGACCCTACTCGCAAATCGACCGGCCGATCGCCACCGGCCGCATGATTGCCATCGGCGGGATCTTACAGATCCTGCCTAGCAGCTACATCCCGGCGTCGCGCCCGGTGACCCACAGCGTGATAATGCCGGTTGGCTCCATCAACCTGTTCGTCGGCTTCACCGGTGCAGTTGATCCGGCAGCGACGGCGATCGTCGGTGGATCACCACCATGCCACGATCTGCTCTCGGAGGAGCAGGTCTGATCCATCAGGAGCCTCGCCTCTGAGTACGATTCAGCTACCAGCAACGTGGCCGAGACCAATGCCACCGTGGACGACGCGGCCCTACTCGATGACACCGACTCCGCGACCCCTGCCTTGGTCAACGGATCCATCACCGCGGCATCATGGGAGGACTCAATCACGCGGGTCTCCAACCCTGAGGATTTTGAGGACTCCTCAATCCTTGGGATCTTCGATTCCGACTCAGGCTCGGAGTCCCCCGAGGACTTCCGCGCCAGATCCAATCACTTCAACGCGATCTACATGGCGGGCAGCACGGTCGCCCTGCCAGATCCATTCTCCACACCCTCCAACCGCGATGGCCACGGAGGTGGAGGAAGCCTGCCAGCGACTAGAGGAGGCGACGTGCAAGGAGATAGCCGAGCGCGAGAAATTCTGCCTCGAGCGGGCAACGGCGCAGGAGCTGTCGCTCTACCACCAGCGCCGCATCAGGACCCGCCTGAACTCCAACGTCCAAGGCCGCGTCCTAAACTTCAACGATGAGAGCGACCCTGCACGCGTGGCCGAGCGCGAGTATTGCGAGAACACACCACCAGGCGGCAGCAATCGACCACCACCCCGTGCACCGGCGAATAGGTCCCCGCCACCACCCATTGGTGGCGCGCCCCCGCCGGACCAGCCACGGATCATAATCTCGCCGCAGGCCAGCGACGCCAATGGACTCCCACTGTACTCCACCCAGATGGACAATTTCGTCGTGACCGACGCTGCAGTCACCAACCCCAATGTCCAGGGAGAAGGCGTGTTGCAGATCCAGTACGCCAAGGCCCTACTCGCCAGGGCCATCGAGCAGCAAGCCGCGGGAGTCGACCCGCGGGGGCGGATGTATTCTCGCTCCTCGGCAAGCAGGGCGTCCTCAAGCGGTCACCCAACCGTCACCAACGCCGTAAACTTCCCACCACCGCAGCCCCTGGCAACCCAGCCACGCGCCGCCAACCCCACGCTCTCCACCAACGAGCCGCGATTGGTGAACAACACGGTCGCTGCCAACTGGCAACCCATCGATGCCCGAACACACATCATCAACAACCAGGCTTGGCGGGTGCGCTAGCCCAACGACTTGAGGAACACCCTCACCAACTACGGCGACCCCGAACCCAGGGGCTCGCTTAGCCGAGTCGACCCCTAGTGTTTCAGACCTATGATCCGAGGCGAGTAGTACCCTGCCAAGTTCAAGGCGCCCAAGGAGATCAAAAAGTATGATCCAACGTACGACCCAGCGGTCTGGCTAGACACATACCTCATGGCGATGGGAATTGCCGGCCACACCGACCTACTTGCCGCCCGCTACCTCCCCCTGATGATGGAGGGCGCGACCCGGCAATGGATCAACACCCTTCCCGCCGACAACATCGACTCGTGGGAGGAGATGCGGGACGCCTTCGTTAGGCACTTTGAAGGCTCCTACACCCGCGCCACCACCATCGAGGACCTGGAACAATGCATCCAGGGACAACATCGGGAAGGAATTCCCCCTGCAGAAATCTGTCTGCCGGAGAGATCTTTCTCTCTCGGTGTTTTCCGCCCCGCAGAGGCGGCGGAATCTTTATGTGGTCGCTCCCCGAGTCTTAGGGTTTCGGGACGATAATATACGCCAAAGGGGAGAGGCTGGAGTGGGCCAGGGTGGCCACACCACCTCCTGGTGCGGCCTAGGGCTGCCCGCGCCAGGGGGTGGTGTGGGCCCCCTATGGCCCATCTCCACTCCGTCTTCTGGCATCCTTAGTCTTCTAGAAAAATAGGATTTTCCGTATATTTTCCTGGATTTTCTGATCTTCGCGAATTTTGTCTCCAAACAGCACCTTTTCCATCAGAATCCTGACTGCAGCGGTCCATGCTCTGAAAGTCATCAACCATGCAAAAACATATGAAATAACATAAGTATCACCTCTCAATACGAAATATATCAATGAATAATAGTGAATTAAGACATAGAATAGTGATGCAAAATGGACGTATCAGCCATTTGCCATATGGGGCATGGACATGGTCGGCCCATTCAAGAAGGCCTCATCCGGCTTCACCCACCTCCTGGTCGCGGTCGACAAATTCACCAAATGGGTCGAAGCCAAGCCGATCAAAAAGTGCGACGGCAAGACGGCCACCAAGTTCCTCCGTGAGCTCATCTACCGGTAAGGCTACCCACACAGCATCATAACAGACAACGGCACCAACTTCGCCAAGGGCGCCATGGCGGAATTCTGCGAGGAGCACGGCATACAACTCGACCTCGCCTCAGTCGCCCACCCGGAGTCAAACGGCCAAGTAGAACGCGCTAATCAAAGCGTCCTCCACGGACTCAAGCCACGACTCCAAGTGCCCCTCGAGCGAACCCCAGGATGCTGGGTTGAAGAGCTCCCCTCCGTAATATGGGGGATCCGAACCTTCGTCAACCGCTCCACGGGGTTCACGCCCTTCTTCATGGTATACGGCACCGAAGCTGTAATGCCGACGGACCTGGAGCACGACTCACCTCGAGTCGCCAACTACGTTGAGGTGACAAATGAGACCGCACGCCAAGACTGCATCGACCAGCTCGACGAGGCACACGACCTGGTCTGCTCCCGCACCGCCATCTACCAGCAGGGACTCCACCGCTACCATAGCCGCCGAGTCCGGACCCGCACCTTCTAGGAGGGAGACTTGGTCCTACGATTGGCCTAGGACAAGAAAGGCATGCACAAGCTCTCCCCTCCATGGGAGGGACCATTCGCCATAGGCCGCGTCCTCGGCAAAGACACCTACTACCTCATCGACACACGAGGCGATGGCCAACTTGAGGTCGGGAGGCCATGGAATGTAAACCTTCTCTGAAAGTTCTATACATAGAACTCAAACTTGTACCCAGACGATATAAAATGAAATTCATTCGGATCGCACAAATTGTGTTCACTCGCCATACTCTTGTGCCACTCGCACTCGTACATTAAGCAATACGCTACCTACGGAAGTCAACCCTTGGTCGAGCGACCGGCACGGCTAAGTAGTGCGACCCAAGGGCACCGAAGACATTCGGGCCTTGTGTTGTCCACCAACAAGCCAACCCGGAGCCACCATCGGAGTCGCCCCGCTCGACTGGCCCACCGGGCCAAGACGACCAATGTTCGCTTCCCACAGCGACATATCCTCCCCATCCTCGAGCAAAGCGACTCGAACGGTTAAGTACCATGCACGGGGATTTCGCAAACAGAAACCCTCACGCGGCTCGGGAACACACCAAGTAAGAGAGTTGCCTTGGACTTGCCACGCGACTGGCTCTCCGAGCTAGGGGAAGAGACGCGTTACAAACAACGCACACACAACCCATAGTGGGCATACGCTCGGGGACTCACCTAAAACAACCCCACTCGCACTCGGGGACTCGCCCCTTTATGTTGTGAGGGACAAACAACACAAAAATCGAAATCAAACACACATGTATACAAACGAGTTATACCCCACTAAAGGGCGGACGCGCTCGGGGACTCGCTCAAACAAATAGTTAAACACACCAAACAATTAAGATTGCATTGCGAGTCGATTGACTCCTCTTACTCCCATACAAAATATTGTTCATATTACAAAAAATCGACACTTGGCATATCTTACACATTGCCCAGGAAACCTATCTATTTCGCAAGCCCTGATGAAGAAGCATCTCCACCACCCTTGACACGGACGAATGGTTGCCATGGGTTTGTCGGGTAGGTCGTTAGCGACTTTCATAGCACCAACCGGAAGGGCTGCTCCGACTTCCGGTCGCGATGTTCCGGCTCGGGGTCGCCCGGCGCCACCACTGTCTCCTGGTATGGCAGCAGGTCTCCCATCGCCAGCACCAGATCAGCAAAGGGGGCAGCCTTGGCGGTCAGCTTCAACACCTCCGACATCTCCACCGCGCCAGTCGCTGAAGGGTACCCGCTGGTGATGTCACCGAGGTCGAAGTCGTCGGGAAAGTGCGCGAGCCCCAGGCTCAATGCTGTGGTGGCCCCGCGCCTGAAAGCTGAACGCGCCATCCACTCCACGACGCCGGGTACCTCCTCCAGGTAGCACCACACTTCAGTCAGTCCCCCAGGTATAACCTCGGTGGGAGACATTCCCTGGAGAACCGCCTGGACGCACAACGCCAAGGCAGCGGCCGCATTCACCACCGCGGTCACACACTGTGAAGCATTGAAGGTTTGCACCACCGGATCATTTTGACCTATTACAGCTGCAACATCAGACGTCGGCGCCACCACGACTTCACCCACTCGGGGACTCTTCGCACATATCAAAAGGAGAGCAATGACTCACCAAGGAGCTTCCGGCAGTGTTCGGTGACGTGCTTCTCTAAGGCAGCGAGATTGCCGTGCAGCCCAAGGATGATGGAGTCCGCAGCCTTCTGCTCCTCCTCAGCCACGGCGACTGTGGCTTTAGCCCTATCTTCAGAGGAGTTCACGGCCGCTTTTGCCTCCTCCAACTCCTTTACAAGCGAGTCGATATGCCCATTCGCCATGTTCAGCTCGGCAGCTGGAACATACCCTTCCCGGGCTTTTGCAATGGCGGCCGAAAGACCATCTACATGGAACAGAAACAACAGTCAGAGCTCCGTCAACATTAGCAGCTCGCAATCGCCAACTGAAACAAGTACTCACCGGCAGCCTCCTGAAGTCGCCGGTTTGCCTCCTGCGCCACGCGCAGATCATGCTCCAAACGCTCTTTTGCGGCCTGCCGGTTAGCTGACTCCCTTTGCAAGCCCTACAAGCAGAACGAAAAATAAGCAACTGCGAAAACACAAATTCAGTGTCCAGCCGCTGAAATTCAATGACTAGACACTCGGGGACTAGCGACTAGAAGAAACTCAGTGCCTAGCCACTGAAATTTAGCGACTAGACACTCGGGGACTGACGACTAGAAGAAACTCAGTGCCTACCCGCTAAAATTCAGGGACTAGACACTCAGGGACTGGACGTACCTGAATGGTAGCGCCAAGCATATTGCGAAGTTCTCTGGCGTCCGTCGTAGGGACCATGAAGGAGGTACGCCCATGACGTGACCCGACGTCCTCATCGACGATTTCTGGCATCTGTGGAGATTGGGTTTCCGCCACGAACGGAAAACCCCTCGCCATGAAGCGCGGGAACGTCACGGACGCCCTCGCCGGGGCACTGGTTGCTGGAGCCGGTGGTGCTGCCGTTGGAGCCCCATCAGCTAGCTCCGATTGAGCGGCTGCCACCTCCTCGTCACCAGTGGTGGCATCACTCGCTCTGGTGCTATCTTGTCCTACAGCCCCGTCGGGCTCACCCTTCTGCTTCTTCGCGTATTCAGTAGGCGCGGCATCCGCAGCAGGTTTCCTCTTCCTGGGGAGATCGCCTCCCCCGTGGTGATGGCCGATGGAATTTTAGCCACCGAAGGGCGGCCTATCTTCTTAGTGCCGGATCTACAAAACCCTCCAAAGTCAGCAAAGAAATCACACAAAAGTAAGTTGAACAATTGGAAAAGAAACCTCCGAGGACTTACTTGGCGACTGGAAGAAAACGCAACCCCGTGTTGATGTGGAAGAAAACGCTTGCACGTCAGACCTTTCTCGAAGACATCCGAAGCCCACGACACCGCGGGCCTCTTCAATGATGAGGCCGCAGTCACAGGAACCTCTGGTTCAGAAGACGTTGTCGTCCCCGAAGGTCACGGCGAATTTGACGCCGCGGCCTCAGCTACCTCCTGCTCCGGCGCCATCGAAGTTGTTGGCATGATCACCGCAAGAGGAACCTCCACCGCCGCTTCGGTGCCGTCAGCCTCCGATTCCATCATCGGAACCGTGCCCTCCGGGATCTTGCTTGGGATCTTGGCCGCGTCATCATCAGATTCGTCATCCGACTCGAACACCACCGCCGACTTGGATGGTGACGTCGGCTTCTTCGCTGGCGACTTCAGCTTGCGCGCGGGCTTCGCCGGGTGGTTGTTCGCTGAGAGATCTGCTCTTGCAAGGTCTCGTCATCTTCTTCACGCTCTTCAAGACTACGGCTCGCCTCGAACTCACGCTGCTTCTGCATGCGAGTCTTGCGGGCTGCGGGCGCTGGGGGAGGAACCTCCATTTCCTCCTCTTCGTCCTTAGAAGATTCTCCTGCAGAACCCACCTCAAACTCTTGGGGGACCTTTTCATTGAGTGGAGGGAGCCAGCCTTCCAGAACCTGGAATAGCTGAGAGTGGACACAAATGAGTTTCAGACGATGCGGCTGCAAATCGCACCACAGGAATCATGACTGAAGATAAATTCGAAGAAAAGGACTTACTGTGGGGGCTTCGTTCTTCACAGACACGTATGGAGCGAGCCCGGCCGACGTGGTTGTAAATTCCGCGTCAGTGATCTTCTTCAAGGTGGTCTTATAATCTTCAGCATCCCACGACTCCTTGTTGGTCCGGGAGGGATCATTCTTCCTGCTGTACTCGTACATCCAGTGCGGCCGGGCTGCCAACGGAACCAGGCGTCGCCTGAGCCAGCAGTTATATAGGTTGATCAAGGACAGCCCTTGGTCCTTCAGCTTCTGGATCTGGTCCATCATCTTCGTGGCAGCCATCCTTTGATCATAGGGGAGCCTGTCCGTCGCCAGCCGACGGGGCTCGCTCCTCTCCGCGACGAATTCCGGCAACGCCACTTCGCCGGAGGGGGTGCACTCCTTCATGTAGAACCAACTCTTCTTCCACTCGCTCGTGGCCTTCTTTGGCAGCATGAGCTTGACGAAGTTGACCTTTGGCTTCAGCTAAAAGGTGACGCCTCCGGCCGCCAAGATTGGGCCACCGGACCCTTCGCGCCCAATGCGGCCTTGGAAAAGCTCCAGCCACAGCGGGAAGTACGGCCTGCAGCCGAGGTAGCACTCGTAGAAGGCGACGAAGATCGCCAGCTGCTCAATGCTGTGCGGGCCGAGATCTGATGGTTTGATTGCGTAATACACGCAGAACCGCCGGAAGAATAATGAATTAGGGAACCCTAAGCCCCTCTCCAAGTGGCTCGGGAAGCAGATGAACTCGCCGGCGTGCGGCTTCGGCTCGATCTCGGAAGACACGGGAATCCGCCAATTTCCTTTGCGGAGGACTCTGGCGTCCTGAAAGGACCAGAGCTACGCCGCAGTGCACTTAGATTTCCCCCACGAGCCTTTCGGAGGCGCCATCAGGAAGAAAGTCGGGATCGCTCGGTCTGGAGAATTTGGGTCGAGGGAAGACAGAAGAAATGGATGTGCGAGAATGAAGAACGTGAGGAAGGATCTGCGGGACTGACTTGTCGCTCCCCTTATAAAGGAGTGCTACCCGCTAATCTCGGGGTAGCCGTTACCCGCGGTAATTATGCTGAAGTTACCGTTGGATACCCAACGGATAGTTTGACCAAGTTGATGGTCCAACTCCTTCACTCGACTCGCCTGCAACTGTGCATGTCCATTTGCTGAAGCAGCGACTGGAAACCTGGTGGAAACTTTTCTTTGTTTCGGCAGAGTCCATTGCCGATTCGACTAGGCGTCCAAATTGGAGTCGCTTACTCCGACTGCCAAATGAACACCTAGATTTGAATCAACGAGGGCCTCGGGGACTACTAATGGGGATATGCCAAAGGGGGTATGCCTAGCAGGACGTTCCGATTGGGTCAAAGGCTAAGCGAGTGGGCCTGCAGGACAGCGATTGGAATGCGACTGAGGAGAAGGCCTGGCGATTGGAGACTGGAGGCCTAGAAGCGTACTCGAAGCCCAGTCAGATTAGGTTAAAGCCTATGAATCCATATTTTGTTCGGTTGTAAACTGTAAACCCTAGCGAGGTGACTCCTATATAAACCTCCCTAGGATACTCTAAAGGACTTATGTTCCATCATACACCCCCTCGAGCGACTCGCTGCTTAGACACCAAGCTCGCCACCCCTGTAACTCGCTCTCCATCAATATAATCTAGCAGGAGTAGGTATTTACCCTCCGGGGGGCCAAACCTAGGTAAACCCATGTGCATCCGCCCCCATCTCGCAGCACGGATGGCCGCCAGCTCTCGCCCCCGATTCTATCAATCGCTGCCTACTACAGCGACTGCTATGGCCATTTCCATGACACTCCTCCTGTTACGCTCCCTGATCCTCGGGTGGAGCTTAACTGTGCCCATCGTAAGCTGCATTCATCAGCGAATCTGTTTCTCTCGTCGAGTTGCCTTTGCATCCTAAGTAGATCTCTCTTCTTGTGATGAAGAAGATATTGATATGCTAGTAAATCCTCGTGTGAGGCGTTCGCTATCATTGGGACTACTCCTGAAATTGCTTCCCTTGCCCTTTGCCATGCCGCTGCTGGTAGACGAAGAGTTCGCCTCTCTCCTTCATGTGGCTCTCCACCTCTTCCTTGGACTATGCGGTTATCCGCCCTTTCTCCTTCGTTTCCGTGGTCCCCTTCATTGCTATGGTTTCCTGCATTATCATCTGATAAAATATCATTGGGGTCGAGGATAGGGTTATCGTTAGAGTCGCGTGGTGTTGAGGTGTTCCCGTTGACCATGCACACTTGGTGGTGTGTTATGCGTGGGCTGGTGACATTGTCTTCTGCTCCAAAGGATGCGCTGTTAGTATTGTGAGATTGTAATTCTGGGTAACTCGCCATCCTTATTCCGAAGTCGACATTTTCGCTGCTTTCTTCGGGTTCTGAATTTGCCGGGCTTGCTTCGCGTGGTGGGGTTAGTTGTGGGTCTGATCCGAAGGAGAGATTGTCGTAAAGACCATCAAGGTCCCCCAGATCCATCTCGACTTGCTTGCTTTCTTCGCCTGCTTTGATCTGTGTTGTGGCGTCCATGGAGGACCCGACGGAAGATGCTGGTACCGCCATAGGCGTAGGTTTTTCCACCGACGGTTCTAATGTGATCAGGGCCAAAGGGTGTGATTCTTGCGGGTCTTCTACTTGGAAGTGGAAGCTTCTGACTATTAGGTCGGATCCGCAACTAAAATCGGTGGGTACGAACACAGGGGTGGGCGGGTGTGGGTCTGCTATCGGGTTGATGCGCCGAATCCGTGGTTCCAGCGCTTAGTTTCCCACAGATGGCACCAATTGACGAGGGGTAACCTCAGCAATGCCCATGATGATGGACTTAGGGTTTCACGGAAAAGAGAACGTTGGGGATTTCGTCGGATGTCAGGAAAACAATGGAGTCAAAGTCGCCTGAATATTTGGGAATCGCGCTATTACAAGATGTCTGGGAGTTTTCGGTACCCTCGCTTGGGCTTCTCCCGTCCTATATATAATAGGCTAGGTCTCAAAGCTGTATACGGATAGGTTTCATACACGCGTAATTACAATACCAACACAATGTCGGTTCATAGTCTCTTTCCTAATATAATCAAAGTCTTTGTCAGTTGCTTCCTTGGGCTTGTCATCTGAAATCTTCATGGGACGGAAGCCCTTTACCAAGTATAGGGTAGTAAATCATAAGCATCCGAGTATTCATACCTATGTCACTTGGGGAGATGGAGAAACCCTAGTATGAGATTGAAATAAGATAAAGTTTATTATGATATTCATTGATGTGACCATGTGTTAGATTTTCTTTATCTTGATGTTGATAGATGTCGACCTCTCAATATTCGCCTCTCATGGGGACTTGATGGAGGGAACTACTTGTTGGTAGACAAAGGTGTGTTAGCTTTTACAGTGACTATAAAGATGTTGGCACCCCGTACGTATCAACTTGGGAACCGAGGAAACTCATAGAACACTATCCATGCCATGGGATACGTCCTACGGGATTAAGTCCCTTAAAGCGTAGTAATTCGATTGATGTCGATTGCTGACTGATGTGGTTATGAGGATGATGTGAGCAGCGATTGCTGCCTATTTGTCCAAATACAGAGTTCCTCCCACACATACATAGTTGAGAATGTTCATGATAATAATCTTTACCTTAGCTCCTTATAATGCTAGTGGTGTATCCACTAGTCCATGAGAACGCCTTTTCCCTATTGCAGTTCCAATCTCTCTTACATACACGATACTTACTTTCTGTGTTCAGTTGTTTTACTTTACTTATTGTTGCTCTTATACCAAAAACCAAAAAACACCTTTTTACGCAATACTTGCATTTTATCTTGTCACTTAGAACTTTATTTAGCATTTCTATTGTAATATTTATTTCAAGAGTTATTAGACTATAGACCCGTGCTCCCTATGGGATCGATATCTTTATTTTGAAACTAGCTACAAACGATCTGTGCACTTGTAGTCATCATTCCCCACTAGCTTTTGTAGCTTTGGTGGAATTTGAGAGTAGGGGACTTGCCATTGCATTTGGTGCATCAGTTTGAGTTCTCAATGAGGATTCGATCGGGTGAAAGGTGAGAAGCTTTTTACTCTTGGGTTCTTAGAACCCTAGATGGTTTAGTTGTTTTGTAGGTTTGTGGTGATACTTGGGAACCTCCAATTTAGTTGTGGATGTGTGCCCCGAGCTTGTTGTAAAGGCGCTGGTTCTAGCCTCGAAGGGTACCGATAGTGGAAAAGTGAATCAGGCCATTGTGGTGAGGTTCATAGGAGAATAGTGTGAGGCCTTTCGTGGCATGGTGGTCTTAGTACCACCCACCCCTCCAATGATACCTACTCCCTTTTAGGGAGGAACTCAGCAATACATCGTCGTCTCTGCGTGCCTCTGTTATCTCTATACTTGAGCTATTTACTTATGCACTTTAGTTTGTGATAGCCTTCGTTCTTGAAGTCATATATCTTGCTATCACATAGTTTCGTGTATTGCTTAGCATAAATTGTTGGTGCACATAGGTGAACCATAGTTTATATAGGTTTTGGCTTGAAAAAGTAAAAGCTAGTTTTATTCCGCCTTTGTTAAGACCATCTCGTAAAAGTTTTAAACCACCTATTCACCCCCTCTAGGCGGCATATGTCTCCTTTTACCGCTCCCGCAGGCCGAGTCGTTGTTGCCTGTTGCCGAGACACTACCCCATTTCGGGCCACTAGCCCATGGCAAGCCGCTGGCACATGCTGGTCCATGCGATGCTCCGCCATCACTTGCTTTCGTCGAGTCATTGAGCTCCTTGTTTTGCAGGATAGAGGGGATGGACACACCAGGTTCTGGAGATGAGCCATCTACGCCTCACCTAGAATCCAGTTCGGTGCTGGAGGACACTACCGCAGGCAGGGGAGCCTCAACTTCTACATTGGAAACCCTGTCATCTTCGAGGAGTTCTCCTATTGTGGGTTGCTTCTTCATCACCTCTTGCATGCCCCCACAGCAGTTCTGGAGCTTGCACAAGCACATGCCTCACCGATGACTCATGTTCCTATGGTGTTCGTGTTTCCTCATCAGAGCACACGCCATCTAGTGCATGCAGATGGGTTCATTGTGACAGATCAAGACACTATGATGAAGGTCGTGCATTGCAAGGTGGAGGAGAACTTGGATTCTACTAGTAATGCATATTCATCTGAATCCTTTCTTTATTTTTCTTCTACTCATATTTCATCAAAAATAAAGTGTTGGGGTTAGTCTTGGTAGTGATGCTAGAGATATTTATATTTCAACAAAGCTCTTAAGGTGGATGGAATTTGACCGTCTAACGTTTTTTCAAAAACTCTGACCTTGTTAGATACCACTTACTTAGATGATGATGATGTGAATGCCACAACTGATGGTCAACCTCCTATCTCATCTAGTGGGTGAAGTATCAGAGGTTGGATTTGATGAGGACATGTAAGTTCACTATAAGAAATAACAGCTTCTAGACGAAAATCTACCTCTCGTAAAAAGTGTAATACAACTCTAAAACGAGATATAGCCCAAATTTTTCAATTGTTTCCCAATGAATGA
The DNA here is from genome assembly GCA_916181665.1 of Avena sativa. NCBI lineage: Eukaryota > Viridiplantae > Streptophyta > Magnoliopsida > Poales > Poaceae > Avena > Avena sativa. Next base: position 378,654,810 of record OV702290.1, on the reverse strand, counting down.
CATGTTTTTGAATAGTTAGAGGTCTTCATGACTTGTCTAAGCGTTTACATATTGCCCAATGTCCTGGGGGTCATAACTTAGATTTTGTGGCTATTTTGGAAACAGATAGACGAGAATTTGCACCAAGTCTCCATGACTATCTCTGGGGTGGCATAGACTTCGGGTGGTATTCTCTTCCACCTCGTGGCCATTCTAGAGGCATTTTACTTGGAGTAAGGTCTTATACCATGGATGTTTAGCTTGTTCGGATGGTGAGTTCCATATCAAACTTCATATCCATAATAAAGGTGATAACTTCACATGGAGCCTTGTTGTTGTGTATGGTGCTACCCAGGATGTTTTTAAGGCTGACTTCCTTCATGAATTGGTTACCTTAGCAAAGGATAATCCATACCCTATATTTGTAGGGGGTGATTTTAATCTGCTTCGATTTCCATTTGAGAAGAGTAAGGACGATTTGATGATTATTGGTCTTTTTATTCAATGTTGTCATTGACAGCTTGGATTTAAAGGGGGTCATAATGAACTGAAGACAATCTACTTGGGAAAACAGTCTTTCAGAACCTACATACGAAAAACTAGATCGTGTACTAATGGACTCTGATTGGGAAGAACAATTTTCCCTAGTCTCAGTACAAGCTCTAGAACATATTGAGGCACTATCAGACCATGCTCACATCTTGCTAACTACTAGATTTCCTAGGACATAGTGTGCTCGACGGTTCAAGTTTGAACTTGGCTGGTTACACCATGAAGGCTTTTAGGATATGGTGAAATCATTATGGGAAAGACCGGTTGCTGGTTGTACCCCAATCTAGAGGTGGAACAGCAAAATGCATGCAACATGCAAACACCTTAGGGGTTGGGCACGACACATAGAAGGTGTTCTTAAAAAATAAAAATAATGAATTTTGTCAGTTATTGACGACCTCGATGCATCAGTTGAAGTTCGCTCGCTGACTGTGCATGAAATTGAGCTCAAGATCCAATCAAATTCATAGTTAGCAAGACTTATGCGCGGAGTAACTCAAATGGTATCAACATTCCAAAGCACACTTCATTTTGCAAGGGGATTCAAATACAATATACTTTCATAGTGTTGCTAAGGGTAGACACAAGAATAAACTTATTCGGTCCCTAATACAAGATGACGAAATGGTTGAGAGGCATGAGCAGTTAAGTCATACATTACTAATTACTATAAATGTTTGTTTGGGGCACCAAAAGAAGGTAACGCCTCCTTGGATGAGTCTCAAACTAACGATATACCACGGGTTTCTATTGAGGAAAATAACCTTCTAACTAATCCCTATTCTGAGGAGCAAGTGAAAAAAAGTTGGTTTTCAAATGGAATACAATAAGGCCCCTAGTCGTGATGGTTTCCTGATAGAGTTGTCTCAAACATTTTAGGATGTCATCAAGTCAGATCTTCTAGAGATGTTCGGCTTTTTTACATGATGTACAAGTAGATTTGTTCCGTCTGAATTTTGGTGAGATAATTTTATTATCTAAGATTAACGAGGCAGAAAAGATCCAACAATACAGACTGATTTGCCTTTTTAATGCTAGTTTTAAAAAAATCACCAAAGTTGCAACAATTAGACTACTCAGTGGTTGATCACGTGGTTCGACCCTCTTAGATTGCTTTCATGCAAGGACGTAACATAATTGATGGTGTGGTTACCCTACATGGAACAATACACAAACTGTATAGGAAAAAGTTGAATGGGGTTATTTTTAAAAATGATTTCTAGAAATCCTATGACAAAGTCAAATATCTTTCCTTTAGCAGACTCTCAGGATGAAAGGTTTTTTTTCAGCAGAGTGGCGTTCTTTAATCAATAGCTTTGTGTTAGGGGTAGTGTTGCCATCAAAGTCAATGATGACGTTGGCAATTCTTCCCGATAAAAAAATGGCTAAGATAGGGCGATCCTTTATCACCAATGCTATTAAATATAGTGGTTGATATGTTAGCTGTCATGATTGAGCGGATAAAGTCTAATGGCCAAATTGAAGGAGTGATTCTCCATCTAGTTAATGGAGGTTTATCTATCATTCAATATGACGATGATACAATTTTGTTTATGGAATATGATCTAGAAAAGCAAAAAACTCAAACCGATTATTTCAGCTTTTGAGCAACTTTTGGGACTAAAAATTAACTTCCATAAAAGTGACTTGTTTTGTTTCAGTGAGGCTTGGGACCCAGCCGATCTATATGCTGAGTTATTTGGCTGTAGTTAGGGTCGATTTCCTATTAGGTATTTGGGCATTCTGATTTACTATCATAGGCTTACAATGTTGAATGGAAGATTGTTGAGAATGACTACAATTAAGATTAATTAATTGGAAAGGTAAACTCTTATCCCTAGGGAGACTGGTTCTCATTAATTTAATACTAAGTAATATGATACTGTATATGATATCATTCTTCCAACTTCCAAAAGGAGTCTTAAAACGATTGGATTACTTTCGATCAAGATTCTTTTGGCGGGGAGATAGTGATAAAAACAAGTATAGACTGACTAAATGGAGTGTGCTATGCTGGCCTAAAGACCAGGGTGGGTTGGGTATTCATGATCTTGAGGTCAAGAATACATCCCTACTCAGTAAATGGCTCTTCAAGTTGTTAACTGAAGATGGGATGTGGCAAACTCTCCTTAAAATAAAATATGCTGGCTCGAAAGCTTTGTCCCAAGTGGTTTGGAAACCTGATGACTCATTTTTGGGTTCGTCTGATGGCGACGAAGAAAAAAATCTTCCGTTTCGGATCTTTTTCAATTAAGGACGGATTTGAAATACTGTTCTGAAAGGATAAATGGATTGATAATGCTACCCTCTGGGAACAATATCCTATGTTGTATATTATTACTCGTCATAGGGATGATACAATTGCCATAGTGATGGAGTCTTTTCCTCCAAATGTGACTTTCAGGAGAGGATTAATCGTACCCATGCTTGACTCTTGGATTGCACTGCTACAACGATTAGCGGTTGTCCAGCTAACGTCTAAGGCTGATGAATTTTGATGGAAATTAAACGAGAATGTTAAATTCTTAGTTGGTTCTTTGTACAATGTGCTAGTATAGCCAAGCACACCAGTTGTTGATAATAGGAAGATCTGGAAGATGAAGATACCTCTATAAAACAAAATAAAACAAAAAATTGCTTGGTATCTTCGCCAGAGGATTATTTTTATGTAAGAAAATTTATTTAAGCGGAATTGGCATGGGAATACTTCATGTGTGTTATATCATCACGATGAGACAATTCAACACTTGTTTTTCCAATGTAATTTTGCAAGGTCTATCTGGTCAGTTACCCAAGCAACTTCAGGTTTTTATCCACCGTGTAACATTGCCAATATATTTGAGAATTGGTTGCATGGAATAGATCGCAACTACATGATACTTCTTAGGGTAGGAGTGATTTCCATTATATGATCACTATGGCTATGTAGCTATGTAGAAATAATAAATTGTTTAACGAATAGATCACAAGTACATGATACTTCTTAGGGTACCAACGGTTGCCATTATTGATGGGTTCGTAGCAGGGCAAACAAAAAAATTCTACCGCAAGAACAAACAAAAAACAAGATCTAATCTAGGAAAAGCCAAGATCTAATCTATTAGATTAGTGCAACGAGATAGATCTGTACTAACCCTTGTAGATCCGAAAGCCTTGTGTGAGATCGGATCTCGTGGTTGATGTAGACGATCACTTGCCGATCTCAAGGTCGAGTAGACGATCCTTCCGGCGCCACATTCCGGCAGCGCTTCCACAGTCGATCACACGTGCGGAGTCGATGTCGACCTTCCTCTCCCTGTTCCAGCGGGCAGTGGAGGTGGTAGATCTCCACGGAATCCCAGCAGCACGACGACATGGTGGTGGTGGTGGAGAAGGATTTATGCAGGGGTTCGCCTAAGCCAGAGTAGGAGGACGATGGAGGAGAGAGGCGGCTAGGGTTTAGGGTGCAAGGGTGCGAGGGGGAGGCGCCCCCTCCCCTCCTTTATATACAGGGGAGGCGGCCTAGGGCTGTCCCCCTTGCCCTCTAGGGTTTGGCGTGCCAAGGGAGGGGGAGTTTTCTCCCCCCCCCCAAGTATTCCCCTTTCTTTCTTGGTTTTCAAGTAAACCCTATAGAATCTTCTGGAACCTTCCGAAACATTCTGAAACCTTCTAGAAGCTCCATACGAATACTCTGGAACGTTTCCAAAACCCAGAAATTGATCTCCATTATATGAATCATATTCTCCGGACAGTTTCGGATCTCCTCGTGATGTCCCAGATCCAATCCGAGACTCCAAACAACATTCGGTCTCCAACACATATTCCATATCTACCTAAAACAGCATCGAACCTTAAGTGTGTCACCCTATGGTTCAGGAATATGTAGACCTGATCGATACACCTCTCCGATCAATAACCATCAGTGGGATCTAGAGATCAATAATGGCTCCCACATACTCAACAATGACTTCGTTATCGATAGAACCATTAACATATGAAACCAATTCCCTTTGTCACGCGATACTCTACTTATCCGAGGTTTGATCATAGGTATCTCCATACCTAGGTCAACCTCGTTACCGATAAGTACTCTTTACTCGTTACATGATATGTCATCCCTTGTGACCTAGTCACATGCTTGCAAGCTAATTAGATGCCATTCCACCGAGAGGGCCTAGAGCATATCTATCCGTCATATGGATGGACAAATCCCAGTCTTGATCCATGCTCTTCAACACATACTTTTAGAATACCTAATGCCACCTTTATAACCACCCAGTTACGAAGGAGCATTTGATGTCATCAAAGCACTCATCCGTTGATGGTGATTAACACAATCTCATGGTTGAAGGATTAGGTTACTATGTATTTGGAAGCTTGTAGCAAAACGAACTTAATGACTTGATCTTATGCTATGCTTACTATGGGTGTGTGTCCATCACATCATTCTCCTAATGATATGATCTTGTTATTGATAACATCCAATGTCCATGGTCAGGAAACCATGATCATCTATTAATCAACAAGCTAGTCTTAACAAGAGGCTTACTAGGGACTCTTTTATGTTTACAAAACACACAAGTATTAGTGTTTCCTAATAATACAATTATAGCATGAATGTAAACATTTATCATAAACACAAAGATATAATAATAACCACTTTATTATTGCCTCTCGGGCATATCTCCAACAGTCTCTCACTTGCACTAGAGTCAATAATCTAGAGTACATTGTAATGTACCTAACACCCATGACGTTCTGGTGTTGGTCATGTTTTTCTCTAGGGAGAGGTTTAGTCAACGGATCTGCCACATTCATATTAGCGTGTACTTTGAAAATCTTTATGTCGCCATCTTGGACATACTCGCAAACAGCTTGGAAACGTAGCTTGATGTGCTTCAGCTTGATGTGTGACCTTGGCTCATGTGCATTAGCTATGGCACCCATGTTGTCACAATAGATGGCCATCCGGTCCAACACACTAGGAACCACACCAAGCTCAGCAATGAACTCCTTCATCCATATCGCTTCTTGTGCAGCCTCCGAAGCAGCTATGTATTCTGATTCAGTTGAAGATTTCTCCATAACGCTTTGCTTGGCACTCCTCCAGCTCACTACAACACCATTAAAAATAAATATGTATCCAGACTATGACTTCTAGTCATCCAGATCAATGTTCCAACTAGCATCGGTGTAACTGTTTACAACAAGTTGTTCAACACCTCCATAAGAAAGAACCATATCCTTAGTCCATTTTAGGTACTTAAGGATATTTTTGACCGCTGTCCAGTGTTCCATTCTAGGATCACTTTGATATCTGCTAGTCAAACTAACAACATGTGCTATATCCGGTCTTGTACACAGCATGGCATACATGACAGAGCCTATGGCCGAGGCATAGGGGATTTTACTCATCTTCTCTCTATCTTCTGCTGTAGCTGGACTTTGAGCCTTACTCAAGGTCTTACCTGGCAACATGGGCAAGAACCCTTTCTTACTTTCTTCCATTCTAAACCTCTTTAGAACCTTTTCTAGGTATGTACTTTATGAAAATGCTATTAAGCGTCTTGATCTATCTCTATAAATCTTGATGCCCAAAATGTATGCCGCTTTGCCAAGATCCTTCATTGAAAAACTATTATTCAAGTAGGTTTTGACACTTTCAAGAAGTTCTATATCATTCCCAATCAACAATATGTCATCCACATATAGTATCAGGAATGCTACAGAGCTACCACTCACTTTCTTGTAGATACAAGCTTCTCCATAAGTTTGTATAAATCCAAAGTTTTTGATCACCTTATAAAAACATTGATTCCAACTCCGGGATGCTTGCTTCAGTCCATAAATGGAGTGTTGAAGCTTGCACACCTTGTCAGCATCTTTAGGATCGACAAAACCTTTGGGTTGTACCATATACAACTCTTCCTCAATGTCACCATTAAGGAACACAGCTTTGACATCCATCTGCCAAATCTCATAATCGAAATATGCAGCGATTGCTAACAAAATCCTCACAGACTTTGGCTTCACTACCGGTGAGAAAGTCTCATCGTAGTCAACTCCTTGAATTTGTCGGAACCCTTTTGTGACAAGTCGAGATTTATAAACCGTAACATTACCATCAACATATGTTTTTCTTTTAAATATCCATTTGTTCTCGACAGCCTTGCGGCCATCCGGTAAGTCCACCAAAGTCCATACTTGGTTTTCGTACATGGATCCCATTTTGGATTTCATGGCTTCTTGCCATTTGTCAGAATCTAGGCTCATCATAGCTTCCTCATATGTCACAGGGTCGTCGATGTTATCTACCAACATGACATTCAACGTAGGGTCATACCAATCAGGAGTGGCACGAACCCTCATCGACGTGCGAGGTTTAGTAGCAACTTCGTTCAAAATTTCATGATCATTGTCATTAGCTTCCTCTCTTATTGGTGCAGGCGGCATGGAAACTTCTTCCGCTGCTGCGCTACTCTCAAATCCGAGAGAAGGTTCAACAACCTCGTCGAGTTCTACTTTCCTTCTAGTCATTTCTTTCGAGAGAAACTCCTTCTCAAGAAAGGATCCATTCTTAGCAACAAAAACTTTGCCTTCAGATCTATGATAGAAGGTATACCCAATTGTTTCTTTAGGGTATCCTATGAAGACACATTTTTCCGCTTTGGGTTCAAGCTTGTCGGGTTGTAACTTCTTTACATACGCTTCGCAACCCCAAACTTTAAGGAACGACAACTTAGGTTTCTTACGAAACCACAATTCATACGATGTTGTTTCAACGGATTTAAATGGTGCCCTATTTGAAGTGAATGCGGTTGTCTCTAATACATAACCCCAAAACAATAACGGTAAATCTGTAAGAGACATCATAGACCGAACCATATCTAAGAGAGTTCGATTACGACGTTCGGACACACCATTACGTTGTGGTGTTCCCAGCGGTGTCAACTGCGAAAGTATTCCACATTTCTTTAAATGCATGCCAAACTCGTAACTTAGATATTCACCTCTGTGGTCAGAATGCAGAAACTTAATCTTCTTGTTACGATGATTTTCTACTTCACTTTGAAATTCCTTAAACTTCTCGAAAGTTTCGGACTTATGTTTCATAAAGTAGACATACCCATATCTACTCAAGTCATCTATGAAAGTAAGAATATAACGATATCCATCGTGCGATGCTATGCTCATTAGGCCACACACATCGGTATGTATTATTTCCAATAAGTCCGTAGCTCGCTCCATTATCCTAGAGAATGGAGTCTTAGTCATTTTCCCATTAGACATGCTTCGCATATTTCAAGTGATTCAAGAAGTCCATCGGAATGGAGTTTCTTCACGCGCTTCACTCCAATGTGACCAAGACAACAGTGCCACATGTATGTAGAATTATAATTCATTTTTATTCGTTTAGCATCTATGTTACGAACATGTGTATTACTACTATCGAGATTCAATAAGAATAAACCATTCATCTCAGGTGCATGACCATAAAAGATATTACTCATATAAATTGAACAACCATTATTCTCAAACTTGAATGAATAACCGTCTCGCAATAAACAAGATCCAGGTATAATGTTCATGCTTAATGCAGGCACCAAATAACAATTATTTAGATTTAAAACTAATCCCGACGGTAGATGGAGAGGGAGCATGCCGACAGCGATCACATCAACCTTGGAGCCATTTCCAACGCGCATAGTCACCTCGTCTCTCGCTAGTCTTCGTTTATTCCGTAGATCCTGTTTCGAGTTACAAATATGAGCAACCGAACCAGTATCAAATACCCAGGCACTACTACGATTACTAGTAAGATACACATCAATAACATGTATATCAAATATACCTTTCTTCTTGATGTTGCCGTTCTTCAGATCTGCTAGGTACTTGGGGTAATTATGCTTCCAGTGACCACACTCTTTGCAACAAAAGCATTCTGTATCAAGGTTAGGGCCAGCGCGTGGGTTCTTCTCAGGTGTGGCAACATATTTTCCACCTTCCTTGAAGTTACCCTTGGGCTCACCCTTTTCCTTCATGTCTACTTCAGTAGCCACCAAATCAGTAGCAAGTTCAGTGAGCGATCCAATCGCACCACTTATCTTGTAATTCAGCACAAACTCTTTGTAACTGGGTGGGAGCGACTACAGAACTCTATCTATCGCAAGATCAACTGGGATGTCATATCCCAGCGTCTTGAGACGTTGAACATAGCGCATCATCATCATGACGTGATCATTCACAGAGCTATGTTCCTTCATCTTAACACTAAAGAACTCGCTGGAGATCATATCATATATCTCTCAGCATGGATCTGGCTCTCAAACATGTTTTTGAGTTCCTTCACAATCGCATAAACATTGCTAAGTTCAAAGTGTTCTTGGAGTTCGGGCTCCATTGACAGAAGGATCGCATATTTCACAAGATTGTAGTCATCATGCTTTGTGTCATACACACTGCGTTCATCCCGAGACGCAGTATTTGCAGGTGGGTCACCTAGCGGTGCATCCAGCACATAGGCCAATTTACTAGCATCGAGGATAATCCCCATGTTACGGAACCAATCCGTGAAGTTGGGTCCATTGTATTTCTTTTCTTTCTTTAGGAACGCATTAAAAATGATGGAGGGGGTCGCCATAATCTACAACATATTTGCAAAGAGTTTAGACTAAGTTTATGACAAACTGAGTTCAAATTTAATTCTTAAATTAACTAGGTGAACTCCCACTCAAAACAACATCCCTCATGTTGCCTTAGTGATTACACGAACCAAATCTACTACACCAAGTCCGATCTTCACGAGAGAAGATGTAGCTTCAAAGGCGAGCAATCAACATGTTCATCATATCATTCATATGACGCATGCTTTACCTTTCGGTATTCCGTGTTCCGAGACCATGTCTGTACATGATAGGCTCATCAAGATTAACCTTGGTATCTGTATGTGCAAATCTGGCTTGCACCCGTTGTATGCACACGTAGAGTCTATAACACCCGATCATCACGAGATGCTTCGAAACGACGAGTCTTAGCAATGGTGCCTACTAAGGACGAACACTTTATTACTTGATATTGTAGTGAGAGGGATCATCTTATAATGCTATCGTCGCGATCTAAGAAATACAAGATGCAAAAAGGATTAACATCACATTCAATTCATAATATGTGACATGATATGGCCTTTCTTCTTGTGCCTTTGATCTCCATCTCCAAAGCACGAACATGATCTCCATCATCACCAACATGGCGTCAAGGTCAGTGGTGCCACTTCATGGTTGTCCATCACTTAACAACAACTATTACAACTACTTGGAATAAAGCTATTACATGATGAATAGACACGCCGGTCTTAACAAAAATAAAGACAACCATTAGGGTCTTAACATAAATAAAGACAACCATTAGGCTCCTGCCAGTTGCCATATTATAATAAGGATCATTGCATACATCAAATATATTCACAATCACATCGTGGCCATATCACATCACATGCCCCTGCAAAAACAAGTTAGATGCCTCTAATTTTCTTTGCATGTTTTACGTGGTTTGGGGCTTTCATATAAGAACCATTCTTACCTACAAACAAGAACCACAACGCTGATACAAGTGTTGTCAGATGCTAATTGTAAATTGAATCTTAACTATGGTGGGAGAGACAGACACCCACAAAGCCACTTGTGCAATGCAAGTTGCACGTCAAGCGTAGAGCAAGTCTCATGTGCGAGGACATGTAAGGTTAGCTCGAGCCGCTTCATCCCATCATCCCGCAAGATGCAAAGTACACGTGAAGACAAAGACAACAAAAGCATCAACGCCCACAAAACCATTGTGTTCTACTCGTGCAACAGATCTATGCATAGACACGGCTCTCTGATACCACTAATGGGTTCGTAGCAGGGAAAACAAAAAAAATGCTACCACAAGACTGAACAAAAAACTAGATCTAATCTAGGAAAAGCCAAGATCTAATCTATTATATCAGTGCAACGAGATAGGTCTATACTAACCCTTGTAGATCCGAAAGCCTTGTGCGAGATCGGATCTCGTGGTTGATGTAGACGATCACTTGCCGATCTCAAGATCGAGTAGACGATCCTTCTGGCACCGTGTTCCGGTAGCGCTTCTGCAGTCGGTCACATTTGCGGAGTCGATGTAGATCTTCCTCTCCATGTTCCAGTAGGTAGCGGAGGTGGTAGATCTCCACGGAATCCCAGCAACACGACGGCGTGGTGGTGGTGGCGGAGAAGGATTTCTGCAGGGCTTCGCCTAAGCCGGAGCAGGATGACGGTGGAGGAGAGAGGCGGCCAGGGTTTGGGGTTGAAGGATGCGAGGGGGAGGCGCCCCTCCCCTCCTTCATATAGAGGGAGAGGCTCCCTAGGGCTGGCCCCTTGCCCTATAGGGTTTGGCGCGCCAAGGGAGGGGGGAGTTTTCTCCCCCCCCCCCAAGTATTCCCCTTTCTTTCTTGGTTTTCAAGTAAACCCTATAGAATCTTCTGGAACCTTCCAAAACATTCTGAAACCTTCTAGAAGCTCCATACGAATACTCCGGAATGTTTCCAAAACTCAGAAATTGATCTCCATTATATGAATCATATTCTCCGGACAGTTCCGGATCTCCTCGTGATGTCCCAGATCCAATCTGAGACTCCTAACAACATTCGGTCTCCAACGCATATTCCATATCTACCTTAAACAGCATCGAACCTTAAGTATGTCACCCTATGGTTCGCAAATATGTAGACCTGATCGAGAAACCTCTCCGATCAATAACCATCAGTGGGATCTAGAGATCAATAATGGCTCCCACATACTCAATGATGACTTCGTGATCGATAGAACCATTAACATATGAAACCAATTCCCTTTGTCACGCGATACTCTACTTATCCGAGGTTCGATCATAGGTATCTCCATACCTAGGTCAACCTCGTTACCGATAAGTACTCTTTACTCGTTACGTGATATGTCATCCCTTGTGACCTAGTCACATGCTTGCAAGATAATTAGATGATATTCCACCGAGAGGGCCTAGAGCATATCTACCCGTCATATGGATAGACAAATCCCAGTCTTGATCCATGCGCTTCAACACATACTTTTGGAATACCTAATGCCACCTTTATAACCACCCAGTTACGAAGGAGCGTTTGATGTCATCAAAGCACTCATCTGTTGATGGTGATTAACACAATCTCATGGTTGAAGGATTAGGTTACTATGTATTTGAAAGCTTGTAGCAAAACGAACTTAATGACTTGATCTTATGCTATGCTTACTATGGGTGTGTGTCCACCATATCATTCTCCTAATGATATGATCTTGTTATTAATAACATCCAATGTCCATGATCAGGAAACCATGATCATCTATTAATCAACAAGCTAGTATTAACAAGAGGCTTACTAGGGACTCTTTTATGTTTACAAAACACACAAGTATTAGTGTTTCCTAATAATACAATTATAGCATGAATGTAAACATTTATCATAAATACAAAGATATAATAATAACCACTTTATTATTGTCTCTCGGGCATATCTCCAACAATTATATGATCGCTATGGTTATATAGAAATGATAAATTGTTTAACGATAAAAAATATTCTCTCTTGCGGGTTAAATAGCGGTGTACCAGCACCATATGCTCATAGTCGTCCCTACAATATGCGGAGTTTCACGACCTTCTTACGGAGATCATGTCTGGAGGATACGACGCGAGATTTATGTACCATCATGGATGGCAGTATAATCTTTGGATCGGTCCTCCACCATCACCTTAGGCGGTTTTACAAATTCTCAGCATGATATGCAATTCGTCTGTTTATTTTTGTATGCAACCGTGGGCTACTATCGTCTGTGTGCATCTTAGCTATGCAGACGCTGGGCCTAATGTTTAAACCTTTTAAGCAATAAATACTACCCTTTATCCAAAAAGGCTTGATTCTAAGATTTGGCCATAATATCCCTATGTTTTTTCTGAAATGGGGAGCTTAGCCCCGGCCTCTGCATCATTGATGTACACAGCTAGCTTTTATTGTATAGTTCTTAAAAAGTAATTTATTACAATCATGGATCAGCTAGGGTCGAGACATGTATCAACCAGCGAAAAAAGAAAAGCAACATGAAGCTATCCATTTTAAAGTGGGAAAAAGAAATATTGTGCCACCATTAATAGGCGGTTGCATCCAGTAAGCATTGGTTCATGTTGGTCCACCGGTAGCAAATGAGACCAAAATTGAATCCAGTGCATAGTGAGCCGGATAACCTGCAAAAAAAATGTATCATTTGTTTGTTAAAGATAATGCTATTATGACTTCTCCAAATGGACCAACATAAAGATGAGACTCCGACAAGGATCCTAGCTTTATTCTCTTTTTCCATCCCATTTAACCAATTATCAAACATATTAGTAATATTTGTTGGAGGAGTTATATTATATGTAAAGTATATCATGCGCCATATAATTTTTGCAAAGGGACATAAGATAAAAAGATGTTCTATAGTCTCCATCGAGTCAAAAAACAACATTTTTGACACCCCTGCCAGTTTCGTTTGTTTAGATTGTCTTTCGTTAGAAGAACTTTTTTATTAAGGAACCATATGAAAATTTTATTTTTAACTTTATGGCACCATAATAGCCCACCGGTAGCAAATGGAACCATAATAGCCCTGTGTGTGTAAGAGTGTAAGACGATGTTCCAAGTTCGAGTTATGTGCCACTGTAAACTGATCACGGGACTGTGGCGGGACTCGTAACGGGTATATCAGACAGCTAGTCCCAGGCCCCATAAAAGTTAATTTGTATATATATGGACATTTTGACAACACAGTTATTTTAATTGCACTGCAGAATATCCCTATGTTTCGCCTCAAAATAGAATATCTGTTCTACACTTATGAGGTAGTATAGTGGGAACCACAAGCCCAAGAGTCAGCAGACACAACAAGTTGCTGGAGTTACATATAACTTCACAAGTGAAGCATCACTAGTTTCGGAAGTCTAGCCGTTCCAGCACAACTGAAACAAACCTCGGGTCAATGTTCATCATCATGGCAGCAGCTAAGCTATTGCATACTGAGGACTAAATGAAATCTACAAGCTAACAGAGACAAGCTACAACAGGCAGTCAAGCACACGCATCATGTGAAGTACTACATAGCAACATAGGGTCTCATGGGCTGGAGGTACCCTGATTCTCTGCCTTGCAGAGCCTTATTGCTCCATAAATAAGATCACCATAACGCCCAAGAAGATCGCAAATTTCTGCATAAATAAGATGATTTTGCATAATATGTTAGTTGGGCTTTTTTGACAAGGTTATCTGTCACTGTTGTGTCTCTAATATTCCAAAAGGCCCAAATGGACCGAAAGAACCCCACCCCTTTGTTCACATCTTTTTGTTTGACAATCCAGTACCCAAGCAAGAGGATCCTCCAAGTGATCAGTTGTGTTTGACTATCAGAAAATTTTAAGCAGACACTTCTAGCTGCCATCATGCAGCTAAGGGTTTTATTTGGACTTCACAGACTTAAATCCTTACTCTTCGCAAATGCCATGGAGATATTTGACATAGTCGATTCCATAAAACTTGGACATCTAGTTAACAATTCCAGGTTAAACTTATCACAATCTAGCAATATCGAAAGGTAGCCAACTGGAATGCCATCGTTCCTATCAATAGTTCTGACAGCAGAAAATGCCACTAGTGAAGAAAAATCCTTTTAGAAAAGAATTACCAGCAGATTTCTCCGTGCAAGGCGTAAGGCTCCCATAAATAATCTTCCCACGAGGAACGCTCCCGCAACGAAGCAAGCAATGAACCCGGCGAGCAATGTAACCCACTGAAGTTCAGTATTTGGTTAGTGCAGGTAAAGAACTTGCATACAGAAAGCATACAGCATGATTAACAGATTTGAAAAGGGGCATAATAGCTCTGATAACAACTTGGAAAAAACACTGCCTTCTAAGAATTGAAAAAAGGCATAATAGCTCTGCTTGTACTGATAACAACTTGGAAAGAACACTGCCTTCTAAGAATGAAAAGGGGTATATTCCGCCCAGTGCGAAGGTAAACAGAGCATATTCGTTTTCTTTCCACGGTTTATTTGTGTACATGTAAAAAAAATGTGGAACGGAGATCTGCTGCAGGTTACGTAAACCAACAGTTAAATAGATCATATCGATTACTCATGTTGTCTATAATTTACAATATGCCATGCAAATTACGCTGATTCTCCAAATAACTTGTGACGTTGGAACCTTTGTTCATAAAAGACATTTTAGGTGACCTTTCAAAGATGAGGGTTCATTTCCTGTTTGTTCTTTTATTTCCCTCGAATAACATTACAGTTAGAGTTCACAAATAAAACCAACGGGCATGTGGCCTGGCGACAGGAATGAGGATGCTCGTTGCAACCCACTCAGGTTTGATCCCGAGGATGAACATGGTGTGTTGTATTCAACGTACACGCAAGTGTGTGCACAATGCTATGTGAAGGCCCTCGTGCTTTCATAATATTCTTAGCATGTGTAGTGGATGCGTGTACTCGCATGGTTGTGTGGTGCATGAGTGGAAGTGAGCGCATAGTACTCTCAAGTAAAAATTAAGAAGTAACACACAATGGTGCCATAACAAAATCCGATTAATAGACCTCAATGGTGTTGTGTATTCCATTGCGCTCGTCTCTTCTCCAGTTCCATGGCTTCTCAGGGTTGTTTGACGCCCAAAGCCCTTTGCGTGCAGCTCTTGCCTTCCTCTCCCACTGCATAACCAGAGTGCAAAGAAAAAACTTTCAGCCGGCATAAACATATAAGTTATAGGACACCATGTGTCATAGCATTATCCCAAGGATCGTATGCCTCCATCTTGAACAAAAGAGCGTAGTACACTCATAAAAGGAACCCAGATAATTTCCCCCTTCTCCAAGGCCACACATCATGTGTTCCCATTTTCTTGTATAAGTAGTGCTCAAAACCACATGAACCAACTTGACACGGCAGGCTGTACCACTCAGACTCAACTACAGCTCCATTATTTTACAAATTATTTTCCAAATAACACTACGGGAACACTTCCAGATACTCAAACCGTTACCTACACTCACATGGCTACAATCAAGCGCATACATCTAGAACATTAAAAAATGTTGAACAACGGGGGAAGGATCCCTCCCTTGACTATATGTTGTTAGATAGATGCGACCTCTCCAGCGGATTAATATGCGCTAGATTACACCCCGTTTAATTTGGTCGCACCTGCGACTCAAACCCGGGTGGGCGAGCTCACCACTGTGAGGTCAAGTCACCAAGCCAGCACTTGGTTCTATCGAAGAGTAATACTTCTGTATATATCATGAATCAAAGTGAATCAAATTTATTCATGAAACAAATTCAAGGTTGTTCATGAACAAAAAAACGCAGTACACACACGAACAAAATGAATCAAGGTTGTTCGTGCCAAATAGAATATTTCAGATTTATCAAAGAGTAATTCTTCTGTATATATAATGCAAGCAAATTTATCTATTGTAGAATTTCTTACTTGAAAAAACACTGGGCGTTTGTCATAATTCTTGAAATGCCATACGTGGCCATTCTTCAGCATCTGCTCCTGAAGGACACACACACACAAACACACAGTCACTCATCAGGTCTGAAGCAAGAAAACTGAGGCCTAAAAAGCATGTGTCCTATTGAATGGCTTCACTTTTTCCAGGAAAGGATCTCTTTCACCTGGATGAACACATTGTCACAATAGATGTCGCCAACATAGCGCTCAAATTGGTCCTTCCCATACACATAAATCGTTGTGCTTTTCCCACCAATGAGCTTCACCAAAGCCTCCTTTGATTCCTCCCCATATGGCATCTTAAGCTCCGGAGCATCTATCCCCCTTAACTCATGAAAGATCGTGCAGTTAACGACATTAATCCAGTTATTTTTTAATCTGAAGGTGCAAATTACATCAATATACCTCATTCTGATTCGGTATTTCCTTGCAACAATCTCGTTGCCTGAACAGATTATTATCCTGCTCACAACAACTAATAGTGAAGTGTGCTCATTTTATTACAAATAATATATGATTATACCAAATCAAGAACTTAATTACATCTGATAATATTCTTACATCACATTTAGTCAGATTATAGTTTCGTATCTGTCCCTGTTTTGTTTGGAAGAGGGCGAAATGAGAGGTTTTCTACATATTGCACCATTTCGTTTCTTTTTTCATCTTTTCAAGTGGAGTATGCTAAGCTAAAATATCAAACATAGAGACATTCCCTGTTGGATTCATCTGTGAATTATGGTATTAAGGACTGGGAATATGGAAAGGTCTAGCTTTAATACTTGTATCCAGCTTCGTCGATGGTACTTCGAAGAGTATCAGCGGTCCCGTAATCCCTGCGGATGCGTGCTTGAGTCCTTGCAGTCAACATCGCATGCACTTCTCTTGGCACATTTCCCAACTCCCTGGGATCATCCCTTATGGAAACATAAGCAGTAAATCCATCACCATCTCCAATGCACTTTTCATTAACCTGAGAACCATAGTGATAGTGAGAATCAGCATTTGTCCATGCTAGTGTAAAGCACTGTTCATATTTTGATGTCAGTATAAGCATATTTGTTCGGAATAGTTTAGCACATCTGACCGGCAAAGTATTCAGTACAAACTGCACTCCCTCTGGTAGTGATGTCAGGAGATGGTTCGAGGATGCTGCAGGGAGTGATGAAATCGGGAAGTTGTAGAACTCAAAAATACCCTGAGGAAAACAACATTGACAGTGGATGGAGTGAATCAGACATATATAGTCACTTCAGAATAGCACGAGTGTGATGAAAACTGCAGTGCATTTCTTGGTTTTATCATTTCGGACATGCAAAACTCATAGTAGTGTGAAAACCTAATTTATTTTAACAAAGTTTGCGAACTTGTAACTTCATGTGCCACATTTCAAACATAAAAATATCGCAATTGATTCTTGTTTTATTCCTTTAAAGACACCCACTGAACTATTTCCAAAAATAAAATAGAAACAATTTACCTCTAAATCAACTCTTGGGATCCAGTTTAGGGCTGTTGCAACTAGCTGGGCAGCCTCTGCCAGTGTTCTCGGTGAGGGTGTTCTATTCCTATATGCCTCAGACATGCACTTGTACCTGCTCTTGTGCAAATTAGCAGACCAAAGCATTATATTAAATATTTTTTGAAAATAGCATTATATTAAATCTGTTCAGTCGAAATTTAAGCTTTAGTAGTATTGTAGACCAATTGTTGCCTGAATGATTTGACAATTACTATCCCTCTTTTTATTCCCACTTGTTCCACTTCTCTTCCACATAATTTTACCTGTGGTTAACTGGATTTAACAGTGTTTGCAGTACCAGTGTAAAAATTAAACATACTAAAATCTTGGAAAGGAAAGAGATTTCATTCCTGTGCTTTTCAAAATCCTCCAAGAAAAATCCTCACAGTAATAAAACATCCTAAATAGTTAGAAGTACAAGACTTTTGGGGATACTTCCTACCATGTAATCTGTGATTCCCTGGACGATGTAACGTGCTGTCCGAGCCCTTCAGGGACCTGATAATATGGAGAACAAATTTCCTCATGATATAATGCTTTTACATGATATATTACCTCTGTTCTTAAATATAAGATGTAGTAGTAGAAGACAATACTCCCCAGACTCTGCATACCGTTTATAAGTACATGCACACCTTGTCAGTTGTCGCAGGTTAAAAAGAGGCAAAAAAACGAGATCGTCTGATGCGTCATCAGAATACTAAGAACATTTAAGTGCTGATGATAGAAATTGCTAGTAGCCGCAATGTTGCATACTCAAAAAGAGCAAAGAACAGAAAAATGGAAGCATACTAAATATAAGTCGTCGGTTTGATACTAATCCCGTGTCAAAAGGACCAAATCATGTCCATGCAGTGGGGACAAATTAAACTAAAAACCTCCGTGATTTCTCACGCCCAAATTTGCAACACGCGTATTACACATCAATCGATGGTTTGTGATCCGACGACCACGCATGCATGCAGACAGAAACCAGAAATCCCGTGTTTGTTACCATGGATGCGGATTCAAAGCTGCGGAGGTCGCGCGTGAGGGCGGCAATGGCGGCGTTGGCCGGCGTGAGGGCGAGGCCATGGGGATCTACAGGTTCCTTCTGCTGCTGCCGCTGAAGGGACCTCAGGATGTTCCCCATGGATCCCTTCTCCCTCCTCCTCCTGCAATCTTCAGTTATTGTTCTTCACTGCTATGCTGCTTTTCTTTGCTCTGCTAGACTAGACCAGCTAGAGTGATGGGCTCACCGCTCACGGCAATAAAAAGAGTGGTGGGGCCCAGGTAGTAGACTCGAGTCTTTGGATGCTTCTACTAGCTAGGAAAACGAGCCCGTGCAAAACCAATTTGAACAAGGTCCTTAACAATTACAGAACATACCTTAAATTAAAACATGAAATGCAACCGGGTCCTCCACCACAGTCGACGAGCTCTGGCCTCAAGCGATAGCCTTCACCACCGGCACCACGGACAAGACCACTCGGTGCAGTGGAGAACTGGAGTGCCGCGTCGAGTCCATCAAAGGACCTCCGATGGAGGTTGGTGAACACCTGATGTTGGGGATATGACCCCGGTACTCCAGAGTTGATCATTTAGATAGGTGGGTAAAAGAAAAAGATATTTATTATGGAGAAAATGAAGTGATGTAGAGAGAAATAAATAAATAGGAGAGACAATTTCCACCTGGGCTGACATTTATGTAAGTCGGCCTGGGAGATCCCCATATGGGCTAGTATTGCACCTGCTAACCGGGTATGGGTTCTTGGCCAACATTGCCTTGACCCGGCGGCACCTGCGCAGCAATTTCCTGGCTGGGCCGAATCAACCTGGGTCGGCCTAGCTAGTCCCGATGCTACCTCACCTCCTTGCCAACTCCCGTCAAGTCAACGCCATCCTCTCCTCGATGCTAACACTTCCCCCGTAACAGCTTCGTCGCCGCATCACTATAGTTACCCGGATGGGCCAACGTCGGGGCTTCTCGGCCCACCCGGGACTTCCTCAACTCGAACAGCGCCAGATCCCCGCAGCCTCAGTGTCACTCCCCCGGGTGGGCCAGGCTTGGGGCATCCGGCCCACCGCAGACACTACCACGCCACCACACTGCAGTCACCCAGGTGGGCCAGCACAGGTTTAACCCGGCCCACCGCGGGCCAGCACCCCAGGCCGAATCAACCAAACCTCCGTTGGGCCACTTTCATTTACCTGACTAGGGCATCCCATGGATGTCCCGCCTGGGCCGAGTAAAGGATGACCCGGCTGGGCCACTCCCTTGTTGACCCACCTGGGCCAAATAAATAGTGACCTGGCTAGGCCCCTTGTTTTCTGCCCCAGGCTGGGCCGAATAAGCAGGCCTCGGGATGAATTTCCCCCTCTAGATGTTGTCCTATGGGCTGATATGTGCCACCCATAGTATCCTCAATGACAATGCCCTCCTACCTCGACACCCGACTACTCCTGCACTGCTACGACTCTGAAGCCAACCTCTACATCGACATACCACCATCTACGATCAAGCCAGGTCAAGCCCTTCAATCAGGTGCCAGTCTTGGGATGCCCCTGGATTAGACTGGCACATGCAGCATCATTATATACAAGATGCTCCCAGGTTCTCAGGGATGCTCCTTTGTAAGTCCAACATGCTCCCAGGTTATCAGGAGGGGATAGGACTAATGACTAGGAAGATACCATCGACAAGTGCTATAGGACAAAGCAAAGGACAGACAAGATCTGACAAGGCCCATGCCTTGTTAGTTGACAAGATCCTAGTAGTCACATCAGGAACAGTATTGTGGGCCATATCTTGTCCCCTGGGCTCCCTTTATAAGGAGCACCAGAGGGTCGATCCAAGGAGACCCCTGGGGGCTATTTCCTTCTCTGCTCGATACGAACACTCCTTCTTCTTCCTTTGACTCTCCTAGAGAAAGCCATTAGAGGCATAGAGAGCACAACTCAAGGAGCACCAATATAGCTACAGTAATTGGCCAGGTCATATAAGATCTAGATGCAGGAGTAGATGTTTTATCTCACTAGGAGAGCCTCGAACCTGGGTACATTGTGTCTGTCTATGTGTTCTTTCGTATGCGGTCTTCACTGCATCATGCCTCCTCGGATTCCTCCAGTGTCCATGTGGCCCCAACTTAAGCCTACCCTAGGCATTTGTCGTGATCACTGTTCAAAAAATCGTCTGAATTAGTGATTAATAGGTTGATTAATCGCTACTAGGGACCTAACCGTGTTGATTACCACTAATCGGGTTGTGTTAGTCCTTTAACCTGACTAATAGCTCTAACAGTCTGATTACTAGATATATTCTAGATTAACTACTACACTTGGTCAAAAAAGATGCAAAATTTTCAAGGCATATCGTCCGTCCAACCACTAACCTGCCCCAATGAAGTAGGTTTTGTGAAGCTCCCACTCGATGCCCTGCCTCCAAGAGCTCGATTCCTGCTGTCACCAACCATTACGCTGGGTAGGTGGTGGGACAAGAGCAACTTCAGATGTCAGAGGATGATAAATGGAATGAGGACACATGGTACCAGCTGGTGGATCCTGAGTCACTCGTGACCTTGAAGATTAGGTCAGAGAGGAGAAGTGTATGTGTTTTAGTGGGCTTTTGGGCTTTAGGTAAGTAGGGTTGGGCATATACATGCCCATATACTATTTCTTTCTTATATACACGTGTTTTAGGTTCTAATTTGTGTAGATTGCACTGATTAATAGCCGACCTATTAAATCAGTTAATCATCTGAATTACGATTAGTCGCTACTCCCAAGCCAACCGAGCAGTTAACGATTACCAATTTCCTCACCATTGGTCATGATACCACCATGATAGTTGGCGCCTACCATGGGGATGATTAGAGGCGCTGGCTGGGTTTTCATCCGGATGGGACCATCGTCATTAACCTCTACTTCACCATAGAGTAGCAACTTCTTCATCCTCCTCCCCAACATACAGAGCTCATGAGAGCTGGAACACCAGCCTTTCTTATTGACATATCTCAACCTCAACCTCATCACCAAGTGTACTGTGAGTATCAATTGACTCAACAAACAAGATATATCTCAACCTCATCCTCATCACCAAGTATACTGTGAGTATCAACTGACTCAACCATCAACACGCACATGAGATAACCCCAAATGTACTCGGGAGCTATCACCCTCTTATCACTTAGTTGTTCACCCCAGGAAGGAGATATCTCAACCCGGGGGCTAGCCAGCATATTAGTAGAATCACCTATAGATAGAAAAAGTATCTCGTGGACTGGGGTCATGTCAACACCCAGATTTTTAATCCTAGATGCATGTCATGCCATACATCGCAATCCTAGGATTACCATTTTTGCGTGACATAACAGATTGGATATCACAGTACATCATCCATTACAAACCATAATAAGGTCTTACACAAATAAAGGATCTCATGATCTAGTCTTAGTACAAACAAGTAGCGGAATAAATAGCGTAACGGTGGGCTCCATCTTCAGTGTCACAGGAAATGCTGACGATGGGAGATGATCCTAGTTGTCGTAGCCGTCCTGTTGTCCTTCTTCCAGATAGTCCTCCTCATAGTCTGGCCACGGGAATAGCCAAGGACAAAGCCATGAGTACTTTAAGTACTCGCAAACTATCACTAACAAGTAAGGTAGTTCTAGTAGGAAATGCTAAGTCTAAGCTTATTTGTAAAGCTAAGTTTGAAACCTAAGCTGAGTTCAGAAACAAAGAAAGATAAAAAAGTTCTAAATCACCTAACTAGGAACTTAGTTGTCATAGTCACAACTCTGTTGTGGTCAAGTCATGTCACAATTCATTTCATAAGTCATTTGGAAAACATCTAACAACGGAACAGTATGGCCACTCCAACTTTCCATAACCACGGACGTGGCTATTCAAATAGTTTGACACTCTGCAGAGGTGGTACACTTTCACCACAAAATTTGATACATTTGTCAGGGATAACCCTGAATCATCATACTTAGTATGCAGATAATCAAACATAACATTTCCTTTACACACCCTAGTATAAGAACCTCTCCTATGAGCTTGGCATCCCAGCCATGACCATCTGCCATCCTGGGCACTGCATAGGTGGACAACATTGAGAGGTAGCCTCAGCTCAAACCTCTCCCGCGAGGGAACTAATACTAATGCATATAAACTTTCGGCTAAGCCTTACCCAATTCAGGTATTGTGGTTGTACGGTAAAATTGGAATGGTATCGCATCCGAACCCAACCATCAGTTTTTATAAAAAGGGCTAAGGCTCATGCCTCAACATTTTCATCATCATAAACCATTTGTGTTTCTCAACACATGTCAAAACATCTCAATAGAATGACTCATCATTCCAAGGTTTTCACAAGTCATTTTCACCAAGTATTCCCATCTGAAGTGATCAAGTTTTTGGTTTAACTCTAAACTACTAAGTTAAGAGTGTTCACTAATGTGGGATGCTAATCTCAATCTCATGCTATAGAATGACATCTAAGTCTAACTAGCTAGGCCAAGTTTTATACTCTTTATGATATCTATAAACAAAGTAAGGAACTTTGGTAAAGTAAAAGAAAGTAAAGCTTGTAAGTAAAACTTGGGGTAGGTATAAGTCAAAATGTATAACCGAAGCATGCCTAAAGCATTTGCTCAAGTTAAGGGGGGGTCAAGTGTTAACTTGATTAGTTCTAACTTGCATTGTTAATGATGGCTTGCATAGTTAAGAAACTTGCAAGTGTTAGCTTGCTCAGTTTACTTGAAGTGCTAGGCTTGCCTTGGTTGGTGCAGTGGTTGAAATTCTCCTCTTCTTCCTTGTGGTAGAATTCCTCCTCTTCGTAGACTTGGTCGGTACTATTGTCTATAAATACATACGGAATACACAATCACCAAACAATACTTAACTAGGCTATTTAGTACACTAAGACACACATTTGATGATCTAGTATCATCACAAACATCACAAGATTTAATGAACTAGTTTCATTTATTTTATTTGAGAAAAGTAATTTCTATTCATTGAAATTACTAAGATTTCATATTCTCCAATTAAAATATAGGATCATGTGGACACATGTCATCACCACATATTCTAATACATGGGAATGGGATTTAAATGTTGGATCACATTTAAATAAGTTTAAGTTTAATATTTAAATGATTTAAAGTGACTAGAAATGCCTATATAGCATTATTTTGGTACTAGTCCAAAGTCACTGCATGCAAACTTAAATATTATTACATATTTAGATAGGTATATTCAAATGTGATTTTTGAGAGGTGGAATCAACTCAAAAGCTATTATGGTTGATTTTTGAAAAATGTTTGAATGTAGAAAAGTCTCTGTCTTGTTATTTTTTCTATAGGTGATCTATAACTCTAATTGATTTAAATACAACAGGCTTGGATAGAGATTTAAATTATATTTCCAACAAAATTGGAATTATTCAATTTGGTTAAGTAAATCTTTCTGAATTGATTTTCAAACTTAGTGGACAAAAACTAGATTAAGTTAAAATAGAAAAAATATTATTTGAATTCTAGGGCCAGCACGGGAATACTAATAGGCCGGCCCAGTCACACTCCACGGTGCAGAGGACAGCTGGCGGGGGGTCCCGCATGTCAGCGGCTCTTCTAACACGAAGCGGTACGGGGCGATGTGGACTGCACGATTAGAACTACGATCGACGGCTGTGGCTCATCGTCGACGACGGACAGGTCGCCGGCGAGACGGAACCCTAGCGGCTCGGTGGGGGTGCAGTGGGGGCATACCAGGGCTCTAGCTAGTGAGGCGATGGGGGCGATCGAAAGAGGAGATGACGGCGGACTCAGGCGAGGTCGCGGCAGCTCCTAGGTGGACGAAATCGACGGGCCCCTTTCTTCTCTCCTACGGCAAACTCCGGCACAATTCCGGTGAAAGGCTGCTCGAGCAGCTCCAGTGATGGGGTGAGGTGGTTCTGAGAGAGAGGGGAGTTGAGTGGTGTGAGGAATTGGTGCTGGGGAGGGCTCCTTATATAGGCTCGACGAGGAGACCATGAGGGCGATGGTGAGCTCGTCGGTGACGACGGTACAGGGCACTAGAAGTATGGGTGGGGTAGGCGGATGGTGGCTTGCCTCCTAGTGGTCAGCTATGGTGTGATGGCGATGCTAGGGCGGTGGCATGCGGCCGGGAAAGGCTGGCGCTCTACGCGCCAGAGGCGATGCTCGACGCGGCGCGCGGTGGCTGCTGGTCACGCGGAGGGAAGAGGGCGTGTCTGGGGAGGTGTTGGGGTTATGGCGGAGCGACGCACGCGAGCTGAAGGCAAGGCGCGGCTTGTGCGGGCTTGTCGCGGACGGTGCTCTGGCGTGAGCTAGGCACGGTGCAGAGGCGGTGGGCGCGAGCGGTGTGAGGTGGTCCAGGGGCTGGCAAGACTCAGGGAAGGGACCGTGGGCGGTGGTAGGGTTTTATAGAGCTAGGGGCACGCTGGATTGGCGCTACGCGGTCGCTGGCGTGTTGCTCGCGTTTGGCCGGGGATGACCATATTTGGGCGACGCGCCACTGCTGCTAGCGGTGAAGGGGGAGCTGGTCTAGGCTGGGGTAGATGCTAGGGGGACAGGGGATTAAGTGGGAGACCAAATTGGTCGATGATCACTGTGGAAACAGTGAAGCTACTCTAGTTCTGGTTCAGTGCCTGCCATGTGTTCGATAGAATGGCCGCAAGAAGAAAAGTTTTGAATTTTGGATTCAAATTTTTTTAGTGTTCTCCACTTAAGCTTGAGATTCTATGCCTGCTTGGAAAGGTCAAGGGGAATTCATTTGAGGGGTTTTTGAAAAGGTGTGATCTATGTATATACACTTGATTCCATTTTCAAATGCCATTTAAATTTAGAGTTCAAATGTTTTTGTAAGATTTCAAAGTGGGACTTGGTAGATCATTACTTGTACTAGCAAGGTGTGCAAAGAGTTAGAATTATTTCTGTTTGAATTTGACTTCTAGGAACACCTAAAGTGACCTAGTGAATTAAAATGGCACAAATGACCATTTGCATTTATTAATTCCATTTGATTTCTTTTTCTTTGGATTTTGCTTGGGAATGATCTAGATGATGTGGCATTCACCTTAGAATCATTTTACAACCATTAGAACAAACAAACATGGCAATTCAAAACAATTCCATATTAATGCAACACACATATGCTTTCTTAATTATTTAAATGAGAAAAAGGTTTTGTTAACCCTAAATTGGGTGATTTGGATCTTGATAACTTGGATTAAAGTTTTGGGATGTTACAAACCTTCCCCCCTTAAACAAAATCTCGTCCCAAGATTTAAGAAAGAAAACTAGGAACTAAAGAGATCTGGGAACTTAGTCCTAATGTAATCTTCTTGCTCCCAAGTGGCTTCTTCTTCGGTATGGTTGCTCCATTGGATCTTGAGAAATTTTATACTCCGGTTCCTGGTGGTTCTGTAAGCTTCTTCCAAGATACGGATGGGCACTTCACGATACGTCAGATCCTTGTTGATATCTATGGCTCGGTGATCGATGTTCTTGAAAACTTCTGTCTTCTCCGGCACTTCTAGGTATTTTCGAAGTAATGAGATATGGAACACATTGTGGATGGCAGACATCTCCTCAGGCAGTTCCAGTTGATACGATACTTCTCCTCTATGATTCAGAATTTTGAAGGGTCCGATATATCTTTGGGCTAACTTCCCTTTCAGACTAAAACGTTGTGTTCCCTTCAATGGCGAAACCTTGAGATATAGAAAATCTCCGACATTGAAAGTCAGGTCTCTCCTTCTCTTGTCAGCATAACTCTTCTGTCTAGATTGGGCGGTCTTGAGGTGCTCACGGACTTTGTGAACCTTCTCTTCAGCTTCTCGTAGGATGTTGGGTCCAAAAATCTGACTCTCCTACTTGTGACCAATTCAAAGGGGCACGACACTTCCTTCCATACAAAAATTCAAATAGGGCCATCTGCAAACTGGCTTGATAACTGTTGTTGTATGAGAATTCTGCGAAAGGCAGACAATCTTCCCATTTTGATCCATACTCAAGCACACAAGCTCTCAACATATCTTCTAAGATCTGGTTGACTCTTTCAGTCTATCTATCGGTTTGCGGGTGAGAAGCTGTGCTGAAATTCAACTTGGTTCCTAATCCTTCTTGAACTTTTTGCCAAAATCTCGAGGTGAATTGGGTTCCTCGATCCGACACTATGGTCTTGGGGGTTCCATGGAAACTGACAATTCTAGCAATGTACAACTCTGCTAGCTTCGAACTCTGGTAAGTTGTCTTGACAGGTATAAAATGGGCTACCTTGGACAGTCTATCAATGATGACCCAGATAGAGTCATTTCCCCTACTAGAAGTAGGTAAACCGGTGATAAAGTCCATTCCTACGAAATCCCATTTCCATTCCGGAATCTGCAATGGTTGCAACAGTCCTGCGGGTCTTTGATGTTCCGCTTTGACTCTTTGACAAATATCACACTTGGCGATGTAGCTTCCGATTTCTCTCTTCATCTTGTGCCACCAAAATTGCTCCTTCAAATCCTGATACATCTTCATTCCTTCGGGGTGGATAGAATAAAGAGTATCATGAGCTTATTGCATGATAACTTGCTTCAGCTCTAAATCTGCTGGCACACAGATACGTCCTTTGTACCACAGAACTCCTTCTTCGTCTTCAGTAAATCCAAGTACCTTTCATGTACTGATACGACGCTTGATTCCGTCGATACTTGCATTTCCCTTCTGGGCTTCCTTGATCTGACTGATCAAAGTGGGTTGAAGTTCAATGCTAGCTAAAAATCCTTTGCTAACAAGCTCAGTTCTAAACTGCTCCAACACCTCATGCAAACTTGGTTGCTTCTCCTTGATCATGGTGTTTAACCTACACGGCAATCTGCTAAGAGCATCCTCTACCACATTGGCTTTGCTTGGGGTGATAGTGAATGTCAAGGTCATAATCCTTGATTAACTCTATCCATCTCCTTTGCCTCATATTCAGCTCCTTCTGAGTGAAAATATACTTCTAGCTCTTGTGATCTGAGTAAATCTCACAGCGATTACCCATAAGATAATGACACCATGTATTCAAGGCTAACACTACGGCTGCTAACTCAAGATCATCGTAGGGTAGTTCTGCTCATGCTGCTTCAGTTGTCTAGACAGATATGCGATGACCTTGCCTTCTTGCATCAACACACATCTGAGACCAATCTTGGATGCATCACAATATACATCAAAAGGCTTCTTGATATCTGGCATAATCAATATTGGGGCTGAAATCAACCTCTTCTTGAGATCTTGGAAACTTTATTCGCATTTGTTGGTCCATTCAAACTTCTTATCCTTCTTCAACAATTGGGTCATCGGTCTTGCGATGTGATAACCCACAAGTATAAGGGATCGTGTGTAGCCTTTTTGATAAGTAAGAGTGTCGAACCCAACGAGGAGCTAAAGGTAGGATAAACATTCTCTCAAGTTTTATCAACCACTGATACAACTGTACGCACACTAGATGTTTGCATTATCTAGGAAATAAAACTAGAGCAACAATATGAGTAATAGAGATAGCTTTGCATGATAATAAATAACAAGAAAGTAAAGCTAGTTGCTGCAACAATAAAATACACTAAACTAACAGAACCATGAGTGTGGAATAGTGGTGGTAATTGTGGTGGCTTTGTCAAAGTTTAAATAGCGAATAGATCAGGTTCATTGTCTTCGATGCAGTTTTCTATGTGGGAGAGGCTAAATATACATGCGCTTCACTACTTGGAATTACATGTACTATATGATTGGATTGTTAGCAAACATCCGTAAGTACTAATCAATGAATTAAGGTTTCCCCAACCATAGCTTTAAGTTTAATGGTCCTCTTACTCCCATACGTGCAACGTTCTGGTTCGCGTCCTTAGGTTTCTGTCACTCCGGCAGAACTACCCCTTTCCTTTTACACATACTACAAACCCTATGATGTTTAATCCATGCGCGCACAAATATAATGGACACCAAAGGACTGTACCATATCAACATATAACTCTAATGAACCAAAGACGTTCAACCATTCAATCTAAGAACAAAGGAACTACGCAAACATGACATAGATCATAGGATTATAACTTATAACATCAAACACCATGTTTACATAGGATGGTACAGAGGTGTGTGGGAGGATGAACCACTGCATACTAGGAGGATTAGGTGATGGAGATGGTGGTGAAGATGGTGAAGAGGGCGGCGGTGGCACGGGGGACTCCTTCCCCGCTGTCAGTATCATGGGGGAGCATCGCCCCTTAGCCCCTTCCTTCATGGCTTCTTGGGAGCCCTCCCCCATGGAGATGGGATCCATGGGGGAGGCAAAAACGTGGCTTTGGTGGCTGCAAATTCGTGGGGGGAGATGCCCTGGGCAAATTAGGTTTCCTCCCTTTATATAGCTTCTCGGATTCCTGTCACCCCATCTTGGGCTGTAGTAAATCAGGCTGAAAAGGCCCGTCCGGACTCGGAATCAGCTAAATTTTATGCCCAGAACGTTTGTCGCGAAATTTCCAACAACTTTATAGTTGAAGAGGACGCCATCTTCGACCTGAAACGTGACCATCTTCAAAAAGAGTCCTGAGACAGATTTCTGGAAAAATCCCAATTTGACTCCAACAAGGTTTCCACTTGTATTCTTGGTAATTCCTACACATCAAAGTGTAAAACAAGAACATTGTGCACTTTTGAAACTATTAGTAGGTTAGTCCAAATAAATCATAAACTTTATACAAAAAGGAGTGTCAAAAGCATATTATTAGCATAAAACCATCAAAAATTATAGATACGTTATGGACGTATCACGATGCTCGAAAATCTTTCTACGAACTTGCGGTAATATCCCGCTAATCCGAGAAATGCACGGACTTGGGTTTGAGTGGTTGGGGCTTCCCATTCTTCGACATCTTTGATCTTGGCGGGATCAACAGCGACTCCTCCGGCAGACACAATATGTCTGAGGAATCCTACTTCCTTTAGCCAAAACTCACATTTGCTGAACTTGGCATACAACTCATGTTCTCTAAGGGTTTCAAGGATGGTTCTCAAATGTTTCTCATGGTCTTCTTCTGACTTGGAATAGATAAGAATATCATCGATAAAAACAATGACAAACTTATCCAGAAAATTCATAAAAATCTTATTCATGAGATTCATGAAATAAGAGGGGGCATTGGTTAATCCAAAAGAAATGACCATATACTCATACAATCCATATCTGGTGGTAAAGGCGGTCTTTGGAATATCCGTTGCACGAATCTTAAGTTGGTGATAACCAGTCCTAACATCAATCTTAGAGAACACTCTGGCACCAGTCA
This sequence comes from Avena sativa, assembly GCA_916181665.1. Lineage (NCBI taxonomy): Eukaryota > Viridiplantae > Streptophyta > Magnoliopsida > Poales > Poaceae > Avena > Avena sativa. The sequence goes on along the minus strand of OV702290.1, from coordinate 378,624,885 downwards.
ACTGATCAAACAGATCCTCTATCTTGGGCAGTGGGTACTTGTTCTTGATGGTGACATCATTCAGCTTCCTGTAATCTGTGCACAAATGGTTGCCTCCATCCTTCTTGTCGACAAACAACACGGGCGATCTCCATGGCGATGCGCTTGGTTGAATCAATCCTTTTGCCAGCATAGCATCCAATTGCTTCTTCATCTCTACTAACTCTGATGGGTTCATGCTATAGGGTCTCTGAGCTATGGGTACAGTTCCAGGAATTAGTTTAATAATAAACTCCATATCCCGATCTGGGGGCATACCAGGCAATTCATTTGGGAATACGTCGGGGTATTCACAGACTACTCTGACTTGGTATATGGTTGGTAGGGCTAGACTCTTGTTGCACTTGAATTGACGGGGCAAGGTTTCAGATATATGCTCTACTGATACTCCAGAACTACTAGTCATGGTGATGGCTTTCTTGGCACAGTCGATCAATCCTTTATGCTTCGACATCCACTCCATTCCTAGTACTATTTCCAAACCTTTGGTTCCAAGTACTATTAGATTGTCATAAAAATCTATCCCATGTATTCTGATAGGCACGGCCTTGCAAATTTTTCTAGCTTTGGTGGTTGAACCAGGTATTTGAACTATCATAACATGCTTCAAGTTGGTTGGCTGAATCTTACTAGTGCATGCAAATTCTTCGGTAACAAACGAGTGCGATGCTCCAGAATCAAACAACACTCTTGCTAAAACGGAGTTAACAGAAAACATACCCAACACTACATCTGGCGCTTCTTGGGCTTCTTCTGCGTTCATGTGGAAGAGACGGCTGTTGTGGTTGTGAGGGTTCCCTGGGGCGAATCTTCTTCCAGGCTGAACACGATGCTGCTGTTGAGCCAGGGCATTCATATTGGCAGTGGCGGCAATCTTCTTGGGACACTCATTGGAGTAGTGACCCTTCACTCCACACTCAAAACAAGTGATCTGGGACTTGTCGTTTGCTGCAACAGGCACAACATTGCTTCCAGTCCTCGGGGCAGTGGTGTTGTTGTTGTTGGGCTTGGGCGGTGCACGGTTGAAATTGTTGGAGTTGCCGAGGTGGTTGTTGTTGTTTCCTACGGACTTCACATTTCCTCTGCTACGGTTGGAGTAGCTTGGACGAGACATTGGGGGTCGATTGTTCCGCGGGGCATATCTGGCAGACGGGTTGGGACGATACTTCTGGTGACTGTTGGATCTAGCTTGGTGCATCATCCGATGTTTGCGGTTGTCATTTGCCTAGTTGATCTTCCCTTCCATTTGAATGGCAGAGTCGACTAGCTCTTCGAGATCCTCAAAACGAATGTTGATGAGTACTGTCTGCATATCATCATGCAGTCCGTTTAGGAATCTCTCCTTCTTCTTGGCTTCAGTGTTGGTTTCATCAGGTGCATACCTGGCGAGGGACAAAAATCTGTCACGGTACTCCACTACCATCATCCTGCCTTGCTTTAGTTCTCTGAATTCATCTCTCATTCTGGTGACTAAACCCTGTGGCACATGGGTGCGGCTGCACTTGACCTTGAAGGCTTCCCACATCATCACTTGACTGTGGTTCATCGTGCGGGTGCTATTCCACCATGCTCTTACATCACCTGCCAGATAGTTGGTGGCAAACAGAACTTTCTCGTTGGCATCCACTCTGGCGACTTCTAAGTTGTTCTCCATGGTCTGTAACCAATCATCAGCATCCAGCGGGTCTTCAGACTTGCTAAAGATTGGGGGATTGGTATTCTGGAAGTTTTTGAGTTTGGATCCATGATGATCCTGATTTCCATGGCCCTGGTTGTTGTGAGCCATCTGGGCGATCTGCTACAGGGTGGCTAGATTTGCTTGGCACTCTTCCCTACTAGCTTTGCAGTCTGCAATGAGCGTCTGCAGAATCTGCAGCATTGGGTCCTGCGATGAGCTGCTCCCTCCTTGGTTTCCATGAGTCATCTGAAGATTGAGATAGATAATTGGGTAAGAGGGAAAGTTCTAAGGTTCATGGTTTTGGTTTCAAAGCTAAAACTTTGAGTTTAACTCAGTTTTTGCAACTAACTTCTTTTCATTCATTCAAGCAAAGCACACAATACAAACACACATACATCACAACATGAAAGGAAAACAGATGGTTTTAAGAACCATTCTGTAAGCTAAGATACAATGGGACCGATACTTCTCACTCCTACGATAGTGCTCTAGTGAATCTACTCATCATCGATGAAGTCGGAGTCATCATCGTCGGTGTAGAAGTCCATGGCATCATCCTCTAGATAGTCATCATCATTGTTGAGGTACGAGTGAATATCCCCTGGATGTCTTCACCTTCCTCTTCTTCTTCTTTTGCTGCAAGCTGAGCTTCTTGCTCCTTGATGGTCTTCTCGAGGTCGGCCACCTTCTTGCGAAGACGATCGATGGTGTGATCCTTCTTTGCGCGTTGACGGCGAAGTGATTGATGATCCTTGACGAGAAGGGCGAAAGTCTGGGCCTTCTGGGCGGCAATGGCACAGTTGCGGTTGGCGAACTCTCGAGCATTGTCCAGTTCCTTCTGTCTGTCATACAGTAGGAAGTCGAGGTTCTCCACTTGACGCTTCAACTCCGGGTGACTTGGCATTTCCACGGGCATTCCCATTGAATCACGCCTTGCATAGTGAGAAAAGCGAGTTCCTTGGATCAAGTTGAGATTCTGTGCACAAAGACGAGCGAGAGCTTCATGCATTGCCCTGGCTAATCCATCTAGCCAGTTGTTCTCTCTCACGGTGAATTGAATCTTCTCAGAAAGTGGTGCCTCTATCTTACCTCAAAGATCAGCAACTATTAGCCATTGTAAATCTCCTCCTAGGGGACCATTGAGTTGAGCTCCAAAGAATTCCGGATGTGGGCGCTCCAAGTACTCAGACAGTGCATCAAGATCCCTCTCGAAGATCAGTTGGCCTCCATTGCCCAACTGGTAGAACTTGCAGTACTGAACTTCTATCTATAAGAATTTAGGATGAGAAGTTAGTGAGGTGATCAGGTGTGTCAAATTTTATATAGTAATGTAAGAGTTTTTGAGGAACATGTATTTTTTTGAGTGAAAGAATCCCAAGGGTAAGAGAGGAAATAGGATTTCATAAATACTCACTTCTTTGTTTTTGAAACTAAGTTTTTGTTCGGACGTCCATTCTAATTAGGGTCTCCTATGGTCAGGATGGCTCAGATACCAACTTGTCAACACCCGGATTTTTAATCCCAGATGCCTGTTATGCCATACATCACAATCCCAGGATTACCATTTTTGCGAGACATAACAGATTCGATATCATAGTACATCATCCATTACAAACCATAATAAGGTCTTACAGAAATAAAGGATCTCATGATCCAGTCTTAGTACAAACAAGTAGCGGAATAAATAGCATAATGATGTCTACGCACGTCTATTCTTGTAGACAGTTGTTGGGCCTCCAAGTGCAGAGGTTTGTAGAACAACAACAAGTTTTCCCTTAAGTGGATCACCCAAGGTTTATCGAACTCAGGGAGGAAGTGGTCAAAGGTATCCCCTCTCAAGCAAACATGCAATCAAGATACAAGAAGTCTCTTGTGTCCCCAACACACCCGATACACTTGTCAGGTGTATAGGTGCACTAGTTCGGCGAAGAGATAGTGAAATACAAGTGGTATGGATAATTATAAGTGGTAACGGTGACAGAAAATATCTTGATGGCATGGAAGAGACTAAAGGCAAACTGAAATAAAGATGGAAGCAAGCAAACATGTAAGAAATCTAATAGCAAATGGTGTTTCAGTGCTTAGAAACAAGGCCTAGGGATCATACTTTCACTAGTGAACACTCTCATATAAATATCTTCTTCTTTATGATACTACGCTGAACTACTCTCCGGTTGGACACTCTAATCCATGGTAGGGCTATAACAGCACACCTCAAAGTTCATCTTTACCATCTAGAAAACCCCACACTGTCACCTTGAGTACTAGATAAGTCCAACAAACACCACAATTTCATAAAGACATCCAACTCCAAATATAACTCATAACAAGTATTTGTAATCTCTAGCCTAAGTGCCACCATGGTGTGCACGCTGTCACTTTCACACACATGGGGAGAGAAGAGATCTATTAAAGCACTTGAGTAGCAAGGTAGATCTACTTGATTACAAAGCTCATGATCACAATATGATCATGCATAGAGAGATGAACACATAGCTACCGGTAGAACCCTTAGCCTCGAGAGAGAACTACTCCCTCTTCATCATGGGAATCAGCAATGGTGATGGAGATGGCGGTGGAGATCGATGGAGATGGCTCCGGGGGCACTTCCCTGTCCCGGCAGGGTGCCGGAACAGAGACTTTCTGTCCCCCGAATCTCCCCTTCGGTGGCGGCGGTGCTACGGAACTTTTCGTGGATTTCTGATTGTCGACTTAGGGTTTCTGCCTCGGGAGGCTCCTATAGGCGAAAGAGGCAAGGTCGATAGCCAGCCAGGGGTCCCACACCATGCCCTGGCGCGGCCTAGGCTGGCCCGTGCCAAGGGGGGTGTGGCCACCCTGTGGCCCCTCTCCGACTCTCCTTCTGGCTCCGTGAGTCTTCCGGGGAAATAGTAACTTTGGCTTTTGTCCCGTCCAATTCCGAGAATATTCATTTTCTGACTTCCTGGAACCAAAAACTGCAGAAAACAAGCAACTGGCACTGTTGCATCTTGTTAATAGGTTAGTCCAAGAAATCATATGAAAAGTACTCCAAAGTTGGAACAAAACACAAGAAAGTAGATAAAACCAAGCATGGAACATCAAAAATTATAGATACATTTGCAATGTATCAACATCCCCAAGCTTAACTCCTGCTCGTCCTCGGGTAGGTAAGTGATAAAAAGAAAGAATAATTTTTGGGGTGACATGCACCATCATAAACTTGATCAAAGTATTTGTAAAACATTCAAAGCTGGGTCATAGTACTTCAACATAGCATGAAAGATAAAGTTCTAGCAATAAGACAAAGAAACTATGATGCAACATGAAAAGGCACAAACAAAAGATTCATGAATAACAATGCTTTGCAAGACGTTTGTTTGTTTCACATAAAGAAAACATAGCATAATAGTATTCAGCTTGTCCCTCATAGAGTAGCAAATATAAATGCATAGGACACCTTCAAAGTTTATAAGAGTGACTAGATACAAATAGTTTAAAACAAGCAATAACAAGTTATGCATCAATCAACTAGTTTTGGGACAATGCACATAGAACTAAGAATGGCCACTATGCTCTCAAAGTAGGTGCATAAAGGTAGAAGGTGGAGACTCAATATAATGGTGGAAGAAAGGCCTTCATTGAAGGAAGTAGGGATTCAAGTCTCATAAAGAGCTTCCAAAAATTATGGTACTTATAGCTTTCAGCTCTCATTGCCCCTATCATAAGCATCTTGAAGTGATTAAGGTTAAAGTGAACAAACTATGGTGTACATGCTTGACGAAGTATAAGTTAGGAATCTCATGTCCCTTGTATACGAGGGTCGCTCCTCATGATACTCAAGTTTAGTCACCGGTAAGTTCTTGTCATTGTAAGTACATGTGTATCATAGAGAACCACCAATGAGGTACCCCTTGCCCGATGATACAGAAGAATCCCCATATCAAAATGACAAGGCAAGCAGAAAACGAGCATCTCAGCAATCTTCTTATTTACCATGGAAATATGGTGCTTTTTTCTCTCTTTCCTCTTTTCATAGTCTCTTTTTTTTCTTTTTCTCTTTTTTCTCAATATCTGACTCTTTTTTTATAAGAAGAATGCTTCATAGACAGCTCATTATGGTTACGCTGCAGGTTTCCACCATGTCAGCATGGATTAGACCAGCGGCCTAGGCGTTTCTCTAACACATATACATAACTCCATGGACTTACAAGCTCCCCTTTCATTTCACACCGACGACATCCATATACAAAAGAGCATGATATCAACTAGGTACAAGTACCAAGTGCAATGTTGAAAGCGTTCCCCATGAAAGCATGGTTCTGCTAATCCCCCACAAATAAGTGCAAGCATATACAACAGAGACGACACAATGGTTCAAGTTTATTAAGGGCAAAAAAAGTAAAGTGTGCCATCAAGTTCGTGAGAGCTTTAATCACTAGTTTTCTCATAACAAGTTTAATTTGGAAGGTAAACAAAAGCATGAATATACTTGGAATAGCATAAGCTAGTAGGTAAGTATGGTGGACTCTTTGGAATAACTTGGTTTAGGGAGTTGGATGCAGGAGTGGAACTCATACTTGGTTGCGGAGGCTAGCAAAAGACTGGGAGCGACAAACTAAGAGAGCAATAATGGCCATAATCATGCAGAGCGACAAAACATCATTGATCAAAGCATAAAGTGATATAACAAGTTGAAAACTAAAGGATCATCAAGGCTATGGTGACTTGGGATAGTCATAACATGGTGTGAGCATGTGCCAAGTCAACCCTAATAAAGCATCAAAGGAGAATACCACAATACTATGATTTAATATGCTAAAACAACGCATGATTCTTCCAAGGCACATTAATCAATCTCAATTGTTTATAACAAGTCATGCTACAACAAAGAATGCTAAACATAAAGCCAAAACAATATCAAGCATGGCATGACAAAGCATAGGCCACAGTCAAAAACAAGCTCTCTTTACCACTTAAGCATGAACTTTCCTACTCGTTTCCAATCCAAACCAAACTATTTGAAAACCAATGTATGAAAGAGGGGGTCCAGCCAATTTATTCAGAAAACTAAGAAAACCAAGCAAACTAAAAACCAAAACGAAAAAACGAAGACGCTCCAAGAACAACACAATTGTGCATGAAACAATAAAAATAAAGTGTTTGGAAGAAACCTGAGATTTTTATTGATGAAGAAGGGGATGCCTTGGGCATCCCCAAGCTTTGACGCTTGTACTTCTTGGATATTTCTTGGGGTGACACGCGTGGCATCCCCAAGCTTAAGTTTTAGTCCATCCTTCATCTCATTACTCATTCCTTCCATACACCTGAAATTTTTCCTTCATACAAAACTTCACACAATCTTTATTAGCAACATTAGTGCACTCAAGATAAATAAGTCTTAAGATTCAGTTATAACACCAAATAAACTTCCATTAGAACACTAACTACTGAAGCACTTGCCTTAAAAATCTCAATTCCCCAAAAGAACTCAAAAAGGAACCAACAAGAAGCAAATGCAAATAATGGCAGAAATCTGTTAAAACAGACCAGCAGGTAAATACTAATTTTTTCGAAGACCTTCCTTTTCTCAAATCGAAAAGTGTTGAACTAACGAAAGTTAGATAACATCCTGGGGCAGAAGCACAAAAATTCACGTCTCAAAAGGACGTATAGAGATTTTACACGAATTTTTACGGTGAAGCACAGAAATCTGTTTCGGGACAGCAACTTTCCCAATCATTACTTCTCTCTCATTAGAGGTTACTCTTGGCACAAAAAACAAATAAAAAGGATAAGGAGCGGTTATTACTGAAGTAATAACTTCCAAGACTCATCTAAAACTTTTTGGTTATCTCCCAATAAGTACTTTTCTTTAATGCCTTTAAGTTAGGCATGATAGTTTGAAAAGATGCTCACATAAGAAATATGAATTGAAGTAAAAGAGAGCATCAAGAAGAAAATTCAAAGCACATTTAAGTCCAACCCACTTCCTATGCATAGGAATCTTATAAAGAAACAAGTCATAAAAGCACAAAGCAACAAGCATAGGAAAGCAAAACAAGTGCAATTTCAAGACTTTCAACATAAAGAGGGGAAACTTAATATTATTGAGATGCATAAAACCATGTTTCCCTCTCTCATAATAACTTTCAGTAGAATTATGAATAAAATTAATAATATAACTATCATATAAAACATTCTTATCATGAGCCACATGCATATAATCATTAGTACTCTCCACATAAACATAGTTATTCTTATTAATTCTAGTGGGAGCAAATTCAACAAAATAGCTATCATTATTATTCTCATCACCATAATCATAAAATATAGGAGGCATATTGTAATCATAATTAATTTCCTCCTCAATAGTAGGTGGACTTAAAATATCATATTCATCATTGTAATCATCATATATTGGAGGTTTGGTATCATCAAAGTAAACTTTCTCCTCCATGCTTGGGGGGACTAAAAAGATCATTTTCATAAAAACTAGCTTCCCCAAGCTTAGACTTTTCCATAGCATTAGCAATAATGGTGTCCAAAGAATTCATACTAACAACATTGCTATTAGCATGCAAATAAAGTTCCATAGGTTTTTAAATTTTCTCTTCAAACACTTCATGTCCTAACTCTAGATAAATACTATAAAGCTCTCTATTTTTTGTTGTTGTTTTCCATTAAGCCTAACTAGTGAAAACAAGAAACAAAAAGACAAAATTGCAGAGGATGTGAGTACCTTTTACCTTACCTCCCCGGCAACGGCGCCAGAAAATAGGCGTTTGCCGTGGGAGGTTCTTCTTCTTTAATCCTCGGGTGTGAATACCTTTTACCTTACCTCCCCGGCAATGGCGTCAGAAAATAGGCGTTTGTCGTGGGAGGTTCTTCTTCTTTAATCCTCCGGTGTGAATACCTTTTACCTTACCTCCCCGACAACGGCACCAGAAAATAGCTTGATGTCTACGCACTTCTATTCTTGTAGACAGTTGTTGGGCCTCCAAGTGCAGAGGTTTGTAGAACAGCAGCAAGTTTTCCCTTAAGTGGATCACCCAAGGTTTATCGAACTCAGGGAGGAAGTGGTCAAAGGTATCCCCTCTCAAGAAACCCCGCAATCAAGATACAAGAAGTCTCTTGTGTCCCCAACACACCCAATACACTTGTCAGGTGTATAGGTGCACTAGTTCGGCGAAGAGATAGTGAAATACAAGTGGTATGGATAATTATAAGTGGCAACGGTGACAGAAAATAACTTGATGGCGTGGAAGAGACTAAAGGAAAACTGAAATAAAGATGGAAGCAAGCAAACATGTAACAGATCTAATAGCAAACGGTGTTTCAGTGCTTAGAAACAAGGCCTAGGGATCATACTTTCACTAGTGAACACTCTCATATAAATATCTTCTTCTTTATGATACTACGCCGAACTACTCTCCGGTTGGACACTCTAATCCACGGTAGGGCTATAACAGCACACCTCAAAGTTCATCTTTCCCATCTAGAAAACCCCACACTATCACCTTGAGTACTAGATAAGTCCAACAAACACCACAATTTCATAAAGACATCCAACTCCAAATATAACTCATAACAAGTATTTGTAATCTCTAGCCTAAGTGCCACCATGGTGTGCACGCTGTCACTTTCACACACATGGGGAGAGTAGAGATCTATTAAAACACTTGAGTAGCAAGGTAGATCTACTTGATTACAAAGCTCATGATAGCCTAAGTGCCACCATGGTGTGCACGCTGTCACTTTCACACACATGGGGAGAGTAGAGATCTATTAAAACACTTGAGTAGCAAGGTAGATCTACTCGATTACAAAGCTCATGATCACAATATGATCATGCATAGAGAGAGAGATGAACACATAGCTACCGGTAGAACCCTTAGCCTCGAGAGAGAACTACTCCCTCTTCATCATGGGAATCAGCAATGGTGATGGAGATGGCGGTGGAGATCGATGGAGATGGCTCCGGGGCACTTCCCCGTCCCGGCAGGGTGCCGGAATAGAGATTTTTTGTCCCCCGAATCTCCCCTTCGGTGGCGGCGGTGCTGCGGAACTTTTCATGGATTTCTGATTGACGACTTAGGGTTTCTGCCTCGGGAGGCTCTTATAAGCGAAAGAGGCAAGGTCGATGGCCAGCCAGGGGGCCCACACCATGCCCTAGCGCGGCCTAGGATGTCCCGCGCCAAGGGGGGGTGTGGCCACCCTGTGCCCCTCTCCGACTCTCCTTCTGGCTCCGTGAGTCTTCCGGGAAAATAGTAACTTTGGCTTTTATCCCTTCCAATTCCGAGAATATTCATTTTCTGACTTCCTGGAACCAAAAACAGCAGAAAACAGGCAAATGGCACTGTGGCATCTTGTTAATAGGTTAGTCCAAGAAATCATATGAAAAGTACTCCAAAGTTGGAACAAAACACAAGAAAGTAGATAAAACCAAGCATGGAACATCAAAAATTATAGATACATTTGCAATGTATCACATAACGGTGGGCTCCATCTTCAGTGTCACAGGCAATGCTGACGATGGGAGATGATCCTAGTTGTCGTAGCCGTCCTGTTGTCCTTCTTCCGGATAGTCCTCTTCATAGTTTGGTCATGAATAGCCAGGGACAAAGCCATGAGTACTCTTTAAGTACTCACAAACTATCACTAACAAGTAAGGTAGTTCTAGTAGGAAATGCTAAGTCTAAGCTTATTTGTAAAGCTAAGTTTGAAACCTAAGCTGAGTTTAGAAACAAAGAAAGATAAAACAAAGTTCTAAATCACCTAAGTGGGAACTTAGTTGTCATAGTCACAACTCTGTTGTGGTCAAGTCATGTCACAATTCATTTCATAAGTCATTTTGAAAACATCTGACAATGGAACAGTATGGCCACTCCAGCTATCCATAACCACGGACGCGGCTATTCGAATAGTTTGACACTCTGCAGAGGTGGTACACTTTCACCACAAAATTCGATACATCTGTCAGGGATAACCCTAAATCATCATACTTAGTATGCAGATAGTCAAACATAACCTTTCCTTTACACACCCTAGTATAAGCACATCTCCTATGAGATTGGCCTCCCAGCCATGGCCATCTGCCATCCTAGGCACTTCATAGGTGGACAACATTGAGAGGTAGCCTCATCTCAAACCTCTCCCACGAGGGAACTAATACTAATGCATATAAACTTCCGGCTAAGCCTTACCCAATTCAGGTATTGTGGTTGCATGGTAAAATTAGAATGGTATCGCATCCGAACCCAACCATCATTTTTTATAAAAGGGCTAAGGCTCATGCCTCAACATTTTCATCATCATAAACCATTTGTGTTTCTTAACACATGTCAAAACATCTCAATAGAATGACTCATCATTCCAAGGTTTTCACAAGTCATTTTCACCAAGTATTCCCATCTGAAGTGATCAAGTTTTTGGTTTAACTCTAAACTACTAAGTTAAGAGTGTTCACTAATATGGGATGCTAATCTCAATCTGATGCCATAGAATCACATCCAAGTCTAACTAGATAGGCCAAGTTTTATACTCTTTATGCTATCTATAAACAAAGTAAGGAACTTTGGTAAAGTAAAAGAAAGTAAAGCTTGTAAGTAAAACTTGGGGTAGGTATAAGTCAAAATGTATAACCGAAGCATGCCTAAAGCATTTGCTCAAGTTAAGGGGGGCAAGTGTTAACTTGCTTAGTTCTAACTTGCATTGTTAATGATGGCTTGCATAGTTAGGAAACTTGCAAGTGTTAGCTTGCTTAGTTTACTTGAAGTGCTAGGCTTGCCTTGGTTGGTGCAGTGGTTGAAATTCTCCTCTTCTTCCTCAGGGTAGAATTCCTCCTCTTCGTAGACTTGGTCGGTACTGTCTTCTATAAAAACATACGGAATACACAATCACCAAACAATACTTAACTAGTCTATTTAGTACACTAAGGCACACATTTGATGATCTAGTATCATCACGAACATCACGAGATTTAATGAACTAGTTTCATTTATTTTATTTGAGAAAAGTAATTTCTACTCATTGAAATTACTAAGATTTAATATTCTCCAATTAAAATATGGGATCATGTGGACACATGTCATCACCACATATTATAATACATGAGAATGGGATTTAAATGTTGGATCACATTTAAATAAGTTTAAGTTTAATATTTAAATGATTTAAAGTGACTAGAAATGCCTATATAGCATTATTTTGGTACTAGTCCAAAGTCACTGCATGGAAACCTAAATATTATTACATATTTAGATAGGTATATTCAAATGTGATTTTTGAGAGGTGGAATCAACTCAAAAGCTATTATGGTTGATTTTTGAAAAATGTTTGAATGTAGAAAAGTCTCTGTCTTGTTATTTTTTCTATAGGTGATCTGTAACTCTAATTGATTTAAATCCAACGAGCTTGGATAGAGATTTAAATTATCTTTCCAACAAAATTGGAATCATTCAATTTTGTTAAGTAAATCTTTCTGAATTGATTTTCAAACTTAGTGGACAGAAACTAGATTAAGTTAAAATAGAAAAAATATTATTTGAATTCTAGGGCCGGCGCGGAAATACTAATGGGCCGGCCCAGTCACACTCCGCGGCACAGAGGACAACTGCCAGGGGGTCCTGCATGTCAGCGGCTCTTCTAACGCGAAGCGGTACGAGGCGATGTGGACCGCACGATTAGAACTACGATCAGCGGCTGTGGCTCGTCGTCGACGACAGACAGGTCGCCGGCGAGACGGAACCCTAGCGGCTCGGTGGGGGTGCAGTGGGGGCATACCAGGGTTCTAGCTAGTGTGGCGATGGGGGCGATCGAAAGAGGAGACGACGGCGGACTCAGGCGAGGTCGCGGCAGCTCCTAGGGTGGACGAAATCGACGGGCCCCTTTCTTCTCTGCTACGGCGAACTCCGACGCAATTCCGGCGAAAGGCTGCTCGAGCGGCTCCAGCGATGGGGTGAGGTGGTTCTGAGAGAGAGGGGAGTTGAGTGGTGTGAGGAATTGGTGCTGGGGAGGTCTCCTTATATAGGCTCGACGAGGAGACCGTGAGGGCGACGGTGAGCTCGTCGGTGACGACGGTACAGGGCGCTATAGGTATGGGCGGGGTAGGCGAATGGTGGCTTCCCTCCTGGCGGTCAGCTACGGCGTGATGGCGACACTAGGGGCGGTGGCATGCGATCGGGAAATGCTGGCGCTCGGCGTGGCAGAGGTGGTGCTTGACACGGCGGACGGTGGCTACTGGTCGCACAGAGGGAAGAGGGCGTGTCTGGGGAGGTTCTAGGGTTATGGCGGAGCGGCGCACGTGAGCTGAAGGCAAGGTGCAGCTTGTGCAGGCTTGTCAGGGATGGTGCTCTGGCGTGAGGTGGGCACGGTGCAGAGGCGGTGGGCGCGAGCGATGTGAGGTGATCCAGGGGCTGGCTAGGCTCGGGGAAGGGACCCTGGGGGCGGTAGGGTTTGGTGGAGCTAGGGGCACGCTAGATTGGCGCTGCGCAGTCGCTGGCGCGTTGCTCGCGTTTGGCCGATGTAACACCCCAGCATTAGAGCTTAGAAATAAGCTAAACACGCGTGTGTGCATTGCATTCATGCATAGAAAATCCAGATAATTTTCGCGCTTTTAAATAAAACTTGTCAAAGAGATTGAAGCTTCTCTTAACTTGGTGGAACTGAAGTAGATCATCAAGTGACTGCGATAAGTTTCAATATGACCTTTGCTAAAACCTTATCTTTGGGTAATATAATTTGATCTAAGGGTAGATCAAATGTAATAAAACTAAGTCACAAAACACTACTTAATAAGGAGTACCTAATCTTATAGAGGTCATTACATGGTATTCCATACCACAACTCAAGGATGAATACTTAATATTCTAAAGATGATATCAAGGTATTATCTACCACAAACCTAAATACCAAGTTAAGCATATCACTTAAGTAAAGAAATTCTATAGCTAAATCTTGAAACACTTGTCTGCCATAGTTACTCTTACCATGGATATCATGGTAGTTCATAAACATTAACTCTTGTCACAGATAGAGTAGAAAGAAGTCAAGCCAAGACCATCTAGCATATACTCTTAAAATGATATTAAGAGGTGATATTCCTATTTGACCAAGTCCTAGTGTCAATGGATCATCATTATTGAGTGATCAATTCTTGACCTAGATCTTATTGCTCGTAGCCTTTGACCTATTGTGTTGTCCTTCCAAATACCTTAAGTTAATTAATCTGAAGGAAGAACTAGATATGGTTGAGTGTACCATCATCAATGGAATGTGATACTTAGTGGAGATCAAACCATTTGATGTTGGAGGAGTTAACTCACTCATGAGTTAACTAGAAGCAGTACCTAAACCCAAGAGTTGAGCTAGTAATTGAGGAGCTATGAGAAAGCTAGTTGTATTAGTACATTAGATAACAATCTTGTTAGGACAAGTGGATATAGACTTAGAATAAGCTTGCTTAACAACATAGGTCTATAGAGAGACTAATACAAGTTTACTACTTAAATGAGTATAGATCTTGATCAGACAAATAGAAGCCTAAGCTTTGTATGATCAAAGGATGGTGGTCATTATTCTCAAGTCACTTGAGAATAGATGATCAGGTGTTGAATAAGAGTTATGAATATATCAAGTTAGGTAAAGTCCTAATCAGCTGAATCATCTAGCTTGATCATTAGAAGTCAAGCTAGAGTATGATGAAGTATTTGATGAGTTGTATGGAGTAGTTGGAGGTATATTAGCTTAACCAAGTTAAAATAAGGACATCTGGTATTTTGGGAGTAGTATTAAACCTGTTTCAAAGGATTGATATCCTTTGTATGTAAAGTGAGGATTGTAGTCTTGCAAACCTTGGAAGTAGTTGCAGGATGAAGTTAGGGAAGTTAATAGATGGAGTTAGCAGTAGCTACATTGATTGGTATATCAATGGTAGTTATTTAAGAGGAGTTATATACTAGGAGTAAGAATGGAGTAATGTTGAAGTGGCATGACCATGTCATCATATGATGATGGAGATGGTGGAGTCAGATGATTGTCTTATTTAGGAAGATGTGATCTTTGTGAATAAGATAAGAGAGATATCTAGAGTATATTTAGGAAAGGAATTCCTTATCTCAAGATAACCTTGGTGAGGTATTAAGGTAAGGATTCTTTTAGAAGCCTTAACCAAGATCATGTCTATTATATTATTCAAGACTCTAGAATTAGAGGGATAGTGAAACCATTTCCTATTCCTAGGTAACTATTTAAGAACATCTCTTGGACAATTAAAGCTTCCAAGAGGTAATTAGGGAATCAAGTGAGTGTTTGAGAAGCCTTGTCTTCCTGATTGTCTTAAACCCTAATAGAAACCTAGAATGATAGAATTATCATGGTCATGTTACTAAGTAATTCCAATATATCACTCAATGTGGAGATATCAAACTCACTCATAGATTTAGAAGTAGTATCCTAAACCTTGATCCTTGTTCTTATTTGTAATTGAATATAGGTGATTAAATCCTCTCAAAACCTTTGTACCTATATTTGAATACACCTTAGTATTTCTCTACCAATGATTATTATGGATTCATCATCACCTAACTAAAAATGTTTTGTAGTAATTCGAAGCTCTACAAACTAAGTACAATTGGATTTGGCAAATTACAAAATATAGAGAACCATGAAACTTATATCATCCCATTAAAAACCACAAGTATTAATTCCTTATAATAAATTTAGATAAATCCTTTATGAAGATAAATGGGAACAAAATTATATATACATGGATACACATTTCAAACCAAAACCATTAAGATTATTAAGTAAGAACAAAATTATTTCTATGAAAACTTATTATATGAAACCAATTCCTAAAACCCTAAATTATATTTACCTTATTAAATAAAAGAACCTTGCATATAATCACACATTTTGTGAACACAATTAGAATTGTAGAATAAATTGATTATAATTGGTCCTTATAATATTCTTTAGGAATTACAAATGTTCAAGGTACTTCGAACCTTGAGAAAATCATTTTTGGAAAGAATTTATAAAAACAGAAACAGATAATCGTAAAAAAAAAGAGTGCCAATAGAACCGGCCCACATCCCAATCCTCCTCGTGTTTATGTGACACTCGCGAGCAGCAGCAGGCAGTTTTCGCTCGCTCGGTCAAAGCCCAACACCAGCCTAGCCTAGGTAACGGTTCGTCGTCGTCTTCCTTGACGTCACAAGCAGCTCTCTGGAAGCTCCAGCGCCGCCCGATGCCAATCATCAGCGTCAGCCCGCTTCGACCGCCGTGATGCACGCCGTCATCACCCGGGTGGGGATAAGACCGCCATCGCGACACCCTTTCGCGTCCTCATCCCCATTCCTCCTCTCTCGCGCTCGCTCTTCCTCTTTTCCCCTGCAGCCGAAACCCTAGCCGCCGGTGGTTATCGTCCTGTCCATTTCCGAGCACCTCGTGCCTCGATGAAGCCACCTCTAGATGCGCTAAGGTCTCCTCGTTCATCTCCAGCATGGATCGCAAGCAGGCGTGCACTGTATCGGTCGAAATCGAGCTTGGCAGTTCATCGGTCACCGCATCCATCACCGTCAATATACCGCCGTCGGTCCTCCCCGTGCCTCACCATTACCACCACGACAACCAGGGTGAGTCACTGGTCCTTAAGGACATCCCCACCGTCTCTTTATTCCACTCTGTTGGTCTCGCCACCAGCATCCGACACCGCCGCCGCAGCCCGTCGTCGTTGGCCATCTTTCGGTGACCAAAACCGAGCGGTGCATGCGTAGTTAGCCTCGCCTCACTGGCCTCTTTCGAACGCACCATTTCAAAAGGCCCCGAGTGCAGTATTTTGGCGTTGCCACCGTACTCCGACGAGAGTCCGACGAGCGATCGTCATGCTGATGTCATAAGCCGTTTTGTTTATTTGTTTTGATATTTATCAATATGATGTGGCGAGTGACCCCACCTGTCTATGACTCTGGGGTAGGGTAAGTTGGGTGTAAAAAGTTATTTGCCTCGCGTGGCTGACGACGTGACCATAGGCCCACTGTCAGTGACTTGAGCTAGGTGTTGGTTCGGTAGAAAAAGACTATCTCTGTTAGTAAATAGATAAAACAAATAAGTTTAAGTATAAATATAATTCCAGAAATTAATAAAAGGATTAAATCTTAGAAATCCTATATCTTTTGTTTTATAATTCAGAAAAATACATATTGTATATCAAAATGTTAAGAAAAAATAAAATCTATAATTTAACTTCATTAACAAATATTATTGTGTTAACTATTTAAATAATTATTATTTAATAAAGATTTTACAAGTAATAATACTTTAAAAATTCATAATTTAATATTAGTAAATAAGAAAAATATAAATAATATACTAAAATTCTTATAAAAACAAAATCTAAATTACAAACTTGTTTAAATTATTTTTGTATCACTTAACTATTTTTATTATATATTAAGTGATAAAATTATAAAAATTATATCTTATTATTTAAAATTCACAAAAATACTTATAATATACCAAAATAATCACAAAAATAAATCCTACACACCAAAAATGTCAACTCTCATTTTTGAAGTAAAATAAAAGGTAAAGGTCTAATAAATCTTATTTTAACCCTTTTCTTTTATTTTAATTCATTAAAAAAATATATAAACCATTACCAATGTCTTTACCACTATTTGTTTAGAGTATAAAATATAATAACAAGTCAATTAATGTTAAGTGAAGGTAACATAGGTAAAACCATTTTAAAATATATCTACTAAAACTATCATCTCAAATTAAAGGTATTTTAATTTTCCTAAACAGATTTTATCAATTATAAAATAAACTAAAATAGTATATTGTTCATCACAAGAATCCTATTCACTTATACTATGATTGTTTAATGTAGTAATGTTTTCCTTTTTAATCATCTTAGCTAATAAGAAAACCTTAAAGTGTTAGTTTTAAGCTTGAATACTTTTTACTTTGTAAAAGTAATCTTTCCTCAAAAGTTGTTCTTTTAAGAAACATTAAAAGTAATCCCTGAACACTTCTATTAAGACTCTAATTGAATCTTAATCTTGTTTAAGAAGTATTTTAGATACCATATCATTTGAGTGCTTTAGTATTGCCTATTACTTGTTGTATTTACTTATTGTTTCACACACACTCTCACAAGCCTTAATAAGACGCACAAGTGTGAATTTGTTATAAAAGTGCAACACATTCTAAAGAACTCATTCCTAGTTTGTAAACCCTAGATTAGATACGACTATTCCGGGGATTCGCGTTGACGAGGTTTAATCTCGTTAATGCCCATTGTTATGGACTTGGGTTTTGGAGAAGATGGGGATGCTGGAGATCGTGGCACGGTTAACAGACAAGCAACCAGGGGACACGAGATTTACCCAGGTTCAGGCCCCCGGAGGGAAAACCCTACTCCTACTTGTCTGCTCTTTTATTACGGCGGAACCGAAGATTACAAGGTGTGCAGATTCGATCTGGCGTGGAGGTGTGTCTGTCGTGTGTAATCGTCGTGTGTTGAGAGTGCCCTCCTCGTTGGCCCCTCCTAGCCTTTATATATGGGGAGGCTAGGTCTCGGGTGCCAATACGAGTAGGTTACAAGTTGTATTCAAACTCTAGTCTTGAGGTATCCTTGTCTTGTGCGCTTTGGAGTCCGTGTCCATATAGACTTCATAGCAGCTGAAACGTCGTAGGCGCCATGGACCCAGGCAGGTCGTCGAGTGGGCCTTCTGTCGGGCTGGACCAAGTATGCTAACATCGGGTACCCGTAGGGCATATCCATGTCAGTAGCCCCCGAGTGTCCATCTGAAACGTAGATTCGGGTGGAGACTTAGTTGTCTTGAACCTTGTATTTGGATGTCGGAGTCGAAAGTTGTGTCGAGTGTGAAGCACTTCACCCGGAAGTTCATCGGGTCAGCTGAATTTGTTCGGCTGTTGTAAAGGAATCGACGTCATGGACGTAGTCAACACAATGGACTATAGGGTGCGCGACGAGCGCTCCCTATGGGAGTAGCCCCCGAGTGTCTGTTCGAGTCGTAGACTCGAGCAGAGACTTTAATTCAGCTGTTGCTTACTTCAGGTCCGTAGGACACAAATTTTTTCGGATGCTTGAATCAATCCTCCCTATGGGAGTAGCCCCCGAGTCCGTAGTGGAGTCGCAGACTCAACGTCGGACTCGAAGATTTGTTCCATGGCGTAGTTCATTGGCATGCCACTCGAAAATCTTTTGTGTGCGCGACCAGCGCTCTAGTTTGGAGTAGCCCCCGAGTGTCTGGCGGAGTCGTAGACTCAGGCAGAGACTCGAGTCTTGTATCTTGTAGACGCAATCGACAATCTTGTGGGCGTACCGCTGACCCGGAAGTACATCGGGTGCGCGACCAGCGCTCCTGATAGGAGTAGCCCCCGAGTGTCTAGTCGAGTCGCAGACTCGAGTGGAGACTCATGCGAGGAGAAACCACTGACCCGGAAGTGCATCGAGTCAGCGTCTCACGCATAAGGAGCCAGGAGTCAACGTAGCGGAGTGATGCGGCATTTTAGCCGGAAGGACTCGGCGTTGCGGATGAAGTCGACGCCGTTTCTTCTGTCGGGTGCGCGGCCAGCGTCGTGTCTTTGTAGCATCAAGAGATGCGACCATCCGAGGAGGGACTCGACTCGGGTCTTGAGTTTATGGCGTAGCCGGTTGTTTTGTCGACTCATGTTGGAGGATCTGATAGAATAGCTCGACGCAGTTGACGTTTTTGTAAGCTGCAGAGAACATGAAGAATTGTGAAGTACTTGTATCTTGTAAAGAATATTTTAATGTTAGCTTGTATAGTAAGATTCTGGTGCCGATCGGGTCGATACTTTTGCACTGTATGCTAGGCCTTTTCGTTAGCCTGATTACCCTTAGTCTCAGTACCTTGCCGAGGCACTCGGAGTTCAAGGATTCGACGATCAGGCAGAATCAGCTACTCGGGCTGTCGCGTTCGAGGTGCTCGAGTGCGTGGAGCCGATGGCACATTAGGTTACTCGAAGAGGGCGCAGCCCCCGAGTGTTTCGAGTGCGAGTTAAAAAAGAAATCAGCTCTGAGTAGAGGGAAACTTAGCTTTATTGGTAGTTGTCGTGGACGGAGTCGACGCGGTAGCGGGTCACGCGGCGGACGTAGTCGACGCGGCGGACCACGGTCATAGCAGCGACGGGTTCCTGGGGTCGATGGCGGCAGCGAATTCCGCATCCGAAGATTG
This sequence comes from Avena sativa, assembly GCA_916181665.1. Taxonomy (NCBI): domain Eukaryota; kingdom Viridiplantae; phylum Streptophyta; class Magnoliopsida; order Poales; family Poaceae; genus Avena; species Avena sativa. Next base: position 378,604,956 of record OV702290.1, on the reverse strand, counting down.
TTGCGGTCGAAGACCGCACGGGGTCGCCACATCCAAAGGATGAATCGGGTCATCGCAGCCGAAAACCGCTTTAGGTCATGGATGTCGAGGGAGCCCTCGAGTCGTGGTCGCTAAAGCCGATGCGGCCAGTTGGCCGGCGAGTGGGCGGTGAAGTCGAAAGATCCGAAGAGGAGGTGATTCTCCGTTGCCGTGGAGTTGTTGATCGATCGGGTCGGAACCGTCACGACCGCACAATCAGCAGCCCCAATTCCCACAGACGGCACCAATTGACGAGGTTTAATCTCGTTAATGCCCATTGTTATGGACTTGGGTTTTGGAGAAGATGGGGATGCTGGAGATCGTGGCACGGTTAACAGACAAGCAACCATGGGACACGAGATTTACCCAGGTTCAGGCCCCCGGAGGGAAAACCCTACTCCTGCTTGTCTGCTCTTTTATTATGGTGGAACCGAAGATTACAAGGTGCACAGATTCGATCTGGCGTGGAGGTGTGTCTGTCGTGTGTAATCGTCGTGTGTTGAGAGTGCCCTCCTCGTTGGCCCCTCCTAGCCTTTATATATGGGGAGGCTAGGTCTCGGGTGCCAATACGAGTAGGTTACAAGTTGTATTCAAACTCTAGTCTTGAGGTATCCTTGTCTTGTGCGCTTTGGAGTCCGTGTCCATATAGACTTCATAGCAGCCGAAACGTCGTAGGCGCCATGGACCCAGGCAGGTCGTCGAGTGGGCCTTCCGTCGGGCTGGACCAAGTATGCTAACATCGGGTACCCGTAGGGCATATCCATGTCACGCGTTTATCAAATTGCATTACATTACTTATGCATCGTTGCATCTTGCTTCTTTAAACATTAGTCCTTACTGGATCAATGATGCTATTTACATAATTTTGGATCTTATATTGCCTTGAAGACCGTGAGTGCATAATCTTGCAATCATAAAAGGAAAGTTCACAACTTGCTCATGTCCTTTGATTATTTTGTATGCTTGTAACTCAACTATGTCATCACTTGCATTTCAAAAAGGTCGAAAACACTATTTTCACAATTAACTGAAATATTGGTTACTGATCCAGGGTGATTAGCTAATCTATCATAACTGGCAATGGAAACGCCATTGTACAGTAATGTATCATCTAGGACTTAACAACCAATGTCTCTAGTGATTCTAGCACCGTATATTACGCGTCAACCATGAGATTTGGAATGGGACAGAGAAGTCAGTTGTATCTTCTCCCTTTCATATGGAGGCAAGATGACCTTATTGTGAGGCTATTGATTTCTCGTGGAGTTCCAGAGAATCCAGCACATGGGTGGGACCCCTTAGTTCCCCACGATCTAGGTGTCTAGATTAACTATGCATAGCTGTCTGGGTTGGAGTTCACCATAGGTGATGGTGATCGCTAGTCAGAGCTGCTTATAGAGTCTTCGGGAACTCCCATGGTTATAGCTTGCCCTGGTTAGCGGCTTAACGGAGGTGTAGTCAGCCTCGGAGGATCGTGCAGACATATGGGGTCGTGAAGAGGGCAGCGATTAGCTTGGATCTTAAGTTGGGACTCAAACCAAGGAAGTTTGAGCGGGGACATACTCCCGGTTGTGCAACAAAGCTTATGGTCTCTTGTGGGAAAAGTGACGCACCTCTGCAGAGTGTAAGAATTGTGACATGTTACTCCCTGTTCCGGGAAGGAGCTACGAACGCGGCAGGAAAGGAACTCCATGAAGTTCTGGTCAACCTGTGAAGGCTGTCTGACATAGTTTTCAGAATAAAAGCAACCTTTGAAGAAATGTTTACGAAAACCTGCATTGCCTATGACCTTTGGTCTGTGGCTGTAGAGATAGTGCATCATACACTCCATTTTAGTGAACTTGCTGAGTACGCTCGTACTCAACCGTACCTTCTTAACCCTTGCTAGGTTCTAAGCCGTTGAAGACGACATCAACATCAATTTCTGCCCAAGAAACCATCATCGACAGCTCAAGTTCTTCAATAAAGTCAATGAAGTCAACATATACATCAGCTCAAGTGAAGATAAAGTGTCGGTTTAGATAGGAGTAGATTCTCTAGCCATAAAACCTATTTCTGTAGAGCATTGCAATAGAAGCAATGGCAAGCCAAATAGTTTAGATGTTAGTCTTAGTTACTAGATAATTTTGAGTTATTATTTATGGTTCTTCTTTGTAAGAAGTTCTCTCTCTCTCTTTAACCTAGAGTGTTCTCTGGATCTTTTGTAAAGAGTCGAGTTGTAATCTATAGTCATGTCTTGGACCTACTGTGTTTCTGTTGTGCCACTCTGAGGGATGTAATACTAGTGAACGGTGTTTCATTGGTGTTATGTCAACGACTATAGTGTACTACATCATGCAGTGGTATGCTGGGTCACCGCAGCTGGTATCAGAGTATATGCTTTGACCTTAGGATTAAAACCCTTTTAGGAAGATCTGTAGGTTGGATAGTGACTATAGGAGCCATCTTATCTAAACCAAAACTTCTGATGGATATCCACTTGAGGATAAACCTTATCACACTTAAGTTGGATACTTTCGTTATCTTTCTTAAGGATTAGTTATATATATTCTCTAGAGAAATATCATTTTAGTATTGATCTAAATAGGTATAACACCACTAAGATATCTTAAGTAAGATAAAATATCATGTAAGATTACAACCAAGATTAGGATATCATGTGGAGTAGTATTCGTGATGGAGTCTATATTTAGAACCCCTGTGAAGTAGCAGAATCTTATCACTAGTTAATACCATTATGCCATACAGGGTAGACCATTAGAGTATGTATAGATACAATTGGAAGTAAATCATGTGGCATTCACTTGAGAATTCCATGTGATGGAGTAGAATTTTGTTAATAATCATTAATAGTAAGCTAAGAAGAAGAGTCGTCATGGTGAGACTGGCTCTTTAATCATGATGACTAGGTAAATCTTAACAAGTTCGTGGTGAGAATAGCTCCGAGGCCAGGATAAGTTTGTACTTAGGACAAGTACTTAGTAAATAATCTGGTAATAACAGTAAGTAAAGAACAGGTAGGTCTATGATAGAAGTCATAGATATTATGACATTACAATAATTTTGGATTAAGGTAGTAACTACAATTTTGTTAGTAGTTTTGAGAGATCATGTGAGGATAGTTTATGATAGAATAGAAGATTGGTAATCTTTAGTAGTTCCAAAAGCAAGATAAGAAGTTCGTTAAGAACCAAAGTGAGACCACTTTGCTCAAAAGTATCCAATTGCAATTGAGCAATTTGGGTAAATACGGAAACAAAGAGTAGTTTGGCCTCTAAGTGCTAAGTATCACAAAGTAAACCTATAGTAGGAGGTGCCATATACTACACAGCAAAGCCTGAATTCTAGAGGTATTATACTCAACTACTATATTCCGGGCTTATAGTGATGTGTGTTATATGTACCACATTTGGATTTCTAGTTTTTCTTAGATCTTCTTGATTGACTAGATCTGTGCATGAAGTTTGACTTGATGTGCAAATGCATGTTGCATCAGCAAGTTATTACTTGATGCTATAGACCTAGGTAGATAATGGGAATTCGTGTAAGGGAGTGACGAGTTCCGAAGATCAAGATGAAGACTTGCAAGAAGAAGGAAGCTAAATATAAGGTGTATCAACACTATTTTGAAGGATTGATCAACCCCAGCTCATTTTGAGCTGGCAATAAGAAGGCATAATAGTGTAGAAAAGATGGAGAGCAACATGAAGGAATGAACTTAAGTTCACTTAAGATAGGTGATGTTGCTAAGAAGCTAATGAAGTAGTTGTACCTATGTTCATGGAAGTATCATGAATCAATGCAAAGAAGAAGTTTGGAAACCGTAGCTGGTACTCAAGCTCTGGCAAACTCGGAGAGGATGCCAGTAAGAAGTTAAAAAACCGTAGGGTAATTCGTACATCTAGAAGGATCCGCAGCTAGTATCCGCAATTGGTATCCGCAATTGGTATCAGCTGGTATCCGTAGCTGGTATCCTAATGGTGTAGTGAAGTAAGTCATATTTGTGTAATTTAAAGAGTATAAAACTTAGCCTAAGTAAAGTTAGACCTAAGAAAGTATGAAATTAAAGATCGTCTTTCGAGACGCTTCGTGAAATCGGGCTTACTAAAGCGGAAGTGTCCAAAAGGTTAAAAGTAAGACACAGAGTGTCGGAAGAGTCATTTTGGAGATCCACAATTGTGTGGATATATCACAGATTCTTTCGTGAGACCTTCCAGAGGTAAGATTTAAGCTAGACAGAGACTAATACCTTAACTAGTGGGTATTATACATGAAGTTTAAAGACCATTAGGAAACCCCAAGGGGGAGAGTAAACAATAAACACTAAAGTGTTGTTGTTGTCTAACTTTCCAACTAAAGGATGAAGAAGATTTACTAGACTATGGTGAGATTAAGCCTTATTCTCATAAGGTTATAAGAAATCATCTATATAAGTGTATTCTCTAGAGTATGTCCGAATGAAAGATCGAAGGAGATATAACAACTTAAACCTAGTGGACTAGTTATATAGGGGAAACAGCTCATAAGTGTCCCCAAGAGTGAAGAGAGTGCTCCAAAATACATCACTAAAGTGTTATAGGAAAATCAGATTGGAATGGACAAAATGTGTCCACAACCAATTCTAAAGAGAACTATCAGGATATAATCCAAGGGATTATCGTAACAGGAATCATAGGATAAATTAGGAATGATAGTTCGAAATTGCCAAGTATGAAGCTGATTCAAGGAAACAGATCTGGATACGGGGTACCACAATTATTCCCAATTGTGATCACAATGGAATTGAGAAATGGTGTGATCAATACAAGTCAAATCCTCATTCCGAAATGTAAGAGAGTACGAACTTCAGGCACGAAGTTTATTTTAAGGGGGAGAGTCTGTAACACCCTAGAATTAGAGCTTAGAAATAAGCTGAACACAAGTGTGTGCATTGCATTCATGCATAGAAAATCCAGATAATTTTCGCGCTTTTAAATAAAACTTGTCAAAGAGATTGAAGCTTCTCTTAACTTGGTGGAACTGAAGTAGATCATCAAGTGACTGCGATAAGTTTCAATATGACCTTTGCTATTACCTTATCTTTGGGTAATATAATTTGATCTAAGGGTAGATCAAATGTAATAAAACTAAGTCACAAAACACTACTTAATAAGGAGTACCTAATCTTATAGAGGTCATTACATGGTATTCCATACCACAACTCAAGGATGAATACTTAATATTCTAAAGATGATATCAAGGTATTATCTACCACAAACCTAAATACCAAGTTAAGCATATCACTTAAGTAAAGAAATTCTATAGCTAAATCTTGAAACACTTGTCTGCCATAGTTACTCTTACCATGGGTATCATGGTAGTTCATAAACATTAACTCTTGTCACAGATAGAGTAGAAAGAAGTCAAGCCAAGACCATCTAGCATATACTCTTAATATGATATTAAGAGGTGATATTCCTATTTGACCAAGTCCTAGTGTCAATGGATCATCATTATTGAGTGATCAATTCTTGACCTAGATCTTATTGACTCGTAGCCTTTGACCTATTGTGTTGACCTTCCAAATACCTTAAGTTAATTAATCTGAAGGAAGAACTAGATATGGTTGAGTGTACCATCATCAATGGAATGTGATCCTTAGTGGAGATCAAACCATTTGATGTTGGAGGAGTTAACTCACTCATGAGTTAACTAGAAGCAGTACCTAAACCCAAGAGTTGAGCTAGTAATTGAGGAACTATGAGAAAGCTAGTTGTATTAGTACATTAGATAACAATCTTGTTAGGACAAGTGGATATAGACTTAGAATAAGCTTGCTTAACAACATAGGTCTATAGACAGACTAATACAAGTTTACTACTTAGATGAGTATAGATCTTGATCAGACAAATAGAAGCCTAAGCTTTGTATGATCAAAGGATGGTGAGTCGTTATTCTCAAGTCACTTGAAAATAGATGATCGGGTGTTGCATAAGAGTTATGAATATATCAAGTTAGGTAAAGTCCTAATAAGATGAATCATCTAGCTTGATCATTAGAAGTCAAGCTAGAGTATGATGAAGTATTTGATGAGTTGTATGGAGTAGTTGGAGGTATATTAGCTTAACCAAGTTAAAATAAGGACATCTGGTATTTTGGGAGTAGTATTAAACCTGTTTCAAAGGATTGATATCCTTTGTATGTAAAGTGAGGATTGTAGTCTTGCAAACCTTGGAAGTAGTTGTTGGATGAAGTTAAGGAAGTTAATAGATGGAGTTAGCAGTAGCTACATTGATTGGTATATCAATGGTAGTTATTTAAGAGGAGTTATATACTAGGAGTAAGAATGGAGTAATGTTGAAGTGGCATGACCATTGTCAACACCCGGATTTTTAATCCCAGATGCCTGTTATGCCATACCTCGCAATCCCAGGATTACCATTTTTGTGAGACATAACGGATTGGATATCACAGTACATCATCCATTACAAACCATACATAAGGTCTTACACAAATAAGGATCTCATGATCCAGTCTTAATACAACAAGCAGCGGAATAAATATAAAGCGTAGCGGTGGGGTCCATCTTCAAGGGCACAGGCAATGCTGACGAAGGCAGATATTCCTAGTTATCATAGCCGTCCTGCTGACCATCATCTTGGTAGTCTCCTTCATAGTCTGGCCATGAGAATAGCCAGGGACAAAATCCATGAGTACTCCTTAAGTACTCGCAAACTACCACTAACAAGTAGTATAAATCTAAGTTAAAATGCTAACTCTATGTTTAACTATAAAGTTAAGTTTGAAACCTAAGCTGAGTTCAGAAGCAAAAAAAGATAAAATAAAGTTCTAGAATCACTTAAGTTGGGAAGCTATTGTCATAAACACAACCCTGTTGTGGTCAAGTCAAGATTCACCATTCCTTTAATAAGTTATTTTGAAAACATCTGACAACGAAATAGTATGGCCATTCCAACTGTCCATAACCACAGACACGGCTATTCGAATAGTTTGACACTCTGTAGAGGTGGTACATTTTCACCACAAGATTCCATACATCTGTCAGGGATAACCCTGAATCATCATACTTAGTATGCAGATAATCAAACATAACCTTTCCTTTATACACCCTAGTATAAGCACCTCTCCTATGAGCATGGCCTCCCAACCATGACCATCTGTCATCTTGGGCACTGCATAGGTGGACAACATTGAGAGGTAGCCTCAGCTCAAACCTCTCCCGCGAGGGAACTAATACTAATGCATATAAATTTCCGGCTAAGCCTTACCCAATTCAGGTATTGTGGTTATCCAGTAAATTTGGAATGGTATCGCATCCGAATCCAACCATCAGTTTTTATAAAAGGGCTAAGGCTCATGCCTCAACATTTTCATCATCCTAAACCATTTGTGTTTCTCAATACGTGTCAAAACATCTCAATAGAATGACTCATCATTCCAAGGTTTTCATAATTCATTTTCACCAAGTGTTCCCATCTAAAGTGACTCAAGTTTTTATCTACTCTAAACTACTAAGTTAAGAGTGTTCACTAAGGTGGAAAGATGGGATCAATCTCATGCCATAGAATGACATCTAAAGTTATATAAATAGGTCAAGTTTTATACTCTTTATTCTACCTTCAAAACAAGTAAGGGACTTTGGTAAAGTAAAGGAAGTAAAGTTTGGAAAGTAATACTTGGGATAATTAATAGTCAAAGTGGTATGATCAAAGCATGCCTAAAGCATCTTTGCTCATCCATCTAGCCTAATTCTAGCTTGCTAAGCATTATACTTGCAAGTGTTAGCTTGCATTGTTAATGGTGGCTTGCTTAGTGCTAGCTTGATAACAATAGCTTGCCTTGGTTGGTGCAGTGGTTGAAGTTTTCTTCCTCCTCTTGATAGAACTCCTCCTCCTCGAAAGCTTAGTCGGTACTATCGTCTATGAATACATACGGAGTACACAATCACCAAACAATACTTAACTAGTCTAAGTATCACTCTAAGTCATACATTTGATGATCTATTATCATCACAAGCATCACAAGTTTTATTAACTAGTCTCATCCTTTTTATTTAAGAAAAGTAATTTCTACTCATGGAAAATTAACTAAGATTTAATATTCACCACTTAACATATGGGATCATGTGGACACATGTCATCACCACATATTCTAACATGTGGGAATGTAATTTAAGGGTTGGTTCATAATTACTTTGGTTTAAGTTTATTATTTAATGATTTGAGGTGACTAGAAATGCCTATATAGCATTATTTTGGTACTAGTCCAAAGTCACTGCATTAAAACCCTAATATTATTACATATTCAGATATGTATGGTTAAATGTGATTTTTGAGAGTTGGAATCAACTCAAAATCTATCATGGTTGATTTTACAAAAATGTTGCAAGGTGCAAATGCTTCTGTATTGTTATTTTTACTAGGAGAGATCTCTAACTCTAATTGAATTAAATCCAACGGGCTTGGGTAGATCTTTTCAGTAGCTTTCTAACAAAATTGGAATCACTCCATTTGGATTTGTAAATCTCTCTAGATTGAATTTCAAACTAGGGGACAAAACTAGGTTTAAACTAAAAATAAAAATCCTAATTCAAACTAACTGGGTTGCGCGGGAACGCTAACGGGCCGGCCCAGTGACACTCCACGGTGCGGGGCTCAGCTGACAGGGGGTTCCACCGGTCAGCGGCTCATTACACGCGAAGCGGTACGTGGCGATATGGGTCATTGGATTAGAACGGGGATCAACGGCTGGGGATCATCGTCAACGACGGACCTGTCACCGGCGAACTCGAACCCTAGCGGCTCAGTGGGGGTGCTCAGGAGGCGTACCAGGGCTCCATCGACGATGACGATGGGGGCAAACGGACTGGTGGACGACGGCGAGCTCAGGGGTGGTCGAGGTAGCTCCGAGGGTGGACGAAATCAATGTCGCCTTCTCCTCCTCTGATGCGGGCTCCTCCAGCCAAATTCCGGCAAACAAGTGCTCGCGCTGCTCGGCTAGAGGTTGGGAAGGACCAGTGAGGAGAGGGGAGTGGAATGGTGTGAGTGGATTGTGCTAGGGTGGCCTCTATTTATAGCTCGACGAGGCGACCGAGAGGAATGGGCGGGCGGCTCCGACGAGGGCTGCACAGCGGGCTAGCGGCATGGCTCGAGGTAGGGGACGGTGGCTGGTCTCCTGGCGGTGCTCTAGAACTTAAATGCAGGCTTAGGGACGGTGGCAATTGGTCGGGTGGTGCTCACGCTCTAAGCGGCGGAGGCGGAGGTCTTCACGGTGGGCGGTGGCTGTGGTGCATTTGGCGGCGAACGGGCATGTCTGGGGTGCTCCCTAGGTCATGGCGATGCGGTGAGCATGGACTACGGTCGAGGGGCGGCGTGTGCACGCGTGTCGGGCGTGGCGCTCTAGCGCGTGCTCGGCATGGCCCAGACACACTAGGCGCGGCGCGCTGCGGGTGGTCCATGGCATAAGCTTTAGACTCTGTGGGTTCTTGGGTTTTGAAAATGGGGCTCATTTGAGTGGTTTTTGAAATAGTGGGATCTTCCCATATGAACTAGATTCAATTTTAAAATGCCATTTAAATATAGTGTTTGAAAGTTTTTGGCAGATCACAAAGTGGGCCTTGGTACATCATTATGTGTACTAGCAAGGGATGCAAAGATCCACATTTGTCTCTGCTAAGAAATGAGTACTAGGAACCAAAGTAGGCATGCTGATTAAAATGGCACAAATGACCATTTCATTCTTTTATTCATTTTGATTTGTTTTTCTTTGGGATTTGTTTGGGAATGATCTAGATGATGTTTATTTCACCTAAGAATCATTTTACAAGCAATGGATCACTTAATCATGGCAATTCAAATCAACTCCTACTTAAATGCACACACATATGAATGCTTTAATAATTTTAATTGGAAAAGTTTTTATTAACCCTAATTTTGATGATTTGGATCTTAATAACCTTGGATTAAAGTTTTGGGATGTTACAAACCTTCCCCCCTTAAACAAAATATCGTCCCGAGATTTACAAAGAAAACTAGGAACAAAAGAGATCTAGGAACTCTGTCCTAATGTAATCTTCTCGCTCCCAAGTGGCTTCGTCTTCGGTATGGTTGCTCCATTGAATCTTGAGAAATTTGATACTCCTGGTCCTGGTGGTTCTGTAAGCTTCTTCTAGGATACGGATGGGCACTTCACGATATGTCAGGTCATTGTTGATCTCCACAGCTCTGTGATCGATGTTCTTGAATACTTCAGTCTTCTCTAGCACTTCCAGGCATTTGCGAAGTAACGATATATGGAACACATTGTGGATGGCTGACATCTCTTCAGGTAGTTCCAGTTGATATGGTACTTCTCCCCGACGGTTCAGAATCTTGAAGGGTCCGATATACCTGGGGGCTAACTTTCCTTTTAGACTAAAGCATTGGGTTCCTTTCAATGGCGAAACCTTGAGATATACAAAATCTCCGACATTGAAAGTCAGGTCTCTCCTCTTGTCAGCATAACTCTTCTGTCTAGATTGGGCGGTTTTGAGGTGCTCACGGACTTTGTGAACTTTCTCTTCGGCTTCTCGGAGAATGTTGGGTCCAAAGATCTGACTCTCTCCTACTTGCGACCAATTCAACGGGGTACGGCACTTTCTTCCATATAGGAATTCAAATGGTGCCATCTGCAAACTAGCTTGATAACTGTTGTTATATGAGAATTCTGCGAAAGGCAGGCAGTCTTCCCATTTTGATCCATATTCTAACAAACAAGCTCTTAACATATCTTCTAAGATTTGGTTGACTCTCTCAGTCTGTCTATCAGTTTGCGGGTGATATGCGGTGCTGAAGTTCAACTTGGTGCCTAATCCTTCCTGGACTTTCTGCCAAAATCTCGAGGTAAACTCGGTTCCTCGATCTGATACTATGGTCTTGGGGGTTCCATGCAGACTAACAATCCTAGCAATGTACAGCTCTGCTAGCTTCGCACTCTAGTAGGTAGTCTTGACTTGTATGAAGTGGGCTACCTTGGACAGTCTATCAACTATGACCCAGATTGAGTCATTTCCCCTACTGGAAGTAGGTAAACCAGTGATAAAGTCCATTCCGACGGAATCCCATTTCCATTCCAGAATCTGCAATGGTTGCAACAGTACTACGGGTCTCTGATGCTCTGCTTTGACTCTTTGACAGATGTCACACATGGCGATGTAGCTTCCGATTTCTCTCTTCATCTTATGCCACCAAAATTGCGCCTTCAGGTCTTGATACATCTTCGTTCCTCCGGGGTGGATAGAATAAAGAGTAGCATGAGCTTCCTTCATGATAACTTGCTTCAGCTCCGAATTTGCTGGCACACAGATACGTCCTTTGTACCACAGTACTCCTTCTTCGTCTTAAGTGAATCCCGGTACCTTTCCTGTACCAATACGATGTTTGATTCCGTCGATACTTTCATTTCCCTTCTGGGCTTCCTTGATTTGGCTGATCAATGTGGGTTGAAGTTCAATGCTAGCTAAGAATCCTTTGCTAACTAATTCAGTTCTGAACTGCTCCAACTCCTCATACAAACTTGGCTGCTTCTCCTTGATCATGGTGTTAAGCCTACACGGTAATCTGCTAAGAGCATCTGCTACCACATTGGCTTTGTCGGGGTGATAGTGAATGTCAAGGTCATAATCCTTGATTAACTCTATCCATCTCCTTTGCCTCATATTCAGCTCTTTCTGAGTGAAAATATACTTCAAGCTTTTGTGATCTGAGTAAATCTCACAGCGATTACCCATCAGATAATGACGCCATGTCTTCAGTGCCAAAACTACGGCTGCTAATTCAAGATCATGGGTCGGATAGTTCTGCTCATGCTGCTTCAGTTGTCGAGAAAGATAAGCGATGACTTTGCCTTCTTGCATCAATACACATCCGAGACCAATCTTGGATGCATCACAATATACATCAAACGGTTTCTTGATGTCTAGCATGATCAATATTGGGGCTGATATCAATCTCTTCTTCAGCTCCTGGAGACTGGCTTCACACTTGTCGGTCCATTCACACTTCTTGTCCTTCTTCAACAATTGGGTCATGGGTCTGGCGATGATCGAGAATCCTTCGACGAACTTGCGGTAGTATCCCGCTAATCTGAGAAATGCACGGACTTGGGTTTGAGTGGTTGGGGCTTCCCATTCTTCGACATCTTTGATCTTGGCACGATCAATAGAGACTCCTCCGGCAGACACAATATGTCCTAGGAATCCTACTTCCTTCAGCCAAAACTCACACTTGCTAAACTTGGCATACAACCGATGCTCTCTCAGGGTTTCTAGGATGATTTTCAGATGTTGCTCATGCTCTTCTTCTGACTTGGAGTAGATAAGGATGCCGTCGATAAACACAACTACAAACTTATCTAGGAAATTCATAAAGATCTTATTCATGAGATTCATGAAATAAGCAGGGGCATTGGTTAATCCAAAAGACATAACCGTATACTTGTATAAACCATAACGAGTAGTAAAGGTGGTCTTCGGAATATCCATTGCACGAATCTAAAGTTGGTGATAACCAGTCCTAAGATCAATCTTTGAGAATACTCGGGCTCCAGTCAACTGATCAAATAGATCCTCTATCTTTGGCAAGGGGTACTTGTTTTTTATGGTGACGTCATTTAGCTTTTTGTAATCTGTGCACAGACGGTTGCCTCCATCTTTTTGTCGACGAATAACACTGGTGATCTCCATGGTGATGCGCTTGGTTGAATCAAGCCTGTTGCTAACATGGCATCCAACTGCTTCTTCAGTTCCACTAACTCTGAGGGGTTCATGCTATAGGGTCTCTAGGCTATGGGTCCGGTTTCGGGGATGTAGCACCCCAATAAAATCATTACTAGAAAATCGCTTGATATTTCTATTTTGTGCATTATCATGACTGCATGCTCATGTCATCATGCCACATTGCATTTGCGCATCGTCATCATCATGCATCTGTTTTCCTAAAACTATTTTCCAAAAGCCTATCTTTGTTTTCTAATTCTCCCCTCTTTTATTTAAAATCTAAACCACAGTCTTTTTCAGATCTTTGTTTGTCTAAAACTATTTTGCAAAATAATTTAAAAATAAAATAAAAATAAATATTTTGTATCGGGGAGGCAGCCCGGCCCGTAAGCCAGGCCACCTACTACCCGACAGCGCATACCACCTAGCCCATCTACCCAGACCGACCCTAGATAAAACCCTAACTTAGTTCTATCCCCAACCGCAACACAGCCACACACCTAATCCCCACATCCGCCGCCGCCTAGCACGACACGGTCGCCAACCCGCTCCACCCAGGCCCCACCTCGCACGCCTCGCTCTCTTCTTCCCCCGCTCACGACCACCCTTCCCCAGATCCCACCGTAACCGGTCCCACCCACCAGCGTCCCGACGCGACCCTGTCCCTTTCCCCCTCACCTAACCCCAATGGAGCTCCCTCTCAGGCGCGCGATGCCGCCACCGCAATCCTCGGCACCCCTCGCGAGCGCCCCTCCCTCCAAGCTCCAGCCGTCGCCGGTCGCCAGGCCGTCTTTCCCGCGACCTCGAGCCCGCGCAGATCCTCGCCCCACCGCCTCGCCAGAGCCCAGCGGCCTCTGCTTGTCGCCTCCCTGCATCACCATTGTCGCCGATGCCAGGAGCCCCTACCGCCTCGAGCCCGTGCACCGGCCACCTGATGAACCTCGTCGTTTGCCCCGATGGTGCTCCGCGGCCCCACCATGCGCCTCCTCCCCTACCGCGCGACCTTGGCCTCTGCTCGCTCCACTCGAGCGCCGCTGTCGAGCCACGTGCGAGGCCGCCAGGAAGCTCCATCCTGGCCCTTCTCTCCTCCGCGTCCCCGCTGCTCGCGTCCAACCTCGACCATGGCCGCCACTGGCCCCAGCAGACGTCGCACGACCTCACCGGCGCCTTCCCCGAGCCCCTGTCCTGCAGGCCATGCCACCGCCAGGGACGCACGCATCGTCCCGCGTGGCCTTGCCTCGACACCCTCTTGCGCGCGTGCGTCGCTCCATACTACGACCTGGTGTCCCTCGAAGCCTCGTAGTCGCAGGTCCCTACCCAGGTGTTCCTGTTGTTTGTTTGTTGGAGAGTGGTGTTGGGATGCTAAAGCCCCAAACCAGAGAACATGCAGTCCAAGTTTGTATCGACAAGATCTTAGTCGGCCCATCCAAGAAAGTTTGACACCTGAAGATCGTGATGCAGTACTAGAAGACCACAGACGCAAGTCCTCCTTCGCTGACGACAAGTTCAATGACACCGGACCTAAACCTCAAGACCTACCTAACAGACCCGAAGACGCCAAGATCCGAGTACGCCTTCACGGATCCGATGACCGAAGGTCTTCTACACAGACGTCAAGATCGCCCACATGGAAAAACCGAAGGCCTTGTTCCCAGATCCGAAGACAGAACCCGGACCTTTCGGCACGCCATGTTCTCCCTCCCAGACGCCAAGACCTCTGACACGGAACCCCATGACCTCCTTCACGGAACCGAAACCCGGACTCGATCCCCCGAAGGCCGATCCCGAACCTTCCGAGCCCCAAGACCATCGCCCCGATGTGTGATTCCCTTTCCAAGACCCCTATTTTTATAATATATGACATATACTTGTTGCATTTAAATTGTTCATGTTGCATACATGTTTTGTGGTTTGGGGCATTATGTCGATTCGCCTTATATAATTAAATATGGAGTGTTTATGCGGGATACTTTTGTCTTATTCCGGACTCCATTTAAATATGTGTAGCGAACCCGTGCCATGTTTTCCCTTGTTCATACAACATTTAAATTGCGGGGTAGCTAAACAACATGAACCTTCTATTAATTGTTGGGACCCCGGTTCCGCTTAATATTGCCTAATTGCACCGCATCTTGCCATGCCATGCATCATATCATGAACATGCTGATTCTTTGCCGTAGTATTAAATAGTGCATCCGGTGTTTCTTTTAGTGATTTGCTTCTTCGCGGATTAGGCCGTTGAGTGGATGCGAGTATCGACAAGTTCTTCGGTGTATCTACGGCTATGTTTTCCAGGCGAGCATTCTCCCCCTTTCTACCTATTTTGCATTTATAGTCTTTATTTCCTCCTATTGATCTATTGTTATCCGTGTCGCGATGCTTTAGTGTTCTGTACCAGATATATATTCCGTGCAGCCTTTATATTGCCTTGGACACCTCCTATTACCTGTTGTTTGGTAGATAGATGGTCTTGCGAGTCGTAGTCGCTTGCTCAGGTGCGATCCCGTGTCGTGAAGTACCACACAGTTGTTGGAATGTTGTCATATGCTTTACGGTGGAGAGGATCATGACTTTAAATACAACTATTAAATTGATGGGAATATATATAACTAATGCATAGGCATCGGTGGGCAATAGATATTATTTGGTTCTTCCACGCTCACTTGTGTCCTGTAGGACCCCGAGTACTTGATACCTGTTCCTTGACTATTCGCACTATCCACATACGGGAGACTCTATGAATCCCCCTTAGCCAGAGCTTGATTCATTTCTTATTTCTTGGGGCCACAAACTAGTTTGGGGCTTTATTACTATCCTGTACTTATGCCATGTTTTACTGCTTTATTTAAGATTGTGCGTGGAGCACCTATACTGTTTTGGATTGTGCCATGTTTTCGCTGTATCGACAAGCCCAGTCACACTTTCGGGTTCCCAGTCGTTTACAGCCGTCGTCACAAACCCTGGGTCCATTCCGGAGCTGGCCAACTTCGTTGGGGGTAGCTTAGTGGGGTGGCCCCCTGAAATATTTTATGAATCCTGTGATTGCTTTGTCGTGAAAGCCTTGTTGGGTTTTGATTTGGTTTTTCCGAGGTTGATCGTGTGTGTGTTGCTATTTGTGCACCCCTGTAGGGTAAATCTTTCTGAAAGCTGTGTCCGCGGTTATGGACGACTTGGAGCACGGTATCTTGATCATAGACAAGCATAACTAAAGTAGTGCTATAAATTTGACTTAATACATGACTAGTAATCAGCTTCACTACAATGGAATGGATAATAAAAGTGCCAACAACTGATGGAACTGGGGTGTATCGTGTCATGTTATACCTGCCTAGTAAGTATCGCAACTCCAATGGAATGAACTAAAAGTGCCAACAACTGCTGAGTTTGGGATGTCACATGCTAATTGTATCTGACTAGTAAGTACTGCAACTACAACTGAATGGTTAACTAAAACTGGCCACTACTTATGCTATCAGGATGATGCGTGCTATCTATATCTGACTAGTAAGTGCTGCAACTATAACGGAATGAATAAAATTTCCAACTGTGTGAGTTCCTCGGTTTGACTTCCTCGTTTGGTCTCGAGGGGGAATACCAGGATGGGTACGATTGGTGTTAGTGTCAGGTTGGATCCGAGTAGGTCTTTCTTATCCCTCTCTAATAGCCGACAGTTGTGCCGAGTCTCTATAGGTTGTTTAGTGCATGCTTCGCTGCCGCTTCAGTCCACCATACCTATGTAGGCGAGAGCCGCCAAATTCTAGCCTCGCCGTGTACTGGCCTCAGTACTGACGCTCCTCTTTTTCCCTTCGCCCTTTGTCGGCACCCCTTTTGTTTAGCAGGTACGAGTTCGATGTCGTTAGCAGGGTGACCCTTCCGGCTTGGCCTGGGCAGGGTTACGGACGCCATTGGTTATTCTTCAGGGCTCTTAGCCCCATTTGCATCTTATCCATACTCGGATGTTGTATCGTTTTCGAGGTGATTTCGATCTTTGTAATGTATATCTGTATCCTTGACTCGATGAGTCATTGTTGTATATATATGTTCTGTGGGTCCCATCATGGACTATTGTGTAATGATATTACTTTGTTTTCCACCCGCATGAAAGTGCCTGGTGGGCGTCCTTGAATCGTTTCTATGCGGGTTTGGCGGGAAGCGCTAAAACTTGCATAGGGCGATTCGAGGATGTTACAGAGTGGTATCAGAGCTCAGCAGTTACGATACCCCAATGGTCTAGCCTGTAGGATAACCTAGCTAACGGCCGATGTAGAGTTTCAAAACTATTTTGCAAAATCGGTTGGATAGATCTGAATAGGTCTGCTTTTACTCCTTACCCCTATGCTATTCCCCTCTTACCTCTGCGTGTTTTGAATCTGCTCTCTTATCTTTTCTTCAAGTCCAGGATTTCTCGTGGTTGGGTTTCCGTCGTACCTTCAGGGTTTAGGTTCCTTCCTCTTGCAATGGTGTTTCCACATCCGGTCTTCGTGCTATCGGAGTAACCCTTCATCGGTTGTACCTTTCGATGGATCAAACTTCACTGAAATCTTTCTTTATACCTCCCGATGTTTTCTAACACGACGAGCTCCACCACATCAGATCCGATAGAGACCCTACATCACTCCTTTGTTTCCGAACACCGCTTGTCGAGATCTTCAGTCTAAATTCAAGAGTTGGTTGCATAATTCTTCTATTCATGTACGGAGTAATGCTTTGGGTGCGCGATGGACTGATCACCATCTGACTACTCTTATCATTAGCTCTTGTACATTGAATCGGTGGATCAAGCAACTTTACTCCTTCCACAGAAGTTAGAGGTGGCCTTTTCTTTCGATACCTTTACCTTCGTCTTTCTTTCTCCGGAGTTTTCTCTCGATGAACATGAACAACGACCTCTTGTTGGTGGTGTCGCCGATTTCAACATGGAGCAAGAATCCTTGTTAGTGGTGTCGCGAGGATCTACATGAAGATAGAAGACTCAGATCGTCGGCCTTCTTCCTCGTACCATGAGGCGGATCTCGAGGGCGAGATCCATTGTTAGTGGTGTCGAATTGTAGCACCCCGATAAAATCACTACTAGAAAATCGCTTGCTATTTCTGTTTTGTGCATCATCATGACCGCATGCTCATGTCATCATGCCACATTGCATTTGAGCATCGTCATCATCATGCATCTATTTGCCTAAAACTATTTTCCAAAAGCCTATCTTTGTTTTCTAATTGTCCCCTCTTTTATTTAAAATCTAAACCACGGTCTTTTTCAGATCTTTGTTTGTCTAAAACTATTTTGCAAAATAATTTAAAAATAAAATAAAAATAAAAATTTTGTATCGGGGAGGCAGCCCGGCCCGTAATCCAGGCCACCTACTACCCGGCAGCGCATACCACCTAGCCCATCTACCCAGACCGACCCTAGACAAAACCCTAACCTAGTTCTATCCCCAACCGCAACACAGCCACACACCTAATCCCCACATCCGCCACCGCCTAGCACGACACGGTCGCCAACCCGCTCCACCCTGGCCCTACCTCGCACGCCTTGCTCTCTTCTGCCCCCGCTCACGACCACCCCGCCCCAGATCCCACCGTAACCGGCCCCACCCACCAGCGTCCTGTCGCGACCCCGTCCCTTTCCCTCCTCACCTAACCCTGATGGAGCTCCCTCTCAGGCGCGCGATGCCGCCACCGCAATCCCCAGCACCCCTCGCGAGCGCCCCTCCCTATAAGCTCTGGCCGCCGCCGGTCGCCAGGTCGTCTTCCCCGTGACCTTGAGCCCGTGCAGATCCTCACCCCGCCCCCTCGCTGGAGCCCAGCAGCCTCTGCTTGATCGCCTCCTTGCCTCACCATCGTCACCGATGCTAGGAGCACCTACCGCCTCGAGCCCGTGCACCGGCCGCCCGGTGAACCTCGTCGTCCGCCCCGCTGGTGCTCCACGGCCCCACCATGCGCCTCCTCCCCTACCGCGCGATCTTGGCCTCTGCTCGCTCCACTCGGGCGCCGCCATCGAGACGCGCGCGAGGCCGCCCAGAAGCTCCATCCCGGCCCTTCTCTCATCCGCGTCCCTGCTGCTCGCGTCCTACCTCGACCATGGCCGCCACCGGCCCTAGCAGACGTTGCTCGACCTCACCGGCGCCTTCCCCGAGCTCCTGTCCTGCAGGCCATGCTGCCGCCAGGGACGCACGCACCGTCCCGCGTGGCCTTGCCTTGACTCCCTCTTGCGCGCGTGTGTCGCTCCGTACTATGACCTGGTGTCCCTCGAAGCCTCGGAGTCGCAGGTCCCTGCCCAGGTGTTCCTGTTGTTTGTTTGTTGGAGAGTGGTGTTGGGATGCTAAAGCCCCGAACCAGAGAACATGCATCCCAAGTTTGTATCGACAAGATCTTAGTCGGCCCATCCAAGAAAGTTTGAGACCTGAAGATCGTGATGCGGTACCCAAAGACCACAGATGCAAGTCCTCCTTCGCCGATGACAAGTGCAATGACACCGGACCTGAACCTCAAGACCTACCTCACGGACCCGAAGACGCCGAGATCCGAGTACGCCTTCACGAATCCGATGACCGAAGGTCTTCTACACGGACGTCAAGATCGCCCTCATGGAAAAACCGAAGGCCTTGTTCCTAGATCCGAAGAGAAAACCCAGACCTTTCGGCACGCCATGTTCTCCCTCCCAGACGCCAAGACCTCCGACACGGAACCCCATGACCTCCTTCGCGGATCCGAAACCCGGACTCGATCCCCCGAAGGCCGATCCCGAACCTTCCGAGCCCCAAGACCTTCGCCCCGATGTGTGATTCCCTTTCCAAGACCCCTATTTTTATAATATATGACATATACTTGTTGCATTTAAATTGTTCATGTTGCATACATGTTTTGTGGTTTGGGGCATTATGTCGATTCACCTTATATAATTAAATATGGAGTGTTTATGCGGGATACTTTTGTCTTATTCCGGACTCCATTTAAATATGTGTAGCGAACCCGTGCCATGTTTTGCCTTGTTCATACAACATTTAAATTGCGGGGTAGCTAAACAACATGAACCTTCTATTAATTGTTGGGACCCCGGTTCCGCTTAATATTGCCTAATTGCGCCGCATCTTGCCATGCCATGCATCATATCATGAACATGTTGATTCTTTGCTGTAGTATTAAATAGTGCATCCGGTGTTTCTTTTAGTGATTTGCTTCTTCGCGGATTAGGCCGTTGAGTGGATGCGAGTATCGACAAGTTCTTCGGTGTATCTTCGGCTATGTTTTCCAGGCGAGCATTCTCCCCCTTTCTACCTATTTTGCATTTATAGTCTTTATTTCCTCCTGTTGATCTATTGCTATCTGTGTCGCGATGCTTTAGTGTTCCGTACCAGATATATATTCCGTGTAGCCTTTATATTGCCTTGGACACCTCCTATTACCTGTTGTTTGATAGATAGATGGTCTTGCGAGTCGTAGTCGCTTGCTCTGGTGCGATCCCGTGTCGTGAAGTACCACACAGTTGTTGGAATGTTGTCATATGCTTTACGGTGGAGAGGATCATGACTTTAAATACAACTATTAAATTGTTGGGAATATATATAACTAATGAAGAGGCATCGGTGGGCAATAGATGTTATTTGGTTCTTGCACGCTCACTTGTGTCTCGTAGGACCCCGAGTACTTGATACCTGTTCCTTGACTATTCGCACTATCCACATACGGGAGACTCTATGAATCCCCCTTAGCCAGAGCTTGATTCATTTCTTATTTCTTGGGGCCACAAAATAGTTTGGGGCTTTATTACTATCCTGTACTTATGCCATGTTTTACTGCTTTATTTAAGATTGTGCGTGGAGCACCTGTACTGTTTTGGATTGTGCCACATTTTCGCTGTATCGACAAGCCCAGTCACACTTTCGGGTTCCCAGTCGTTTACAGCCGTCGTCACAAACCCTGGGTCCATTCCGGAGCTGGCCAACTTCGTTGGGGGTAGCTTAGTGGGGTGGCCCCCTGAAATATTTTATGAATCCTATGATTGCTTTGTCGTGAAAGCCTTGTTGGGTTTTGATTTGGTTTTTCCGAGGTTGATCGTGTGTGTGTTGCTATTTGTGCACCCCTGTAGGGTAAATCTTTCTGAAAGCTGTGTCCGCGGTTATGGACGACTTGGAGCACGGTATCTTGATCATAGACAAGCATAACTAAAGTAGTGCTATAAATTTGACTTAATACATGACTAGTAATCAGCTTCACTACAATGGAATGGATAATAAAAGTGCCAACAACTGATGGAACTGGGGTGTATCGTGTCATGTTATACCTGCCTAGTAAGTATCGCAACTCCAATGGAATGAACTAAAAGTGCCAACAACTGCTGAGTTTGGGATGTCACATGCTAATTGTATCTGACTAGTAAGTACTGCAACTACAACTGAATGGTTAACTAAAACTGCCTACTACTTATGCTATCAGGATGACGCGTGCTATCTATATCTGACTAGTAAGTGCTGCAACTATAATGGAATGAATAAAATTGTCAACTGTGTGAGTTCCTCGGTTTGACTTCCTCGTTTGGTCTCAAGGGAGAATACCAGGATGGGTACGATTGGTGTTACAGGTTGGATCCGAATAGGTCTTTCTTATCCCTCTCTAATAGCCAACAGTTGTGCCGAGTCTCTATAGGTTGTTTAGTGCATGCTTCGCTGCCGCTTCAGTCCACCATACCTATGTAGGCGAGAGCCACCGAATTCTAGCCTTGCCGTATACTGGCTCAGTACTGACGCTCCTCTTTTTCCCTTCGCCCTTTTTTGGCACCCCTTTTGTTTAGCAGGTACGAGTTTGACGTTGTTAGCAGGGTTACCCTTCCGGCTTGGCCTGGGCAGTGTTACGGACGCCATTGGTTATTCTTCAGGGCTCTTAGCCCCATTTGCATCTTATCAGTACTCGGATGTTGTATCGTTTTCGAGGTGATTTGGATCTTTGTACTGTATATCTGTATCCTTGACTCGATGAGTCGTTGTTGTATATATATGTTCTGTGGGTCCCATCGTGGACTATTGTGTAATGATATTACTTCGTTTTCCACCCGCACGAAAGTGCCTTGTGGGTGTCCTTGAATCATTTCTATGCGGGTTTGGCGGGAAGCGCGAAAACTTGCATAGGGCCAATTCGAGGATGTTACAGGGGATTAGTTCGATAATGAACTCAATATCCCTATCCGGGGGCATACCTGGTAATTCATCTGGGAATACGTCGGGGTATTCACAGACTACTCTTACTTGGTCTATGGTGGGTAGGGCTAGACTCTTGTTGCACTTGAATTGACGGGGTAAGGTTTCAGATATATGCTCTACTGTTACTCCAGAGCTACTGATCATGGTGATGGCTTTCTTAGCACAGTCTATCATTCCTTTATGCCTTGACATCCAATCCATACCTAGTACTACTTCCAATCCTTTGGTTCCAAGTACAATTAGGTTGGCATAAATATCTATCCCATGTATTCTGATAGGTACAGCTTTGCAAATTTTTCTAGCTTTTGTAGTTAATCTAGGGATTTGAACTATCATGACATGCTTTAAGTTGGTTGGGTGAATCTTACTAGTGCATGCAAATTCTTCGGTGACAAATGAATGCGATGCTCCCGAATCAAACAATACCCTTGCTAAAACTGACTTGACAGAAAACATACCCAGCACTACATCTGGCGCTTCTTGGGCTTCTTCGGCGTTCATGTGGAAGAAACGGCCGTTGCGGTTGTGAGGGTTCCCTGGGGCAAATTTTCTCCCTGGTTGAACACGACGCTGCTGTTGAGCTGGGGCATTCACATTGGCAGTGGCGGCAGTCTTCTTGGGACACTGATTGGAATAGTGACCCTTCACTCCACACTCGAAATAAGTGATCTATGACTTGTCTTTTGCTATGACAGGCACAACATTGCTGCCAGTTCTGGGTGCAGTGTTGTTGTTGTTGTTCTTGGGAGGGGCACGGTTGAAATTGTTGGTGTTGCCGGAGTTGTGATTGTTTCCTCCAGATTTCACATTGCCTCCGCTACGGTTGGGGTAGCTTGGGCGAGACATTGGGGGTCGGTTGTTCCTTGGTGCATATCCTGGTGAGGGGTTGGGACGGTACTTCTGGTGACAGCTGGATCCATATTGCTGCATCATACGACATTTGCAGTTGTCGTTTGCCTGATTAATCTTCCCTTCCATCTGAATGGCAGAGTCGACTAGCTCTTCGAGTTCCTGGAAACGGATGTTTACGAGGACAATCTGCATCTCATCATGCAGTCTGTTCAAGAATCTCTCCTTCTTCTTGGCCTCCGTGTTGATCTCATCAGGGGCGTATCTTGCAAGCGACAGGAATCTGTCACGGTATTCCACCACAGTCATTCTGCCTTGCTTCAAGTCGTGGAACTCATCCCTCATTCTGGTGACTAGACCCTGCGGCACATGGGTGCGGCTGAACTTGAGTTTGAAGGCTTCCCATGTCATCACTTAACCATGGTTCATGTTACGGATACTAGTACACCAAGCTCTTGCATCTCCTGCCAGATAGTGGGTGGCGAAGAGAACTTTCTCGTTGTCATCAACTCCTGCAACCTCTAAGTTGTTTTCCATTGTCTGTAACCAGTCATCAGCATCTAGTGGGTTTTCAGCTTGGTTAAAGATTGGGGGGTTGGTATTCTGAAAGTTTTTGAGTTTGGATCCATGGTGATCCTGGTTTCCATGGTTCTGGTTATTAAGAGCCATATGGGCGATCTGCTGCAATGTTGCTAGATTAGCTTGGCGCTCTGCCCTGCTTGCTTCTCTGTCTGCGATGAGATTCTGCAAGATCTGCAGCATTGGGTGTTGCGACGAGCTGCTCCCTCCTTGGTTTCCACAAGTCATCTGAAGATTGAGGTAGATAAAGGGGTAAGAGGGAAAGTTCTAAGGTTCATGGTTTTGGTTTCAAGCTAAAACTTTGATTTTGACTCAGGTTTGGAAACTAACTTCATTTCATTCATGCAAACAAGCACACGATACAAACACACACCACAACAACAAAGGAAAACAGATGGTTTGAAGAACCATTCTGTGAGCTACGATACAGTGGGACTGATACATCTCATGCTACGACAGTGCTCTAGTGCATCTACTCATTGTCGATGAAGTCGGAGTCCTCATCGTCAATGTAGAAGTGCACAGCATCCTCCTCCAGAAAGTCATCATCATTGCTGAGGTAAGAATCCATGTCTCCATGGATGTCTTCACCCTCCTCTTCTTCCTCCTTTGCGGCAAGCTGAGCTTCTTGCTCCTTGATGGTCTTCTCGAGGTCGGTGATACGTTGCTAACGTATCCATAATTTTGATGTTCCATGCTTGGTTTTATCTACTTTCTTGTGTTTTGTTCCAACTTTGGAGTACTTTCTATACACTTTCTTGGACTAACCTATTAACAAGTGCCACAGTGCCAGTTGCCTATTTTATGCTGTTTTTGGTTCCAGGAAAGTCAGAAAATGAATATTCTCGGAATTGGACGGGACAAAAGCCAAACTTGATATTTTACCGGAAGACTCATGGAGCCAGAATACGAGAATGAGGAGGGCCAGGGCCTGGCCACATCATATGGTGGCGCGGGTGACCCCTGGCCGCGCCACCAGGTGGTGTGGGCCCCCTGGCCGCCCACCGACCTTGCCTCTTCGCCTATAAGATGCCTCCCGATGCAAAAACCCTAAATCATCTAGCCTCTAGCCACGAAAAGTTCCACAGCGCCGCCGCCACCAAAGGGGAGATTTGGGAGACAGAAAGTCTATGTTCCGGCACCCTGTCGGGATGGGGAAGTGCCCCCGAAGCCATCTCCATCGATCTCCACCACCATCTCCATCACCGTTGCTGATTCCCATGATGAGGATGGAGTAGTTCTCTCTCGAGGCTAAGGGTTCTACCGGTAGCTATGTGTTCATCTCTCTCTATGCATGTAACACCCTCAAATCGGCCCTATGCAAGTTTTAGCCTTTCCACCAAACCCGCATAGAAACGATTCAAGGACGCCCACCAGGCACTTTCGTGCGGGTGGAAAACAAAGTAATACCATTACACAATAGTCCTTGATGGGACCCACGGAACAGATATATATATACAACAGCGACTCAACGAGTCAAGAATACAGATATACGATACAAAGATCCAAATCACCTGGAAAACGATACATCGTCCGAGTACGGACAAGATGCAAATGGGGCTAAGAGCCCTGAAGAATAACCAATGGTGCGTTCATAACCCTGCCCAGGCCAAGCCGGAAGGGTAACCCTGCTAACGACGTCGATCTCAAACCTGCTAAAACAAAAGGGGTGCCGACAAAGGGCAAAGGAAAAAGAGGAGCATCAGTACTGAGGCCAGTACATGGCGAGGCTAGAATTCAGCGGCTCTCGCCTACATAGGTATGGTGGGCTGAAGCGGCAGCGCAGCGACACTAAACAACCTATAGAGACTCGATACAACTGGCGGTTATCAGAGAGGGATAAGAAAGACCTATTCGGATCCAAGCTAAAGCTAACACCAAAAAAAACCATCCTGGTATTTCCCTCTCGAGACCAAACGAGGAAGTCGGGCCAAGGAACTCACACAGTTGGCAATTTTACTCATTCCGTTCTAGTTGCAGCAATTACTAATCAGATATAGATAGCATGAGTCATCCAGATAGCATAAGTACTGGGTAGTTTTAATCACCATTCCGTTGTAGTTGGAACATTTACTAGTCAGATATAATTGTCCTGAGGAATCCCAAAACCCAGCAGTGGTTGGCACTTTTACGACATTCCATTGGAGTTGTAATACTTACTAGGCAGGTATAGTATGACACAGATCACCACAGATCCACCAGTTGTTGGCATTTTTATTATCCATTCCATTATAGTTGCATCTGCTTACTAGTCACATATTAAGTCAAATTTATAGCACTACTTTAGTTATGCTTGTCTATGATCGAGATACTGTGCTCCAAGTCGTCCATAACCGCGGACACGGCTTTAAGAAAGTTTTACCCTGCAGGGGTGCACAAATAGCAACACACACTCGATCAACCTCGGAAAAACCAACTCAAAACCCAACGAGGCTTTCACGACAAAGCAATCACAGGATTCATAAATATTTCAGGGGGCCACCCCATTAAGCTACCCGCAATGAAGTTGGCCGGCTCCGAGACGGACCCAAGGTTTGCGCCAATGGCTGTAAATGACCGGGAACCCGAAAGTGTGACTGGGCTTGTCGATACCGCGAAAACACTCCGCAATCCTAAACAGTACAGGTGCTCCACGCATAATCTTAAATAAAGCAGTAAAGCATGGCATAAGTACAGGATAGTAATAAAGCCCAAACTAGTTTGTGGCCCTGATACATTGCAAATGTATCTATAATTTTTGATGTTCCATGCTTGGTTTTATCTACTTTCTTATGTTTTGTTCCAACTTTGGAGTACTTTTCCTATGATTTCTTGGACTAACCTATTAAATATGGAGTCTATATGCGGAATACCTTAGGGTTCGGCACCGATGGTCTTGGGGCTCATTTAATATGGAGTCTATCACTTGTGAGTATGAATCATTTAATATGCAGCAAGTGGTAATGTTATATTATAAAAAATAGGGGTCTCAGAAAAGGAATCACATTAGGGTTCGGCACCGATGGTCTTGGGGTTCGACGGATCGGTCTTCGGGCTTCGAGGTTCGGATCTAGGAAGGAGAACTTGACGTCGTGAAGACGGCCTCCAGGTTCGGGGTCCTGAGGTCGGCGGGATCGATCTCGATCTTCGGACTTCGGGGTTCGGTCTTTGAGTCCTCGAGGTGGTCTTGATTAGCAGCATCTCTTCACCACGGATACAAGACAAACTTCCGCCAGTGTTTCACTGACATATGAAATCCACAAACATGATTCGCCTCACCGTGGAGCCACAATTTGGCACTAGAGGTTGCACACGGTCTAGGACATCGGTAGCAGTAGCAGAACACATCATATCACCACCACAACTTCACTAAAACATTAGCACGCATCGCCTCCTCAACTAACAATAGCACCATCACCAACCGAGCACCTGGCGACGGTCAACGGCGGACCGCATGACGGAGCAGAGGAGGGCCAGGTCTCATGGCGCGGAGGAGGACATGGCGGTGGCCCCTGGGAGGAGACGGTGCTGGCGGCGAGGCTTGACGCGAGCGGTGACGCTAGGGCGATGCGGGCCGGCGCTTCACAGAGGAAGGGGCGCGGGCTCGGAAGTCGACGGCAAGGGGACCCGCGAGGCAGCGACCGCGAGGAGCTTCGGCGAGGAACTGCGTGGAGGAGGTCCACGTCGTGGCCGATGAAGGGGCCGGAGGAGAGCTCGGGCAGCACCTGGGAGCCAGGCGTAGCGACGGGCAGAATACAGAGGGCGCGAGGTCGACGGGGGCCGGCGCGCAGCTCCGGACGATGAAGAACTAAGCGGGACGGTGAGGGGATCTGCGGAGATTGGCGCGCGAGCTTGCAGCGCCCGGAGCCAGAGAAGAAGGGGCACGGCGGTGGAGACGCACGACGCGGCCAGGAGACGGCAGTGGCGGCCACGCGCGGCCGGGTTCCATGGTGGTCAGGCCCGAGGTAGGGCCACGGAGGAGAAGCGCATCGGCAGCGGGGTCCTACAGAGACGGAGGCCGAGGCGGCGCAGAGGCCCGCGGCGGCGGCGGTCGGGGAACAGCGAGCAGGGAGGAGAAGGGCGGGGTTGGGATCGAGGGATGGCGGAGCGGGGGGAGCGATGCAAGGTGGTGGGGCCAGGCGATGGAACCGAGGCAGCGTGGGGGGTCGCGTGTCCGTCATGGGTTGGTTGGACCGCGGGATCGCGTGTCGTGTAGGGGAAGCGTGCGTGTCGGGAAGGTGGGGTGGGGTGCGGCGATGTGGTGGACGTGTTGCGTGCGTTGTGGAGCGAGGTGGGGCCGCTGGCGCTGGGTGGGTGGCGCCAGGTGAGGGTGAGGGACGGGGTGGTGTGCAGGTGTGGCAGAGGAGATGGGGCCAGGTGGTTGGTGTGGGGATGTGAGTGGCGGCGGGGTGGAGGCTGGTTGAGGTGGCGGTTGGGTCTAGGTTAGGGTCTAGGGTTTCCAGGTGGTTTCGGTTTGGGCTGGGCTAGATTAGGTGGGGTTGTAGGCTGGCTGGCTGGGCCTTTGGCCTGGCCGGCTGCCTCCCCTAATAAAAATATTTGTTTTATTTTTATTTTATAAAACCTTTCGCAAACAGTTTTTAGACAAAACAAAATATCCGGAAGAGGTCGGGTTTTAATTTGAAATAAAGACGGGGCGTTTAGAAAACAAAGCCAGACTTTTCGAAGATAGTTTTTAAACCAACCATGCATGATGATGACGATGCTCAAATGCAATGTGGCATGATGACATGAGCATGCGTTCATGATGATGCAATGCACAAAAACAACGTGATTTTCTGGTAGTGGTTTTTGCGGGGTGCCACAATGCATGATATTATTGAGATCATGAGCTTGTAATCTATAGATCTACCTTGCTACTCAAGTGCTTTAATAGATCTCTGCTCTCCCCATGTGTGTGAAGTTGACAGTGTGCACACCATGGTGGCACTTAGGCTAGAGATTACAAATACTTTTTATGAGTTATATTTGGAGTTGGATGTCTTTATGAAATTCTGGTGTTTGTTCGAACCATCTAGTGCTCAAGGTGACAGTGTGGGGTTATCTAGATGAGGAAAGCGAACTTTGAGGTGTGCTGTTATAGCCCTACCATCGATTAGAGTGTCCAACCGGAAAGTAGTTAAGAGTAGTATCATAAATAGAAGATATTTATATGAGAGTGTTCACTAGTGAAAGTATGATCCCTAGGCCTTGTTTCTAAGCACTGAAACCCCGTTTGCTATTAGATCTATTACATGTTTGCTTGCTTCAATCTTTATTTCAGTTTGCCTTTAGTCTCTTCCATGCCATCAAAGTATTTTCTAGCATCGTTACCACTTATAATTATCCATACCACTTGTATTTCACTATCTCTTCGCCGAACTAGTGCACCTATACACCTGACAAGTGTATTGGGTGTGTTGGGGACACAAGAGACTTCTTGTATCTTGATTGCAGGGTTGCTTGAGAGGGGATACCTTTGACCACTTCCTCCCTGAGTTTGATAAACCTTGGGTGATCCACTTAAGGGAAAACTTGCTGCTGTTCTACAAACCTCTGCACTTGGAGGCCCAACAACTGTCTACAAGAATAGAAGTGCGTAGACACCAGTCGGCCACCTTCTTGCGCAGACGGGCGATGGTGCGATCCTTCTTCTCGCGCTGGAGGCGAAGAGACTGACGGTCCTTGACAAGAAGTGAGAAAGTCTGGGCCTTCTGGGCGGCAATGGCACGGTTGTGGTTGGCGAACTCCCTAGCATTGTCCAATTCCTTCTGGCGATCGTACAACAAGAAGTCAAGGTTCTCCACTTGACGCTTCAGTTCTGGGTGACTTGGCATCTCCATTGGCATCCCCATGAAGTCACGCCTTGCATAGTGAGCAAAATAGGTTCCCTGGAGTTGGTTGACACTAAGGGCACATAGACGTGAGAGAGCTTCATGCATTGCCCTGGCTAATCCATCTAGCCAGTTGTTCTCTCTCACGGAGAACTGGATTCTCCCGAACGTTGGTGCTTCGATGCTTCCTCTAAGATCAGCGGTGACTAGCCATTGCAAATCTCCTCCTGGGGGTCCTGGAAGTTGAGCTCCAAGAAACTCCGGATGTGGGCGTCCCAGTAACTCCGACAGTGAATCCAGATCCCTCTTGAAGATCAGTTGACCTCCGTTTCCCAACTGGTAGAACTTGCTGAACTGAGTCTCCATCTACAAGAATTAAGGATGAGGAAATTAGTGAAGTGATCAAGTGTGTCAAATTTTTAAGTAGTAAAGTAAGAATTTTGAGGAACATGAATTTTTGAGAAATAATGAATTCCCAAGGATAAGAGAGGAAATAGTTTTTCATAAATACTCACTTTGGTTTGGAAAGTAAGTTTTTGTTTGGACGTCCATTCTAACTAGAGTCTCCTATGGTTAGGATGGCTCTGATACCAACTCGTCAACACCCGGATTTTTAATCCCAGATGCCCGTTATGCCATACCTCGCAATCCCAGGATTACCATTTTTGCGAGACATAACGGATTGGATATCACAGTATCATCCATTACAAACCATACATAAGGTCTTACACAAATAAGGATCTCATGATCCAGTCTTAATACAACAAGCAGCGGAATAAATATAAGGTGGGGTCCATCTTCAGGGGCACAGGCAATGCTGACGAAGGCAGATAGTCCTAGTTATCATAGCCGTCCTGCTGACCATCATCTTGGTAGTCTCCTTCATAGTCTAGCCATGAGAATAGCCAGGGACAAAAGCCATGAGTACTCCTTAAGTACTCGCAAACTACCACTAACGAGTAGTATAAATCTAAGTTAAAGTGCTAACTCTATGTAACTATAAAGTTAAGTTTGAAACTTAAGCTGAGTTCAGAAGCAAAGAAAGATAAAATAAAGTTCTAGAATCACATAAGTTGGAAAGCTATTGTCATAAACACAACACTGTTGTGGTCAAGTCAAGATTCACCATTCCTTTCATAAGTTATTTTGAAAACATCTGACAACGAAACAGTATGGCCATTCCAACTGTCCATAACCACGGACGCGGCTATTCGAATAGTTTGACACTCTGCAGAGGTGGTACATTTTCACCACAAGATTCGATACATCTGTCAGGGATAACCCTGAATCATCATACTTAGTATGCAGATAATCAAACATAAACTTTCCTTTACACACCCTAGTATAAGCACCTCTCCTATGAGCATGGCCTCCCAACCATGGCCATCTGTCATCTTGGGCACTGCATAGGTGGGCAACATTGAGAGGTAGCCTCAGCTCAAACCTCTTCCGCGAGGGAACTAATACTAATGCATATAAATTTCTAGCTAAGCCTTACCCAATTCAGGTATTGTGGTGTACGGTAAATTTGAAATGGTATCGCATCCGAATCCAACCATCAGTTTTTATAAAAGGGCTAAGGCTCGTGCCTCAACATTTTCATCATCCTAAACCATTTGTGTTTCTCAACACATGTCAAAACATCTCAATAGAATGACTCATCATTCCAAGGTTTTCATAATTCATTTTCACCAAGTGTTCCCATCTAAAGTGACTCAAGTTTTTATCTACTCTAAACTACTAAGTTAAGAGTGTTCACTAAGGTGGAAAGATGGGATCAATCTCATGCCATAGAATGACATCTAAAGTTATCTAAATAGGTCAAGTTTTATACTCTTTATGCTACCTTCAAAACAAGTAAGGGACTTTGGTAAAGTAAAGGAAGTAAAGTTTGGAAAGTAATAC
Source organism: Avena sativa (assembly GCA_916181665.1). Taxonomy (NCBI): domain Eukaryota; kingdom Viridiplantae; phylum Streptophyta; class Magnoliopsida; order Poales; family Poaceae; genus Avena; species Avena sativa. The sequence goes on along the minus strand of OV702290.1, from coordinate 378,573,844 downwards.
TTGGGATAATTAATAGTCAAAGTGGTATGACCAAAGCATTCCTAAAGCATCTTTGCTCATTCATCTAGCCTAATTCTAGCTTGCTAAGCATTATACTTGCAAGTGTTAGCTTGCATTGTTAATGGTGGCTTGCTTAGTGTTATCTTGATAACAATAGCTTGCCTTGGTTGGTGCAGTGGTTGAAGTTTTCTTCCTCCTCTTGATAGAAATCCTCCTCCTCGAAAGCTTGGTCGGTACTTTCGTCTATGAATACATATGGAGTACACAATCACCAAACAATACTTAACTAGTCTAAGTAGCACTCTAAGGCATACATTTGATGATCTATTATCATCACAAGCATCACAAGTTTTATTAACTAGTCTCATCCTTTTTATTTAAGAAAAGTAATTTCTACTCATTGAAAATTAACTAAGATTTAATATTCACCACTTAAAATATGGGATCATATGGACACATGTAATCACCACATATTCTAACATGTGGGAATGTAATATAAGGGTTGGTTCATAATTACTTTGGTTTAAGTTCATTATTTAATGATTTAAGGTGACTAGAAATGCCTATATAGCATTATTTTGGTACTAGTCCAAAGTCACTGCATGTAAACCCTAATATTATTACATATTGAGATATGTATGGTTAAATGTGATTTTTGAGAGTTGGAATCAACTCAAAAGCTATCATGGTTGGTTTTACAAAAATGGTGCAAGGTGCAAATGCTTTTGTATTGTTATTTTTACTAGGAGAGATCTCTAACTCTAATTGAATTAAATCCAACGGGCTTGGGTAGATCTTTTCAGTAGCTTTCTAACAAAATTGGAATCACTCTATTTGGATTTGTAAATCTCTCTGAATTGAATTTCAAACTAGGGGACAGAACTAGGTTTAAACTAAAAAGAAAAATCCTAATTCAAACTAACTCGGTTGCGTGGGAACGCTAACGGGTCGGCCCAGTGACACTCCGTGGCGCGGGGCTCAGTTGGCAGGGGGTTCCACCGGTCAGCGGCTCATTACACGTGAAGCGGTACGGGGCGATATGGGTCGTTCGATTAGAACGGGGATCAACGGCTGGGGATCGTCGTCGATGACGGACCTGTCACCGTCGAACTCTAACCCTAGCGGCTCAGTGGGGGTGCTCAGCGGGCGTACCAGGGCTCCAGCAACGACGGCGATGGGGGCAAACGAACTGGTGGACGACGGTGAGCTCAGGGGTGGTCGAGGTAGCTCCAGGGGTGGACGAAATCAACGCCGCCTTCTCCTCCTCTGCTGCGGGCTCCTCCGGCCAAATTCTAGCGAACAAGTGCTCGTGTTGCTCCGGCTAGAGGTGGGGAAGGACCAGTGAGGAGAGGGGAGTGGAATGGTGTGAGTGGATTGTGCTGGGGTGGCCTCTATTTATAGCTCGACGAGGCGATCGAGAGGAATGGGCGGGCGGCTCCGGCGAGGGCTGCACAGCGGGCTAGCGGCGTGGCTCGAGGTAGGGGACGGTGGCTAGTCTCCTGGCGGTGCTCTAGAACTTAAATGCAGGCTTAGGGACGGTGGCAACTGGTCGGGCGGTGCTCACGCTCTAAGCGGCGGAGGCGGCGGTCTTCACGGCAGGCGGTGGCTGTGGTGCATTTGGCGGCGAACGGGCATGTCTGGGGTGCTCCCTGGGTCATGGCGACGCAGTGAGCACGGGTTGTGGTCGAGGGGTGGCGTGTGCATGCGTGTCGGGCGCGGCGCTCTGGCGCGTGCTCGGCATGGCACAGACACACTAGGCGCGGCGCGCTCCGGGTGGTCCACGGCTCGGCTGTGCTCGGGGAGGGGACAGAGGGTGGCAGTGAGGTCTGGGCTAGCTCATAGACATGGCGAGAGAGAGAGAGGGGCGGTCTGCTGCGACGAGGGCAAGTTAGGCCGACGAGCATGTCCTCGGGGTGGCATGGCACTTCTGCTAGGGGGTAGGGGATGGGTGTTTAGGGCCTGGTTGGATCAAGTGGAGACAGAGGGAGTACATGGAGATCAATTGGGGGCAAAACCCTGTTGAAAACAGTGAGCTAGGTTTAGAGTTTGATTCCTGCCTGCCAAGTGTTTGTGGAAATGGCCGCAAGAAATTTACTTTTGAATTTTGAAAAGATTTTTGGTGGATGTGCTAGGCATAAGCTTTAGACTCTGTGGGTGCTTGGTTTTGAAAATGGGGCTCATTTGAGTGGTTTTTGACATAGTGGGATCTTCCCATATGAACTAGATTCAGTTTTCAAATGCCATTTAAATATAGTGTTTGAAAGTTTTTGGCAGATCACAAAGTGGGCCTTGGTACATCATTACATGTACTACCAAGGGGTGCAAAGATCCACATTTGTCTCTGCTAAGAAATGAGTACTAGGAATAGCCAAAGTAGGCATGTTGATTAAAATGGCACAAATGACCATTTCATTCTTTTATTCATTTTGATTTGTTTTTCTTTGGGATTTGTTTTAGAATGATCTAGATGATGTTTATTTCACCTAAGAATCATTTTACAAGCAATGGATCACTTAATCATGGCAATTCAAATCAACTCCTATTTAAATGCACACACATATGAATGCTTTAATAATTTTAATTGGAAAAGTTTTTGTTAACCCTAATTTTGATGATTTGGATATTAATAACCTTGGATTAAAGTTTTGGGATGTTACAACCATGTCATCATATGATGATGGAGATGGTGGAGTCAGATGATTGTCTTATTCAGGAAGATGTGATCTTTGTGAATAAGATAAGAGAGATATCTAGAGTATATTTAGGAAAGGAATTCCTTATCTCAAGATAACCTTGGTGAGGTATTAAGGTAAGGATTCTTTTAGAAGCCTTAACCAAGATCATGTCTATTATATTATTCAAGACTCTAGAATTAGAGGGATAGTGAAACCATTTCCTATTCCTAGGTAACTATTTAACAACATCTCTTGGACAATTAAAGCTTCCAAGAGGTAATTTGGGAACCAAGTGAGTGTTTGAGAAGCCTTGTCTTCCTGATTGTCTTAAACCCTAATAGAAACCTAGAATGATAGAATTATCATGGTCATGTTACTAAGTAATTCCAATATCTCACTCAATGTGGAGATATCAAACTCACTCATAGATTTAGAAGTAGTATCCTAAACCTTGATCCTTGTTCTTATTTGTAATTGAATATAGGTGATTAAAAATCCTCTCAAATCCTTTGTACCTATATTTGAATACACCTTAGTATTTCTCTACCAATGATTATTATGGATTCATTATCACCTAACTAAAAATGTTTTGTAGTAATTTGAGGCTCTACAAACTAAGTAGAATTGGATTTGGCAAATTACCAAATATAGAGAACCATGAAACTTATATCATCCCATTAAAAATCACAAGTATTAATTCCTTATAATAAATTTAGATAAATCCTTTATGAAGATAAATGGGAACAAAATTCTATATACATGGATACACATTTCAAACCAATACCATTAAGATTATTAAGTAAGAACAAAATTATTTCTATGAAAACTTATTATAAGAAACCAATTCCTAAAACCCTAAATTATATTTACCTTATTAAATAAAAGAACCTTGCATATAATCACACATTTTGTGAACACAATTAGAATTGTAGAATAAATTGATTATAATTGGTCCTTATAATATTCTTTAGGAATTACAAATGTTCAAGGTATTTCGAACCTTGAGAAAATCATTTTTGGAAAGACTTTATGAAAATAGAAGCAGATAATCGTAAAAAAAAGAGAGTGCCAATAGAACCGGCCCACAGCCCAATCCTCCTCGTGTTTATGTGACACTCGCGAGCAGCAGCAGGCAGTTTTCGCTCGCTCGGTCAAAGGCCAACACCAGCCTGGCCCAGGTAACGGTTCGTCGTCGTCTTCCTCGATGTCACAAGCAGCTCTCTAGAAGCTCTAGCGCCGCTCGATGCCAATCACTGGCGTCATCTCGCTTCGACCGCCGTGATGCATGCCGTCATTGCCCAGGAGGGGATAAGACCGCCACCGCGACACCCTTTCTCATCCTCATCCCCATTCCTCCTCTCTCGTGCTCGCTCTTCCTCTTTTCCCCTGCAGCTGAAACCCTAGTCGCCAGTGGTCATCGTCCTGGCCATTTCCGAGCACCTCGTGCCTCGATGAAGCCACCTCTGGATGCGCTAAGGTCTCCTCGTTCATCTCCAGCATGACTCGCAAGCAGGCGTGCACTGTATCGGCCAGAATCAAGCTCGACAGTTCGTCGGTCACCGCATCCATCGTCGGCCCTCCCCGTGCCTCACCGTTACCACCATGACAACCGTGGTGAGTCATTGGTCCTTAGGGACATCCCCACCGTCTCTTTCTTCCTCTATGTTGGTCTCGCCACCAGCATCCGACACCGCCGCCGCAGCCCGTCGTTGTTGGCCATCTTCCGGTGACCAAAACCGAGCGGCGCTTGCGTAGTTAGCCTCGCCTCACTAGCCTCATTCGAACGCACCATTTCAAAAGGCCTCGGGTGCAGTATTTTGGCATCGCCACCGTACTCTGGCGAGAGTCCGGCGAGCGATTGTCATGCTGATGTCATAAGCCATTTTGTTTATTTGTTTTGATATTTATGAATATGATGTGGCGAGTGACCCCACTTGTCTATGACTCTGGGTAGGGTAAGTTGGGTCTACAAAGTTATTTGCCTCGCGTGGCTGACGACGTGGCCACAGGCCCACTGTCAGTGACTTGAGCTAGGTGTTGGTTCGGTAGAAAAGACTATCTCTGTTAGTAAATAGATAAAACAAATAAGTTTAAATATAAATATAATTCCAGAAAATTAATAAAAGGATTAAATCTTAGAAATCATATATCTTTTGTTTCATAATTCAGAAAAATACATATTGTATATCAAAATGTTAAGAAAAATAAAATCTATAATTTAACTTCATTAACAAATATTATTGTGTTAACTATTTAAATAATAATTATTTAATAAAGGTTTTATAAGTAATAATACTTTAAAAATTCATATTTTAATATTAGTAAATAAGAAAAATATAAATAATATACTAAAATTCTTATAAAAACAAAATCTACATTTACAAACTTGTTTAAATTATTTTTGTATCACTTAACTATTATTTATTATTTATTAAGTGATAAAACTTATAAAAATTATATCTTATTATTTAAAATTCACAAAAATACTTATAATATACCAAAATAATCACAAAAATAAATCCTACACATCAAAAATGTCAACTCTCACTTTTGAAGTAAAATAAAAGGTAAAGGTCTAATAAATCTTACTTTAACCCTTTTCTTTTATTTTAATTCATTAAAAAATATATAAACCATTACCAATGTCTTTACCATTATTTGTTTAGAGTCTAAAATATAATAACAAGTCAATTAATGTTAAGTGAATGTAACATAGGTAAAACCATTTTAAAATATATCTACTAAAACTATCATCTCAAATTAAAGGTATTTTAATTTTCCTAAACAGATTTTATCAATTATAAAATCAACTAAAATAGTATATTGTTCATAACAAGAATCCTATTCACTTATACTATGATTGTTTAATGTAGTAATGTTTTCCTTTTTAGTCATCTTAGCTAATAAGAAAACCTTAAAGTGTTAGTTTTAAGCTTGAATACTTTTTACTTTGTAAAAGTAATCTTTCCTCAAAAGTTGTTCTTTTAAGAAACATTAAAAGTAATCCCTGAACACTTCTATAAAGACTCTAATTGAATCTTAATCTTGTTTAAGAAGTATTTCAGATACCATATCATTTGAGTGCTTTAGTATTGCCTATTACTTGTTGTATTTACTTATTGTTTCACACACAATCTCACAAGCCTTAATAAGACGCACAAGTGTGAATTTGTTATAAAAGTGCAACACATTCTAAAGAACTCATTCCTAGTTTGTAAACCCTAGATTAGATACGACTATTCTGGGGATTCGTGTTTATCAAATTGCATTACATTACTTATGCATCGTGGCATCTTGCTTCTTTAAACATTAGTCCTTACCGGACCAATGATGCTATTTACATAATTTTGGATCTTCTATTGCCTTGAAGACCGTGAGTGCATAATATTGCAATCACAAAAGGCAAGTTCACAACTTGCTCATGTCCTTTGATTATTTTCTATGCTTGTAACTCAACTATGTCATCACTTGCATTTCAAAAAGGTCGAAAACACTATTTTCACAATTAACTAGAAATATTGGTTACTGATCTAGGGTGATCAGCTAATCTATCATAACTGGCAATGGAAACGCCATTGTACAGTAATGTATCATCTAGGACTTAACAACCAATGTCTCTAGTGATTCTAGCGCCGTATATTACGCGTCAACCATGAGATTTGGAATGGGACAGAGAAGTCAGCTGTATCTTCTCCCTTTCATATGGAGGCAAGATGACCTTATTGCGAGGCTAATGATTTCTCGTGGAGTTCCAGAGAATCCAACACATGGGTGGGACCCCTTAGTTCCCCACGAGCTAGGTGTCTAGATTATTTATGCATAGCTGTCTGGGTCGGAGTTCACCATAGCTGATGGTGACCGCCAGTCAGAGCTGCTTACAGAGTCTTCGTGAACTCCCATGGTTATAGCTTGCCCTTGTTGGTGGCTTAACGGAGGTGTAGTCAGCCCTGGAGGATCGTGTAGACATATGGGGTCGCGGAGAGGGCAGCGATTGGCTTGGATCTTAAGTTGGGCCTCAAACCAAGGAAGTTTGAACGGGGACATACTCCCGGTTGTGAAACAAAGCTTATGGTCTCTTGTGGTAAAAGTGACGCACCTCTGCAGAGTGTAAGAATTGTGACATGTTACTCCCTGTTCTGGGAAGGAGCTACGAACGCGGCAGGAAAGGAACTCCATGAAGTTTTGGTCAACCTGTGAAGGCTGTCGGACATAGTTTTCAGAATAAAAGCAACCTTTGAAGAAATGTTTACGAAAATCTACATTGCCTACGACCTCTGGTCTGTGGTTGTAGAGATAGTGCATCATACACTCCTTTTTAGTGAACTTGCTGAGTACGCTCGTACTCAACCGTACCTTCTTAACCCTTGCTAGGTTCTAAGTCGTTGAAGACGACGTCAACATCAATTTCTGCCCAACAAATCATCATCGACAGCTCAAGTTCTTCAATAAAGTCAATTAAGTCAACATATGCATTAGCTAAAGTGAAGATAAAGTGTCGGTTTAGATAGGAGTAGATTCTCTATCCATAAAACCTATTTCTGTAGAGCATTGCAATAGCAGCAGTGGCAACCAAATAGTTTAGATGTTAGTCTTAGTTACTAGATAATTCGGAGTTATTATTTCTGGTTCTTCTTTGTAAGAAGTTCTTTCTCTCTCTTTAACCTAGAGTGTTCCCAGGATCTTTTGTAAAGAGTCCAGTTGTAATCTATAGTCATGTCTTGGACCTGCTGTGTTTCTGTTGTACCACTCTGAGGGATGTAATACTAGTGAACGTTGTTTCATTGGTGTTATGTCAACGACTATAGTGTACTACATCATGCAGTGGTATGTTGGGTCACCGCAGCCGGCGACGACCATATTTGGGCGGCGCGCCACTACTGCTAGCGGTGAAGGGGGAGCTGGTCTAGGCTGGGGTAGATGCTAGGTGGACAGGGGATTAAGTGGGAGACCAAATTGGTCAATGATCACTATGGAAACAGTGAAGCTACTCTAGTTCTAGTTCAGTGCCTACCATGTGTTCGACAGAATAGCCGCAAGAAAAAAAGTTTTGAATTTTGGATTCAAAATTTTTGAGTGTTCTCCACTTAAGCTTGAGATTCTATGCCTGCTTCGAAAGGTCAAGGGGGATTCATTGGAGGGGTTTTTGAAAAGGTGTGATCTATGTACCTACACTTGATTCCATTTTCAAATGCCATTTAAATTTACAGTTCAAATGTTTTTGTAAGATTTCAAAGTGGGCCTTGGTAGATCATTACTTGTACTAGCAAGGGGTGCAAAGAGTTAGAATTGTTTCTGTTTGAATTTGACTTCTAGGAACACCTAAAGTGACCTAGTGAATTAAAATGGCACAAATGACCATTTGCATTTATTAATTCCATTTGATTTCTTTTTCTTTGGATTTTGCTTGGGAATGATCTAGATGATGTGGCATTCACCTTAGAATCATTTTACAACCATTAGAACCAACAAACATGGCAATTCAAAACAATTCCATATTAATGCAACACACATATGCTTTCTTAATTATTTAAATGAGAAAAGTTTTTGTTAACCCTAAATTGGGTGATTTGGATCTTGATAACTTGATTAAAGTTTTGGGATGTTACAGGTCATTATTTGACCTGACATCCCCATGCATATAATTGTTATTTAGAGTAGACATAAGATATGTCATCTGTTATGTCCTCACATATGGCAACTGCTATATGTCTTCTAGTTATGTCTTTTAGTATGTCTTTTTCTATAGTACAACGTTTGTTATATGTACTTGTTGACTAACTCTGTCATTTTAAGTGCCCGATGATGAGGAAACTCACCCCCAAGTCATACATCACATATTATATAATGAATCACTGTTTAGATTAGTTTGCCAGGTTATTTCATATCTCGGATTACTGTTTGCCAGCATGTATCATATTATATCTCAAATCACTGTTTAAAATTAGTTTGTCAGGTATTTCATATTATATTTCGGATCAAATATCATAAATTCATATTATATCTCGGACCACTATTCATATCAGTTTGCCAGCATATCATAGATTCATCATATTATATCTTGGATTATAACTCGAATCATCATTTTCAGTTTGCCAGCATATCATAGATTCATATTATATCTCGGACCACTATTCATATCAGTTTGCCAGCATATCATAGATTCATCATATTATATCTCAGATTATAACTCGGATCACCGTTCATATCAATTTTTCAGCATATCATAAATTCATCATATTATATCTCAGATTATATCTCAAATCACCGTTTATGTCGGTTTGCCAGGATATCATGGCATCATATCATATCCCAAATCATGATCAACATGAGCTTGCCAATATATCATAGCATCGGACTATATCTCAAATCTCCGTTTATGTTGGTTTGCCAATATATCAAAGGGCTATCATAAAACAATCCCAAGTCATCACTTATCTTGGCCTGACCGAATATCATCAACATCTATGTCAGATATCCTATATCTCAATCACCGGATCTCATCAGATCGACATATATGTCGGATGTGGACATATATGTCAGTTTGTGGACATATATGTCGAATTATGATAGGTAACTCATATTTTGGGTTATATAACTCAGATTTGGGACATATGTCAGATTTTGATTCATGTAACTCGGATTTAGGGTTATATAACTCGGATTTGGTATGTATATCATATTTTGGGTCATGTAACTCAGATTTTGGGTTATATAACTCGGATTTGGGACATACGTCAGATTTTGGGTTAGATAACTCGGATTTAGACATATATGTGAGAATTATGATAGGTATATCAGATTTTAACATATATGCCGATTTGTCCGATGAAGGCTATATGACAAATACCCATGAAGGCTATAAGTCAAATGTTCCCAAAGAAGGCTATATGACAAGTGTCCATGATGGCCATGAGTCAAGTTTGCCCAAAGAAGGCTATATGACAAGTGCCCATGATGGCCATGAGTCAAATTTTGCCAATGAAGGCTATATGACAAGTGCCCATGATGGACATGAGTCAAATTTTCCAAATGAAGACTATATGACAAGTGCCCATGATGGCCATATGTCGATTTTCCCAACAAAGTCTATATGACAAATGCCCAAGAAGGCTATATGCCAATTTTCCCAATGAAGGCTATACGATAAATGTCCATGATGGCTATATATCAATTTGCCTAATGAAGGTTATATGGGGAACGCCAATGAAGGCTATAAGTCGAATGTTGGGTCATACAACCCGGATTTGGGTCATATAACTCAGATTTTGGGTCATATAACCCGAATGTGTGACATATATGCAGAATGTTGGGTCATATAACCCGGATTTGGGTCATATGACTCGGATTTTGAGTCATATAACTCGGATTTGGACAAATATGTCAAATTATGATAGGTATGTCGGATTTTGACACATATGTCAAATTTTCCCAAAGAGGTTGTATGACAAGTGCCCATAAATGACATATGTCAAGTTTGCCCAAAAGAGGTTATATGACAAGTGCCCATGAAGGCTATATGTCAAATTTTCCCAAAGAGGTTATATGACAAGTGCCCATGAACGCCATATGTCAATTTAAGCCTATTCAGGCAAAGTATGATATCAGTACAACACAAGTGGGTTATATGTCAAATCTGGGAACATAGGTCATGTGTCAACTAAGTCAACTCAGGAACATGAATAATACCTGTGCAATTCATGCCGGTCATATATTATAATGGAGGAAAAATACTATATGTCAATAAACCACTCTGGGTATTTTAATATAAAGCCTATGCACGACTCTATGAGTCCAACATAGCCTCGGGGACTAATGTCAGGGATATGACCCCGGGTACCCTAGAGTTGATCATTTAGATAGATGGGTAAATGGAAATGACATTTAGTATGGAGAAAATGAAGTGATGTAGAGAGAAATAAATAAATAGGAGATACAATTTCCACCTAGGCTGACATTTATGTAAGTCGGCCGGGGTGATCCCACATGGGCTAGTACTACACCTGCTATCCGGGTCTGGGCTCTAGGATGACTTTTCCTTGACTCGGTAGCACCTATGCAGCAATTTCCCGACTGGGATGAATCAACCGGGGTCGGCCCAGCTAGTACCGATGCTACCCCACCTCCTCGCCAACTCCCGTCGAGTCAACGCCATCCTCTCCTTGATGCTACACTTCCTCGGCAACAACTTTGTCACTGCATCACTATGGTTACCCGGGTGGGCCGATGTCGGGGATTCTCATCCCATCCCGGGACTTCCTCAACTCGAACAGCGCTAGAACCCTGCCTCCTTAGTGTCGCTCCCTCGGGTGGGCCGGGATTGGGGCATTTGGCCCACCGCGGACACTAGCACGCCACCACACTGCAGTCACCCGGGTGGGCCAACACAGGTTTAATCCGCCCATCACAGGCTAGCTCCCTAGGCCGAATCAACCAAACCTCGGCTGGGCCACTTTCATTTACCCGACTGGGCCATCCCATGGTTGTCCCGCCTAGGCCAAGTAAAGGATGTCCCGGCTGGGCCACTCCCTTGTTGACCCGCCTGGGCTGAATAAATAGTGACCCGGTTGGCCCCATGTTTTCTACCCTAGGCTAGGCCGAATAAGCAAGCCCCAGGCTGAATTTCCCCCTCTATATGTTGTCCTTTGGGCCGATATGTGCCACCCAGAGTATCCTCAACGACAACGCCCTCCTACCTCGATACCCGGCTACTCCTGTACTGCTACGACTCCGAAGCCAACCTCTACATCGACATACCACCGTCTACGATCAAGCCAGGTCAAGCCCTTCAGTCAGGTGCTAGTCTTGGGACACCCCTGGCTCAGACTGGCACATGCATCATCGTTACATACAAGATGCTCCTAGGTTCTCAGGGATGCTCCCTCGTAAGTCCAAGATGCTCCCGGGTTATCAGGAGGGGACAGGACTGATGACTAGGAAGATGCCATGGATAAGTGCTACAGGACAAAGCAAAGGGCATACAAGACCTAACAAGGCCCATGCCTTTTCAGTTGACAAGACCCCAGTAGTCACATCAGAAACAGTACATGTGGGCCATATCTTGTCCCCTAGGCTCCCCTTTATAAGAAGCACCAGGGGGATCGATCTAGGGGGACCCCTAGGGGAGGGGCTCTTTCCTCCTCTACTCGATATGAGCACTCCTTCTTCTTCCTCTAACTCTCCCAAAGAAAACCATTAGAAGCATAGATAGTATAGCTCAAGGAGCACCAATGTAGCTACAGTAATTGGCTAGGTCATATAAGATCTAGAAGCAGGAGTAGAGGTTTTATCTCACTAGGAGAGCCTCGAACCTGGGTACATCGTGTCTCTCTATGTGTTCTTCCCGTATGCGCTCTTCACTTTATCATCCCTCCCCGGATTCCTCCAGTGTCCATGTGTCCCCAACTTAATCCTACCCTAAGCATCTGCCGTGATACCACCATGAAACCTGACGCAACACCAGCATCAGGGCTTGGAGCTGCTACATGCCAGCATCTTGAGTCGGCAACCGAACATGTGCCACCAAGGATGATATCTAAAAGTGCACAGTATCACGAACTCGCTGGCCGCCTCTGCATACCACAACACCACACCTACCCTTCTCCTCGTCAGCACGACCATCCAGAAGGGAGCGGCATCACAGAACTCCAGAACTAGAGGAAGTTGGAGAATGAACCTTATTTAGGGAGTCAAGAGTGCTCCACACCATCGTCGTCTTTAGATCTATCCATGAGAGCACCAATGCAACAGGGGAAGCAAACCCCTAGGACCGGGTGTGGTCCACATCACCTAGATCGAAGCTCCAGTGGCAATCCTTATTCAGAGGGATGCAAGGATCTGGCAGCCCCCCTAGCGCCACCGCCTGCCACCGACGTCACTCTACGGAGTCGTGAAGATCCAAGACGTGGAAGATATGATCATCGGAGATCTCCACCCTACCCTCAAACACCACAAAGGGAAGACTACACAAACTAAACTTAGAGCTAATCCTGATGCTACTATTTACAAGAGAAGCACGACCACCTACACCATCCTTCTGCCAGCGGGCAGAGTCGCCAGAAGGAAGGAAGGGGAGGGCAGCGAGGCAGAGAAGACTACTCTCAACGGGGGCAGAGGAGGAGAGAAGTGTAGGAGGGTGTTTGTGTATGTCTGCATGCCTACACTACCCATCGATACAAGATACAAGTGTATTTTCTAGTCACACATTAGAATTGATCGACGTCGAGCAATAGTCCATTAAACACACTAAATGTCAAAATCTAACTAAAGATATATGTATTTGTGAAAATGTGATTTGAATCATATTTGTCTAAACTTAGATTACTCTATCACCTTATGGATTTTGTTCTGTGTGTTTAGTTTTCTTTTGTTTCCGGTTGCGATGGTATTTTTGAAACTCTTGCCTCATCTTGATGTTCTATCCTAGTGCATGTTCGAGAGAAAAATGGTGCTCTATCCTGTATCATAAAGTGGTTCTCAAGTGGTGAACTTGATATTGATGAATACTTAGTAATTTGATCCGAAATTTTCAAACGAGTAAGTGAAAGGATAACGGATGTCACCTAGAGGGGATGAGTGGGCTTTTAAAATAATTATGGTTTAGGCTATAATAAATGTGGAATAAAACTAGCATTTAATTATCAAAACACAAAATCTAAAACGACTATGTTCAACTAAGTGCACTAACAACTTATGCGAAGCAAGTCAAGCAAAAAGGTGATAGCTAGATAGAATACTTCAAGAACGATGGCTATCACAATGTAAAGTGCATAAGTAAAGGGATCGGGTATAGGAATAATCGATGAACACAGAGACAATGATTTTATCCTGAAGTTCACTTCCTAAGAAGCTGCGTCTCTGTTGGAGAGGTGCGATGGCGCAATGCTCTCCGAACGCCACAAATGGCTCACCTTGAGGTGTGGTGGATCGATGCTCACCCAGCACCACACAAGGCCTCACCCCAAGATGCGGAGGCACGCTACTCACCGATGCCACAAAAGGCTCACCTTATTCTTCGATGAGCTTGCCACAAAGGTCAACTCACGATCCACTATGGGACACTTGAGGGCGGTCACCAAACCTGTACAAGATTGTGGCAATCTCCACAACTCAATTGGAGGCTCCCAAGAATCACCAGCAAGGCCTCTAACTTGAGGAATATCCACAACTCAATTGGAGGCCCCAAGGGAATCACACCAACACCACACAACCGTCTAGAGTTCCAAGAACCCAAGATAACAAGCCCTCAAGCTTGAACTTGCCAAATCTCTACAGAGAACTCAAACCTATGCACCAAATGCAAATGCAAGTCATTCACTTCCAAATTTCACAATATATACAAAAGTTATTGGAAAAATAAGAGAAGAAGAATACAAGAAGAGAACACAAAGTTCTCTAAGTTTAAGATCTCAAGGATTCCCTCACAAAAAGAGGATTTGAGTCAGTGGGACTATAGATCAACATATCCTGTTCCAAATCCCTAAAAAAGATGCGAGAATCATGGAAGGGAAATGGGAAGAGGGCAAGATTTTAAAGGTCAACAATGGAGGAGAGAGAGTGGAAGAGGTAGCAAAAAGAGTCTCAAAAGTTGGGGAACATTGGGGAAGAAGGACCCTTTAAATAGGGCAAGAGAAATCTGCTTGTTTGAGTCAGTTTCGTGCTTTACTGGAACTTTCGGTGAACCACCGAAACTTCCGATGAAGCGGAAATGCGAGTTACTGCAAAGAAACCACCCTTCGGCGGAAGTTGGTGGGTACTACCACCCAAGGTATAAATAGTGGACAACATGGTATGAAAACTTCAATAATTTTTGCATCTAGACTCCGATTTCGATGATCTTGGACTCGTTGGAATCACAACGACGAGCTCTAAAACTTCATCCATAGAAACATCATAGTACAACATGGGAGTATAAAAATAAAATAGAGAAAGTTATGACCTCTCTAAAAGTGATGAACCGAAAAAATCTCGAAAACCCAAAACGCAAGAAGTTGACCTTGGAAACTTCGATGGGGATGGGAAAAAATTGTTGGAAAGATAATGACAAGTAGAATCCAAAAAAATGCAAGGTGTGAGATAACACCAAGAGAGAAAATATCAAGTATGAATATGTGAGATACCTCTCAAGGTGTGGAGCCAGAAAACCTTCAAGGTCAAAAATGAAATAAGATATACAAGGGGAATCTATTTTTTATGAACTAGTGCTTATTATGAAGATAACCACAAGTTTTAGAACCTCACATGGATAAGATCCAAACAACAACCAAGAAAGATTATGCTAAGTATGCAAATGTTTGATCTCTCTCTAAAAGATATGATCAAGTTACTCACTCGAGAGCCCCTCTTGATAGTATGACTATCTATCCTAAACTTGGTCTCCCAACTAACAACATGAGACCGACAAAAGAGAAAATCTATCAAGATCATACCTTTTCCTTGAGCATTACACTTGAGTTTTATGTAGACGATCTTCCCTCCTCAATATGGAACACCTTTCTTAATTACTATTACTCGCGTTTGCTTGATGAAGACTTGTGAATTACTTCCCATACACCATGGGCAAACCTATGCTTTGAACTTGTCTTCATCAATCCATGATCACCGAGGATGACAAGGTTTCAAGCATGTGATCTCCTAGAGATGGCGTATCTTGGGCGTACACTTATTTTTTCTAACTTTACCAGGATAATATCTTGAAGATACACTTGAGGAACTCCATCTTTTTCTTCAAGACACTCTTGATCTTTTTTTCTTCTTTTTTTCTTCTTCTTCTTCCTCTTCCTCTTCTTCTTCTTCTTCTTCTTCTTCTCCTTTTCTTCATCTTTCCACCTTGAAGTCAACATATGGTCCAAGCGATGCCAATGGACAATTTCTACAAGTGTAATCCAATGCAAAGATTAGTCCATATAGATTGTTATTAATTACCAAAACATGAAGGCACGCGTGCCCTTTCAGTAAGATTTGGTACTAGCTAGATTTTCAAATGAGTAAGATTTTATATTGGCCATTTATTTTGCTCGTTTGAGTAGATCTCTTGACCCAAGATAGTTTGGCAATTTTAATGGCAAGGAAAATGTTCAATCCATGAGAAACTAACCGAACACATTTAGATCTATTAAACTTTTTCTTGTCCATGAAAATCTATGCGTTGTGTAATTCTCTGGAATAGAGGTAAAATCGAATGTGAAAGAGGTCACACCGCAATTCTTTTTCCATACAAAACCTTTCGATATTTAAACAATGAACACCATTTTTTATTCCTTCTAGGAATTTCTACATCAAACTTTAAAATTGAAAATATGAACCCTTTTTTACAATAATTGCATTGCAACATGGGATAATAAATGCCAACCAAACTTGGAAATAACTGATATATTTGTGCACACACAACTAGTAATTTTTTAAGTTGTTGTTACTCCCAAAGTTTTTTAAGTTGTTACTAGTATTTTTAGAGGTAATTTAGGCATGTCCTCGCATGGCCCCCGTTTTGGCTACAAACCGGTGCCCATCTTTGGCAAGCCAGTGTCATTGCCAAATTCAGATGGTGCAAGCTAGCACCGACTCTTCAATGGCTCTGCGGCGACCCTGCGAGGTTGTTGCTTCATCGTCGACGATGTTGTGAGGCCGCTGATAGGGGACTCTGCTAGCGTCGGCAAAGTGCTGCGAGCGCCCACCACTGATGCTTCCAAGGACCACCGTCGATGTTGGATTATTTTCGTTATTGTTGTGAGCCCGGGAAGATAGGGAACTAGTGGAAGCAGACCAGAGTTACATTATCCAGCGTCGATGGGCTTCGGCAAGCTGGAACGTGGTCGGCGATGCCGAATCGACAAGATTTGGTCAACCATGGACGATGTTACGTCTAAGTTTTTTCGTGATTTTCTTTATGTTGTGCACACGTGTTAAAATTGTAACAAACTCATTTTCTCATAGATTTTTGTTGGGAATATTTCCATGTTGCAAACATAGTTGCGAATTGCTGTAATGCTCTATTTGGATGGACTGAATTGAATTGAGTGGGGATTCAAAATCTAAGATGGAAAGAAAATGCCTCTGTATTCACTCCTACGGGCGGACAAGCGAGCGGCTGAGCGTGGAATTGAGTTTCTTTTCCAAACCCTAATACTAGAACCAACCAAACGTTGGAATTATGTGTCAATTCAGGAATACCAAATCAGGGGTCTAATTCTGTGCATCTGAACAAAACATAAGTTATGCTTGTTTTAACAAAAAGGACCACCGTGTCGCCTGGCCAGCCTTGCCACCACGGATAAGTGGTCCTTTTTGACATTTTTTTGAAAGGTGCTATTTTTTGGCAATTAACCGGGGCATATGGTCCCTTTTGTCAAAAATTCATCAGCATATGAGCACCATGTTTTAATGTAGCAACACTTCGGTATAAGGGCACCCACAATGTGTAGCTAAAACTGGTTCCATATTGGATATTTGGCTTTTGAAACTAGTTCCCTATATTGTGGGGCTAGTTTCAAAACCACAAAAACTGGAAACCGGAGAATGTTCCTGCTCCGATGTCAAATCCCACTTCCTCAATAGAATAATATATTTCTTTCAACTGCCAACAGCTACAGCTTTCAATTTTCAACCGTTGACACATTCTAGATTTCTCTTCTGTATGCTTCCGATCCCACTATTGTGCTAAATTGATTGCCTTTATCTTATTTTCTGCTTTCTTCTTAATAGATTTGTACCGTATCAGTTTGTTAGTCCTGACAATATGCAATTGATACACGAAAAACACAAGAGCCATGTATTCATCTCTCACAAAATTCATGTATGGCTTGCTAGCTACGGGAATAGATTAGCACCTGGAACTGGACATGCAGTAGCATGAGCAGCTTCGCTGCAGGTGAGGCCGGCCGCCTCCAGATGCATGGCGAGTGCCTGGGACGCGTCTCCATGCCAGCGTATGGCTGAGCGCGGTCAACAGCAGCTTGGTCGTCTAGCCGCTCGCGTCACTCGCCGCTGGAGTAGTCAACTCGCTGCGCGGCTGCTCGTCTCGCTTGGCTCGCCTTCTGCCGTAGAGCCGCCGCTCCATCCGCCCGCCGCCGTACAGCGGCCGCTCGAGTTGCCCAGCACCGCTACTAGGTCACTCCTCGCCAGATCTGAGAACGGGAAAGAGAGGGGAAAAGTAGAACAAGATCAATGGAGGGGAAGTGCACGGAGAATGGGGAATTTCCCACAGCGGTGAACTCGTGCGAAGAAGGAGGGGTGAGAGAGAATTTTCGTGTTGTTTTATTCGGTGCTGGGACCCACAATACTATTTAGCGATAGCAACGTTGCTGGGTTGTTGCCAAATTCTACTCCGTTGCCAAAACTCTCGTTATGTCAGATTTAGCGATATATACGTTGTGGCTGCCCTAAGGTGGCAGACTCGCAACAGCACACATGGCGGGCTCCACACGCATGGCAAGTTGGCAACAACACCGCACCACCCTCCATCAGCCCAAATAGCACTGACGCGATGGGATCATCAGTGCATCACCACACGCAACTATAGCATTGCAGTGTAGCAACCAACGCAACCAGACCATGAAAGCGACCTGGCTCTCTGGCCTGAAGCAGCACAGAAGCGGGGAGGGACCAGACCATGCGAGGAAAAAGGGATTGATATACTCCCTCCCTCCGGTACATATCAATGTTCTCGATTTTGTCTAGATACAAATGCATCTAGTCTAAATTTTTAACTAGGTATATCCAAATTTAGACAAAGTTAAGAATAATAATATGGATCAGAAAGAGTAACAGAAATACTTCCTCTGGACCATATTAATATTTTTAATTTTGTCTAGATACAAATGTATCTAGTCTAAATTTTTAACTACATACATCCGAATCTAGATAAAGTTAAGAACAATAATATAGACCGGAGAAAGTAGAAAAAAAAGAACGAAAAAAGAAACGCCAGAGCAAAATGGGCCAACCCACCGGTGGACGCCCTGTGCTGTGCCACAGTGGGCGGCATATAGCATACCTAGCCCAGCATGAAATGCTGGTTAGGAGAGGCGAGGCACGGGTTCCGTGTTATTTTTTCTTATTACAACATCTCAAAAAAAAATCGCGATCTTTAAAGTAGCCGATGTTTTTAAGTTATCGAACGAATAAAGTGTCCCGAGCAGATGGTTTGAAAAGTTCGATGTCCCAACCCTCAAATACACGGGTTCCGTGGTCGACCCGTCGGTACCCTGTATTGCACGGAAACACGGAAACCCTTGGCGGGAGTGACATTTCAGCCTGCCCACGTCCAAGCTCCTCTGTCGTTGCCGTGCACCGCCTTCGATTTTGGTTGTCCCTTCTCGATCGGTCACCGAAAACTCGCCAGCCGTCCGCTGTGCCCATTCCCACCCATCGAAGGTTCCTCGCACTTGGACGGGATCCCGTCCGCGATAGAAGTGGGGGAGCTCATGGCCGCCATGGATCTCGCACATAGCCCGGACGCGTCGTCGAGCTAGGTAGCAGAAGCCGTCGGCCTGCCGCTGATTTCTTGGTAGCCTCCACGAATCGACTCTGTCGGCTCTCTGTTCCCCACCACACTATTTTTCCTTCAATTTCTTTATGATTAAGTTGCTTCGTAGATATTGGTTAGTTATCATACGATTTAGATTGCTCCATAGATATTACTTAGTTATCATGCGGACGATTTGATTTTACTTGGGTTTTTCGTGTGTATTGTAGATATGTTCAACCTTAAGTCTGAGCGCCCATTTTTTTTAGAAGACTCAGTCATCCGAGGATTCAAAGAGTTGATCAATAACAATAGGATGTTGGATTATTAGGCAATTTTCCCATGAGATTAATTACCGAAATCAACATTATGTAAGCACTAGCAGATCTAAACACATGCAGTCAAACAATCATATCTACTAGATCTGAAAATCTAGCAAGAACTAGTGCATACAAAGAGAAAAATAGCACGTACAGGTCGACCGGGAAGGTTATCACCGCAACAGCACCTTGGTCTTTGTTGTTGTCGCCCATGGTGCTGAAGAGGTCATCGGTTGCTGAAGAAAAACACACGTACAAAGGCGAGCAGTCGCGCCGAGACACTCCCCAAAAACCTTATCGCTCGTCTCCCGGTGCAGGATCTCAACGGACGTGGTTTCGGAGGCCTGCTCTTCCGGACAGCAGTGCACACAGCCGCCGGGATGTAGAAGCCTAGAGAGCAGCGCAGCAAGAGGAACACACAGTGAAAGAGACTAACAAATAATAGGACACCTCTAGATCTGTCTGTCTCTCGCTCTATAGCATGGGAGGTGAGCCGACCGAGTCACCACACATTGGAAGACAAGGACACGCGTCAAGCATGCATACGAATGTTGACACGTACCCAACAGCTGGTGCACCAAGCAAAAAAAAATTAGTCTTTCACAAAACGAGTTTCTAACTCGAACTCGATTCAGGAAACGCGACGCGCATGCGGGCGAGGCGAGGCGGGCGGCGGAGGAGGAGGAGTGCGCATGGACTAAACTTTGTGGGAGTGAAACGGTTCACCTTATAAGCTGGTCCAACTCTCTCCCAACTAGCAATGTGAGACTAAACTTTGTCTCCCACAGAGCTTCCAAGCTGCCATAGTAGATGGGCCTTGAGATTTCAGGATTTATTAGACTAGATAGGCTGCCTACATGGGCCGCATCCCATATAAATCTAACAATCCCCCACCAGATCTCAGAGGCACATCATATGGCACATTAGTTTCAATCACTATTTAATATACCTGCAGTTCAGTGGAGACTGTTAAGTTGAACTTCCACCTAGACAAAGAGATACACTTACTACAACTAAACAATGGACTATGCATTGAATTGCTAGTCTTGCGCAGCAAGTTTCAATCAATGTTGTTACCGGTACTTGGCTGCCATAGGCTACACCTCTGGTGAAGCTTATAAGTCACACTCCTCGGCCTTTCATGAGCTTTCTAGAGATTTACCCAAATCTCATACACTGTGACCAGCAGTGTAGCTCATATAGGTGTGTTCTTTCAAGATCGCCCTGTAAGATAGCGTCTTTGCTCCCAAGGAGACAGTTAAAACACATTAAGATATAATCAACCTTCCTTACAGAATACTATGGGAGAATTGCATCTGCAGCGGAGTGGGAGTATTAAAAGTTTCTCTCCACTCAGTTGTTTCAGTTTTTTTCCCAGGTCCTAATTCACGAGATCTCCGATCACATAGGTTGGGTTACCCCCTTGACAACTCACGTGGGTCTCAAACCCATCTCCCTCGATGCATTTTCTATCAAATTTCTTGATAGTCCTTTCGTAAAAGGATCGGCCAGATTCTTAGCTGTTTGGACATACTCCAATGCTATAACTCTAGAGTTTCTCAGCTTTCTGACAGACTTCGGTCTTCTCTTGACATGTCTTGAACTCTTCATATTGTCCTTAGAGATGTTCACTTTGACAATCACAGTTTTGTTGTCACAGTTCATAAGGATTGCCGGTATTGGTTTTTCAACCATAGGCAAATCTGTTAAGAGTTCACGAAGCCATTCTACTTCGACAGCTGTAGTATCTAATGTTGTGAGTTCTGCTTCCATAGTTGACCTCGATAAGATGGTCTGCTTGCAAGACTTCCATGAAACAGCGCCACCACCAAGAGTGAATATATATCCACTTGTGGCCTTTATCTCATCAGCATCTGATATCCAGTTTGAATCACTATACCCTTCAAGTACTCTTAGATACCCGGTATAATGAATTCCATAGCTCACGGTTCCCTTTAGATAGCGCGTTACTCTCTCAAGAGCATGCCAGTGATCATCTCCTGGGTTAGCCACAAACCGGCTAAGTTTGCTCACAGCAAACGAGATGTCAGACCTCGTAGCGCAAGCTAAATACATAAGTGATCCAATAATCTAAGAGTATCTCAATTGATCTCTAGCTGCCTTTTGATTCTTTCGAAGCAAAACACTAGGATCATAAGGTGTGGGAAAGGATTTGCAATCATCATATCCAAATCTACTCAACACCTTCTCCACATAATGTGATTGCACAAGTGTAATTCCATTATTCGCATCTCTCAGTAGCTTGATGTTTAGGATAACATCAGCTTCTCCAAGATCCTTCATCTCAAAACATTGAGACAGGAAGGTTTTGACCTCATTAATCACTTTTAGACTTATCCCAAAAATTAGTATGTCATCAACATACAAACATAGGACAACTCCCTCACCCCCACCATGGCGGTAGTACACACATTTGTCGGCTTCATTTACAACAAAGCCCACAGATGTCAAAGTTCTTTCAAACTTCGCATGCCATTGTTTGGGAGCTTGTTTGAGGCCATACAAAGATTTCTTCAATTTACACACCTTTCTCTCTTGATCTTCTAGTACAAAACCATCAGGCTGTTCCATGTAAATTTCCTCGTCTAACTCTCCATTTAGGAAAGTCATCTTAATGTCCATTTGATGAACGAGAAGACCGTGTGAGGCAGCCAGTGACAGTAGTACTCGAATTGTGGTCAATCTAGCCACAGGTGAGTAAGTATCAAAGAAATCTTCACCTTCCTTTTGGGTATAGCCTTTAGCCACAAGCTGAGCTTTGTACTTTTTAATAGTACCATCAGTCCTAAGCTTCTTTTTAAATACCCATTTACACCCTACAGGTTTACACCCATACGAACGTTCAGATATCTCCCATGTTCCATTAGCCAAGATGGAATCCATCTCTCTTTGAACCGCTTCCTTCCAGTAGTCTGCATCCGGAGATATAAAAGCTTCTGAAATGGTAGTGGGAGTGTCATCCACTAGGTACACAATGAAATCATTACCAAAAGATCTTGCGATCCTTTGTCTCTTGCTCCTTGTGGGAGCTTCATTATCACCCTCATCCGAATCTGAACTCTCATTATCTGATTGTTCATCAGTCTCCATGGGAGTTTCAGGTTCAGAAACTAGATCATATTCCTTATTAGATATGCTAGGCACATCTCTCATAGGAAATATATCCTGAAAGAATGTAACATCTCTTAATTTAAAAATGGTACCGACACTCATGTCGTCCATTTCAGATTTCACCACAAGAAATCTGTAAGCAATGTTGTGAGAAGCATGGCCAAGAAAGATACAATCCATAGATTTTGGTCCAAGCTTAAGCTTCTTGTTGATTGGTACGTTGACCTTTGCTAAACAACCCCAAGTGCATAAGTAAGAGAGTGTTAACCTTTTCTTTTCCCATTCTTCAAATGGAGTAATCTCTTTATTCTTAGTTGGAACATGGTTTAGGGCATGACATGAAGTCAATATAGCCTCCCCCACCATTCCTTGGATAAACCAGCAGTGTCTAACATGGCGTTAACCAAATCTGTTATAGTCCGGTTTTTTCTCTCAGCAATCCCATTGGATTGAGGGGAATTGAGAGGCATCCTCTCATGTATAATACCATGTTCCGAACAGAATAAATTGAACTCATTAGAAAAGTACTCTCCACCACGATCAGACCGAATTCTTTTGATCTTTCTCTCAAGTTGATTTTTAACTTCTGCCTTATAGATTTTAAAGAAATCTAAGGCCTCGTCTTTAGTTTTCAAGAGATATACATAATAGTACCTAGTAGAATCATCAATCAATGTCATGAAATATTTCTTTCCACTAATTGTCAGCACACCATTCATCTCACATAGATCTGAATGTATGAGCTCTAGAGGTGCTAAGTTTCTCTCCTCCGCAGGCTTGTGAGGCTTGCGAGGCTGCTTTGCTTGCACACAAGCATGGCACTTAGAGCCTTTGACAATAGGAAATTTTGGAATTAAACTCATACCAGCAAGCCGCAACATACAACCGAAATTAATATGACAAAGTCGTGAGTGCCAAACATTAGTTTTATTACTAGTAGTGCAAACATGGTTCATTATATCATCATAGAAGTCTACCAATGAAAAACGGAACATGCCTCCGCATTCATAGCCGTTTTCAACAAAGTTCCATACTTAGACAGTACAACTTTATTGGACTCGAATACCAACTTAAACCCATATTTCATAAGACGAGAACCACTAACGAGATTCTTCTTTATAGAAGGGACATGTTGCATGTTCTTCAATTGCACGATCTTACCCAAAGTAAACTTCAGATCTACCGTGCCAGCACCAAGAATAGTAGCATGTATCCCATTCCCCATCATGACTGAGGAATCTAGAGCCTGATAAGAGATGAACATGGAAATGTCAGCACATACATAAACATTGGCACCCGTATCAACCCACCATTCCGTGGGTTAAAATACTGAAAGAACACTAGGTAATAAATTACCGTACCCAGAACCTGAAGTTCCTGCATCAGTTTTGCCAATGACCATATTGACATATTTAGAACTCTGTCCAGCCTGACCCTTCTTGCCTTTCTTCTGTGGACAAAGATGAGCCCAATGGCCAATCTCACCACACACCCAACAAGGTTCTTTCTTTTCCTTGTTTTGCCCCTTCTTCTTCTTGAAGTTGGTAGTCTGGCAGACTTTGTTATTTCCCTTAGACTTGTGGGCATTTTTCTGCACCATATTGGTAGCAGAATGTCCCTCAGTTCCACTAGTGTGTTTGTCTTTTGCCCTCGCCTTCTCTTCAACATCCAGAGAACCAATAAGGTACTCAACAGAGAGCTCATGCCTCTGATGTTTCAGAGAAGTGGCAAAGTTCCTCCATGAAGGGGGAAGCTTAGCGACAATGCATCCCGTTACAAACTTGTCTGGAAGCACACACTTGAGGAGTTCGAGTTCCTTTGCCATGATTTGTAGCTCATGAGCCTGTTCTACTACAGATCGATTTTCAACTATCTTGTAGTCATTGAACTGCTCCATAGCATATAGTTCACCATCGGCATCGGCAGCACCGAACTTAGCGTCTAGTGCATCCCACAGTTCCTTGGTATCACGGATGCAAATATGCATCAATCAACTTGTCTCCAAGCACACTAAGTACAGAGCCCACAAAAAGTATAGTGGCCTCCCTGAACGCTCTCTCTTCCTCGAGAGTAAGCGGACATCTGGGAGTGCCATCTGCAACTTTTTCTATGCCCATAACAGTGAGCCATAAGAGGGTTTTTCCTTGCCATCTCTTAAAATTAGCACCCGTAAAAGGGCTCGGTTTCAGCGAAGCAGCAAAAGTAGATGACGCAAATTTCCTAAATAAATAAGGGTTTTGGATTGTTGGATTATTAGGCAATTTCCACATGAGATTAATTACCGAAATCAACATTATGTAAGAACTAGCAGATCTAAACACATGCAGCCAAACAACCACATCTAGTAGATCTAAAAATCTAGCAAAAACTAGTGCACACAAAGAGAAGAGTAGCACGTACAGGTTAACCGGGAAGGTCATCACCGCATCAGCACTGTAGAATAGGAGCAATAGTCGTTGTATATTCTGGGGGCAATGCCCACACATATATAGGTATAATGGGAGGCCTCCATACCCTCAGATATAAACATAGAGGAGGGGCCTAAACGCTAATATACTATACACATAATATATACTCAACACCCCCCGCAGTCGAAGCGTCGGCAGGACAGACGCAAAGACTGGATCGAAACTCCTCAAAAGACGTTGTAGGCAATCCCTTGGTCATGATATCCGCAAACTGCTGGGAGGTGGGTACGTGTAGAACACGTATGCGACCAAGAGCCACCTGTTTGCGAACAAAGTGAATGTCGAGCTTGATGTGCTTCGTTCGGCGGTGATGGACGGGGTTGGCGGAGAGATATACAGCAGAGACGTTGTCGCAGTAGACCACGGTGGCCTTGTCGACAGGACAAGAGAGCTCCTAAAGAAGCTATCGTAGCCAGGAGCACTCGGCAACGACGTTAGCAACAGCCCGATACTCTGCCTCTGTGCTGGAGCGAGAGACCGTAGGCTGCCGCTTTGACGACCACGAAATAAGCGAGGGTCCAAGGTAAACGCAGTACCCCGAGGTGGAGCGGCGTGTGTCGGGGCAGTCGGCCCAGTCAGCATCCGAGTAGGCGATGATGTCCGTGTCGGTGGAGGCATGAAGCGAGAGGCCCAGGTCCAGAGTGTCGCGGACATAGCGGAGAATCCGCTTGACTGCCGTCCAATGAGCATCACGTGGAGCGTGCATGTGAAGGCACACCTGTTGAATAGCGTACTGCAGCTCTGGTCTGGTGAGAGTGAGGTACTAGAGAGCACCAACAATAGACCGGTAGAGCGAGGCGTCGGGAGCCGGAGAACCATCCGTGGGAGAGCTTAGCCTTCGTGTCAATAGGCGTAGAGACAGGGGTGCAGTTAAGCATCCCGGCACGATCAAGGAGCTCGTGGGCATACTTCTTCTGGTGAAGAAGGAAGCCATCCGGTCGGTGCACAACCTCAATGCCGAGGAAGTAGTGCAGGGGTCCCAAGTCCTTGAGCGCGAACTCGGTACGAAGGCGGTCGGTGAGCTGCTGCAGGAGCACAGATGTGCTAGCCGTGAGGATGATGTCGTCGATGTAGAGCAGCAGGTAAGCCGTGGTGTCTCCCATATGGTAGACAAACAGCGATGCATCGGAGCATGTTGAGCGAAAGCCGAGTTGGTGAAGGAACGCTGCGATGCACTGGTACCACGCCCGTGCGCCTGCTTGAGCCCATATAAAGAGCGCGAGAGCAGGCACACATAATCCGGATGAGCGGAGTCGACGAAACCGGTGGGCTGCTGGCAGAACACTTGCTCCTCAAGATGACCATGGAGAAAGGCGTTGGAGACTTCCATCTGGTGAATAGGCCAGCAGCGAGACACAACGAGCTGGAGCACAGTGCGGATGGTCCCGGGCTTGACAACCGGGGCGAAGGTCTCAGTGAAATCAATGCCGGCGCGCTGACGAAAGCCGCGAACAGCCCATCGCGCTTTATGCCGATCAAGAGTACCATCCCGATGGAACTTGTGCTTGAAGACCCACTTCCCGGTGATGACGTTGGCATGGCGTGGGCGAGGCACAAGCTGCCATGTCTGGTTGCACTGCAGGGCGTCGAACTCGTCCTGCATGGCCGCTAGCCACAACGGATCACGGAGGGCTGCCCGAGCCGAGGCGGGCAGCGGAGAGGGCGCCTCAACTCTGTGTGATGGAGATGCCCCACCGTCATGAGGGAGAACGTTGTTGCCGCTGACCCAGAAGGCGGAGGGCGCCGGGGGCGGCGACTCGGTTGTCGCGGCGTGGCAGACGTATGCGTCCGCGGGGTACCGCGTCGACGGGCGGAAGATGCCGGCGCGTGCACGGGTGACTGGACCCGTGGGGGCAGGCGCAGCATCACCCGAGTGGCCACTCGAGGGTGATGCGGTCGATGAGGCGAAGCCCGAGCCGAAACTCGAGGGCGATGCAGGCGGTGTCGGTGGGGCAGCACCCAGGCCGGAGCTCGAGGGTGCAGCGGAGGAAGGCGACGGGGCGACACCCGAGCAGGAGCTCGAGGGCGACGCGGGCGAAGTCGGCGGGTCGGTGCCTGAGCATGGGCTCGAGGGCGACGACGGTGGGGTCGACGAAGAGGCGCTCGAGCTAGAGCTCGAGGGCGCGGTCGACGCAGCCAGCGCGGAGGCACGACGTCGCGGGTGTAGGGGAAGACACCGCCTGTTCCTGTGCAAACGGAAAGCAATGCTCATCAAAGTACACATGTCGTGACGTGATGACCCGATGGGACACGGGATCATAGCAGCGATAGCCCTTGGTGTTAGCCGGGTAACCAAGAAAGACACACGGGATGGAGCGGGGAGCGAGTTTGTGAGGGGCGGTGGCAGCGACGTTGGGGTAACAACGACAACCGAAGATCCGAAGACCATCGTAAGAGGGAGGGGAACCGAAGAGGAGGTGGTGTGGCTCGTAGTTCCAGCGAGTACGACACGGACGGAGGTTGACGAGGAGAGTGGCGGTGGCTAGAGCATCGGGCGAGAAGGAAGGTGGGACGTGACCATGAAAGAGAAGAGTACAGACGCAGTCATTGAGGGTGCGGAGGACGCGCTCGGCACGGCCGTTTTGCTGCGAGGTGTATGGGCAAGTTAGGCGGAATATAGTACCGTGAGATGAAAGGAGGGTGCGGATGGCGACATTATCGAACTCCTTGCCGTTACAGTTTGGAGAGCATGGATGGAACGACCGAACTGAGTAGACACATAGGCGTAGAAAGCGATGAGAGTGGGGGCGACGTCGAACTTTTTACAGAGAGGAAAAGTCCACACAAAATGAGAAAAATCATCAAGAATAACTAAATAATACGTAAACCCAGAATTACTAGGAATTGGAGAGGTCCAAACATCACTATGAATTAACTCGAACGAAAAAGACACAACTGTGGAAGAATTACTAAAAGAGAGACAAACATGTTTGCCGACACGACAGGCTTCACAACTATGCGTAGCCTTTTTATTACAAGAAAACGAAAAACCCCTCATTATTTGATGGAGCGTGTTGGCACTGGGATGTCCAAGACGAGCATGCCAAAGATCGACGTTGGCGGAGAAAGCACGGGGTCCGGCGCCGGGGGTGGGAGACGCCTGGACGGGATACAGGTCGCCGGGGCTCTCACATCGGTGGAGCACCATCCGGGTACGGGCGTCCTTAACAGAAAAACCAGAAGAGTCAAATTCCACATTTACAGAATTATCACGAGAAAGAGTTTTGACAGAGACTAAATTCTGAATAAGATGGGGGGAGGCAATGACATTATTGAGAGACAGTGGTTTAGAAGTGGAAGGAAAACTAGCAGAACCAATGTGAGAGATACGAAGACCAGCGCCGTTACCGACAATGATGCGAGACTCGGTGGAAGTTGGAGAAGAATGTGAGAGGTTACCCGGATGAGCTGCCATGTGGGTCGACGCCCCCGTGTCCATGAACCAATCGCTGCCGCCGGCGTAGGAGCCAGGAGCGAGCGCCTGATGAAGAGCGGCGTAGAGCGTCGGGTCCCAGGCGGGCTGCGGAGTCACGTAGGTCGGTGGAGCGCCATAGGCCGGACCGAAGGTCGGTGCAGCGACGTTGTAGGCGGGGGCGTACGGCAGAGCCGCGGCAAAGAGGGCCTGGTGGGTCGATGGGCGCGAGCCGAGGAGTCCGGGGGCGGGCGGGCGAGGAACGGGCATGGTGTAGGCGTGTACGACCCCCGTCCAGGGGTTGTAGCCGCCAGCCCATGGTGGCGTGGGCTGCTGGTTGCCTCCGTCGTTGCCGCCGCCACCACCGTTGTTGTTGCCACCACCGTTGCCACCACCGTTGCCACCGCCGTTGTTACGGCCACCGCCACGACGGCGGCCGCCACAGCCGTTGCGCTGCTGGTGCGGTTGCGGTTGGGGAGGCGCGGCGTAGGGTTCCACGGGCGCCAGGGGCGCTGCGGCGGCTGGAAGGGCGTAGGGGCCGGAGGTAGGGGCACGGTACCTAGCAGCGAAGGCGGTGTGAACGGCACGGGTGTGGAGGTTCTTCAAGCAACGCTCCTCGAGGCGAAGATAGGCGACAACGTGCTCAAAGGTGGGCTCGACCATGAGGGTGAGGTTGGAGGCGGCATTCCCGAGGTCCTCGTTGAGGCTGGTGGTGAGGGTGGAGAGGAGGATCTCGTCGCCGATCGTGAAGCCGAGGTCGTGGAGCTCGTCGGAGATCGCCTTGAGGCGCAGGCAGTAGGCGTCGAGGGTTTGATCGCGCTGCGGTTCACCGAAGAATTCCTGCTGCAGGAAGACGACCCGCTGGAGCTTGTTGTCGGTGAAGAGCCCGTTGATCTTTTTCCACACCGTACGAGCGTCGTCGCCCTCACGAACGACGGTCTTGAAGATGTCCAGCGAGATGGTGAGGAATAGCCAGCAGATGATGGTGGCGTTGATGGCGAGCCAGTCGGGGTCATGGTGATCGAGGAGGTCGACGGAGCCGTCAACATGATCATGCAAGTTGTACTCGTGGAAGAGGAGGTAGAAGTACGTCTTCCAGGCGTGATGGTTCTTCTCGGCGACAGAGAGCTTGATGGGGACGTGGTCGGTGAGGTGGACGCCGCGGATGACCTCGGGGGTCGGTGGAGCGGAGCCGTCGTAGGAGAAGCCGAAGGGGTTGGTCGAGGAGGATGACGACATGGCGCAAGAGGAGAGCGGCGGCGACGCGAGAGGAAGGCGGCGCGGAGGCTAGGGTTTGGTGGGGGTAGAGGGGCGCGACAGGGGATGAGGAGAAGGGCGCGGCGGCGTGGCAAGGGAGCCAGCATCAGCGTGGAGGGGCAGCGGCGGCGGCGCGCAGGGGAGGCGGCGCGGCGGCGGTGGCTAGGTTAGGATCGTGGGGAAAACTGATACCATGTAGAATAGGAGCAATAGTCGTTGTATATTCTGGGGGAAATGCCCACACATATATAGGTACAATACGAGGTCTCCATACCCTCAGATATAAACATAGAGGAGGGGCCTAAACGCTAATGTACTATACACATAATATATACTCAACAAGCACCTTGGTCTTTGTTGTTGTCGCCCATGGTGCTGAAGAGGTCGTTGGTTGCTGAAGAAGAACACACGTACAGAGGCGAGCAGTCGCGCCGAGACGCTCCCCAAAAACCTTATCGTCCGTCTCCCGGTGCAGGATCTCAACGGACGGGGTTTCGGAGGCCTGTTCTCCCGGACAGCAGTGCACGCAGCCGCCAGGATGGGGAAGTCTAGAGAGCAGCGCAGCAAGAGGAACAAACATTAAAAGAGACTAAGAAAGAATAGGACACCTCTAGATCTGTCTGTCTCTCGCTCTATAGTCTGGGAGGTGAGCCGACCGAGTCGCCACACGTTGGAAGACAAGAACACGCGTCAAACATGCACACGAATGTTGACACGTACCCAACAACTGGTGCACCAAGCAAAAAATTTAGTCTTCCACAAAACGAGTTTCTAACTCGAACTCGAATCATGAAACGCGACGCGCGTGTGGGCGAGGCGGGCGGCGGAGGAGGAGGATTGCGCGTGGACTCCTTCTCTTCTCACTCACTTAGTGGGAGTGAAACATCTCACCTTATAAGCTGGTCCAACTCTCTCCCAACTAGCAATGTGGGACTAAACTTTGGCTCCTACAGAGCTTCCAAGCTGCCATAGTAGATGGACCTTGAGATTTTAGGATTTATTAGACTAGATGAGCTGCCTACATGGCCGCAGCCCATATAAATCTAACATAGGAAGCAAATGGTGGTGGTGCTCGCCGTGAAGGAGCACGAGGATATGAATAGAAAGAAGCAGTGAGGATCCAAAGTCGGATGGCTGTGCACCCCTCAGAACTATATGCTCATACAAGATTATTTTGCCGGGTACCGACCTATCTGGCTTATCTGTTTCGTAGACGCTGCCGAATGCGTAGATATCTTTTTGTGAAGATTGTGGGAACTTGTGAGGCCAATGCTCGCTATTTTACTCGCTGGAGGAACGCTGCCGACTTAATTGGGTCTAGTGCATATCAGAAAATATCTGCAGCGATGAGAGTGATTGCATATATCATCCCCACAAACTACGCCAACAAGTATCTTTGCACTCGTGAAGATACTACTATCGAGTATGTGCAGGCTCGCCAAGGTCATGATCTAGGTCTTCGGTCCGGAGTATCTGAGCTCCCAGCGAAGATAATACTAAGAGGTTGATGACGAAAATGAGAAGCGAGGTTGGTCGGGCATGCTTGGGACTAATGATTGTATGTCACGTGCAATATTGCGAAAAGAGTTATGATCCAATCCAACAATTATGCATTTTATTCTTATAAATTGCACATATGTGTTGAGATGCTAAACACTATTTTAAGATCTCGTACGGGCTGCACCCGAGCAGATCCCGCAAGCACAACCCGCGCGAAACCTTAAAGCACTCGAGCTAAGAGCATAACTAACAGCACCGTCAAATCAGAACCCTTAAATCACGAGTACAGGTGCCTGTACTCGCGATTTAGGGTTTCAAACTCGTCAGCGGAGAACAGTGCCTGTAAATCCAACCCTTAAATCGCGATTTGAACTGAAATTTAAATTAACGTGAGAAGATCATGCGCGCATTCATCATCCAGTATATACATATTGCAAAATTACATCTAAAAAAATAGTGTTGGAAGAGCTTGCGGAGGACGCCCCCGCGTCCTGGTATGTCCAAAATGCGAGCTCCTAGTCAGCGGTGAGCTCTAAGTCACCGCTTGCCGTCATCGGCGAGCTC
The DNA here is from genome assembly GCA_916181665.1 of Avena sativa. Taxonomy (NCBI): domain Eukaryota; kingdom Viridiplantae; phylum Streptophyta; class Magnoliopsida; order Poales; family Poaceae; genus Avena; species Avena sativa. Next base: position 378,542,057 of record OV702290.1, on the reverse strand, counting down.
CTAGTCATCGAGGATGATCACGTCGACGTCCATGTCGTCGACGGATGCCAGTCCGGCCTCCTCCTCATCACCGCGGATGGCGGCGACCGCCTCCTCGATCTCCTCCTGCTTCTTGGAGAGCTCGACGGCGGTGATGGCGGCGGCGAGCTCCTCCTTCTCGCGCCACTTCTTGGCCTCGAGGTCAGCGAGGGACACAGCAAGCGCTGCACGGACAACCGCCTCCTCCTCATCTCCGCAGCGCGGGCACGAGCGGGAAGACGCGACGGACGAGCTCGCGGAGGAAGATGCCTCCACGAGCTCGAACCACGGAGCCGGCACGGTGCACGCGCCAGCGGCGTAGGGGGCAGGGAAGCTGGGGGGGTCAGCCCCCGGTTCGTCTAGCGCCTGCAGGCACGCTTCTTGGCCCCGACGGAACGGATGCGGTGCCGCTCCTCGTCGTCGCCGTCGGGTGCACGACGACCACTCCCTCCTCCTCCTCCCCCCAGCACGGCCACCGCCGAGTCCGCAACTCCCGCTCCTGCTCGCCATCTCTCTCGCGCGTGGAAATGGGAGGAATTGCTCGCTGGAGTACGCGCAGAAATGCGGCGGTGGCTAGGGTTTGCGGCGGAGGGGCACGGGTTCTGACCCGTCTCCGCCCGCCTGGCCGGTAGAAATAGGGCTGCAACGGGCCTTTCACAGGTCCCTGTGAATTCCGTTTACGGGCCGGGCCGTTTACAGGCGCTGTTAGCTCGACGGCCCAGCCACAAGCCCGTGTAACCGCCAGAATTTAAGGGCGCCGACGTTTTAAGGGTGCTGTTAGACTTGCTCTAAGGGATGCGGCGGCCTCACGCGATGAAGGTCGAGGAGGCATCGATTCGCCTTGAAGAGGAGCAATGGAGCGAACTGGGAGATGAAGGAGGCAGTGGTTCGACCAAACGCGAGCGACGAGCATGCTAGTGGGCGTTTTGCACTCCAATCGTGGGACGGTGGGGGCCGTTCGTGCAGTCGATCTGCAACAGGCAAAAAGTCTATACCACCCTTCGTTAAAGGAGGAAGAAAGACTAAAATACCCTTTTGAACATATGGTCAATTTTTTTCGATGGTAATACGCGGCTCATTTATATCATAAATGTCATAGTATAAACCATGTACACACCGACCTGACAAAACTGAAAAAACAGTAGAACACAAGCCTTTGCGCAAAGGACCACCAGCTAAGAAAAAAAGTACAATTCAGACCAAAGAATCCTCTGAGCTTGACACCAACACCCGTCACCTACCTCTGACACCACGACAACAGCCACCAAAGAAAAAAAAATGATGGATCACCTCCTCACCCGAGCTCGAAGCGGCTTCATCACTGATATGCAGCTTTGCGAACCTCCAAGGTGGTTTACGCACCCCGGACACACCTTCAAACTCCAGATCTAGCACCCCCGCACGACTAAGACGTCGGAGGAGGAAGCCACACTGTCATCCACGAACCACGGACCCAGCACGCGATCCACCATCTTCCAGATGCCATCGATGCAGACCACAATCTGCATCCGCTCTTTGACTACCTCCCAGATTCCACGTAGGCGCTGGAGCAAAAAACGCCGCAGCGATGGATCCAGCGGACACACATCCACCACAAGGATGCCACCACCGTCGCACCATCCTTATTTGAATAGACTAGTCTTCAAATCCATTGGAGAAGGATCCGAAAAAAATTTATCCTGCGCCGTCATCACCGTCCCCAAACCAAGACGATGAACAACCTAAAAACAAATCTAGTTTGGCCTAAAAATATCCACACGCGTGGATCCGGCGGCCCCCTCACCACCGATGGCCTAGTTCGTCGGCGGGGGGAGCCGCCGGCCCGGCGCCAGAAGGTTGTGCCCTAGGGCAAGATCGTCTTTACCCCTAGCGGCGGAGCGTGGGGAAAAGAAAACTGTTTTAGATAACATATGGTCAGATTTGTGCCGTACTCCTGACTCTCTTAGTGGAGTACAGGGTACCGTAAAATCTGTTTTTATTAATGGAGGGAGTACCACTGAATTTTTGTTGACATCGCAATGGAAAAATCAAAGAAGTAGCAACAGTAAGTTGCTTGCACCTTTAATTTAAATAATAAGTAGGATGGCCATATCCTAGTAGAAACTACGAACCTTATTGGTTCCCAGATGCCTCCGCTTTTTTATTGACCTCTGGTCAAACTGGGGCAAATTTGAACTGTAGGTATAGTCGCTCCTAGTCCAGAAAAAATTCAAAACTCTTTTTCAGGTTCCCTACAAGTGTTCTATGCAGAATCCTTGTCTAAACTTGAAATTTTCAAACCCCTTCAATGAATGGTACGGCTGGCAAATTGGAACCAAATTTGAAACCTATCAACATAAACTCACAAAATCCGGAAAAAAATGTGTCGCATTCAGTCATATCATATGATGCAGTTGCTTGCAAAAATGATAAACCATGAATATGAGAAACTAAAGAGAGAAATCTTCATAAATTGCTATCATGTACTCCCTCCGTCCAGAAATAAGTGACTTGTATTTTTTTTTAGATTCACATGTATCTAGACACGTTTTAGTGTATAGATACATAGGAATCTAGACAAAGTCAAGTCACTTATTTCTGGATGGGAGGAGTATGAGTTTGCCAGGTTTTCCATCCAAATGAGCAAGATGATGCTCATGCCCACGCTAGAACTCATACAAATACTCCAAAAATTTGCACAATGGCGTATCTTAGCATGGCAAAAATAAGTCCCAACAACAAAAATTAAGTATAAAAAATGAGTTTCCATTTTATATGTGAAAAAGTGTTTATTTTGTTAAGAAACCACCTAAAATATGGTGTGGAATTGCATCGCTCCAACTTTCACCAAAAGTGGACGTCATGGGATGGCCAGATTGTGGAACCTACGCATTTTCTCAGTTCCCAGATGCCTCTGCTTTTTTCTTCACCTCTGACCTAAATTCAAAAACTTGGCCAGATTTGAACTGTAGGTAAAAATCATTTTCAAGTTCCCGGCATAGTCCTTGTCTAAACTTGAAATTTTCTAAAATATTGCTATGAATGGCAGGGCCGGCAAATTTTAACCAAATTTGGAACCTATTAGGATAAATTCGAAACAATTCAAAAAGTAATAGAAACTTGCACATGTAGTCATTGCATGTGATGTAGTTGCTAGGAAGAATGATAAACCATGAGTATATAACAAACTAAAAAAGAGAAGTCTTCACAAATTTTGCTATCATGTAAGAGTTTGCTTGATTTTCAACCCCAATGAACAGGATGATGCCCATACCCACATCAGAACTAGTGCAAATATGCCTGAAATTGGCACAAAGGAGTGTCTTGGCATGTCATACGGCCAACATTTTTTTACATAAAAACGATTTTCTATTTTATAAGTGATCTACAGGCGCTCTACACAGAATCCTCGTCTAAACTTGAAAGATTCAAATCCTTGCTACGAATGGCGTTTGAGGTTTCTGCATCTAGAACCTGGAATCCTTCAGTGCACTTGCCTGACACGAGCTTCTCTCCTTCCTCCGTGCCTTGCGTCTGGCTGTCTGAGCATCAGTATAGTCAGTAGGTGCAATGTGATTCTTTGATGCCCCAGTGTAGCAAAGCTGGTCTTCCCGGAAGAAGCTGGAATACCATATCCACTGATCAGTGACAGCCAAAATTTCAAAAAATAAAGACCGACAGGGAGGAGCCCTGTGGCATTTTAACAAGAAGAATGGTGCAAAATTGTGAGCAAGAGGACTCAAACTCGGTGGGTAGGAAGGCAACAGCCCCCTCCCAATCACTGGGCTATGCCTCAGTCTGCGCAGCCAAGGTTTCAAAAAAGTGTTTTTTTACTGAAGACATGTTACTCCTATATGATAAATGACATGTTAGAAAACTGGCACCATCCTTTTTTACACAAAAACTGGCAGTATCAGAGATGGAAGTAGCACCCCAGGACCAGTAAAGCTGGCTGGATATAACAGCTAATTTGCAAACTAGTGATTCTAACCAGTAGCCAAGTGGAATGCCACCCAGTCTATCTATAGTACTGAGTTACTGACAGCAGAAAAATGCCATTAATGAGGAAAGACCGTTTAGAAAAGAATTACCTGTAGATTTCTTACTGCTAGGAGTACGACTACAAAAACCTGGTGTCTTGAATTCTTCTTGTTCCGGATAGTGAACAAAGCAGATTCGGCGCGACATCGTCCCCGCTGGATTTTTTTCACTGTTAGTAAAAAATTAATTTGATAAAGAAAGCAACATTTCTCTGTGTGTCTTCTTTATATTTCCCAGAAGAAATTTCTTTCTTCAGCTGTTTACAGAAATGTTTTGCGGTGGAAAAACAACTTCTTTGAGACAAATGCGAAAATAACATGCTCCATGGCATTGAACAGCTGATTGAAACATAATTCCTAACTGTCAATCCAACTGTAACCAGGTTTCTTCGCAATTCTTCTCTGACGCATCAAACCCCTCATTTCTTCTGATTTGACCCAATCCCCTTGAGCAGCGAGCACACTGGAAAGCTGCACATACAGACTGGAATGTGGTGACTCTGATTCCCCCATTTCCTTCAGCCTCTTTGCCATCTTCTGAATCAAAGCCTCATTGCCCTGAGCTTTGCACCCACTAACAACTGTAGTCCAACTTATTGAATCAGATTTAAAGGGCATGTTCTCTATGAACTCAACTGCTTCATCTAACCGACCTGCACGGACTAACAGGTCAGTCACACATGCATAATGCTCAGCTGACGGAGTCACGCAGAAATCTTCCTGCATTTGCTTAAACCATGTCAGTCCTTCTTCCACAAGTCCAGAATGGCAGCACGCGGAAAGAACACCAATAAATGTCCGTTCGGTTGGTCTTATACCCCTAACTCTCATCAACTCCAAGAGTTCCAGTGCCTTGTGTCCATGCCCATTGGAAGCATAACCAATTAGCATTGAGTTCCAGAGGACTTCATCGGACTTGTCAATTCCATCAAAAATCTTGCACCCATTGGTCAAGTTGCCACATTTGCAGTACAGATCAATGAGTGAAGAAGCTACAATATTGTCACACTGCAGGCCAAGAACAGTGGCAAGAGAAAAGATCTGTTCCCCAAAACTTATGGAGCAAATGTTACTTGACGCACTTAGAGCACTTGCTATAGCAACCTTGTCAAGTTGCACACCAAGGCGATGCATCTCGCAGAACAGCTCCATGGCATCAATAGCATGCCCATTCTGGCTCAACCCAACAACCATAGAATTCCATGATATGACACTCTTGCTAGTAATCATATAGAAAACTCTTTTCGCATCTTCTATCCGCCCAGAGTTTGAGTATATGGTGATCATTGAATTGAGCACAACGGTGTCATGAAACCTAAGCTCACTGAAAGCTCTGCAGGCATCCTCCCAGAGGCTGCATTTTGAGTAGAAGTCAATGAGAGCGCTTGCTGCTATCATGTCATTGACAGCCCCACTCTTTAGACCACTCCCATGTATCTGAAGCCCAGACATGAGCATTCAGAAAAACCACAAACATTCAGAATGCTGGCATAAGTTGAAGAATCAGGCAACACATCTGACAGCATCATCCTTACAAAGAGAGCAAAAGCATCATCTCCAAGGCAGGCAAACGCACAGCCACTGATGACAGAATTCCACAAAAGAATGTTGAGCTTCTCCACCCTGTCAAAAATACGTAACGCCTCGTCTAACTGTCCACGTGAAGCATAGCCATATACCAGGGCAGAAACTGAGAACTCGTCAATCTGTGCTAAACTATCAAAGACACGGCGAGCAGAGATCAGATCCCCACACTTGCAGTACATGTCAACCAATGCACAACTCAACACTGAATCCAGTTCGATCTTGGCAACCACCATCCGACTATGTGCTTGTCTTCCAAAATCGTACTTCATCCAGTCAGCACAAGCACCGATAACTGTGGCAAGCACAAATGGATCATTGCATGGTGAGGCTGCCGCCGCGCCGCATTCCAAACCAATCGCTCTGACCAAAGAAAACGCCTTGTCCACACGTCCGCTCCGGATATACCTATGCAACACGGCGTTGCAAGCCACAGCGTCCTTGACGGGCATCTCGTCCAGTAGGGCACGGGCCATGTCGAGGTCTCCGGCGGAGACCATGCCGGTGATCACTGTGTTCCATGAGAAGTTGTTCCTTTCGGGCATGGAGCGGAAAAGGGCAAGTGCCGCAGGGTGGTCCCGGGAGTTTAGGTGGGCGGTGACGAGGGAGTTGTAGGAGAAGCAGTTCCTGGCTGGCATTTCGTCGAACAGTCGCCGTGCGTCGCGGCGGTGGGCCGGCGAGCAGCGCGCGTACATGAGGAGGACCGAGTTGGAGGGGGGGAGGGAGTACGGGACGTGGCCCGACTTGAGGAGGGCCTGGTGCAGCTGTTGGCCGACAACGGCGCTGCAGGAGCGGAGGAGCTGGATGTAGCCGCGGACGTCGACGGCGACGGCCATGAGGCTCTGTCGTGGGGCATGGAGGTTCAGCTAAACCCCCACAAAAATCAAATTTTGGACTGCTGAGTAGCGGACCTAAGTTGGCCCATGCTGTCATGGACCCATCTAGTGATGCCACACCAGCTCAGTTTTGGCCTGGCCTGCTTTTTTTTTCGAGTGATGACCCGCCTTGGTTTGGGCAAATGCTATATGCCGCCCAATGCGGCGCGGGAGGCTCGTGCGGAAGACCCTCCTCGTCGCATCAAGCCGGCCCATTTTATTTTTTTCTTCTTTCATTTTTCTTTTTTTTTTCTGTTTTCTGTTTTAAAAAATCAAAATTTGATAAAACTAGATGACACGTTATGCTGCTGGCATAATTGACAGAATTTTTTTTTTTGGTGCAACCATATATTTCATTAGACAATCCGATTACAAAGATTACATATATAGTCACCAAAAGCAAAAAAATTGTGTGTCACGCAACTTTGCACAAAGTATCTCGCAAGTAGAAAAATTACGGTTTCACCCGCGGAGAAACTTGTGCCTCGCCGGAACGTCATCCACCATCGTCCTCCGCCACCACCATGGCAGCGCCAAAAAAAGAGGCAAACATCCATCATACCGAGATCTCGGAAAGCACCTTCGCATACAACGATGCTTTTCGAGCCGATGAACCGGACCATCACAAGCGACGAGACCGAAACTTTGTGGCACGTCGACCGGGGATCTTCCCCGTAGTCACCAGATCCCGACGTCGTCAACTTCATCCAACGCAGTTGAAGAAGAGGAACATCGTCGTATGTCGGCATCCACGCGCCCAACTGCAAGACAGCAAACACACCTACGATAGCCGAGACGACCATCACCCGCAAGAGCGTCGATCGCCGACTAGGAAATGAACAAAACCATAAGTTGTAGTTAGTTCTGCTATCCATATTTGTCGCTATATGCATTCGAAGATTTTTTTTATTTATAGTTGCTACCTCAAGTGACTTTGAGTTGTGGACATGTGGATCCCATGTACGGGTTTAAATGGTTTTGTACTTTTAAATGGAACAAAACCATATTGGATGATCTATCGCTGCTCACAGACCCGGAGAGTATTAAAAAAGAGAGGCTTTATCATGTGAGATGGATGAGTTACTGTATAGGGAAGAAATTATGTGGTTGCAAAGATCTAGAGTTGCATGGCTTCGGGAGGGAAATAGAAACACAAAATATTTCCACCGCCGTGCATCGTAGAGGAGAAAGAAGAACCGTATTAGCAAGCTGAAACGACCTGATGGTTCTTGGACCACGGACTCTAGCGAGATGGAGGATATGGCCACGGGTTTTTTCAAAAACCTCCACTCTCAGGAGGAAGAAATTGATCCGTCTATTATCATAAACTTGCTGCAGCCTTGTGTTGATAATGATGCAAATGAAAGGTTATGTGCGCCTTTCTCTGAAAAGGAAATCAGCGATGCTCTCTTTCAAATTGGCCCCCTAAAAGCTCCTGGGCCCGATGGTTTTCTAGCACATTTTATTCAACGAAACTAGGACCTCTTGAAGGATGATGTGGTACGTGCGGTGCAGCGTTTTTTCACTGATGGTATAATGTCGGAAGATGTAAACGAAACAGCGATTGTCTTAATCCCAAAGAAGAGTGACCCGGAGGACCTGAATGATTTCCGCCCAATAAGTCTTTGCAATGTGATTTTCAAAGCGGTTTCCAAATGTCTTGTTAATAGACTTCGACCATTTTTATAGGATATTATTTCGCCAACTCAGAGCGCCTTCATCCCGGGGCGTCTCATTACGAACAATGCTTTTGTGGCTTTTGAATGTATTCATGCTATACAAAATGGTGCAGCATCAAAAAAGGATTTTTGTGCGTACAAGCTGGATATGGCTAAAGCGTACGACCGTGTGGACTGGAGGTTTCTGGAAGGGGTTTTAGCGAAGTTGGGCTTTCATAGTCAATGGATTCGGTGGATAATGGCATGTGTGACCACCGTTCGATACTCTATTCGCTTTAACGGACATATGTTGGACTCCTTCACTCCGACACGTGGGCTTCGCCAAGGTGACCCGCTTTCACCATATTTATTCCTTTTTGTGGCTGACGGTTTATCTTGCTTGATTAGAAAAGAAATTGAGAGGGGAGCTCTGCAGGAACTACATATCTGTCGACAAGCCCCTGGCATTTCCCATTTCTTATTTGCCGATGACAGTCTCATGTTCTTCAGAGGCTCTTTTGATCAAGCAACTGTGGTGAAAGGGGTACTGGACAATTATGAGAAGAGTACCGGCCAGCTGGTGAGCTTGGGTAAATGCTCTATTCTCTATGGTGATAGGTGCACTGCCGATACTCAATCAAGAATCAAGAATATCCTCCATTATAAAACCGAATGTTTTGAGGAGAAGTATTTGGGTCTCCCTGTGCCTGAAGGACAAATGAAGAAAGGGAGGCTTCGGTCGACGAAAGAGAAATTCGCTAAGCGTGCGGATGATTGGTGTGAAAAATATATGTCTGGGCTGCCAAGGAAATTTTAGTTAAGGCGGTGCTACAATCTCTACCCACCTATGCAATGGGCATCTTCAAATTCCCCTTTGGACTCCTGGACAATCTCTCAAAAATTGTGAGGAATTTTTTGTGGGGCAATGAACATGATCGAAGACGCATGCACTGGATGTCATGGGATAAAATGACCCGACCAAAATCTCAGGGTGGTATTGGCTTCCATGACCTCCGCATATTTAACCAGGCCCTTCTAGCTCGTCAAGCTTGGAGACTTATACACTTCCCTGAATCCTTGTGTGCGCGTTTGTTGAAGGCAAGGTATTACCCGACGGCAAACCTTATTGATACAGCGTTTATTTAGAATACATCGGCCTCTTGGCAAGGAGTAATGCATGGCTTGGAGTTACTAAAAACAGGAACTATTTGGCGCATTGGCTCTGGCTCCCAGGTTAGAATTTTTAGAGATAATTGGATTCCTCGTCAAGGAGCGTTACAGGTTAATGCAAGAAGAGGAAACTCGCGGAGAAGATGGGTTAGTGAACTTATTGATCAGTCAACACGGACTTGGAATGAAGAGACAGTCCGAGCTTGTTGTTCTGTCTTGGACGCCAACGCGATTCTGGCCATCAAATTACCTCATAGACAATGCGAAGATTTTGTTGCTTGGTTCCCGGAGAAGAACGGACTCTTCTCTGTTCGTTCGGCCTACAGGTTAGGTATGGAACCCTTGCTTAGCTCTCTGAGCAACGGTCAGTCTAGCACCGAACCCTCTGGTGATCGAGGTATCTGGGATCTCGTCTGGAAGGCACATGTTCCGAATAAGATTCGAGTTTTTGCTTGGAAGGCTGCGACATCTACTCTAGCGGTGAAATCTGAGCTTCACCGGAGAATCGATACCATTGAGCCTGTATGTGCCATCTGTGGTCGAGAAGATGAGGATACGCACCATGCGCTTATACGGTGCACGTTGGCGAAAGCTCTAAGAGAGGAGATGAGGAAGAGATGGACACTTCCATCGGAGGATGCATTTAAGGCGGATGGTACTGAATGGCTATTGACCTTGCTCAATGGAACGAATGGGGACATGCGATCACGCATCCTGTTCCTATTATAGCGTGTTTGGCACCACCGCAATAACTGTGTCCACGATGATGAGAAGGCTTCTGTCGCAGCTTCAGCGACCTTTATTATTAATTACTTAATTTCCTTCTCTGCAGTCACTCCGACAAAGTTTGATCCTAAAGGCAAAGCCGTGGTTTTGTCGGAGATTCACATTCAGGATGGGCCGGCAGACTCTCCCAGTTGGTCAGCTCCGGAGGAAGGACAACTTAAAGTCAATGTTGACGCAGGCTGGGATCCGAAGACAAGGAAGGCTGGCATCGACATCATCATCAGGAATTACCTTGGCCAACCTGTCCTAACGGAGTGAAAATTTGTCCCCAGCTGCGCAAGTGCTGAAGAAGCGGAGGTTCTCGCATGTTTAGAGGGATTAAAACATCTTACACAACATTTTACAGGTCCAGCTACTCTCGAGACTGACTGCCTACGTGTGGTTCAGGCGATCAATGACAAGGAAAATGATCGGTCTGACTATTGGTGCCTTTATCTACAAGCTAAGGAGCTCCTGCGTGTGTTTGAGGATTTTAGTGTGGCTAAGGTGGGGAGGTCGAGTAATGTGGTCGCTCACTCCTTAGCTCAGCTAGGGTACCTGAGGAGACTGGAAGTTTTTTAATAAGACGGCTTGCTGCTTATATTTAATGGAATGTTCTTACCTCAAAATAAAAAATGTTCGGCCCTTTGCTGTAAACGGGATTCTTATTATGTTGGGCTTGCTCAACACTACTAACCCATGTGCAAGGTCCGAGTTGTTTACTCCATACAACAAGGTGGTCATGTTTAGTTTTTTTCTCAGAAGGGGATCTACAGGATCATTCATGTGTTGGCGGAACCAAGACATTTGCCGAGATGCTTGATTCCTACAGGATCATTCATGTGTTGGCGGAACCAAGACATTTGCCGAGATGCTTGATTCCTGAAATAATTAGGTAAGCCGAACCATTGCTATATTGGGTAATTTAGTTTACTAGTAAGTCTGCCCGGTGCACGCGTCTCAAGTCAATGTTCATAATATATATACACTGAAACTACACTGAAACTTTATGACAATAAAAATAGAATATATAACCTACTGTGGTAGTTCGACTGTGCAATCCTATGACCTACTGCAATGGTTATATCATGGAATTATACAAACATTTTTTAGGTAGCACACTATCTTGTATGCTAGACAAAGCTAATTTTCTTTTCTGTACTCATATTCTTATATGTTAGACGAAGCTAATTTCCGTTTTTGTTCCCCCATTCTGTTCTCCCAGTCAAGTGCTTCTTCATGGAATAAAGTTCCATCTCAGTACGTGCTTCCTGCTAAATTGTATTCCCTTCACATTCTGTATCTAACAACAACGGTAATTATACAAAAAAAGAAGAAGAGATACACTTACTTCAAGCGTACACATGTGTATGATTTAAAAACATTTTATTTTGGAAAGGGTAGTATTGATCAAGTAACAGGATTATATTTCTTCTGGCGAAGAGGCAGAATCTAGTTTGGACCTGACACATGCCAAATAGCAGCTATAGTGGACGTACGGCCATAGTTAGCCAACACACCATCCTACCTGCATGTTTGTTCTCAGAGTGAAAACAATGCATAAGACTAATAGACATGTCATAGTAATTAAATAGAAATCAATTTAAGCTTGAAACATGAGATGTCAGCATAGTAAAATCTAGTAGTTTGAGGTCCTCAACAGTTATTATTTTTCTTCAATTATTATATTTTTCACGACTTTACTCAAATTTTGTTAAGAAACCTACCATGTTAATAGAGGCAACCTATTACATATATCATAGTGAGTATGAAAAGGTACCCAAGAAAAATAAATAAAACAAAATGGTTACGAATGGCACAGAGTTATTTGATACTATTTCTAGTACCTAATTGAGAAAATAAATATTCAGAAGGATAGTTAAATGAAATACGAAATATACTGAATAGACAGTCCATACTAAACTCACCAAAATCTGCAAGCTGCCACTATGTGCAGCCACTGTTACAGTGTCCATCTGCAGTTATTTGTTTCTTGGTTGTCAGTGTATTTGAACTACATTCGAAGGTTTCATACAAAATACATTAGCATGTACTGAACCGTGAGAGGTATTATGCCAAAGGGCCAGAACACTAAACATGTTGAGTCTACTCACCCACAAATCCACGAGCAGAACGTGTGTCGCTGCATGTCCACCGACACACAACAGACTTGGTTGACGGGCACAACTTGTCATCCCATAATGGTGCCATCAAAATCTTCGCAAGGTAGCCACTGGTTCTGCGAACACCAATGCCATCTAGACGTTAGCCTCACTGGAGCCAAGAATGTTGAGACATCTGTGCAGGATGATGTCTCGACATCTTGGCAACTTCTCGATGAGATCCTTTATCTCTGATTTAAGACATGTAATATTCTCATCAAGGTCATCATCGTCTACATGAGAGGAATAAAGTAAGTAGAATGTCGAAAAAATTGAGCTCTGAAAAATGGTAACATCGTGTGACCATGTATCTCAAATCTCTCCAAAGATTGCCTCTTCTCTTCCCAAAATCTGCTAGTAAACAGGATGGACATTGTCTAGCTATCTAGATAAAAGAAGCGAGCTAGGGGATAGTACCTCAAATCTAGGAGTTAGTAAGTTTGCTTGTTATTTTCTCAATTACGCTAGCTTGTTGCTGCTTGTACTACATACTCTGCTTGATATTTTTTCGATCAGCAGCGGGAGATTTCTCTGATTCTCTCTAATTAGATTCTAGTGTTCAATCTCTCAAATGCTAGTATTATGTGAGTCCCTAATTCCGTACTTCCCAGTCACATGTCCCTCTAGAGATGCACCACAGCAGATTCACAAATCCCGTATCCCACTCCCAGCCCAAAGCAGAGCAGTTCAGATGGCCGTGCGGCATGGCTGCACCATGTACCTCGTAGACAACGCAGCACCTATGGCTAGTGCAGCGGAGCTCGTGGAGTCATACCTTGTAAGAGCATCTCCACTCGGGTTCCCCGTAGGCCGTTTTCGGGGCGTTTTTTCGTCCGGACGTCGAAAATTAGCCTAGTCGCGTTTTCAAGACGTCGGTTTCGTCCGGATTTGGTCCAAAATACGTCCGGAGATCTCAGGCCGTTCCCGGGGCGACGGAAACACGCTGAGAACGCCGGACAAAGCGAATTCAGCGTGTGGACCCGTCCAGTCAGCGACTGAAGGCCGATTGTTGTCATCCTTCCGTCTCGGCTCCCGCGTCGGCGACGCGCCAGCGCCGCCTCGGCTTCCTGCTTTTTTTCCCTTTTCCTGCCACGCCGCTACAGCCCTCCCGCCTTCGCCGCCCGCGCTCGGCCTATAAAGCACGGCTCCCTCGCCAGTTCACAGCACACCGCCCCTCGGCCACCCCACTCCACCACGAACTTCGGCGAAAAGGACAACTCGGCGAAGACGATGGCTAGAAGTAGCGCCTTCGGCCGGCGGACACTCCAGACCTGGGAGGCGCGGATGCTCCGCGACACCGGCTACATGGCGCCACCGGACATTCGCTTCTCGCGCGGGTGGAAGCTCAGCGCCGGTGGCGTGCCAGTGCTGTCGGTCCCCGAAGGCGACGAATTGGTCGAAGTGATCTAGGCCGCCATAGCGGCGATGTAGGATCACGAGCTCGCCGAAGACGACGGCAACCTCGTGCATTGGGAACAGTTCTTCGCCCAACGCCGGCTCGTTGAACTCGCCGCCCACCAAGGACCTCCAGGCTCACCGCCGACGCGCAACAACGCGGCGGGCCGCTGCCGCTGGTGGAGTGCGCCTGGCTGGACGCTCGACGCCGTTCTCGAGCACATCCACGCCAGCAACAACCCTTGCCTCGGCCTTTTTTAGTTTTTTTTAGCCTAAACGAAGTCAGAATTCGGGTGTCCGCCCGAGTTCGACGTAATATGTATGGATTGGCCATCTATTAGTGAAATTCACCTATATTCGTCCAAAGTTCGCCGAGTTTTATTAAAATTTGTCCAAACCTGGGAACTCGGCCTGGAAACGCGAGTGGGAAATCAGCCATTCCCAGGCCGAAAACTTCCTCCATCCGACGCTATTTAGCTCCGAATTTCGGCCTGGGAACGGCCTGGTGAAATCTGTCACGGTATTCCACCACAGTCATTCTTCCTTGCTTCAACTCCCTGAATTCATCCCGCATCCTCTTGATCAAACCTGGGGGCACATGAGTCCTGCTGAACTTGATCTTGAATTCCTCCCAAGTCATCATTTGTCCTCCGTTCATTGTACGAGTGCTATTCCACCAGGATCTTGCATAACCTGCCAGATAGTGGGTGGCAAACAGTACATTCTCCGCAGCATCTACTCCTGCAACTTCTAAGTTGTTCTCCATTGACTGTAGCCAGTCATAAGCATCTAAGGGCTCTTCAGATTTGCTAAACATAGGAGGATTAGTGTTTTGAAAGTTCTTTAGCTTAGATCCATGGTGATCCTAGTTTCCCTGGCCTTGGTTGTTGTGCGCCATCTGGGCAATCTGTTGAAGAGTGGCGAGATTGGCTTGACACTCGGCTCTATCATCTTCTCGATCTGATACTAGCAGTTGCAGAATCTGAAGCATTGGATCCTAGGATGAGTTGCTTCCACCGGGGTTTCCGCGAGTCATCTGAAGATCGAGATAGATCATAAGACAAGAGGGAAATTTTTATGGCTTATGGGTATGGTTCAAAAAGCTTAAACTCGAGTATTACTAAGGTTTGAAAACCACAACTCTTTTTCATTCATTCCAAGCAACACTTTCCAAACAACACATGACAACTACCAAGTAGATGGTTTTAAGAACCATTCTGTCATTCTACAATACATTGGGACCGGATACAAACTCACACCTACGACAGTGATCTAGTGCTAGTACTCCTCATCGGAACTGGTGGGTTCTTTGTCATCCAGGAAATCTTCATCCTCCTTGTTAGTGTGGAACTCCATGTTGGTGTCCTCCAGATAGTCTTCATCATCACTTATGAAAGAGGTGATATCCCTACGAAGATCTTCACCTTCGTCTTCCTTCTCCTCAAGCTGAATTTCTTGGTCATGGATGGTTTCTTCAAGGGTTGCCACCTTCTGGCGGAGGCGAGCAATGATGCGGTCCTTCTTGTCACGCTGGCGGCGAAGTGTCTTGCGCTCTTTAGCTAGGATGGCGATGGTGTGGTTCTTCTCGGCTTCCACAATGTGCTTCTGGTTGGCGTAGGCACGGGCGTTGTCTAGCTCTTTCTGGGTCTCGTGCAGCATGAAGTTGAGGTGATCCACATGATGCCTTAGTTCTGGATGTCCTAGCATGGCCAAGGGCTCTCCCATGGAATCACGTCTTGCGTAGTTCCATTAATCTGGTTTATATTCTGCGCACATAGACGGGCAAGTGCTTCATGCATTGCTCTAGCTAGTCCATCCAGCCAGTTGTTCTCCCTCACAATGAACTGTATCTTCTCAGAGGTGGGTGGCTCCATCTTTCCTCTCAGATCTGCAGCGACTAACCACTATAGTTCTCCTCCTGGCTAATCGTTGAGTTGTGCTCCATAGAACTCGGGATGCGGGCGTCCGAGAAACTCCGCTAGCTGACTCAAGTCCCTCTTGAAGATGAGTTCTCCTCCGTTGCCAAGCTGATAGAACTTGATGTACTTGACTTCCATCTATAAGAAATTAGGATGAGTAACTTAGTGGGGTGATCAAGTGTGTCAAATTTTATGTAGGATTGCAAGAATTTTGAGGAACATGTGAACTCTCTTTTTTGAAAGAATCTCAAGGATAAGGGTGAGAATAGGTTTTCATAAATACTCACTTCCTTTGTTTTGAAACTAAGTTTTTCAGACGTCCATTCTAACTAGGGTCTCCTATGGTCAGGATGGCTCTGATACCAACTTGTGAACACCTGGATTTTTAAGTCCAGATGCCTGTTATGTCGTACATTGCAATCCCAGGAATACCATTTTTGCGAGACATAATAGAATTGATAGCACAGTACCTCATCCATTACAAACCATAATAGTCTTACAAATAGTTGATCTCATGACAAGTCTTAATACACATCAAATCAGCGGAAATAAACATAGTCGAGACTCCATCTTCATTGTCACAGGCAATGCTAACGATGGGAGATGATCCTAGTTATCATAGACATCCTGTTGTCCGTCCTCTGGATAGTCCTCTTCATAGTCTGGCCATGGGAATAGCTAGGGACAAATCCATGAGTACTCTTAAAGTACTCGCAAACTATCACTAATGTAAGTAAGACAATTGTAGTAGGAATCCTAAGCTCTAGGATTGTTTGTAATAAGCTAGTTTTATTTCAGAAGTACTTAGTAGTAAAGACATATTTTAGTTGTCTAGATTGCTCAAGTGGAAACCTAGTTTTCCTTTCCACAACCCTGTTGTGGTCAAGGCAAAGTCATACTTCAAGTCACAAGTCATTTTGAAAACATCTGACAACGGAATAGTATGGCCATCCAACTGTCCATGACCGCAGACACGGCTATTCAAATAGTTTGACACTCTGCAGAGGGGGTACACTTTCACCACAAAACTCGATACATCCGTCAGGGATAGCCCTGAATCATCATACTTGGTATGCGGATAATCAATCCTAACCTTTCAATTACACACCCTAGTATAGGTACCTCCCCTATGAGCTTGGCCTCCCAGCCATGGCCATCTGCCATCCCGAGAACTGCATAGGTGGTCATTCATAGTCACGAGGTAGCCTCAGCTTAACCTCTTTTTTGCGAGGGAACCCATACTAATACACATAAACTTCCAGTTAAGCCCTACCCAATTCAGGTATTGTGGTTGTACGGTAAAACTGGAATGGTATCGCATCTGAACCCAACCATCAGTTTTTATTCAAAGTCAAGGCACATGCTTCATTCATCATCATTTTCAAGTCATTGTGTTTCATAACCCATGTCAAAACATTTCAATAGAATGACTCATCATTCTAAGGTTTTCATAATCGTTTGCTCCAAGTGTTCCCATCTAAAGTGATCAATATTAGTTTAGCACTAGCAACTATCAATGAGAATGTCACTAGTGAAGGGTGCTAATCAAGTATAACTACCTAAGCCTAGTTCTATGCTCTTGATGGGATCTATCCTATTTTTCCACTAATCACCAATAATTAACTATTTAAGAAACTTTGGTAAAGGGAAGAATAAAGCTTGCAGGTAAAACTTGGGATTGGTGCAATCAAGGTTTCATCACAATATCATGCATAGTGTATCTTGTATAGGTTAGCTTGCATTAGCTTGCCTTGGTTGGTACAGTTGTCGAATTTCTCCTCTTCTTCTTCATAGAATTCTTCCTCCTCGTAACTCGGGTTGGTACTAGCATCTATAAATAAATACGAGGTACACAATCACCAAATAATACTTAACTACTTCTATTCAGCACACAAGGGTTCACACTAGATGATCTAGCATCATCTCAATCACTACATGAAATATTGACATGGCCTTATTTATCTTATTTTGGAAATGCAATTTCTACTCACTGAAAAATCACATAAGATTTAATATTCTCCAATTATAAAATATGAGATCATGTTGACACATGTCATCACCACATATTCCAAAACTTGGGAATGTGATTTAAAGTAGATGGTATATATCACGAAGTTTAATATTGCTATTTAATATAATTAAGATGACTATAAATGACTATATAGCCATTCTTTTAATCTTAGCCCATGATTACTGCATGTAAAACCATATCTTTTTATATATTCAAATAGATCATGGCAAATGTGATTTTTGACAATTGGAATCAACTCAAAAGAATTTATGATTGATTTTAGAAAAAATGTTTGAAGTTGGAAAAGTCATTGCCTTGATATTTTTACTATGGGTGATCTATAAATTCAAACCATTTGAATCCAATGGGAGTGTTTAGAGATTTTCATTTCCTTTCTAACAAAACTGGAATCATGTAATTTGGTTTAGTGAATCTTCTTGAATTCAATTTCAAAGTCACCTACTGAATAGGGTTTTGGAATAAAATAAAAATCTAGATTTGAATTGATGGGCGTGCACGGGAACGATACTAGGCCGGCCCAACTACATGGCACGCGCACGGCGGGCTACACTTGCGCTGACCCCACACGTCAGCGGTTGTTCTAACACGAAGCGGTACGTGCTAATCCTAGCTGCACGATTAGAGCACGATCAACGGCTCAACGTCATCATCTCCCTTGCATGGCACGCACGGGATTCAACCCTAGCTCTACGATGGGGGTCATCGGGGGCTTACCAGGGCTCCAGCTAGGTATGGCAGTGCGGGCGAATGAACTGGTCGATGACGGCGGTTCGAATGGTGGTCGCGGCAGCTCCTGGGGCGGCTCCTAGCGCTGGCTCCGTTCCACCACTGCGGCGGCGGGCTCCGGTGAAATTCTGGCGCTGCACCCTTCGCCTTGCTCCGGGGATGGGTCAGAGAGATTGCTGGGTGAGAGGTGAGTCAAGTGGGGTGCGTTTTGAGGAAAGGGGCGGGGTCTATTTATAACCAGTGAAGGGAGCATCAGGGCATGGCTCGGGCTCATCGGCGACGTCGTTACAGTGTGCTATAGGCATGGCGGAGGGTGTAGGTCGACGCAGGGTTCCTTGGCGATCGTCATGCGCATAGTGGCGCGGCGAGGTGCGGTCTCCAACGGTTGGGGACGTCCATGCCATCTTCGGGTGCCGCGAGCGTTCATCATAGCGTATGGTGGTTACAGGTCGCGCGGGGTCAAGTGGACATGTATGGGAGGCCGCTGGCGTCGCGGCGAGCACATTGATGCAAGGGGAGAGCGAGGCGCGGCGTGGTCGCGTGGGATTGCTTGGCGCTCTGGCGCGGTCTCGGCATGGCAGACAGAGAAGTGGACGCGGCTGTGCTGGCGTCTCCATGGCCTGGCGTTAGTCGAGGCATACACATGCAGGAAGGTGATGTCAGGGCTAGCTTCTAGATCTCAAGGGCGAGTGCGGTGAGGCGTGTGGCGTCGAGTCCATGTCTGATCGGCATGGTGAGCTCGGGTACGGGCTGGAACTAGTCCAAAGGGCGAGTGAGCGAGGCTCAACTGCATGAGCTGGTACTGGGGTGAGCATGGGCGAGTAGTGGAGTCTGAGTGTGGTACAAAGATGATCACAAGATTGATCTAAATAGTGTGGAGTTGGTAGATCTGTACTATGCTCGCTAAGTGTTGATCAAATGGTCGCAAGAGGAAAATATTTAAATTTTCAAATTCTTTTTAGTGGGTTTGCTGATCATAAGCTTGAGAATCTCTGGTTGCAAGGATTGGTCAAGTGGAGACGGTTTTGATGGTTTTGGAAAAGTTTCTATCTTAATGCTTATGATAGATTCAATTTTGAAAAGTCCTCCAAATGAATTTGAATTTGTTCTGGTAAGTTTTGAAATCTCACTTGTGTTCATTGTCACTTGGTCTAGCAAGGTGAGAAAAGAAATGGAATTGTTTCTGTTTGAAATCATTTAATAGAGATGCTCCAAGTGAGCTAAGTGGTAACATTTGCAAAAATGACCATTAGCTCATATGCTTTATATTTTTATTTTCTTTTGCTTTGGTTTGGTTTTGATTTGACCTAGATGATATAGTTTTGATCTTTAGAGCAATTCTCATCATTTATAACAAACAAACATGGCATATCATGCATTCATACATCATTAACAAACACACACTTGCATTCATGGTAGTTTAAGATTAAAAGTTTTTGTTAACCCTAATTTTGGTTTCTTGGAAATTGATATACTCCTTTTAATATTTTTGAGATGTTACACCGCAGCCCCCTACATTGTAGACTACAGAACCCGAACCCGACTAACGTTTGGGATTGAAGAGTTTTTTGAAGAGGCCGAAGTGTGGCTCGATTCCGAGCCAGCACTCGCAAAGAGTTATGAAGCAGGTGATGTGGAGGATAGAGTTTGGGGACAGCTGGTGCAGCTGGAGCCCGTAGAAGCAAAGAAGACCCCTAAAAAATGGATGTAGGGGAGAGAAAGACCGCGAATGATGAACGCAAGGAACATCACTCGAAAACCCGCAGGAGGACTAGGGATTACCTCATCGCCGGGAACGCTAGAATCGTCCTCCATGGCAGAGAGCGCCCCATCCTGACGCTGAGTGAATAGCTCTGAGGACTTGATGATAGACTGGTGCCACGACCCGTTGGTGACGCGAGTCCCCGCGCCCTTCTTCTTCGCAGCTCCGGTGGCGCTGCTGCCCGTGGTGGCGGTGCCTCCCTTCTTCTTGGCGACGACAATGGTAGCCACAGATCCAGCGGCAGAGCCTCCTTTCTTCTTACCCATCTTGCGCTGGTGGTGTGAGCGTAGGAAGTAGCTGGGGAAAGTACGGAGTTGGTCTAGTGCCACGAAGGAGATGTGCGCAATGGAACAACAAGAACAGCAATGGTGGGGGCGTGCGAGCGAGAAAGAAGATGTGGGGAAATTACCGCACGGCGAGCCTCTACTTAACCTCCCCGCAGATGCCATCCAACGGCTAGGAAAAAATCTACCAGACGCGTGGCACACATCGATGTTGACGTGTGGCCAGGGTAAACCATGAACCGTCGCGCCACTCGCCCATTATGCACGAGAATCGAGGAGACATAGTTAAAACAGAAGATTACGCATGCCTAGTCAATTCAAAGTCAGAAAGTGGGACCCACTACTCATCATGTCCCGTCAAAACAGCTCACGCGGGTAACTGAGGTCATCTCATCGTCAACACTGACGTCATCAACTCTAGTAGGAGAACATTTTGACTACTTTAGTCCTTACTTGATTCTTCGACTCAACCAAGCACTCAGGGGCTACTCCTAACAGGAGCGTTGGCCGTGCACCCGGAGAAATTTGTGAAGACATCCAAGCATCATGAAAACTCTTCACTCAAATCTACGATTCGATTGTGGACTTCGGGTTAATCCCATAGGGAGCGCTGAAAGCATATTCGACTAAAACAAGCAAAAGATGATAGCAGTCGCAAATAAATATAGTCCCCATTCGAGTCTACTCCCACAGGGAGCGCTAGCCACGCACCCTATGATTCTTTCTTATACATTACACCGTGTGTTGATAACATCCACACTCAAATACTATGGCGACTCCGCCTCATATTTTCCCCACAAAGAGACTGCATCTCCTGGGTCACCTGAATCATCTCCGCGATGACAAAATTCGGATGACGCGCTTACAGCGTGAAGATAAGACCTAAATAAGGTCTGGCAATGCATCTACTGTGCTCTACCAGAAATAAATCCGTACCTGCAGGTACGATGAATAAGCCTTGATAAACGCGTCGAGTGCTCACACTTACACACTAGGATTCGACTCATGTAATACCTTCGCGGCCTGAGTCGAATTACGCCAGCATTTTTCCGAATTCGAGTCCGAGGACTCAAGTTTGAGTAGATTGCATTGTTTTTCCCTAAGGAAGTTAACTGATCCTGATACATTGGATAAATCAGGCACACATATCAACAATCCCTATGATACAAATCAAATCACTCGAAAATATGCTCAGCTATGCACTCGAAAGACTT
The DNA here is from genome assembly GCA_916181665.1 of Avena sativa. Classification (NCBI taxonomy): domain Eukaryota; kingdom Viridiplantae; phylum Streptophyta; class Magnoliopsida; order Poales; family Poaceae; genus Avena; species Avena sativa. The sequence continues at coordinate 378,520,474 of OV702290.1, read as the reverse complement.
CATAAGTCTCCGCTCGAATCTGTGATTCAACCGGACACTCGGGGGCTACTGACGTGGGCATACCTTACAGGTACTCGAGCTTGGTATATACAACCTGATCTGGCAGAAGCCCACTGCATTACCAGGGCCCAATCCAGGATTTGAGTAACCTACGGAGACTCCGACTGCTTGCGACACAAGACAAGTTTAAGATAGAAAGTTTAAAAGGGACAAACCCTAACTTGTAACTGTCTCGACCTGCTACCCGAGACCTAGCCTATCTATATAAAGGCTAGGAGGAGGCGGCGAGGAGGAGAATCATAACCCTAGTTTCCACAACCATCGCCAGATTGCATCTGTGCACCCCTGTAACTTTCGACTCCCTCGATAATTCCAAGAGCAGACAAGTAGGAGTAGGGATCTCTACGAGGCCTGAACCTGGGTAAACCTTGCGTACCTGTGTGCTTGTTTGCTAGCCGATTGATGCCTCCAGCGCTCCCTCCTTCTCCAAAACCCAAGTCCATAACAATGGGCATTGATGAGTTTAACCCTCGTCAGTGAGTAATTCCCTTGGGCGTGGAAGATGTAGGGGATTGGTGAGATGTGATGTGCCTTTATATATTTTCCATTAGTTTGTGATTGATTCTAATTACTATATTATGTGTGCTTGACTACCTGTGGGATGCCTAATTCTTGTTGTCCAATGAAGGGCCCAGACAACATGATGCTTTGTTCTACATAGGTAAGATCTTGTTCGCTAGTGGATCGGTGACCCCCGGGTGACACGGGGATATAGATGGAAAACTAGTAGACTCGAGGATAACGAGGAACCACTGTGCTTATTGCATTAGTCTGATCCAAGGAGCTTAATCGCTAAGCGACCTGAAGGGTCTTAATCATCTAGTGTCTGACCATGGTTTTGGTAACAGGCTAGTAGGATTATTGAAGTTGGTATGAAATCTACCAAGAGGAGTTCGGCCTAATTATGGGTTGCTCTCCTACACATATATTTATAAGATTATAATTGTTACATTCATTCATCCACCTGGCATAGTCACTATCACCATGAACTGAATCTCCCCGCGCCTTCTTTTGCCATCTGCAGGAAACAACAAACAACCAAGTCATTCTTTACTTTTATGCTTTATATTTCTGAAGTTTACATTTTAGTTATATTTAAATACATCTCAACTAATCAAAACCCATTCTTATTTCAACACTTGCAGTCGATTCACTCAAAGACCTGTGACAACTTCGGGTGTGACAGAGACTTCACCCATAAACACTTACCTTTGGGCTCCCTGTGGGATCGATATCTATACTTCGAAACTATCTACAAACGATTTGTGCACTTGTAGACATCAAGCTATTTTCTGGCGCCGTTTCCGGGGAGCTAAGCGCTAAGTGTTTGTCTTTTGACATTTCAGGTGTTGCTACTACAAAATGTCCTCTCTAGGAGACAAAGGGTCTACATGCTCTGGTAGGACCTATCTACCGGATTATATTGAGCGCGTGCCTGCTCAAAGGCGAGAGGAAATTATTGAAAAACTTTTAAGATCAAATAAAATTGAAGTTGAAAACCTGAGTGATATTATGGAAATCATATCTATTTACAGGACAACTCCCATGAAACCTGAGAAAACTCTCAGGGAATATAGTGCTCCAAGTTCTGAATTTCTTAAACAACCAATAGAGTTCCCTAATCCTAGAGTTAGAGAATATCGATTTGATGGTGGAATTATTAAAATTTTGCAGGAGAAAGCTTTTAGTGGAAGGGAAGATGAAGACCCATGAAGACATATTAGAGAGTTCGATGATGTGATAACATCATTTGGACCAAAAGGTTTGCCAAGATACTTTTCTCATCTTAAATTATTTTGATGGTCTCTTAAAGGTAAAGCTCTAGACTGGTTATATTCTCTCCCTCGCCATTACATTAAATGTTGGGAAAACTGCATTGTTAAATTCACAAACAAGTTTAGTCCTTTTAAAAAGGTAACTGAACTAAGAAACAACATAGGAAACTTTAGTCAGAATGTGGGAGAAAACTACCCACAAGCCTGGGAAAGATTCTTTGGAATGATCAATAGTATTCCTAATCATGCCTATTCTGAATCAACTATTTGCCATTTATTTTACCATGGTCTTAATACTCAATGTAGAGAATTGCTTGACCTCTCAGCAGGAGGGTCTATAAATACTCTAACTATTAAGGAATGTTTGGAATCGATGTCTACTAGGGCTAAGAATGATTATTTATATAATCCTAATTTTGGCACTAAGCTGGAAAGAGGGATACTTCGGATAACTCCTAATCTTATGCCCGAGGTACGCAAAACAATGAAAGAAAAAGGTATACCTTCTGAACTTGCTAAGGAAAACAAAGTAGATTTGTTACAAGTTTTAAATGAAGAAGATGAAACTAGAAAAGTTTTTCAAGAATTAAAACATCGACAAGTAAAATCTCATAATAACTTGCATAAGCATTTCCAAAAACACAAAAAGATTTTGGCGGAACTCACTGAAAATTATGATGAGATTGTCCAAGAAATAAAACTATTTCACAAGTACCTTAGTATGATTGAAACCCAGTGTGAACAAATAGCATCTGGTTATCAAATTTTTCTTCGTGATGATAAAGATATTCCTATTTATGCTCATGCTTGTTCTAGTTAGATTTCTTGAAGGGGTGCAGTTGTTACAGGACCCTTAGGACCACCGGAATATGAAGCTGAAAAAGAGCGAAAGGAAAAAGCCTTGCTCAAAGCAAGGCAAGAATATGATACACTAGTGGATCCTCAAGATGAAACTGAAACACAAGATCAAACCAAGGAGGACCAAAATGATGCACATGATGACCATTATGACTCTTATGTAGAGATGGTTGATCCAAGAGAAGATAAAGAAATAAGCAAGGAAGATGAAGTTGTTGTAGTAGAAAAGAAGAAAAGCAATAAGCAACAACAAAAGAAAGCAACGAAAGAGCCTACCCCCCCCACACAAAAGGTAAAAGACAAGAGTAAGTCAGGTGAGAAAAAGCTTCCTTATCTAGATCGAAAAAATAAAGCACTGGATCAGGTAATTTATAATTATTTTATAAAGGCACTTAGTGACCTTCGTCTGGGAATTCCATTTGCGGACGCAATCAAAGTTCCTACTTATAGCAAATTCCTCCGTGATATTCTTAGTAGAAAGAAAGAAATAACTGAAACTGTTCCCATGGTAACTAGTTATCCTGCTAATGGGAAGCTGCTGTAAAAGTCTGGAGATCCTGGAATACCAACTATTTCATGCTCAATAGGTAAAACTGATATTCACAATGCCTTGTGTGATCTAGGAGCAGGAGTTAGTGTAATGCCATACTCCCTCTATAAAAGGTTAGGATTAGTGGAGTATTCTCCTACTACTATCACATTATAGATGGCTGACAAGTCCACTAAACGACCCATTGGTATGATAGAGGATGTTTTACTTAGAATAGATGAGCATGTTATTCCCACTAATTTTATTATTCTTGAGATGCCAGAAGATGAAAGATTATCTATAATACTTGGAAGACCTTTCCTTAGCACTGCAGGGGCATTAGTAGATTGTGCTGAAGGAAAGATAATCTTCAATGTTTATGATGCTGAAATCATCTGGTATTTTCCAAAGAATCTAGAAGCAGGAGAAAGATATATTCCACCGGCAAAACGAGTTCATGAGGTAAGTGCCTTTGATAAGGGGCAACCCAAGGTAAGAATTCGAGAACATAAAAAAGGTTGAGTTACTCAACCGTTCCTAATAAAAGCTAAATGGGAGTCAACCCATCTCGTTAATAAAATAGATTAGAGAATAAAAGGTTCATCGCATTCCTACCACTTTTTCACAGACATTCTTGCGAAAGCGCGCTCGTGAAGATGCAGCTGTCAAAAAGTAGTAGAAACATCGATTGAATGAGTTTAGAATAAGAATAAAAATTTAAGTTCGAGTTTTTCATCTAACGAAGCTAAAATTTTGCTTTTAATAAGCCAATGTTGGTCGATAGTTTCTACCATCAATTTTCTGTCCAAAATAAGGCATTTCACTAAGTTTTGGGATAAGAAGGTATTCTCAAAGAAAATAGAATTTTTTTGATGATTACTGATGGTTTAACGACCAACTATACGGTGGGAATAAAAATTTCGGCCGTATAGTTCCGGTCGTATAGATATCTTTACCATCAACAAATTTTCTTCGAAGGCACAGAGAGTTTAACGACCAACTATATGGCGGGAATAAAAACTCTGGCCGTATAGCTCCGGTCGTATGGATATCGATGCCTTCATAAAAAAATCTTTAAAAGGTACTGAGAGTTTAACGACCAACTATACAGCGGGAATAAAAAATTTGGCCGTATAGCTACGGTCATATAGATATCGATGCCTTCATACAAAATTTAGCCCAAAGTATCAAGAGTTTAACGACCAACTATACGACGAGAATAAAAATTCCGGCCGTATAGTTCCGGTCGTATAGATATCGATGCTAGTTTTAGAAATTTATCTCGAGGGATAGATGGTTTAACGACCAACTATACGGCGAGATCATTGCGATCTGGCCATATAGTTGTGTCCGTATAGCTGTTTTCTGCATAAAGAAACCCTAGTTGATGGTGCTGCCGCAACTATACGGGCGGAGCAACATCACCTGCCCATATAGTTCCGGCCGTATAGTTTGGTGCGACCACAAAATCGCACCGGTACGGCTAGCTCTTCCTCACCTCCTCATTATTTCACTCATATTCTCTCTCCAAACCTCTCAAAATCCACCTAGAACTCATGATTCTTCGTGGATTTCGTTCGTTTGAGTGGTAGAATCAATAGATCGATATGTTTCTATCCCTATCCATGCTTTATTTTCAGATTTCCATGGTTAAAATTCTCACATTGATCTAATGGATGAATTCAAGCTTATTTTGTTTTACCTATTAATTTCTCACATTAGGATTAAATTTTTCCATGTAGGATTGTTCATATATCATTTAGAAACTATATGCCTAAGGTTTTATGGTGACATTTTTTCAGTGCATCACGATGAAAAAAACCGGTAATCTCTTTCGTTCGAGCCATCGCAAACGGGGTGAGGGCTCGAGCTCGGGGTCCTGAGCCTCGCGCAACTCCAAGTTGGACATTGTCTCATCGAGGAGGGTGCTGCCCACATGTTGGGCCGACCACAACTTTCTCACCGCGGCAGGGTTCAAGGAGGACTTCGACCTCATGTGCAACAGGGCGGGGTTGGTGGTACTTGGCTTCGCAAGCCACGATACCTACACCGAGCTTACCTATGAGTTCCTTTCCTCCCTCCACAACGACCACAGGGAGAAAGGTAATATGTGCACGATAAGCTTCACCATGAACCGACAGCACTATGAAATAAATTTCGAACAATTTTGCAATGCTTTTAGATTCCCTCATGTTGGGGAGCCTACTGTTACTAACCTCTATAGCATCACAAGTGGAGAGACTTGGGAGGTTATTTCTGTTAATGGTGGCAAGCAATTTTACGAAAAGAAGATGTCCACCATTCAGAACCCAACATCCGTTACTATGCTTTGTTCCTCGCCAACATACTACTGGGAAGAGGTGACACCGGTTCCATGGCCAATGCGGACATGGCAATGATCACCAAGGCTCTCTTCCCTACTTCACTGCAAAGCCCCAATCCTGTAGCTCTACTCATCCAGCACTTTCGCCACCAAAGCAACAAGACCAAAGGTGATATTCGCATTGGTGGATTAGTAACTGATACATTGCAAATGTATCTATAATTTTTATGTTCCATGCTTGGTTTTATCCACTTTCTTGTGTTTTGTTCCAACTTTGGAGTGCTTTTCATATGATTTATTGGACTAACCTATTAACAAGAGCCACAGTGCCAGCTTCCTGTTTTCTACTGTTTTTGGTTCCAGGAAAATCAGAAAATGAATATCCTCGGAATTGGATGGGACAAAAGCCAAAGTGCCTATTTTTCCGGAAGTCATCAGATGCCAGAATACGAGACGGAGAGGAGCCAGGGGGCCACCACACCACCTGGCCGCGCGGGCTAGGCCTGGCCACGCCAAGGGGTGGTGTGGCCAGCCCAGGCACCCCTTCAGCCTCTCCTTCCGCCTATAAGATGCCCTCAGGACGAAAACCCTAAGTACCCGATCAAAAATCCATGAAATAGTCTGTAGCCGCCGTCATCTCCATCCCTAGATCAGGAGGGATCTGAAGCTCTTCCCGGCACCCTGCTAGAGAGGGGAATTCATCCTGCAGGCCTTCTTCATCACCATGCAAGCCTCCGGTGTGATGCGTGAGTAGTTCATCCTTGGACTACGGATCCATGTAGTAGCTAGATGGCCACTTCTCCTCCTTTGTGCTTTCATGTCTAGATCTTGTGAGATCCGTTCATGATCAAGATCATCTATTTGTAATTCTGCATGTTGTGTTTGCAGGGATCCGATGGATATTGAGATACTATTTCAGATTGATTATTGATTCTATCATGTCTTTGTTATTTTTGATCTTGCATGCTTTCCGTTGTTAGTAGCTATCTTGGCCAAGTAGATGCTAGCAACTCCAAGAGTTAGTATTTATGCTCGATAGTGGGTTCATGCCTCTGGTAATCTGGGGAAGTGACAGAAATCTCTAAGGTACTAGATGTGTTGTTGCTACTAGGGAGAAAACAACAATCCTTTGTTCATAGAACAATCGTATTGTTTACTTTACACACAATTCGTAAAGTAATAATCTATTTCTTGCAACTTAATACTAGAGGGGGTTTGGATGATAACCTGAAGGTGGATTATTAGTCATAGATGCAGTTGGATGGCGGTCTATGTATAATGTTGTAATGCCCAATCAAGTCTCAAAGGAGTCAAGATGATTGGTATATGCATGTATTGCTTTCTCGATGTTTGTCAATTGGCCCGATGTAATTTTTTCACCCAGCATGTTATCTATCTAGGGAGAGCCACCTCTAGTGAACTATGGATCCCGGTCCTTTTCTTTTACATACAATCTACTAACTGTTTACTGCTTTGTGTTTACTTTCTGCAAACTATTACTTCCTTCCATTCGATACGAAAACACAATGTAGCAGCCGCCATACCATCCAGAAGGGAGAAAGAAGAGGCCCAGAGAAGAAGGCGAAGACGTTCTTCATCTCGCTCCACGATCTTCAACCTCCTAGCCAATACACCTCCATAGACACTACTTATACTTGAGAGAGAGGGATCTCCACCTTGCAAGACTAGGGTTTGAGATTGTTTCTTCCCATCTTGAATTGTGTTGGATATTTTTCTAATCTTATTGTGGATCTCCATAGTAATACGAAGATGAATTCCCTTTATTTGATTATATTGATGATCCGTTCTTCTCTCATGTGTGAGTAATTCCCTTGGGCGTGGGTGATGTAGGGGATTGGTGAGATGTGATGTGCCTTCATATATTTTCCATTAGTTTGTGATTGATTCTAATTACTATATTATGTGTGCTTGACTATCTATGGGATGCCTAATGCTTATTGTCTAATTAAGGGCCCAGACAACATGATGCTTTGTTCTACATAGATAAGATCTTGTTCGCTAGTGGACCAGCAACCCCGGGTGACACGGGGATATCAATGGAAAACTAGTAGATTCAAGGATAACGAGGAACCACTATTTTTGCCACATTAGTCCGATCCAAGGAGCTTAATCGCTAAGCGACCTGCAGGGTCTTAATCGTCTAGTGGCTGACCATGGTTTTGGTAACATGCTAGTAGGATTATTGAAGTTGGGATGAAATCTACCAAGAGGAGTTCTAGCTAATTATGGGTTGCTCGCCTACACATATATTTATAAGATTATAATTGTTACATTTATCATTCAACCACCTGGCATAGTCACTATCACCATGAACCGAATCTCCCTGCGCCTTCTTTTGCCATCTGCAGGAAACAACAAACAACCAAGTTGTTCTTTACTTTTATGCTTTATATTTCTGAAGTTTACATTTTAGTTCTATTTAAATACATCTCAATTAATCAAAACCCATTCTTATTTCAACACTTGCAGTCAATTCACTCGAAGACCTATGACAACTTCGGGTGTGACAGAGACTTCACCCATAAACACTTACCTTTGGGCTCCCTATGGGATCGATATCTATACTTCGAAACTAGCTACAAACGATCTGTGCACTTGCAAACATCAGTAGCGCCGCGGTGTCATGTTCTCTCTCGGGAGCATCACTTGTGGATCAGCGCTGGATGGAAGAGGTGGGACAGGTGGAGCGGCTTTGTCTTGCACGGAGCTTTGGCGGCGATGTCAAGTCATGCTTGACCGATAGGTGCTACGCTATGGCATGCCTGTTCGGCAGGTGCTACGCACGACAGATCCTCTGGAGACTTCAAGCTGTGTTGCTGGTGGTACTTGGCGGCATGGTGCTGTGGGGTACCGGTGGAAATCACGACGTGCTTTGGAGATAGTTCGCAGGGAGGTGATGCTACTTGACACCGCAGTGGTGTCGGTGGCTGGTGTGGAGAGAGTCTGCACATCAATATACATGATGATGATGGTTTGGCGGAAGATAGTGGAGGCGGTGACATCCAGAGCATGTGCGTGGGCATCATTTCATGGATAGGCCAGGCGGATCTAGTCTCCTGGAGTGCATGAGGCAGCTAGGTGTTTGCTAGATCTTGTCGGGGAGCTAGCGATATGGTTATCATTTTTGCTCGGTGTTTTAGTTTGGTGGTTCCGGTTTGTATGATCTTTGTAATGGCTTTTGCCACACTTTTGTTGCTCTAATAATAAATAAAGTTTGTGTGCATCGCTTGATGCAGAGGCTAGGGCTACGCTCCCCATTTTGAAAAAAAGAAAAAAACATATGGGCCACCACTTGCTGGTACAACATATTCCCACGAGTGTGGGGAGTTGAGATCACTTCTTGTGCCTACCATAGCATGAGGCTGAGCTACTAGTTTACACCTCTGTTACAAACGCTGATGGGGGCATCATGGAGAAAACATAAAATACACAGCTGCCTCCCGAGTCGCTCCCCTTCCGAGCGACACTAGAGGATCCCCCGCCTCTATCCCAAAGCAAATGATCTCCTTCTTCCTGGACGCCGCTGCTGCCGACCGGCGGCGGTGATGGTGGCGCCCATCTGTCAAATCAGTGGTAGCGCAGGGGAGTTGCCTCCATGGGGGTGGTGGGGCGCCAGCAAAGGGCATTGGGCGGCACGCCCGGGTTGGCTCGTGCCTGAGGTCCTCTCCAGCAGAGCAGCGATGGGGAGGAGGCGGCGTGCCGCCAGTGTGGTCATCCAGGTGCTGTTGGTGTGTGTTCTGGCCACGGTTTGGGTCTAGGCCACGCCCTTGGCATCTGGATCTATATCTGGATCTGGGCCAGCTAGGGCTTGTGTTGCCGGGATCTCACGATTCTTGCCTACGATTTCTGCAGCTAGGCGATGGGCTTCCATCTCCTTTGATGCCTGCTTTTGCTGGATGATGGTTGGTAGCATGGGGGCTGCGAGTCATGCGAATAAAGGTGGCAGTCCAAGGGTTCCTTCCACACAAAATGAAGATCTGCTGCTGCCTATCCTCGATGATCTGGGCTGGAGCGACGAGTTTCAGAAGGCTCTGCCGGCGAACTACCATGGGTGACTATGCTTGTTGATTGCTGGATCAGATTGAATTCGATCGGGCGTACACATGGTTTTTCTGGCCGTTTGGTTTTAGCGGGAGCATTGTGAAGCTCTGATATATGTTACCATCATGTGTCATGTCTTCGACTATCCATGGTGAAGTTAGATGCGGAGAATGTCAGGAAAGATGGATCATCAGGGAAGCGATGTTGTTTTGAGTCTTTATGGCGACGAGGAACTGGATGCGTGATCTATGACTCACAGCAGCGACTATTTGTGGGGGCGACAACATAGGAGGAGTTCATAGTCTTACTTTGCAGGGTGAAAATCTAAGGCCTGGCCTTAATTGGTTGTGCCTAGCAATGGCCTTGTTGAAGGCATTGTTTTACGAGTGAGGAATTTCTCCATGGTGAAAACCTATGATCTTTGATCGGGCGACGATGGCGCTTGTGCACTGTTTTCTTCTTGAAGACATCACTATTGGAGTGGTTGGACTACTGGTGTTATTTTGGTGGTATTAGTGTCATTTCTTTGAGGAATCGTTCTTTGTAATAGGACTTTGTTTTTGTAATTCTTTTTTTTCGGGTTGTGTGCATCTGTAAGGCCATTAGGGCATGCGTTGTTCAGAGGCTAGATGTAATTGGTATCTCTCGATATTAATATATACTCTTTTAAAAAAAATTATGGTAGAAGAAGATGACCAGGATTTCATCTGCAGCTTCATATCTTCAATAATATTAGTAGCGATGGAGCAGTTCATGTACTCTGAAGAGCTTGTTGTACAAGTACAACATCGGTCTTGATCTGGATTTGTAGAATACCCAAGTCAAGTTGGTTGTCAATAGTTGCTCTATAATTTATTGCATTAGTAAGCCTTAAATCGGCTTTAAAACTGTGTTACCCATTATTTCTTGGTTGAGCTGGCTTTATGGAGCTACATTTTAGCACACACTTCATATTTTGACTGTATGCAACAAAAAATAGTGCCAGATTACTGAATAGGCCTTCCTCGGGGATGTTGGTGGTTCTAAGATGGCACCTCATGATGACAAGGGTTGTGCTAGCACCGCTGCCGGTCTGATCTCCTTTTGCCGTTGCCCTCCCCTATAGCCGACACCATATCCCACCTTCGTCGCTCGTCCTCTCTCCATCCACCCTCAAATCTATCCCTGCTTCTCGGGGTTGTTGTGTCGGCCGTTTCATGAGCTCTCCATGCCCGCGACGGTGGCCGACATAGCCTCGCGCACACCGCCACTGTTTGCTCCAGTGGGATCATCGTGGCACAGTTGGGATGCCCCGCCGAGGAAGGGGGTGTTGGAGGCCTCTCTTGTGCCTGCATAAACGATGCCCCCATGCCGGTAGCTCTGGATCCGTTGGCGACCTCTGCCGCCGTGCTGGCCTCGTATGTCCTAGCCTCTCGCAAGGTCGACACATCCATTGGGGGCGTTTTATTCGTCCTCATTGCCGGGCCTGTTCGTCTGCGGTACCAAAGTTCCCGGGCGAGCGCATGGCGGTACCTAAGTTGTCTGAAATTGCCGCGTTTCAAAATGTTGGGCCGCCAACTACCGAGAGGGGCCATTTCGATGCAAACTCATCTCACCCCTGCCAAATTCAAACATTCCGTGAAACTGCCCCATGAAGTAGACGGTCGGGACCCTCATGTCGGTCATCTGTCCGTGACGCGAGCACCAATGCGGCAACCTCTTAGGCAAATCGAGGAACTAAGTGGATTGGATGCGTTGACCAATTTCACAAATCCATTCCCACCTTTCCCCTAGCACCGGCGGCATCGGAATCCACCCTCTAGGCAGGATGATCCATTCGGACATTTGACTTCCGGCGCCAAGTTACTGCGCCCAGTTGCTGTGCCTAGTCGCTGACCCCGAGCTCCAATGGTGCATGCCGTAGCCGCTGTTGCGAGGCTCTAGCCCGCCTCCGCTGTCGACGAGCCGAGCAGCTCGAAGGATGGCAGATCCTACTACCAAGGAAGAAGAAGTTCTGGCTACAAGCGGGTGAGCTACCCTTCTCTTTGCTATTCGCACTAATTATAACTGCTAGCTGGCTACTAAACCTAAAATTGTTTGTTAGCCCAATGCTGACAAACATATTTTGTCCACAGTTTTCTGTCAAGTGGGAACTCCGCGGACCACCCTTACCTGGTTACGGTAGTCCTCTTCAGGTACAACTCTAAGGGCAAGTGGTATGGACACCATTGTATCACAATGGAAGAAGCGCCTGCGCAGATCTGCACTATATCTGGTATGGTTGCTGCTCTGCGTAATCATGATGAATTATGGCCGAAGTAGACTACAAAGTTCAGCTTCATGGATGAACATGGCATCATGGTTCCTCTAACGTGTGACAGTCAGCTAATTAGGTTGATGAAAATGTATGCTTCGGCTTGCATGTTTGAGCTGAATTGTGATGTACTGGATGTGGAAGCTACTGCAACTGGGAGTCGCCCTTCTATTCTTGGACAGGGTGGTTGCTCGAACCCAATTAGCTCCTCGTAAGGAAAATTCTCTTGGGGTTCGCATGTTTGTGCTGAATTGTAATTTTTGTTTTATTTACTCTGTAGATATTGGGCAGTTATGCAATAGTCTTGTTTCTCTGATAGGAAGCGCCGCAAGGTTAGAAACATGAATGCCAGGTCAGTCATTTTGCTTCCCTAAGAAATTAAAAACGAGTGGAAAGATGATGCTGGATACGATTCTAGTGCCCATTGTCCCAGCGATGCAGATTATGTGAAGCTAAGAAAATTGGCACCGAGGAAGAGGAAGAATGCAGGAATTTAAGAAGCCAGTGGACGTGAAGGCTTGGTACCCAGGCTACGGAAGAAGGCTGCTGGCAATGAAGATGCATAGTAATGTGTTGAACTTGAACCTATATATGTAATTCGGTTAAATTTTGGAGCTCTATGTGTGGAACTTTGCTAGGCGAAACAATCTACCCGCATTCTCTGAGTAAAATGTACCGCGACTTAGGGTTTGGAAACGCCCGAGTCAGTAGTTGAATCCAAAATTGTGATTGTGCCACTACTATCTGAAAACACGCAGGACCGTTTCCGAGATTGTTGAGGGACAGTATGTCTCCAAATACGACGGAATGTAAGTGGCATAGAAATAAATTATTTAAGCTGCTACACTCCACGAAGCAGCAACTTATTTCAGATGCTGCACACAACGACATGGCAACATAAACAACAATGGCAACCGGGAATGGCCAGATGAGGAGGAAATCGATATCACTTTCTGGCCTAATCTTGAGCACGTCTATCTCACCGCCTCCCTGCTCCTGCATCCCCTACATCTGTCGAAGCTCCCGTATCTCCAGTAACCGGGTGTACGTGCTTCCACTTTATAAATCGTGGTTGTGCCATTTGCATACGGCACAATCCACATAGATTACGTTTAAACAAACCACCAATGTCAGAATACCACCATGATCAGACAAAAGGAAGTAATGTAGGGTTAAGACAGATTAACGTGTGACCAATTTTTTCCTCCAGGACTCCGGGACCACTAGTTCAGACCGCTAGCTCAACAAGTACAACTATCACAACTTAAAAAGGAACAGAGCTCAAGCTAAATAGAACTAGTTATCACACATCTCCTTGATCTTCCTAATCTTAGCCCGATGCGCATCTTCCTGCGAGAGCAAGGATCGAATCGTCTGCTCCTTCCTTTTAGCATCTTCCTTGCACAGCTTCAATTGTTTCTCTGCATTTTTCCTCATGCACTTGTCAATACTCATAGTTGTGAACTGTAGGACTTTGGCCTGGTGAAGATCATTCCTTGCTTGAGTCAGTTCTTGCTCTGCTTTAGCCTCCAGGGCCAACGCCATGTCCCTCTCCTTCTCAACTTTGCTAACTTTTCTTGCACCCTCCTGAGATCTCGCGTATGCTTGGTCATGTCAACTGGTTCCCATAGCTTCATCTCAACACTGTCAAGAAGTGAGCCGAATACAGAGTCTTTCAACTCAATAGTCATTTCCCATAGTTTGTCCAGCATTTTCTGCATCGATTTGGGCCACTCTGGATCTACCCATTTGACAACACCACAACTTCTGCCTTGCATCATTGCATGATGTCCTTGACACCGTAGAAACCTCCTGCCTGTGTTTCGTCCTTCAAACACTACAAATTTAGCAGGCACATATCCATGTTTACATAGTAGAGGACTGTCTTCATCCGCTAAACCATGATAGTTGGAGTCATACGTCGTCTGGTTGTCCTAACACATCATACGCGCATGAGTAAACTGAGTAGATCTAGCTAAAAAATAGATAACTGGCCACAGATGATAGAGACAGAGATGAGATGACCCACATCGAAATCACCGTCCCTATCATCACGACGCGTTTCCTCGACGTCTCCCTTTGAACCCATGGCGAGAGGGGGTGGCTGCTGGAGAGGGGATTGGGATGGAGGCGCCGTTGGCTTGCGGCTACGGCAGGATGGGAGTGAAGTAGGGAAAGTGGCTTCGAGGGGAAGGAAGAGAAGTACGGGGAGGAAGAGAAGTAATGGGGACGTGACACTAGGATATGGCCCACTGAACACGTGAGTCGTGACAATCGCAACAGGGGAGCGCCCGGTGTTGCCAGTTTGTCCAGAGCAAGCGTGGCCAATCATGCCGCAGAACAGCCTACTCGCGGAACGCTCTCATGAAGACCATCCCAATCGTCCAAGCGCCCCAATCGAACGGTATGTAACAATTGTCAAGCAGAACAACTGTGTTAGGGCGTGCCTTCTAGAAGACTCGGTCTAAAGGCAACCCATTGGGGGGCTAAGGTTAGGGCTCTCCTAAGGTTAGGATCCATATGTGGTTTATGAGAAGAACACACATGAAATGACACTGGTGGATCCATGTGTGGTTTGTGAAAAGAACACACATGCAATGTCTCTAGTGGATACATATTGGAGGAATATTCCCTGAGAGGCAATAATAAAGTTGTTATTATGTATTCCTTGTATATGATAGATGTTTATTTTGCATGCTATAATTGTATTGATAGGAAACATCAATACATGTGTGTTTAATAAACAAAAAGGGTTCCTAGTTATGCTTCTCTTATAAACTAGCTTGTTGATTAACAAGATGATCAAGGTTTCCTGATCATGGACATTGGATGTTGTTAATAATAAGGTCACGACATTTGTGAAATGTTGTGATGAACATTCATCCGAAGTATAGCATTACGATCAAGTCATTATGTTTATATTGCTATAACATCATACGAAGTAGTCTTAGTCCTTAGACCATGAGATCATGTTAATTGCTAACACCGGAAGAGTATCTTGATAACATCAAACGTCACACCGTAACAGGGTGACTATAAAGGTGGGTTCAGTGCTATGAAGGTGTTATGTTGAGGCTCATGGATCAAGAGTGGAATTTGTCAATCCCGATGACGGATAGATATACTCTGGGCCCTCTCGGTGATATCACATTAAGATAGGTTGCAAGCAAGTGATGTGATCACTAGAATGTTACATCACGGGAACGAGAAAAGAGTGCATGTCGGTAACGATATCAAACTAGGTATTTGGATACCGATGATCGAATCTCGGACATGTATTATATCATGAGACAAAGGGATTAAATTGCTGACGTTAAAGGTTCTCACGATCACAGAAGTCATCGTTGAATATGCAGGAGTCAGTATGGATCTCCAGGTCCCGCTTCTGATTATTGATCTGAGAGGAGTCTCAATCATGTCTGCATTATTCGCGAACCGTAGGGTGACACACTTAAGGGTTGTCGGACACCATTTAGGAGCACATATGTTCCAGACAAAAGGTTTGCAAAGTGCAGGAAATGTTTCGATAGAAACCGGAATTGTTTCGGGTGAAATTGCAGAAAGTGGTTCTGCATGTGATATTGAAATGTTGCAAGGGGTTTGATGTGAATGTTTGTTAATTAAAGTAATTAACAAAATTCTGAATAAAATAAATAAAAGAGTTTTATTAAATTGAGAGTTGCATTTAATTTGGTGGAAATTAAATACATGTGAGTGGGATTTTGGGTGGAGGCCATGTTTATGTGAGTGGAGGTTCACCACATGAATGAAGCAGGGGAGGAGTCCCCCCATCATGCGCCGGCTATGGGAGGGGAGGGGTCTCCCTCCCTCCTATATAAAGCCCCCCTCTCCCCTCTCACAAAACCACACCTCCTCGTGAAGGATATCTCTCCCCCTCTAGATATTTCCCCATGGTCTCAGATTAGCGAGATACATGTTCCCGGTGGCCTTGCGTCTGGAAGGAGTTGCTGCTTCCGCTGATTTGCTGGAGCGAGGAGGTGGAGGTTGTCTGGTGGCTTGAATGTGTGTGCGAGGATGGATGCGTTGCTGATTTGCGGCGCTCGGAATTCCACACGATCTTGAGATCGGCAAGCGTACGACTACATCAACCACGAGTTCCTACTCGTTAACAAAACTCGTTGTCTTTGAGGGTAAGTTCTCCATGGATGTATGTCCACCCGTTGCTCTGTATCTAGTAGATAGATCTTGGCGTATAGTTCTCATCGTAGGACAATTTTTGTTTTCTATGCTACGGACCCAACAGCGGTATCAGAGCCTGATCTATGCGTAGGTGCTTTGCACGGGTAGTACACATATGTTTATATGTGGGCGATGATGATCATGTTATTGCATCTTCTATGTACTTTGGATATTGGCGGCATAGTGGGATGAAGCGGCCCGGACCAACCTTACATGTCATCGTACATGAGACCGGTTCCACGACTGACATGCAACCAGTTTTGCATAAGTGGCTGATACATTGCAAATGTATCTATAATTTTTGATGTTCCATGCTTAGTTTTATCCACTTTCTTGTGTTTTGTTCCAACTTTGGAGTACTTTTATTATGATTTCTTGGACTAACCTATTAACAAGAGCCACAGTGCCAGCTGTCTATTTTCTGTTGTTTTTGGTTCCAGAAAAGTCAGAAAATGAATATTCTCGGAATTGGACGGGACAAAAGCCAAAGTGCCTATTTTTCCGGAGGGGATCAACTGCCAGAATACGAGACGGAGAAGGGCTGGGGGCCGGCCACACCACCTGGCCGTGCGGCCAGGCCTGGCCCACGCCAGGGGGTGGTCTAGCCGACCCCAGCACCGCCTCGGCCTCTCCTTCCGCCTATAAGTTACCCTCGGGACGAAAACCCTAAGTACCCGATCAGAAATCCACGAAAGAGTATGTAGCTGCCGTCATCTCCATCCCTAGATCGGGAGGGATCTGAAGCTCTTCCCGGCACCCTGCCGGAGAGGGGAATTCACCCTGGAGGCCTTCTTCATCACCATGCAAGCCTCCGGTGTGATGAGTGAGTAGTTCATCCTTGGACTACGGATCCATGTAGTAGCTAGATGGTTGGTTTCTCCTCCTTTGTGCTTTCATGTTTAGATCTTGTGAGCTTCGTTCATGATCAAGATCATCTATTTGTAATTCAAACATGTTGTGTTTGCGGGGATCCGATGGATATTGATATGCTATTTCATATTGATTATTGATTCTATCATGTCTTTGTTATTTGAGATCTTGCATGCTTTCCGTTGTTAGTAGCTATCTTGGCCAAGTAGATGCTAGAAACTCCAAGAGTTAGTATTTATGCTCGATAGTGGGTTCATGCCTCTGGTAATCTGGGGAAGTGATAGAAATCTCTAAGGTACTAGATGTGATGTTGCTACTAGGGAGAAAACAACAATCCTTTGTCCATAGAGCAATCGTATTGTTTACCTTACACGCAGTTCGTAAAGCAATAATCTGTTGCTTGCAACTTAATACTGGAGGGGGTTCGGATGATAACCTGAAGGTGGATTATTAGTCATAGATGCATTTGGATGGCGGTCTATGTATTATGTTGTATTGCCCAATCAAGTCTCAAAGGAGTCAAGATGATTAGTATATGCATGTATTGCTTTCTCGGTGTTTGTCAATTGCCCCGCTGTAATTTGTTCACCCAGCATGTTATCTATCTTAAGGAGAGCCACCTCTAGTGAACTATGGATCCTGGTCCTTGTCCTTTACATACAATCTATAAACTGTTTACTTTTTGTGTTTACTTTCTGCAAACTTTTACTTCTTTCCATTCAATACGTTTAATCCTTTGTTTTCCGCAAAACACGGTGAGATTGACAACCTCATCGCAAGTTGGGGACAAAGTTCTGTGGTTGTGTTGTGCAGGTCTCCACGTTGCTACTAGCACCGGTAGTGCGCCCTGCCAAAGCTCAGCTAGTAACACCTTTGGGGTGTTTCCTTGCTCCTACTGGTTCGATTAAACCTTGGTTTCATAACTGAGGGAAACTTGCTGCTGTGCTCATCATACCTTCCTCTTGGGGTTCCCAACGAGCTCTACATCAACCACGAGCCATCCACATTTTTCTGGGCGCCGTGCATTGAGCCATTAGTGGCTAGCGGGTGTTTGTCTCTCCTACTATAGTCAATATCTGATTTACAAAGAGTTGCTAATAACTTGGTTATCCTCGTTGTGGTTCATGTTCGTAGGAAAGAACGGTTCTATCTTCGAAAGCCCTAAGCCACGTAAAACTTGCAATTGATAAATTAGAGGCGTCTAGTTTAGATCGTTGTTGGGCTAGTGTCTTGATATGGTATTGCTGTAAGTAGATGTATCATAGATACTCTTACAACTCACTTAACGTGTAAGTTCCATAGACGTTGGCCTTACACACAAAGGAATGATAGAGATCATACCACGATGCAAATGATAGAGATCAAATGCATGGACCATATCATCTCACTTCACACATTAGATGTTAGCATCTTATATTGCTAGTTTGGCGCTTTTGGTAGCATTATAAGATGATCCCTCATTTAGATATCAAGATAAAATGTGTTCTTCCTTAAGTATGCACCATTTTGTGGATCGTGTTTTGAGGCATCACGTGATGATCGGGTGTTTTCGACTCTACGCTTTCATACAACGGGTGTAAGACAGTTTTACACACGCAAATACTAAGGTTCTTACTTGGCGAGCCTAGCATGTACAGACATGGCCTCGGAACACGAACCGAAAGGTTAAGCATGAGTCATATAGTTGATATGATGCCCATATAGATGCTCGCCTTTGAAGCTACACCAACTCACGTGATGATCGGACTTGGTGTAGTGGATTTGGTTCATGTAATCACCAAAAGGACACGAGGGATGTCGTTTTTGAGTGGGAGTTCATTAGTAATTTGGATTAGTTGAACTCAATCTATCATAAACTTAGTCTAAATATACTTTACAAATTCTGTTGTAGATGGCACCACCTGCTTTTAATTTCAATGTGTTCATGGAGAAAGAGAAGCTTGCCGCGAATGGTAGCAACTTCACCAATTGGGCTATGAATTTGAGGATTCTCCTCACTGCTGCACAAAAGCAATATGTGCTAGAGGCGCCGCTAGGCCCCCCACCAGCTCCTGATGCCCCTGACGAGGAAAAGAACATCTATATAACTCGCCAGGAGGACCACAACTTAGTTCATTGTGGCATACTGTATGGGCTAGAGCCAGAACTTCGAAAACGTTTCGAAAATGGCAATGCCTTTGATACCATGGGAGAATTGAAAATGATTTTCGATACCCATGCTGCCGTAGAGAGTTATAATGCTTCTGAAAAGTTCTTTAGCTGCATGATGGAAGAGAACAGCTCCGTTAGTGAGCACGTACTCAAAATGTCTGGGTATACCGATAATCTTGTGTCCTTGGGAATAACGATTCCCATTGACTTAGACATACATCGTGTTGTCCAATCTCTGCCACCTAGCTACAAGAGCTTCATGATGAACTATAATATGAAGGGCATGAAGAAGTCTCTTCCCGAGCTTCTGTCAATGCTTAAGACTGCAGAAGTGGAGATTAGGAAAGAACATCAAGTGTTGATGATCAATAAGACCACCGGTTTCAAGAAGGACAAGAAAGGCAAGCAGAAGGGAAAGAAGGGCGGCAAATCTGTTGCCGCGCTTGAAAAGAAACCCCGATCTGGCCCTACGTCTGATACCGAGTGCTACTATTGCAAGGGGACTGGCCATTGGAAGCACAACTGCCCCAAGTATTTGGCGGACAAGAAGGCCGGCAACGCAAACAAAGGTATATGTGATATACATGTTATTGATGTGTACTTGACTAGTACTCGCAGTAGCACCTGGGTATTTGATACGGGATCGGTTGCTAATATATGTAACTCGGTTCAGGGGCTACGGAACAAGCGACAACTAGCAAGGGATGATGTCACAATGCGGGTCGACAATGGATCAAGAGTTGATGTGATCGCCGTCGGAACGCTGCCTCTCCATATGCCGTCGGGATTAGTTATAAACCTGAATAATTGTTATTTGGTGCCTACACTGAGCATGAACATTGTATTCGGATCGTGTTTGATGCAAAGTGGTTATTTGTTTAAGTCTGAAAACAATGGTTGTTTGATTTATATGAATAATATCTTTTATGGTCATGCACCTATGTTGAATGGTTTATTTCTGTTGGATCTCGATAGTAGTATTACGCATATTCATAATGTTGATGCTAAAAGGATTAAACTTGATAATGATATATCTGCATATATGTGGCACTGCCTTCTAGGTCATATTGGCGTTAAACGCATGAAGAAACTCCATTCTGATGGACTTTTGGAATCACTTGATTTTGAATCATTTGATACATGTGAGCCATGCCTTATGGGCAAGATGACTAGAACGCCGTTTTCCGGGTTCAATGGAACGGGCGACAGATTTATTGGAAATCATACATACTAATGTGTGTGGACCAATGAGTGTGTCGGCGCGAGGTGGATATCGTTATTTTGTTACTTTCACGGATGATTTGAGTAGATACGGGTATGTCTATTGGATGAAATATCAGTCTGAAACCTTTGAAAAGTTCAAAGAATTTCAGAATGAAGTGGAAAATCATCATAACAGAAAGATCAAATTTCTGCGGCCTGACCGTGGAGGAGACTATCTTAGTCACGAGTTTAGCACACATATGAAAGACTGTGGAATAGTTTCACAACTTACGCCTGCCGCAACACCACAACGTAATGGTGTGTCAGAACGTCGTAATCATACTTTATTGGATATGGTTCGATCTATGATGTCTCTGACTGACTTGCCACTGTCATTTTGGGGTTATGCACTGGAAACCACTGCATTCACTTTAAATAGGGCACCATCTAAATCTGTTGAAAAGACACCGTATGAATTATGGTTTGGAAACAAACCTAAGCTGTCATTTCTTAAAGTTTGGGGATGCGATGTTTATGTGAAGAAACTTCAACCGGATAAACTCGAACCCAAAGCGGAAAAATGCGTCTTCATAGGATACCCTAAGGAAACGATTGGGTATACCTTCTATCACAGATCCGAGGGCAAGGTCTTTGTTGCCAAGAATGGATCCTTTCTTGAGAAGGAGTTTCTCGCGAAAGGTGTGAGTAGTCGGAAGGTAGAACTCGAAGAGGTTATTGAACCTTCTCTTCATGAATTGGCGAGTAGCACAGCACCGGAAGTTGTTTCGGAGTTGACTTCACCTAATGAAGAGAGAGCTAATGATATTGATCATGAAACATCGAAAGAGGACACTACCAAACCTCGCAGGTCAAGCAGGACACGTGCAGCTCCTGAACTATACGGCAATCCTGTTATGAATTTCATGATTGATGAAATAGATGACCCTGAGTAAGTATGGATCTCCAGGTCCCGCTTCTGATTATCAATCTAAGAGGAGTCTCAATCATGTCTGCATTATTCGCGAACCATAGGGTGACACACTTAAGGGTTGCTGGACACCATTTAGGAGCACATATGTTCCAGACAAAAGGTTTGCAAAGCACAGGAAATGTTTCGATAGAAACCGGAATTGTTTCGGGTGAAATTGCAGAAAGTGGTTCTGCATGTGATATTGAAATGTTGCAAGGGGTTTTATGTGAATGTTTGTTAATTAAAGTAATTAAAAAAATTCTGAATAAAATAAATAAAAGAGTTTTATTAAATTGAGAGTTGCATTTAATTTGGTGGAAATTAAATACATGTGAGTGGGATTTTGGGTGGAGGCCATGTTTATGTGAGTGGAGGTTCACCACATGAATGAAGGAAGGGAGGAGTCCCCCCCCTCATGCGCCGGCTATGGGAGGGGAGGGGTCTCCCTCCCTCCTATATAAAGCCCCCCTCTCCCCTCTCACAAAACCACACCTCCTCGTGAAGGATGTCTCTCCCCCTCTAGATATTTCCCCATGGTCTCGGATTAGCGAGATACATGTTCCCGGTGGCCTTGCGTCTAGAAGGAGTTGCTGCTTCCGCTGATTTGCTGGAGCGAGGAGGTGGAGGTTGTCTGGTGGCTTGAACGTGTGTGCGAGGACGGATGCGCTGCTGATTTGCGGCGCTCGGACTTCCACACGATCTTGAGATCGGAAAGCGTACGACTACATCAACCACGAGTACCTACTCGTTAACAAAACTCGTTGTCTTTGAGGGTAAGTTCTCCATGGATGTATGTCCACCTGTTGCTCTGTATCTAGTAGATAGATCTTGGCGTATAGTTCTCATCGTAGTAATTTTTTTGTTTTCTATGTTGCGGACCCAACACATATGTGGTTTGTGGAAAGAACACACATGCAATGAACACTGGTGGAACCATATGTGGTTCATGACAGGAACACACATGCAATGACATTGGTTGATCCATATGTGGTTTGTGACAAAAACACACATGCAATGCCATTGGGGTTGATCCATGTGGTTTGTGACAAGAACACACATGAAATGACATTGGTTGATCCATGTGGTTTGTGGAAAGAACACACATGCAATGGCATTGGTTGAACCATGTGTGGTTTGTGAAAAGAACACACATCCAGTGACACTGGTGGATCCATGTGTGGTTTGTGGGAAGAACACACATGCAATGACACTGGGTGTGGTTCATGAAAAGAAAACACATGCAATGACACTGGTGGATCCATGTGTGGTTCGTGGGAAGAACACACATGCAATGACTCTAGCTATGGTTCAGGAAAAGAACACACATCCACTAACACTGGTGGATCCATATGTGGTTTGTGGAAAAGAACAAACATGCAATGACACTGGGTGTGGTTCATATGTGGTTTATGGAAAGAACACACATGCAATGACGCTGGTGGATCCTTATGTGGTTTGTGGAAAGAACACACATGCAATGACATTTGCTAATCCATATGTTGTTTGTGAAAAGAACACACATGCAATGACTCTGGTGGATCCATGTGTGGTTTGTGGAAAGAACACACATGCAATGCCACTGGTTGATCCATATGTGAGTTCATGAAAAGAACACACATGCAATGCCATTGGTTGATCTATGTGTGGTTTGTGAAAAGAACACACATGCAATGCCATTGGTGGATCCATGTGTGGTTCATGACAGGAACACACATGCAATGGCATTGGTTGATTCATATGTGGTTTGTGAAAAGAACACACATGCAATGCCATTGGTTGATCCATGTGTGGTTTGTGAAATGAACACACATTCAATTACCCTAGTGGATTCATCTGTGGTTTGTGGAAAGAACACACATGCAATGCCATTGGGGTTGATCCATGTGTGGTTTGTGACAAAAACACACAAGCAATGCCATTGGGGTTGATCCATGTGGTTTGTGAAAAGAACAGACATGGAATGACTCTGGGTGTGGTTCATGAAAAGAACACACATCCAGTGACACTAGTGGATCCATGTGTGGTTTGTGAGAAGAACACACATGCAATGACACTGGGTGTGGTTCATGAAAAGAACAGACATGCAGTGACACTGGTGGATCCATGTGTGGTTTGTGAGAAGAACACACATGCGATGACACTGGGTGAATCCATGTGTGGTTTGTGAGAAGAACAGACATGCAATGACTCTAGCTATGGTTTGTGAGAAGAACACACATGCAATGGCTCTAGCTATGGTTCATAAAAAGAACACATATCTAATGACTCTATGTGTGGTTTGTGAGAAGAACACACATGCAATGACACTGGGTGTGGTTCTTGAAAAGAACAGACATGCAGTGACACTGGTGGATCCATGTGTGGTTTGTGAGAAGAACACAGATGCAATGACAGTGGGTGTGGTTCATGAAAAGAACAAACATGCAGTGACACTGGTGGATCCATGTGTGGTTTGTGGGAAGAACACACATGCAATGACATTGGGTGTGGTTCATGAAAAGAAACACATACAATGACACTGGTGGATCCATATGTGGGTTCATGAAAAGAACACACATGCAATGACTCTAGCTGTGGTTCATGAAAAGAACACGCATGCAATGACTCTAGTTGTGGTTCATGAAAAGAACACACATCCAATGACTCTAGATGTGGTTCATGAAAAGAACACACATCCAGTGACACTGAGTGGATCCATGTGTGTTGTTTATGAAAAGAACAGACATGTAATGACTCTGGGTGTGGTTCATGAAAAGAACACACATCCAGTGACACTGGTGGGTCCATGTGTGGTTTGTGAGAAGAACACACATGCAATGACACTGAGTGTGGTTCATGAAAAGAACACACATCCAATGACACTGGTGGATCCATGTGTGGTTTGTGGAAAGAACACACATGCAATGAACACTGGTGGATCCATATGTGGTTCATGACAAGAACACACATGCAATGACACTGGTTGATCCATATGTGGGTTCATGAAAAGAACACACATGCAATGACATTGGTTGATCTATGTGTGGTTTGTGAAAAGAACACACATGCAATGCCATTGGTTGATCCACATGTGGTTTGTGAAAAGAACACACATGCAATGCCATTGGTTGATCAATGTGTGGTTGGTGAAAAGAACACACATGCAATGCCATTGGTTGATCCATATGTGGCTTGTGGAAAGAACACACATGCGATTATTCTAGTGGATACATATGTGGTTTGTGGAAAGAACACACATGCAATGAACACTGGTCGATCCATATGTGGTTTGTGACAGGATCACACATGCAATGTCATTGGTTGATCCATATGTGGTTTGTGACAAAAACAGACATGCAATACCATTGGTTGATCCATATGTGGTTTGTGAAAATAACACACATGCAATGCCATTGGTTGATCCATATGTGGTTTGTGAAAAGAACACTCATGCAATGCCATTGGTTGATCCATGTGTGGTTGTGAAAAGAACACACATGCAATGCCATTGGTTGATCCATATGTGGCTTGTGGAAAGAACATACATGCAATTACTCTAGTGGATCCATATGTGGTTTGTGGAAAGAACACACATGCAATGAACACTGGTGGATCCATATGTGGTTCATGACAGGAACACACATGCAATGACCTAGGTTGATCCATATGTGGTTTGTGACAAAAACACACATGCAATGCCATTGTGGTTGATCCATGTGGTTTGTGAAAAGAACAGACATGCAATGACTCTAGGTGTGGTTCATGAAAAGAACACACATCCAGTAAATTGGTGGATCCATGTGTGGTTTGTGAGAAGAACACACATGCAATGACACTGGGTGTGGTTCATGAAAAGAACAGACATGCAGTGACACTGGTGGATCCATGTGTGGTTTGTGAGAAGAACACACATGCAATGACACCGGGTGAATCCATGTGTGGTTTGTGAGAAGAACAGACATGTAATGACTCTAGCTGTGGTTTGTGAGAAGAACACACATGCAATGACTCTAGTTGTGGTTCATGAAAAGAACACACATCCAATGACTCTATGTGTGGTTTGTGAGAAGAACACAGATTGTGAGATCCAGGCACATGGCTTAATAGGATTGATAGGATACCCATATCAACAAGTTGCAACTTCTTTTCCGGAAGCTCATTCGAAAAGAACTCTAATGTTAAGCATGCTTGGCCTAGAGCAATTCTAGGATGGGTGACCGACCGGGAAGTGGGTAACCTGGTGCGCACAAGTGAGGACAAAGTGCGCAGAAAAGACTAGTGTTGGTCTGTGGGGCCAGTCTAGATATCCTATTAAGCTACCAGGAGTGACACCCCCTGGGCCCAGGAGTGGACGGGGTGTTACAAGTGGTATCAGAGCCGACCCTTGCGATTACACGGGTGTGTGCGGGTCAGTGGCGGGACATGTGGAGCATGGCACGTGTGGCCCGAAGTGGACACGGCATGGCACATGTGCCGGCACTGGACACACGGACGCGTGCCAAGAGGGAATGTTCCTGGGGTGTGCTTGATCGATGAGGGCATCGATCTTCTAAAGGGTGGGTGTATGTGAGATCCAGGCACATGGCTTAATAGGATTGATAGGATACCATATCAACAAGTTGCAACTTCTTTTCCAGAAGCTCATTCGAAAAGAACTCTAATGTTAAGCGTGCTTGGCCTAGAGCAATTCTAGGATGGGTGACCGACCGGGAAGTGGGTAACCGGGTGTGCACGAGTGAGGACAAAGTGCGCAGAAAAGACTAGTGTTGGTCTGTGGGGCCAGTCTAGATATCCTATTAAGCTACCAGGAGTGACACCCCCGGGCCCAGGAGTGGACGGGTGTTACACAAATGCAATGACACTGGCTGTGGTTCATGAAAAGAACAGACATGCAGTGACACTGGTGGATCCATGTGTGGTTTTTGAGAAGAACACACATGCAATTACTCTAGTTGATGATCCATATGTGGTTTGTGAAAATAACATACATGCAATGCACTCTAGTGGATACATTTGTGGTTTGTGGAAAGAACACACATGCAATGAATACTGGTGGATCCATATGTGGTTCATGACAGGAAGACACATGCAATGACATTGGTTGATCCATATGTGGTTTGTGAAAAAAAACACATGCAATGCCATTGGTTGATCCATATGTGGTTTGTGAAAATAACACACATGCAATGCCATTGGTTGATCCGTATGTGGTTTGTGAAAAGAACACACATGCAATGCCATTGGTTGATCCATGTGTGGTTTGTGAAAAGAACACACATGCAATGCCATTGGTTGATCGATATGTGGCTTGTGCAAAGAACACACTTGCAATTACTCTAGTGGATCCATACATGGTTTGTGGAAAGAACACACATGCAATGAACACTGGTGGATCCATATGTGGTTCATGACAGGAACACAAATGCAATGACCTAGGTTGATCCATATGTGGTTTGTAACAAAAAAACACATGCAATGACTCTGGGTGTGGTTCATGAAAAGAACACACATCCAGTGACACTAGTGGATCCATGTGTGGTTTGTGAGAAGAACACACATGCAACGACACTGGGTGTGGTTCATGAAAAGAACAGACATGCAGTGACACTGCTGGATCCATGTGTGGTTTGTGAGGAGAACACACATGCAATGACATTGGGTGGATCCATGTGTGGTTTGTGAGAAGAATAGACATGCAATGACTCTAGCTGTGGTTTATGAGAAGAACACACATGCAATGACTCTAGCTGTGGTTCATGAAAAGAACACACATCCAATGACTCTATGTGTGGTTTGTGAGAAGAACACACATGCAATGACACTGGGCGTGGTTCATGAAAAGAACAGACATGCAGTGACACTGGTGGATCCATGTGTGGTTTGTGAGAAGAACACACATGCAATTACTCTAGTGGATGATCCATATGTGGTTTGTGAAAAGAACACGCATGCAATGCCATTGGTTGATCCATGTGTGGTTTGTGAAAAGAACACACATGTAATGCCATTGGTTGATCCATATGTGGCTTGTGGAAAGAACACACATGCAATTACTCTAGTGGATACATATGTGGTTTGTGGAAAGAACACACATGCATGGAACACTGGTGGATCCATATGTGGTTCATGACAGGAACACACAAGCAATGACATTGGTTGATCCATATGTGGTTTATGACAAAACACACACATGCAATGCCATTGGTTGATCCATATGTGGTTTGTGAAAAGAACACACATGCAATGACACTAGCTGTGGTTCATGAAAAGAACAGGCATCCATATGTTTTTCATGAAAAGAACACACATCCAATGACTCTAGTTGTGGTTCATGACAAGAACACACATCCAATGACTCTAGTTGTGGTTCATGAAAAGAACACACATCCAGTGACACTGGGTGTGGTTCATGAAAATAAAACACATCCAATGATACTGGTGGATCCTTATGTGGTTTGTGAAAAGAACAGACATACAATGACTCTGGGTGTGGTTCATGGAAAGAAAACACATCTAGTGACACTGGTGGATCCATGTGTGGTTTGTGGGAAGAACACACATGCAATGACACTGGGTGTGGTTCATGAAAAGAAAACACATGCAATGACACTGGTGGATCCATGTGTGGTTTGTGAGAAGAACAGACATGCAATGACTCTAGGTGATCCATATGTGGTTTATGAGAAGAACACACATGCAATAAACTCTAGTGGATCTATCTTGGAATAATTTGATGTATGCCATGATGTATTTCATTGTACAAGACACTCACTTTTGATTTTTATACTACTCAGTTTTGCCCTTGGTTTTTTGATACTACTCAGTTTTGTCCTTGGTTCCCCCTCTCTCTTTCATAGAAGCCCAAACATGTGCTCACTCTGTCTTCTACACCCTGATTGGTTGTCACAGTTGTCACGCGGATCGTGCGCACCAACCGTTGATCCTGTGTGATCCAACGATGTTTGTTGCACACGTCGTGCCCTTCACAATACAGCGCGAGATAGCACGGACGTCTCCCTTAGCGTGAGATAGCACGGATGTCTCCCTCTACAAGAAGGAACACGATGCCGTCCATGGAAAAAGTCGTCGAGTGGTCATGTCACGTTTAATCTAGTATGCAAAGGCTACTACTGCTACTACAACACATGCGCATGGCAACGGGGTCATCGAGTGCACGGTTGTCGACGGGACGCTGCAATTTATTGCCACTTGATTTTAATAAGACATATCCTATTTTTATGCAGCGCTCTCAATCTCACTTCCAACTAGGCCCTACCGCTGGTAATTTCCATGAGTCAAGGGCCCCCCTCGAGTAGATCTAATGTTTCTAGAAATTGGTTCTGCGCTACTTGCATGCAGTGGAATCGAGGTCTGCCATGAGCGTGTTTTCAATGCACCTCTAAAGTGGAGATCGTGGCTATTTCAAAAAAAGGGAACCCGAAAAAAGGTGGAGATCGTGGTAGCCCCCCGCCCCCCGCCCACCACACGTGTCCACTCGAGGACTACGAATGGTCCAGTGTTTATAAACCCGCTTGACCTTCTTCTTCCATGTGCTTGTGTCATTTTCCCCTAGTCTGTCTAGTCCCAAGACCCCAATGTGCACCTACCGCGCGCGATGAACCTCCCTCGCTTGCACTACCTCCTTCCTTAGGTGTGCCATGAAGCGTACACATGGAGACGAGACGGAGCGGAAGCCAGTTGAAGGCGCAGCGGTAGATGGCTCGGTCATCGCCAAGCAGGCGGGGGCGTCTTCTCCGGGCACGAATGCCTCTCGTCGCTGCACCATCGAGGGTTTGAGCTCATTCGTCCAGCCAGTAGCCATTGCCGTCAAGCAGCAGGTGGCCGACAATGTCGTGGTGCCAGCGGTAGATCTGGATGGGGCGCAGGCGATAGGCGGAGGCAATCCGGTGCTCTACATCAACGACCCCATCGCCATCCAAGAAATCTTCAATGCAATCATGGAGAATGACGAGTTCGAGGAAGAGGTCCCTCATGAGGAGTCCGAGGTACTACATTGCTAGCTTCTCTAGTCGCAGCTGTAGGTTTCACTGTTCATACATAGGATTTTCTCAATTGTGTACAGATTCTTTTGCTCTTGAAGTACGGTAGTATATATATGGTTCGATCGGTCGATTGATGCATCTGCCATCTAGTCAAAAAACCCCAATCTATCTAGTCACAAAACCCCAATCTGCTCATCTGCCATCTAGTTGAGTTTGCTAGTTGAGTGTTGATTTCGATACACAACATGCCTATAACATTACATTTCTATTCCTTACTGAGCCCAATGTTTCAATTTTGCCCCAAAATAGTGCAAGGGCATCTGATGGTGTCGTTTTCTTAGGGATGGTTAGTGAACCTGGGGCAGCAATGCACATAAACAATATAGGTTATGTTGTTGGTATTTTGGTTCTCCGACTCCATCTCTAAAAAAAATGAGGCCCTAATTTTTTTCTCATATGGAACCTATATATATAACCTTTGTATTGTTTCTGATCTATGAATGCGTCGTATGATGCATATGTATATCCCTAAATATTTTTTGTACGATTACATTTCAATTTCTTATTGTGGCCAATGATTCAAATTTGCTCCAAAGAGAGGCAGACACATTGCTGTCAGATTTTTTCAGGGATGAGTTAGCAAACCTGGGGCCATGTACAAGATCAATATAAGCTGTGCAATTGTTACTTGTTTCGCTTATGCCATCCCTGAAGAAACTTATGAGGCTGCAATCTTTATTCTACATTCATAGAACTATGATATTTGAATTATCTATTCCACGCATTCATAGTGTATAAGAATTACATTTCAGTTTGTCACCGAGGCCGATGATTGAAATTTTCCCCAAAAGATTTCAAGGGGAGACACATATGATGGTGTCGTTTATGTCTACGCACTTCTATTCTTGTAGACAGTTGTTGGGCCTCCAAGTGTAGAGGTTTGTAGAACAGCAGCAAGTTTTCCCTCAAGAGGATCACCCAAGGTTTATCGAACTCAGGGAGGGAGTGGTCAAAGGTATCCCCTCTCAAGCAACCCTGCAATCAAGATACAAGAAGTCTCTTGTGTCCCCAACACACCCAATACACTTGCCAGGTGTATAGGTGCACTAGTTCGGCGAAGAGATAGTGAAATACAAGTGGTATGGATAATTATAAGTGGTAACAGTGATAGAAAATAGCTTGATGGCGTGGAAGAGACTAAAAGCAAACTGAAATAAAGATGGAAGCAAGCAAACATGTAACAGATCTAATTGCAAACGGTGTTTCAATGCTTAGAAACAAGGCCTAGGGATCATACTTTCACTAGTAAACACTCCCATATAAATATATTCTTCTTTATGATACTACGCTGAACTACTCTCCGGTTGGACACTCTAATCCATGGTAGGGCTATAACAGCACACCTCAAAGTAAGCCTTTCCCATCTAGATAACCCCACACTATCACCTTGAGCACTAGATGGTTCAAACAAACACCATAATTTCATAAAGACATCTAACTCCAAATATAACTCATAACAAGTATTTGTAATCTCTAGCCTAAGTGCCACCATGGTGTGCACGCTATCACTTTCACACACATGGGGAGAGCAGAGATCTATTAAAGCACTTGAGTAGCAAGGTAGATCTACTTGATTACAACGCTCATGATCACAATATGATCATGCATAGAGAGAGATGAACACATAGCTACCGGTAGAACCCTTAGCCTCGAGGAAGAACTACTCCCTCCTCATCATGGGAATCAGCAATGGTGATGGAGATGGTGGTGGAGATCAATGGAGATGGCTCCGGGGGCACTTCCTCGTCCTGGCAGGGTGCTGGAACAGAGACTTTCTGTCCCCTGAATCTCCCCTTCAGTGGTGGCGGTATTGCGGAACTTTTCGTGGATTTCTGGTTGACGACATAGGGTTTTTGCCTCAGGAGGAACATATAGGTGAAGAGGCAAGGTCGGTGGGCGGCCAGGGGGCCCACACCATGCCCTGGTGCGGCCTAGGCTAGCCCGCGCCAAGGGGGGTGTGGCCACCCTGTGGCCCCTCTCCGACTCTCCTTCTAGCTCCGTGAGTCTTCTGGGAAAATAGTAACTTTGGCTTTTGTCTCGTCCAATTCCGAGAATATTCATTTTCTGACTTCCTGGAACCAAAAACAGCAGAAAATAGGCAACTAGCATTGTGGCATCTTGTTAATAGGTTAGTCCAAGAAATCATATGAAAAGTACTCCACAGTTGGAACAAAACACAAGAAAGTAGATAAAACCAAGCATGGAACACCAAAAATTATAGATACATTTGCAATGTATCAACATCCCCAAGCTTAACTCCTGCTCGTCCTCGAGTAGGTAAGTGATAAAAAGAAAGAATAATTTTTGAGGTGACATGCACCATCATAAACTTGATCGAAGTATTTGTAAGACATTCAAGGCTGGGATCATAGTACTTCAATCATAACATGAAAGACAAAGTTCTAGCAATAAGACAAAGAAACTATGATGCAACATGAAAAGGCACAAACAAAAGATTCATGAATAACAATGCTTTGCAAGATGTTTGTTTGTTTCACATAAAGAAAACATAGCATAATAGTATTCAGCTTGTCCCTCATAGAGTAGCAAATGTAAATGCATAGAACACCTTCAAAGTTCATAAGAGTGACTAGATACAAATAGTTTAGAACAAGCAATATCAAATTATGCATCAATTAACTAGTCTTGGGACAATGCACATAGAACTAAGAATGGCCACTATGCTCTCAAAGTAGGTGCATAAAGATAGAAGGTGGAGACTCAACATAAAAGTAAAAGAAAGGCATTCATAGAAAGAAGTAGGGATTCAAGTTTCATAAAGAGCTTCCAAAAATTATGGTACTTGTTAGCTTTTAGCTTTCATTGCCCCTATCATAAGCATCTTGAAGTGATTAAGGTTAAAGTGAACAAACTATGGTGTACATGCTTGACGAAGTATAAGTTGGAAATCTCATGTCCCTTGAATATGAGGGCCGCTCCTCATGCTACTCAAGTTTAGTTACCGGTAAGTTCTTGTCATAGTAAGTACATGTGTATCATAGAGAACCGCCAACGGGGTTCCCCTTGCCCGATGATACGGAAGAATCCCCATATCAAAATGACAAGGCAAGCAGACAATGAGCATCTCAGCAATCTTCTTATTTACCATGGGAAAATGGTGCTTTTTATCTCTTTCCTCTTTTCTCATATCACTTTTTTTTCTTTTTTCTTTTTTCTCAATATCTGACTCTTTTTTTATAAGAAGAATGCTTCATAGACAGCTCATTATGGTTACGCTTCTGCAGGTTTCCACCATGACAGCATAGATTAGACCAGCGGCCCAGGCGTTTCTCTAACACACATACATAACTCCATGGACTTACAAGCTCCCCTTTCATTTCACACCGACGGCATCCATAGACAAAAGAGCATGATATCAACTAGGTACAAAGTACAAGTGCAATGTTGAAAGCGTTCCCCATGACAGCATGGTTCTGCTAATCCCCAACAAATAAGTGCAAGCATATATAACATAGACGACACAATGGTTCAAGTTTATTAAGGGCAAGAAAAGTAAAGTGTGCCATCAAGTTCGTGAGAGATTTAATCACTAGCTTTCTCATAACAAGTTTAATTTGGAAGGTAAACAAAAACATGAATATACTTGGAATAGCATATGCTAATAGGTAGGTATGGTGGACTCTTTGGAATAACTTGGTTTAAGGAGATGGATGCATGAGTGGAACTCATACTTGGTTGTGGAGGCTAGCAAAAGACTGGGAGCGACAAACTAAGAGAGCAATAATGGCCATAATCATGTAGAGCGACAAAACATCATTAATCAAAGCATAAAGTGATACTACAAGTTGAAAACTAAAGGATCACAAAGGCTATGGTGACTTAGGATAGTCATAACATGGTGTGAGCATGTGCCAAGTCAACCCAAATAAAGCATCAAAGGAGAATACCACTATACTATGCTTTAATATGCTAAAACAACGCATGATTCATCCAAGGAACATTAAGCAATCTCAATTGTTTATAACAAGTCATGCTACAGAAAAGAATACTAAGCATAAAGCCAAAACAATATCGATCATGGCATGACAAAGCATAGGCCACAGTCAAAAACAAGCTTTCTTTACCACTTAAGCATGAACTTTCCTACTTTTTCCAATCCAAACCAAACTATTTGAAAACCAATGTATGAAAGAGGGGGTCCAACCAATTTATTCAGCAAACTAATCAAACCAAGCAAACAAAAAACCAAAACGAAAACGAAAAAGAAGACGCTCCAAGAACAACACAATTGTGCATGAAACAATAAAAATGAAGTGTTTGGAAGAAACCTGGGATTTTTATTGATGAAGAAGGGGATGCCTTGGGCATCTCCAAGCTTTGACGCTTGTACTTCTTGGACATTTCTTGGGGTGACACGCGTGGCATCCCCAAGCTTGAGCTTTAGTCCATCCTTCATCTCATTACTCATTCCTTCCATACACCTGAAATTTTTCCTTCATACAAAACTTCACACAATCTTTATTAGCAACATTAGTGCAATCAAGATAATAGGTCTTAAGGTTCAGTTTTAACACCAAATAAACTTCCATTAGAACACTAGCTACTGTAGCACTTCCCTCAAAAAGCTCAATTCCCCAAAAGAACTCAAAAAGGAACCAACAAGAAGCAAATGCAGAAAATGGCAGAAATCTGTCAAAACAGACCAGCAGGTAAAGATGAATTTTTTTGAAGACCTTATGTTGCTCAAATCAAGTGTTGAACTAATGAAAGTTAGATAACAACCTGGGGCAGAAGCACAAAAATTCACACCTCAAAAAGACGTTCAGAGATTTTAAACGAATTTTTACGGTGAAGCACAGAAATCTGTTTGGGGACAGCAACTTTCTCAATCATTACTTCTCTCTCATTAGAGGTTACTCTTGGCACAAAAAGCAAATAAAAAGGATAAGGAGCGGTTATTACTGAAGTAATAACTTCCAAGACTCATCTAAAACTTTTGGGTTATCTCCCAATAAGTACTTTTCTTTAACGCCTTTAAGTTAGGCATGATAGTTTGAAAAGATGCTCACATAAGAAATATGAATCGAAGTAAAAGAGAGCATCAAGAAGCAAGCACAAAGCAACAAGCATAGGAAAGCAAAACAAGTGCAACTTCAAATTTTTCAACATAAAGAGGGGAAACTTAATATTGTTGAGACACATAAAACCATGTTTCCCTCTATCATAATAACTTTCAATACCATCATGAATAAAATTAACAATATAACAATCACATAAAACATTCTTATCATGAGCCACATGCATAAAAGAATTAATACTCCCCACATAAACATAGTCATTCTTATTAATTATAGTGGGAGAAAATTCAATAAAATAGCTATCATTATTATTTTCATCACCATAATCATCAAATATAGGAGAAATATTGTAATCATAATTAATTTTCTCTCAATAGTAGGTGGACTGAAAATATCATATTCATCATTGTAATCATCATATATTGGAGGTATAGTATCATCAAAGCAAATTTTCTCCTCTAAAGATGGGGGACTAAAAAGATCATTTTCATAAAAACTAGCTTCCCCAAGCTTAGAATTTTCCATAGCATTAGCAATAATGGTGTCCAAAGAATTCATACTAACAACATTACTATTAGCATGCAAATAAAGTTCCATAGGTTTTTTAATTTTCTCTTCAAACACTTCATGTCCTAACTCAAGATAAATACTATAAAGCTCTCTAATTTTGTTGTTGTTTTCCATTAAGCCTAACTAGTGAAAACAAGAAACAAAAAGACAAAATTGCAGAATATAAAGGAAATAACTTCGAGCACTCACACCGGAGGATGTGAGTACCTTTTACCTTACCTCCCCGGCAACGGCGCCAGAAAATAGGCGTTTACCGTGGGAGGTTCTTCTTCTTTAATCCTCCAGTGTGAATACCTTTTACCTTACCTCCTCGGCAATGGCGCCAAAAATAGCTTGATGTCTATGCACTTCTATTCTTGTAGACAGTTGTTGGTCCTCCAAGTGTAGAGGTTTGTAGAACAGCAGCAAGTTTTCCCTTAAGTGGATCACCCAAGGTTTATCGAACTCAAGGAGGAAGTGGTCAAAGGTATCCCCTCTCAAGCAACTCTGCAATCAAGATACAAGAAGTCTCTTGTGTCCCCAACACACCCAATACACTTGTCAGGTGTATAGGTGCACTAGTTCGGCGAAGAGATAGTGAAATACAAGTGGTATGGATAATTATAAGTGGTAACGGTGATAGAAAATAGCTTGATGGCGTGGAAGAGACTAAAAGCAAACTGAAATAAAGATGGAAGCAAGCAAACATGTAACAGATCTAATTGCAAATGGTGTTTCAATGCTTAGAAACAAGGCCTAGGGATCATACTTTCACTAGTGAACACTCTCATATAAATATATTCTTCTTTATGATACTACGCTGAACTACTCTCCGGTTGGACACTCTAATCCATGGTAGGGCTATAACAGCACACCTCAAAGTAAGCCTTTCCCATCTAGATAACCCCACACTGTCACCTTGAGCACTATATGGTTCAAACAAACACCACAATTTCATAAAGACATCCAACTCCAAATATAACTCATAACAAGTATTTGTAATCTCTAGCCTAAGTGCCACCATGGTGTGCACGCTGTCACTTTCACACACATGGGGAGAGCAGAGATCTATTAGAGCACTTGAGTAGCAAGGTAGATCTGCTTGATTACAAAGCTCATGATCACAATATGATCATGCATAGAGAGAGAGAGATGAACACATAGCTACCGGTAGAACCGTTAGCCTCGAGGAAGAACTACTCCCTTCTCATCATGGGAATCAACAATGGTGATGGAGATGGTGGTGGAGATCGATGGAGATGGCTCCGGGGGCACTTCCCCGTCCCGGCAGGGTGCCGGAACAGAGACTTTCTGTCCCCCAAATCTCCCCTTTGGTGGCGGCGACGCTGTGGAACTTTTCGTGGATTTCTGATTGACGACCTAGGGTTTTTGCCTCGGGAGGAATATATAGGTGAAGAGGCAAGGTCGGTGGGCGGCCAGGGGGCCCACCCCATGCCCTGACGCGGCCTGGGCTAGCCCGCGCCAAGGGGGGGGTGGCCACCCTGTGGCCCCTCTCCGACTCTCCTTCTGGCTCCGTGAGTCTTCTGGGAAATAGTAGCTTTGGTTTTTGTCCCGTCTAATTCCGAGAATATTCATTTTCTGACTTCCTGGAACCAAAAACAGCAGAAAACAGGCAACTGGCACTGTGGCATCTTGTTAATAGGTTAGTCCAAGAAATCATATGAAAAGTACTCCAAAGTTGGAACAAAACACAAGAAAGTAGATAAAACCAAGCATGGAACACCAAAAAATATAGATACATTTGCAATGTATCAGTCATGTTTTAGGGATGGGTTGGTGAACCTGAGGCAGCAATGCACACAAACAATATAGGTTGTGCTTTTGGTACTTTGGTTCGCCAACTCCATCTCTAAAACAAATTATGAGGCCCTAGATTTATTCTCATATGGAACTACATATATGATCCTTGAATTGTTTCTGATCTTTTAATGATTGGTATGATGCATATGTATATGAATGGTTTTGATCATAAGTATTTTTAACATATACCTGAAGATTAATTGTTTGGTTTTTTATTTATAATTACAATATTTAGGCTCGTTTTTGTACCTGACTATGTATATCCCTGAATATTGTTTTGTACGATTACATTTCAATTTCTTATTGTGGCCAATGATTCAAATTTGTCCCAAAAGAGAGGCAGACACATTGGTGTCAGATTTTTTCAGGGATGAGTTAGTGAACCTGGGGCGATGTACAAGAATAATATAGGTTGTGCAATTGTTACTTAGTTCAGTCACGGCATCCCTGAAGAAACTTATGAGGCCGCAATCTTTAGTCTACATACACTCTGATGCAATTATTTCTCATTGTGTTGAGATGAAATGATATATGAACCGATCAAACTATTGCTAGGATGCTTTATCTTTGATATCCACGGATATATTGTCTTACATATACATGTTGTCAATTCTTGAGTTGTAATACAATTCAATCATATGTATGAGTTCTAAGTTATGTTCTTAAAAATCAATAGGAGGATGATGATGAAATGGACAATAGCAAGATATCCAGGGACAACAAGAGCCGCTACGTGCTGAGGCGATTACGGTGTGGGCTTATCCGTTTCCACCGTAGGGGGGCTGTTTTACCCATTCTGTGGCAGAGCAATCAACGTGGACCTCGACAGCATGATCCAGCACGCGGTGGACGTTGGAAAAGGCGGAGGAAGAAGGCATAGGCCGATTACCTTGGCGTGGCACACAGCCTTCGACAAATTCCTCCGGGAGTACGTCAGGACTGGTCTGTATCCCATCGACTAGGCTGTCCCTGCCTCCTGCTGATATGCCCCTGCCCTGCTAGGCGTCTCCGTGTCCCGGCCTCCTCCTACGCCCCTGCTTTTATTTTGTTTTAGTTAATTATTACCTGTATGTGGCATGTAAGACAATATATCCGTGGTGTCTCTGGTGAACCTTCTATATTAATCTACTCCTTTATATGGAGTGCCTTAAAATTTCTAGTGTTCAATTATATTACTAATCATCCTCATGCACACTACAAAATATTTCTAGTGCTCGATTATATTATAATTGTCAAGGAATACATCAACAAGTTAAAGTGGTCGAAATTTTGTATTGAAGTAACTAAATGATCTCACATCAGCGGTGGACATTGGCAGAAGCCGAAGGCATCAGCCAAAGACCTTGGAGCAGCACACAGTCTTCATCAAATTCCTTACAGGTTCAACAACGGGTTGCCGCCACCCAGCTCCGAATTCGCTTACGGGTCCAACATGGCAGAACTTGAGATACCACAGAGACCTCGGCAGAGGTGGCAGAATTGGTGCGGGTGCAACCACGATGACGGCGAGCTCGGATTCTAGAGGAGGAAAACAGAACCAAGCATGGTCGACATGGTGACAGATCTCACCGGGAACCAATTCTCGTCCCCGCACCGTGCCATGGATGCGTCCATGGTGAGGGCGAGCTCTGACTCGGGATGGGGAGGAGAACGGGGCCGAGCAGGTTCGTCATGTCCTAGCTCTGCACCATGGTTGTGACCACAGATTGCCGCTCCGGGGGAGAAGAAGACGCGTAATGGATGCAGGCGCCGACGCTGCAAGCCTACAGGGAGGAGAGCTGGGCCGAGCAGGTTCGTCCACGTCCTAGCTCCGCACCATGGCTGCGACACCCCACAGATTGCTGCTCCGGAGAAGAAGAAGACGCGTAATGGATGGTGACGCCCCACAGACGCTGCAAGCCTAATTGACACCTAAGCGATGGGAGCAACATAACGGCGAGAACTGACGGGGGGGCCAACTTGATGGCCGTTAGCCTGATATTTTGTATTGAAACGTAAAGTTGAATTCGTGCCGAAAAAGACCCTCTGAGTATTTGGCACACCAACTGTAGTCATCGCAGCTGATTTCAGGGAACTTGGGTACCGCGTTGCCTGGGCGCCCCAACTTTCGGGCTGCAAAATGATATTCTCCTCACTGCCCCCATAACCCTGCGATGGTGGTTGCACCTTTGCCTTAACCGTCTATCATCTCTGATGATGTTGCTGGCATGACAGGGGCTCCATCACACAGTCCGTCCCCGAGGCATCCATGTTTGGGTTGTTGCTAGAGCTAGGGCCAGTACCGGTGTTAGTGTTGATGACGGTGCATTGGTAGCAATTGACGTAGACGTTGCTTCCACAACTTTCTTAGTCAGATCCGATGTCGTCGCCATCCACAAGCGAGTTGCCTAGATCAGAGTCGCAACTGTTGTTGTTATCCGAACCTTAGGTCGACGAAGAGGTGTTCAACTCATTGAGGGTGTCGAGGGATGGTGGGATCCACGATGTTGGCGCAATCAACGGTGCCATCGACTGCTCCAGAACCGAACGGATTTGATCTAGAAGGCAGAGGGCGTCGGTCTTTCCAACTTGGAAGTGTAGATCACCGATCATCAGGTTGGCCCCATCTTCAGTTGAATCGAAGGCCGGTCGCATGGCCAGTGAGTGGATGGTGAAGCTGAAGGAGCCGAAGCAGATCTTCTCCCCTGACATCGACGAATCATAGATCGTCGGTGATGGGGCCGCCTAAGCCGCAACATCAGCACGCAGGCTTCCCACAAACTGCACAAATTGACGTGGGGTGATCACGTCAATGCCCATACTTCATGGACTTAGGTTTTTCTCGAAGAGCGGCATGCTTGAGACTTTGTCGGCTAACAGACACACAATGGGGGCACGAGGTTTACCCAGGTTCAGTCCCCCGGAGGAAAAACCTTACTCTTGTTTGTCTGTTCTTGATTGATTATGGAATCGAAGGTTACAAGGCACTAAGATGGATGTGGTGCGTAGATTGGATCTGGCATGTGTGTACGAGAGTTTCGATGATCCTCCGCACCATTCCTCCTGGCCTTTATATGGGGAAACCAGGTCTCGGGAGTCATCCGAGTCGATTACACGTTTGAGGGCATAACCCTAAGGGTTTTCTATCTAGTCTTGTCGTGTTTGCCAAGGAGTCGAATCCTTTATCGGCTTGGCCTCATCTGAATCATCATGGGCTTCGCCGATACCAGAAGACCATCACGTGGGCCTCTTGCCGGGCCAGGCTAGATAGGCCAAGGGTAAACACCTGTTGGACGTACCTATGTCAGTCCGTGCGAGTCGGTCCACTTGGATCGCTCCGTTGGACCGTGTTGTAGTTGTCCTCCCTTCTGCGCGGACCGATTTGGACGCAACAAGAATATTTGGGTCGGCGACCGGCTAGAGATGCCCTTAGAAAAATGCTTGCCTATGATTGGAACCCGGCAGGGTCGGGGTTATGATCATGCTATCTGAAAACATAGCTGGTCCTACCTGGGTTTGTTTTGATTTGCCATGTGTCGAACGCTCTGGAATGTTATAAATAAAATGACAATTGATCTTAGCTTTGTTTCACACGCAACTGATTGTTTGTAAAAATGATTATATACCTGTTGGGATAGAAGTTGCTTAGCAAACAAGGAGATAAGAACAAGTCTAGCAGCTAGTACCACTTATTTTTGACCCGCAAAAGTTATACGCGGTAAACTACAAACCAGTTTTTTGGAAGTCCGCACGAAATAGATATGGCATCTGAAACCGTAAAAAAAATATTCCTCAGCATGTTTTTTTCTCTCTTTTTCTTTTCTTTCCCTCTTCTTCTTCTTCCCTGCACAGGCCCACACATGCCACAGACGTTGTTTCGCTGCATGCCCGCCTGCCGCCACCCACGCGGCCCATACCGCCTGCCGCCCACCACCACGTCATGCCTGCCCGTCGCCGTGCCCTCCACAACTTGGCCCTATTCCGTACGCCCCTGGGCAGCTCGGGCGCTCGGGTCCGCGACCCTCCCCAGCTCCGGCAGTCGGCGAACCACCCCCAGCTCCGGCAGTCTGCGATCTCCCAGCTCTAGTGGTGGTGCTCGACTGCGGCAATGGTCGTTCTCAGTCCAGGAGCCAAAATTAGCCAAAATTTTACCACGATTTCGCCGAAATTTGATCATAATCAGAGTGGTGGCTGGCTGGATGCAGCGACGGGGACAGACGGAATCAACCTCCGGCTGTGGCGGCAACGACGAGGACGGGATGCACTGTAGCTAAATATTCTCTTTCGCCGACCGTTTTTCCGCTTGCAGTTCACTGCATATTCGGTTCCCAAAACTACAGATATGAGGTTCGCGCGGTGGGATATGCGGGAGACTGGGAAAATATTTGCAGGCCGGACATTTGTGCACTATCTGGTCTCGCCGGTTTTAAAAAACAATTATTTTGTGGATCGGGCTGTTTTGCTGGGTCCGTTGGATGCTAGAGTTGCTCTAGGATGGAGAATGGCGTTTCTAGCGAGCATGGGAGATCACGTGCACCCGTCCACCGTTGGTTGCTTTGTGATTGCTTTGAGATTAACACACAATAGAATCTTTGCATGCAAGCTACCCTACCCTAGTACTTTCTCTCCCATGTACATGGGTTTAATTTCTTGTGTTAAATGAAAGATCCATATTTATCGAAATAAATATCAGATTAACAATCTGTTTGAATATGTTTATTTCTTTTGATTATATCTTTTAAACAAGCATAAAAAGGGTTCGTTTTGACAAAATTCAACATTTGAGTTTTGAAACATATTAAAACATGATGATGCGTAGTAAAACTTGATAAAAAATTGTGTCTCCAAAATGAATTCTAAGATAATTTGCAAAAACAATTCCAACTCTGATGAACCAAGTTTGAAACGGAGCGAGAAAAATTGTTTCAAAGAAAATTTCCACCAAGTTTTGCCAAAGTCTTAAAAGTCAATTTTCAAAAAATGTCAGAAAATATTCAATATTGGTCTTACTTTGAAGCTCCCTTCACTAGGAGCTCAAATAGTCAAACGGTTTGTAAATTAAACTTCTAGTTCAAAAGATACAAACATCTTTAGCTGACAATAAGATGTACTAGTGTGGAATAGGAGGGAATCTGATTAGTAAAAAAAAGGAGAGAGAGAATGTGTGGGCGTGCACGGGATATCAAGTGCATGCTAGACTTGCATTACGCTGGAAAATATGTTGGGAGTATCAGAATTCAGAAGCCTCCTATGGAGTTAGACAATGGGACCCGTTATCGCCCCTTCTCTTCAACTCCGCGATGGATGCCCTAGCAGAGATCTTGGACAAAGCCAAGATCGCTGGCCACATCTCGAGTGTGGTAGGGCATCTGATCCCTGGAGGTGGGATTACCCACCTCCAGTATGCGGATGACACTATGATCATGATCCAGGGGTCGGATCTTGACA
Source organism: Avena sativa (assembly GCA_916181665.1). NCBI lineage: Eukaryota > Viridiplantae > Streptophyta > Magnoliopsida > Poales > Poaceae > Avena > Avena sativa. Next base: position 378,478,302 of record OV702290.1, on the reverse strand, counting down.
TTATTAACCTCAAGTTCCTGCTCATGTGCTTTAAATCCATATCGGGCCTCAGGATTAACTTCGACAAAAGCGAGGTCATGATCCTAGGCTTTCCTGATGAGGAGAGGCGTAACATAGCAGACTGCTTGAACTACCGCCTGGCAGAATTCCCTATCACCTACCTAGGAATGCCCATGAGAGACTCGCGAGTTTTGATCAGAGATCTAGCCCCCATGGTCACGAAGGTTCGGGCTAAAGCCAAACCATGGCATGCGCGCCTCACGTCCAAGGGGAGAAAGACCATCCTGATCAACTCCTGCCTATCCAGCCTCACCATGTATCAGATGGGCATGTACCTGCTACCCGAAGGAACCCACGCTGACTTTGCTAAAGAGTTGTCTAGGTTCTTTTGGGTTGCCAGAGATGGGCACCAGAAATACCATATGGTGAAGTGGGAGGATATTTGTTCCCCCAAAATCCTTGGGGCCTAGGAGTCCTCGACTCACGTCATTTCAATGTTGCCCTTATGCTTAAGTGGGTTTGGCGGATCCTCCAAGATGATTGAGGCCTTTGGCTGCAACTCATCAAGGCCAAGTACCTTAGGGGCTGCCCCCTGATGGCGTGTGCACGTCGGGAAGGGTCCTAGTTCTGGCGGCCATCCAAGAAATTAAACACTGCACTGGCTGGGGCTCCTTCTTTGTGGTAGGGAATGGCCGGGATGTCCTATTCTGGCAAGACCCCTGGATACAGGGGGTGCCCCTTTGATAGGAATTCCCTGTCCTATTCACCATCTGTGCAACCCCTATGATGTTAGTGGCTGAGGCTGCTCGAGGAGGCCTCTGGAACATACTGTTCCGGAGGACCTTCAATGATGTTGAGGCCGCTATTTTCCTGAGGCTGCGCGGATCCCTGCCCTTGTCCCTCTCAGCAGAGACGAATAAGGTGTCTTGGGGCCAGTCTCCCTCGGGAGCCTTTTCTGTTAGCTTGGCATATAGAACCCTCTTCCAGGGACCCGAGCTACCTTGGACGACTCACCTTTGGAAGTCCCCCTACCCTTGAGCCTCCGTATCTTCTTGTGGCAACTTCTTAGGGACCATCTCCCTTCGAGGGTAGATGTGTCGAAATGCAATGTCCTGGGCAATGGCATGTGTCCTCTTTGTGGGACACCGGATACATGCACCCACATTATGTTCACATGACCTGCTGCTCAGTTTTTGTGGAACTTTGTCCGGGAGGCACTAGGGCCTGCCTGGCAGGCCCAAGACCTCGATGAATTCCTAAAGACCTAGGCAAACTGTATCGGGAGGAGGCGCCACCTCTTCTGGTTGGTGTTTGCGGCCATTATGTGGACCCTATGGAATGTTCGAAATAAAATGGTGATAGAGCAAATCTTCCCTGGCCGTGCTTCTGACTCTGTTTTTTCTTTGCTTGCCTATCTTCAGCAGTGGTACCTGCTGTCTAGGCAGAGGGACCGGGAGGGGATTGTTTGTTTGCATCCTGAAAGTTCCTGGGCGAGCGCATCGCAGTACCCCAAGTTCCCTGTAATTGCCGCGTTTCGTAAAGGTGGGCTGCCAACTACTGAGAGGGGTCATTTTGAGGCAAACTCATCTCACCCCTGTCAAATTCAAACATTCCGTTAAATTGCCTTGTGAAGTAGATGGTGGGGACCCACATGTCGATCATCTATCCGTGACGCGAGTGGCAACGCGGCAACCTCTTAGGCAAATCGAGGAACTAAGTGGATTGGATGCGTTGACCAATTTCACAAATCCATTCCCTCCTTTCCCTAGCACCGGCGGTGCCGAAATCCACCCTCCAGGCAGAACGATCCCTTCAGACATTTGACTTCTGGTGCCAAGTTGCTACGCCTAGTTGCTGTGCCCATTCACTGATCCCGAGCTCCAATGGCACATGCCGTAGCCACCGTTGCGAGCCTCTAGCCCGCCTCCACCACCAACGAGCTGAGTAGCTCGGAGGATGGCAGATCCTACTACCAAGGAAGAAGAAGTTCTGGCTACATGCGGGTGAGCTACCCTTCTCTTTGATATTCGCACTAATTATAACTGCTAGCTGGCTACTGAACCTAAAATTGTTTGTTAGCCCAACTCTGACAAACATATTTTGTCCATAGTTTTCTATCAAGTGGGATCTCTACGGACCACCCTTACCTGGTTACGGTATCCCTCTTCAGGTACGACACTAAATCAGCAAGGGTGAAGGGCAAGTTGAAGGAAATATGCCCTGAGAGGCAATAATAAAGTTGTTATTATGTATTCCTTGTATATGATAGATGTTTATTTTTCATGCTATAATTGTATTGATAGGAAACATCAATACATGTGTCTTTAATAAACAAAAAGGGTTCCTAGTTATGCCTCTCTTATAGACTAGCTTGTTGATTAACAAGATGATCAAGGTTTCCTGATCATGGACATTGGATGTTGTTAATAACAAGGTCACAACATTTGTGAAATGATGTGATGAATATTCATCCGAAGTATAGCATTACGATCAAGTCATTATGTTTATATTGCTATAACATCATACGAAGTAGTCTTAGTCCTTAGACCATGAGATCATGTTAATTGCTAACACCGGAAGAGTATCTTGATAACATCAAACGTCACACCGTAACAGGGTGACTATAAAGGTGGGTTCAGTGCTATGAAGGTGTTATGTTGAGTCTCATGGATCAAGAGTGGAATTTGTCAATCCCGATGACGGATAGATATACTCTGGGCCCTCTCGGTGATATCACATTAAGATAGCTTGCAAGCAAGTGATGTGATCACTAGAATGTTATATCACGGGAACGAGAAAAGAGTGCATGTCGGTAACGAGATCAAACTAGGTATTTGGATACCGATGATTGAATCTCGTACATGTATTATATCATGAGACAAAGGGATTAAATTACTAGTGTTAAAGGTTCTCACGATCACAGAAGTCATCGTTGAATGTGCAGGAGTCAGTATGGATCTCCAGGTCCCGCTTCTGATTATTGATCTGAGAGGAGTCTCAATCATGTCTGCATTATTCGCGAATCGTAGGGTGACACACTTAAGGGTTGCGGACACCATTTAGGAGCACATATGTTCTAGACAAAAGGTTTGCAAAGCGCAGGAAATATTTCGATAGAAACAGGAATTGTTTCGATAGAAACTGGAATTGTTTCGGGTGAAATTGCAGAAAGTGGTTCTGCATGTGATATTGAAATGTTGCAAGGGGTTTTATGTGAATGTTTGTTAATTAAAGTAATTAACAAAATTCTGAATAAAATAAATAAAAGAGTTTTATTAATTGAGAGTGGCATTAAATTTGGTGGAAATTTAATGCATGTGAGTGGAACTTTGGGTGGAGCTTGAATTGATGTGAGTGGAGCTTCCACCACATGAATGAGGAAGAGGAAGGGGCTCCCTCCTTGGCCGCCGGCCATGGTAGGGGAGGAGTCCCCCCTCTCCTATAAAAGGCCCCCCTCTCCTCCCTCACAAAGCACACCTCCTCGTGAAGGATCTCTCTCCCCTCTAGATATTCCCCATGGTCTCGGATTAGCGAGATACATGTTCCAGATGGCCTTGCGTCTGGAAGGAGTTGCTGCTTCCACTGATTCGCTGGAGCGAGGAGGTGGAGGTTGTCCGGTAGCTTGGACGTGTGTGTGAGGACGGATGCGCTGCTGATTTGCGGCGCTCGGACTTCCACACGATCTTGAGATTGGCAAGCGTACGACTACATCAACCACGAGTTCCTACTCGTTAACAAAACTCGTTGTCTTCGAGGGTAAGTCCTCCATGGATGTATATGTCCACCCGTTGCTCTGTATCTAGTAGATAGATCTTGGCGTATAGTTCTCATCGTAGGAAATTTTTTGTTTTCTATGCTACGGACCCAATAGTGGTATCAGAGCCTGATCTATGCGTAGGTGCTTTGCACGGGTAGTACACATATGTTTATATGTGGGCGAATATGATCATGTTATTGCATCTTCTATGTATTTTGGATATTGGTGGCGTAGTGGGATGAAGTGGCCGGGACCAACCTTACATGTCATCGTACATGAGACTGGTTCCACGACTGACATGCAACTAGTTTTGCATAAGTGGCTAGCGGGTGTCTGTCTCTCCTACTATAGTCAATATCTGATTTACAACGAGTTGCTAATAACTTGGTTATCCTCGTTGTGGTTCATGTTCGTAGGTAAGACCGGTTCTATCTCCGAAAGCCCTAAGCCATGTAAAACTTGCAATTGATAAATTAGAGGCGTCTAGTTTAGATCATTGCTAGGCTAGTGTCTTGATATGGTATTGTTGTAAGTAGATGTATGATAGATACTCTTACAACTCAATTAACTTGTAAGTTACATAGACCTTGGCCTTACACACAAAGGAATGATAGAGATCATACCACGATGCAAATGATAGAGATCAAATGCATGGACCGTATCATCTCACTTCACACATTAGATGTTAGCATCTTATATTGCTAGTTTGGCGCTTTTGGTAGCATTATAAGATGATCCCTCATTTAGATATCAAGATAAAATGTGTTCTTCCTTAAGTATGCACCGTTTTGTGGATCGTGTTTTGAGGCATCACGTGATGATCGTGTGTTCTCGACTCTACACTTTCATACAATGGGTGTAAGACAGTTTTACACACGCGAATACTAAGGTTCTTACTTGGCGAGACTAGAATGTATAGACATGGCCTCGGAACACGGATCGAAAGGTTAAGCATGAGTCATATAGTTGATATGATGCCCATATAGATGCTCGCCTTTGAAGCTACACCGACTCACGTGATGATCGGACTTGGTGTAGTGGATTTGGTTCATGTAATCACCAAAAGGACACGAGGGATGTCGTTTTTGAGTGGGAGTTCATTAGTAATTTGGATTAGTTGAACTCAATCTATCATAAACTTAGTCTAAATATACTTTACAAATTCTGTTGTAGATGGCACCACCTGCTTTTAATTTCAATGTGTTCATGGAGAAAGAGAAGCTTGCTGCGAATGGTAGCAACTTCACCAACTGGGCTATGAATTTGAGGATTCTCCTCACTGCTGGACAAAAGCAATATGTGCTAGAGGCGCCGCTAGGCCCCCCCACCAGCTCCTGATGCACCTGACAAGGAAAAAAATGCCTATATAACTCGTCAGGAGGACCATAACTTAGTTCATTACGACATACTGTATGGGATAGAGCCAGAACTTCGAAAGCGTTTCGAAAATGGCAATGCCTTTGATACCATGGGAGAATTGAAAATGATTTTCGATACCCATGTTGCCGTAGAGAGATATAATGCTTCTGAAAAGTTCTTTAGCTGCATGATGGAGGAGAACAGCTCCGTTAGTGAGCACGTACTCAAAATGTCTGGGTACGCCGATAAGCTTGTGTCCTTGGGAATAACGCTTCCCATTGACTTAGGCATACATCGTGTTCTCCAATCTCTGCCACCTAGCTACAAGAGCTTCGTGATGAACTATAATATGCAGGGCATGAAGAAGTCTCTTCCCGAGCTTCTGTCAATGCTTAAGACTGCAGAAGTGGAGATTAGGAAAGAACATCAAGTGTTGATGATCAATAAGACCATCGGTTTCAAGAAGGACAAGAAAGGCAAGCAGAAGGGAAAGAAGGGCGGCAAATCTGTTGCCGCGCTTGAAAAGAAACCTCGAGCTGGCCCTACGTCTGATACCGAGTGCTACTATTGCAAGGGGACTAGCCATTGGAAGCACAACTACCCCAAGTATTTGGCGGACAAGAAGGCCGGCAAGGCAAACAAAGGTATATGTGATATACATGTTATTGATGTGTACTTGACTAGTACTCGCAGTAGCACCTGGGTATTTGATACGAGATCGATTGTTAATATATGTAACTCGGTTCAGGGGCTGCGGAACAAGCGACAACTAGCAAGGGATGAGGTCACGATGCGGGTCGGCAATGGATCAAGAGTTGATGTGATCGCCGTTGGAATGCTGCCTCTCCATATGCCGTCGGGATTAGTTATAAACCTGAATAATTGTTATTTGGTGCCTGCACTGAGCATGAACATTATATCCGGATCGTGTTTGATGCAAAGTGGTTATTCGTTTAAATCTGAAAACAATGGTTGTTTGATTTATATGAATGATATCTTTTATGGTCATGCACATGTGTTGAATGGTTTATTTCTGTTGGATCTCGATAGTAGTATTACGCATATTCATAATGTTGATGCCAAAAGGATTAAGCTTGATAATGATATATCTGCATATATGTGGCACTACCGTCTAGGTCATATTGGCATTAAACGCATGAAGAAACTCCATTCTGATGGACTTTTGGAATCACTTGATTTTGAATCATTTGATACATGTGAGCCATGCCTTATGGGCAAGATGACTAGAACGTCGTTTTCTGGTTCAATGGAACGGGCGACAGATTTATTGGAAATCATACATACTAATGTGTGTGGACCAATGAGTGTGTCGGCGCGAGGTGGATATCATTATTTTGTTACTTTTACCGATGATTTGAGTAAATATGGGTATATCTATTTGATGAAACATAAGTCTGAAACCTTTGAAAAGTTCAAGGAATTTCAGAATGAAGTGAAAATCATCGTAACAGAAAGATCAATTTTTTGCGGTCTGACCATGGAGGAGAGTGTCTTAGTTACGAGTTTAGCACACATATGAAAGACTGTGGAATAGTTTCACAACTTACGCCTGCCGGAACACCACAACATAATGGTGTGTCAGAACGTCGTAATCGTACTTTATTGGATATGGTTCAATCTATGATGTATCTGACTGACTTGCCACTGTCATTTTGGGGTTATGCACTGGAAACCGCTGCATTCACTTTAAATAGGGCACCATCTAAATCCGTTGAAAAGACACCGTATGAATTATGGTTTGGAAACAAACCTAAGCTATCATTTCTTAAAGTTTGGGGATGCGATGTTTATGTGAAGAAACTTCAACCGAATAAACTCGAACCCAAAGCAGAAAAATGCGTCTTCATAGGATACCCTAAGGAAACGATTGGGTATACCTTCTATCATAGATCTAAGGGCAAGGTTTTTGTTGCCAAGAATGGATCCTTTCTTGAGAAGGAGTTTCTCGCGAAAGGTGTGAGTAGTCGGAAGGTAGAACTCGAAGAGATTATTGAACCTTCTCTTCATGAAATGGCGAGTAGCGCAGCATCGGAAGTTGTTTCGGAGTTGACTTCACCTAATGAGGAGAGAGCTAATGATATTGATCATGAAACTCCGAAAGAGGACACTACCGAACCTCGCAGGTCAAGCAGGACACGTGCAGCTCCTGAACTATACAACAATCCTGTTATGAATTTCATGATTTATGAAATGGATGACCCTGCGACGTATGAAGAAGCGATGATGAGCCCTGATTCCAACAAATGGCTAGAAGCCATGAAATCCGAGATGGAATCCATGTACGAAAACTAGGTTTGGACCTTGGTAGACTTACCTCACGATTGAAAGGCCGTTGAGAATAAATGGATTTTTAAAAGAAAAACTGATGATGATGGTAATGTGACCATCTATAAGGCTTGACTTGTCGCAAAGGGGTTTCGACAAATTCAAGGAGTTGACTACGATGAGACATTCTCTCCTGTAGCGATGCTTAAGTCGGTTAGGATTATGTTAGCAATTGCTGCATATTTCGATTATGAAATATGGCAGATGGATGTCAAAACTGCATTCCTCAATGGTAATATTGAAGAAGAGTTGTATATGATACAACCTAAGGGTTTTGTCGATCCTAAGGATGTTGTTAAGGTATGCAAGCTTCAGCGATCCATCTATGGACTGAAGCAAGCATCCCGGAGTTGGAATCTCCGCTTTGATGAGGTGATCAAAGAGTTTGGATTTGTCCAAACTTATGGAGAGGCTTGTATTTACAAGAAAGTGAGTGGGAGCAATGTGGCATTTCTAATATTATATGTGGATGACGTATTACTGATTGGAAATGATATAGATCTTTTAAACAGTGTTAAAAGTTATCTAAACAGCAAATTTTCGATGAAAGACCTTGGTGAAGCTTCATATATATTAGGCATTAAAATCTATAAAGATAGATCAAGATGCCTAATTGGGCTATCATAGATTACATACCTTGATAAGATATTAAAGAAGTTTAATATGGATGGAAGTAAGAAGGGGTTCTTACCTATGTTGCAAGGCAAGACATTGAGTAAGACTCAAAGTCCGGCTACGGCGGAAGAAAGAGAGATAATGGATAAGATCCCGTATGCCTCAGCCATAGGCTCTATAATGTATGCCATGCTATGTACAAGACAGGATGTGGCACATGCTATTAGTTTGACTAGTAGGTACCAATCTGATCCAGGTTCGGAACACTGGATAGCGGTCAAGAATATCCTTAAGTACTTGAGAAGAATATACGGAGGTGAAGAAGAGCTAGTCGCTAAGTGTTCTGTCGATGCTAGCTTTGACACTGATCCGGATGACTCTAAGTCTCAATTCGGATACGTATTTCTCTTGAACGGAGCAGCAGTTAGTTGGAGGAGTTCCAAACAACCTGTGATGGCTGGATCAACGACGGAGACGGAATATGTTGCTGCTTCAGAAGCGGCACATGAAGCGGTTTGCATGAAGGAGTTCATAACGGAACTAGGTGTGGTTCCTAGTGCGTTGGACCCAATGGTGATCTATTGTGACAACAATGGAGCCATAGCCAACGCCAAGGAACCAAGGTCTCACAAGAATTCCAAGCATATTAAGCGCCGGTTTCACTCCATCCGCGAGCATGTCAAGGATGGAGATATAAAGATTTGTAAAGTGTACACGGACCTGAATGTAGCAGATATGTTGACTAAAGTTCTCCCCAGGGAAAAACATGATCAATACCAAAACTCCATGGCTGTTAGATTTATCACTATGTAAACTATATTATTGTCTCTAGTGCAAGTGGGAGACTGAAGGAAATATGCCCTGAGAGGCAATAATAAAGTTGTTATTATGTATTCCTTGTATATGATAGATGTTTATTTTGCATGCTATAATTGTATTGATAGGAAACGTCAATACATGTGTGTTTAATAAACAAAAAGGGTTCCTAGTTATGCTTCTCTTATAAACTAGCTTGTTGATTAACAAAATGATCAAGGTTTCCTGATCATGGACATTGGATGTTGTTAATAACAAGGTCACGGCATTTGTGAAATGTTATGATGAACATTCATCCGAAGTATAGAATTACGATCAAGTCATTATGTTTATATTGCTATAACATCATACGAAGTAGTCTTAGTCCTTAGACCATGAGATCATGTTAATTGCTAACACCGGAAGAGTATCCTGATAACATCAAACGTCACACCGTAACAGGGTGACTATAAAGGTGGGTTCAATGCTATGAAGGTGTTATGTTGAGGCTCATGGATCAAGAGTGGAATTTGTCAATCCCGATGACGGATAGATATACTCTGGGCCCTCTCGGTGATATCACATTAAGATAGCTTGCAAGCAAGTGATGTGATCACTAGAATGTTATATCACGGGAACGAGAAAAGAGTGCATGTTGGTAATGAGATCAAACTAGGTATTTGGATACCGATGATCGAATCTCGGACATGTATTATATCATGAGACAAAGGGATTAAATTACTAGCATTAAAGGTTCTCACGATCACAGAAGTCATCGTTGAATGTGCAGGAGTCAGTATGGATCTCCAGGTCCCGCTTCTGATTATTGATCTGAGAGGAGTCTCAATCATGTCTGCATTATTCGCGAACCATAGGGTGACACACTTAAGGGTTGATGGACACCATTTAGGAGCACATATGTTCCAGACAAAAGGTTTGCAAAGCGCAGGAAATGTTTCGATAGAAACAAGAATTGTTTCGATAGAAACCGGAATTGTTTCGGGTGAAATTGCAGAAAGTGGTTTTGCATGTGATATTGAAATGTTGGAAGGGGTTTTATGTGAATGTTTGTTAATTAAAGTAATTAACAAAATTCTAAATAAAATAAATAAAAGAGTTTTATTAATTGAGAGTGGCATTAAGTTTGGTGGAAATTGAATGCATGTGAGTGGAACTTTGGGTGGAGCTTGAATTGATGTGAGTGGAGCTTCCACCACATGAATGAGGAAGAGGAGGGGGCTCCCTCCTTGGCCGCCGGCCATGGTAGGGGAGGAGTCCCCCCTCTCCTATGAAAGGCCCCCCTCTCCTCCCTCACAAAGAACACCTCCTTGTGAAGGATATCTCTCCCCCTCTAGATATTCCCCATGGTCTCGGATTAGCGAGATACATGTTCCCGGTGGCCTTGCGTCTGGAAGGAGTTGCTGCTTTCGCTGATTCGCTGGAGCGAGGAGGTGGAGGTTGTCCGGTGGCTTGGACGTGTGTGCGAGGACGGATGCGCTGCTGATTTGTGGCGCTCGGACTTCCACACGATCTTGTGATCGGCAAGCGTACGACTACATCAACCACGAGTTCCTACTCGTTAACAAAACTCGTTGTCTTCGAGGGTAAGTCCTCCATGGATGTATGTCCACCCGTTGCTCTGTATCTAGTAGATAGATCTTGGCGTATAGTTCTCATCGTAGGAATTTTTTGTTTTCTATACTGCGGACCCAACACAAGTGGTATGGACACCATTGTATCACGATGGAAGAAGCGCCTGCGTAGATCTGCACTATCCCTGGTATGGTTGTTGCTCTTTGTAATCATGATGAAATATGGCCGAAGCAGACTGCAAAGTTTAGCTTCATGGATGAACGAGGCATCATGGTTCCTCTAACTTGTGACAGTCGGCTAATTGGGTTGATGAAAAGGTATGCTTTGGCTTGCATATTTGAGCTGAATTGTGATGTACTGGATGTGGAAGCTGCTGCAACTGGGAGTCGCCCTTCTATTCTTAGACAGGGTGGTCGCTCAAACCCAAATAGCTCCTGGTAAGCAAAAGTCTCTTGGGGTTTGCATATTTGTGCTGAATTATAATTTTTGTTTTATTTACTCTGTAGATATTGAGCAGTTATGCAACAGTCCTGTTTCTTTGACAGGAAGCGCTGCAAGGTTAGAAACATGACTACCGGCTTAGTCATTTTGTTGCCGGAAGAAAATAAAAACGAGTGGAAAGATGATGCTGGACACGATTCTGGTGTTGATTGTCCCGGTAATGCAGAGTACGTGAAGCTAAGAAAATTGGCACCGAGGAAGAGGAAGAAGGCAGGAAATGAAGAAGCCAGTGGACGTGAAGGCTTGGCACCCAGGCTGGGAAAGCAGGCTGCTGGCAATGACGATGCATAGTAATGTGTTGAACTTGAACCTATATATGTAATTCAGTTAAATTCTGGAGCTCTCTGTGTGGAACTTTGCGGGGCAAAACAATCTACCCACATTCTCAGAGTAAAATGTACCGCGACTTAGGGTTTGGAAACGCCTAAGTCAGTAGTTGAATCCGAAATTGTGATTGCACCACTACTATTTGAAAACACGCAGCACCGGTTCCACGATTGCTGAGGGGCAGGAGTTTCCAAATTTGATGGAATGTAAGTGGCACAGAAATAAATTATTTCAGATGCTACACTCCATGAAGCAGGAACTTATTTCAGCTGCTGCACAACGACATGGCAACATAAACAGCAATGGCAACCGATAATGCCCAGATGATGAGGAAATTGGTACCACTTTTTTGGCCTAATCTTGAGCCCGTCTATCTCACCGCCTCCCTGCTCTTGCATCCCCTGCATCTGGCGAAGCTCCCGGATCTCCAGTAATCGGGGGTATGTGCTTCCACTTTATAAATTGTGGTTGTGTCATTTGCATGCAGCACAATCCACATAGATTACGTTTAAACAAACCACCAATGTCAGAATACTACCATGATCAGACAAAAGGAAGTAATGCAGGGTTAAGACAGGTTAACGGGCAACCAAGTTTTTTCTCCCAGATCTCCGGGACCACAAGTTCAAACCGCTAGGTCAACAAGTAGTACTATTACAACTTAAAAAAGCACGGAGCTCAAGCTAAATAGAACTAGTTATCACACATCTTCTTGATCTTCCTAATCTTAGCCTGATGCGCATCTTCCAGCGAGAGCAAGGATCGAATCATCTGCTCCTTCCTTTTAGCATCTTCCTTGCACAGCTTCAATTGTTTCTCTACATTTATCCTCATGCACTTGTCAATACTCGTAGTTGTGAACTGCAGGACTTTGGCCTAGTGAAGTTCATTCCTTGCTTGAGTCAGTTCTTGCTCTGCTTTAGCCTTTAGGGCCAACGCCATGTCCCTCTCCTTCTCGACTTTGCTAACCTTGTCTTGCACCCTCCTGCGATCTCGGTTAAGCTTGGTTGTGTCAACTAGGTCCCATAGCTTCACTCAACACTGTCAAGAAGTGAGCTGACTATGAATTCTTTCAACTCAACAGTCATATCCCATAGTTTGTCCAGCATTTTCTGCATCAGTTTGGGCCACTCTGGATCTACCCATTTGACAACACCACAACTTCTGCCTTGCATCATTGCACGATGTCCTTGACACCGTAAAAACCTCCTGCCTGCGTTTCGTACTTCTAACGCTACAAATTTAGTGGGCACATATCCATGTTTACATAGCATAGGACTGTCTTCATCCGCTAAATCGTGATAGTCGGAGTCGTACAGCGTCTGGTTGGCCTAACACATCATACGCGCATGAGTAAATAGAGTAGATCTAGCTCAAAATAGATAACTGGCCACAGCTGATAGAGATAGAGATGAGACGACTCACATCGAAATCACCATCCCTGTCATCACGACGCGTTTCCTCACCATCTCCCCTTGAACCCATGGCGAGGGGGTAGGGGACTGGGGTGGCTTGATACATTGCAAATGTATCTATAATTTTTCATGCTCCATGCTTGGTTCTTGTGTTTTGTCCACACTTTGGAGTACTTTTCATATGATTTCTTGGACTAACCTATTAACAAGAGCCACAGTGCCAGCTACCTGTTTTCTACTGTTTTTGGTTCCAGGAAAGTCAGAAAATGAATATTCTCGGAATTGAACGGGACAAAAGCCAAAGTGCATATTTTCCAGAAGACTCCAGGTGCCAGAATACGAGACGGAGGAGAGCCAGGGGATGGCCACACCACCCCTAGGCGCGGGCTGGGCCTGGCCGCACCAGGGCATGGTGTGGTGGCCCCAGGCACCCCCTCGGTCTCCCTCTTCGCCTATAAGAAGCCTTCTGACCTAAAAACTTTGGGGGGGGTCGACGTTTTTCCACAAAAAGTTCCGCTGTGCCGCCGCCACCGAAGGGGATATTCGGGGGGACAGAAAGTCTCTGTTCCGGCACCCTGCCGGGACGGGGAAGTGCCCCTGGAGCTATATCCATCGATCTCCACCATCATCTTCATTGACCATCCATGTTTCCTCCATCTATGAGTGAGTAATACCCCGCTGTAGGCTATGGGGATGGTAGGGATTGGATGAGATCGTTCATGTAATGGCATCAGATTGTTAGGGCATAGTGCCTAGTATCTTTTATTAGTGCTTTATGGCTTTGTTGCAACTTGTTGTGCTTAATGCTTGTCACTAGGGCCCGAGTGCCATGATTTCAGATATGAACTTATTATTGATTCATTATGATAGTATTGTTTTTGGTCTTATCTACAAGTTGTATACACACGTCGTTGTCCAGAACCTATGGCCCCGAAGTGACAGAAATCGGGATAACCAGAAGGGAAAGGCTTTGATGTGAGGATCACATGTGTTCATCGAGTGTTAATGCTTTGCTCCGGTGCTCTATTAAAAGGAGCACCTTAATTGCTAGTAGTTCCCTAGAGGCCTAGCTGCAAACGGGCTGGCAGGACAAAAGATGTTGTGCAAGTTCTCATTGCGAGCACGTATGACTATATATGGGACACATGCCTAGGATTGTCTAGTACTTGGATGCTTTATCTTATTTATCTGCAATTGCCCTATGTTCTGATTGCTATGTGAATTGTCTTTTCCATGCAACGCCCGTCCATCCATCCCTATGCCTACCGCACTCGAATCCCACTGTTTACTGCTTTTGTTACTACTGTCTCTGCTTTACTACTGCTGCTACTCTGCTATTCCTACTACAAAACTATTGCTACTGATAAACTGTTGTGAGCAAGATTGTTTCCAGGTGCAGCTGAATTGACAACTCAGTTGTTAAGGCTGATAAATATTCTTTGGCTCCCCTTGTGTCGAATCAATAAATTGGGTTTCACTTCCCTCAAAAATACCGCGATACACCCCCTATACTTGTGGGTCATCATGGCTACGGGAGAGATAGCTGGAGGCGCCATTGGCTTGTGACTACGACAGGATGGGAGAGGAGTGGGGAAAGTGGCTTTGAGGGGAAGGAAGAGAAGTATGGGAAGGAAGAGAAGTAAAGGGGACATGACACTAGCATATGGCCCACGGAACTCGTGAGTCATGACACTCGCAAAAGGGGAGCGCCCGATGTGGCCAGTTTGTCATGAGCAAGCAGGCAGTAAGGATGTCAATCATGTCGCAGAACAGCCTACTCGCGGATCGCACTTACGAAGACTGATGGGGATATGCCAAAGGGGGTATGCCCAGCGGGACGTTCCAATTGGGCCGAAGGGCCTGTGAGTGCGCCTGGAGGACGGTGACTGGCGACTGGAGGCCCAGGAGCATAACAGAAGCCTAGTCGGATTAGGTCAAAACCTCTGAATCCTTATCTTGTTTGGTGGTAGCTTGTAAACCCTAGCGAGGTGCCTCGTATATAAACCTCCCTAGGGTATCCTAGAGACTCACGTTCCATCATACACCCCCTCAAGCGACTCGTAGCTTAGACGCCGAGCTCGCCACCCCTGTAACTCGCTCTCCAATAATCTAATCTAGTAGGAGTAGGTCTTTACCCTCCGGGGGGGCCGAACCTGGGTAAACCCATGTGCATCCACCCCCATCTCGCACCGCAGATGGCCGCCAACTCTTCCTCACGCTTCAATCAATCGCTGCCAGAGGCAGCGACTGCCGTGGCCATTTCCACGACAGTGGCGCCCACCGTGGGGCGTAGCGGGACTGGCCTGAGTTCTGCAGCGAGACCCTACTCGCCAATCGATCGGCCGCTCGCCACCGGTCGCATGATCGCCTTCAGCGGGATCCTACAGATCCTGCCCAGCAGCTACATCGCGGCGTCACGCCTGATCACTCACGGCGTGGTGATGCCGGTCGGCTCCATCAACCTCTTTGTCGGCTTCACCGGCACGGTCGACCCAGCTGCAATGGTGATTGTCGGCGGATCACCGCCACACCGTGATCTTCTCTCGGAGGAGCAGGTCCGCTTTATCAGGAGCCCCGTCACCGAGTACGACTCGGCCACCAGCGACGCGGCCAAGACCAACGCCGCCGCCAACGACGAGGCCCTAAACGACGATGCTGACTCCACGACCCCTGCCTCGGTCGACGGATCTATCACCGCCGCATCACGAGAGGACTCCATCATGTGAGTCTCCAACCCGGAGGATTTCGAGGACCCCTCCATCCTCGGTATCTTCGACTCCGACTCCGGCTCAGAGTCGCCCGAAGACTTCCGCGCCAGATCTAATCGCTTCAACGTGATCTACATGGCAGGCAGCACGACTGCCCCGCCAGATCCGTTCTCCACGCCGATCCCCCCGACTGCGACGGCCACGGAGGTGGAGGAAGCTCGCGTGCGGCTCGCAGAGGCGACAAACTCGCCGAGCGCGAGAAATATCGCCTCGAGTGGGAAACGGCGTGGGAGCTATCGCTCTACCACCAGCGCCGCATCAGGACCCGCCTGAACCCCAATGTCCAGGGCCGCGTCCTGAACTTCAACGACGAAAGCGACCTCGCACGCGCGGCCGAGCGCGAATACTGCGAGAACATGCCGCCGGGCGGAAGCAATCCCGCGAGACCACCACCCGGCGCACCGGCGACCGGAGCCCCTCCACCACCCATCGGCCGCACGCCCCCGCCAGACCAGTCGCGGATCATCATCTCGCCTCAAGCCCGCGACGCCAACGGGCTACCACTCTACTCCACCCCGATGGACAACGTCATCGCGGCCGATGCCACGATCGCCAACCTCGATGTCCAAGGCGACGATGCGCTACAGATCCAATACCCCAAGGCCCTACTCGTCAGGGCCGTCGAACAACAAGCCGCGGGAGTCGACCCGTGGGGGCGGATGTATTCCCGCTCTTCAGCAAGTAGAGCGGCATCAAGCGGTCACCCCACCATCGCCAACGCAGTGACTTGCCCTCCACCACAGCCCTTGGCGAATCAGCCACGGGCCGCCAACCCCGCTCTATCCACCAACGAACCGCGACCGACGAATAACACGGTCGCTGCCAACGGGCAGCCCATTGATGCCGGAACAAACATCATCAACAATCAGGCGTGGCGGGCGCGCCAGCCCAACGAATTTCGGCACACCCTCACCAACCGCGGCGACCCATAACCAAGAGGCTCGCTTAGTCGAGTCGGTCCGCAATGCTTCGGACCCATGATCCGCGGAGGAAAATACCCCGCCAACTTTAAGGCTCCCAAGAAGATCGAGAAGTATGACCCGACGTATGATCCCGCTGTCTGGCTGGACACATACCTCATGGCAATGGGAATCGCAGGCCACACCGACCTGCTCGCCGCTCGCTACCTCCCCCTGATGATGGAGGGCGTGACTCGGCAATGGATCAACACCCTCCCCACCGACAACGTCGACTCCTGGGAAGAAATGCAGGACACCTTCATCAGGCACTTCGAGGGCTCCTACACCCGCGCCACCACCATAGAAGACCTGGAGTGATGCATCCAGGGACAACGCGAGTCGACTTGCCGTTGGGTTCAGAGATGGCAAGAACTATGGATCAATGCCTCCGGCATCCACCCAGACACGGCGATACATTGCTTCAAGAATGCGTGCCGGTACGAACCCCTAGTCGCCAAGATCAAGAGGGTCTACCGGACGCTCGACAACATCCCCGACCTCCTCGAGATCGCAAAACGCTACGCGGAGGAGGACCCCAACCAAGACTCCGACGACGAGTCGGGAGGAAGACGGCGAACCAGCATCCACGATAGCGGGCGCCTACGCGACATGCGCTACAGAAACACCCGCATCACCGGCAAGCACCGCACGGACGGGCGAGTAGACTTCGTCGCCAATGCCGGCTACGGCCAGCGTGACCCCAAGAGCTACCGCCGCGACAGAGGAAATTACCGCGACAACGGAAACTACCACTCCAACAACACAGCGAGGCCGAAATTCGACCCCGCTGCCCTGCTCAACCAGCCCTGCATCTACCATAGCAGGGAGGGAAAACCCGCCACCCACACCACCGCGGATTGCCACTCTCTCAAAGAGATTGAGAAGGCAAGGCGAGCAAGGGACGACCCCAACAACAACCCACCCCGGGACAACGGGAACGCCGGCAGCTTCGGCATCGCCGTCGGCTCGCTACACACCTTCACTGGACTCGGCACCAAGCGCGAGAGAAAGGTGCTCGCCCGTGCAGTCGCCGTCAATGCGGTGACACAGGTCGACATCCCACGCTTCCTCAACTGGTCCGAGCAGAGTATCACTTGGAGTCGCCAGGACCACGCCCCTAGAATCGAGTACCTAGGGCGAGTCGCCCAGGTAGTCAGGCCCAAAGTGGCCGATTACTGGCTACCCAAGACATTGATGGACGGCGGCAGCTCCATCAACATCATGTACCTGGACACGTTCAAGAGGCTACATCTCCTAGAGTCGGCAATCCAGCCAACCCTGACAACCTTCCATGATATCGTCCCCGGTCGGAAGGCATACCCGATCGGAAAAGTGATGCTACACCTTCGGCACATCGGCGAACTACCGCACCGAGCGAATCGAATTCGAGCCGGTGAACTTCCGCAGCCCCTACCACTGCGTGCTGGGACGCCAGACGTTTGCCAAATTCATGGCAACCCCCATCTCGCACCGCAGATGGATGCCAACTCTTCCTCATGCTTCAATCAATCGTTGCCAGAGGCAGTGACTGCCGTGGCCATTTCCACGACTCTCCCAATCGTCCAAGCACCCCGATCGAACGGTATATAACAATCATCATGCAGAACAACTTTCTTAGGGCGTGCCTTCTAGAAGACTCGGTCTAACGGCCACCATTGGGGGGGCTAAGGTCAGCGCTCTCCTAAGGTTAGGATCCATATGTGGTTAATGATAAGAACGCACATGCAATGACACTGGTGGATCCATATGTGGTTTGTGAAAAGAACAAATATGCAATGACTCTAGTTGTGGTTAATGAAAAGAACACACATGGAATGACTCTAGCTGTTTCCATGTGGTTTGTGAAAAGAACACACATTGACTGACTCTAGTTGTGGCTAATGAAAAGAACACACATGCAATGACACTTGTGGATCCATATATGGTTCATGAAAACACACACATGCAATGACACTGGTGGATCCATATGTGGTTTGTGAAAAGAACACACATGCTCATGTGGTTTGTGAAAAGAACACACATCCAATGACACTGGTGGATCCTTCCGTGGTTTGTGAAAAGAACACACATGCAATGACACTGGTGGATCAATATGTGGTTTGTGAAAAGAACACACATCCAATGACTCTAGTGTATCCTTATGTGGTTTGTGAAAAGAACAGACATGCAATGACTCTAACTGTGTTTTGTGAAAAGAATAGGCAATACAATGACTCTGGTGGATCCATGTGTGGTTTGTGAAATAACATACATTCACTGACTCTAGTTGTGGTTCATGAAAAGAACACACATGCAATGACACTGGTGGATCCATATGTGGTATGTGAAAAGAACACACATGCAATCACACTGGTGGATCCATATGTGGTTTGTGAAAGAAACACACATGAAATGACTCAAGCTGTGGTTAATGAAAAGAACACACATGCAATGACTCTAGCTGTTTCCGAGTGGTTTGTGAAAAGAACAGACATGCAAAGACTCTAGCTCTGGTTAATGAAAAGAACAGACATGCAATGACTCTGGTGGATCCATATGTGGTTTGTGAAAAGAACACACATGCAATGACTCTAGCTGTGGTTAATCAAAAGAACACACATGCAATGACATAGGTGGATCCATATGTCGTTTGTGAAAAGAACACACGTGCAATGACTCTAGTTGTGGTTAATGAAAAGAACACACATCAAGTGACACTGGTGGATCCATGTGGTTTGTGAAAAGAACATACATGCAATGACACTAGCTGTGGTTAATGAGAATAACAGACATGCAATGACTCTGGTGGATCCATATGTGGTTTGTGAAAAGAACACACATGCAATGACTCTAGTTGTGGTTAATGAAAAGAACACACATGCAATGAAACTAGGGGATCCATATGTGGTTAATGAAAAGAACACACATGCAATGACACTGGTGGATCCATATGTGGTTTGTGAAAAGGACACACATCCAATGACTCTAGCTGTTGTTAATGAAAAGAACACACATCTAGTGACACTGGTGGATCCATGTGGTTTGTGAAAAGAACAGACATGCAATGACTCTAGCTATAGTTAATGAATAGAACACACATGCAATGACACTCGTGGATCCATATATGGTTTGTGAAAAGAACACACATGCAATGACTCTAGGTGTTGTTAATGAAAAGAACACACATCTAGTGACACTGGTGGATCCATGTGGTTTGTGAAAAGAACAGACATGTAATAACTCTAGTTGTGGTTAATGAAAAGAACATACATGTAGTGACACTAGTGGATCCGTATGTGGTTTGTGAAAAGAACACACATGCAATGAACTCTGGTGGATCCATATGTGGTTTGTGAGAAGAACACACATCCTCACGTGGTTTGTGAAAAGAACACACATCTAATGACACTGGTGGATCCTTATATTGTTTGTGAAAAGAACACACATGCAATGCCACTGGTGGATCAATATGTGGTTTGTGAAAAGAACACACATCCAATGACTCTAGTGGATCCTTATGTGTTTTGTGAAAAGAACAGACATGCAATGACTCTAACTGTGGGTTGTGAAATGAACAGGCAATACAATGACTCTGGTGGATCGATGTGTGGTTTGTGAAAGAACATACATTCACTGACTCTAGTTGTGGTTCATGAAAACAACACACATGCAATGACACTGGTGGATCCATATGTGGTTTGTGAAAACACACACATGCAATGACTCTAGCTGTGGTTAATGAAAAGAACACACATCCAGTGACACTGGTGGATCCATATGTGGTTTGTGAAAAGAACAGACATGCAATGACTCTAGCTGTGGTTAATGAAAATAACACACATGCAATGACACTGGTGGATACATATGCGGTTTGTAAAAAGAACACACATGCAATGACTCTAGGTGTGGTTAATGAAAAGAACACACATTCGGTGACACTAGTGGATCCATGTGGTTTGTGAAAAGAACAGACATGCAATGACACTAGTTGTGGTTAATGAGAACAATAGACATGCAATGACTCTCGTAGATCCATATGTGGTTTGAGGAAAGAACACACATGCAATGACTCTAGTAGTGGTTAATGAAAAGAACACACATGCAATGATAGTAGGGGAACCATATGTGGTTAATGAAAAGAACAGACATGCAATAACTCTGGTGGATCCATATGTGGTTTGTGAAAAGAACATACATGCAATGACTCTAGCTGTTGTTAATGAAAAGAACACACATGCAATGACACTGGTGGATCCATATGTGGTTTGTGAAAAGAACACACATGCAATGACTCTAGCTGTGGTTAATTAAAAGAACACACATCCAGTGACACTAATGGATCCATGTGGTTTGTGATAAGAACATACATGCAATGACACTACCTATGGTTAATGAGAAGAACAGACATGCAATGACTCTGGTGGATCCATTTTTGGTTTCTGAGAAGAACACACATGCAATGACTCTAGTTGTGGTTAATGAAAAGAACACACTTGCAATGACACTAGGGGATACATATGTGGTTAATGAAAAGAACACACATGCAATGACACTGGTGGATCCATATGTGGTTTGAAAAGAACACACATGCAATGACTCTAGCTATTGTTAATGAAAAGAACACACATCCAGTGACACTGGTGGATCCATGTGGTTTGGGAAAAGAACAGCCATGTAATGACTCTAGCTATGGTTAATGAAAAGAACACACATGCAATGACACTGGTGGATCCATATGTGGTTTGTCAAAAGAACACACATCCAGTGACACTGGTGGATCCATGAGGTTTGTGAAAAGAATAGACATGCAATGACTCTAGCTCTGGTTAATGAAAAGAACACACATGCAGTGACATTGGTGGATCCATATGTGGTTTGTGAAAAGAACACACATGCAATGAAGTCTGGTGGATCCATATGTGGTTTGTGAGAAGAACACACATGCAATGACACTGGTGGATCCATATATGGTATGTGAAAAGAACACACCTTCAATGACTCTAGCTATGGTTAATGAAAAGAACACACATCAAGTGATACTAGTGGATTCATATGTGGTTTGTGAAAAGAACACACATGCAATAAACATTGGTGGATCCATGTGTGGTTTGTGAGAAGAACACACATGCTCATGTGGTTCCTGAAAAGAACACACATCCAATGACAATGGTGGATCCTTATGTGGTTTGTAAAAACAACACACATGCAATGAACATGGTGGATCAATATGTTGTTTGTGAAAAGAACACACATCCAATGACTCTAGTGGATCCTATGTGGTTTGTGAAAAGAACAAACATGCAATGACTCTAATTGTGGTTTGTGAGAAGAACAGGCAATACAATGACTCTGGTGGATCCATGTGTGCTTTGTGAAAGAACATACATTCACTGACTCTAGTTGTGTTTCATGAAAAGAACACACATGCAATGACCCTGGTGGATCCATATGTCGTTCATGAGAAGAACACACATGCAATGACACTGGTGGATCCATATGTGGTTTGTGAAAAGAACACACATGAAATGACTCTAGTTGTGGTTAATGAAAAGAACACACATGCAATGACTCTAGCTGTTTCCATGTGGTTTGTGAAAAGAACAGACATGCAATGACTCTAGTTGTGGTTAATGAAAAGAACAGACATGCAATTACTCTTGTGGATCCATATGTGGTTTTTTAAAAGAACACACATGCTATGACACTAGTTGTGGTTAATGAAAAGAACACACATCCAGTGACACTAGAGGATCTACGTGGTTTGTGAAAAGAACAGACATGCAATGACTCTAGTTGTGGTTAATGAAAAGAACACACATGCAATGACACTGATGGATCCATATGTGGTTTGTGAAAAGAACACACATGCAATGACTCTAGCTGTGGTTAATTAAAAGAACACACATCCAGTGACACTAGTGGATCCATGTGGTTTGTGATAAGAACATACATGCAATGACACTACCTAGGTTAATGAGAAGAATAGACATGCAATGACTCTGGTGGATCCATATGTGGTTTGTGAAAAGAACACACATGTAATGACTCTAGTTGTGGTTAATGAAAAGAACACACATGCAATGACACTAGGGTATCCATATGTGGTTAATGAAAAGAACACACATGCAATGACACTGGTGGATCCATATGTGGTTTGTGAAAAGAACACACATGCAATGCCTCTAGATGTTGTTAATGAATAGAACACACATCCAGTGACACTGGTGGATCCATGTGGTTTGTGAAAAAACAGCCATGCAATGACTCTAGCTATGGTTAATGAAAAGAACACACATGCAATGACACTGGCGGATCCATATGTGGTTTGTGAAAAGAACACACATGCAATGACTCTAGGTGTTGTTAATGAAAAGAACACACATCTAGTGACACTGGTGGATCCATGTGGTTTGTGAAAAGAATAGACATGCAATGACTCTAGATGTGGTTAATGAAAAGAATACACATGTAGTGACACTGGTGGATCCATATGTGGTTTGTGAGAAGAACACACATGCAATAAACTCTAGTGGATCCATATGTGGTTTGTGAGAAGAACACACATGCTCAAGTGGTTTGTGAAAAGAACACACATCCAATGACACTGGTACATCCTTATGTGGTTTGTGAAAAGAACACACATGTAATGACACTGGTGGATCAATATGTGGTTTGTGAAAAGAACACATATCCAATGACTCTAGTGGATCCTTATGTGGTTTGTGAAAAGAACAGACATGCAATGACTCTAACTGTGGTTTGTGAAAAGAACAGGCAATACAATGACTCTGGTGGATCCATGTTTGGTTTGTGAAAGAACATACATTCACTGACTCTAGTTGTGGTTAATGAAAAGAACACACATCCAGTGACACTGGTGGATCCATATGTGGTTTGTGAAAAGAACACACATGCAATGGCACTAGTGGATCCATGACACTGATGGATCCATATGTGGTTTGTGAAAAGAACACGCATGCAATGACAATGGTGGATCCATATATGGTTTGTGAAAAGAACACTCATGAAATGACACTGGTGGATCCATATGTGGTCTATGAAAAGAATAGGCATGCAATGACTCTAGCTTTGTTTAATGAAAAGAACACACATGCAATGACACTGGTGGATCCAAATGTGGTTTGTGAAAAGAACACACATGTAATGACACTGGTGGATCCATATGTGGTTCCTGAAAAGAACACACATGCAATGACACTGGTAGATCCATATGTGGTTTGTGAAAAGAACACACTTGCAATGACTCTAGTTGTGGTTAATGAAAAGAACACACATGCAATGACACTAGGGGATCCATATGTTGTTAATGAAAAGAACACACATGCAATGACACTGGTGGATCCATATGTGGTTTGTGAGAAGAACACACATACAATGACACTGGTGGATCCACATGTGGTTAATGAAAAGAACACACATGCAATGACTCTGGTGGATCAATATGTGGTTTGTGAAAAGAACACACATGCGATGACACTGGTGGATCCATATGTGGTTTGTGAAAAGAACACACATGAAATGACACTGGTGTATCCATATGTGGTCTATGAAAAGAACAGACATGCAATGACTCTAGCTTTGGTTAATGAAAAGAACACACATGCAATGACACTAGGGGATCCATATGTGGTTTGTGAAAAGAACACACATCCAATGACACTAGTGGATCCATATGTGGTTTGTGAAAAGAACAGACATACAATGACACTGGTGGATACATATGTGGTTTGTGAAAAGAACACACATGAATTGACTCTAGATGTGGTTAATGAAAAACAGACATGCAATGACACTGGTGGATCCATATGTGGTTTATGAAGAGAACACACATCCAGTGACTCTAGCTATGGTTTATTAAAAGAACACACATGCAATGACACTGGTGGATCTATGTGGTTTGTGAAAAGAACAGACATGCAATGACTCTAGCTGTGGTTATTGAAAAGAACACACATTTCAATGACACTGATGGATCCATATGTGGTTTGTGAAAATAACACACATGCAATGACTCTAGTGGATCCATATGTGGTCTATGAGAATAACAGACATGCAATCACACTATTTGTGGTTAATGAAAAGAACAGAGACATGCAATGACTCTGGTGGATCTTTGTGTGGTTTGTGAAAAGAACACACATGCAATGACACTAGCTGTGGTTAATGAAAAGAACGCACATGCAATGATACTGGTGGATCCATATGTGGTTTGTGAAAAGAACACACATGTAATGAACACTGGTGGATCCATATGTGGTTTGTGACAATAACACACATGCAATGACTCTGGTGGATCCATATGTGGTTTATGAGAAGAACACACATCCAATGAACTCTAGTGGATCTATATTGGCATAATTTGATGCATATCACGATGTATTTCATTGTACATGACACTCACTTTCCATTTTTATACTACTCAGTTTTGCCCTTGGTTTTTTGATACTACTCAGTTTTGCCCTCTCTCTCTTTCGTAGAAGGCCAAACCTATGCTCACTCTGTCTGCTACGCCCTAATTGGTTGTCACAGTTGTCACGCGGATCGTGCGCACCAATCGTTGATCCTGTGTGATCCAACAAGGATCGTTGCAGACGTCGTGCCCTTCACAGTACAGCGTGAGACAGCACGGACGTCTCCCTCAGCAAGACTTCTACAAGACGGAACATGATGCCGTCCATGGAAAAGTCATCGAGTGGTTATGTCACGTTTAATCTAGTCTGCAAAGGCTACTACTGCTACTACAACACATGCACAGGGTAACGGGGTCATCGAGTGCATGGTTGTCGACGAGACGCTGCAATTTATTGCCACTTGATTTTAATAAGACATATCCCATTTTTACACAGTGCTCTCAATCTCACTTCCAACTGGGCCTACCGCAAGTAACTTCCACGAGTCAAGGGGGCCCCTCAAGTAGATCTAACGTTGCTAGAAATTGGTTCTGCGCCACTTGCATGAAGTGGAATCAAGGTCTGCCATGAGCGTGTTTTCAATGCAGTTCTAAAGTGGAGATCGTGGTTGTTTCAAAAAAAAGGGAACCCAAAAAAAGGTGGAGATCATGGTAGCCCCATCCCCCCTGCCCACCACACGTGTCCACTCGAAGACTACGAATGGTCAAGTGTTTATAAACCCGCTCGCCCTTCTTCTTCCATGAACTCGTGTTATTTCCCCCAATCTGTCTAGTCCCAAAACCCCCAATATGCACCTACCGCGCGTGCCGAAGCTCCTTCGCTTGCACCACCTCCTTCCCTTGGTGCGCCATGAAGCGTACGCGTGGAGACGAGCCGGAGGTGAAGCCAGTTGAAGGCGCAGCAGCAGATGGCTCGCTCGTCGCCAAGCAGGCAGAGGCGTCTTCTCTGGGAACGAATGCCGCTCATCGCCGCGCCATCGAGGGTTCGAGCGCATCCGTCCAGCCAGTAGCCATCACCGCCGAGCAGCAGGTGGTCGACAACGTTGTGGTGCCAGCGGCAAATCTGGATGGGGGCAGGCGGCAGGCGAAGGAAATTCGGTGCTCTACATCAACGACCCCATCATCGTCCAAGAAATCTTCGACGCAATCGCGGAGAATGACGAGTTCGAGGAGGAGGTCCCTGATGAGGAGTTCAAGGTACTACATTGCTCGCTTCTCTAGTCGCAGCCGCAGATTTCACTATTCATACATAGGATTTGCTCAATCGTGTATAGATTCATTTGCTCTTGAAGTAGAGTAGTATATATATGATTCGAATGGTCGATTGATGCAGCTGCCATCTAGTCACAAAACCCCAATCCGTCTAGTCACAAAACCCCAATCTACTCATCTGCCATCTAGTTGAGTTTGCTAGTTGAGTGTTGATTTTGATACACAACATGCCTATAACATTACATTTCTATTCCTTACTGAGCCCAATGATTCAGTTTTGCCCCAAAATAGTGCAAGGGCATATGATGGTGTCGTTTTCTTAGGGATGGTTAGTGAACCTGAGGCAACAATGTATATAAACAATATAGGTTATGTTGTTGGTATTTTGGTTCTCCAACTCCATCTCTAAAAAAAATAATGAGGCCCTTAATTTATTCTCATATGGAACCTATATATATAATCTTTGTATTGTTCTGATCTTTGAATGAGTCGTATGATGCATATGTATATCCCTGAATATGATGGGTTCGTAGCATGGAAAACAAAAAATTTCTACCCCAAGAACGAACAAAACCCAGATCTAATCTAGATAAAAGCCAAGATCTAATCTATTAGACATGTGCAACGAGATAGATCTATACTAACCCTCGTAGATCCGAAAGCGTTACGAAATTAGATCTCGGGGTTGATGTAGTCGATCACTTGCCAATCTCAAGATCGTGTGGACGATCCTTCCGACGCCACGTTCCGGCAGCGCTTGCGTAGTCGGTCACACGTGCGGAGTCGAAGCAGACCTTCCTCTCCCCGTTCCAGTGAGCAGCGGAGGTAGTAGATCTTCTCCACGGAATCCCAGCAGCACGGCGGTGTGGTGGTGGTGGTGGAGTAGAGAATTCTGCAGGGCTTCGCCTAAGCCTGAGCAGAGGGAAGGAGGAGGAGAGAGGTGGCGGCTAGGTCTTGAAGTGGAGGGGCAAGGGGGTGGCGCCCCCACCCCTCTATTTAAAGGAGGGAGGCGCCATGGGAGGGGGAGTCCTAGTAGGACTCTCCTCCCTCCTTGTCCGGCGGATTGGGAGTGGGGAGGAGTCCTCCTCCCCCACGACTCCTTGTCTTACCCCACAAGGACTCCTTGATCCTTTCTTGGTTTTCAAGCAAACTCCAAGAAATCTCCTAGAACCTTCCAGAACATTCCAAAACCTTCTAGAATCTCCATACAAACACTCCGGAACATTTCCTAACTTAGAAAATGATCCCCAATATATGAATCTTATTCTTCGGACAATTCTGGATCTCCTCGTGATGTCCCGGATCCAATCCGAGACTCCGAACAACATTCGGTCTCCAACGCACATTCCATATCTACTTAAAACAACTTCGAACCTTAAGTGTGTCACCCTATGATTCGTGAATATGCAGACATGATGAAGACACCTCTCCGATCAATAACCATCAGCGGGATCTGGAGATCCATAATGGCTCCCACATACTCAACGATGACTTCGTGATCGATAGAACCATTAACATACGAAACCAATTCCCTTTGTCACGCGATATTCTACTTATCCGAGGTTTGTTCGTCGGTATCTCCATACCTAGTTCTACCTCGTTACTGATAAGTACTCTTTACTCGTTCCATGTTATGTCATCCCTTGCGACCTAGTCACATGCTTGCAAGCTAACTAGATGACATTCCACCGAGAGGGCCCAGAGCATATCTATCCGTCATATGGATGGAGAAATCCCAATCTTGGTCCATGCGCTTCAACACATACTTTCAGAATACCCAATGACACCTTTATAACCACCCAGTTACGAAGCGGTGTTTGATGTCATCAAAGTACCCATCCGGTGATGGTGATTAACATAACCTCATGGTCGAAGGATTAGGTTACTATGTATTTGAAAGCTTATAGCAATACGAACTTAATGACTTGATCTTATGCTACGCTTACTATGGGTGTGTGTCCATCACATCATTCTCCTAATGATATAACCTTGTTATTAATGACATCCAATGTCATGATCAGGAAACCATGATCATCATTTAATCAACAAGCTAGTTCCACAAGAGTCTTACTAGGGACTCTTTTATGTTTACAAAACACACATGTGTCAGTGTTTCCTTATAATACAATTATAGCATGGGATGTAAACATTCATCATAAACACAAAGATATAATAATAACCACTTTTATTATTGCCTCTTGGGCATATCTCCAACAGTCTCCCACTTGTACTAGAGTCAATAATCTAGATTACATGGTAATATACCTAACACCCATGGCGTTCTGGTGTTGGTCATGCTTTGCTCTAGGGAGAGGTTTAGTCAACAGATCTGCCACATTCAGATCAGTGTGTACTTTGCAAATCTTTATGTCACCATCTCGAACATACTCTTGAATAGCATGGTAACATAGCTTGATGTGCTTCAGCTTGCTATGTGACCTTGGCTCTTGTGCATTAGCTATGGCACCTGTGTTGTCACAGTAGATGGCCATCGGGTCCAACACACTGGGAACCACGCCAAGTTCAGTAATGAACTCCTTCATCCATATGGCTTCTTGTGCAGCCTCCGAAGCAGCTATGTATTCCGATTCAGTTGAAGATTTCGCCACAACGCTTTGCTTGGCACTCCTCCAGCTCACTGCAGCACCATTCAAAATAAATACGTATCCAGACTGTGACTTCGAGTCATCTGGATCGGTGTTCCAACTAGCATCAGTGTAACCGTTTACAACAAGCTGTTCATCACCTCCATAAGAAAGAACCATATCCTTAGTCCTATTCAGGTACTTTAGGATATTCTTGACCGCTGTCCAGTGTTCCATTCCAGGATCACTTTGATATTTGCTAGTCAAACTAACAGCATGTGCTATATCCGGTCTTGTACACAGCATGGCATACATGATAGAACCTATGGCCGAGGCATAGGGAATATTATTCATCTTTTCTCTATCTTCTGCAGTAGCCGGACTTTGAGTCTTACTCAAGGTCTTACCTGACAACATGGGCACGAACCCTTTCTTGCTCTCTTCCATTCTAAACTTCTTTAGAACTTTGTCTAAGTATGTACTTTGTGAAAGCACTATTAGGCGTCTTGATCTATCTCTATAAATCTTGATGCCTAGAATATATGCCGCTTCGCCAAGATCCTTCATTGAAAAACTATTATTCAAATAGGTTTTGAGGCTATTAAGAAGTTCTATATCATTCCCAATCAACAATATGTCATCTACATATAGTACTAGGAATTCTACAGAGCTCCCACTCACTTTCTTGTAAATACAAGCTTCTCCATAAGTTTGTATAAATCCAAATTTTTTGATTACTTTATCAAAACGTTGATTCCAACTCCGGGATGCTTGCTTCAGTCCATAAATGGAGTGCTGAAGTTTGCATACCTTGTCAGCATCACTAGGATCGACAAAACCCTTGGGTTGTACCATATACAACTCTTCCTCAATGTCACCATTAAGGAACGCCGTTTTGACATCCATCTGCCAAATTTCATAATCGAAATATGCAGCGATTGCTAACAAAATCCTCACAGACTTTAGCTTCGCTACTGGTGAGAAAGTCTCATCGTAGTCAACTCCTTGAATTTGTCAGAACCCTTTCGCGACAAGTCGAGCTTTATAGACGGTAACATTACCATCAGCGTCTGTTTTTCTTTTGAAAATCCATTTGTTCTCGATAGCCTTACGGCCATCCGGTAAGTCCACCAAAGTCCATACTTGGTTTTCGTACATGGATCCCATCTCGGATTTCATGGCTTCCAGCCATTTGTCGGAATCTGGGCTCACCATAGCTTCTTCATACGTCGCAGGGTCATCAGTGTTGTCCACCAACATGACGTTCAAGGCAGAGTCATACCAATCAGGAGTGGTACGAACTCTCGTTGACCTACGAGGTTCAGTAGTAACTTCGTTCGAAGTTTCATGATCAGCATCATTAGCTTCCTCTCCAGTTGGTGCAGGCGGCACAAAAACATCTTCCGGTGCTGCGCTACTCTCAACTCCAAGAGAAGGTTCAATAACCTCGTCGAGTTCTACTTTCCTTCCAGTCACTTCTTTCGAGAGAAACTCCTTCTCAAGAAAGGATCCATTCTTGGCAACGAAAACTTTGCCTTCGGATCTATGATAGAAGGTATACCCAATTGTTTCTTTAGGGTATCCTATGAAGACGCATTTCTCCGCTTTGGGTTCAAGCTTATTAGGTTGTAACTTCTTTACATACGCTTCGCAACCCCAAACTTTAAGGAACGACAACTTAGGTTTCTTACCAAACCACAATTCGTACGGTGTCGTTTCAACGGATTTAGATGGTGCCCTATTTAAAGTGAATGCGGATGTCTCTAATGCATAGCCCCAAAACGATAGTGGTAAATCTGTAAGAGACATCATAGACCGAACCATATCTAAGAGAGTTCGACTACGACGTTCGGACACACCATTACGCTGTGGTGTTCCCGGCGGTGTCAACTGCGAAAGTATTCCACATTTCTTTAAATGTATGCCAAACTCATAACTTAGATATTCACCTCCGTGGTCAGAACGCAGAAACTTAATCTTCTTGTTATGATGATTTTCCACTTCACTTTGAAATTCCTTAAACTTCTCGAAAGTTTCGGACTTATGTTTCATAAAGTAGACATACCCATATCTACTTAAGTCATCCGTGAAAGTGAGAACATAACAATATCTACCACGCGATGCTACACTCATTGGACCGCACACATCGGTATGTATTATTTCCAATAAGTCTGTAGCTCGCTCCATTATCCCAGAGAATGGAGTCTTAGTCATTTTTCCCATTAGACATGCTTCGCATCTTTCAAGTGATTCAAAATCAAGTGATTCAAGAAGTCCATCAGAATGGAGTTTCTTCATACGCTTCACTCCAATGTGACCAAGACGACAGTGCCACATGTATGTAGAATTATCATTCAATTTTATTCGTTTAGCATCTATGTTGTGAACATGTGTATCACTACTATTGAGATTCAATAAGAATAAACCATTCATCTCAGGTGCATTACCATAAAAGATATTACTCATATAAATCGAACAACCTTTATTCTCAGACTTAAAAGAGTAACCGTCTCGCAATAAACAAGATCCAGATATAATGTTCATGCTTAACGCAGGCACCAAATAACAATTATTCAAATTTAAAACTAATCCCGAAGGTAGATGTAGAGAGAGCGTGCCGACGGCGATCACATCAACCTTGGAGCCATTTCCAACGCGCATCGTCACCTCGTCTCTTGCCAGTCTTTGTTTATTCCACAGCTCCTGTTTCGAGTTACAAATATGAGCAACAGAACCAGTATCAAATACCCAGGCACGACTACGACTACTAGTAAGATACACATCAATAACATGTATATCGAATATACCTTTCTTCTTGATGTTGCCGTTCTTCAGATCTGTTAGGTACTTGGGGCAGTTATGCTTCCAGTGACCAGCACCCTTGCAGTAGAAGCATTCAGTTTTAGGCTTAGGACCAGCCTTGGGCTTCTTAGCAGGTGCGGCAGCTTTCTTGCCGTCCTTCTTGAAGTTGCCCTTTTTCTTAGGCTTGCCCTGTTTCTTGAAATTGGTGGTCTTATTGACCATCAACACTTGGTGCTCCTCCTTGATCTCCACTTCAGCAGTTTTCAGCATGGACGATAGTTCAGGCAACGTCTTGTTCATGCAGTGCATATTGTAGTTCATCACAAAGTTCTTATAACTCGGTGGCAGTGATTGGAGGACATGGTGAATCCCTAACTCATTAGGAATCGTTATCCCCAACTCTTGGAGCTTGTTTGCGTGCCCAGACATGGTGAGCACGTGCTTGCTAACGGAGCTTCCCTCTTCCATCTTGCAGGTAAAGAACTTCTCGGAGGCCTCATAGCTCTCCACGGCCGCGTGAGTCTCAAAAATGAGCTTGAGCTCCTTAATGATCTCGAACGGGTCGTGGTGCTCAAAACGCTTCTAGAGCTCCGTTTTTAAACCATACAGGATGGCACACTGAACTGTGGAGTAATGATTTTTCCGAGTGGCGTAAACATTCTTTACGTCATCGGTGGCATCATCTGCAGGTGGGTCACCTAGCGGTGCTTCGAGCACATAGGTCATCTGACCAGCCCTGAGGACAATCTTCAGACCATGGAGCCAGTCTGTGAAGTTGCTTCCATTGTTCTTAAGCTTTTCTTTCTCTAGGAACACATTGAAATTGATGGAGAGGTTCGCCATAATCTACAACAAATTTGCAAGTAGTTTAGACTAAGTTTATGATAAATTGAGTTCAATTTTAATTCTTAAATTAACTAGGTGAACTCCCACTCAAAACAACATCCCTCGCATTGTCTTAGTGATTACACGAACCAAGTCCACTACACCAAGTCCGATCTTCACGAGAGAAGATGTAGTTTCATCGGCAAACAATCTTCATGTTCATCATATCACTTATATGATTCATGCTCTACCTTTCGGTATTCCGTGTTCCGAGACCATGTCTGTACATGCTAGGCTCGTCAAGATTAACCTTAGTTTCCGCATGTGCAAATCTGGCTTGCACCCGTTGTATGCACATGTAGAATCTACCACATCCGATCATCACGAGATGCTTCAAGACGACGAGTCTTAGCAACGGTGCCAACTAAGGACGAACACTTTATTACTTGAAATTTAGTGAGAGGGATCATCTTATAATGCTACCATCGCGATCTAAGCAATACAAGATGCATAAAGGATTAACATCATAGGCAATTCATAATTAGTGTGATATGATATGGCCCTTTCTTCTTATGCCTTTGATCTCCATCTCCAAAGCACGGACATGATCTCCATCATCACCAGCATTGCGTCAAGGTCAGTGGCGCCGCTTCATGGTTGTCCATCATCACCAGCAACTATTACAACTACTTGGAATAAAACTATTACAAGATGAATAGACACGCAGGTCTTAACAGAATTAAAGACAACCATTAGACTCCTGCCGGTTGCCATATTACAACAAGGATCATTGCATACATCAAATATAATCACAATCACATGATGGCCATATCACATCACAAAACCCCTGCAAAAACAAGTTAGACGCCTCTAATTTTCTTTGCAAGTTTTACGTGGTTTGGGGCTTTCGAATAAGAACGGATCTTACCTACGAAACCGAACCACAACGTTGATACAAGTGCTATCAAGTGCAAAGTGTAGATTGGATCTATACTATGATGGGAGAGACAGACACCCGCAAAGCCACTTGTGCAAAGCAAGTTACACGTCAAGCGTGGAGCAAGTCTCATGTGCGATGACATGTAAGGTTAGCCCGAGCCGCTTCATCCCACCATACCGCAAGATGCAAAGTACACAAAGCAAAAGACGGCACGAGCACCAACGCCCACAAAACCATTGTGTTCTACTCGTGCAACAGATCTACACATAGATACGGCTCTGATACCACTGATGGGTTCGTAGCATGGAAAACAAAAATTCTCTACCACAAGAACGAACAAAACCCAGATCTAATCTAGATAAAAGCCAAGATCTAATCTATTAGACATGTGCAACGAGATAGATCTGTACTAACCCTCGTAGATCCGAAAGCGTTACGAGATTAGATCTCGGGGTTGATGTAGTCGATCACTTGCCGATCTCAAGATCGTGTGGACGATCCTTCCGGCGCCGCGTTCTGGCAGCGCTTCCGCAGTCGGTCACACGTGCGGAGTCGAAGAAGACCTTCCTCTCCCTGTTCCAGTGAGCAGCAGAGGTAGTAGATCTTCTCCACGGAATCCCAGCAGCACGACGGTGTGGTGGTGGTGGTGGAGTAGAGAATTCTGCAGGGCTTCGCCTAAGCCTCAGCAGAGGGAAGGAGGAGGAGAGAGGCGGCGGCTAGGGCTTGAAGTGAGGGGGCAAGGGGGTGGCACCCCCACCCCTCTATTTAAAGGAGGGAGGCGCCATGGGAGGGGGAGTCCTAGTAGGACTCCCCTCCCTCCTTGGCCGGCGAATTGGGAGGGGGGGAGGAGTCCTCCTCCCCCACGACTCCTTGTCTTACCCCACAAGGACTCCTTGATCCTTTCTTGGCTTTCAAGCAAACTCCAAGAAATCTCCTAGAACCTTCCAGAACATTTCGAAACCTTCTAGAATCTCCATACAAACACTCCGGAACATTTCCTAACTTAGAAAATGATCCCCAATATATGAATCTTATTCTCCGGACAATTCCGGATCTCCTCGTGATGTCCCGGATCCAATTCGAGACTCCGAACAACATTCGGTCTCCAACGCACATTCCATATCTACTTAAAGCAACTTTGAACCTTAAGTGTGTCACCCTACGGTTCATGAATATGCAGACATGATGAAGACACCTCTCCGATCAATAACCATCAGCAGGATCTGGAGATCCATAATGGCTCCCACATACTCAACGATGACTTCGTGATCGATAGAACCATTAACATACGAAACCAATTCCCTTTGTCATGCGATATTCTACTTATCCGAGGTTTGATCGTCGGTATCTCCATACCTAGTTCTACCTCGTTACTGATAAGTACTCTTTACTTGTTCCATGTTATGTCATCCCTTATGACCTAGTCACATGCTTGCAAGCTAACTAGATGACATTCCACCGAGAGGGCCCAGAGCATATCTATCCGTCATATGGATGGAGAAATCCCAATCTTGGTCCATGCGCTTCAACACATACTTTCAGAATACCCAATGACACCTTTATAACCACCTAGTTACGAAGCGGTGTTTGATGTCATCAAAGTATCCAT
Organism: Avena sativa; assembly: GCA_916181665.1. NCBI lineage: Eukaryota > Viridiplantae > Streptophyta > Magnoliopsida > Poales > Poaceae > Avena > Avena sativa. The sequence continues at coordinate 378,443,484 of OV702290.1, read as the reverse complement.
CCGGTGATGGTGATTAACATAACCTCATGGTCGAAGGATTAGGTTACTATGTATTTGAAAGCTTATAGCAATACGAACTTAATGACTTGATCTTATGCTACGCTTACTATGGGTGTGTGTCCATCACATCATTCTCCTAATGATATAACCTTGTTATTAATGACATCCAATGTCCATGATCAGGAAACCATGATCATCATTTAATCAACAAGCTAGTTCTACAAGAGGCTTACTAGGGACTCTTTTATGTTTACAAAACACACATGTATCAGTGTTTCCTTATAATACAATTATAGCATGGGATGTAAACATTCATCATAAACACAAAGATATAATAATAACCACTTTTATTATTGCCTCTTGGGCATATCTCCAATAGAATATTGTTTTGTATGATTACATTTCAATTTCTTATTGTGGCCAATGATTCAAATTTGTCCCAAAAGAGAGGCAGACACATTGGTGTCAGATTTTTTCAGGGATGAGTTAGCGAACCTGGGGCCATGTACAAGATCAATATAAGTTGTGCAATTGTTACTTGGTTCGGTTACGCCATCCCTGAAGAAACTTATGAGGCCGCAATCTTTATTCTACATTCATAGAACTATGATATTTGAATTATATATTCCATGTATTCATAGTGTATAAGAATTACATTTCAGTTTGTCACCGAGGCCAATGATTAAAATTTGCCCCAAAAGAGTTCAAGGGGAGACAGGTATGATGGTGTCATGTTTTATGGATGGTTTGGTGAACCTGAGGCAGCAATGCACACAAACAATATATGTTGTGATGTTGGTACTTTGGTTCTCCAACTCCATCTCTGAAACAAATTATGAGGCTCTTGATTTATTCTCATATGGAACTACATATATGATCCTTGATGTGTTTCTGATCTTTGAATGATTCGTATGATGCATATGTAAATGAATGGTTTTGATCATAAGTATCTTTAACATGTATCTGAAGATTAATTGTTTGGTTTTTTTATTTATAATTACAATATTTAGGCTTGTTTTTGTACCTAAATATGTATATCCCTGAATATTGTTTTGTATGATTACATTTCAATTTTTTATTGTGGCCAATGATTAAAATTTGCCCCAAAAGAGAGGCAGACACATTGGTGTCAGATTTTTTTAGGGATGAGTTAACGAACCTAGGGCAATATACAAAATCATTATAGGTTGTGCAATTGTTACTTGGTTCACTGATTCCATCCCTGAAGAAACTTATGAGGCCCCTAGATTTATTCTACATACACTCTGATGCAATTAATTGTCATTGTATTGAGATGAAATGATATATGAACTGATCAAACTATTGCTGAGATGCTTTCTCTTTGATATCCACGGATATATTGTCTTACATATACATGTTATCAATTGTTGAGTTGTAATACAATTCAATCATATGTATGAGTTCTAAGTTATATTCATAAAAATCAACAGAAGGATGATGATGACGTGGACGATAACAAGGACTCCAGGGACAACAAGAGCTGCTACGTGCTGAGGCGGTTACGGTGTGGGCTAATCTGTTTCTACCGTAGGAGGAGACTGTTTTGCCTATTCTGTGGCAGAGCAATCAACGTGGACCTCGACAGCATGATCCCGCACGCGGTGGACGTTGCTAGAGGCGAAGGCAGAAGCCATAGGCCGATTACCTTGGCGCGGTACGCAGCCTTCGGCAAATTTCTCCAGGATAATGTCAGTACTGGTCTGTATCCCCTCGACTAGGCTGTCCCTGACTCCTGCTGATGCCCTTGCCCTGCTAGGCGTCTCCGTGCCCCGGCCTCCTACCGTTGCCCCTGCTTTTATTTTGTTTTAGTTAATTATTACCTATGTGTGGCATGTAAGACAATATATCCGCGGTGCCTCTGGTGAACCTTCTATATATATTAATCTACTTATTTATATGGAGTGTCTTAAAATTTCTAGTGTTCAATTATATTATCATGCTCATGCACACTACAAAATATTTTTAGTGCTCGATTATATTATAATTATCAAGGAATACATCAACAAGTTAAATTAGGCGAAATTTTGTATTAAAGTAACTGAATGATCTCACATCGGCGGTGGACGTTGGCAGAAGCCGAAGGCATCAGCCGAAGACCTTGGAGTGGCACGCAGTCTTCAGCAAATTCCTTACAGGTTCAACAATGGGTTGCCACCGCCCAGCTCCGCTTACAGGTTCAACATGGCAGAACTTGAGCTACCACAGAGACCTCGGCAGAGGTGGCAGAATTAGTGCGGGTGCGACCACGGCGACGGCGAGCTCGGATTCTGAAGGAGGAAAACAGGACCGAGCATGGTCGACACGGTGACAGATCTCACCGAGAACCAATTCTCGTCCCCGCACCGTGCCATGTGTGTAGCCATGGTGAGGGCGAGCTCCGACTCGGGATGTGGAGGAGAGCGGGGCCGAGCAGGTTCGTCACGTCCCAGCTCCGCGCCATGACCGCGACCACAGATTATCGCTCCGGGGAAGAAGAAGAAGCATAATGGATGCATGTGCCAACGCTGTAAGCCTACAGGGAGGAGAGCGGGGCCGAACAGGTTCGTCCATATCCCAGCTCCGCGCCATGGCCGCGACGCCCCACAAATTGCCGCTCTAGGGAAAAAAATACGCGTAATGAATGCAGGCGCCAACGCTGCAAGCCTAATTGACGCCTAAGCTACGGGAGCGACATAACAGCGAGAACTGATAGGGGAGGCCCAACTTGACGGCCGTTAGCCTGATATTTTGTATTGAAACATAAAGTTGAATTCGTGCTGAAAAAGACCCTCTGAGTATTTGGTACGCCAACTATGGTCATTGCGGCTGATTACAGGCAACTTAAATACCGTGTTGCCTGAACGCCTCAACTTTCGGGACGCAAAATGATATTCTCGGCCAAGAGAGTGTGGATGGCATCTTGCAGGCTCTCTCAAGGCTCCAGCGCAGCGCTTCACGGCTCCTGCTTCCCTGCAGCGTCCTAGAGGGTGCTCCTAGCCAGCTCGCTTTTTATTCCCTTTTTAGTTATCTTTAAACATGATGTGTTATTGTCCTAGCAGACTTTATTTTATTTCCTCTTTGACGCCTGGGTTATTTTCTCTTTGACGCCTGGGTGTCGGTGACGTGCCGGTATTTTGTATGATTTTGGCTTTATCTATAAAGTGGGGTGTAATGACTGTTTCGAGGAGGAATTCAGAAGCCTGTACGCGCCAATATGCGTGACCGTCAGTAGCTAGTCTTGATATTCCGTGCCCGCCTGTGGTTTTCCGCGTCAGTTCTTGTGTTGTACTTAAACCTGGCTTGATCTGTGGATCCTGTGAATCTTGCTGCCGTTCGCGGCTTTATATATAAAGGGAGCCGTTTAAAAATCCTGACATTCGTTCCGGTCACATGGTCCGTAGAAGATCGTTCTCGTTTTCTGAAGAGAAATCGAATTTTGCGGGACCTGGAGAAGAATAATGCACCTACCATCTTCGTCTCACAAATTTGTTACAACGAATTCCACAGAAAACGCAACAAGAAGTTTGCTCTATGGCGTGCTACAGATGAACAAAAGTCGCTACAATACATGTATTCGACAAGAAAAGAAACAATGTACGACGAACCACTGTCGAATCAGTCCCTACTGTTAATGATCGGCTTCTCCGGCGTCGCCGGCGGTCATGAGCGTGGCCTGCTGCTGGATGACGAGGATGGACACCTTGGACGCGTACTCGGCGGTGGCGAGCATGTCGCCGAGCACGCCCAGCTCCGGGCACTCGCTCCACTCCGAGAGGCCGCTTGTGAGCGCGGAGCCCTCGATGTCCCTGTCCTCCCCTCGGCGTCCGACGATGAGCAGGTCGAACTTATCGCTCATGGACCTCACCACCGACGCCGTCCCCTCGCCGTCCTCCACGGTCTTCTCCACGTACACCACCCTCTCGTCGTCCCTATACCTCTGCCAGAACTCCTGGAGCACCTCCTCGTCCCTCACCTCGTCGCGCCCGCCCATGCCCACCCAGTTCCGTAGCTTGAACCGCACCACGGTCACCGCCGTCCCGCCGCTCTCCGGCATCCTCGCAGCGTACGCCAGGGCCTCCCGGTCGTCGGGCCCTCCCAGGAAGTATAGCGCCACCCTCTGCAGCAGGTTCCTGTTGGACGCCGTCGCGCACGCCGACCCGGCCGCCAGGCCGTGGTCCACGAGGATGGCCACGGAGCAGGGCGCGTACTGGAGCACGGCGCGGTTGCTGACGCGGACGGCGGAGTTGGCCGTGCTCCGGGCGCCGTCGGAGGACTTGTGGAACGGGAGGAGGATGAGGTTGGCCTTCCTGCTGTGCGCCAGCGAGCACACGTCGTGGTGCATCGAGCTGTAGGGTGACTGGGCCACGTAGGGGCTCACCGTCACCGCCCCCGGCGACGCCTGCTGCTCGAAGTGGCGGAAGGCGTTGACGATGCGGTCCGAGGGAGAGTTGGCGGTGGACGAGGACGACTTCTTGTGGGGCTTGAGCACGGAGGCGGCGTGGCCGACGAGCTCGGTGAGGTGGAGCACGATGAGGGAGACGGGGAAGTCGTGGTTGGCGCCGGAGGCCTCGAGGAGGTCGATGATCGGCGCGGCGTGGTCCTCCGTGTAAAGGCAGGCCATCACGCGGAGCTCCGCGTTGGGCTGCATGCCCTCCATGGTCCGCCGCTTGGCCCGCGCGAACCTCCCCGTGGGGTCGTAGAGGAGCTTGATGAGCGGGGTGGCCACCGCCGTGATGAGCACCATGGAGAGCGTCAGCGTTGAGTAGTGCTCCGCCGTAGCCTTCATGGTGTCGCCCCAGTTGTTGATTGCAGCCACCTCCACGATGCCCCGGATGTTGAGCATGAGCGCCAGCGCCGTGGCATCGCCGATCGGCATGGCGAAGAAGAGCCCCGCGGCGATGCAGCCCACCATCTTGCCGGCGACGCAGAGCGCCACGAAGAGCTCCAGCGCGCACCACCTCTCCTCGTGGGCGCCCAGCTCCGAGAAGTCCGTGCGGTAGCCGGCGAGCGCCATGTAGACGGGGAGGAAGAGCGCGATGAAGAAGGAGTCGAGCCGCTCCGTCATGGTGGCGCCGATGGGCATGCCGCCAGGGAGCGCTAGCCCCAGCATCATCGGCCCAATCATGTACTTGAACCCGATGACGTCTGTCACCAGCGCCGACAGGAGCGCCGCGATCACCACGACGACGAAGGAGCCCTCGGAGAGGAGGTCACCCGCCGGCGTGCGCTTGTAGGCGATGTACCGGCCGGCGGGGCGCGCCACGAAGAAGACGAAGAGGACGAAGGCGACGAAGGAGGCGAGGATCTTGGCCGTGAATGCAGGGGACTTGGCCTCCGTGACGAGGAACGCGGCCGCGAAGCAGGCGCGGAGGAACCAGGAGGTGACGTCGGTGATGAGGGAGGCGGTGAGCGCGATGCGGCCGAGCTCGGAGTTGAGGAGGTCGAGCTCGGCGAGAGCGTCGGCGATGACGGGGAAGGAGGAGAGCGAGAGGCGAACGGCGAGCTCGGTGATAAGCGACGAGCCGCGGAGGTCGGCTGGGAGCGTGGGCTGGAGCACGTGGAAGACCGGCAGCGTGATGGCAAGCGGGACGACGGAGCCGGCGAGGCCGACGGCCACGGCGCGGCCGCTGGGGCGGCGGAGCAGGCTCATGTCCGTCTTGACGCCCATTGAGAACAAGAATAGGATGAGCGCGACGAGCGAGATGCTCTCGAGGATGTAGGTGCCGCGCTCGGAGAAGAGGGCGCCGCGGAGCTCGTGGTTGCGGCCGAGCACGGAGGGGCCAAGGAGGACGCCGACGAGCATGTGAGTGACGAATCGGGACTGGCCGAGGCGGCGGAGCACGTGGTGGGCGGCGGCGGAGAGGAGGAGGATGAGGGAGACCTGGATGAGGAGGAGCGGGAGGGAGAAGCGCAGCGGCTGGTCGCCCAGGAACATGCCCTGCGAGTTCACCAGGTTGTTGTCGTAGCACGCCGCCGCCACGGGCTTGACCGTCGCCGTGGCCTCCGCGGCGGCCGTCGCCGCGGCAGCCGTCAGGTTCACGGTCGCGTCCATGTCCATGGTTCCGTGCTTGGTGGAGCTCCCGGCCCGAGCTAGCAATGCATGCAAATGCAATGTAGTGGTGCGGACGACATTCGTGCGTGCATGCTCCTCTTGTCTGGTCGAGCTCGAGCAGGTGAGCTATTCTTAGCCGTGTGGACGAGAGGGAGAGTAGAGGAAGAGATTGAACTCTTCTCATGTCCCCCTAAAATTCAATCAAATTCTCTCAAACACGACATCAGTTTTTTCACCAAGACTTGGAAAATAAGACAGCTAGAAGCTGGTGCAAATTCAAACAAATTCAGAATTTTAATCACGTCCAATTGTTGTCAGGAATTCTATAGACAAGGTAGCAAGAACAAATGCAGACACAGCTACTTATCAAAAACTGTGTTGATGCATGTAAAATACATACATGATTTTTATAGTTTATTATGATAATTCCATCATATTTGCATCATATCATGAGTTAATATCACTATTATCATTTATTTTAGGGATTTTCTAATAATCACTTTTATTTTGGTTTTAACTCTAGATGGCAGAAAAACCTTCTGCTCGTATTTTGGACTTGCAAGGAGCTTTTGGCCTCCAAAAGAGACAACCTCAAAGAGCACGCTTCAAAGTTTTTGAGACGAATTCAATGCGACGAAATTGGCCAGCAAGAGGCCACTGTGCTGGAGATAGGGCCTATGGCCTGACAACCCATTTGAGTCGCACCATGGGTGCTAACCGCTAAACCTACCTTAGTCGTCCGACCTATCTCAATTTTTCACATACGAAATTCTTCTAACCTAAAATTTTCTATATACCCTTTCGTATTTATTTCGATGGACAGAGGTGGAGATCGAAGACACATAAAAAGAGGGGCCGCAGTCCACGGCCGAGGAAGATTGGAGGGAAACCGCTGCTTGAAATCGCCTCCGCCCGCCTCTCCTCTTTCACCAATGCCTCCACGTTGCTCGCCATCATGAGGGGGGAGTAGTCCACCCCCTGGACTATGGGTTTGTGGTGGTAACTTGATCCAATCTCTCTATGTATGATCATTGGTGTAGTCCATATGAGTTGTCTTGCATGATTATGGTACTATCTATGTAATTCCTATAGTGGATATTGTGGTAGAGATGATATATATGTTATGCATTTACTGTTGTTAGTGAGTCTTTATAGCTTGTCATGCTCTGGAAACATATTTATGATATCTATGCAATGGTTTGGTTACTATGAGTGACGAGGTTATCGTGGTAATGCCTTGTTTGCCCATGTCATGAGGACTTTATAGCGCCAAGTGTAGGTAGATGAGAGAGATGCGAAATAATAACATATAAGGCTTGGCTTTAGTGTTGTGGTGTGTTTTTATATAAAGGGTATGATGTATGTGTAAATGAGTGGTATAGCCGAGTTGATGAGGGCTAGCCTCTAGGGGTTGGCATGATCTTCAGGGATCTTGAGGTATAATCGTGGGAATAGCGTGGGAAAAGGGAGAGAGGCAAAGGAAGCGAACATACACCACTCAAAGAACATGATGAACTCTACACAGACACAACACGCTACATGACCAATTGCTCCCGCTGGCAGCCACCGGTCCAATAGAATCCTCTTAAGGAAAGATTGGGATAAAGCATTCCCTCGATCCCTATTGACAAAGGGATGAACACCTTGGGGAGGGCATTGAACACCAACTCACGATCATGCAATGTTGGGCCTTGTACAACTCACATATACAAATCTATTGAAATCCTGTAGATAAAGGCTCCCTTGGAAGGGAGATGAGACACAACCAGAATATCCAAATTAGGGTTTTAGTCTTATCTTCTATGTCTAAGGGAATAAGATTGAGACATAGAGGATATTTATAGTGCAAAGGGCGAAATGGTAGTTACGAGAAAGTAAAGGGAATATTTCAGGGTATCAAACCCAACTCTGCTCACATGAAGGCCATTTCAGTATTAAGTTGATATGACTGACCGGATGGATCGGTGTAGACCGGGCTGGGGAACGGGCCTAAGCGAAACGCTTCTATATGTCCACTCGGTATATAATCGGTGTATATACCATCTGGGTCGGTGTCTGGGTCGGTGCACCGAGACTGGCATCAGGTTGAGGGCCTATTCGGCGTGGGATTTGGTGCACGACCAATGGACCGGGTTAGGGACCATATGGGTTGGTGCTGGAGTTGGTCTGATCGGAGCCGATACTGATGCATGCGGGTGTTGTTACCATATTGGATGTGCTGTTGTGATTACCTTCTCCATATAGGGCTCCGGGTAAAAAACCTTGACCGTCTCGGTCTCGACAATGGCGGTGTGATACATCGTTACCCTTTGGGGCATCGTCGTGGAGTTTCGGTGCCATCAGTGGTCAAATTTGGATCATGTCTCGAGGCACCTTTGGCGCTAGTGCGGGGCATTCTCGATGTCCTCCTATCTTATACATGTGACTATGTCATCATCACTCTCTGTCTCGTAGTCCACCGGCAGTAGCAGCGCTCCACGACCCGGAGAGAGAGAGCAGGTGGCCCTCTCTGGTGACAACTTAGTGGGTGTGGTGCGACAATGTCCGGTGGCTTTACAAGAAGGCATGGTGACACCTTTAGTTAGTAGTCCCGAGTGCTTCGTCAGGGTGCTGATACTCCTGTAATTTTTGCTTATCTTTGATATGCTTTGTAAGATGACCCCCCTCATCACTTTGAATCGGTTTGGACCGTGTAGCTTTATCTTTAAAACGGGGCGAAAGAATGTTTCGAGCAATTGTATGTCTTCCACCCGTAGTAATCTTAAACCAGTAATTGTTAGAGACCATAAACTCTATGAGATGAACAGCTGAAATCAATTCCAAATGGCAATCATGTCCAATTGTTATCAGCAAAGCACACCAAGTCCAGCGAGTGTGCGTGAGCCTGAATCCATTCCAAATGCCAACCATGTCCAGTTGGTATCAGAAATCACACCAAACCTAATGAGTGTACATGACAATCGAATTAATATCCAATCAGAACAGCCTGATTTGCGTGAACATGATGTATCAAACTATCAATCAAGTTCTAAGATATCTTAAAGTTTGGCCATGTAAAGCTTAACTGCATCCATGCATGAATCAGTCAGTCAATCAATCTTGGATGATTCTTGGTCAGTCTTGGATGATTCTTGCTCAATCTTGGATGATTCCTGGCCGTTGTTGTTTTCATCCATCGACCCTGAACGCCACCGGCGGCTCAGCATTCTTGGCAGCCTGATCACAGAGTTCACCCGGGCCACCCCCTCCAGCGCCTTCCACACCGCTGTACCCTCCTCCGCCTCGCCGCCGCCGCTCAGAGCCTTGCGGAAGCTCCCAGTGAACGATAACACGGACGCGTGAGGCGGCTTCATCGTGTTCTCCTCCTCAGATGGAACAGCTGGCTTCAGGAAGAGGCAGACAGCAGCGCAGTCATCAACCATCGACGTCGGGAACTTGCGCCGCCACGCGCGAACCGCCCGCTCCACGAGCTGCTTCGCCGCCTTGGAACGGTCAGAGGCCGACGAGACGATCTTGACCACCTCCTTGTTGGATAGCACGTCCCATATCTGCAACAGTGTGTGGTTAGCTAAGAAGAGATAAAGACATGTCTTATTCAGTTAACAGTTGCTTGATTTGTCAGTCCAATCATAAAGGATTTTGTTTGAGCTACTTTATGTTAACTTCATTAGGAACAATACCAGAAACTTTTCTTGTTAATTATTTAAGGAAGATGAAGCAATAATTGAAATGAAATGGACAGGGAACTAGAACCGAATGAACCTGCTATCCATAAAAAGAGATCACTTCCCTTACCCCATCAGTGGCAAGCACCAAGAAGTCATCCTTTTCAGATAACTTCCTGTAGTACACTTCTGGTGTGCAGATCAGGCCGTGGTTCTTGAGGCAGAAGTCTCCGAAAGCCCTGGCCATGGCGAGGCCTGGTGCGTCCTGGTCCGGCAACCACAGCCTAGGCACGTCGGGCTCGTCGTCCATGGCGAAGACTCTCCCCTTGCAGCTCAGAATCCTCTCAGCTTCACCTATGACAAGGCCAGAAGATGCATTGCAAGTTGCAGTTGGTAAATGTACATAGTACCTGCAGAGAAGCATGACATGAGAAATTCAGAGGCTGACCTGGAAGATCTGGTTTCAAGTCGGTGGTGAGTTGCACCGAGACAGGGCGGTCCTTGCTATTCCGGGCACAAAGAACAGCGCGTGAATCACCTAAGTTGGAAATGATTAAGTGGTCACCCTGCATACACACAACAACAATAACCGGTAAGAGCAACTGAAGAACAGAATAGGCCAAGAGTGTGACTGTTCTGAATTTGGCTATGCGGTCTCAATGTTTGGTTTGTAGCATTGAAACCTATGACTGAAACAAACATTCTGAAATTCAAGAATTTTAGAAGCTTACTTACATCTAGCATTGGTGTAGCTCTAGTCTACGGTACTTAAACAAGAAAAATTGACAATGCAGCCAGTTGCAAGAAGTGCAACAGTGGTAGTAGTAGCACCATTACCTGCCTAACGACAGTGACAGCAGTTGTGCCACTGCAAATGCAGTCAATCCCAGAATGCAGCCTCAGCTCCTCGTCGACGTCCTCAAACGCCTTCACGATCAAGCTCTTCCACGAAGAGATCAGCTGGCTCTCGTCGCTCGCGTCGCTAAACGTGGTGGAATCATCCGACTTGTCGAACGACGAATCCAAGTCCGCATTGCTGGAGGGTGCGTCTTCTTCAGTCTTCGGTGCTGCCAAAGAGGAGGACAGCTTTGCCGGAAGGGCGTCGCGGACATGCCGAGCGACTTCCCGGCCATGAGGGCCGTGGCCGTCGAAGACCCCGCAGAAGATCTGGCCCTTGTGGCCAGCAAAGTCCTGATCATCTTGACACATCAAGATTGTCTTATACTACATCTCAAGTAAATTGTGCACATAAAAGGGGGTAACGGATCAAATTGTACACTTGCGGTTAGAGATGGTAATCTAGCTAGGCCGTGCTGATATTTGCTGCCAGAGATTTCAGTGTTTCATCTTGCATTCATGCTGCTATTATTACACTGGTGAGAGGTGAGCAATAACGGTAGTGAAGAGCATCTTGATGGTGAGCTATCAAGATGCTGTAAGTACTGCATACACATGGGTCATTACTCATTATTACAGAAAAAATTCAGGTGCATTCCAGGTTAAAATCTGAGCAAAAGCTAGCAGGGATCCATGGCATTCTTCTCAGAATTAATCAAGTTTTTTTTCTCACGGCAAAAAGGTAAGCAGGTTGACACTGTAAATCTGCAATAGTGTGGCTAGAAGGAAGGGAAGGAAAGGAAAGGAAAGGAAAGGAAAGGTTGACCTTTTACCTGGCAGACTGCCATGGCGTCCTGGTTGACGCCCTTCCAGCCCTGCTTGGTGTGCATGGACACCCCGGCGGCGCCGGAGAGCTGCTCCTGCAAGAAGTCGTCTTGCTTCCATGGGAACCACCCTTCCGCCTCCTCCAGCTCCAGCCTTCCTCCTTCCCTGCTGCAGCAGATCCCCATTGCGGCAGCTAGCTAGCCTAGCTCCTCCTATTCCAGGCTCGAGCCAGTAGTACTGCAGGGGAGGGACGGGATGGGCATCTGCGAGTTTAATGCGTGCGTGTGTGCGCGTGAGAGTGTTTATCTTGGCATTTTTATACTACTAGCAGCGTTGGGGGGCCATTAATGGCGAGAGGACATGGGCGCCCCGTCCCGGAGGTAGATGGAGACGGACGCCGCTAATGGTGGTGACGCGGGCGCATTGAATGCTCCTCTGCAACTGTTGCCCGTAGCTGTTGCCGCCAACGTGAGATGCCTGCCTGCCTGCCCCATCTCGCCCCCAGCCCCCTCCTCTTCAATTCAATGCGCACCTCACTGGCCGTCAGAGGCTCTCACCTGTCTCTCCATGTAACCTTTCCTTCGAGCTTGCACTTGCACCTGCCATAACGCGCTTGGTGCCTGCCTCCTCCGTGAATTCCGAGCTCCTCCAGCAACAGCTACAGGTAGCCGCTGTCGGTTGCCACAATCTGCCATGAGCAAGAAGAAGCAACAGCTAATTTCAGTTCAGCAAAAGCAAACTTCCTTCCTTTTGCTACTTCCAGAATTCAGCAAAAGCAACTTCCCTGCCTTGAGAACAAAAACACAACACATTAGTTCACTGACCAAACACCTCATTCCAGCATTCAGAACAATAACACAACACATTAGTTCACCGACCAAACACCCCATTCCAGCATTCAGAACAAAAACGCCAAGGATGAGAAACACATTGGACAAGTAATCAAAAACTGTGCACACTTGTCATATTGATCACAATGTATTTCTGCCAACTGTACAAGACAACCTCCAGTAATCTCTCTTCAGTTCACCTCTCGTCTCTGCTCCCGCTATGCACTAGTAGTATAGTACAACACAACAGACGAACCCGCCGGTCCACTGAAAGAAAGCTTTACACCAAACAAACTGAATGCAACATACAGCAACTGTTCTGGCAAAGTATTGGTAGTAGACTACTCCATCGCGGCGCCAATGGAGGTGGCAAAGTTTTTAGATGATTCTGCAGGACGGAGGAGGCACGAGCACGTCTTGAGACTGTTGCTTCCATATGTCACATCGTTCTTGCTCGACCTGAAGAGACAAAACGCCTACCGTTAGAAACTACGTATCTTGTTACAGCTAGAGTTTAGTTGATATCTGTAGAAACAGAATACAGCATAAATGACAGACTGATGGGTGTTAATAGTAGCAACAATTCAACTTAATGTTTTCTATACCTAGGCTTTGTTGGGGATAGATAGAGTACCTGGAATGGTTTATCAATCCACTGGAAAACACAGCCACGGGCCTCAACGACTTTGAGCATATGTGGAGGCATCATATATCTGAAAGCACTGTGAAGCTTCACCATTCTCAAACCACCGCAGACCATAAGCGCAGACGTCAACCCATTGGGTGTAATACCCGCCAAGTGTACGATGGTCATGCTCTGCAGCCCGCATATGCTAGAGAGGGACAGGAGTCCAATGTCGGTGACCGAGCAATACGACAAGTTTATCTGTAATTATGCAGCGATGTTAATAACACAATTCCGAATACGGTATTATCACTTTTCGTTTACCACAAGAACACTAGAAAAGGCTAATACCTGACGGAGGCTGCGAGAGAACTGGGAAAGGAAGAGCATCCCCACATCATTGATCGCAAAGCATTTCTTGATATCTAGCTTGGCAAGTAGCCTGCATCCGGTGGCTATTTCTGAGAGCCCAGAAGATAAAACACTCGAGCAACCACGGATCTCCAGTGTGTTCAGTTTTGCGCATTTTGAGAGCGCCCCCAACGAAAGGTCTGTTATTTCTGTGCAGTAGGACAGGTTGATAGACTCTAGCATTGGACAACCTTGAGCAATTTTAATAACCCCCTCATCACTAATGGCCCCAGATCTGTACAGATCAATATCCCGGAGTTCTGGGCAAGACTTGCCAATGTGGATAAGGCCTTCATCACTTATCCTCATGCATATGCCAATTTTCAGGCTTGAAAGCCTGCTGCATCCAGAGAGAGCTTTCAGACCTGCAAAGAAAATATTTCATCATGAGTTAATAACTCGTTGTCATTGTTACTTGTTAAGAGAAACAGTTAATTCGGTGTCCATTTGCCAAAAGGCAGCAAGATATTTTAAGTTCAGTACAAACCTTCATCGTCCAAATCACTGTCAGTGATGTCCAACTCTTCCAAATGGCGACAGCGCGTCCCAATCATTCGGAGCCCTTCACTAGAAACATGGCTACAAGACTCCATTTTTAGAGAGATGAGGGAAGGGCATGAGCTAGCGATGGCAGCTAATGAAACATCAGTAATATTGCGATTGCAAGTAATGTCCAGCTTCAGCAAATTCTTTAGTCTTGACACGGCGAAAGAAAGATCACTATCTGTCACTCCTGAGCACTTGCTCAGGCTCAACTCTCTTAAAGCAACACAAGAAATTCCAATGTGTTTTACTCCACCGGCCATGAACTTGCAGCCTTCCAATTTCAGGGTCTGCAACTTAGGAATCATTTGGAAGCATTTTCCCATAGATGGAGTAACCTGCCAAAATGAAGAATGTCAAACGAACTGGAGAAGGTCAAGTTATGTATGCCCAGGAGATACTACTATGGTTAGATACTTACATGACAGCAGTATGACAGATTCAACTCCAACAGATTTGGCATTGCCTTCACTACTGACGAAACTCCCACATCGGTGACATTCTGACAGTTTGACATATCAAGCACCTACAAGAGTATAAATATATTTTCAATGTTAGTTGGCCAGAGTACCAGATAAGCATTGTTGAAGGCTACAGTGATATTATGACAGTGAAGCGAATGTGGCATGACAGATCGTGAAACAAAATGCCCCTAGCTAGATGATTACCTGTAGTGATTTGCTGCATTCGTTCTCAAGACTACCAAGGGCATCGTCATCGATCCCAACACATCCCACGAGTGACAACACCTCAAGATTGGGTAGCTTCATGATGGTTGGAAGGCAATCTTTGGAGATCTGCAATGCAAGAGAAGTATCTGTTAGTCCAACAAAGTTAGTGTGTTGCCTGTTTGGCAACTCAACAGCGACTACTACCGACTCTCATCCTCGAAAAGCATATAAAGATAGGTATTTTGCTCTAACAGTCCAGATCTTTGATACTACTAAATTAACCCACAGAATGCTGAAACTAGCGGCCTACTGTTTCCCTCCTCAGAGAGCTGAGGTGGATATCCTGCTACAGTCCAATTCCCTGGCCATTTCTTGTCCAAAAAAAAAAAGTCGCTAAAAACATCAGACAGTTGTGGGTTGAGCTATCTCCTATGAAGATCGAAAGGGGAAATTGGCACGGGGAAACTACCGAAGAGATCCGCATCCCACCGCATTCTCATATGGAAAATTTCACGTCCGACAGAAAGTAAATCTAAAATTTCCAAGAAAGCACCAAAATCAACCTGTATTTCATTAATTGTTTCTGAAATCAAGAAACGCATGAAGGAGGAGATTGTTTTGATCCCAAAAATGGAACGGAGCGTAATGGAGAAAGAGATCAAGAAGAAACATGGCAGGCTCACCATGGTGTAGGAGAGATTGAGGGTGGTGAGTTTGTTGCACTTGAGGGCGAGGAACTGGACCCCCAAATCGGTGATCCCGAGGCACCAGTTGAGCGTGATCTCCCTTAGGTCCGGGCAGCCGACGGCGATGCATCCGAGCCCCATGTCCGTGATGGGCTTGCAGCGCGAGAGGCAGAGCCTCCGCAACCCGCGCGCCCGCGCCACCTCCGCGGCGGCCGCGTCCTCGAGCTCGACCCCATTGGAAAGGTCGAGATCGGCGAGGCCAGGGCAGGCGGCGGCGAGCGCGGCGAGGCCGCGGGAGCGGGAGAGGTCGACGGCGCGGAGGGAAGGCAAGGGCGCGGAGGCGAGGGCCAGGGCGGAATCGGGGATGCGCGGGCAGAGGGTGAGGTCGAGGCGGGAGGCGGAGGGGTAGCGGGCCAGCGCGGCGCGGAGGAGGTCGGCGCGGTACGGGCGCAGCACGCGGCGGTGGCGCGATTCGGCGTCGCGGCAGGCGCGGGAGGCGAGCGCGAAGGACTTGAGCGCGCGCGGGTCGGCGGCCGCCACCCGGTCCAGGACCAAGAAGAGGAGCTCGTCGGCCAGCGAGTCGAGTGGGGCGACCGCGCCATCCGTGGCCGTGGCCGTAGCAGGGGATACGCGGCGGCGCTTGGGAAGGTGGGTGTGGGCGGCCATGGCCATGGGCGAGGTAAGTTGGGCAGTTGGTGGTTTCCCGGTTAGAACAAGAATGGAGGCAATGGCTGGCTACGGATAGGCAACAACCAAGATGGAGAAGAAGAGAGAAGACGGCAGAGGGCGAAATGGCGGTGCTACCCCTGCGTCTCCTCGTGCCAGTTCTCGCGAGACGCTCCGCTCTGTTTCCCAATTTGCCACTGGCAGTTTGCCCAGTCTAGGTTGCTCCGGTATGGAAGCACGTGCGACAGACAGGGGTAGCGTGGTCATCGTGAGGTCAGGAAAGGACGGTACGGAGAGGTACTGGCAGGGGCAGAAGAGGAAGTTTGGAAAAGTTGGCGGGGAAAGCGAGGTGAGATAGAGGCGGGGAGGGTACGATGCGGGGGAGGGACGGAACGGAACGGATCGTACAGCCGGACGAGTACGATGCCCCGTCGTTAAGCGTACCAGGTTTTGTCCTTACCCACCTCCACGAGAATCATACTGGCGTGCGGGACCAGGATATGGGTGATGGTGGGTGATGAGGGAACGCGGTGAGAAAAAGGAAGGAAAGGGGTGTTTGTTTGTTCCATTTGACTGGCCCCGTACTATCCGGGGACGGCACACACTGGGGACTGCGTGGAGTCGCTTCCAAGGTCCAGTTATCACCTTAAAATAATCTGTCAAAAAAAACTATTACCACCTGAAAGCTTGAAAACTCAGAACGGCTTGATTTTTCCCACACGAAAAAACAGCAAATTGGCACGAAACCTCATCATTAAATGAAGCGAAGAGTTAGTTTTGTCCATCAAACATTTGTTCATATTCTTACGTCCAAATTTTTCTGTTGTCAGCCTGAGTAATCGAAACGAAACGAAATTACTTTAGCCCCTGTTTCACCAGGTGACAAACAAAGTAAAGGAAGAAGACTAAGGTCATAATAATTCTCACTTAGTTGGTGGCATGACAAAACAGTTGCATGTTAGGTATGTGTCGACTGAAGACCAACCTCTTTGATGGCTCCACTGCTTCCACGCAAAAAGAAAGTCAGGAAAGAGACCATGGGAGAGAGGGAACAATAATAAGCTATCGGCTACCACTAGCCCGAGCATCTACAAAAGTGGTGATTTTACGTGCCCCCGACCTAAATTCGGCTCCGAAGAATTATGCCCGTACCTAAATTTTAGCTTGTCCTTTACTACTCCCTCCGATCCAAATTAACTGACTTAAATTTTTCTAAATTCGGATATATCTAGCACTAAAACATGTCTAGATACATCCGAATCTAGACAAATCCAAGTCAATTAATTTGGATCAGAGGGAGTAGTAGTAAACCGAAGTATACACTAGGCATAATTTCACTAGTACTCTGTTTCAAAATATAAGATGTCTTAGGTTTGTGAAAGAAGTGTATCTATCTCTTTTAGTGTATAGATTCATCTAAATTTAGAGTGAACCTACATACTAAAAAGAGTCTAGATACACTCCTTTTACAAAGCTAAAACATCTTATATTTTGAAACGGAGAGAGTATCTCGCAAGAAATCCATTTATTTATTTATTTTAATTCTATTTGCATATTTTCGGGATGTAGAAGATAAAGGTCTTGTTAAATTACCCTAATGTTTTTTCGCAAAAACAAATACCCTAATGTTAAACACATACTCCATCCGTTTCATAAATTTTTATCATGATTTTTTAGTTTTAGTTAAATTAAAAGCATGATAATGAGAATTATAGAGATAAAGGGAGTCTAACTAATGTCTTGAAAAGATAAGCTAGTAGTGAAACATTTCTGTACCGAAATTATTGGGGTGGCGGGTGGGTCACTTTCACAATGCGTGATCTCTGTGGGCGGTGGTGAGGTGGGGTTTCCTTTTTGCTGGAGTATAGGAAAAGGTTGAAGTAGAAAGATACTCGTCCACTAGGTGACGCCTGCGTGGAGCGAGTGCGCGTGGGGGGGGCCGGGCTGCCGTACCGTACAAGAAAGGACCCGTTCCGTTGTGTACTGGGCGCGTCCTCAGTACACACCGCGCCCTGATAAGCACTCTCCCAGAAGAAGCGATACGATATGGAGGAGGCAAACAGCTGTGCTGTGCTGATCTGATCTGACCTCCCTCGCTCCGCCCCGTCCGTCCTTTTCGCGATAGGAAATTGTCTGATAGCCTCTCCTCGTCGCGGTCTCTTCCCCGGAAGGCTCCTTCTGCGGTTCTGCCTGCCCGCTCCACCCGTTGTTTGTCCCCGTCCGACCACTGTCACGTCCACGTCATGTCCGTGACCCGCAGGCGAGGAGAGAAGGACTATGGCGAGGACGTCCTCCGCCCCTCCCCTCCTCCAAGGCCCCCATGGCTGTCCAGGGTCGTGCCGCGTCACGATCTATTCACAGGTTTTGAGGACTTTGAACCGAATCATTAGAAAACAGTGGAGTCCAGGAATTTCAGCTGGAAACAAAGAGAAAAATTAGTACTGTAGTCAGAGTCAGCTTTCGGCTCCCCACGTCGGTGGTGACGAAGATGCCTGGGAGGCTCGGCGGTGCAAATGGCGTTTCTTGTAAGTGTACAAACAAGACAAAGATCCATGTCGCGACCGATACAGTCTGAAAGAAAACAAAAACACACGGAACTTCAGTTATGAACGGCTGGATAATAAAATATATCCCGCTAGCCTAGCTTACTTGGGTCTAATCTTTTCTTTGGAAAAGGGTACATTTCTGGTACTTAGATACTTGTTTCTTACCGTACGTATGAAATCATATTTGCAGCCGGGATTTTTTTTAGTAGTACTCGCTATGCTAGACAAATATGTACTCCCTCCGATTTCAGAAATATAACACATTTTATCTTCGAATGTATCTACATGTTTTTTTAGTGTATAGGTTCATTCCGAGCCTCTATGAACCTATATACTTAAAAACGAGATACATTAGATTCACAAAGCTAAAACTGCCTTATATTTCTGTACGGAGAGAGTATTTGACATCTAATCCCGGATGGGAGAAGTCTGAAGCTTGTCCACGAGTCTTTGTAGGTCGCTAACCGCCTAGCTCGAGTGCCCCGTGGAATCGGATTTCTCACAGAAAAAATGAGTACTCCATGCCTTGGCCTGAGGTCTCACCTCATATTTTTCGTTTTCTATGTCTACAACTAATATATTTATTCTCCTTTGACATATTTATTCTCCCACTTGCTGCCAAGCCTAGGTCCAAGAGTCAACCGCTTCCGAAGAGATGACACGCTACAGCCTCGGCGACAATCCTCCACGAGGTGCCCCCGCAAGGAGGTGCCTCGTAAAAAAAACCATCAAGAGGGGATTGATGACCCACAAGTATAGGGGATGTATCGTAGTATTTTCGAGGGAAGTGAAACCCAATTTATTGATTCGACACAATGGGAGTCAAAGAATATCTATAAGCCTTAACAACTGAGTTGTCAATTCAGCTGCACCTGGAAACAATCTTGCTCACAGCAGTTTATCAGTAGCAACAGTTTTGTAGTAGGAATAGTAAAGTAACAGCAGTAGTAAAGTAAGACAGTAGTAACAATAGCAACAAACAGTAGGATTCGAGTGCGGTAGACATAGGGATAGATGGACGGGCGTTGCATGGACAAGACAATTCACATGGCAATCAGAACATAGGACAATTGCAGATAAATAAGATAAAGCATCCAAGTACTAAATAATCATAGGCATGTGTTCCATATATAGTCATACGTGCTCGCAATGAGAACTTGCACAACATCTTTTGTCCTACCATCCCGTTTGCAGCGGGGCCTCAAGGGAACTACTGGCAATTAAGGTGTCCCTTTTAATAGAGCACCGGAGCAAAGCATTAACACTCCGTGAACACATGTGATCCTCATATCAAAGTCATTCCCTCTGGTTATCCCGATTTCTATCACTTCGGGACCATTGGTTCCGGACAACAACGTGTGTATACAACTTGCAGGTAAGACCATAAACAATACTATCATAATGAATCAATAACAAGTTCAGATCTGAAATCATGGCACTCGGACCCTAGTGACAAGCATTAAGCATAACAGTCGCAACAAAGTCATAAAGCACTAATAGAAGATACTAGGCACCATGCCCTAAAAATCTGATGCCATTACATGAACGATCTCATCTAATCCCTACCATCCCCATAGCCTACAGCAGGGGATTACTCACTCATAGACGGGGGAAACATGGATGGTCGATGGAGAAGCGATGGTGACGATGATGGCGATGATCTCCTCCAATTCCCCGTCCCGATAGGATGCTAGAACGGAGTTTCTGGTACTGTTTCGTGGAATCTAGTGGTGGCGGCGGAGCGAAAGTCTTTCTAAAAAAACGTCGCCCCCCCTAAGTTTTTAGGTTAGAAGGCATCTTATAGGCGAAGAGGGAGACCGAGGGGGTGTCTGGGGCGGCTAGACCACCCCCTGGCGTGGCTAGGCCTAGCCCGCGCGGCCAGGTAGTGTGGCCTAGGCCCAGCCCCCCTCCGTCTCGTATTCTGGCTCCGGGGGTCTTTTGGTGAAATAGGATTTTCGGCATAATTTCTTGGATTTTTCCTGATAGTTGATTTTCTGCACAAAAACTAAACACCAAGGCAATTCTTCTAAAAACAACATCAATCCGTGTTAGTTGCATCCAAATCACACAAGTTTAGAGGAGAAACAATAGCAAAAGTGTTTAGAAAAGTAGATACGTTTTGGACGTATCAACTCCCCCCAAGCTTAGCTTATTGCTTGTCCTCAAGCAATTCAGTTGAAAACTGAGTGCGATAAAAGAAACTTTCATGAACACATTTGCTTCATATGATGTATATATTCTCAACATGTGATCAACTACTTAGACAATTCATAATAAGGAGTATGCAACTAAGTTTACTTAATAGGCTTTGCAAGCTATGAAGAGATTCCAACTCAAAAAATAATAAATAGCATGAAGCATAAACATAAGCAACATTACAATGCTCATAACAAGGTATGATAGAGTGGTATCTCGCTAGCCTTTGATTATGAATGCCAAGGCACCTCTAAAGTTCAGGTGAAAACTAGAAGTAAAGATATCAAAGATACAAGCATCAAAGTCATAACACAAATAATCAAGTTTTGAGACAAGCACATTACACTAAGAATGACAACTATGCTCTCAAGAAAGTGCTCATAGAATATGTAGAGACTCAACAAGAAAATGCTCTCAACAAGGTTTTGAAAACTTTGAAAGGCTTCCAAATGCTGAATGTATGGTACTCGTTAGCTTTGAGCTCTCATTGCCCCTATCATAAGCATCTTTAAATGATTAAGGTTAAAGTGACACAACTTAGAGGATATGCTTGACAAGTTATAAGCTAAAGTCTCATGCCCCTTACTTACGAGTACCAGACCTCATGCTACTCAAC
Organism: Avena sativa; assembly: GCA_916181665.1. Taxonomy (NCBI): domain Eukaryota; kingdom Viridiplantae; phylum Streptophyta; class Magnoliopsida; order Poales; family Poaceae; genus Avena; species Avena sativa. The sequence goes on along the minus strand of OV702290.1, from coordinate 378,422,315 downwards.
TTCAGTCACAAGTAAGCTCTTGTCATTGTAAGTACATATGTATCATAGAGAACCGCCAACGGGGTACCCCTTGCACATGATACAGGAGCTATCCCATAATCAAAATGACAAGGCAAGCAGACAATGAGCATCTCAGCGATCTTTTTATTTACTATGTGCTAGATTTTTATTAAGGATGCTTCATAGAATGCTCATTATGGTTATGCTGCAAGTTTCCACCATGATTAGGCATGGCTTAGGCTAGCGGCCCAGGCGTTTCCTTAACACATATACAAACTCCATGATCTTACAAGTTCCACTTTTATTTCACACCGTCGAGATCCATAAGCAAAAGAATCATGATATCGACGAGGTACTAAGTACCAGTGCAATGTTGAAAGCGTTCCCCATGATACATGGTTATGCTAACTTCAATTTATAAAGCGCAAGCATACACGCAACAAAGATGGACGTAATGGTTCAGGTTTATTAAATGTAAGAAAATAAAGTGTGCCATCAAGTTCGTAAGAGCTTTACTAACTAACCTTCCCAAAATTAGCAGGCATTTTATTCGGAAAAAAACAAGGCATATTGAATATGCACGGAAATAACAAATGATGCTAATAGGTAGGTGTGGTGGACACTTTTGGCAATATTTGGGTTTAGGGAATTGGAAACACGAGTAAAACATACTCAGTGTAAGTGAAGGCTAGCAATAGTAAGGGAGCGACAAATGAGAGAGCAATAGCTATCATAATCATGCTTGCAATAAAACAGGACTAATCATGGCATGAAAGTGATTCAAGACCCTCAAGGCAAAATAATTCAACGAGGCTTAACTGATTATTTCAGTCATATGCATGCATGAGCATGTGCCAAGTCAATTCAAATGAAACATTCATAGGAGGATACCATGGTGTCATACCAAGTTATGAATAGAGTAATGCAAGCAAACATTCATATGACATGCTACAAACTATTAGCGAGCTGGAGCTAATCATAAGAAACCAAGAACTACTAAGCATCCATAAATAACATACACCCTACACGAACAGGCTAAGCATGCCCACAATGATGGGTATATGTACAAAAGTGAAAACAAATAGAGTTCGTTACCAGCCTCTTACCACACCTCAAGTTGTCATTAATCTTCATTATTGCCCTTCACTTGTGTGGCTTGAATAATAAGATGAAACCAAATTCCACTGAGGACTGCTGAACCCTGCAACAAACTCACAAAACCAAAGAAGAACAACAAATATTTTTGGTATTTTCGATTTTTAAAACAAGAACCAAAAAGGAAGAACAAGCAAAGCAAAATCTTTTTGGGTTTTTCAAATAGTTCAAACAAAGCAAAAAGGAAAAAAGCAAACCAAGGCAAAAAGAAAGAAGCAAACCAAAGAGAAACAACAAAAATATTTTTGGTCTTTTTGTGTTTTAGAAAGCAAAAGCAAAGAAAGAACAAAAACTAAAAGGAGAACGAAACATGAATATATAAAGTACCGACGAAACATGATAAGGAGATGAGTGTGATGTCGGCGTAGCTCCCCCGAAGCTTAGGCTTTTGGCCTAAGTGGGTGTCAATCCTAGGCTGGCCAAGATGAAGTGTCTCCGTGGTACGACGAGGAGGTACCCTCGTCCTGGTGAGAACTCGAGTACGTCCCTCCGTAGTGCGCAGAGTAATCGTAGGAGGGCACATCCTCCTGGTGCTGCCCGTGGAAACCTAGCAAGCAGAGCTGCTCGTCCACCTCCTCCTTGGAGCGCGACCACGGTCTCCTGTGAACACTAAACAAAGTAGATTGCGGCAAAGGGATCTCCTTCTCATCCCCGTCAGTAAACAACATCCTATATACTAGACTGTCCAAATCAGAATCAGTAGTAACAAAGTGATGAGTTTTTATGGCAGCAAGGTCAAGCCTTTGTGGTGCCAATATAGTATCATTAGGGTCCACTGAAAGTCCTAATGCATTGACCATACGTGAGGCAATGATGCCCCCATAGATAGGCCCCCTAGCAGCTAGGCGGCGAGCAATAAGCGAGCCAAGGTTGTACCAAGTATCATTGTTAAGCGCAGCAGCAAGGAAGGCTAAATGATAGTTGGAGATATTACTCGTATTCTCCCTACCAAGAATGCTAGTAGCAAGATAATATACAAAGTATCTAAGAGCAGGGAGTTGGATGTTTCTTATCTTTCCGCGCTAAGCCACACGGTCATCATCATTGGTCACCCCTCGGTAAAGCTCCAGCAAATCAGCGGGTCGCCCTTGAATCTTCTTCACGGTCCCTGTCATACTCACACCTACAATACTGCAAAATCTTTCCAATGGCATGGTAAAGGGAAGATTATAAATTTTGAAAGAGACAGTCGACTGATAGGGCGTGTTAGTAAACACAAAGCTCTCAACAAAAGTCTTGGTGAGCATAGCGTATTGCTTACTCTCATCTTGCATGTATGAGGTCAAACTAACCCTCTGAATCAGTAGCAAGAAATCATCAAGAATCCCTGCAACTTGTAAGAAAGTAAAACAAGGAAAAGTGGATGGGTGAGCATCCCCATCATCTCCTTCATTACCAATGCGAGGTGCAATGAGTTCTTCGTTGTATGATGGCCTGAAATGAGAGGCTGATCTTGAGGGCCTTGACCTCCTAGGTGCATCCCTCTCAAATATCTCTCCAAAAGTATGGTTGTTCATGCTTGATATTCTGAAATTTAAACATCTATTAAACAAGTGATTGCAAAGCGAATATAATGAAGGGAACTACTCATAGGGACTTGTAAGAGGCCTAAACATGCATCAAAACTATATCTCTAAGCATCAAACAAGCTTACAAGCTCTTATAACCTGTCACCTACAGCAACAACATACTCAAGATATAAACCACTAAACACAAATCTACTTGGACAAGCTGAGGAGTCACATACCGGAGAACAAATGCTCCAAATTTCAGCAGCAAAGATGGGCTGAGCAAAGAGATAGAAAAATTGAGGGCAAGCATAGCAAGAACGTGATTTGAGCAATGGACTAGTGTTTGCTCGGGAGAGAGAAGAAAGTGGCAAGTGAGAGAGTGAGTGGAGGGCCAGGGGTGGCCCACACCATAGGCTAGCGCGCCCTAGGGCTGGCTATGCCACCAGGTGGTGTGCCTGCCTGGTGGGCCCCCCTGGTATGTCCCAGGCATTCCTCTGCCCCTTTTTTTACATAAAAATTTAATATGAATTTTCTAGAATTTTTCGAGACACTTTATTTTTGGGCAATTTTCAGGTAAAGATGAATGATTTTCTGATAGAAAGAGATTTTCTGGAATGATGCAATGACAAAACAAGGATAGAACTATAGAATTTCTAAGACACTCTAACATGCAAGCAACTAACAACAAAAAAGAAAATTAAACGAAAGCAAAAACTAAAATGGATAGAATAGAAGTAAGCGGAGATAATCATGGTGAAAACATTGTTTTGTTCAATGAAATCCTTTTGTTAACAAGGTTGATCAGGTCTTATTACCAAAACATTTTTATATGAAACAAAATTTTGTATTCCACTAATGATTATGTTACCTCAACTTTGATAGAAATGGTCGCAATCATAATAGTTTCAAATTTTTCTCTTGGTATGGGACAATATATTTCTCCAACTTGAATGCCCTCAACATGTTCAATTGATTTCAAACCATAAGTCCTATCAATTTCTTGGGGAAATAGACAGTATGTTCCTTGTCATTAACATTGAAAGTCACCTTTCCTTGATTACAATTAATAACAGCTCCTGTAGTATTAAGAAAGGGTCTCCCAAGAATAATAGACATATTATCATCTTCAGGCATTTCAAGCACAACAAAATCAGTTAATATCAAGCAATTATGAGCCACTTGAACAGGTACATCCTCACAAATACCAACAGGAATAGTGGTAGATTTATCAGCCATTTGCAAAGATATATCAGTTGGTATTAATTTTTCTAGTTGAAGTCTCTTATAGAGAGAGAAAGGCATAACACTAACTCCAGCTCCCAAATCACACAAAGCAGTTCTAACATAACTTTTTTTAATAGAGAAAGGGATAGTTGGAATCCCTGGGTCTCCAAGTTTCTTTGGAACCTTACCATTAAAGGAATAATTAGCAAGCAAAGTAGAAATTTCTTCATTAGGAATCTTCCTTTTATTCGAGACAATATCTTTCATATACTTTGAGTAAGGAGGCAGTTTAATAGCATCAGTCAAAGGAATTTGCAGGAATAAAGGTTTCATCCACTCACAAAACTTATTATAGTGTTCATCTTCCTTTGACTTGTGTTTCTTATCAGGGAAAGACATAGGTTTTTGGACCCAAGGCTCTCTTTCACTACCATGTTTCTTAGCAACAAAATCTTCTTTAGTGTATTTAGTATTCTTAGTGTGCTTTTCAGGTTCTTCTTCAACTTTTTCTTCATTAGGAACATCATTTTCTTCATTACCACTTTAGGTTTCAGCATCAGATACAGATATACTATTAGGATCTATAGCAGGTTTAGAGGGTTCTACAATAGTTTTATGCTTCTTTTTTCTTTTCTTACGAGTAGTACCGCTATTTTCAGCTTGTTGAGAATCCTGCTCAATTCTTTTGGGATGCCCCTCAGGATATAGAGGATCCTGGGTAGTAGCACCACTCCTAGTTCTAATTTCATAAGCATCTTTTTCTTTAGCAGCGTTAATTAGCAAGTCTTTTTGCACTTTAATGAGTTGATCTATTTGAGTTTGAACCATTTGAAAGTGTTTAACAATCATTTTAACATCATTAGAGGTTCTTTCCACAATATCTTTCAACTCAACAATAGCTCTAGTGTTTTCCATTAGATGATTTTGCACCCTTTTATTAAAATTATCCTGCTTAACAATAAAGATATCGAATTCTTCTAAGCATTGATCAGGAGGTTTAGAGTAAGGGATATCACCTTCATCAAAGTGTTGGAGAGAGTGTACCTCAATAGTGGATGAGTAGGGGATTGGCTTACACAAGTCTTCTATAGGAGGTAAATTCTTGACATCTGCAGCTTTAATTCCCTTCTCCTTAAGACATTTGTTAGCTTCCTTCATCACTTCATCATTTAATTCAATAACTCCCCTCTTCTTTGATGTTGGAATAGGCACATGAATAGTTGGTTCATGTATAATTATTTCAGGTATGGCTGGTTCAGGAGGAGTCTAGTCTTCATAATTCTTGCTTATTTTAGCCATTAATTCCTCAGCTTCTTTGGGAGTCCTATTCCTAAAAACACAATCAGCACAACTATCTAGGTATGTCCTAGATTCTTCAGTTAGTCCATTAAAAAATATATCAAGAAGCTCATTCTTAGGTAATGGACTTCCAGCCTGTGCATGAATCAAAGCACAAAACCTTGCCCATGATTCAGGCAATATCTCTTTTTCTCCCTGTTTAAAATCAAAAAGTTCCTGCAAAATAGCATGTCTAGCACTAGGAGGAAAATATTTCTGCAGGAAAGTACTAATCAAGCAATCAGGGCTATCAATAGATCTAGGAGGTAAATTACTAAACCAAGTTTTAGCTTCTCCTTTCAATGAAAAGGGAAAAATCTTAGCAACAAAGTAAGTGCCCATCTTAATATCATCAGAAAACAGGCCACTCATGGTAGAAAGCTCAGTCATATGTTCTACCGCACTTTCATTCTTAGTCCCACAAAAAGGTTCTTTCTCAACAATAGCTATGTAAGATAGATCAAGAGAGAAATCATAATATTTAGCTGTAATGTTTATGGGAGAAGCAGCAAACTTAGCAATAGGAGACAATTTGGGTCTAATAGTACGCCTCTCAAGGAGACTCTTAGCAGCACTCCTATCATGGGTGTTTTTACATTCTTTAATAAATTCATCGGTCATCTCAACATAATCGTCTTCAATATCATAACTCTCACTAGACTCAGGTGAACTAACAGGTGTAGTAGTATCTTCATTAGGAGTTTCAGTATTTCCAGCTATAGTTCTAGCAATCGTAGCATCTAGGAAAGGACCTAATGAACCACTCTTATCAAGCACAGTAGAAGCAGCATCATAAGTATCAGAAGTTTCAGATTCAGCAGTAGTAGCAGTGTGTGTAGCATGTGTATGTGGTGGTGTAACGATCTTACTCATAACAGATGGTGAATCAAGAGCAACAGAGGTGTTCAGAACCGTACCTCTTCTTGTAGTGGATGGTAAAATAGGAACCTTGCCATCATGAGACTTACCCATGATGGATGGATAGCAGTGAACAATAGAGAATCCAAGTGAACTTGATAAATAAAGCTATGCTCCCTGGCAACGGAGCCAGAAAATAGTCTTGATGACCCACAAGTATAGGGGGTGTATCGCAGTACTTTCGAGGGAAGTGAAACCCAATTTATTGATTCGACACAAGGGGAGCCAAAGAATATTTATAAGCCTTAAAAACTGAGTTGTCAATTCAGCTGCACCTGGAAACAATCTTGCTCACAGTAGTTTATCAGTAGCAACAGTTTTGTAGTAGGAATAGTAAAGTAACAATAGTAGTAAAGTAAAGTCAGTAGTAACAATAGCAGCAAATGGTAGGATTCGAGTGCGGTAGGCATAGGGATGGATGGACGGGCGTTGCATTGACAAGACAATTCACATGGCAATCAGAACATAGGGCAATTGTAGATAAATAAGATAAAGCATCCAAGTACTAGATAATCCTAGGCATGTGTTCCATATATAGTCATACGTGCTCGCAATGAGAACTTGCACAACATCTTTTGTCCTGCCAGCCCATTTGCAACGGGGCCTCAAGGTAACTACTGGCAATTAAGGTGCTCCTTTTAATAGAGCACCGGAGCAAAGCATTAACACTCCGTGAACACATGTGATCCTCACATCAAAGCCATTCCCTCTGGTTATCCCAATTTCTGTCACTTCGGGGCTATTGGTTCCGGACAACAACGTGTGTATACAACTTGCAGGTAAGACCATAAACAATACTATCATAATGAATCGATAACATGTTCAGATCTGAAATCATGGCACTCGGGCCCTAGTGACAAGCATTAAGCATAACAAGTCGCAACAAAGTCATAAAGCACTAATATAAGATACTAGGCACCATGCCCTAACAATCTGATGCCATTACATGAACGATCTCATCCAATCCCTACCATCCCCATAGCCTACAGCGGGGGATTACTCACTCATAGATGGGGGAAACATGGATGGTCGATGGATAATCGATGGTGACGATGATGGCAATGATCTCCTCCAATTCCACGTCCTGGCAGGGTGCCAGAATGGAGTTTCTGGTGCTGTTTCGTGGAATCTGGTGGTGGCGGTGGAGCGGAACTCTTTCTGGAAAAACGTCGAACCCCCCTGAGTTCTTAGGTCAGAAGGCATCTTGTAGGCGAAGAGGGAGACCGAGGGGGTGTCTGGGGCGGCCAGACCACCCCCTCGCGCGGCTAGGCCTTGCCCGCGCGGCCAGGTGGTGTGGCCTGGGCCTAGGCCCCCTCCGTCTCGTATTCTGGCTCCGGTAGTCTTCTGGTGAAATAGGATTTTCGGCATATTTTTCGGGATTTTTCCTGATAGTTGATTTTCTACACAAAAACTAAACACCAAGGCAATTCTGCTGAAAATAGCGTCAGTCCCTGTTAGTTGCATCCAAATCGCACAAGTTTAGAGGAGAAACAATAGCAAAAGTGTTCGGGAAAGTAGATACGTTTTGGACGTATTAGGGACTCGCCCTCACCAAGGGCCACGCAAAGCGCACTTAGTTCTAAGAATGAGAAGGAACTAGTAGCCTACCCCTTGCACAACGAAGGCATCTTGTTGTGTTGCACCGGGTTGTGAGCAATAGCGACAACTCCCACGATGTCTCCACCTTGACCTTTGCTCTCATCATCATCATCCGCACCTGAGAAGTACTCTTCATGGACCACCATCGCCCTCTCCTTGTTTGGAGGGTTCTTGTTTTGGAAGTTCTTGTTCATGGGGTGAGGAGGTCTTGGCTTTCTCTTGCGAATAAGACGACCTCCATTGTCCTCTCTATTATCGAAGGGACATTGGGACACGATGTGACTCTTGTCGTTGCAATTGTACCAAGATCTTGCCTTTGGATCCTTCATGGTTGAGTTCAATATTATGTTGTCCCTTGACCTTGACTTCATGCACGGCTTGTTCCAAAAGGCCCTTGATGCGAGAGCCAAGTGCTCATTGAAAGCATACTTGATGTCCTCTTGAGACCACTCACTAGTGTCTTCATCTTCATCAACATCCACCACTTGGGCCTTTAAGGCTAGGTTCACCTTTTGAGACCCATAGGCACCAGCACGAGCGGACTCCGCATTCTTCTTAGCAATAGTCATGGCAATAACTTCACTCAACACATATTGAGAGGACATGATGTGATAGTTGCTTCTCCCCTTGATAGAATTCAGTTTTTGCTCCTCAAAGGGGTGGTGGGCTTGAACAAACTTCCTCTTCATGAACTTGTCATCAACATAGGTAGCACCAAGGTACCTCATAGTGCAACAAAGAACCTTGATACGGCGATACATGTCTTCAGGAGTCTCATCATATTGCATTGCAAAGCCATCAGACTCATTGTTGACTTCATCAAATTTGGAGCTTTGGATGCTAGTATTCCTGACATACAACTCGGTGAGATGATCCCAAGCTTCTTTGGCGGTGGAGAATTGGCGAATGTGAGCAAAGTCCTTGGGAGTCAATGCCTTTTGGATCATGCCTAAAGCGGTGGCATTGAGCTGCTTATCCACGACCTCGCCCCGGGTCAACTTCTTTGCATCATATGGGGAGAATCCTTCTTCCAAAATCCTCATCAATTCAATAGAAGAGCTGGAAACATGAGATTGCATTAGATATTGCCAATTGGTGAAATTTGAGGTATCTAACATGGGAGGTTCTCTTTGAGGTATGATATGCGGCATGGGAATAGGTGGGTCTGGAGTGTACTTCGGGGGTGGTGGCACCGCCGAGTAGCCCTTTCCCTCCTCTGCCTCTTTGGAGGAGTCACCTAGCCCCTCGGTGCTCTCGCTTGGGGGCTTGGTGGTTTGAGCCATCAAGCCTAAGCCCAAGCTTTTTGGGGCAGACATGGGATTCACCCTGGGGGCGACCACTTGCACAATAGCGAGAGGGGCCTCGGCGGTTTGTGATGCATCATTGATAGCTGTGAGATTCGACACATTTTTATGGCTTTTGTTGATGGCTTTCTACCGGATTTGATCGTTTTCTAGCTTTACATAATGCTAATACTTCGGTAGCGAATAAAACTTGGTTTTTAATGTGTGTTTTAGGTTCTAAATGTCAATAGAAGGTTTTAACTGGAGAGACACAATATTCTGGAGAAAACAAGCAAGTCTCTCTTTGGAAGCACTCGAGAGGAGCATACAGAAGCTTTAACGAGCAACTATACGGCGGGAATATTTTTCCGGCCGTATAGTTCCCGTCGTATAGTTGACACCGCCTCTGTCTTGTCAAAAGGGATAACTTCCATGAAGGGACCGAGGACGAAAACACAACACAACAGCCACCATACCATCCAGAAGGGATAAAAGGAGATCCGGAGAAGAAGGGGAAGACGTTCTTCATCTCACTCCACGATCTTCGACCTCCTAGCCAATACACCCCCATAGCCACTACTTGTACTAGAGAGAGAGATAGAGAGGGATATCCACCTTGCAAGACTAGGGTTTGATATTGTTTCTTCCCATCTTGAATTGTGTTGGATATTTTTCTATTATTATTGTGGATCTCCACGGTAATATAAAGACAAATTCCCTTTATTTGATTATATCGATGATCTGTTCTTCTCTCATGTGTGAGTAATTCCCTTTGGCGTGGGAGATGTAGGGGATTGGTGAGATGTGATGTGCCTTTATATATTTCTCATTAGTTTGTGATTGATTATAATTACTATATTATGTGTGCTTGACCATCTATGGGATGCCTAATGCTTGTTGTCCAATTAAGGGCCCAGATAACATGATGCTTTGTTCTACATAGATAAGATCTTGTTTGCTAGTGGACCGGCGACCCCCATGTGACATGGGGATATCAATGGAAAACTAGTAGACTCGAGGATAACGAGGAACCACTGTGCTTATTGCATTAGTCCGATCCAAGGAGCTTAATCGCTAAGTGACCTGAAGGATCTTAATCGTCTAGTGTCTGACCATGGTTTTGGTAATAGGCTAGTAGGATTATTGAAGTTGGGATGAAATCTACCATGAGGAGTTCCGGCTAATTTTAGGTTGCTCACCTACACATATATTTATAAGATTATAATTGTTACATTTATCATTCGTCCACCTGGCACAGTCACTATCACCATGGACTGAATCTCCCCGCGCCTTCTTTTGCCATCTGCAGGAAACAACAAACAACCAAGACGTTCTTTACTTTTATGCTTTATATTTCCGAAGTTTACATTTTAGTTCTATTTAAATACATCTCATTTAATCAAAACCCCATTATTATTTCAACACTTGCAGTCAATTCACTTGAAGACCTATGACAACTTCGGGTGTGACAGAGACTTCACCCATAAACACTTACCTTTGGGCTCCCTGTGGGATCGATATCTATACTTCGAAACTAGCTAAAAACAATATGTGCACTTGCAGACATCAATCATGAGGAGTGGCTAGCATGGGGTTAGGCTTGAGTGATTGCAAGAGGGTCATCATTTCCTCAAACTTGGTCATCATGGATGTCTCCAATCGATTGAGGTCATCCATCGAGGCCAAGTTCTTGGTGGTTGCACCCACACTCCCCTCTTTGTCGGCCATTGTCTCTTAGGCGGTAAAGCCCGAAGTAAGAGCCTCGGCTCTGATACCAATTGAAAGGTCCAATTTTAGGGCTTTGCACAAAGTAAAGTTCACTAGAGATGCAACTAGATGGATAACCTATATGGCAAACGATATAACAAGTAAACAAGATGGTAATTGCACGAAGTAAAGGAGAGGAACGGATAAACCGGCAAGGGGACACAAAGATGTAATTCCTGTAGTTTACTTCCAAAGGAAGCTACGTCTACGTTGGATAGGTGTCGGGGCCTGATACATTGCAAATGTATCTATAATTTTTGATGTTCCATGCTTGGTTTTATCTACTTTCTTATGTTTTGTCCACACTTTGGAGTACTTTTCATATGATTTCTTGGACTAACCTATTAACAAGAGCCACAGTGCCAGCAATAATCTGTTGCTTGCAACTTAATACTAGAGGCGGTTCGGATGATAACCTGAAGGTGGATTGTTAGTCATAGATGTAGTTGGATGGCGGTCTATATATAATGTTGTAATGCCCAATCAAGTCTCAAAGGAGTCAAGATGATTAGTATATGCTTGTATTCTTTCTCGATGTTTGTCAATTGCCCCGTTGTAATTTGTTCACCCAGCATGTTATCTATCTTAAGGAGAGCCACCTCTAGTGAACTATGGACCCCGATCCTTTCTTTTACTTTCAATCTACAATCAACTGTTTACTGCTTTGTGTTTACTTTCTACAAACTACTACTTCCTTCCATTCGATACGTTTAATCCTTTGTTTTCAGCAAAACCGGTGAGATTGACAACCTCATCGCAAGTTGGGGATAGAGTTCTGTGGTTGTGTTGTGTAGGTCTCCATGTTGCTGCTGGTACCGGTAGTGCGCCCTGCCAACATTCAGCTAGCTACACCTTTGGAGTGTTTCCTTGCTCCTACTGGATTGATAACCTTGGTTTCATAACTGAGGGAAACTTACTGCTGTGCTCATCATACCTTCCTCTTGGGGTTCCCCAACGAGCTCGACATCAACCACGAGCCAGCAAGTATTTTTCTAGCGCCGTTGCCGGGGAGTCAAGGACATCTTCACAAGGGGAGTCCCTCATAACCATTCTCTTTACTTTGTTGTTTTTGTTTTGCTTAGTTTACTTTAGTTTTGTTTTCTTGTCTCTTTATCAAAAACACAAAAAAAATAGTTTTACAAGTTTGCTTTCTTTATCAAAAACACAAAAAAAATGACTACTCTTGAAAACACTAAGTTGTGTGACTTCACTACCACCAAAAACAATGATTTTATGAGCACACCTATTGATCCACCTGTTCCTGAAGCTACTTTGTTTGAGATTAAACCTGCTTTACTCAATCTTGTTATGAGAGAACAATTTTCTGGTATTGGTAATGAAGATGTTGTTGCCCATCTAAATAACTTTGTTGAACTTTATGAGATGCAAAAGCATAGGGATATAGATGGTGATATTATTAAGCTAAAATTGTTTCCTTTCTCTTTGAGAGGAAAAGCTAAAGAATGGTTGAATTCCTTAACTAGGAATAGTATTGATTCTTGAACTAAGTGCAAAGATGCTTTTATTGGAAAATATTATCCTCCTGCTAAGATCATATCTATGAGAAGTGAAATAATGAAGTTTAAACAATCTGATAATGAACATGTTGCTCAAGCTTGGGAAAGAATGAAATCTTTGGTTAAGAATTGTCCCACTCATGGACTGACTGCTTGGATGATCATCCAAACCTTTTATGTAGGATTGAACTATTCTTCAAGGAACCTATAGGATTCTGCTGCTAGCGGTACCTTTATGACCATTGCTTTGGGCGTTGCAACAAAGCTTCTGGGTAATATGGTGGTTAACTACTCTGAATGGCATACTGAGAGAGCTCCACAAGGTAAGAAGGTAAATTCTGTTGAAGAAACCTCCTCCTTGAGTGATAAGATTGATATTATTATGTCTATGCTTGTGAATGGGAAAGCCCATATTGATCCAAATAATGTTCCTTTAGCTTCTTTAGTTGCTCAAGAAGAGCAAGTTGATGTGAACTTCATAAGAAATAACAATTTTGGCAATAATGCTTATAGGAATAATTTTGGTAACAATGATTATAAGCCATATCCTCCCAACAATGGTAATGATTATGGAAATTCTTACAACAATAATAGGAGTCCTCCCTCTGAACTTGAAGTTATGCTTAAAGACTTTATTAGTAAACAAACTGCTTTCAATAAAAATATTGAGGAAAAACTCTCTAATGCTGAAAGAAATATAGCATCTTTGGATGAAGCTCAATCTTCTTTGAATAAAATGGCTGCTAAACCTGAAACTAATGATAATCCCTTTGCATCCACTAATTACATACAAGTAAGAATTGATGAAAATGTTAGACTATTAGCTGAATTACATGCTAAGTGGGAAAGTGTAGCACCCCGGTAAAACCACTACTAGAAAATCGCTATGTTTTTGTGTTGCGCATCATCATGATCATGTGCTCATGTCGTCATGCCACATTGCATTTGAGCATCGTCATGTCATCATGCATGGTTTGCCTAAAAATATTTTCTAAAAGCCTATCTTTGTTTTCTAAATATCCCCTGTGTTTATTTCAAATCAAAACCCCGGTCGCTTTCGGATATTTTGGTTGTCTAAAAGATATTTACAAAAATGTTTAAATAAAAATAAATAAAATTACTTTTTACCGGAGAGGCAGCCTAGCCGTTAGGCTAGGCCACCTACAACCCTGGCCCAACAAAACCCTAACGCTAACCGGACCAACCCTGACCAAACCCTAACCTAAACCAGCTAACACTAACCCTACCTACCGCCAACCCTAGCCTAACCTGCACCATCCCGAACCACCCTACGCGCAGCGACCCACCCCGCGCGCAACGACACCCCACAACCTCACCGACCACTCCCACGCATCCTGCCCTGTCGCGCGGTACACGGCGCACGCTTTGCCGCGTACCCACCTGATCACGTCCAACCGCGCGGTATGCACGCCCCGGCCACCCCGCGACAAACCGCCCCGCTCCCGCACCCTGGCCCCACCTCGCGCGCGACGCGTGACCCACTCTGCCGCACCTCTCCTTCTCTTTCGCGAGCGCTCCGCCCTCTGTCTCCTCACCGCGCCGCCGCGGCAGTCCTAGGCCCTGAGCCTGGCCGCCTACAGCAAGCCTCCTTGGCCATCCCAAGATCCATCGCCACAGCCGCTATGGGTACCGCCTCCCGGCAGTACCTCTGCCCCGTGAGCCACGCTCCCGCAGCACAACCCCGCGGCCATCGAGGCCGCCTTTCGCCGCTGAGCCCCACCTCCTATGACAGCCGCCTCCCCGCGTGGCACCGCTGCCTCAAGCCCAGCCGTCATCGGCGCGGACGGCCTATGCCTGCACCGCGTGCCCGGCCGCATCCTCTCCTCCCAGAACTCTGGCCGCCGCGTGATCCAGGGCCTCACCGGCCGCGGTCCCGCCTCCTGTCGAGCACCACGACGACGGACCGCCGATGCCAAGCCGAGCTCCATGCCGGGCCCCACGTCTCTGGCCGCTCCTATCCCTAGCGCGCCGCCTCGCGTCCCTCCCTCGTCTTCCTCTGCAACCACCGCCGCCGCCAGGGGCTCAATCACGCGAGCTCGCCCCCACCGCCAGCGGATGCCTCCTCTGGCCCCTACCCTGGCCTCGTTCACCCTGCATCATCCCCTTTGCCGTCGAGCGCTCCCTCCTCACCGGCCTCGTCCCGAAGCGCCTCCTCGTCCCTCCATCCGACGCTGCCCACCTCGTCCACGCATCTGGCCGCCTCCGGCTAGCGCTTGTCGCCAGTCGCCATGACGCCACCCGAGCCTGCCGCCGGCCGCCTCTGCCCGCGAGCAGCGTCTCCGCGCCATCCGCCTGTGGCCAGCAAGGCCCCTCCTCGCGCCGTCCTCACCGCGTCGCCTCTGTCTCATGCCCTCGCGCCTTGGCCGTCCTCTGCCCCTGCCGTGGGCGCGAGCCCTACTCCTCCCGCATGTGTCATCTATTGTCGCCCATGTGTTTTTGGCTGCTTGACCTTTGCACATCGATGGAGTGTTCATGTCCCTGCCTTGTTTGATCCTGCTCGCTGGAAACCCTGTCGACCTCCTTCTACTCCTTCCGTGAGCGCGAGCCATAGATCAAGGCTATCCAGGTGATTCCCATGTGGTGCCTGAAGATGTTGCTGCCATGCCTTACAGCCTTCGACAGTTGGATGTCCGGATGCTCCTGAGGTGATCTGCCAAGATCCCCTAATTGACAAGATCGACCACGAGCGAGTTGTACAAGGGCTACCGACAAGTTCTCCGAGCCCGAGCGGCACGATATCCTTCAGTGACCCGAAGACCGCCAAGTGCTCCATCACGGATCTGATGTCTGAGGTCCCGACCGTGGATCCGAAGACCGACCCCGTCGAACCCTCGAACACCAAGATCTTCGAACCGCCACATGTGATCCCCTTTTCCGAGACCCCCTATTTTATAATAAATAACATATACTTGTTTCATATGAAATCATCCATACTCGCATACATGTTTATTTGTTTGGGGGTATTATGTTGATTCACTCATAATTTAATATGGAGCGCATATGCGGGCTATTCCTGTCTATTAGCGCCTCCATTTAAATTTGTGTAGCAAACCGATGCCATGATTTGCCTTGTTAAGTCAACATTTAAATTGTGGGGTATCTAAACAACATGAACCTATTAATTAATTGTTGGGACCCCGGTTCCGCTTAATATTGCCTAATTGCATCGCATCTTCGTCATGTCATGTATCATATATGCATCATGCCGATTTTCTGCCGTAGTATTAAATAGTGCATTCGGTGTTTATTTTAGTGCTTTGGTTCTTCGCGGATTAGGCCGTTGAGTTGATGCGAGTATCAAAAAGTTCTTCGGATAATGAACCTTCGGCTATGTTTTCCAGGCGAGCAATCTCCCCCTTTCTACCTATTTTGCATTTATAGTGTTTACTTCCTTCCTGTTGATCTACTGCTATCCGTGTTGCGATGCTTTAGTCTCCGTGCACCATTTATATTCCCTGCAGCCTCTATATTGCCTTGGACACATCCTATTGCCTGTTGTTTGATAGACAGTCGGTCTTGCGAGTCGTAGTTGCTTGCTCAGTTGCTGCTTCACGTCGTTGTCGTTCTATCGTTGTTGGAAGGTTGACACATGCTTAATGGTGGAGATGCTTAAGGGTGGAGATGATCATGGCTTTAATTAGAACTTGATATTAAAATGCTGGGAATAGATATAACTAATGCAGAGGCATCGGTGAGCAATAGCAAATATTTGGTTTTTAACCGCTCACTTGTGTCCCGTAGGCCCCGAGTACTTGATACCTGTTCCTTGACTATCGCACTATCCGCATGTGGGACCATGAATCCCCTTAGCTAGAGCTTGATTCATTTCTTATTTCTTGGGGCGTGATGTCTACGCACTTCTATTCTTGTAGACAGTTGTTGGGCCTCCAAGTGCAGAGGTTTGTAGAACAGCAGCAAGTTTTCCCTTAAGTGGATCACCCAAGGTTTATCGAACTCAGGGAGGAAGTGGTCAAAGGTATTCCCTCTCAAGCAACCCTGAAATCAAGATACAAGAAGTCTCTTGTGTCCCCAACACACCCAATACACTTTTCAGCTGTATAGGTGCACTAGTTCGGCGAAGAGATAGTGAAATACAAGTGGTATGGCTAATTATAAGTGGTAACGGTAATAGAAAATAGCTTGAAGGCGTGGAAGAGACTAAAGGCAAACTGAAATAAAGATGGAAACAAGCAAACATGTAACAGATCTAATTGCAAATGGTGTATCAATGCTTAGAAACAAGGCCTAGGGATCATACTTTCACTAGTGAACACTCTCATATAGATATCTTCTCTTTATGATACTACTCTTAACTACTCTCCGGTTGAACACTCTAATCGATGGTAGGGCTATAACAGCACACCTCAAAGTTCATCTTTCCCATCTAGAAACCCCACACTGTCACCTTGAGTACTAGATGAGTCCAACAAACACCACAATTTCATAAAGACATCCAACTCCAAATATAACTCATAACAAGTATTTGTAATCTCTAGCCTAAGTGCCACCATGGTGTGCACACTGTCGCTTTCACACACATGGGGAGAGCAGAGATCTAATAAAGCACTTGAGTAGCAAGGTAGATCTATAGATTACAAGCTCATGATCTCAATAAGATCATGCATAGAGAGAGATGAACACATAGCTATCGGTAGAACCCTTAGCCTCGAGAGAGAACTACTCCCTCCTCATCATGGGAATCAGCAATGGTGATGGAGATGGTGGTGGAGATCGATGGAGATGGCTCCAGGGGCACTTCCCCGCCCGGCAGGGTGCCGGAACAGAGACTTTCTATCCCCTGAATCTCCCCTTCGGTGGCGGTGGCGCAGCGAAACTTTTCATGGATTTCTGATTGACTATTTAGGGTTTCTGCCTCGGGAGGCTCTTATAGGCGAAAGAGGCAAGGTCGGTGGCCAGCCAGGGGGCCCACACCATGCCCTGGCACGGTCTAGGTGGACCCGTGCCATGGGGTGGTGTGTCCACCCTGTGGCCCCTCTCCGACTCTCCTTCTGGCTCCGTGAGTCTTCTGGGAAAATAGTAACTTTGGCTTTTGTCCCGTCCAATTCCGAGAATATTCATTTTCTGACTTCCTGGAACCAAAAATAGCAGAAAACAGGCAACTGGCACTCTGGCATCTTGTTAATAGGTTAGTCCAAGAAATCATATGAAAAGTACTCCAAAGTTGGAACAAAACATAAGAAAGTAGATAAAAACAAGCACGGAACATCAAACATTATAGATACATTTGCAATGTATCAACATCCCCAAGCTTAACTCCTGCTCGCCCTCGAGTAGGTAAGTGATAAAAAGAAAGAATAATTTTGAGGTGACATGCCCCATCAAAGACCTGGTCAAAGTATTTGTAAAGCATTGATAGCTGGGATCATAGTACTTCAATCAAAACATGAAAGACAAAGTTCTAACAATAAGACAAAGCAACTATGCTGCAACATGAAAAGGCACAAACAAAAGATTCATGAATAACAATGCTTTGCAAGACGTTTGTTTGTTTCGCATAAAGAAAACATAGCATAGTAGTATTCAGCTTGTCCCTCATAGAGTAGCAAATATAAATGCATAGGACACCTTCAAAGTTTATAAGAGTGACTAGATACAAATAGTTTAAAACAAGCAATATCAAGGTATGCATCAATCAACTAGTCTTGGGACAATGCACATAGAACTAAGAATGGCCACTATGCTCTCAAAGTAGATGCATAAAAGTAGAAGGTGGAGACTCAATGTAATGGTGGAAGAAAGGCCTTCATAGAAGGAAGAAGAGATTCAAGTTTCATTAAGAGCTTCCAAAAATTATGGTACTTATAGCTTTCAGCTCTCACTGCCCCTATCATAAGCATCTTGAAGTGATTAAGGTTAAAGTGAACAAACTATGGTGTACATGCTTGACGAAGTATAAGTTAGAAATCTCATGTCCCTTGAATACGAGGGCCGCTCCTCATGCTACTCAAGTTTAGTCACCGGTAAGTTCTCGTCATCGTAAGTACATGTGTATCATAGAGAACCGCCAACGGGGTACCCCTTGCCACATGATATGGAAGAATCCCCATATCAAAATGACAAGGCAAGCAGACAACGAGCATCTCAACAATCTTCTTATTTACCATGGGAATATGGTGCTTTTTTCTCTCTTTCCTCTTTTCATAATCTTTTTTTCTTTTTCTCTTTTTTCTCAATATAGGACTCTTTTTTATATAAGAAGAATGCTTCATAGACATCTCATTATGGTTACGCTGCAGGTTTCCACCATGTCAGCATGGATTAGACCAGCGGCCCATGCGTTTCTCTAACACATATACATAACTCCATGGACTTACAAGCTCCCCTTTCATTTCACACCGACGACATCCATATACAAAAGAGCATGATATCAACTAGGTACAAGTATGTAGTGCAATGTTGAAAGCGTTCCCCATGACAGCATGGTTCTGCTAATTCCCAACAAATAAGTGCAAGCATATACATCATAGACGACACAATGGTTCAAGTTTATTAAGGGCAAGAAAAGTAAAGTGTGCCATCAAGTTCGTGAGAGCTTTAATCACTAGTTTTCTCATAACAAGTTTAATTTGGAAGGTAAACAAAAACATGAATATATTTGGAATAGCATAAGCTAGTAGGTAGGTATGGTGGACTCTTTGGAATAACTTGGTTTAAGGAGTTGGATGCATGAGTGGAACTCATACTTGGTTGCGGAGGCTAGCAAAAGACTATGAGCGACAAACTAAGAGAGCAATAATGGCCATAATCATGTAGAGCGACAAAACATCATTGATCAAAGCATAAAGTGATACTACAAGTTGAAAACTAAACGATCATAAAGGATATGGTGACTTGAGATAGTCATAACATGGTGTGAGCATGCGCCAAGTCAACCCAAATAAAGCATCAAAGGAGAATACCACTATACTATGCTTTAATATGCTAAAACAACGCATGATTCATCCAAGGCACATTAAGAAATCTCAATTGTTTATAACAATTCATGCTATAGAAAAGAATACTAAGCATAAAGCCAAAACAATATCAAGCATGGCATGATAGAGCATTGGCCACAGTTAGAAACGAGCTCTTTTTACCACATAAGCATGAACTTTCCTACTCTTTTCCAAACCAAACCAAACTATTTGCAAACCAATGTATAAAAGAGGGGTCCAACCAATTTATTCAGAAAACTAAGAAATCCAAGCAAATGAAAACCAAAAACAAAAACAAAGACGCTCCAAGAACAACACAACTATGCATGAAACAATAAAAATGAAGCGTTTGGAAGAAACCTGGGATTTTTATTGATGAAGAGGGGGATGCCTTGGGCATCCCCAAGCTTTGACGCTTGTACTTCTTGGATATTTCTTGGGGTGAGACGCGTGGCATCCCCAAGCTTGAGCTTTAGTCCATCTTTCATCTCATAACTCATTCCTTCCATACACCTGAAAATTTTCCTTCATACAAAACTTCACACAATCTTTATTAGCAACATTAGTGCACTCAAGATAATAAGTATTTAGGTTCAGTTCTAACACCAATAAATTTCCATTAAAACACTAGCTACTGTAGCACTTCCCTCAACAAGCTCAATTCCCCAAAAGAACTCAAAAAGGAACCAACAAGAAGCAAATGCAGAAAATGGCAGAAATCTGTCAAAACAGACCAGCAGGTAAAGACGAATTTTTTCGAAGACCTTCTATTTCTCAAATCAAAACGTGTTGACCTAACGAAAGTTAGATAACAACCTGGGGCAGAAGCACAAATATTCACACCTCAAAAGGACGTACAGAGATTTTACACGAAGTTTTACGGTGAAGCACACAAATCTGTTTCGGGACAGCAACTTTCCCAATCATTACTTCTCTCTCATTAGAGGTTACTCTTGGCACAAAAAGCAAATAAAAAGTATAAGGAGCGGTTATTACAGAGGTAATAACTTCTAAGACTCATCTAAAACTCTTGGGTTATCTCCCAATAAGTACTTTTCTTTAACGCCTTTAAGTTTGGCATGATAATTTGAGAAGATGCTCACATAGGAAATATGAATTGAAGTAAAAGAGAGCATCAAGAAGCAAATTCAAAGCACATTTAAGTCTAACCCACTTCCTATGCATAGGAATCTTGTAAAGAAACAAGTCATGAAAGCACAAAGCAACAAGCATATGAAAGCAAAACAAGTGCAACTTCAAAATTTTCAACATAAAGAGGGGAAACTTAATATTATTGAGATGCATAGAACCATGTTTCCCTCTCTCATAATAACTTTCAGTAGCAACATAAATAAAATTAACAATATAACTATCACATGAAACATTCTTATCATGAGCCACATGCATATAATAATTATTACTCTCCACATAAGCATAGTCATTCTTATTAATTGTAGTGGGAGCAAATTCAACAAAATAGCTATCATTATTATTCTCATCACCATAATCATCAAATATAGGAGGCATATTGTAATCATAATTAATTTTCTCCTCAATGATAGGTGGACTGAAAATCTCATATTCATAATTGTAATCATCATATATTGGAGGCATAGTATCATCAAAGTAAATTTTCTCCTCCGTGCTTGGGGGACTAAAAAGATCATCTTCATAAAAACTAGCTTCCCAAAGCTTAGACTTTTCCATAGCATTAGCAATAATGGTGTTCAAAGAATTCATACTAATAACATTGCTATTAGCACGCAAATAAAGTTCCATAGGTTTTTTATTTTTCTCTTCAAACACTTCATGTCCTAACTCAAGATAAATACTATAAAGCTCTCTAATTTTGTTGTTGTTTTCCATTAAGACTAACTAGTGAAAACAAGAAACAAAAAGACAAAATTGCAGAATCTAAATGAAATAACTTCGAGCACTCACACTGGAGGATGTGAGTACCTTTTACCTTACCTCCCCGGCAACGGCGCCAGAAAATAGGCGTTTGCCGTGGGAGGTTCTTCTTCTTTAATCCTCCGGTGTGAAGACCTTTTACCTTACCTCCCCAGCAACGGCGCCAGAAAATAGCTTGATGTCTACGCACTTCTATTCTTGTAGACAGTTGTTGGGCCTCCAAGTGCAGAGGTTTGTAGAACAGCAGCAAGTTTTCCCTTAAGTGGATCACCCAAGGTTTATCGAACTCATGGAGGAAGTGGTCAAAGGTATTCCCTCTCAAGCAACCCTGCAATCAAGATACAAGAAGTCTCTTGTGTCCCCAACACACCCAATACACTTTTCAGGTGTGTAGGTGCACTAGTTCGGCGAAGAGATAGTGAAATACAAGTGGTATGGATAATTATAAGTGGTAACGGTAATAGAAAATAGCTTGAAGGCATGGAAGAAACTAAAGGCAAACTGAAATAAAGATGGAAACAAGCAAACATGTAACAGATCTAATTGCAAACGGTGTATCAATGCTTAGAAACAAGGCCTAGGGATCATACTTTCACTAGTGAACACTCTCATATAAATATCTTCTCTTTATGATACTACTCTTAACTACTCTCCGGTTGAACACTCTAATCGATGGTAGGGCTATAACAGCGACCTCAAAGTTCATCTTTCCCATCTAGAAACCCCACACTGTCACCTTGAGTACTAGATGACTCCAACAAACACCACAATTTCATAAATACATCCAACTCCAAATATAACTCATAACAAGTATTTGTAATCTCTAGCCTAAGTGCCACCATGGTGTGCACGCTGTCACTTTCACCCACATGGGGAGAGCAGAGATCTAAGAAATCACTTGAGTAGCAAGGTAGATCTATAGATTACAAGCTCATGATCTCAATAAGATCATTCATAGAGAGAGAGAGATGAACACATAGCTACCGGTAGAACCCTTAGCCTCGAGAGAGAACTACTCCCTCATCATCATGGGAATCGGCAATGGTGATGGAGATGGTGGTGGAGATCGATGGAGATGGCTCTAGGGGCACTTTCCCGTCCCGACAGGGTGCCGGAACAGAGACTTTCTGTCCCCCGAATATCCCCTTCGGTGGCGGCGGCGCAGCGGAACTTTTCGTGGATTTCTGATTGACTATTTAGGGTTTATCCTCGGGAGGCTCTTATAGGCGAAAGAGGCAAGGTCGGTGGCCAGCCAGGGGGCCCACACCATGGCCTGGTGCGGCCTAGGTGGACCCGCGCCATGGGGTGGTGTGGCCACCCCGTGGCCCCTCTCCGACTCTCCTTCTGGCTCCGTGAGTCTTCCGGGAAAATAGTAACTTTGGCTTTTGTCCCGTCCAATTCCGAGAATATTCATTTTCTGACTTCCTGGAACCAAAAACAGCAGAAAACAGGCAACTGACACTGTGGCATCTTTTTAATAGGTTAGTCCAAGAAATCATAGGAAAAGTACTCCAAAGTTGGAACAAAACATAAGAAAGTAGATAAAACCAAGCATGGAACATCAAAAATTATAGATACATTTGCAATGTATCAGGGCCACAAACTAGTTTGGGGCTTTATTACTATCCTGTACTTATGCCATGCTTTACTGCTTTATTTACGATTGTGCGTGGAGCACCTGTACTGTTTTGGATGCGGAGTGTTTTCGCGGTATCGACAAGCTCAGTCACATTTTCGGGTTCCTAGTCGTTTACAGCCATTGACGCAAACCTTGGGTCCGTCTCGGAGCCGGCCAACTTTGTTGCGGGTAGCTTAATGGGGTGGCCCCCTGAAATAATTTATGAATCCTGTGATTGCTTTGTCGTGAAAGCCTCGTTGGGTTTTGATTTGGTTTTTCCGAGGTTGATCGTGTGTGTGTTGCTATTTGTGCACCCCTGCAGGGTAAATCTTTCTGAAAGCCGTGTCCGCGGTTATGGACGACTTGGAGCACAGTATCTCGATCATAGACAAGCATAACTAAAGTAGTGCTATAAATTTGACTTAATATGTGACTAGTAATCAGCTTCACTATAATGGAATGAATATTAAAAGTGCCAACAACTGGTGGAACTGGGGTGTATCCTCTCATGTTATACCTGCCTATTAAGTATCGCAATTCCAATGGAATGAAATAAAAGTGCCAACAACTGCTGGGTTTGGGATGTCACATGCTAATTATATCTGACTAGTAAGTACTGCAACTATAACTGAATGGTTAACTAAAACTGCCCACTACTTATGCTATCAGGATGACTTATGCTATCTATATCTGACTAGTAAGTGCTTCAACTATAATGGAATGAATAAAACTGCCAACTGTGTGAGTTCCTCGGTTTGACTTCCTTGTTTGGTCTCGAGGGGGGAAATACCAGGATGGGTATGATTGATGTTAGTATCAAGTTGGTCACGAATAGGTCTCTCTTATCCCTCCCTAATAGCCGACAGTTGCATCGAGTCTCTATAGGTTGTTTAGTGCATGCTTTGCTGCCGCTTCAGTCCACCATGCCTATGTAGGTGAGACCGCCGAATTCTAGCCTCGCCGTGTACTGGCCTCAGTACTGACCGCTCCCTTTTTCCTTCACCCTTTGTCGGCACCCCTTTTGTTTAACTGGTATAAGTTCGACGTCGTTAGCAGGGTTACCCTTCCGTCTTGGCCTGGGCAGGGTTATGGACGCCATTGGTTCTTCTTCAGGGCTCTTAGCCCAATTTGATTCTTATCCATACTCGGATGTTGTATCGTTTTCAAGGTGAATTGGATCTTTATACTGTATATCTATATTCTTGTCCCAATGAGTCGTTGTTGTATATATATGTGTTGTGGGTTCCCTCGTGAACTATTGTGTAATGGTATTACTTTGTTTTCCACCCGCACGCAAGTGCCTGGTGGGCGTCCTTGAATCGTTTCTATGCGGGTTTGGCGGGAAGCGTTGAAATCTGCATAGGGTCGATTCGAGGGTGTTACAGAAAGAGAAGATGAAATTGCTAGAAACATTAGTGTTTCTACTATCAATACCATTAGTGTTGAGGCTAGTAATAACTCTACTATCTTAGATGATAATTGTGATTTTGATCTTGATGGTTGCAATATCACTGAAGTTATTAAGTTCCTACAAAAGCTTGCTAAAAGTCCTAATGCTAGTGCTATGAACATGGCCTTTACAAAACACATTACTGATGCTCTCATAAAGATTAAAGAAGAAAAGATGAAACGTAAAGCTTCTATTCCTATAAAACAAGAAGATGGTTGGGAACCCATCATTAATACGAAAATGAATGACTTCGATTTCAAAGCTTTATGTGATCTTGATAGTAGTGTTTCTATTATGCCTAGAAGGATTTATGATATGCTTGATTTGCCTCCACTTGAAGATTGTTATTTGAATGTCCCACTTGATGATAATGCTAAAAAGAAACTCATGGGGAGTCTTAATGATGTTCTTGTTATGGTTAACAATTCCTATGTCCCCGTTGATTTCTATGTTTTGGATGTTGAATACAATGCTTCTTGTCCTATTACTTTGGGAATACCTTTTCTTAGAACTGTTGGTGCCATCATTGATATGACAGAAGGCACCATTAAATATCAACTCCCACTCAAGAAAGGTATAGAACACTTCCCTAAAAAGAGAGAAAATATTTCTTTTGCTTCTCCTATGAAAACAAAATTTGGTCTTAATGCTTCTTCATTTGAGAACACTTGATTCTTTCTTTGCTTCTTATGCCTAACTTAAAGGCGTTAAAGAAAAGTACTTATTGGAAGATAACCCAAAAGTTTTAGATAAGTCTTGGAAGTTATTACCTCTGTAATAACCTCTGCTTATCCTTTTTATTTGCTTTTTGTGCCAAGAGTAATCTCTAATGAGAGAGAAGTAATGATTGGGAAAGTTGTTGTCCCAAAACAGATTTCTGTGGTTCACCGTAAAAATTCGTGTAAAATCTCTGAACGTATTTTTGAGGCGTGAATTTTTGTGCTTCTGCCCCAGGTTGTTATATTACTTTCGTTAGTTCAACACTTTTTTATTTGAGCAACAGAAGGTCTTCAAAAAAATTCGTCTTTACCTGCTGGTCTGTTTTGACAGATTTCTGCCATTTTCGGCATTTGCTTCTTGTTGTTTCCTTTTTGAGTTTTTTTGGGGAATTGAGCTTTTTGAGGGAAGTGCTACAGTAGCTAGTGTTCTAATGGAAGTTTATTTGGAGTTAGAACTTAACCTTAAGACCTTTTATCTTGAGTGCACTAATGTTGCTAATAAAGATTGTGTGAAGTTTTGTATGAAGGAAAAATTTCAGGTGTATGGAAGGAATGAGTAATAAGATGAAGGATGGACTAAAGCTCAAGCTTGGGGATGCCACGCATGTCAACCCAAGAAATAAAGCTTCTATTCCTATAAAACAAGAAGATGGTTGGGAACCCATCATTAATATGAAAGTGAATGATTTTGATTTCAAATCTTTATGTGATCTTGATAGTAGTGTTTCTATTATGCCTAGAAGGATTTATGATATGCTTGATTTGCCTCCACTTGAAGATTGTTATTTGAATGTCCCACTTGATGATAATGCTAAAGAGAAACTCATGGGGAGTCTTAATGATGTTCTTATTATGGTTAACAATACCTATGTCCCTGTTGATTTCTATGTTTTGGATGTTGAATGCAATGCTTCTTGTCCTATTACTTTGGGAAGACCTTTTCTTAGAAGTGTTGGTGCCATTATTGATATGAAAGAAGACACCATTAAATATCAACTCCCACTCAAGAAAGGTATAGAACACTTCCGTAAAAAGAGAGAAGATTTATTTTGCCTCTCCTATGAAAACAAAATCTGGTCTTAATGCTTCTTCATTTGAAGACACTTGATTCTTTTTCTTGGTTCTTATGCCTAACTTAAAGGCGTTAAAGAAAAGTACTTATTCGGAGATAACCCAAAAGTTTTAGATGAGTCTTGGAAGTTATTACTTCAGTAATAACCGCTCCTTATCCTTTTTATTTGCTTTTTGTGCCAAGAGTAACCTCTAATGAGAGAGAAGTAATGATTGGGAATGTTGCTGTCCCGAAACAGATTTCCGTGCTTCACCGTAAAAATTCGTGTAAAATCTCCGAACTTCCTTTTTAGGCGTGAATTTTGTGCTTCTGCCCCAGGTTGTTATCTAACTTTTGTTAGTTCAACACTTATTTATTTGAGCAACAGAAGGTCTTCAAAAAATTCGTCTTTACCTACTGGTCTGTTTTGACAGATTTCTGCCATTTTCTGCATTTGCTTCTTGTTGTTTCCTTTTTGAGTTCTTTTGGGGAATTGAGATTTTTGAGGGAAGTGCTACAGTAGCTAGTGTTTTAATGTAAGTTTTATTGGTGTTAGAACTGAACCTAAAAGACTTATTATCTTGAGTGCACTAATGTTGCTAATAAAGATTGTGTGAAGTTTTGTATGAAGGAAAATTTTCAGGTGTATGGAAGGAATGAGTAATGAGATGAAGGATGGACTAAAGCTCAATCTTGGGGATGCCACGCGTGTCACCCCAAGAAATATCCAAGAAGTACAAGCGTCAAAGCTTGGGGATGCCTAAGGCATCCCCCTCTTCATCAATAAAAATCCCAGGTTCCTTCCAAACGCTTCATTTTTATTGTTTCATGCATAGTTGTGCTGTTCTTGAAGCGTCTTCCTTTTCATTTTTGTTTTAGTTTTTCATTTGTTATGTTTTCTTAGTTTTCTGAATAAATTGGT
Organism: Avena sativa; assembly: GCA_916181665.1. Classification (NCBI taxonomy): domain Eukaryota; kingdom Viridiplantae; phylum Streptophyta; class Magnoliopsida; order Poales; family Poaceae; genus Avena; species Avena sativa. The sequence goes on along the minus strand of OV702290.1, from coordinate 378,395,376 downwards.
TGGACCCCCTCTTTCATACATTGGTTTTCAAATAGTTTGGTTTGGTTTGGAAAAGAGTAGGAAAGCTCATGCTTAAGTGGTAAAGAGAGCTTGTTTTTGACTATGGCCTATGCTTTGTCATGCCATGCTTGATATTGTTTTGGCTTTATGTTTTGTATTCTTTGCTGTAGCATGACTTGTTATAAAAATTGAGATTGCTTAATGTTCCTTGGATGAATCATGCGTTGTTTTAGCATATTAAAGCATTGTATAGTGGTGTTCTCCTTTGATGCTTTATTTGGGTTAACTTGGCACATGCTCACACCATGTTATGACTATCTCAAGTCACCATAGACTTTATGATCCTTTAGTTTTCAACTTGTAGTATCACTTTATGCTTTGATCAATGATGTTTTGTCGCTCTGCATGATTATGGCCATTATTGCTCTCTTAGTTTGTCGCTCCCAGTCTTTTGCTAGCCTCCACAACAAGGTATGAGTTCCACTCATGCATCCAACTCCCTAAACCAAGTTATTCCAAAGAGTCCACCATACCTACCTACTAGCTTATGCTATTCCAAGTATATTCATGTTTTTGTTTACCTTCCGAATTAAACTTGTTATGAGAAAACTAGTGATTAAAGCTCTCACGAACTTGATGGCACACTTTAATTTTCTTGCCCTAAATAAACTTGAACCATTGTGTCGTCTGTGTTGTATATGCTTGCTCTTATTTGTTGGGGATTAGCAGAACCATGCTGTCATGGGAAACGCTTTCAACATTGCACGGGTACTTTGTACCTAGTTGACACCATGCTCTTTTGTCTATGGATGTCGTCGGTGTGAAATTAAAGGGGAGCTTGTAAGTCCATGGAGTTATGTATATGTGTTAGAGAAACGCCTGGGCCACTGGTTTAATCCATGCTGACATGGTGGAAACCTGCACCGTAACCATAATGAGTTGTCTATGAAGCATTCTTCTTATAAAAAAAAGAGTCCTATATTGAGAAAAAAGAGAAAAAAAGAGATTATGAAAAGAGGAAAGAGAGAAAAAAGCACCATATTCCCATGGTAAATAAGAAGATTGCTGAGATGCTCGTTGTCTGCTTGCCTTGTCATTTTGATATGGGGATTGTTTCGTATCATCGGGCAAGGGGTACCCCGTTGGCGACTCTCTATGATACACATGTACTTATGATGACAAGAACTTACCGGTGACTAAACTTGAGTAGCATGAGGAGCGGCCCTCGTATTCAAGGGACATGAGATTTCTAACTTATACTTCGTCAAGCATGTACACCATAGTTTGTTCACTTTAACCTTAATCACTTCAAGATGCTTATGATAGGGGCAATGAGAGTTGAAAGCTATTAAGTACCATAATTTTTGGAAGCTCTTTATGAAACTTGAATCTCTGCTTCCTTCTATGAAGGCCTTTCTTCCACCATTATATTGAGTCTCCACCTTCTATATTTATGCACCTACTTTGAGAGCATAGTGGCCATTCTTAGTTCTATGTGCATTGTCCCAAGACTTGTTGATTGATGCATACCTTGATATTGCTTGTTTTAAACTATTTGTATCTAGTCACTCTTATGAACTTTGAAGGTGTCCTATGCAATTATATTTGCTACTCTATGAGGGACAAGCTGAATACTACTATGCTATGTTTTCTTTATATGAAACAAACAAACGTCTTGCAAAGCATTGTTATTCATGAATCTTTTGTTTGTGCCTTTTCATGTTGCAACATAGTTTCTTTGTCTTATTGCTAGAACTTTGTCTTTCATGTTACGATTGAAGTACTATGATCCCAGCTTCGAATGTTTTACAAATACTTTGATCAAGTTTATGATGGTGCATGTCACCTCAAAAATTATTCTTTCTTTTTATCACTTACCTACTCGAGGACGAGCAGGAGTTAAGCTTGGGGATGTTGATACATTGCAAATGTATCTATAATTTTTGATGTTCCATGCTTGGTTTTATCTACTTTCTTATGTTTTGTCCACACTTTGGCGTACTTTTCATATGATTTCTTGGACTAACCTATTAACAAGATCCACAGTGCCAGCTGCCTGTTTTCTGCTATTTTTGGTTCCAGGAAGTCAGAAAATGAATATTCTCGGAATTGGACGGGACAAAAGCCAAAGTTGCTATTTTACCGGAAGACATCTGGAGCCAGAATACGAGACGGAGAAGGGCTGGGGCCCGACCACACCACCTAGCCGCGCGGCCAGGCCTGGTCCGCGCCAGGGGGTGGTCTGGCCGACCCCAGCACCCCCTCGGCCTCTCCTTCCGCCTATATGTTGCCTCCGATACCAAAACCCTAAGTACCCGATCAAAAATCCACGAAAGAGTCTGTAGCCACCATTATCTCCATCCCTAGATCGGGAGGGATTTCCCGGCACCCTACCGGAGAGGGGAATTCACCCTAGAGGCCTTCTTCGTCATCATGCAAGCCTCCGGTGTGATGCGTGAGTAGTCCATCTCTGGACTACGGGTCCATGTAGTAGCTAGATGGCTGGTTCTCCTCCTTTGTGCTTTCATGTTTAGATCTTGTGAGCTCCGTTCATGATCAAGATCATCTATTTGTAATCCATACATGTTGTGTTTGCGGGGATCCGATGGATACTGAGATGCTATTTCAGATAGATTATTGATTCTATCATGTCTTTGTTATTTGTGATCTTGCATGCTTTCCGTTGTTAGTAGCTATCTTGGCCAAGTAGATGCTAGCAACTCCAAGAGTTAGTATTTATGCTCGATAGTGGGTTCATGCCTCTGGTAATCTGGGGAAGTGACAGAAATCTCTAAGGTACTAGATGTGCTGTTGCTACTAGGGAGAAAACAACAATCCTTTGTTCATAGAACAATCGTATTGTTTACTTTACATGCAATTCGTAAATTAATAATCTGTTGCTTGCAACTTAATACTGGAGGGGGTTCGAATGATAACCTGAAGGTGGATTATTAGTCATAGATGTAGTTGGATGGCGGTCTATGTATAATGTTGTAATGCCCAATCAAGTCTCAAACGAGTCAAGATGATTAGTATATGCTTGTATGCTTTCTCGATGTTTGTCAGTTGCCCCGCTGTAATTTGTTCACCCAACATGTTATCTATCTTAAGGAGAGCCACCTCTAGTGAACTATGGACCCGGTCCTTTCTTTTACTTTCAATCTACAATCAATTGTTTACTGCTTTGTGTTTACTTTCTGCAAACTATTACTTCCTTCCATTCGATACGTTTAACCCTTTGTTTTCAGCAAAACCAGTGAGATTGACAACCTCATCGCAAGTTGGGGACAGAGTTTTGTGGTTGTGTTGTGTAGGTCTCCACGTTGCTCCTGGCACTGGTAGTGCGCCCTGCCAACATTCAGCTAGCTACACCTTTGGGGTGTTTCCTTGCTCCTACTGGATTGATAACCTTGGTTTCATAACTGAGGGAAACTTACTGCTGTGCTCATCATACCTTCCTCTTGGGGTTCCCCAACGAGCTCGACATCAACAACGAGCCAGCAGGGCCACACAATGTCACCCGAGTGCCACAAAGGCCTCACCTTCTTCTCCGGTGAGCACCACCACAAAGGCGGCTTCATAATCCACTAACTAGTGACCTTGAAGGCGCCAACCGAAACCTTTACAACAACATTGAGGGGAGACTCCACAACTCAATTGGTGGCCCTCAATGACACCACAAAGCTTCATAACAATTTCCCCAGCTTCGAGGATGCCCTACACCATCTAGGGTTCCAAGAACTCAAGAGTAACAATATCCACTAAGGATGGGTGGGGAAAATCACGATTCCTTTGGTGGAAGTGTAGATCTAGGTCACCTCTCCCAATCCTCAAAAGATCAAGAGGTTTGAGTGGGTAGGGAGAGAGATCTAGGCAGATGAAGCTCTTGTGTTAATGGAGGAGATAGAAAACGAAGAGATAAGATGAGAGGAGGAAAAGGGTGCCTTAAATAGGCCCCTTCAAACGAGCCGTTTTTTGCCCCCGTGACACCACCAGTACTACCGGGTGCGGGCTGGTACTTCTGATGGGCACGACCCCAATGGTCCGGAGACGCTCCTCGGAACGGTCAGAAAGCTAGCTCACCGAGCCCCACTTTCTGACCGGTACTACCGCCGCAAGCTCCGGTCTAGATTTCGGCAAATATTTCACTTCGACATAGAAGTACCCTGAACCGAAAATCTGCTGAGCAAAACCTAGAGTGGAACAAGCGCTAGAAATATGGGGTCGCGAGGATCTGACCGGTACTACCATGCCGTAGCGGTACTACCAGTCTAGTTCCGACACTAATCCCGTCAAATATGATACTTGGATACAGAAGTATCCTGGAGCTGGGCGGAATTAGGGCCGGAACTAGAGCCAGAAGTACTGCTCGACCAGCCCCTAAAAACCTTTGGGCGCTACTACCGGAGCCTAGCCGGTAGTTTCGGTCAGGACAAAAAACACTCTACCACCTCCAAAGATCTCTCTGTCGCAGAAAACATGGGAAGGCTATGGATGTGCTAGTAGGGTCTATGCATGAGAGCGTGATTTCCCACAACCTTCCTAGGTGGACCCCCTCTTAATAGTACGGTTGATACGTCCATTTTGCATCACTATTTTATATCATAATTTACTGTTATTCATTCATATATTTCATATTATGAGATGATACTTATGTTATTTCAACTGTTAGGATTCTGATGAAAAAGATGCTGTTTGGATGCGAAAATCACGAAGATCAGAAAATCCGGGAAAATACATGGAAAATTCTATTTTTCCAGAAGACGAAGATTGCCAAAAGGGGAAGTGGAGATGGGCAACAGGGGACCCACACCACCCCTGGCGCGGGCAACCCTAGGCCGCGCCAGCAGGTGGTGTGGCCACCTGATACGTCCAAAACGTATCTACTTTCCCGAACACTTTTGCTATTGTTTTTCCTCTAAACTTGTGTGATTTGGATAAAACTAACACGGACTGACGATGTTTTTAGCAGAATTACCTTGGTGTCTAGTTTTTGTGCAGAAAATCAACTATCAGCAAAAATCCCGGAAAATATGCCAAAAATCCTATTTCACCAGAAGACTCACGGAGCCAGAAGATGAGATGGAGTAGTGCCACGAGGGGCCCACACCACCTGGCTTCCCATGTCGGCCAGGCCAGGCCGCGCCTGGGGGTGGTGTGGCCGCCTCGGCTGCCCCCTCGGCCTCCCTCTTCGCCTATAAGTCGCCTCTTGACCTAAAAACCGAGGGGGGTTCGACATTTTTGCAGAAAGAGTTCCGCTGCACCGCCACCACTAGATTCCGTGATTTGGAACCAAAAACTCTGTTCTGGCACCCTGCCGGGATGGGGAATTGGAGGAGATCATCGCCATAATCATCACCATCGCTTCTCCATCGACCATCCATGTTTCCCCCATCCATGAGTGAGTAATCCCCCACTGTAGGCTATCGGTATGGTAGGGATTGAATGAGATTGTTCATGTAATGGCATCAGATTGTTAGGGCATGGTGCCTAGTATCTATTATTAGTGCCTTTTGACTTTGTTGTAACTTGTTATGCCTAATGCTTGTCACTAGGGCCCGAGTGCCATGATTTCAGATCTGAACATGTTATTGATTCATTATGATAGTATTGTTTATGGTCTTACCTGCAAGTTGTATACACATATTGTTGTCCGGAACCAAAGGCCCCGAAGTGACAACAATCGGGATAACCGGAGGGAATGTCTTTGATGTGAGGATCACATGTGTTCATGGAGTGTTAATGCTTTGCTCCGGTGCTCTATTAAAAGGAGCACCTTAATTGCCAGTAGTTCCCTTGAGGCCCCGCTGCAAACGAGCTGGCAGGACAAAAGATGTTGTGCAAGTTCTCATTGCGAGCACGTATGACTATATATGGAACACATGCCTATGATTATTTAGTACTTGGATGTTTTATCTTATTTATCTGCAAATGCCCTATGTCTTGATTGCCATGTGAATTTTCTTGTCCATGCAACGCCCATCCATCCATTCCTATGCCTACCACGCTTTAATCCTACTGTTTACTGCAATTGTTAGTACTGTCTTTGCTTTTACTACTACTATTACTTTACTATTGCTACTACAAAACTGTTGCTACTGATAAACTGTTGTGAGCAAGATTGTTTCCAGTGCATCTGAATTGACAACTCAGTTGTTAAGGCTTACAAATATTCTTTGGCTCCCCTTGTGTCGAATCAATAAATTAGGTTTCACTTCCCTCGAAAATACTACGATACACGCCCTATACTTGTGGGTCATCAAGATTATTTTCTGACGCCGTTGCCGGGGAGCATAGCTTTATTAATCAAGTTCACTTGGAATCACTATTGTTCGCTGCCATCCATCCATCATCGGTAAGTCTCATGATGGCAAGGTTCCTATTTTACCTTCCACTACAAGAAGAGGTACGGTTCTGAACACCTATGTTTCTCTTGATTCACCATCTGTTATGAGTAAGCTCCTTACACCACCACATACACATGCTACACACACTGCTACTACTGCTGAATCTGAAACTTCTGATAGTTATGATGTTGCTTCTACTGTGCTTGATAAGAGTGGTTCATTAGGTCCTTTCCTAGATGCTACGATTGCTAGAACTATAGCTGGAAATACTAAAACTCCTAATGAAGACACTACTACACCTGTTAGTTCACCTGAGTCTAGAGAGAGCTATGATATTGAAGACGGTTATATTGAGATGACCGATGAATTTATTAAAGAATGTCAAAACACCCATGATAGGAGTACTATTAAGAGTCTCCTTGAGAGGCGTACTATAAAACCCAAATTGTATCCTAATGCTAAGTTTGCTGCTTCTCCCATAAACATTAAAGATAAGGATTATGATTTCTCTCTTGATCTTTCTTACATAGCTATTGTTGAGAAAGAACCTTTTGTTGGGACTAAGAATGAAAGTGCGTTAGCACATATTACTGAGCTTTCTACCATGAGTGGCTTATTTTCTGATGACATTAAGATGCACACCTACTTTGTTGCTAAATTTTTCCCTTTTTCACTGAAAGAAGCTAAAACTTGGTTTAATAATTTACCTCCTGGAACTATTGATATCCCTGATTGCTTGATTAGTACTTTCCTGCAAAAATATTTTCCTCCTAGTGCTAGACATGCTATTTTGCAGGAACTTTTTGATTTTAAACAGGGAGAAAAAGAGATATTGCCTGAATCATGGGCAAGGTTTTGTGCTTTGATTCATGCACAGGCTGGATGTCCATTACCTAAGAATGAGCTTCTTGATATATTTTATAATGGACTAACTGAAGAATCTAGGACATACCTAGATAGTTGTGCTGATTGTGTTTTCAGGAATAGGACTCCCAAGGAAGCTGAGGAATTAATGGCTAAAATAAGCAAGAATTATGAAGACTGGACTCCTCTTGAACCAACTATACCTGAACCAGCTATACCTGCGCCTATACCAACATCGAAGAAGAGAGGAGTTATTGAATTAAATGATGAAGTGATGAAGGAAGCTAAGAAATGTCTTAAGGAGAAGGGAATTAAAGCTGCTGATGTCAAGAATTTACCTCCTATAGAAGAACTATGTAAGCCAATCCCCTACTCATCCACTATTGAGGTACACTCTCTCCAACATTTTGATGAAGGTGATATCTCTTACTCTAAACCTCCTGATCAATGCTTAGAAGAATTCAATATTTTTATTGTTAAGCAAGATAATTTCAATAAAAGGGTGCAAAATCATCTAATGGAAAACACTAGAGCTATTGTTGAGTTGAAGGATAGTGTGGAAAGAACCTCTAATGATGTTAAATTGCTTGTTAAACATTTTCAAATGGTTCAAACTCAAATTGATCAGCTTATTAAAGTACAAAATACTTGCTAGTTAATGCTGCTAAAGAAAAACATGTTGATGAAATTAGAACTAGAAGTGGTGCTGCTACCCAGGATCCTCTATATCCTGAGGGGCATCCTAAAAGAATTGAGCAGGATTCTCAATAAACTGAAAATAGTGGTACTACTCCTAAGAAAAGAAATAAGAAACATAAAACTATTGTAGAACCTTCTGAACCTGCTAAAGATCCTAATAGTATATCTATCTCTGATGCTGAAACTGAAAGTGGTAATGAAGAAAATGATGTCCCTGATAAAGAAAAAGTTGAAGAAGAACCTGAAAGGCACACTAAGAATAGTAAATACACTAAATAAGATTTTATTTCTAAGAAACATGGTAGTGAAAGAGAGCCTTGGGTCCAAAAACCTATGCCTTTCCCTGATAAGAAACGCAAGTCAAAGGAAGATGAACACTATAACAAGTTTTGTGAGTGGATGAAACCTTTATTCTTGCAAATTCCTTTGACTGATGCTATTAAATTGCCTCTTATTCAAAGTATATGAAGGATATTGTTTTGAATAAAAGGAAGATCCCTAATGAAGAAATTTCTACTTTGCTTGCTAATTATTCCTTTAATGGTAAGGTTCCTAAGAAACTTGGAGACCCAGGGATTCCAACTATTCTTTGCTCTATTAAAACTAGTTATGTTAGAACTGCTTTGTGTGATTTAGGAGCAGGAGTTAGTGTTATGCCTTTTTCTCTCTATAAGAGACTTCAATTGGAAAAACTAATACCAACTGATATATCTTTGCAAATGGCTGATAAATCTACTACTATTCTGGTTGGTATATGTGAGGATGTACATGTTCAAGTGGCTCATAATTGCTTGATATTAACTGATTTTGTTGTGCTTCAAATGCCTGAAGATGATCATATGTCTATTATTCTTGGAAGACCTTTTCTTAATACTACAGGAGCCGTTATTAATTGTAATCAAGGAAAGGTGACTTTTAATGTTAATGACAAGGAGCACACTGTCTATTTCTACAAGAAGATTGATAGGACTTATGGCCTAAATTCAATTGAACATGTTGAGGGCATCCGAGTTGGAGAAATATATTGTTCCATACCACGATAAAAATATGAAACTATTATGATTGGGACCATTGCTATCAAGGTTGTGGTAACATAATCATTAGTGGAATATAAAGTTGTGTTTCATATAAAATTGTTTTGGTAACAAGACCTGATCAACCTTGTTAACAAAGGAAATTTAATGAACAAAACAATGTTTTAACCATGATTATCTTTGCTTACTTTTATTTTATCCATTTTAGTTTTTGCTTTCGTTTAGTTTACTTTTCTGTTGATTAGTTGCTTACATGTTAGAGTGTCTTAGAACTTCTGAATTTTTAGCTTTGTTTTGCTTTTGCATCTTTCCGAAAACATCTATCTGTCAGAAAATCATTCATCTATACCTGAAAATTGCTCAAAAATAAAGTGTCTCGAAAAATTCCAGAAAATTCATATTAAATTTTTACGTGAAAAAAGGGGCAGAGGAGTGCCTGGATAGTACCAGGGGGGCCCACCAGGCATGCACACCACCTGGTGGCGTGGCCAGCCCAGGGGCGCGCCTGGCCATGGTGTGGGCCACCCCTGGCCCTCCACTCACTCTCTCACTTCCCACTGCCCTGTCTCTCCCGAGAAAACACCAGTTCATTGCTCGAAATCGCGTTCTTGCTATTCTCGTCCTTGATTTTTTGATCTCCTTGCTCAGCCCATCTTTGCTGCTGAAATTTGGAGCATTTGTTCTCCGGTATGTGACTCCTCCGCTTGTCCAATTAGATTTGTGATTAGTGGTTTATATCTTGAGTATTTTGCTGCTATAGGTGACAGGTTATGAGATCTTGTAAGCTTGTTCATTGCTTAGAGATATTGTTTTGATGCATGTTTAGGCCTCTTACAAGTCCCTATGAGTAGTGCCCTTCATTATGTATTCACTTTGTAATCACTTGTTTAATGGATGTTTAAATTTCAGAATAGAAGATGAATGAGCATCAACTCAATCAACATGAACTGAGGGTGCCTGTGGTTATGAAGGTTCACCGAGAGGAGGAAGTTTTTCCTTCCACCTTTCCATGCTTCGAATTCATGAGGGCTGCAGGAATTTCCCAGGACTTCCATACCTTAGTTGCTAATGCAGGATTGGAGCACTTTGTGGAAGATGAACCTTGTCAATTTGTGAAACTAACTATGTCTATAGTGCAGGACTTCCAATTTAGTTACTCTTTGCCTAACCCCATGGTCCACTACAAAATTTACAATATAGCTGTCGACCTTCCTCTTGATGACTTTTGTGCAGCTATTAAGGTACCTCAGTGGGGATCGTGTGGAAGGATTAAAGAGCGACCTGCACCACTCATGGACTTGTATGCGGATATTTTCCAAGGGAGCAGCTTCTCAAACGAGAGTGGGAAAATCCGTAACATTCATCTCCCATCTATTCGCTACTTTGCTTACTTTTATTGCCAAGTGTGTTCTCGCTAGGAAAACTGCTAATAAGTTATCCTCATATGATTTAGCATTCATCTCAGCTGCTTTAAAATGAGATAGGACTTATAACTTGGGTGCCTTGATAGCTTTCCGTCTTGCTGCTAACCGCGAGAAAGGTGGAATTTGTGGAGGCCTCATTGCCTCTCGGCTATTAGCTTTGCATGGTTTAGTGCCTCATCATCTAGACCTACAGTTTCCCATAGAAAGGCTTGATCTTAATTCCATGATATAGCATAAATTTGTTTCATCTTGGGCTAATTTGAGTGATTTGTCTTATGAAATAACCTTTCTCTAGGCTGGTTGGAGAAGGAGTAAGTCCGAGCGATTTGTTCTTTTGCCTGCACATGTTTTGTTTAACCTTGATACAAGGCTGGGATGGTCACTCACCGAGGAGGAGCTTGATACGTACCTAGGAGATCTGTCCCAACATGAGCAGGATACTAGAAGGGAGGTTACAGATGATTCGGTCCAGCCCTCGAATGAGGGGGAGTCTTCATATCAGCAACCTACCTATGATTGGGGAGCTTCTGTTTCTTCCCAAGGGCCTAATCACAATCATTCTTACAATGACCCGCCTACTTGGAACCCTTACCCACGTTGGGGTTGATACCCACTTAGGCCAAAAGCCTAAGCTTGGGGGGAGGTACACCGACATCACACTCATCTCCATATCATGTTTCGTTAGGACTTTGTATATTCATGTTTCGTTCTCTTTTTAGTTTTAGTTCTTTCTTTACTTTTGCTTTCTAAAACACAAAAGACCAAAAATATTTCTGTTGTTTCTCTTTGTTTGCTTCTTCTACTTTTTCCTTGGTTTGCTTTTTTCCTTTTGGCTTTGTCTTAATTATTCGAAAAACCCAAAAAGATTTTGCTTTGCTTGTTTTTTCCTTTTGTTCTTGCCTTTGAAAAATTAAAAACACCAAAAATATTTGTTGTTCTTCTTTGGTTTTGTGAAGTTGTTGCAGGGTTCAGTAGTCCTCAGTGGAATTTGGTTTCATGTTATTATTCAAGCCACACAAGTGAAGGGCAATAATGAGGATTAATGACAACTTGAGGTGTGGTAAGAGGATGGTAACGAACTCTATTTGTTTTCATTTTTGTACATATACTCATCATTGTGGGCATGCTTAGTCTATTCATGTAGGGCGTATGTTATTTATGGATGCTTAGTATATCTTTCTTTCTTATGATTAACTCCAGCTTGCTAATAGTTTGTAGCATGTCATATGAATGTTTGCTTGCATTGCTCTATTCATAACTTGGTATGACACTGTGGTATCCTCCTCTGAATGTTTCACTTGAATCGACTTGGCACATGCTAATGCATGCATATGACTAAAACAAAAATCAGTTAAGCCTCGATGAATTATTTTGCCTCAGGAGTCTTGAATCACTTTCATGCCATGATTAGTCATGTTTTATTGCAAGCATGATTATGACAGTTATTGCTCTCTCGTTTATCGCTCCCTTACTATTGCTATCCTCCACTTGCACTGAGTATGAGCTCTACTCGTGTTTCCAATTCCCCAAAACCAATATTGCAGAAAGTGTCCACCATACCTACCTATTAGCATCATTTGCTGTTCCGTGCATATTTAATATGCCTTATTTTATTCTGAATAAAATGTTTGCTTGTTATGAGAAAGTTAGTTAGTAAAGCTCTAACGAACTTGATGGCATACTTTATTTCTTGCACTTAATAAACCTGAACCATTGTGACTGTCCATGAAAGTTATATGCTTGCAAATTATAGGCTGGGGATTAGCAGAACCGTGCTGTCACAAGGAAAGCTTTCAACACCTGTAAATATATACCCAGTTGATATCATGCTGTTTTGTTTGCGGATGTCGTCGGTGTGAAATAAAAGGGGAGCTTGTAAGTCCATGGAGTTATGTATGTGTGTTAGAGAAACGCCTGGGCCGCCGGTCTAATCCATGCCGTCATGGTGGAAACCTGCAGCGTAACCATAATGAGTATCTATGAAGCATTCTTCTTATAAAAAAGAGAGAGATAGCTATTGAGAAAAAAAGAGGAGGAGATATGAGAAAAGAGGAAAGAGAGAAAAAAGCACCATTTTCCCATGGTAAATAAGGAGATTGTTGAGATACTCGTTGTCTGCTTGCCTTGTCATTTTGATATGGGGATTCTTCCGTATCATCGGGCAAGGGGTACCCCGTTGGCGGTTCTCTATGATACGCATGTATTTACTATGACAAGAACTTACCAGTAACTAAAGTTGAGTAGCATGAGGAGCGGCCCTCGTACTCAAGGGACATGAGATTTCCAGTTTATAGTCTGTCAAGCATATAACTCAGATTGGACCTCACTTTCACCTTAACCATTTAAAGATGCTTATGATAGGGGCAATGAGAGCTCAAAGCTAATGAGTACCATACTTTCAGCATTTGGAAGCCTTTCAAACTATTCAAAACCTTTTCATTTCTTTGTTGAATCACCACCTATTCTATGAGCACTTTCTTGAGAGCATAGTTGTCATTCTTAGTGTAATATGCTTGTCTCAAAACTTGATTATCTGTGTTATGACTTTGATACTTGTATCTCTGATATCTTTACTTCTAGTCTTCACTTGAACTTCAGAGGTGCCTTGGCATTTATGTTTGCTCTACAATCAAAGGCAAGAGAGATACCACTCTATCATACATTTTTATGAGCATTGCAATGTTGCTTATGTTTATGTTTCATGCCACTTACTATTTTTGAGTTAGAAGCTCTTCATAGCGTGCAATGACTATTAAGTAAACTTAGTTGCATACTCTTTATTATGAATTGCCTGAGTAGTTGATCATATGCTGAGAATATATACATCTTATGAAGCAAATGTGTTCATGAAAGTTTATTTTATTGCACTTAGTTTTCAACTGAATTGCTTGAGGACAAGCAATAAGCTAAGCTTGGGGGGAGTTGATATGTCCAAAACGTATCTACTTTCCCGAACACTTTTGGTATTGTTTTTCCTCTAAACTTGTGTGATTTGGATATAACTAACATGGACTGACGTTGTTTTCAGCAGAATTACCTTGGTGTCTAGTTTTTGTACAGAAAATCTACTATCGGGAAAAATCCACCTGGCCACGCGGGCCAAGCCAGGCCGTGCCTGGGGGTGGTGTGGCCGCCTCGGCTACCCCCTCGGCCTCCCTCTTCGCCTATAAGTCGCCTCTTGACCTAAAAACCGAGGAGGGTTCGACGTTTTTCTGGAAAGAGTTCTGTTGCGCCGCCACCACCAGATTCCGCGATTCGAAACCAAAAACATTGTTATGGCACCCTGCCGGGATGGGGAATTGGAGGAGATCATCGCCATCATCATCACCATCGCTTCTCCATCGACCATCCATGTTTCCCCCATCCATGAGTGAGTAATCCCCCGCTGTAGGCTATGGGGATGGTAGGGATTGGATGAGATTATTCATGTAATGGCATTAGATTGTTAGGGCATGGTGCCTAGTATGTATTATTAGTGCTTTTTCACTTTGTTATAACTTGTTATGCTTAATGCTTGTCACTAGGGCCCGAGTGCCATGATTTCAGATCTGAACATGTTATTGATTCATTATGATAGTATTGTTTATGGTCTTACCTGCAAGTTGTATACACATATTGTTGTCCGGAACCAAAGGCCCCAAAATGACAATAATCGGGATAACCGGAGGGGATGGCTTTGATGTGAGGATCACATGTGTTCATGGAGTGTTAATGCTTTGCTTCGGTGCTCTATTAAAAGGAGCACCTTAATTGCCAGTAGTTCCCTTGAGGCCCCGCTACAAACGGGCTGGCAGGACAAAAGATGTTGTGCAAGTTCTCATTGCGAGCACATATGACTATATATGGAACACATGCCTATGATTATTTAGTACTTGGATGCTTTATCTTATTTATCTACAAATGCCCTATGTCTTTATTGCCATGTGAATTGTCTTGTCCATGCAACGCCCATCCATCCATCCCTATGCCTACCGCGCTTTAATCCTACTGTTTACTGCAATTGTTACTACTGTCTTTGCTTTTACTACTGCTATTACTTTACTATTGCTACTACAAAACTGTTGCTACTGATAAACTGCTGTGAGCAAGATTGTTTCCAGGTGCAGGTGAATTGACTACTCAGTTGTTAAGGCTTATAAATATTCTTTGGCTCCCCTTGTGTCGAACCAATAAATTGGGTTTCACTTCTCTCGAAAATACTGCGATATGCCCCGTAAACTTGTGGGTCATCACCACCCTGGCCCACTCCAGGCTCTCCCCTCTGGCATATATTATCCCCACAGAACCCTAATACCAGGGAGTGACCACAGAAAGATTCCACCGCCTCTTCGGGGCGGAAAACACCGAGACAGAAAGATCTCTCCGGCAGACAGAATTCTGCCAGGGGAATTCCTTCCCGGAGAGGGGAGATCGTCGCCATCAACACCACCATCGAGCTGGACTTCATCGGCATCATCATCATCATCATCACCACCATTATCTCCACCAGCACCATCGTCACCACTTCATACGGCTGTAACAATTGGGTTGAATCTTGCATAGTTCTTAGGGGAAACTTTCCTGATGTTGATTACTCCTTGTAGTTGATGCTATTGAGTGAACCATTGAATTATTGTTTATGTTCAGATTGTTACGTATCATTATATCATCTCTAATCTTGATCCATATGATGTCTCGTGAGTAGTTCGTTTAGTTCTTGAGGACATAGGAGAAATCATGTTGTTAGTAGTGGAATTGTCTTGAGAAAGATTCAATGGTTTGATATTTAAGTTGTGGTGTATTTCTTCTAGTGGTGTCATGTGAACATCGACTACATGACACTTCACCTTTATGGGCCTAGGGGAATGCATTGTGTATTTGGCTACTAATCGTATGGGTTGCCGGAGTGACAGAAACCTGAACCCCCGTTAGGAAACCTTTGCACAAGGGGTGTCAGGGTCTTAGAGTTTAAAGCTGTAGTTAGGTTTCTACCTTAATTACTTTCTTGTACTTGCGGATGCTTGCAAGGGGTATAATCATGAGTATGTATTAGTCCTAGGAAGTTCGGTACATTAGCATAGGTTCACCCACACAACACTTAGCAAACTAAAGAAGATTAATCAATTATATGAAGCGAAAGCACTTGATGATATTCCCGTGTGTCCTCAAGAACATTTGGTCATCTTAAGTACTACAACCGGCTTGTCCTTTGCTAAAGAAAGGATTGGGCCACTTGCTACATTTATTCTTATTGTCTTTTATTTACTCGTACTTTATTTATCTGTATTATCAAAAAACCCTAAAAATCCGTTTGCTAAGTATTTACAGAGAATTCCTGCTCCAAGCCATTCGTCAACACCTTCTGCTCCTCGTTGGGTTCGATACTCTTACTTATCGAAAATATTGCGATACACCCCCTATACTTGTGGGTCATCAAGACTATTTTCTGGCACCGTTGCCGCGGAGTGAAGCGCTATTGGAGAGTGGAACTGGTAAAAGAAAATTCTACTATGAGTATTGTTTACTTCTATTAGTTTCTTTGTTTCAATATGGATAATTCACTGAGTTTCTTATTTCGTAATGCTTCTACCACTTCTAAGGTAGTAGATGAACCACCACCTGCTGAGAATGATACTTTTAAAATACGTACAAGAATTATTGATCGTGTTATGGATAACTATTATGTTGGAGATGGAACTGTCCATCCCGGTGATCATTTGCTCTTTATACACGAATTATGCGGGTTGTTTAAGTGTGCAGGTATTACAACAGATCAAGTCAAGAAGAATTTATTCTCATTATCACTAAAAGGAAGAGTTGAGGAATGGTATAAGCTGCTGAAGAATGGTCAAGCTCTTGAATGGGAAGAAGTTGTACCTCTCTTTTATTCTAAATTTTATCCTCCTAGTGAGATTCATAAAGATCGAAATCAGATATACAACTTTTGGCCTCTTGATGGAGAGAGTACAACTCAAGCTTGGGGGAGATTGAAGTTACTAATGCTCAAATGTCCAATTCATGAGCTCCCTCACAATATTATTATCAATAACTTTTATGCAAGGCTTTCTTTTCATGATAAGGATCTATTGGATGCTTCTTATGCTGGATCATTTACACGAATGGAAGAAGAAGCTAAATGGGATCTTCTAGACCGTATTCAAGACAATGCTGAAGCATGGGAGAATGACAAAGGAAGGAAGTCAGGTATAAATTATGGTTATGAATGCATTGAATCTTTTATGGGAACTGATGACTTTTCAAAATATTAAAAGTGCTTATGGTCTAGACTCTTAAGCTATTGCAACTTATTTTAAGGCTTTTGCTTCCTATATTGAAGTTCCTAAAAAGAAGTGGATTAAGTATCATGAACCATATAAAGATGTTGCTAAGTGTGTTCCTGTAAGAAATACTGAAGTTTATACTGCTAATCATGTTTTACCTGAACCTTATATTGAGAAAATGCCTTTCCCAATTAAGATAAAGGGACATTCTATGATAGCTAGTATGGTTAATGAAAGTACAAATAAAGTTGTTGAACCTGATCAAAAAATAGATGATGAACCTATAATAGAGAATGTGGAAGACTTTATCACTAAATATGTAGAAGAGGGACACACTATCCTTTGTAAGGATATCCCTAATATTGTTTCACAAAATAGTGTTATGAGAGCTAGTGTTCCTGTGTTTTCTGTTAGGATAAGTGATCATTGCTACAATGGTTCTTGTGATAGTTATATCATTAAATTTATGCATGATACTGAAAGTTATTATGAGAGAGGGAAGACTGTTCTTATGCATCTCAATAATATCAAGTTTCCTCGTTTTATGCTGAAAGTTTTTATGTTGCACTTCTTTTGCCTTCCTATGCTAGTAGCCTCTGGTTTCAACAACTTGTTTGTTTACAAAATTCCCTTGCATAGGAACTAGGTTAGACTTAAACATGTGTATTTTTGCTTCTTAATGCTCTCTTTCACTTCAATTCATATTCTTATGTGAGCATCATTGAAATTATCATTCCCATCTTAATGGCCATAAAGAAAGAGCTTTTTGGGAGACAACCCAATTTAGTTGTGCTTTTAGTTTGTTTTTGTTTATTTGAGTCTTGGAAGTTATTACTTAGGTCATAACCTCTCCTTATCCTTTTTGTTTGGTTTTTGTGTCAAGCTCAACCTCTAATGAGAGAGAAGTAAGATTTGGGAAAGTTGCTGTCCCGAAACTGATTTTTGTGCTTCACCGTAAAAATTCATGAGAGATCTCTGTATGTCGAATTGAGCTGTAATTTTTTTTTGATTCTGCCCTAGGTTATTATTTAGCTTTCGTTAGTTTTGCACTTTTTGATTTGAGCAACATAAGATTTTCTAAAAAAAATATATTTACCTACTGGTCTGTTTTGATAGATTTTGCCCCTCTTGCATTTGCTTCTTAAATCGATTTCCTTTTTGAATTCTTTTTGCGTTTTTGGAAGGAGTTGCTATAGTAGCTTATGTTTTGATGGATTTCAGTTGAAATTGGACTTAAAAGGTTTATTACCTCGCTTACACTAATGTTTCTAATGAGAATTGTGTAAAGTTTTGTGTGAAAGAAATTTCTAGGTTAGTGGAGAAAATGGTGTAATAAGATGGTGAAAGGTTTCATGACTCGAGCAATATGAGTATGAAGATGAAGATATTGATGTTATTCAAGCGGTGCCTCTAGAAGAATCTACTAAATGCCAACTTCAGAGACCTGTAGAATCCGTTTTCGAATAGGTAACAGTTCTGGTAAGAAAAGTTCCGCGAAAATTCTGTCTAGTTATATTTTTGGAGTTCTTATCCAAAAAAGGAAAGCAAGGAAGCGAAAGAGGGACAGAAACGAAGCCAGGGTGGCTCACACCACCCCTGGCACGGCCCCCCTGGACGCGCCAGCAGGTGGTGTGGCCACCTCGGACTCCGTCTCTGACCCGTTTTCTCCCAGTACCTTCCTTTTGTTGTAAAAATTCGTAATATATAACCCCCCCAGATCCCCCGAGGTTCGTATATCGTTTTCTCGTCATGTTTTCGTTTCGATCTGTTTCTACCAGGAACTATTCTTAAAAGTTTAGAAGCAAAATGGTCTCCGCCAAGGATAAGGGAAAGGAGCCTATGGAGGAAGATCTCCAAGACCCCGGGCAGGAGAAGGAGATCAAGAGTGAAGATGAAGAGGAGGCAAAGAAAAGCCAGCATCCGCACACTGGCACTACCATTGCAAGCATTGGAGTGTTGGCAAACCCTGCCAAGATCAAAAGGACTGCACAGATGTCAACTAGAGGGAAGCCTCTGTGTCACTATTTGGCTCCACGATCACTTCCTCCACGCACCAAGAATCCCTTCCGTACCCTTATCCATGAGCATCAATTCCAGAATATGCCCAAGGAGAAACTACCCTCCAATTGGGATATGCCTTGTTCTAACCATGTAGGAAAAGAAGACTTCAAGGAGGAAGAGTGGGGAAAGAATCGCAAGAGCTAGAATTCGCAACCCGACATGATCATGAGACGCATAGAGCAAAACTCGGATTTGATTCGTACTCTCACCTTCAAGATTGAGGACTTGGGGAAATTAATCAAAAAGCTCATCGAGAGAATACCACCACCACCGAAGGAGTAATTCATCATCAGGTTTTGGCATCCCCTTGGTTTGTTCCAAGCTTGGGGGAGTGTCGCGGTATGACATCACTATCTTCTATCTTTTTACCTTTTTAGTAGAGTCATATCATGAATAGAGGAGTTATCATGTAGGATGGTTTGCATTATGGAAGTGTCCCCCCTCTCGTTAGATATCTATGTATCCCTCGGTGTGAGTTGCCGTTATGGAATACTAATGAGAAGTTCTATCATTTACTCTTTTGCATATCTTATATTAGTTTTTCATTTATGACTATATGATTGATCTTGTCGTTAGTATTGGTATCACTTTAGGATCATTGAGTTAATTTAGTTGGTTTTAGCAAACCTGGATCGGTCAGTAGCAACACTATTTTTAAGAATTGAATGAAAAAGATAAAAGTACTCTAAAGAAATATAATTTCATCATCTTTCTTTCTTGATTTGCTCATAAGCTTAGTATTCTCGAGTTAAGATATTTTGTGCTTCCAAGGAAGATGGCATGTTTGTTTTTATCATTTGTATGTTTGTTTGTTTCCTTCAACTCTTATGCTTGCTACCCAGCCTTGCTAGCCAAAAACCTATACCGAGAGGGAGTGCTTCTTGTCCATCCAATCCTTAAACCAAAACCTATGCCATTTGTGTCCACCATACCTACCTATTAGCATTATTGCTATTCCAAGTAAATTCATGTTTTTATCTACCTTCCGAATTAAACTTGTTATGTGAAAATTAGTAATTAAAGCTCTCACGAACTTGATGGCACACTTTACTTTCCTGCACTTAATAAACTTGAACCATTGTGCCCATCTATGTTGCGTATATGCTTGCGCTTTGTAAGTTGTGGATTAGCAGAACCATGCTGTCATGGGGAACGCTTTCAACATTGCACTTGTACTTTGTACCTAGTTGATATCATGCTCTTTTGTCTATGGATGTCGTTGGTGTGAAATGAAAGGGGAGCTTGTAAGTCCATGGAGTTATGTATGCGTGTTAGAGAAACGCCTAGGCCGCCGGTTTAATCCATGCCTAATCATGGTGGAAACCTGCAGCGTAACCATAATGAGCATCTATGAAGCATTCTTCTTATAAAAAAAGAGATAGAGATTGAGAAAAAGAGAAAAAGAAAAAAAAGATGAGAAAAGAGGAAAGAGAGAAAAAAGCACCATATTCCCATGGTAAATAAGAAGATTGTTGAGATGCTCGTTGTCTGCTTGCCTTGTCATTTTGATATGGGGATTCTTCCGTATCATCGGGCAAGGGGTACCCCGTTGGCGGTTCTCTATGATACACATGTACTTACTATGAAAAGAACTTATCGATAGCTAAACTTGAGTAGCATGACGAGCGGCCCTCGTATTCAAGGGACATGAGATTTTAAACTTGCAACTTGTTAAGGATATCCTCATATTTGATCACTTTAACCTTAATCACCTAAAGATGCCTATGATAGGGGCAATGAGAGCTGAAAGCTAATAAGTATCATAATTTTTAGAAGCTCTTTATGAAACTTGAAATCCCTACTTCCCTCTACAAAGGGCCTATCTTTTACTTTTTAGTTGAGTCAGTAAACCTATTCCGCTCTATCTCAGCAAGCATTTTGAGTTGTTGTGTTTCATTCATTTATATGATGATTTATTCAATCATGTTTCTTATGTTCCTTGTTTTGCACATTGCTCTTATCTTAGTGAGTACTACTTTGAAAGCTATCATTGAAAACCCTTTATGTGTGAACTCCTGCAAATTGTCAACTATTCTTCGACCAAGAGCTAAGTTTGCCATTACCAATTATGATTTACTTTATGTATCTTTATTGTGTTTCCTTTACTTATTGCAAGTTAAGTTATATAATAGTGAGTTGTCTTCTATTATGATTTATGTATTGATGAATGTGATGCTTCTTGTCCGTATTCTTTATCGACTCTTCACTCCATAAACCTGAGGTCATGTTTATTGAGCTCAGTTTTCGCTTGGGGACAAGCGAAGTCTAAGATTGGGGGGAGTTGATACGTCCATTTTGCATCACTATTCTATACCATAATTTACTTTTATTCATTGATATATTTCATATTAAGAGATGATTGATGTCTACGCACTTCTATTCTTGTAGACAGTTGTTGGGCCTCCAAGTGCAGAGGTTTGTAGAACAGCAACAAGTTTTCCCTTAAGTGGATCACCCAAGGTTTATCGAACTCAGGGAGAAAGTGGTCAAAGGTATCCCCTCTCAAGCAACCCTACAATCAAGATACAAGAAGTCTCTTGTATCCCCAACACACCCAATACACTTGTCAGGTGTATAGGTGCACTAGTTCGGCGAAGAGATAGTGAAATACAAGTGGTATGGATATAAGACAACGGTGCCAAAAAATAGCTTGATGGTGTGGAAGAGACTAAAGGCAAACTGAAATAAAGATGGAAGCAAGTAAATATGTAACAAATCTAGTTGCAAACAGTGTTTCAATGCTTAGAAACAAGGCCTAGGGATCATACTTTCACTATTGAACACTCTCATATAAATATCTTCTCTTTATGATACTACTCTTAACTACTCTCCGGTTGGACACTCTAATCCATGGTAGGGCTATAACAACACTCCTCAAAGTTCACTTTCCCCATCTAGATAACCCCACACTGTCACCTTGAGCTCTAGATGGTTCCAACAAACACCACAATTTCATAGAAACATCCAACTCCAAATATAAATTATAACAAGTATTTGTAATCTCTAGCCTAAGTGTCGGAATAGAGACTTTCTGTCCCCCGAATCTCCCCTTCGGTGGCGGTGGCACTGCAGAACTTTTTGTGGCTGGAGGCTGTTCGATTTAGGGTTTATGCATCAGGAGGCTTCTTATAGGCGAAGAGGCAAGGTCGGTGGCCGGCCAGGGTGCCCACACCATGCCCTAGCGCGGCCTAGGGCTGCCCACGCCAAGGGGTGGTGTGGCCGCCCTGTGGCCCCCTTCGTCTCTCCTTCGGACTCCATGTGTCTTCCGGTAAAATATTAACTTTGGCTTTTGTCCCGTCCAATTCCGAGAATATTCATTTTCTGACTTTTCTGGAACCAAAAACAGCAGAAAACAGGAAACTGACACTGTGGCATCTTGTTAATAGGTTAGTTCCATAAAATGTGTAAAAGTAATCCAAAGTGTGGACAAAACAAAAGAAAGTAGATATAAAATAAGCATGGAACATCAAAAATTATAGATACGTTTGCAACGTATCAATATCCCCAAGCTTAACTCCTTCTCGTCCTCGAGTAGGTAAGTGATAAAAAAGAATAATTTTTTAGGTGATATGCACCATCACAATCAAGATCAAACCATTTGCAAAGCATGAAAGCTGGGATCAAAGTACTCTAAACATAGCATGAAAGATATAGTTCTAACAATAAGACATAGCAACTATGTTGTAACATGAAAATACACAAACAAAAGATTCATGAATAACAATACTTTGCAAGACGTTTGTTTGTTTCACATAAAGAAAACATAGCATAGTGGCATTCATCTTGTCCCTCATAATATAGCAAATCATAATTGCATAGGACACCTTCAAAGTTTATAAGGGTGACTAGATACAAATAGTTTAAGAACAAGCAATATCAAATTTATGCATCAATCAACAAGTCTTGGGACAATGCACACAGAACTAAGAATGGCCACTATGCTCTCTCAATAGGTGCATAAAGATAGAAGGTGGAGACTCAACATAAAAGTAAAAGAAAGGCCTTAATAGAAGGAAGCGGGGATTCAAGTTTCATAAAGAGCTTCCAGAAATTATAGTACTTATTAGCTTTCATCTCCCATTGCCCCTATCATAAGCATCTTGAAGTGATTAAGGTTAAAGTGAACAAACTATGGAGTATATGCTTGACAAAGTATAAGTTGGAAATCTCATGTCCCTTGAATACGAAGGTCGCTCCTCATGCTACTCAAGTTTAGTTACCGGTAAGTTCTTGTCATAGTAAGTACATGTGTATCATAGAGAACCGCCAACGGGGTACCCCTTGCCCGATGATATGGAAGAATCTCCATATCAAAATGACAAGGCAAGCAGACAATGAGCATCTCAGCAATCTTCTTATTTACCATGGGAAAATGGTGCTTTTTCTCTTTACTCTTTTCTCATATCTCTTTTTTCTTTCTTTTTTCTCTTTTTCTCAATATCTATCTTTTTTTTATAAGAAGAATGCTTCATAGATAGCTCATTATGGTTACTCTGCAGGTTTCCACCATGACAGCATGGATTAGACCGGCGGCCCAGGCGTTTCTCTACCACACATACATAACTCCATGGACTTACAAGCTCCCCTTTCATTTCACACCGACGACCTCCATAGACAAAAGAGCATGTTATGAACTAGGTACAAAGTACAAGTGCAATGTTGAAAGTGTTCCCCATGACAACATGGTTCTGCTAATCCCCAACATATAAGTGCAAGCATATACAACATAGACGACACAATGGTTCAAGTTTATTAAGGGCAAGAAAAGTAAAGTGTGTCGTCAAGTTCGTAAGAGCTTTAATCACTAGTTTTCTCATAGCAAGTTTAATTCGGAAGGTAGATAAAAACATGAATATACTTGGAATAGAAAAATGCTAATAGGTAGGTATGGTGGACTCTTTGGAATAACTTGGTTTTATTTGGAGTTGGATTCATGAGTGGAACTCACACTTAGTTATGGAGGCTAGCAAAAGACTGGGAGCGACCAACTAAGAGAGCAATAATGGCCATAATCATGCAAAGCGACAAAACATCATTAATTAAAGCATAAAGTGATATTACAAGTCGAAAACTAAAGGATCATAGAGGCTATGGTGACTTGGGATAGTCTTAACATGGTGTGAGCATGCGCCAAGTCAACCCAAATAAAGCATCAAAGGAGAATACCACAATACTATGCTTTAATATGCTAAAACAACGCATGATTATTTCAAGGCACATTAAGCAATCTCAATTGTTTATAACATGTCATGATACAACAAAAATTACTAAGCATAAATCCAAAACAATATCAAGCATGACATGACAAAGCATAGGCCACAGTTAAAAACAAGCTCCTTTTATACCACTTAGGCATGAACTTTCCTACTCTTTTCCAACACCAATCGACTTATTTGAAACAACTCACAAAGATAATTATAAATAAAGATCAGTGAGATTGTCTCATAAATCCACAAATAAGAAATAAAAAGTTCTAACCTAAAAGCACAAGAAAACTAAGGATAAACACAGTGCTAGCAAAAGAGAACACTCACAAAAAATAAGAATAAAAACTAGAGTGTTCTAAACAATGAATAACAGAGTGTGTCTCTCTCCAAAAGAAGTGTGTTGGGATCCAACCAACTTATTCAAGCAAACCAAACAAAACAAAACTAAAAACAAAAACGAAGACGCTCCAAGAACAACACAACTGTGCATGAAACAATAAAAATGAAGTGTTTGGAAGAAACCTGAGATTTTTATTGATGAAGAAGTGGATGTCTTGGGCATCCCCAAGCTTTGACGCTTGTACTTCTTGGATATTTCTTGGGGTGACATGCGTGGCATCCCAAAGCTTGTGCTTTAGTCTATTCTTCATCTCATTACATCATTCGCTCCATACACCTAAATTTTTTCCTTCACACAATCTTTATTAGCAACATTAGTGCACTCAAGATAATAAGTCTTTGGGTTCAGTTTAAACACCAATAAAACTTCCAATAAAACACAAGCTACGGTAGCACTTCCATTGAAAAGTTCTATTCCCGAAAGAGAACCCAAAAAGGAACCAACAAGAAGCAAATGCAAATAATGGCAGAAATCTGTCAAAACTGACCAGCAGGTAAAAACTAATTTTTTGGAAGACCTTATGTTGCTCAAATCGAAACATGTTGAACTAACGGAAGTTAGATAACAATCTGGGGAAGAAGGACAAAATTTCACGCCTCAAAATAACGTATAGAGATTTTACACGAATTTTTACAGCGAAGCACAAAAATCTGTTTCGGGACAACAACTTTCCCAAGCATTACTTGTCTCTCATTAGAGGTTACTCTTGGCACAAAAAGCAAATAAAAAGGATAAGGAGCGGTTATTATAGAGGTAATAACTTCCAAGACTCATCTAAAACTTTTGTATTATCTCTCAATAAGTACTTTTCTTTAACGCCTTTAAGTTAGGCATGCTAGTTTGAGAAGATGCTCACATAAGAAATATGAATTGAAGTAAAAGAGAGCATCAAGAAGCAAATTCAAAGAACATTTAAGTCTAACCCACTTCCTAAGCATAGGAATCTTGTAAAGAAACAAGTCATGAAAGCACAAAGCAACAAGAATAGTAAAGCAAAACAAGTGCAACTTCAAGACTTTCAACATAAAGGGGGGAAACTTAATATTATTGAGATGCATAAAACCATGTTTCCCTCTCTCATAATAACTTTCAGTAGCATCATGAATAAAATTAACAATATAACTATCACATGAAACATTCTTATCATGAGCCACATGCATAAAAGAATTAATACTCCCCACATAAACATAGTCATTTTTATTAATTGTAGTGGGAGTAAATTCAACAAAATGGCTATCATTATTATTCTCATCACCATAATCATCAAATATAGGAGGCATATTGTAATCATAATTGATTTTCTCCTCAATAGTAGGTGGACTGAAAATATCATATTCATCATTGCAATCATCATATATTGGAGGTATAGTATCATCATAAGCAACAGAATAGTTATCTTCCAAAGTGTGTTCATTTGTAAACATATCATCATTGGAAGGAACATGGATAGCACTAATAGTATAGAAATTATTGATATCATCATTTTCAGAATTAGTACCGAAGAGATTTTCAATATCAAAAGTAGTGCGCTTTTCCCAATCATGATCACTACTATAGGTAATAGGCATAGGAACATCATCGAGTTCAGACTCATCAAAAACTATAATAGGAGCAACATGCTTAGGGTAAAATACCATTTCCTCTCTCCTTTTACTCCTCTTCTTATTTTTCTTCTTCTATTTAGGAGGGAGAGGCTTGAAAGGAAGCTTCTCCATATACCCTGGTTTATTGTTAGAGAGAATAGAAAAAACTTTGGAGGATTCCTTCTTTTCATTAATAAGATCAAAACACATATAAGTCTTGTCATATTTTGGTAAAATCTCATCTTATATAATATTTTGTATGTAAGTATTTGTGTAACAATTATCAACACAATAAAGATGACAACCATGCAGGACGCTATTCATATCAAAATCACTCATATCTACCAAAGAGGTTTTTCTTGATAACTCTTCACACCCCAAAAATAATGTAAGTTCGTCATGCTGATTAGGAGTGATCATGTCATCACAATACAAACTTGCAGTAATCATTGGATTAGAAGGGCTATTATTATGGCATGACCATTGAAAATTAAAATGACCCACTTCAAAGCAAAGTTCACAAATAAAAGGATAGAGGGCACAAACTTTTTTACTAAGATCATTTAGATCCCTATACCACGTTCTAGTTTTTTCATTCCTGTGGGTGATACAATATTCTTTTTCAATTTGATTATTCTCACAAGGTCTATGTATTCCACAAAAATTAACATGCTTATAAGAAATAATACTTTCATAGGTTTGAGCATGTTTATTGCTATCATTAATAACAATTTCATTTTCCATGCAAGTGTCTTTAAAAGGCTCATGATACATGTCCCATTTTTCTTTAGGCGCATTAATATGAGAAGCAAAGGTTCTAAAACAATCAATAAGAATTTGAGGATCTATACCATATTTAGCACTAAGCTCTTGAGAATCAGTAGTTTCAGCGAAAGACTTAATGTAATCATACTCATAGTTTATACCTGGTTATTTACCTTTGTTGTTATCCCAATCTTCCGTATTGCTATGAATTGTTTCAAGAAGATCCCACTTAGCTTTGACCTCCTTACTTGTGAAGGATTCCTCTAAACAAGTATCTAAATAGTCCTTGTAATGTCCTAAAAGCCTTGCATAGAAATTATTAATAACAATATTACTAGGGAGCTCATGAATGGGATATTTGAGCATTAGTGACTTCCGAAGGGGATCCGTAGCAGAAAACAAAAAAATTTCTACGTTGGAACCCCAAAACTGCCTAGGATCTATCTATGTAGTAATGCGGTAACGGCCAATGCGTAGAGAATACATACCCTTGTAGACCGTACACGGTTAACGTTCCACTGGGAACATGGTTGATGTAGTCGTACTCGTAGCCGACCTCAAGGTCGCGAAGCTCCTCGCAGGTCACCCCTTACTCCTTTATCGTGTAGCAGCTCTGGCTCACGACATTCAAGCACCCCAAGTGTTACGCCTCGTGTCTTCGTACACATCCGGTGCACGATGAGACCTCCGGCTCCCCAATCCCGCCGGGAGTGCGGAAGTTGATATCCGGCTAGGAATCCCTCTAGCACAACGAAGTACTGCAGGTGTGCCTTGTTTGCACAGCCCAAACTTGGGGCCATGGTCACAAGGAATAGAGAGAGAGGGAAGGAGGAAGTCAAATAAAGGACTTCTCCAAATATTGGTGTGTCTAATCCCACCCATGGGCACCCCTTTATATAGGCTAAGGAGGTGTGCCTTTCTCAAAGCCTAAGCCATGTGGGACTATTTACTAAAGGAAAAACAGCAGGAATTTCATCCTGGCCAGATGGGCTGAATCTACTCAGCCCAATAGGCAAAACAGTAGCACAGGGAACAACAGCCTGGGGCAGGGGTCGGCCAGGTGGGCCTTGGGCAGCCCATCTCGCGCCTGCCTGCCTCCTGCGCATGGCGGCCTGGAGTGAGTGGCCCGGGTGGGCCGGCTGCCCACCCCGCGGCCCACGTGCGCACCCCATGGCCTGCTCGGCGGTCCTGCCTGAACCCCACCTGCCCGGGTGGGTTGCCTGCCCTGCTGGCCCGGCTAGCTGGCCGGCTCCCCTGCGAGCCCCGCATGGGCCGAGGTCGAGCCAGGACGGCTGCCGCGGCTGGTAGCTGGCGCCTGCCCTGTGCGGCGTGGAGTATCCGCCGCCCACGTGGGCTGGGCTGTTTCCTTTTTCCCTTTTCTTTTCCTGCAGCTTTTCTTCTAGGCTATTTCCCTCCAGGGATTTGGACTAATATAAAAGTTGCATTTATAAATCTTAATCTAAATATTATTTAGAATATATTAATTCACAATTAACATATAATAAATATATATTTAAATTTCCATTTATCCGAAAACACTTTTCCGGTCTTTTCCTTTATTGTTTCTCCGAACATCTTCGGATCTCTCTATGGAACAATTCCGGCTTTCTCTCGTTCTCTACTGTGATTCCGTCTTATGAATGATCGCTTTCATCATACCCTTAAGTGTATCCTCTCACGGCTCGGGAATGCTCTAGACATGATCTGTATCAATGATCAACAGAGGGACCAGGGATATCCATGTGACCCCTATGCATTCCTGATGACAATGTCATTTGAACCGCTAAATGTAGCATCCAATTCCTTTTGTTTCTTGATACGACTTATCCGAGATCCAATCATTGGTATCACATACCTTGTTCAATCTCGTTCACAACAAGTTCTGTTTTCTTGTTATCGTGATATTACATCCCCATGACCGAGTCACATGTTGCAACATTTATGGATGTAATCTCACCAAGCCGGCCATATGTATCTTTACCCGTCACATGGGTGAACAAATCCCGGTCTTGCAGTCACATGTCATCAACTATTCCTTCGGAATACCCAACGTACACCTTTATGGCCACCGTATTACCAGATGACGGTTGATGCAGTCAAAGCAGCCTCGGGAAACAGTGAGTAATATGAGCTCATGGTCTAAGGAAAAGGAGTCTAGGTATAGCTGTTGCAACAATGAACTATATGACTTGATCGTGTTGCAATCCTTCGAAGAATGTCCATCACATCATTCTCCAATGATATGACCCCGTTGTCAATTGGCATAAATGCCCATGATCTTGAAACCTAGATCATCCTCATGACCAATGAACTAGTATGAATAGAGGCTACTAGGGACTTGGTTGTTTCATACCACACATGTACCAATGTTTCTACTTGGCCCAGTAATAGCACAATATGAAACTATTATAAACTAATTGAGATATGACAATAAAAACCTATTTATTATTTGCCTCTAGGGCATATCTCCTTCAGTCTTCCACTTGCACTAGAGTACAAATAACCTAGCTCGCATTTTACTCATATAAACCATATACCATATGCGTTTACAGATCATGGATGCTCATGGGAAACGTCATGTCCATGTTCTATTTTACCAGATCATTATGTCTTTTGCAAATCGTTAATGTGTTCCTTATTTTGACCTTCACACCATTATCGTATAATGGGTCGAAGCATTTGTTTGGCGACAAAGTGAGACTTTGTTTCTAGTGTTTATGATGATGGTAGTTTTCACCGTTGTCATCTAAACCTCAAAACACACTTTGCTATCCTTTGTGTATATACTATAGTCATGGCAGCAGAATGAGGCCAGATTCCAGGAGCTTACAGTGACTTTAGATCAACCTCGAGGGCTTTCTCATGGGCACTGGGCCCTGGGACACATCATTCTATGTTAAAAGCAAACTAGCCCCGCCATAACATTATACATTACATCAGATGGAGCCTTTATACTTCTATATCTATGTAGATCCTAGTGCATGAAATGCAACTATGCCACTTAATTTGCTTCTTGCTATTTAAGTACAAACTTAATTCTGGTTCAGTGATCAACTCAGGAATCACTTAAGGACACATTCTTACATTTAAGACTTTGTCCTACCAACCAGAACTTCGGGTTCACATTACGTCGAGTATACAACATGGTTGTATGGAAGAACCTATGACTGAGGCTTAGGAGATGCAGCACATCTCTTTCTTTCAATCACATTTGCAAATACTAA
Source organism: Avena sativa (assembly GCA_916181665.1). Taxonomy (NCBI): domain Eukaryota; kingdom Viridiplantae; phylum Streptophyta; class Magnoliopsida; order Poales; family Poaceae; genus Avena; species Avena sativa. The sequence continues at coordinate 378,365,508 of OV702290.1, read as the reverse complement.
CTCAATGCTTCATATAGTAAGAACTTATTTCTTACCTTGTTCTATTCTGAGCTTCTTCAGAATCTTGTCTTAGGACATTCTGAACATCTTTCAGAATCAAGTCTAGGAAGCATTCGACATTCATTGTTTATTAAACTTACCAATCTATCTCGATAGATCTTATTGTTTAATAACTTCAACTTCATCCTTATTTATCTAACTTAAATGTTATTAATACCAATCACATCATTCACATATGTCGTCCACATATCACAGAATGATTTCATGCTCCCACTCAAATATGACATTCATGTTTGAGATCCAGGGATTTCACTTAGCTCCCACTCAAAATATGCCAGTTACATATTATGAATTAGCCAAGCTGATTTGCTCCCATTCAAATCTAGGTCCTCTCGATAATATTGGATATTCTAAAATTCTTTGATCATCATCAAATCGAGAATTCCACTAACGAGATTTCAATGACCATTCATTTCTCATACTTAGGTCCATCACGCTTCTTTGTAATTTGTAGGTATGTCTTGTTCAAAACATGACAACTAAATCAATAATATAATTCCACAAACTTGTAGAATATATAGATGAATCCTACTTTCTTTAGTAAAATTATTCACTGAAACTTTATGATCATTATCATTGGTTTCTCCTCTATTTGCAGAGTTTGGATTCACGAAACAAATTCCGTTGCGCTGATACATTGCAAATGTATCTATAATTCCGTTGGTTTTATCCACTTTCTTGTGTTTTTTTTCCAACTTTGGAGTGCTTTTCATATGATTTCTTGGACTAACCTATTAACAAGAGCCACAGTGCCAACTGCCTGTTTTCTGCTGTTTTTGGTTCTAGGAAAGTCAGAAAATGAATATTCTTGGAACTGGACGGGACAAAAGCCAAAGTGCCTATTTTTATGGATGTCATCAAGTGCCAGAATACGAGACGGAGAGGGGCTAGGGGGCCACCACACCACCAGGCCGTGCAGCCAGGCCTGGCCAGCGCCAAGGGGTGGTGTGGCCTCTCCCGGCACCCCCTCGGCCTCTCCTTCCGCCTATATATTGCCCTCGGGACGTAAACCCTAAGTGCCCGATCAAAAATCCACGAAAGAGTCTGTAGTCGCCATCATCTCCATCCCTAGATCGGGAGGGATCTGAAGCTCTTCCCGGCACCCTACCGGAGAGGGGAATTCACCCTGGAGGCCTTCTTCATCACCATGCAAGCCTCCGGTGTGATGCGTGATTAGTTCCTCCTTGGACTACGGATCCATGTAGTAGCTAGATGGCTGGTTCTCCTCCTTTGTGCTTTCATGTCTAGATCTTGTGAGCTCCGTTCATGATCAAGATCATCTATTTGTAATTCTGCATGTTGTGTTTGCGAGGATCCGATGGATATTGAGATGCTATTTCAGATTGATTATTGATTCTATCATGTCTTTGTTATTTGTGACCTTGCATGCTTTCCGTTGTTAGTAGCTATCTTGGCCAAGTAGATGCTAGCAACTCCAAGAGTTAGTATTTATGCTCGATAGTGGGTTCATGCCTCTAGTAATCTGGGGAAGTGACTGAAATCTCTAAGGTACTAGATGTGCTGTTGCTAGTAGGGAGAAAACAACAATCCTTTGTTCATAGAACAATCATATTGTTTACTTTACACGCAGTTCGTAAAGCAATAATCTGTTGCATGCGCCTTAATACTGGAGGGGGTTCGGATGATAACCTGAAGGTGGATTATTAGTCATAGATGCAGTTGGATGGCGGTCTAAGTATTATGTTGTAATGCCCAATCAAGTCTCAGAGGAGTCAATATGATTAGTATATGCATGTATTGCTTTCTCGGTGTTTGTCAATTGCCCCGCTGTAATTTGTTCACCCAGCATGTTATATATCTTAAGGAGAGCCACCTCTAGTGAACTATGGATCCTGTTCCTTGTCTTTTACATACAATCTACAATCTTTTACTGCTTTGTGTTTACTTTCTGCAAACTTTTACTTCTTTGCATTCGATACGTTTAATCCTTTGTTTTCCACAAAACACGGTGAGATTGACAACCTCATCGCAAGTTGGGGACAAAGTTCTGTGGTTGTGTTTTGCAGGTCTCCACGTTGCTACTAGCACCGGTAGTACGCCCTGCCAAAGCTCATCTACTAACACCTTTGGGGTGTTTCCTTGCTCCTACTAGTTCGATTAAACCTTGGTTTCATACTGAGGGAAACTTGTTGCTGTGCTCATCATACCTTCCTCTTGGGGTTCCCAACGAGCTATACATCAACACCACCATCAAGCATTTTTCTGGGCGCCGTGCATTGAGCCATCAAGCATTTTTCTGGTGCCGTTGCCGGGGAGTCAAGGACATCTTCACAAGGGGAGACCCTCATAACTAATCTCTTTACTTTGTTGTTTTTGTTTTGCTTAGTTTCTTTTTTCTTTGTTTGCTTGTTTTGTTATTCAAAAACACACAAAAATTAGTTTTACTAGTTTGCTTTCTTATTTGAAAACCCAAAAAAATGACTACTCTTAAAAACACTAAGTTGTGTGACTTCACTAGCACCAACAACAATGATTTTATGAGCACACCTATTGCTCCACCTGTGGCTGAAAATACTTTCTTTGAGATAAAACCTGCTTTGCTCAATCTTGTTATGAGAGAACAATTTTATGGTATTGGTAATGAAGATGCTGCTTCCCATCTAAATAACTTTGTTAAACTTTGTGAGATGCAAAAGCATAGGGATGTAGATGGTGATATTATTAAGCTGAAATTGTTTCCTTTCTCTTTGAGAGGAAAAGCTAAAGAATGGTTGAATTCCTTAACTAGGAATAGTATTGATTCTTGGACTAAATGCAAAGATGCTTTTATTGGAAAGTACTATCCTCCTGCTAAGATTATATCCATGAGAAGTGAAATAATGAACTTTAAACAACTTGATAATGAGCATGTTGCTCAAGCTTGGGAAAGAATGAAATCTTTGGTAAAGAATTGTCCCACTCATGGACTTACTCCTTGGATGATCGTCCAAACATTTTATGCAGGATTGAACTATTCTTCAAGGAACCTATTGGACTCTGCTGCTGGAGGTACCTTTATGACCATCACTTTGGGTGCTGCAACAAAACTTCTGGACAATATGATGGTTAATTATTCCGAATGGCATACTGAGAGAGCTCCACAAGGTAAGAAGGTAAATTCTGTTGAGGAAACCTCATCCTTGAGTGATAAGATTGATATTATTATGTCTATGCTTGTTAATGGGAAAGCCCATATTGATCCAAATAATGTTCCTTTAGCCTCTTTGGTTGCTCAAGAAGAGCAAGTTGATGTGAACTTCATACGAAATAACAATTTTGGCAACAATGCTTATGGTAACAATGCTTATAGGAACAATTATGGTAATAACAATTATAGGCCCTACCCTCCTAATAATACTTATGGCTATAATGGTAAACCTGGATTACCTAGTGAAGGAAGAATTTTAGAAGTTGAAAGAGCCACTAAGAACTTAATGCAAATGCAATATGAGAAAAATAAACTATTTACTAAAACTATGGAGGAACAATCTACCATATTGAAGAACATTAGCCATCAACTTGAAAGTCTAAATAGGGAAATTCCTAGTTTACAATTGAAACTTTCTAATGCTGAAAGGAATATATCATCTTTGTCTGAAGCTCAATCTTCATTGATTAATAAAATGGCTGCTAAACCTGAAACTATTGATAATCCTTTTGGAGCTACTAATGCCATACAAGTAAGAATTGATGAAAATGTTAGACTATTAGCTGAATTACATGCTAAGTGGGAAAGAGAAGATGAAATTGCTAGAAACATTTGTGTTTATACTATTACCACCACTAGTGTTGAGGATAGTAATAGTTCTACCACTTTAGATGATAAATTTGATGTTGATCTTGATGGTTGCAATATCTCTGAAGTTATTAATTTCCTACAAAAGCTTGCTAAAAGTCCTAATGCTAGTGCTATGAACATGGCCTTTACAAAACACATTACTGATGCTCTCATAAAGATTAAAGAAGAAAAGATGAAACGTAAAGCTTCTATTCCTATAAAACAAGAAGATGGTTGGGAACCCATCATTAATACGAAAATGAATGACTTCGATTTCAAAGCTTTATGTGATCTTGATAGTAGTGTTTCTATTATGCCTAGAAGGATTTATGATATGCTTGATTTGCCTCCACTTGAAGATTGTTATTTGAATGTCCCACTTGATGATAATGCTAAAAAGAAACTCATGGGGAGTCTTAATGATGTTCTTGTTATGGTTAACAATTCCTATGTCCCCGTTGATTTCTATGTTTTGGATGTTGAATACAATGCTTCTTGTCCTATTACTTTGGGAATACCTTTTCTTAGAACTGTTGGTGCCATCATTGATATGACAGAAGGCACCATTAAATATCAACTCCCACTCAAGAAAGGTATAGAACACTTCCCTAAAAAGAGAGAAAATATTTCTTTTGCTTCTCCTATGAAAACAAAATTTGGTCTTAATGCTTCTTCATTTGAGAACACTTGATTCTTTCTTTGCTTCTTATGCCTAACTTAAAGGCGTTAAAGAAAAGTACTTATTGGAAGATAACCCAAAAGTTTTAGATAAGTCTTGGAAGTTATTACCTCTGTAATAACCTCTGCTTATCCTTTTTATTTGCTTTTTGTGCCAAGAGTAATCTCTAATGAGAGAGAAGTAATGATTGGGAAAGTTGTTGTCCCAAAACAGATTTCTGTGGTTCACCGTAAAAATTCGTGTAAAATCTCTGAACGTATTTTTGAGGCGTGAATTTTTGTGCTTCTGCCCCAGGTTGTTATATTACTTTCGTTAGTTCAACACTTTTTTATTTGAGCAACAGAAGGTCTTCAAAAAAATTCGTCTTTACCTGCTGGTCTGTTTTGACAGATTTCTGCCATTTTCGGCATTTGCTTCTTGTTGTTTCCTTTTTGAGTTTTTTTGGGGAATTGAGCTTTTTGAGGGAAGTGCTACAGTAGCTAGTGTTCTAATGGAAGTTTATTTGGAGTTAGAACTTAACCTTAAGACCTTTTATCTTGAGTGCACTAATGTTGCTAATAAAGATTGTGTGAAGTTTTGTATGAAGGAAAAATTTCAGGTGTATGGAAGGAATGAGTAATAAGATGAAGGATGGACTAAAGCTCAAGCTTGGGGATGCCACGCATGTCAACCCAAGAAATATCCAAGAAGTACAAGCGTCAAATCTTGGGGATGCCCAAGGCATCCCCTTCTTCATCAAAAAAAATCCCAGGTTTCTTCCAAACGCTTCATTTTTATTGTTTCATGCACAGTTGTGTTTTTCTTGGAGCGTCTTCTTTTTCGTTTTCGTTTTGGTTTTTAGTTTGCTTGCTTTGCTTAGTTTTCTGAATAAATTGGTTGGACCCCTCTTTCATACATTGGTTTGCAAATAGTTTGGTTTGGTTTGGAAACGAGTAGGAAAGTTCATGCTTATGTGGTAAAAAGAGCTCGTTTTTGACTGTGGCCTATGCTTTGTCATGCCATGCTTGATATTGTTTTGGCTTTATGTTTTGTATTCTTTGCTGTAGCATGACTTGTTATAAAAAATTGAGATTGCTTAATGTGCCTTGGATGAATCATGCGTTGTTTTAGCATATTAAAGCATTGTATAGTGGTATTCTCCTTTGATGCTTTATTTGGGTTGACTTGGCACATGCTCACACCATGTTATGACTATCTCAAGTCACCATAGACTATGATCCTTTAGTTTTCAACTTGTAGTATCACTTTATGCTTTGATCAATGATGTTTTGTCGCTCTGCATGATTATGGCCATTATTGCTCTCTTAGTTTGTCGCTCCCAGTCTTTTGCTAGCCTCCACAACAAGGTATGAGTTCCACTCATGCATCCAACTCCCTAAACCAAGTTATTCCAAAGAGTCCACCATACCTACCTACTAGCTTATGCTATTCCAAGTATATTCATGCTTTTGTTTACCTTCCAAATTAAACTTGTTATGAGAAAACTAGTGATTAAAGCTCTCACGAACTTGATGGCACACTTTACTTTACTTGCCCTTAATAAACTTGAACCATTGTGTCTTCTATGTTGTATATGCTTGCACTTATTTGTTGGGAATTAGCAGAACCATGCTTTCATGGGGAACGCTTTCAACATTGCACTTGGTACTTGTACCTAGTTGATATCATGCTCTTTTGTATATGGATGTCGTCGGTGTGAAATGAATGGGGAGCTTGTAAGTCCATGGAGTTATGTATATGTGTTAGAGAAATGCCTGGGCCGCTGGTCTAATCCATGTTGACATGGTGGAAACCTGCAGCGTAACCATAATAAGCTGTCTATGAAGCATTCTTCTTATAAAAAAAGAGTCCTATATTAAAAAAAGAGAAAAAAAAAGAGATACTATGAAGAGAGGAAAGAGAGTAAAAAGCACCATATTACCATGGTAAATAAGAAGAATGCTGAGATGCTCGTTGTCTGCTTGCCTTGTCATTTTGATATGGGGATTCTTCCGTATCATCGGGCAAGGGGTACCCCGTTGGCGGTTCTCTCTGATACACATGTACTTACAATGACAAGAACTTACCGGTGACTAAACTTGAGTAGCATGATGAGCGACCCTTGTATACAAGGGACACGAGATTTCTGACTTATACTTCGTCAAGCATGTACAACATAGTTTGTTCACTTTAACCTTAATCACTTCAAGATGCTTATGATAGGGGCAATGAGAGCTGAAAGCTATAAGTACCATAATTTTTGGAAGCTCTTTATGAGACTGGAATCCCTACTTCCTTTTACAAAAGGCCTTTCTTCCACCATTATATTGAGTCTCCATGTTCTATCTTTATGCACCTACTTTGAGAGCATAGTGGCCATTCTTAGTTCTATGTGCATTGTCCCAAGACTAGTTGATTGATGCATAACTTGATATTGCTTGTTTTAAACTATTGTATCTAGTCACTCTTATGAACTTTGAAGGTGTCCTATGCATTTATATTTGCTACTCTACGAGGGACAAGCTGAAAGTATTATGCTATGTTTTCTTTATGTGAAACAAACAAACGTCTTGCAAAGCATTGTTATTCATGTATCTTTTGTTTGTGCCTTTTCATGTTGCATCATAGTTTCTTTGCTTATTGCTAGAACGTTGTCTTTCATGTTATGATTGAAGTACTATGATCCCAGCTTTGAAAGTTTTACAAATACTTTGATCAAGTCTTTGATGATGCATGTCACCTAAAAAATTATTCTTTCTTTTTTATCACTTACCTACTCGAGGACGAGCAGGAGTTAAGCTTGGGGATGATGATACATTGCAAATGTATCTATAATTTTTGATGTTCCATGCTTGGTTTTATCCACTTTCTTGTGTTTTGTTCCAACTTTGGAGTACTTTTCATATGATTTCTTGGACTAACCTATTAACAAGAGCCACAGTGCCAGCTGCCTGTTTTCTGCTGTTTTTGGTTCCAGGAAAGTCAGAAAATGAATATTCTCGGAATTGGACGGGACAAAAGACAAAGTGCTATTTTTCCGGATGTCATCAAGTGCCAGAATACGATATGGAGAGGGGCCAGGAGGCCACCACACCACCTAGCCGCGCGGCCAGGCCTGGACCGTGCCACGGGGTGGTATGGCCACTCCCGGCACCCCCTCGGCCTCTCCTTCTGCCTATATATTGCCCTCGGGACATAAACCCTAAGTGCCCGATCAAAAATCCACGAAAGAGTCTGTAGCCTCCGTCATCTCCATCCCTAGATCAGGAGGGATCTGAAGCTCTTCTCGGCACCCTGCCGGAGAGGGGAATTCACCCTGGAGGCCTTCTTCATCACCATGCAAGCCTCTGGTGTGATGCGTGAGTAGTTCATCCTTGGACTATGGATCCATGTAGTAGCTAGATGGCTGGTTCTCTTCCTTTTTTGCTTTCATGTCTAGATCTTCTGAGCTCCGTTCATGATCAAGATCATCTATTTGTAATTCTGCATGTTGTGTTTGCAAGGATCCGATGGATATTGAGATGCTATTTCAGATTGATTATTGATTCTATCATGTCTTTGTTATTTGTGACCTTGCACGCTTTCCGTTGTTAGTAGCTATCTTGGCCAAGTAGATGCTAGCAACTCCAAGAGTTAGTATTTATGCTCGATAGTGGGTTCATGCCTCTAGTAATCTGGGGAAGTGACTGAAATCTCTAAGGTACTAGATGTGCTATTGCTACTAGGGAGAAAACAACAATACTTTGTTCATAGAACAATTGTATTGTTTACTTTACACGCAGTTCGTAAAGCAATAATCTGTTGCTTGCAACTTAATACTGGAGGGGGTTCGGATGATAACCTGAAGGTGGATTATTAGTCATAGATGCAGTTGGATGGCGGTCTATGTATAATGTTGTATTTCCTAATCAAGTCTCAAAGGAGTCAAGATGATTAGTATATGCATGTATTGCTTTCTCGATGTTTGTCAATTGCCCCGCTGTAATTTTTTCACCCAGCATGTTATCTATCTAAGGAGAGCCACCTCTAGTGAACTATGGATCCCAGTTCTTTTCTTTACATACAATCTACAATCTTTTACAGCTTTGTGTTTACTTTCTGCAAACTTTTACTTCTTTCCATTCGATACGTTTAATCCTTTGTTTTCCGCAAAACACGTTGAGATTGACAACCTCATCGCAAGTTGGGGACAAAGTTCTGTGGTTGTGTTGTGCAGGTCTCCACGTTGCTACTAGCACCGGTAGTGCGCCCTGCCAAAGCTCAGCTAGTAACACCTTTGGGGTGTTTCCTTGCTCCTACTGGTTCGATTAAACCTTGGTTTCATAACTGAGGGAAACTTGCAGCTGTGCCCATTATACCTTCCTCTTGGGGTTCCTAACGAGCTGTACATCAACACCGCCATCAAGCATTTTTCAGGGCGCCGTGCATTGAGCCATCATGCGCCACTCAACAATTCGGAGGGAAGGTCAAATACCTTGTTTGATATTTTACTTTCTTCCACTTGTATCTTCATCAAGACACGTCAAGTTTGGATAATAACATGTTTGCCCCTTTTGTGGAAGATGCATTCATAGCTTCCTAGGAATGCTCTACAAAGACTTATTTATTCGTCACGACTTCGACTTCTCAAAATCTCCAGAAACTTGAACTTGGCATAACACTTATGGTGTTGTTTCCACGAATCTTTTAGATGTTCCTTTGTATTTCAAATGAGTGTTTGCTTATTTCAATCTCTAACTCTAAATGACAACTATAACCCCGATAAGAGATAATATGTATCTAATACATATTGATTATGATGTTTACACATTTCAATACAGTTTGAATTCATCCAATTATCATAATTTGTGAAACATCTTTCACAAGTCCCTTTTATGCTAAACTTAACTTGAATACTTTAGTCATGTCGATCAAATCGAAGAGACTTGTTAATTCAGTTAATTCAATATCCCATTTTGTCGTGAACTCATTTCAACAATTCAAATCATTTCGAACTCATGTTTCATTAAGTAAATACGCTTATTCACTTAGGTCCACAATTAACAAATGATTTCCACTACTTGCTAAAAATATGATACATCACTATCTATAAGATTCAACATTTCTTCGCATATTACCGTTTTACCAGTATGCGGAGTTTTATTCATTCTGCCTAAGAGGCATGGTTTTGCAAAGTCTCTAGATCAAGCTTCTAGGACCCCGATCTTCATTTATAATGAAGAACATGAAAGAACCAAAATGACTTAAACTATAGTGTCATTTCATCATTAAACTTTGGATATCTTTCAGCATTCTAATCCTTTATAAATGTTTAAACCATTATCATTAACATAGTGATGAGAATAACTTGTTTGTAATCATAATGTTACCATAAGGTATTGTTCATAAGAATAGTACAAACTGGCTTGTAACTTGTTCATATGAATAATCGTCTTGCCAAAAGCAAGACACACAAACAAGGATTACAAATTATATTCAAGTCCACTAATCCAAATGACAAACTTTGAGGAAAGAGGTGATGTCGGCCATTAACTGTTTTGCTTGCCGTCATCAAGTCAGGCTACCTCAAAAACAACATTCTCAAGCAGATCCTCCTATTTTCACAAAACGGGACAAGTATCAAATACTTTGAAAACTACAACGATTTTTGCAAGAACCACATTTATAATTTGTATATCTTACATATACCTTTTCATCCATGACCTCCATTGCAATCAAGCCCTTCTAAGAGTTCTCAACTCTAATGCAAGATTGCTAAGTGTTTTTCCAAACATTCTCTTTTCATCCATGATGGAGGAAAACCCATCCAACGGCTCATACTCTATGTGCCTTATTCTGTAGAATACAAAATATAGCCCAACTCTCCATCGAATGGAGAATGGCTTATTGGATGATTATGGAGAAAACACAAACATTCTGGAGTCATCGAATTATCCCCTAATGGTTATTGTATCAAGTAGATAAGATCACCTTTTACGAGGATATCCCTGAAGCGTGGGTATTAATCTATGAAGTTGGACCCTTTTGCTAAGTTCCATATTAAGCAATATATTCCCATGGTCGCAAAGGACCTCAATGGGATAGGCCATGATCTACTAAGATATTTGCAAACAGACATCTAGACTAAGTTCATAATAGGAGATCAATTTATAACTGGTCTCCACTAAAATTGTCATCCCCTGGACGATTTTAGTGATCACATGATCCCTATCCTCTGCACCTCCCCCGATCATCACAGCCATCAGTCCATTATCAAAGGTAGACATTCAATAATGCCAATCACATCGTCCATGTGACTCATGCTCGATCTTTCGATCTCTTGTGTTCCGAGGCCACGTCTCTGTAACATGATAGGCTCGCCAAATCTAACTTGTGTGTATTCGCTGTGTAACATGGCTTACACCCACTATATGCGAACATAGATATGTCTGACCCCTACTCACCGCAGGGTGCCTCATACCGAAGAAACTTCTTGGTGGTGCACACACAAGGTGATGGGGATATGCCAAATGGGGTATGCCTAGCAGGACGTTTCGATTGGGCCAAAAGGTTTCACGAGTGGGCCTGCAGGACGGCGACTGGAATGCAACTAAGGGGAGGGCCCGGCGACTGGAGACTGGAGGCCCAGAAGCGTACCAGAAGCCTAGTCGGATTAGGTCAAAGCCTCTGAATCCATATCTTGTTCGGTTGTAACTTGTAAACCCTAGCGAGGTGCCTCATATATAAACCTCCCTAGGGTATCCTGAGGACTTACGTTCCATCATACACCCCTTCAAGCGACTCGCTGCCAAGACGCCGAGCTTACCCTCTTGTAACTCACTCTCCAATAATCTAATCTAGCAGGGATAGGTCATTACCCTCCGGGGGGCCAAACCTCGATAAATCCATGTGCATCCGCCCCCATCTCGCACCGCAGATGGCCGCCAGCTCTCGCCCCCGATTCAATCAATCGCTGCCTACCGCAGTGACTGCCGTGGCCATTTCCACGATAGTGGCGCCTACCGTGGGGCATAGCAGGACTGGCCTGAGTTCTGCGGCGAGACCCTATTCGCCGATCGACTGACCACTTGCCACCGTCCGCATGATCGCCATAGGCGGGATCTTACAGATCCTGCCCAGCAGCTACATCCCGGCGTCACGCCCGGTCACTCATGGCGCAGTGATGCCAGTCGGCTCCATCAACCTCTTCGTCGGCTTCACCGGCGCGGTCGACCCAGCAGCGACGGTGATCGTTGGCGGATCACCGCCACACCGCGATCTGCTCTTGGAGGAGCAGGTCCGGTCCATCAGGAGCCTCGTCACCGAGTACAACTCGGCCGCCAGCAACACGGCCGAGACCAACGCCGCCACAACTGACGAGGCCCTAAACGACGATGCCGACTTCGGGACCCCTGCCTCGGTCGATGGATCTATCACCGCGACATTACGAGAGGACTCCATCACGCGAGTCTCCAACCTGGAGGATTTCGAGGACTCCTCCATCCTCGGGATCTTCAACTCCGATTCCGGCTCGGAGTCGCCTCAAGACTTCCGCGCCAGATCCAATCGCTTTAACGCGATCTATATGGCGGGCAGCACGGCCGCCTCGCCAGATCCGTTCTCCACACCGATCCCGCTGACCGCCATGGCCACATAGGTGGAGGAGGCCTGCCTGTGACTCGCGGAGGCGCAGCGCAATGAGCTCACTGAGCGCGAGAAATACCGCCTCGAGCGGGAAACAGCGCGGGAGCTATTGCTCTATCACCAGTGCCGCATCAGTAGCCGCCTAAACTCCAGCGTCTAGGGCCGCGTCCTGAACTTCAACAACGAAAGCGACCCTGCACGCGTGGCCGAGCGCGAATACTGCGAGAACGCGCCGCCAGGTGGAAGCAACAGACCACCACCCGACGCACTGGTGACCGGAGCCCCTCCACCACCCATTGGCCGCGTGCCCCCGCCGGACCAGACGCGGATCATCATCTCGCCACAAGCCCGTGACGCCAACGGACTCCCACTCTACTCCACCCTGATGGACAACGTCTTCGCGGCCGACGCCGCGGTCGCCAACCTCGACGTCCAGGGGGACGGCGCGCTGCAGATCCAGTACACCAAGGCCCTACTCGCAGGGCCGTCGAGCAACAAGCCGCGGGAGTCAACCCACGGGGGCAGATGTATTCCCACTCTTCAGCAAGCAAGGCGGCCTCGAGTGGCCACCCCACCATCGCCAACGCCGTGACCTGCCCACCACCGCAGCCACTGGCGAACCAGCTGCGGGCCGCCAACCCTGCACTCTCCACCAACGAACTGCAACCGGTGAACAAGACAGTCACCGCCAACGGGCAGCCCATCGACGCCCGCATGCACATCGTCAACAACCAGGCCTGGCGGACGCGCCAGCCCAATGACCTGAGGCACACCCTCATTAATCATGGTGACCCCGAACCGAGGGGCTCGCTAAGCCGAGTTGGCCCCCAATGCTTCGGGCCTATGATCAGAGGGGAAAAGTACCTCACCAACTTCAAGGCGCCTGAAGAGATCGAAAAGTACGATCCAACGTACGACCCAGCAGTATGGCTGGACACATACCTCATGGCGATGGGAATCGCTAGCCACACCGACCTGCTCGCCGCTCGCTACCTCCCCCTGATGATGGAGGGCGGGACCAGGCAATGGATTAACACCCTCCCTGCCGACAGCATCGACTCCTGTGAGGAAATGGGGGATGCCTTCGTCAGGCACTTCGAGGGCTCCAACACCCGCGCCACCACGATTGAAGACCTAGAGCGGTGCATCCAGGGACAACGCGAGTCGACCCGCCACTGGATTCAAAGGTGGCAAGAACTGTGGATCAACGCCTCCGGCATCCACCCAGACACGGCGATACATTGTTTCAAGAACGTGTCTCGGTATGAACCACTGGTCGCTAAGATCAAGCGGGTCTACCGGACACTCGACAACATCCCCGACCTCCTCAAAATCGCCAAGCGCTACGCGGAGGAGGACCCCAACCAAGACTCTGACGACGAGTCGGGAGGAAGACGCCGCAGTAGCGGCCACGACAGCGGGCGACAGCGCGACATGAGCTACAGCAACACCCGCATCACCGGCAAGCGCCGCACGGACGGGCGATTTGACTTCATCGCCAATGCCGACTACGGCCAACGCAACTCCAAGAGCTACCGACGGGACGGGGGAAATTACCGCGATAGCGGAAACCACCGTGCCAACAATGCGGTGAGGCCGAAATTCGACCCTGCCGCCCTGCTTAACCAGCCCTGCGTTTACCACAGCAGGGAGGGGAAACCCGCCACCCACACCACCGCGGACTGCCACTCTCTCAAAGAGATCGAAAAGGCAAGGCGGGCAAGGGAAGACCCCAACAACAACCCACCTCGGGACAATGGAAATGCCGGCGGCTTCGGCAATGCCGTCGGCTCGCTACACACTTTCACTGGGCTCGGCACCAAGCGCGAGAGGAAGGTGCTCGCCCGCGTAGTCGTTGTTAATGCGGTGACACAAGTCGACCTCCCACGCTTACTCAACTGGTCTGAGCAGAGCATCACTTGGAGTCGCGAGGACCACGCTCCCAAGATCGAGTACCCAGGGCGAGTCGCCCTAGTGGTTAGGCCCAAGGTGGCCGATTATTGGCTACCCAAGACACTGATGGACGGCGGGAGCTCCATCAACATCATGTATCTAGACACATTCAAGAGGCTCCAGCTTTCGGAGTTGGCGATCTAGCCGACCCTGACAACCTTCCACGGCATCGTCCCCGGTCGGAAGGCATACCCAATCAAAAAAGTAACATTACCGGTCACCTTCCGCACATCGGCAAACTACCGCACCGAGCGAATCGAGTTCGAGCTGGTGAACTTCCGCAGCCCCTACCACTGTGTCCTGGGACGCCAAACGTTTGCCAAATTTATGGCGACCCCCCACTACGCGTACAACATGATGAAGCTCCCAGGGCCGAGCGGAATCATCACCGTCCACGGCGACCCCGATATGGCCGTGGAATGCAAGGACAAAGGTGCTGAGCTCGCCGACGCCGTCATCGCCACGGAAACCGACCATGCGGAGGAGCTCACGAAATACGTGGGCAACATCAACAAGGACGACCCCACCATACTGAAAAAGCCAACCGCCACGAACTCCACGTTCGAGGCAACCACGCATACCCGCACCATCGAGCTCGTCCCGGGCGACTCCAGCCAGACGGTCACCATTGGGGCGCATATGAGTGCCGCATAGGAAAGCGTGCTCATCGAGTTCCTCCATGAGAACCGCAACATCTTCGCATGGAAGCCTTCCAACATGCTAGGTGTCCCGAGGGAACTCGCTGAGCACAAACTTCACGCTGACCCCAAAGTGCGACCGGTAAAGCAGTCGCTATGGCCCTTCAATGAAGAGCGCCGTCGAGCAATCATCGAAGAAGTGCAATGCTTGTTGGCCGCAGGCTTCATTTGGCCAATAAAACACTCCAAGTGGCTGGCGAACCCAGTCCTGGTCCTGAAAAAGAACAACACATGGAGAATGTGTATCGACTACACCAACCTCAACAGCGCCTGCCCGAAGGAGGAGTTTGTCCTACCGCGCATCGATCAGATCATCGACTCGACCGCGGGATCAGAGTCGTTGTGCTTCCTCGATGCTTAGTCTGGTTACAACCAGATCAAGATGGCGATCGAGGACGAGGAGAAGACGACGTTCATCACGCCATTCGGCGCCTTCTGCTACATGGCCATGACGTTCGGCCTCAAGAACGCTGGCACCACATACCAAAGGTGCATGCATGAGTGCCTTGCGAGCCAAATTGGCCGCAACATTCACGTCTACATCGACGACATGGTGGTAAAATCCACCCGCCAGGACGACCTGCTCGCCGACCTGGCCGAAACCTTCACAAATCTGCAGAGGTACAACATCAAGCTGAACCCAGGGAAGTGCACCTTCGGCGTCCCCACCGGACAGCTACTGGGATACGTAGTCTCCAAGCGAGGCATCAAAGCCAACCCCACCAAGATCGACACCATCGCGCGACTCGGAAAACCTGAGTGCCTGCGCGACATCCAGAAGTTGGCCGGGCGAGTCGCGGCTCTCAGTCGCTTCATCCCCCGACTAGGCGAGAAGGCCATGCCCCTCTATCGCCTGATGCGCAAGAACCCCAAGTTCCAATGGGATGCGGAGGCGGACGATGCACTCAAAGCACTCAAGGAAGTGCTACTCGCGGTTCCACTACTTCTCACACCAGTCGACAAGGAGCCAATGCTCATCTACGTGGCGGCCTCCAATCGAGTCGTCAGCGCCGTGATGGTCGTCGAACGGCCAGAGGAGGGCAAGGAGCACCCCATACAACTCCCTGTCTACTACATCAGCAAAGTCCTGACGGACTCATGACAACGCAACCCGCAGTACCAGAAACTAGTGTACGCGGTATTCCGAGCTTAGCGGCGACTCCCCCACTATTTCCAAGAGCACCCAATCACAGTGGTCTCATCCGCACCGCTGCAGGACATAATACGCAATCGCAAGGCGACTGGGCGAGTCGCCAAGTGGGCCGTCGAAATCGGCGTCCACAATATCAAATACGAGCCCCGCAGAGCAATCAAGTCACAATCACTAGCTGACTTCCTCGAAGATTGGGAAGAAGCGCATCAGCCGGAGAAGCTACCATATCTCCACTACTGGTCGCTACACTTTGACGGCTCGAAGAACGCCGACGGTGGAGGGGCCGGGGTCATACTGACCTCCCCCAAAGGGGACAAGTTCCGATACGTGCTCCACCTCAACTTCAAGCCCTGCACCAACAACATGGCAGAATACGAGGCCCTCCTCCACGGCATGCGGGCCGCCAAGGAAATGAACATCAATCGCCTGCGGTGCTACGGCGACTCTGACCTAGTCGCCGGCCAGGTCGCCGAAACATGCGACGCTATCTATCCAACAATGATCGCGTACCGCGAAGCAGTAGACCAGCTGGGAGGACACTTTGATGGCTATTCCGTCAAGTGGATCGACAGACGCAAGAACGAGGAGGCAGACGCCCTTTCCTGCATCGGGTCGGCCCGACAAGCGCCACCAGCAGGCGTCTTCCTCGACGTCATCCACAAACCCTCGGTCAGCCCATCGAAGGAGATCGACGTCGGGATACCACTGCAACCAGAGCCAGCCCTAGTCGCCATGGTTGTGGAGCCTAGCGACTAGACGGCACCATACGTCGCCTTCCTCGAGCACAAAATCCTCCCAAGCAACGAGACGGAGGCGCGAATGATTGTGCGCCGCTGCAAATCCTTCGTCATCATCAACGGCGAGCTTCACAAACGCAGCGTGACTGGCATGTTCTAGCGCCGCGTACAACCAGAAGAAGGCCGCAAGATCCTCCAGGACATTCACGCCAGCGACTGCGGCCATCAAGCCGGCGCCAAGTCGCTGGTCGCCAAGGCTATGCGACACAGCTTCTACTGGCTCACCGCGCACGCCGACGCCACCAACATCGTCCAGCGATGCGTCGGATGCTAGAAGTACGCCCACCAGACGCAACTCCTTGGTTCGGCACTCAAGACCATCCCCATCACATGGCCATTCGCCGTATGGGGCATGGACATGGTAGGCCCGTTCAAGAAGGCCCCATCCGGTTTCACCCACCTCCTGGTCGTGGTCGACAAGTTCACCAAGTGGGTCGAGTCCAAGACAATCAAAAAGTGCGACGGCAAGACGGCCAGCAAGTTCTTACGCGAGCTCATCTACCCGCACAGCATAATAACGGACAACGGCACCAACTTCGCCAAAGGGGCCATGGTGGAATTCTGCGAAGAACACGGCATACGACTTGACCTCGCCTCAGTCGCCCACTCGGAGTCGAACGGCCAAGCAGAACGCGCCAACCAGAGTGTCCTCCACGGGCTCAAGCCACGACTCCAGGTGCCCCTCGAGCGCACCCCAGGATGCTGGGTCGAAGAGCTCCCTTCAGTCATATGGGGGATCCGCACGTCCGTCAATCGCTCTACCAGGTTCACACCCTTCTTCATGGTGTACGTCGCCGAAGCCGTAATGCCAACAGACCTGGAGCACGACTCACCTCGAGTCGCCAATTATGTCGATGCGACAAACGAGACCATACGCCAAGACAGTATCGGCCAAATCGATGAGGCGCGCGACCTGGCTCGCTCCCGCACCGCCATTTACCAGCAGGGACTCTGCCGCTACCATAGCCGCCGAGTCCAAACTCGCACCTTCCAGGAGGGTGACCTGGTCCTACGACTGGCTCAAGACAAGAAGGGCATGCACAAACTCTCCCCCATGGGAGGGGCCGTTTGCCATAGGGCGAGTCCTCGGCAATGACGCCTACTACCTCATCGACATACGAGGCGACGACCAGCTCGAGGTTGGGAGGCCATGGAATGTAAACCTCCTCCGGAAGTTCTATACATAGAACCGAAACATGTACCTAGTTGACATATATAATGAAATTCATTCGTCACAAAATTGTGTCTACTCGCCACATCCTTGTGCCATTCACACTCGTACAATCAAGTAGTACGCTATCCACGGAAGTCAACCCTTGGTCGAGCGACTGGCACGGCTAAGTAGTGCGCCCCAAGGGCACCGAAAATACTCGGGCCTTGGGACGTCCACGAAAATGCCAACCCGGAGCCACCATCGGAGTCGCCCAGCCCGACTGGCCCACCGGGCCAAGACGACCGGTATATGCTTCTCACATCGACCTGTCCTTCCCATCCTTGCGCAAAGCGACTCGAACGGTTAAGTACCACGCATGGGGACTCCGCAAAAAATGGAACCCTCACGCGGCTCGGGAACACACCAAGTAAGAGAGATGCCTTGGACTCACCCAGCGACTGGCTCTCCGAGCCAGGGGAAGAAACGCGTTACAAACAACGCATTAACAACCTACAACAGGAACACGCACTATACGGCTAAGAATTACGCTCGGGGACTCGTCTGCAAACAAAACCAGTCGCGCTCGGGGACTCGCCCCTTCAGGAGACACAAAGGATAAACAAAACACAATAAAAGAAAACACATATGTACAAAATCGAGATATACCCCATTAAAGGGCGGACGCGCTCGGGGACTCGCTCAAACAAAAATAAAATGCGCCACACAGTCACGGTCGCATTACGAGTCGATTGACTCCTCTTACTCAAAATATTGGTCACATTACAGAAGTCGCCACTTGGCATATATTATAAACTGCCCAACGATACTATCTATTCCGCAGGTCCTGATGAAGAAGCACCACCACCTCCCTTGACACGAACGAAAGGCTGCCACAGGTTCGTCAGGTAGGTCGTCAGCGACTTCGACAACACCGACCGGAAGGGTTGCTCCGACTTCATGTCGCGATTCTCCGGCTCAGGGTCGCCAGGCGCAAATACTGTTTCCTGGTATGGAAGGAGATCCCCCATGGCCAACACCCGATCAACAAAAGGTGCGGCCTTGGCAGTCAGCTTCAGCACCTCTGATGTTGGGGGGATAACCCCGGGTAGGGTCACTCCGGGGTATAAGGGCCGAGTTAGCCGAGGTTCGGCAAGGTCAAAGCGGATGCTGGCCGGGTCACCTCAAGGCAGGCCGGATCACGGAGTAACCCGGACCAGGGGGGGTCGCCTGACATTGTCTTGTCCGACTTAAGGAGTAAGTCGGAAGTGCTTGACTAGCTTATATGCAAGAATGGGCGTGGCCGGATCAACTGTGATCCGGATCCTCGCTTGGCTTCTAGGAGAAGGAAGGAATCTCTCTGGTCAAAAAGAAGGCCCGGTGCATACTGGATGGGCGAATAAAGCAAGGGCAGGACCACCGGATCATGGCCGACAAGGGTGACGACGCTCACGTCGGCTGACGCGGGCGCCGTAGAGGCTACTTCGCTAAAGCAAGTGTGACGCGGGGGAAAAGCATCCCTGTCGGGTTACTACTTTGGGAGGGGGCATATTCTTAGGAATATGCCTCCACGTATGCCCTAGGCCAGGACCGAACCACCTCTATATAAGGGAGGGTTAGGGTTCTGGTAAAGGGGTTGGGTCTTTTATGATTGGGAGCAAGGAGAATTCTAGTTAGTTGAGCTCTAGTGGATCTAGGGTTCTTGGGCAAGAGTAAGAGAGTTTCTTCTTCCTCCTCTTGTCAATACAACTCGAGGAGCACCTGTAATCTTGGAGATCGAACATCAATACAAAGCTTCCGTGTAGAGAATCACTCTACTATCTCTCCCTGGATTCCCCTAGCGCATATTAGTCCCCACCTTTAGCCTATCCATGGCATCTGCCCTGACACCACCACGACAGTTGGCGCCCACCGTGGGGCTAGCAGCGCTAGCAGGGGTGAAGATCCGGACGGGAAACTTCATCAGCACCGACGAACGCATCGTCTCCGGGCTCATTCAGCGCTTTGGAGCGCTGGACTACGTCAGCGACAACGCTGGCTGCTTCGGCACGCGCCCCCTTCTGTGCAACGACATCTTCGTCAAGCTCGCTGCACACAAGGTCTACGTTGCTGTGGACGTGTCTTGCGTTCATCCGCGTCGCGTCGTCGACGCAGGAGAACCACCCTCCACTGTGGTTCGCGGGGCGCATATCGCTTGGTCCCCGGACCATGCAGAGGTGATGATGACTGCGCCAGGCACGGGCATGAGCAAGGATCCAGCGCCAGACCCAGAGGTAACACGCGAGGCACCGAGGAAAGCTAGGGGTCCTCCACTAGAGAGGCCTGAGAAAGTGCTGAGGGAAGCTATGGATAGCTTGGCAAACCCGGTGGCAGCAGTGGTAGATCCGGATCAGGTGCAGGCCGAGCTAGAGGAGACTCGGTGAAAGATACTGGAGGGCGCAAAGAAAATAGCAGCGGCTCAGCAGTCGTTGAACATGACGCTGCGCGAGTACGCGAGGGCAAACAAGGTTGATGCAGTAAGGGTCAAAGGGAAAAATCTCATAAGTGAGATGAACAGAGAAGATGATGATGGACCAGAAGGGTCGGAAAACTATCTGTCTGTAGGGTTGTCGAAGTATAGTTCCCCGGCGAAGAACCTCAGAGCAGCAGATGCCGCGGCGTCCGAGCTAGAGGGTCTGACGGGTGAAGCCCGTCAGAGACAGCAAGACCAGGTTAACGAGCTGGTTTGGATCGCGAACAGGCAGAACGAGGAGCTGCTGAGAGGTAACCCGGAGAGGGTTGGAGCTTCCAAAATCGTCCATTCGGCGATGGGTAACCCGGAGAAATCCGCTGGAGCCGCATCATCGCCTCATGGTGGCCCAAGGAGAGAAGAGGTAGTAACCTCGGCCAGACGGAACAAGCAGATAGTTCCGTACGACCCAACGCGTGCGGGAAAAGAAAAAGAGATGCGGAAAAACGACGATCGACGAAGTGTGAGCCAAGGTGAAGCTGGCCGAGGTAACCACGACCAAGGCAATGCCGGTCAAGGGAATGCTGCCAACGGCAATGCCGGACAGCGAAACTCGGCAGGAGCAGGTCAACCGCAGCAGCGGAACGTACTAAGGCAAGAGCAAAGTGCCGGCCGTGGTATGCAACAGAGAGGAGCGCAACGAGAGCAAGACCGATACAATGACGGAGACTCGGAGATGATGAATGCGGAATACGCAAGACCGGACTATCATGTGATAGGGTCGAGATTGGGAAGCAGCGATTTGATGCCGGATGACGCCAGGCTAAAACTGGATCGCCTGTATAGGTCGGAACAGATCGAATGTCAAGGTCCTCCGGGTCCAGCGTGCTTTGGACCCCGGATCATGAAGGAACCGCCAGTACCCAATTTCCAATTACCCAGGGGCACGAAGACGTATGATGGCAGTACAAAGCCGGAGGACTGGCTGATAAACTACACAACAGCTGTGAAAATTGTGACTGGCAACTTGAGATGGGCTGTACGATATGTATCCCAAATGTTGGAAGGTCCGGCTAGGGTATGGCTGAACAATTTGCCACCCGGAAGCATCAATTGCTGGATAGATTTTGAAGAAATGTTTATCAGCAACTTCTCAAGTACATATCAGAGACCGAATAGACCACAGACCCTGGCAATGTGCAAGCAGAGATCTAACGAAACGGACCGTGAATTCTTGACCCGGTGGTGTACCATGAGAAACTCGTGTGAGGGAGTCATAGAGTCACATGCTATAGCATGGTTCGCACAAGGGTGCAGATATGGCAGCGAGTTGTGGATGAAATTGCAAAGGAAAATGCCAGTCACATTGGCAGAGATGATCCGGATCGCGGATTCTTACGCTTTGGGTGATCCGACTCAACCTAGGATCGCATCGAACGAGTCAAATGAGGAGTACTATCCGAGGGACAGAGCCGGGTCATCCCGGAGGAACGATTACAGGAGAAAAAGGAGAGACGATAGACCGGACCATCGATATGGTTCACAACAAGTTGCAGCCGTGAATCAAGATCAGCCCGGAGCAGGGAGCAACCAACGCCAGAAAACGGGAGGGCAATGGAGTCCTCGAAACGATGGCAAGAAAACATGGACTCCGGAGCACAAGAAGCAATGGCAAGAAAAGCAAGATCGTCCGAGGTATACCTATGAGTCAATGTTGGACCAGCCGTGTAAATTTCACACGCCAAATCTGAACAGTCCGGCGGGTCACACAACGAGGCAATGTGAGTGGATGCGTAAGATAGAACAAGGTGGTTCGGGGAATGATCAGGCACCCCAGAATGATCAACCTCGGCAGGAGTTACCCCGGCAGCAATTGCTTTCCGGAGCGAACACGCAGCAACTGATGTTGCCTCCCCCTCCGCCGAGGTATGACAACAACGAGAGAAGGGATGCAGTGCATCAGGTGGAAAACCAGCAACCACCGGATCAGAGGTACTCCGGAAACGAGGGAAGAAATGAGTACAGGGAACATCACCAGAGCTATTGTGTGTTCACAACAGAGGAAACAGATAGGAAGAGCTTGCAGCGCCGACATATGGAGGTTAACGCGGTTATGCCCGCAGTGACGATGTACATGTCTTGGTCGGACCTGGAAATTACCTGGAGCGCCAAAGATCATCCCAAGCTTATGCCAAGTCCGGGCTCATATGCACTAGTGTTAGATCCGACATTCATTGGACCAAACATTAATGTGAGGTTCTCCAAGGTACTAATCGACAATGGCAGTAGCATTAACATCATGTATGCAGATACGATGCGCAAATTGGGCATCTCGGAAAACATGCTCCAGGCTACAAGAAAAACTTTCCATGGTATCGTACCAGGCATATCCTGTGAGCCCATAGGCAAAGTCCGGGTCGACGTACTATTCGGTACGAGGGATAACTGCCGAACTGAAAATCTGGAGTTTGAGGTGGTGAACTTGGAGAGCGCATATCATGCATTACTCGGGAGACCAGCACTGAGCAAATTCATGGCAAGTTGCCACGTTAGTTATCTGAAGATGAAGTTGCCCGGGCTAAATGGAGCAATTACTATCGCTGGGGATTTCCGACGTTCTATTGAGTGCGCCTCAGCCGGGTCTAACCTAGCCGAGTCACTAGTAATTGCCCAAGAGAAAGGAAAAATCCAAGAGGTAGCGGCTTTAGCTCAGTCCGCGCAGCAGTATATGCCGGCATTAAGCAACCCGCATGGAAGTGTTTCGTTTCAAGCCGCGAAGGACACCAAGAAAATTCCAGTGGATAACATGTTTCCGGAGCGTACCGTAACAATTGGTGCCGGGTTAACTGACAAATAGGAAAGCGAGCTCGTCAACTTCCTCCGTGAGAATCGGGATATTTTTGCTTGGTCCACACAGGACTTGCAAGGTGTTCCGAGGGAGTTGGCCGAGCACTCTTTGAATGTAAGACCCGGAGCAAGGCCGGTGAAGCAGCCTCTCCGACGCTTCGCCGATGATAGGAGAAAGGTCATTGGTGACGAGATAGCTCGGTTGCTAGCAGCAGGATTTATCATGGAAGTGATGTATCTGGACTGGCTCTCTAATTCGGTGCTAGTAGAAAAGAAGAAGGATGATCCGAACGTGGCAGTGGTTTGGCGTATGTGTATCGATTACACGATCCTGAACAAGGCGTGTCCAAAAGATCCATTTCCACTGCCGAGGATAGATCAGGTCATTGACTCTACCGTGGGGTGTGAACTATTGTCATTCATTGACGCTTATTCTGGTTTCCACCAGATACCTCTGAACCCGGATGATCAAATAAAAACTGCCTTTCTTACCCCGTACGGGGCTTATTGCTATCGCACTATGCCGTTCGGTTTACGAAATGCAGGAGCAACATACCAAAGATGTATGCAAAAATGTTTGCACAATCAAATAGGTCAAAATGTACAAGTCTACGTGGATGATGTGGTTATCAAGACCAAGGAAAGCGCAGCGCTCCTTGACGACATAAGGCAAGCATTCGCGAACTTGAGAAGATTCTGGATGAAGCTTAACCCAGAGAAATGTACCTTCGGTGTCCCGGCTAGGAAATTACTCGGATTTCTCGTCTCCAGCCGAGGCATCGAGGTTAATCCAACTAAGATCCGAGCCATCAAACGAATGGAGATGCCGAAGTGTCTCAACGACGTCCAGAAGTTCACTGGATGCCTGGCGTCGTTGAGTCGGTTTGTATGTCGGTTAGGGGAAAAGACACTGCCTCTCTACCAACTCATGAAAAAATCAGATAAATTCGTTTGGACGCCGCAGGCCGATGAGGCTTTTGCCCACTTGAAAAAGATGTTGGCCACTGCACCAGTGTTAGCTGCTCCACTGTCGAAGGAGCCAATGTTGCTCTACATAGCCGCAACTAACCGAGTTGTAAGTGCAGTGATTGTAGTGGAGCGAGATGAAGAGGGTAAGTCGGTGCAGAGGCCAGTGTATTACTTGAGCGAGGTATTGTCTGCCTCAAAACAAAACTACCCGCATTTTCAAAAGGTGGCATACAGATTTTATATGGCGGCAAAGAAGTTAAAGCACTACTTTGAGGAGCATCCCATCAAAGTGATATGCGAAGCCCCCATATCCGAGATAATGGGCAACAAAGATGCGAATGGTAGAATTGCGAAATGGGCAATTGAGCTAGCACCATACGTGCCCCAGTATGATAGGAGAGAAGCGATCAAGTCCCAAGTTGTGGCGGACTTTTTCGTGGATTGGGCCGAGGTACAATACGAACCGCCGCCACCAGATCCGAACTACTGGAGGATGCACTTTGACGGATCGAAAACCTAAACCGGGTTAGGTGCCGGGGTTGTGCTTACCTCGCCAAAGAAGGATCAGCTCAAGTACGTATTGCAGATCCATTTTGCGGCATCGAACAATGTCGCTGAGTACGAGGCTCTTGTGCATGGTCTCAAAGTGGCGAAGGAAATTGGAATACGTCAAATAATATGCTTTGGCGACTCGGATCTTGTAATACAGCAAGTGTCCAGAGTATGGGACGCCCTGGATCCAAACATGGCGCTATACAGGTTTCATGTGCAGAAAATCTCGGGTTACTTTGAGGGATGCGAATTTCACCATGTACCTCGCGTGGAAAACGAAGCTGCCGACATGCTGTCGAAGTTCGGATCGACCCGACAGGCAATTCCACCGGGCGTAGCATTGGAGCATCTCAGAAAACCATCTATCAGGCCGTCCCCAGGAACCGATTCAATCTATGTCCCGGAAAATGCGGAATCCGGAGTTGAGCCCATGGACATTGACATGGGAGGTAGCACGCCGAACCCGGGGACTACCTCGGCAAACCCGGGGACTACCTCGCTAGACCCGGGGACTGTTCAGCGTGATCCGGCTGAAGTTATGCCGGTGGATCGGATGGAAATTGATGAGGAGATGTTTCCTGCGCGAGCAATACCAGCTTGGGCACTGCCTATACACCAGTTCTTGAAAGATGGAACGTTACCCACTGAGGAAGTGCTAGCCAGGCAAACTCAGAGGAGAGCCAAAGCTTATACTATCATCAATTCCGAGTTGTATAAACGGAGTGTAACAAATGTCCTCCAGCGGTGTGTTGACCCGGAAGAAGGACTTGACATCCTCCGAGATATACACCAAGGAGAATGCGGGCATCATGCCTCATCCCGGGCCTTAGTGGCAAAAGCGTTCCGGCATGGATTCTACTGGCCAAGTGCCTTGGAGCAAGCAGAAGATCTGGTGAGAAAATGTAATGGTTGTCAAAGGTACACCACCAAGACACATATGCCTATGTCGGAACTTAAAACCATACCAATTACATGACCATTTGTTGTGTGGTGCTTGGATATGGTTGGCCCGTTCAAACCGGCAAGAGGAAACATGACACACATTCTGGTCATGGTGGACAAGTTTACAAAATGGATCGAAGTGAAACCTATAAGAAAATGTGATGGGGCTACGGCCGTAACATTTCTCAAAGACATCATCTTGAGATATGGTTATCCTCATAGTATCATAACTGATAACAGCACAAATTTTGCTGAAGGAGCATTTACATGATTCTGCCGAGATAAGAAAATCCGACTCGGTGGCCCACCCCGCATCGAACGGACAAGTGGAAAGATCCAATGGATTAGTGCTATCCGGGATAAAACCCCGGCTCATTGAGCCGCTGCAAAGATCAGCGGGGTGCTGGATAGAAGAACTACCAGCGGTGTTGTGGAGTTTAAGAACAACTCCGAATTGATCAACAGGCTACACGCCATTCTTTCTAGTATATGGGGCAGAAGCTGTATTACCAGCCGACATAGAGCATGATTCGCCTAGGGTCACCCAATACACAGAAGCCGAAGTGCAAGAAGCCCGGCAAAATGATGTTGATCTGCTGGAAGAAGCGAGAGAACTGGCACTGTCCAGATCCGCCATATATCAGCAAAATCTCTGACGCTATCATAGCCAGAAAGTGTGCCCCCGAGTCTTCCGGGAAGGCGATCTGGTGCTCCGGTTGGTACAGCGTACCGCTGGCATGCATAAATTATCCCCCCCATGGGAAGGACCATTTATTGTGAGCAAAGCATTGCACAATGACTCTTATTATCTCATAGATGCAAAGCCACAGGAAAAGAACAAGGCGGACAGGTCCGGAGAGGAATCCAAGCGACCGTGGAATGTAGCACTACTTCGTCCCTTTTACACTTAGCTAAAAAGTGTATGTATCCGAGTCATCCTCATATGTCGGTATGTATGTCGGCAATGAGCTTATCAATGAAATAGCGGAGCCTCGAGCAGTAACTCGGGGACTGCCTTAATAAATGATTGTTGTTACTTTTTATGCGTTAGCTGGAATGACTCGTTTCGCTTAACCCGGATTAGTAATGTGTGAGCACCAAAAACCCAACCCTTCGACTTGCTGCTGTCCAACAAGAATTGGCTTCATGGCGAGCAAGGGAACAAGTTTGGAATTGCGTAGCACATGAAAAACTACTAAGGAAACGAAGCTAACGTTTGTTTTTTCGGACTAACCCCGTATTTACTTTCAAGCTATTATGTTGAATTATTTTGAGCCAATCCTCAAAGTTTCTTAGTATTGTTAAAACGATTCTTGAGGCTCAGATTCGTAAGTCGTAAAACCGAGTCAAGGTAGACACGGGTCGAGCCGGAGAATTGGACGAACAAGAAAATGAAACTCGGGGACTACGCCCAAGTTAATCCGGCATACGAGCATAGAAGCAAAATATCATGTATTTAGCATACAATTGCACCCGGCATACCGGGGATCTGATAAATTTTCAAGTTTTTTCAACTAAGGAGCGGCAGGAGGAGGAAGTTCGGCGTCATCATCACTGTCTTCTATATCTGAAGCAACATCTTCTCCATCGTCGCCCGACCCATCCTCCACGTTCTCCATCTGCTCCTCCTCACCAGATTCCAGAAAGCTCGGCCCCTTAACCCAGTCATGGACTGGAGAATATTCGACCAGGCTGTAGGCGCAAGCCTGGCG
This sequence comes from Avena sativa, assembly GCA_916181665.1. NCBI lineage: Eukaryota > Viridiplantae > Streptophyta > Magnoliopsida > Poales > Poaceae > Avena > Avena sativa. The sequence goes on along the minus strand of OV702290.1, from coordinate 378,338,167 downwards.
CCGAGCTACCCACTCCGGATCATCGGTCCATTTGGATCCGGTGCGCCGACGGGTGAGGAGGCTCAGGTCGATTTTCTCATACCATGAAAGGATATGATGGAGAAGGGTATCTGTTGCGGCACGCCCGGCGGGTTCCCTCCAGAGGTCAAGTTGAGTCTCAATCTCCATCAGTTTGTCGGCAAGGAGCGTGATCCATTCCGGAGCATCCTCGCTTGGCCAGAATGTGTTGAAGATCCGGACCGCAACATCGAGGAGATCTTTCCCATAGTTCTTAATAGTTTCGAACCGAGCTGACACGCTGACCAACAGGTCCTCCATGTCGAAGGGGATGCTCTCACCATCAGGAGCGATGGGAGTACACCTCTCTTGGCGGAATTTGGCAACAGCAGCACTGGCGATGGCAGTACCCTCCGGAAAGTTATCTGAAAATAAGGAAAGGGAGGATGCTGAAGCAAAGGCATATGAGCTAACCCGGAAAACTAGGTCGGACAAGGGGAAGAAACTTACGTGAGATATGGCGATGGATCCGGGTCAACTCCTTGATACAACTGTCACGTCTCTGGCGAAGTTGTTCAATCTCGTTGAGCGCCGACCCAAGCTAGACCTCGGATTCCTTAAGCAGGTCCTGGTCCTTGGAGATCTGGAGGGTAAAGCGCTCACGTTCTTCGGTGAAGTTCTGGCCAACTTTTTGGAGCTCGGTTTTGTGTTGGGCCTTCATCTTCTCCATCTCGGCCTTGAGTTTTACTATTTCGTCGTCCTTGGTCCAGAGGAGGGCGAGCTCATCGTTCTTCTTCTTCAGCTCGGCTTGATGCTGTCCTGCTTGTTCGAGAAAATGCAGCATCATATCAGGCACGGGCACACTATCCTCAAGCGATGCTGAAATAGTGTGTTGACCCGAAAAAGCCGAGGAGTGAATGTTTGCCGAGCCAAGGAGAAGAAAGAATGGAAAACACAACAACGTTGGCCGAGAGAGGACATACCTCGGATTTCCTCCAAGTTCTTCCGCATAATCTTGTTTTCAGCCTCCACCCCAGCTGCAAAAAACCGAATAAAGAGGTTAGTCCGGCGGAAACAAACAAAACGGAGAGGTGTTAAGAGAGGAAATTACCCCTCTTTTCATGCTCCGTGCCAAGTGCAACATGTTTTGCACGCAAGATCTTGTGGGTATCAAGCAGGCGCTGAAACTCGGCGCTCCGACGATTGGTGGTTACCTGACAAAGGTACAGGCGTATAAAATTAGTTCGGTGCATATTCGAGGTGTACAAGATCCGGGCCAAGCGGAACTTAATCCGGCTCTAGGTGTGTGCATATTTGAAGTGTACAAGATCCGGGCCAAGCAGAACTTAACCCGGCTCTAGGTGTGTGCATATTTGAAGTGTACAAGATCCGGGCCAAGCAAAACTTAACCGGCTCTAGGTGTGTGCATATTTGAAGTGTACAAGATCCGGGCCAAGCGGAACTTAACCTGGCTCTAGGTGTGTGCATATTCGAGGTGTACGAGATCCGGGCCAAGCGGAACTTAACCCGGCTCTAGCTGTGTGCATAATTGAAGTTTACATGCAGCTACATTGATCTTCTAAGGAGCATTTGGCCGAGTAACAAGTTACTCAACCGGAGGCTCGGGGACTAATGGTTATTATATACAGCATGTAAAAAAGAAATGAGTACCTCCATCATACGCCCAGAGAGGTTAATGGCCTTGATGGCGGTATTCATCTGAGCAGAAAATTCAGCTGGGCTGAACTTTTCCGGGAGATCGTTGTTGTAGACGAACTCCGCCTTATTCCAGTTCATGACGAACTCGATGAGGCTCGGAGGGTACCGTTCGCCAGTGGGCATGTGAGGTGCCACCAAGCCCTTTGCGTGAGCTTCTTTCCTTTCAATCAGGGCAAGAGCTGGGCTAGTGTGAAGAACCATCTGTTGCGAATCGGCTGGCTCGGCAGGAGGATTCGTCGCCACTGGTGATTTCTTTGGAAGCATCGACAACAAAGTTCGCTGCCTAGCCTCGACGGGGGTAGACTTGCCTTTGGCTTGCTGGGAGGAAGTGACCATAGTGGATTTGCCCTTGGAAGCCGCTGGAGTGGGTCCTCGACGAGCTTGAGATGACTCGAACGAGGCAGATGAACTTGCCACGGGAGCTTTGGTGGCTGGTGCTGGAGCTGCTGTTGGTTTCTTCGGAGCCGGGACGGGCGCTGGTTCGGTGGCTGGTGCTGAAGCTGCTGCTGGAGTTGCGGTAGACTTGGTAGTTGCTGGTTGCGGCAATGCCAAAGTGCCGGACGCCATTGCCTCGGCCGATCCGACCCCTCCCGACACGAGGTCGTGTTCCTCTGAAGGAGGTACTGCGGAACCCGGAGCGGCCATAGAGCCCTCCGGAATAGGGCTCAGCGAGCGTGACTCATCGTCACGAGGAGGGGAAGGACTGGACCGAAGAGGAGAGGAGATGCTCGATCCGCTCTGAGGGACCTCCACAGGAGCCCTGAAAGAGAAAATAATATCAGGAGTGAAATTACCCCAATGCAGGGAGAAGTGTGTTGCGCAGTGAAAAATGACTTACGCATCCGAGGTCTCGGCCTCCTTAGGTTTCCGGGTCCTCCGTGCCGGGGCTTTGCCTGCCCGTTTGGAGGCAGTCTTGTCTCCGGCCTTCTTTTGCCTTTTGGAAGGCTGAGAAGGTTCGGAAGAAGAACTCGACGCGGATCCGCGCTTCTTCTTCGACGCCACCAGAACAGGCTCGCCCGTGGCAAGTGGAGAATCCTCGTGGATGTGCCCACCAGGGTTAGCTGATGCCGGGAAGGCAAAAGAAAGAGGGACAACCTCAACGGGTTCAATCACATTGATATCCGAGTCATCCTCATCGTTGGGCCAATCTCTAAGAGAAGAGAATTTACCGCTGGGTCGTTTGGTGGCGTCGGTTGTGGGGAGGAACATCTCCTGGTCCGGTTCCTCCTCATCCGGGATTTCTCGGTCCGGGGCCCACTTAAGGGTCGGATCCATGCCATCCTCGAGGGTTTGCTGGAGAAACAGCTGAGAAAAAAGCACAAGGACCAAAGTCAAAAATACGATAAGAACCGACATGTAATTGATCCGAAATATATTTACCCCGTGAAGCTTACCGCGGGAGGGAGCCTGTCACGGCAGTAATGCTCGATTCCCCACATCCATTCGGCGGAGAAGTCCTTATGGGTGGTGAAAAGAGCCTTGACCCGGCGGAAGATCTCCGTATTGCTCAACTCGAACGAGGAGGTTCGGTTGGGGTCACGGCTGAAGCTCATGTGGCACAACTTGTGAGTGCGCCGCTGGAGGGGAGAGATTCGGTTGCGCACGAATGTGATCATGGCATCCTCGTTGCGCAATCCGAGCTTCTTCAGCTCCGCGAACCTTTTGTTAACTTGGTTGGCCAGAGATGTAGGTTTCTTGGCAACCTCCTCCCAGAAATCCGTGTCAGGGGGACCCGGAGCATAGGGCAGCAACCGGATCAAGTCTTCCGTGCCTTCGTTCCGGACGTAGAAGAAGGTCCGGGCCCATCCTTTGCAGGAGTCAAGCCCGGTGACCCGAGGAAAGATTGAATACCTCTGGGGAAAGATCGAGGCAACTCCGAACTGAGTGAGCTGCTTGTCCTCCGACTCGACGTGGATGTTGGGGACGACGTTGCGATGGAGGCCGAAGAACCGGATCCATAGCTCCTTCGTGGGCCATAGTCCGGTGTAGCCTTCGATCGAGGAAACGAAAGCGCACAGAGAGGTGATGGCGTTCGCCGGGAGGTGATGTGGTTGCAGGTGATAGTTCCGGACCCAGTCCCGGAAGAAATCGCTCACCGGAAGACCAAATCCCCGTTGGAAATGGGATAGGAAAACGACGAACTCACCCGGATTGGGTGAGGGGGCCAATTCCGAGGAGGGGAGACGAGCGGCGACGCCGGCGGGGATACGCCGGGTTCGGTGGAGCCAGTCGATGTCGTCCTGGCAAACCCATGAACCGGCCCATGCGCCGCGGTCCGCCGCGCCGGCGTCCTCCTCCATCTCCTGCTCGACGATGATGAGCTCCTCCTCCGTCATCTCGAATCCGCTGTCCTTGCTGGAGCTGGCGGCAGCGGGGCTCTGCGGTCTAGATTGACAAGGACCCGTGGCTAAGCAGTAGTGCAGTGGTGGCTGCGGTGCGGAGGCACGGAGAAGGTGCGACGGCGGCGCTGCTGCAACGGGCACTGGCGGCGGCGCGGTTGCGAGGAAGAAGAAGAGGAACGGGCGAGGGGGCGCGGAGATGGAAAAGTGCTAAGGAGCGTGCCCCTCCCCTATTTAACCGCCCCCAGTAATCAACGAGTGGGATCGTGTTGCGCGGGAGAGCCGCACGGTGTGGCCGTGTATCACCAGCATCAACCAATCAGAGAGAAGCCACACCAGGGGCCGCAGAGTAAATATGATCCCATGACACGACGTTGCAGTTGCGGTAAACAAGGAGACAGACGTGACGTAACCCCCGCACAGTAATCACTGACATTTACTGCGGCAGTTACTGTGCAGGCCCTTAAAATGAGGCAACGTAATGATTAACCTTTACGTGGGTTGGCATATGAGAGAAGGAAGCAAGGCCCGGATCCGAGCCACGATGGTAACCCGGCCGGCAAGTGAAAACTTGAAATGTGCAGAGGGAAAGTAAAACCATAGGATCCGAGCCAAAGTGGTGACCCGGCCGACAAGTGAAAACTTGGAGCGTGTGAAGGGAACGTAAATCCATATAATCCGAGACAAGAAGTTAACCCGGAACTAAACGTCCAAGGCTTGAATATGAGTGAACCTGATGTGGCCTAAGCGACCAAGGCCGCTAAGGCCGCACCAGCTTCGGGGCCTAATGTTGGCGGGATAACCCCGGGTAGGGTCACTCCGGGGTATAAGGGCCGAGTTAGCCGAGGTTCGGCAAGGTCAAAGCGGATGCTGGCCGGGTCACCTCAAGGCAGGCCGGATCACGGAGTAACCCGGACCAGGGGGGTCGCCTGAAATTGTCTCGTCCGACTTAAGGAGTAAGTCGGAAGTGCTTGACTAGCTTATATGCAGGAACGGGCGTGGCCGGATCAACTGTGATCCGGATCCTCGTTTGGCTTCTAGGAGAAGGAAGGAATCTCTCTGGTCAAAAAGAAGGCCCGATGCATACTGGATGAGCGAATAAAGCAAGGGCAGGACCACCGGATCGTGGCCGACAAGGGTGACGACGCTCACGTCGGCTGACGTGGGCGCCGCAGAGGCTACGTCGCTAAAGCAAGTGTGACGCAGGGGAAAAGCACCCCTGTCGGGTTACTACTTTGGGAGGGGGCATATTCTTAGGAATATGCCTCCACGTATGCCCTAGGCCAGGACCGAACCACCTCTATATATGGGGGGTTAGGGTTCTGGTAAAGTGGTTGGGTCTTTTATGATTGGGAGCAAGGAGAATTCTAGTTAGTTGAGCTCTAGTGGATCTAGGGTTCTTGGGCTAGTTGGTAGGCAAGAGTAAGAGAGTTTCTTCTTCCTCCTCCTGTCAATACAACTCGAGGAGCACCTATAATCTTGGAGATCAAACATCAATACAAAGCTTCCGTGTAGAGAATCACTCTACTATCCCTCCCTGGATTCCCCTAGCGCATATTAGTCCCCACCTTTAGCCTATCCATGGCATCTGCCGTGACACCACCACGACATCTGACATCTCCACCGTGCCAGTCGCCGATGGGTAGCCACTGGTGACGTCGTCGAGGTCGAAATCATCGAGGAAGTGGGCGAGACCCAGGCTCAATGCCGTGGTGGCCCCGCGCCTGAAAGCCGAGCATGCCATCCACTCCACGACGACGGGCGCCTCCTGCAGATAGCGCCACACCTCCGTAAGCCCCCCAGGAATAACCTCGGTGGGGGACATTCCTTGAAGGACCGCTTGGACACACAACGCCGAAGTCGTGGCCGCGTTCAGCATGGCAGTCATGCACTGCGAGGGGCGTTGAAAGTCTGAACCACCGGGTCACTTTGCCCTATCATAGATGAAAAATCAGATGTGAGTGAAACTACAGACCTCCCCAATCGGGGATTCGCCAAACGTGTTAAGCAAAAGACGGAGACTCACCAAGAAGCTTGCGGCAGTTCTCCGTGACATGCTTCTCCAGGGCGGCATGATCATTCTATAGCCCCACGATGATCGAGTCCGTGGCCTTGCACTCCTCCTCAGCCGCAGCGACAGCAGCCTTCGCTCGATCCTCAGACGAAATTGAGGCTGCTTTCGCCTCCTCCAAATCATGGATCAGCGAGGCAATTCGCCCATTCGCCGCGTCTAGCTCGGTGACTGGAACATACCCTTCACAGGCCTTGGAAATTGCAGCCAGAAGACCATCTGAAAAGGAAAGAGACAAACCATCAACGCGCCACACACCAACAGTTCACAGCCGAAAAAGAAAATAAAAAGAAGCAAGTACTTACCAACAGCCTCCTGGAGTCGCCGGTTCGCCTCCTGCGCCATGCGCAGATCCCGCTCCAAACGCTCCCTGGCAGCCTGTCGATCGGCCAACTCCCTTTGCAAACCCTGCAAAAGCAACAAAGTTAAGTACTTACAAAGAACAATATCAAGCTCCTAACCGCTGACATTCAATGACTAAGAACTCGGGGACTGGAGAGTAGAAAGAAATTCAGTTCCTATCCATTGAAATTCAGCGACTAGGAACTCGGGGACTGGAGAGTAGAAGCAACTTAATGCCTAGCCGCTGAAATTCAGCAGCTAGACACTCGGGGACAAGACGTACCTGAATGGCGGCGCCAAGCATTTTGTGAAGCTCGCCGGCGTCAGTCGACGGGACCGTGAAGGAGGTGCGCCCACGACGAGACCCAACGTCTTCATCGATGATCTCTGGGCTCTGTGGAGACTGGTTGTCCGCCACGCCTGGTAACCCCCTCGCCATGAAGCGCGGGAACGTTGCTGACGCTCTAGTCGGGGCAATGGTCGCTGGAGCCGGTGCTTCCGTCGCAGGGGAGATCGTGACTAGCTCCGACCGTGCAGCCGCCACCTCTTCGACGACTGCAGCAGGATCGCTCCCCTTGGCGCTAGTCATCACCACGGAGTCATCGACACCGCCTTTCTGCCTCTTCGCGCCCTCCACAATCGCTGCATCGTCAGCAGACTTCCTCTTCTTGGGGAGGTCGCCCTCTCCGGTGGTGGTGACCGGCGGAATCTTCGCCACTGAAGGGCGACCGATCTTCTTGACCCTAGACCTGCCAAACCTCCAAAATCAACATAGAAACAGCATAAAAACGGAACACGACTTGGAATGGAGAATTCGAGGCTTACTTGGCGACTGGGAGAATGCGCAGCCCGGTGCTGATATGTGCGGGCTTGTCCCATTCCGGCCCCAGCTTGCGTGTGAGACCCCTTTCGAAGACGTCTGAAGCCCATGACACCGCGGGCTTCCTCGATGATGAAGCCGCGATCGCCGGAATTTCCGGATCCGAAGACGCGGCTGCTCTTGACGGTTGCGGCGACTTCGACGCCGCTGCCTCAGCCGCCTCCTGGCTTGGTGCCCTCGAAGCTGTTGGTGCAATCACCACCATAGGAACCTCTACCGCCACGTCGGTGTCCTCGCCCTCCAACCCCTTCATCAGAATCGCATCCTCCTAGACCTTGTGCGAAGTTTTGGGGGTGTCTTCATCGTCAGAGTCATTATCTGACTAAAACACCACCGCCGACCTGGGTGATGACGCTAGATTCTTCGCTGGCAACTTCGGTTTGTGCGCGGGCTTCGACGGCGTGGCCGTGCGCCGAGATGTGTGCTCCTGCACGATCTCGTCGCCTCCTTCGTGTTCATCAAGGCTGCGGCTCGCCTCGAACTCGCGTTGCTTCTGCATGCGAGTCTTGCGAGCCGTAGGCGCTGGGGGAGGAACCTCCTCCTGTTCCTCGTCGCTTTCAGAGGAGTCTCCTTCGGAAGCCTCTTAGAGCTCCCGGGGGGCCTCTTCGTCAAGCGGAGGGATCCAACCCTCCAACACCTGGAACAGCTGAGAACAACCACAAATAAATATCAAATGATGTGACTGTGAATCACATTGCGGAAATGGCGACTTGAAGGAAAACTTACCGTGGGGGCTTTATTCTTCAGGGAGTGTACGGGGCGAGCCCGGCCGATGTGGTTGTGAATTTCGCATCGGTGATCTTCTTCAAGGCAGCCTTGTAGTCTTCAATCTCCCACGACTCTTTGCTGGTCCAGGAGGGATCGTGTTTCTCGCTGTACTCATACATCCAATGCGGACGAGCCGCTAGCAGAACCAGACGCCGCCCAAGCCAGCAGTTGTAGAGGTTGACCGAGGACAGCCTCTGATCCTTTAACCTCTGGATCTGGTCCATCATTTCCGCGACGGCCATCCTTTGGTCTTCCAGAAGCTTCTTCGCTGCTAGCCGGTGAGGCTCACTCCTTTCTGCGACGAACTCGGGGAGCGCCACTTCGCCGGAGGGAGTGGACTCTTTGATGTAGAACCAACTCTTCTTCCACTCGCTCGCGGCCTTCTTTGGCAGCAGAAGCTTGATGAAGTTGGCCTTCGGCTTCAACTGGAACGTGACACTGCCGGCCGCCAACATCAAGCCGCCGGCCGCCTCGCGCCCGATGCGGCCATGGAAGAGCTCCAGCCATAGGAGGAAGTATGTCCTGTAGCCCAGATAGCATTCGCAGAAGGCGACAAAGATTGCCAGTTGCTCGATGCTATGCGGGCCAAGATCTGACGGTTTGATCGTGTAATACATGCAGAAACCCTGGAAGAATAGTGAGGTGGGGAACCCTAAACCTCTCTCTAGGTGGATCGGGAAGCAAATGAACTCGCCGGCCCACGGCATTGGCTCGATCTCGGAGGAAGCGGGGATTCGCCAGTTTCCCTTGCGGAGGACTCTGGCATCCTCGAAGGACTTGAGTTGGGCCGTGGTGCACTTGGATTTCCCCTATGAACCTTTGGGAGGTGTCATTGGGAAGGATGTGGAGTCGCTCGGTGCGGAAGGATCGGATCAAAGGAAGACAGAGAGAATGAATGCACGATAATGAAGAATGTAGGGAAGGATCTGCAAGGCTGATTTGCCACTCCCCTTATAAGGGGGTGCTACCGGCCAAATTTGGGGTAGCCGTTACCTGCGGTAATTATGCCGAAGTTACCATTGGAATATCCAACAGATAGTTTGACCAAGTTGATGGTCCTTCTCCTTCGTTCCACTCGCTGGCAACTGGCCTTGTCCACTCGCCGAAACAATGACCTCGCAGCCGTGGCATTCGCTAGAGAAGCGACTGGGAGCCTGGGGAAAACTTCCTTGGTTTATTGGAGTCCATCGCTGATTCGACTGAGGCGTCCAAATTGGACTCGCCTACTCCGACTGCCAAATGACCACCTGCGTCTGATTCAACGATGGCCTCGGGGACTACTGATGGGGATATGCCAAATGGGGTATGCCCAGCAGGACGTTCCGATTGGGCCAAAAGGTTTCACGAGTGGGCCTGCAGGACGGCGACTAGAATGTTACTAAGGGGAGGGCCCGGCGACTGGAGACTGGAGGCCCAGAAGCGTACCAGAAGCCTAGTCGGATTAGGTCAAAGCCTCCGAATCCATATCTTGTTCGGTTCTAACTTGTAAACCCTAGCGAGGTGCCTCATATATAAACCTCCCTAGGGTATCCTGAGGACTTACGTTCCATCATACACCCCTTCAAGCGACTCGCTGCCAAGATGCCGAGCTCGCCCTCTTGTAACTCGCTCTCCAATAATCTAATCTAGCAGGAGTAAGTCATTACCCTCCGGGGGGCCGAACCGGGATAAATCCATGTGCATCCGCCCCCATCTCGCATCGCAAATGGCCGCCAGCTCTCGCCCCCGATTCAATCAATCGATGCCTACCGCAGTGACTGCCGTGGCCATTTCCACGACACAAGGGGAACACGGAACATTGGAATTCAAAAGGGATTATCTTATTTGCTACCGTTGGGTATCTAATACTAGCACACAATAAGATGAAAAATAGGTATCAACATCATATGTATAATGTGATATGATATGGTGCTTCTTCTTGCGCCTTGATCTCCATCGAGCGCTCCGGCATGATCTCCATCTTGCCCTTGGTTTGACGCCAAGTCCACGACGCCTCCACTAGGTAGTCCATCGGAACGATGACTATTACTATACTACTTAGTAACAGAAAAGTAAACTACTTACAACGACCAATGCCATATCATAATCGCATGCCCTCCTGCAAAATAAAGTTATACGCCTCTACTTTATCTATTGCAGGTTTTACGTGGTTGTTAAGGCTTTCGCAATAGAACCATTTCTAAACTACAAACTTTCCAACCACAACATGGATCCGACAGTTGTCTCTATTACACCCCTTTCGGGGCCCTCTGTTGCAAATGCTATATCAACTATTGAATGAGAGACAGACACCTGCTAGCCACTTATACGGTACAAGCCATATGTTGAGCGTGGAACCAGTCTCGCGTACAAATACGCGTAAGGTCGGTTCGGGCCGCTTCATCAAACAATACCGTGATATAAACAAGTACACGTTAGAGGTTAACAACTAAGGGATCAATGCCCGCACAATACTTGTGTGTACTGGCCGTACAGCACTCCTACGCATAGATCAGCTCTGATACCACTGAAGGGGATCCGCAGCAGAAAACAAAAACTTTCCTATGTTGGAACCCCAAAACTGCCTAGGATCTATGTATGTAGTAATGCGGTAACGGCCAATGCATACAGAATACATACCCTTGTAGACCGTACGCGGTTAACGTTCCACGGGGAACGTGGTTGATGTAGTACTTTTAGCCGACCTCATCGCCGCGAAGCTCCTCGCAGGTCATCCCTTGCTCCTTCTTCATCGTGCAACATCTCTAGATCATGGCATTCAAGCGCCCCAAGTGTTGCGCCTCATGTCTTCGTACACATCCGGTGCACGATGAGACCTCTGGCTCCCCGATCCCGCCGGGAGTGCGGAAGTTGATATCTGGTTAGGAATCCCTACAGCGCAACGGGGTACTGCAGGTGTGCCTTGTTCGCACAACCCAAACTTGGGGCCATGGTCACAAGGGCTAGAGAGAGAGGGAAGGGGGAAGTCAACCAAAGGACTTCTCCAAATATTGGTGTGTCTAATCCCACCCATGGGAACCCCTTTATATAGGCTAAGGGGGTGTGCCTTTCTCAAAGCCTAAGCCATGTGGGACTATTTACTAAAGGAAAAATAGCAGGAATTTCATCCTGGCTGGATGGGCTGAATCTACTCAGCCCAATAGGCAAAACAGCAGGACAGGGAACGACAGCCTGGGGCAGGGGTCGGCCGGGTGGGCCTTGGGTAGCCCATCCCGTGCCTGCCTGCCTTCCGCGCATGGCAGCCTAGAACGAGTGGCCCGGCTAGGCCGGCTGCAAACCCCTCGGCCCACGTGCGCCCCCTATGGCCTGCTCGGCGGTCCCGCCTGGACCCCGCCTACCCGGGTGGGCCGCCTGCCCCGCCGGCCCAGCTAGCTGGCCGGCACCCCCGCGAGCCCCGCATGGGCCGAGGTCGAGCCAGGACGGCTGCCGCGGCTGGTAGCTGGCGCCTGCCCTGTGTGGCGCGGAGTATCTGCCGCCCATGTGGGCTGGGTTGTTTCCTTTTTCCCTTTTCTTTTCCTGCAACTTTTCTTCTAGGCTATTTCCCTTCGGGGATTTGGCATAATATAAAAGTTGCATTTATAAATCTTAATCTAAATATTATTTAGTATATTAATTCACAATTAACATATAATAAATATATATTTAAATTCCCATTATCCGAAAATACTTTTCCGGTCTTTTCTTTTATTCTTTCTCTGAACATCTTCGGATCTCTCTGCGGAACGATTCCGGCTTTCTCTCTTTCTCTACTTTGATTCCGTCTTACGAATTATCGCTCTCATCGTACCCTTAAGTGTATCCTCTCATGGCTCGAGAATGCTCTAGACATGATCTGTATCAATGATCAACAGAGGGACCAGGGATATCCATGTGACCCCTATGCATTCCTGATGACAATGTCGTTTGAACCGCTAAATGTAGCATCCAATTCCTTTTGTTTCTTGATACGACTTGTCCGAGATCCGATCATTGGTATCACATACCTTGTTCAATCTCGTTCACAACAAGTTCTATTTTCGTGTTACCGTGATATTACATCCCCGTGACCGAGTCACATGTTGCAACATTTATGGATGTAATCTCACCAAGCCGGCCGTATGTATCTTTACCCGTCATGTGGGTGAACAAATCCCGGTCTTGCAGTCACATGTCATCAACTGTTCCTTCGGAATACCCGACCTACACCTTTATGGCCACCGTATTACCAGATGACGGTTGATGCAGTCAAAGCAGCCTCAGGAAATAGTGAGTAATATAAGCTCACGGTCTAAGGAAAAGGAGTCTAGGTATAGCTGTTGCAACAATGAACTATATGACTTGATCATGTTGCAATCCTTCGAGGAATGTCCATCACATCATTCTCCAATGATATGACCCCGTTGTCAATTGGCATAAATGCCCATGATCTTGAAACCCAGATCATCCTCATGACTAATGAACTAGTATGAATAGAGGCAACTAGGGACTTGGTTGTTTCATACCACACATGTACCAATGTTTCTACTTGGCCCAGTTATAGCACAATATGAAACTATTATAAACTAATTGAGATATGACAATAAAAACCTATTTATTATTTGCCTCTAGGGCATATCTCCTTCAACTTCATTCTCCCCCATGCTTTGGCAATACTTTCTCCATCATGTGGATGAAAATTATAAATGTAATTCCTATCTTTATGAATTTCACGAGGAGAATAAAATTTAGAGTAAAAGAGAGATTCAAGTTCCTTCCACTCCAAATGATGAGGATCATCTAGTAGCTCATACCACTCCCTTGCTTTGCCCTTGAGTGAAAATGGTAATAGCTTCCTCTTAACTTGGTTCATTGAAATACCTGCACACTTGAACAACTCGCATAATTCGTGTATAAAGAGTAAATGATCACCAGGATGGACAGTTCCATCTCCCAAATAACAGTTGTTCATAACATGTTCAACAATTTTTATAGGTATTTTCAAAGAGATGCTTTCAGTACATGGATATAAAATATCACAAGTATCATTAGAATTACCACATATGGGAGATAAAGTATCATCAGAGCAATTTTTCTTCTTTAAAGCTGGGGAACTAAAAAGATCATTTTCATAAAAACTAACTTCCCGAGCTTAGACGTTTCCATATCATTAGTAACAAAGGTGTTCAAAAGATTCATACTAATAACATTGCTATTAGCATGCAAAGAAAGTTCCATGGTTTTTTTAATTTGTTTTCAGACAATTCATGTTCTACATTAGGAAAAATACTAAAAACCTCTCTAATTTTGTTGTTGTTTTCCACTAAGCCTAATTAGTGAAAACAAGAAACAAAAAGACGAAATTGCAGAATCTAATAGAAATAACTTCGAGCACTCACACCGGACGATGTGACTACCTTTTACCTTACCTCCCCGACAACGACACTAGAAAATAGCTTGATGTCTACACACTTCTATTCTTGTAGACAATTGTTGGGCCTCCAAGTGCAGAGGTTTGTAGAATAGCAAGAAGTTTTCCCTTAAGTGGATCACCCAAGGTTTATCGAACTCATAGAGGAAGTGGTCAAAGGTATCCCCTCTCAAGCAACCCTCCAATCAAGATACAAGAAGTCTCTTGTGTCCCCAACACACCCAATACACTTGTGAGGTGTATAGGTGATGTCTACGCACTTCTATTCTTGTAGACAGTTGTTGGGCCTCCAAGTGCAGAGGTTTGTAGAACAGCAGCAAGTTTTCCCTTAAGTGGATCACCCAAGGTTTATCGAACTCAGGGAGGAAGTGGTCAAAGGTATCCCCTCTCAAGCAACCCTGCAATCAAGATACAAGAAGTCTCGTGTGTCCCCAACACACCCAGTACACTTTTCAGGTGTATAGGTGCACTAGTTCGGCGAAGAGATAATGAAATACAAGTGGTATGGATAATTATAAGTGGTAACGGTGATAGAAGATAACTTGATGGCGTGGAAAAGACTAAAGGCAAACTATAAAGATGGAAACAAGCAAACATGCAATAGATCTAATAGCAAACTGCGTTTCAGTGCTTAGAAACAAGGCCTAGGGATCATACTTTCACTAGTGAACACCCTCATATAAATATATTCTCTTCATGGTACTACTGTTAACTACTCTCCGGTTGGACACTTTAATCAATGGTAGGGCTACAACAGCACACCTCAAAGTCCATCTTTCCCATCTAGAAAACTCCACACTGTCACCTTAAGTACTAGATGAGTCCAACAAACACCACAATTTCATAAAGACATCCAACTCCAAATATAACTCATAACAAGTATTTGTAACCTCTAGCCTAAGTGCCACCATGGTGAGCACGCTGTCACTTTCACACACATGGGGAGAGCAGAGATCTATTAAAGCACTTGAGTAGCAAGGTAGATCTATAGATTACAAGCTCATGATCTCAATAAGATCATGCATAGAGAGAGATGAACACATAGCTACCGGTAGAACCCTTAGCCTCGAGAGAGAACTACTCCCTCCTCATCATGGGAATCAGCAACGGCGATGGAGATGGTGGTGGAGATCGATGGAGATGGCTCTGGGGGCACTTCCCCGTCCCGGCAGGGTGCCGGAACAGAGACTTTCTGTCCCCCGAATCTCCCCTTCGGTGGCGGCGGTGCAGTGGAACTTTTCGTGGATTGCTAATTGATTATTTAGGGTTTACGCATCGGGAGGCTTCTTATAGGCCAGAGGGCAAGGTCGGTGGGCGGCCAGGGGGCCCACACCATGCCCTGGTGCAGCCTAGGTGGACACGCGCCTAGGGGTGGTGTGGCCACCCTGTGGCCCCCCTCCAGCTCTCCTTCTGGCTCCGTGAATCTTCCGGGAAAATAGTAACTTTGGCTTTTGTCCCGTCCAATTCCGAGAATATTCATTTTCTGACTTCCTGGAACCAAAAACAGCAGAAAACATGCAACTGGCACTATGGCTATTGTTAATAGGTTAGTCCAATAAATCATATGAAAAGCACTCCTAAGTGTGGACAAAACACAAGAAAGTAGATAAAACCAAGCATGGAACAACAAAAATTATAGATACATTTGCAATGTATTAACATCCCCAAGTGTAACTCCTGCTCGTCCTCGAGTAGGTAAGTGATAAAAAGAAAGAATAATTTTTGAGGTGACATGCACCATCAAAGACTTGATCAACGTATTTGTAAAACATTCAAAGTTCGGATCATAGTACTTTAATCATAACATGAAAGACAAAGTTCTAGCAATAAGACAAAGAAACTATGATGCAACATGAAAAGGTACAAACAAAAGATTCATGAATAACATGCTTTGCAAGACGTTTGTTTGTTTCACATAAAGAAAGCATGGCATAATAGTATTCAGCTTGTCCCTCAATAGAGTAGCAGATATAAATGCATAGGACACCTTCAAAGTTCATAAGAGTGACTAGATACAATAGTTTAAAACAAGCAATATCAAGTTATGCATCAATCATCTAGTCTTGGGACAATGCACATAGAACTAAGAATGGCCACTATGCTCTCAAAGTAGGTGCATAAAGATAGAAGGCGGAGACTCAATATAATGGTGGAAGAAAGGCCTTCATAGAAGGAAGCAGAGATTCAAGTTTCATAAAGAGCTTCCAAAAATTATGGTACTTGTAGCTTTCAACTCTGATTGCCCCTATCATAAGCATCTTGAAGTGATAAAGGTTAAAGTGAACAAACTATGGTGTACATGCTTGACGAAGTATAAGTCAGAAATCTCATGTCCCTTGTATACGAGGGCCGCTCCTCTGGCTACTCAAGTTTAGTCACCGGTAAGTTTTTGTCATTGTAAGTACATGTGTATCATTGAGAACCGCCAACGGGGTACCCCTTGCCCGATGATACGGAAGAATCCCCATATCAAAATGACAAGGCAAGCACACAACGAGCATCTCAGCATTCTTCTTATTTACCATGGGAATATGGTGTTTTTTCCCTCTTTCCTCTTTTCATAGTATCTCTTTTTTTCTCTTTTTTTCTCAATATAGGACTCCTTTTTTTATAAGAAGAATGCTTCATAGACAGCTCATTATGGTTACGCTGCAGGTTTCCACCATGTCAGCATGGATTAGAGCAGCGGCCCAGGCGTTTCTCTAACACATATACATAACTCCATGGACTTACAAGCTCCCCTTTCATTTCACACCGACGACATCCATATACAAAAGAGCATGATATCAACTAGGTACAAGTACCAAGTGCAATGTTGAAAGTGTTCCCCATGAAAGCATGGTTCTGCTAATTCCCAACAAATAAGTGCAAGCATATACAACATAGAAGACACAATGGTTCAAATTTATTAAGGGCAAGTAAAGTAAAGTGTGCCATCAAGTTCATGAGAGCTTTAATCACTAGTTTTCTCATAACA
The DNA here is from genome assembly GCA_916181665.1 of Avena sativa. Taxonomy (NCBI): domain Eukaryota; kingdom Viridiplantae; phylum Streptophyta; class Magnoliopsida; order Poales; family Poaceae; genus Avena; species Avena sativa. The sequence continues at coordinate 378,321,688 of OV702290.1, read as the reverse complement.
AGTTTAATTTGGAAGGTAAACAAAAGCATGAATATACTTGGAATAGCATATGCTAATAGGTAGGTATGGTGGACTCTTTGGAATAACTTGGTTTAGGGATTGGATGCATGAGTGGAACTCATACTTGGTTGTGGAGGCTAGCAAAAGACTGGGAGCGACAAACTAAGAGAGCAATAATGGCCATAATCATGCAGAGCGACAAAACATCATTGATCAAAGCATAAAGTGATACTACAAGTTGAAAACTAAAGGACCATAAAGGCTTATGGTGACTTGAGATAGTCATAACATGGTGTGAGCATGCGCCAAGTCAACCCAAATAAAGCATCAAAGGAGAATACCACTATACTATGCTTTAATATGCTAAAACAACGCATGATTCATCCAAGGCACATTAAGCAATCTCAGTTGTTTATAACAAGTCATGCTACAGCAAAGAATACTAAGCACAAAGCCAAAACAAAATCAAGCATGGCATGACAAAGCACAGGCCACAGTAAAAAACGAGCTCTTTTTACCACATAAGCATGAACTTTCCTACTCTTTCCCAAACCAAACCAAACCAATTGCAAACCAATGTATGAAAGAGGGGGTCCAACCAATTTATTCAGCAAACTAAGCAAACGAAAAAACCAAAACGAAAATGAAAAAGAAGATGCTCGAAGAACAACACAACTGTGCATGAAACAATAAAAATGAAGCGTTTGGAAGAAACCTGGGATTTTTATTAATGAAGAGGAAGATGACTTGGGCATCCCCAAGCTTTGACGTTTGTACTTCTTGGATATTTCTTGGGGTGACACGCGTGGCATCCCCAAGCTTGAGCTTTAGTCCATCCTTCATCTCATTACTCATTCCTTCCATACACCTAAAATTTTTCCTTCATACAAAACTTCACACAATCTTTATTAGCAACATTAGTGCACTCAAGATAATAAGTCTTAAGGTTCAGTTCTAACACCAAATAAACTTCCATTAGAACACTAGCTACTGTAGCACTTCCCTCAAAAAGCTCAATTCTCCAAAAGAACTCAAAAAGGAACCAACAAGAAGCAAATGCAGAAAATGGCAGAAATCTGTCAAAACAGACCAGCAGGTAAAGACGTTTTTTTTCGAAGACCTTCTGTTGCTCAAATCAAAAAGTGTTGAACTAACGAAAGTTAGATAACAACCTGGGCAGAAGTACAAAAATTCACGCCTCAAAAATATGTTCAGATATTATACACGAATTTTTACGGTGAAGCACATAAATCTGTTTTGGGACAGCAACTTTCCCAAGCATTACTTCTCTCTCATTAGAGGTTACTCTTGGCACAAAAAGCAAATAAAAAGGATAAGGAGCGGTTATTACTGAAGTAATAACTTCCAAAACTCATCTAAAACTCTTGGGTTATCTCGCAACAAGTACTTTTGTTTAACGCCTTTAAGTTAGCCATGATAGTTTGAGAAGATGCTCACATAAAAAATATGAATTGAAGTAAAAGAGAGCATCAAGAAGCAAATTCAAAGAACATTTAAGTCTAACCCACTTCCTATGCATAGGAATCTTGTAAAGAAACAAGTCATGAAAGCACAAAGCAACAAGCATAGGAAAGCAAAACAAGTGCAACTTCAAAATTTTCAACATAAAGAGGGGAAACTTAATATTATTGAGATGCATAAAACCATGTTTACCTCTCTCATAATAACTTTCAGTAGCATCATGAATAAAATTAACAATATAACTATCACATGAAACATTCTTATCATGAGCCACATGCATATAATAATTATTACTCTCCACATAAGCATAGTCATTCTTATTAATTGTAGTGGGAGCAAATTCAACAAAATAGCTATCATTATTATTCTCATCACCATAATCATCAAATATAGGAGGCATATTGTAATCATAATTAATTTTCTCCTCAATGATAGGTGGACTGAAAATCTCATATTCATAATTGTAATCATCATATATTGGAGGCATAGTATCATCAAAGTAAATTTTCTCCTCCGTGCTTGGGGGACTAAAAAGATCATCTTCATAAAAACTAGCTTCCCAAAGCTTAGACTTTTCCATAGCATTAGCAATAATGGTGTTCAAAGAATTCATACTAATAACATTGCTATTAGCATGCAAATAAAGTTCCATAGGTTTTTTATTTTTCTCTTCAAACACTTCATGTCCTAACTCAAGATAAATACTATAAAGCTCTCTAATTTTGTTGTTGTTTTCCATTAAGCCTAACTAGTGAAAACAAGAAACAAAAAGACAAAATTGCATAAAGACATCCAACTCCAAATATAACTCATAACAAGTATTTGTAACCTCTAGCCTAAGTGCCACCATGGTGAGCACACTGTCACTTTCACACACATGGGGAGAGCAGAGATCTATTAAAGAACTTGAGTAGCAAGGTAGATCTATAGATTACAAGCTCATGATCTCAATAAGATCATGCATAGAGAGAGATGAACACATAGCTACCAGTAAAACCCTTAGCCTCGAGAGAGAACTACTCCCTCCTCATCATGGGAATCAGCAACGGCGATGGAGATGGTGGTGGAGATCGATGGAGATGGCGCCGGGGGCACTTCCCCGTCCCGGTAGGGTGCCGGAACAGAGACTTTCTGTCCCCCGAATCTCCCCTTCAGTGGCGGCGACGCAGCGGAACTTTTTGTGGATTTCTGATTGATTATTTAGGGTTTACGCATCAGGAGGCTTCTTATAGGCCAGATGGAAAGGTCGGTGGGCGGACAGGGGGCCCACACCATGCCCTGGCGCGACCTAGGTGGACCCGCGCCTAGGGGTGGTGTGGACACCCTGTAGCCCCCTCCGGCTCTCCTTCTGGCTCCATGAATCTTCTGGGAAAATAGTAACTTTGGCTTTTGTCCCGTCCAATTCCGAGAATATTCATTTTCTGACTTCCTGGAACCAAAAATAGCAGAAAACAGGCAACTGGCACTATGGCTCTTATTAATAGGTTAGTCCAAGAAATCATATGAAAAGTACTCCGAAGTGTGGACAAAACACAAGAAAGTAGATAAAACCAAGGATGGAACATCAAAAATTATAGATACATTTGCAATGTATCAATAGGTGCACTAGTTTGGCGAAGAGATAGTGAAATACAAGTGGTATGTATATAAGACAACAGTGCCAGAAAATAGCTTGATGGCGTGGAAGAGACTAAAGGCAAACTGAAATAAAGATGGAAGCAAACAAACATGTAACAGATCTAGTTGCAAACGGTGTTTCAATGCTTAGAAACAAGGCCTAGGGATCATACTTTCACTAGTGAACACTCTCACATAAATATCTTATCTTTATGATACTACTCTTAACTACTCTCCGGTTGGACACTCTAATCCATGGTAGGGCTATAACAACACTCCTCAAAGTTCACTTTCACAATCTAGATAACCCCACACTGTCACCTTGAGCTCTAGATGGTTCCAACAAACACCACAATTTCATAGAAACATCCAACTCCAAATATAACTCATAACAAGTATTTGTAATCTCTAGCCTAAGTGCCACCATGGTGTGCACGCTGTCACTTTCACACACATGGGGAGAGCAGAGATCTATTAAAACACTTGAGTAGCAAGGTAGATCTACATGATTACAAAGCTCATGATCACAATATGATCATGGATAGAGAGAGAGATGAACACATAGCTACTGGTAGAGCCCTTAGCCTCGAGAGAGAACTACTCCCTCATCATCATGGGAATCAGCAACGACGATGGAGATGGTGGTGGAGTCGATGGAGATGGCTCCAGGGGCACTTCCCCGTCCCGGCAGGGTGCTAGAACAAAGACTTTCTGTCCCCCGAATCTCCCCTTCGGTGGCGGCGGCGCTGCAGAACTTTTCGTGGCTGGAGGATGTTCGATTTAGGGTGCATGCATCAGGAGGCTTCCTATAGGCGAAGAGGCAAGGTCGGTGGCTGGCCAGGGCGCCCACACCAAGCCCTGACGCGTCCTAGGGCTGCCCGCGCAAGGGGTGGTGTGGCCTCCCTATGGCCCCCCTTCGTCTCTCCTTCGGACTCCATGTGTCTTCCGGTAAAATATTAACTTTGGCTTTTGTCCCGTCCAATTCCGAGAATATTCATTTTCTGACTTTTCTGGAACCAAAAACAGCAGAAAACAGGAAACTGACACTGTGGCATCTTGTTAATAGGTTAGTTCCATAAAATGTGTAAAAGTAATCCAAAGTGTGGACAAAACAAAAGAAAGTAGATATAAAATAAGCATGGAACATCAAAAATTATAGATACGTTTGCAACGTATCAATGATACTTATGTTATTTCATCTGTTTTTGCATAGTTGATGACTTTTGGAGCATGGACCACTGCAGTCAGGATTCTAATGGAAAAGGTGCTGTTTGGAGGCGAAATTCGCAAAGATCAGAAAATCCGGGAAAATACATGGAAAACTCTATTTTTCCAGAAGACGAAGATTGCCAGAAGGGGAAGTGGAGATGGGCCACAAGGGGCCCACACCACCCCCTGGCGTGGGCAGCCCTTGGCCGCGCCACCAGGTGGTGTGGCCACCCTGGCCCACTGCAGGCTCTCCCCTCTAGCGTATATTATCCCCACGGAATCCTAATAATAGGGGAGCGACCATAGAAAGATTTCGCCGCCTCTGCGGGGCGGAAAACACCGAGAGAGAAAGATCTCTCCGATAGACAGAATTCTACCAGGGGAATTCCTTCTCGGAGAGGGGAGATCATCACCATCAACACCACCATCGAGCTGGACTTCATCGGGATCATCATCATCATCACCACCATCATCTCCACCAGCACCATCGTCACCACTTCATACCGCTATAACAATTGGGTTGAATCTTGCATAGTTCTTAGGGGAAACATTCCTGGTGTTGATTACTCCTTCTAGTTGATGCTATTGAGTGAACCATTGAATTATTGTTTATGTTTAGATTGTTACATATCATTATATCATCTCTGATCTTGATCCATATGATGTCTCGTGAGTAGTTTGTTTAGTTCTTGAGGACATGGGAGAAATCATGTTGTTAGTAGTGGAATTGTGTTGAGAAAGATTCAATGGTTTGATATTTAAGTTGTGGTGTATTTCTTATAGTGGTGTCATGTGAACGTCGACTACATGACACTTCACCTTTATGGGACTAGGGTAATACATTGTGCATTTGGCTACTAATCGTATGGGTTGCCGGAGTGACAGAAACCTGAACCCCCGTTAGGAAACCTTTGCACAAGGGATGTCAGGCTCTTAGAGTTTAAAGCTGTGGTTAGGATTCTACCTTAATTACTTTCTTGTACTTGCGGATGCTTGCAAGGGGTATAATCACAAGTATGTATTAGTCCTAGGAAGATCGGTACATTAGCACAGGTTCACCCACACAACACTTAGCAAACTAAAGAAGATTAATCAACTATATGAAGCGAAAGCACTTGACGATATTCCCGTGTGTCCTCGAGAACGTTTAGTCATCTTAAGTAATACAACCGGCTTGTCCTTTGCTAAAGAAAGGATTGGGCCACTTGCTGCATTTATTCTTATTATCTTTTATTTACTCGTACTTTATTTATCTGCATTATCAAAAACCCCTAAAAATCCGTTTGCTAAGTATTTACAGAGAATTCCTGCTCCAAGCCATTCGCCAACACGTTTTGCTCCTCGTTGGGTTCGACACTCTTACTTATCGAAAATACTGCGATACACCCCCTATACTTGTGGGTCATCAACGGTCTGCTAAAACAAAGGGAAGTGGAAGTGCAAATAAGAGACATCGTCTTCAAGCTCCTTCAGGAAATGAGTCCACCAGCTAAACCGTCCATAAATAAAACCTGCAACTTAGGCACACGATTAAACCACAATTGAAGTTGTCATCAACACGAAAATACAAGGATAAATAAATATACTTTCACCAATGGTGATCTATTGTGACAACAATGGAGCCATAGCCAATGTCAAAGGACCAAGGTCTCACAAAAATTCCAAGCATATCAAGCGCCGGTTTCACTCCATCAATGAGCATGTCAAGGATGGAGATATAAAGATCTCTTCTTAGGGAAAAACATGATCAACACCAAAACTCCATGGGTGTTAGATTTATCACTATGTAATCTACATTATTGTCTCTTGTGCAAGTGGGAGACCGAAGGGAATATGCTCTAGAGGCAATAATAAAGTTGTTATTATCTTATTCCAAGTATATGATAGATGTTTGTTTTGCATGATATAATTGTGTTAATTGGAAACGTTGATACATGTGTATTTAATAAACAAATATAGAGTTCCTAGTTTGCCTCTCATATAAACTAGCTCGTATGATTAACAAGATGATCGAGGTTTCCTGATCATGGACATTGGATGTTGTTAATAACGAGGTCACGACATTGGTGGAATGATGTAATGAACATTCATCTGAAGTATAGTAATATGATCAAAGTCATTATGTTTAAATTACTATAACATCATGCAAAGTAACTTTAGTTCTTATAGCATGAGATCATGTCAATCACTAACACCGAAAGAGTAACTTGATAACATCAAACGTCACACCGTAACAGGGTGACAATAAAGGTCGGTTCAGATACTCTAAAAGTGTTATGTAGAGGCTCATTGATCAAGAGTGGTATTTCTCCATCCCGATGATCGAGATATGTACTCTGGGCCCTCTCAGTGATATCACATTGACATAGCTTGCAAGCAACTGATAAGATCACTAGAATGTTATATCACAGGAACGAGAAAAGAGTACTTGTCGGTAAGGAGATCAAACTAGGTATGGGGATACCGATGATCAAATCTCGGACATGTAATATATCACGAGACAAAGGGATTTAGTTACAACGTTAAAGGTTCACACGATCACTAGAGTCATCGTTGAATATGTGGGAGTCAGTACGGATCTCTAGGTCTCGCTGCTAATTATTGATCGAAGAGGGGTCTCGATCATGCCTGCATATTCACAAACCATAGGGTGACACACTTAAGAGACACCGACACTATTTGGATCAAATAAGATATCAGAGAGACCGAAAATGAAAGCGCTAGAATTATTTCGATGGACACCGAAATTGTTTCGGGTCAAATTGTTGAAAAGGGTTTCATATGTAATATCGAAGTATTGCAAGGGGGTTTATGCAAATGTTTGTTAAATAAATTAATTAACAAAATTCTGAATAAAATAAATAAAAGAGTTTTATTAAATGAGAGATGCATTAAATTTGGTGGAAATTTAATGCATATGAGTGGAATTTGGAGTGGAGATTTTTAATGTGACTGGAGACTCCACCCACATGAATAAAGGGGGATGTGGGGGCGCCACCTTAGCCATCAGCCATGGGAGGGGATACCCCCTCACCCCTATAAAAGGCACCCTCCTCCTTCTCTCACTTCACACCTCCCCGTGAAGGATCTCTCTCCCCTCTAGAATATTCCACATGGCCTCGGATTAGCAAAATACATGTTCCCGATGGATTTTTCTAGAAGAATTTGCTGCTTCCGTTGCTTTGCTGGAGCGAGGACTTGGAGGTGGTCGGGTATCAAATGTGTGAGCGATCACGGATGTACTGCTGCTTTGCGGTGTTGGACTTCATCACGATTTTGAGATTGGCAAGTGAACAACTACATCATCCATGAGATTAAATCTAGTAACGCTTTGTCACCCTTCGAGGGTAAGTTCTCTATGGATGTATATCCACCCATTTGATTGTATCTAGGTAGATAGATCTTGGTGATTAGTTGTTGATATCGTAAGAATTTCTTTATTTTCTATGCTGCGAACCCAAAAGTATGACCATCAATCAATAAAACTATTGTAATGATAAAGCAAGAAAAACACCCTTGGCTAAAATAAAGAACTCACGAGAGCAAAAGAAGACAGAAAATTGACCTCGTCTCATGAGAGGAAGAAAAGAAGACATAAATTCACCGGTGTGCCATGTAGATGGATGAAGGATCACTTGCTAGGAGCCTCCGAGTCTGCCGTCTCCATCTAGGAGTTATCGCGCTCGAGCTAGTAGAAGTGGCTACACCACCATGGAATCTGCCGCTCTCGATCCAGTACAACAATGCAACACTAGGGAACTACCTCCTTTAGGTCAAGGCTTCCGCCTAAAAATGGTCGAAGTAGCGGCGCTGCCCTAGGATCCACCACATATTGGTCCGACTTTCCAAGCTTGAGCCAGTGACCAACTTTTTTTTTGAAAGAAGGCAAAAGATTTGCCATTTTCATTAATTAAGAAGAGGATTAGAGGTCTTACAAATAAAACCTTGACCATAATGGTCAAGGCGGAACAAATGGCCTACTCTCGCGATATTACAATACTCAACGCTTTTGCACCGGCAAGGATCCATAAGCCAATTTCTTCTTTTATCTTGGCAACCACTATCGTTACTGTTGAGGCGTTGTTTGTGAAGACCCTAGCATTTATTTCCTTCCAAACTTCCCATTAAACCAACATTGCAAGCGATGCCAAAGCCTTCTTAGAGTTACCTATCTTGTGAATCTTGTCCCTCCACCACTCTTTGACCGATGTCATGTCACGCCAACTAAGGATATCAATGTCATCTAGTCGAAGCCACTCCTTGATTTGCCGCCAAACACGCACAATGAAACAACATTTGAAAAGGAGATGTGGAGTGGTTTCTTGCACTTGGTTTCAAAGCTTGCATCTTCCGCAATTTTGCCATCCTCTTTTTTGAAGTCTATCCGCCGTCCAAACTCTATTGTGAATCACTAACCAAGCAAAAAACTTGCATTTTGGGTGGGGGGATTCTTCCAAACCAACGAGGGCATGAGGGATGAAGTTTGCCCAAGGAATTGCATTTTGTAGGCCGATTTTGATGAGTAGCATCCATCACTAGTGAGCTTACAAGAGATTGAGTCCGGCGTGTTGTCGTCAAGATGGACTAATTGTATAGCTTCCCAAAGGGCGTAGAATTGCAATATATGGTCAAAGGAGAGGCCGTTTCGGGTGTTCACTTGACTCACCCAAAGGTCATTGCCCAAAGCCTTGTGCACGATGCAATTTTTCTTCTTGGATCGCTCAAAGAGAAGCGGAGCTATGTCCATAGGGCGTCTTCCATCAAGCCAAGAAGCTTTCCAAAAAAGAGCGTGTTTTCCGTTTCCAATGATAACATTTGTGGCCGCTGCAAAAAGATCACAATCTTGAGGGTTACAAGGCGTCACAAGTCCGGCCCATGGCTTAGGCTCCTCACTCCATTCGTTCCAAAGCCATCTCATGCAAAGGGCTGCGGCAAACTTTTTGAGATTGAGGATTCCAAGGCCTCCAAATTCTTTCGGTTTACAAACCAACTCCCAATTTACTTTGCATTTCCCACCGGTAACTTTGTCACTTGCCTCCCAAAGAAAGGCTCGTCGTAGACTATCAATCTTCATGAGAACTTCTATTGGGATGTTCAGTGCGGTGATATAGTAGATAACCATGCTAGTGAGCACGGACTTGACAAGAGTGGCTCGACCGGCAAGGGCAACATGATTCCCAAGCCAAGGGATAATATTGGAGGCCACTTTGTCCTCCAAAGGTTGGAAGTGGATCCTCTTTAGTCTTGTAACCGAGAGCGGTAGCCCAAGATACCTGATACATTGCAAATGTATCTATAATTTTTGATGTTCCATGCTTGGTTTTATCCACTTTCTTGTGTTTTGTTCCAACTTTGGAGTACTTTTCATATGATTTCTTGGACTAACCTATTAACAAGAGCCACAGTGCCAGCTGCCTTTTTTCTGCTGTTTTTGGTTCCAGGAAAGTCAGAAAATGAATATTCTCGGAATTGGACGGGACAAAAGCCAAAGTGCCTATTTTTCCGGAAGTGATCAAGTGCCATAATACGAGACGAAGAAGGGCCAGGGGCCGGCCACACCACCTGGACCGTGGCCAGGCCTGGCCCGCACCAGGGGGTTGTGTGGTGGCTCCCGGCACTCCCCTCGGCCTCTCCTTCCGCCTATATATTGCCCTCGGGACGAAAACCCTAAGTACCCGGTCAAAAATCCACGAAAGAGTCCGTAGGCGCCGTCATCTCCATCCCTAGATCGGGAGGGATGTGAAGCTCTTCCCGGCACCCTGCCGGAGAGGGGAATTCACCCTGGAGGCCTTCTTCATCACCATGCAAGCCTCCGGTGTGATGCATGAGTAGTTCATCCTTGGACTACGGATCCATGTAGTAGCTGGATGGCTGGTTCTCCTCCTTTGTGCTTTCATGTTTAGATCTTGTGAGCTCCGTTCATGATCAAGATCATCTATTTGTAATCATACATGTTGTGTTTGCGGGGATCCGATGGATATTGAGATGCTATTTCAGATTGATTATTGATTCTATCATGTCTTTGTTATTGAGATCTTGCATTCTTTCCATTGTTAGTAGCTATCTTGGCCAAGTAGATGCTAGCAACTCCAAGAGTTAGTATTTATGCCTGATAGTGGGTTCATGCCTCTGGTAATCTGGGGAAGTGACAGAAATCTCTAAGGTACTAGATGTGTTGTTGCTAGTAGGGAGAAAACAACAATCCTTTGTTCATAGAACAATCATATTGTTTACTTTACACGCAGTTCGTAAAGCAATAATCTGTTGCATGCAACTTAATACTGGAGGGGGTTCGGATGATAACCTGAAGGTGGATTATTAGTCATAGATGCAGTTGGATGGCGGTCTAAGTATTATGTTGTAATGCCCAATCAAGTCTCAGAGGAGTCAATATGATTAGTATATGCATGTATTGCTTTCTCGGTGTTTGTCAATTGCCCCGCTGTAATTTGTTCACCCAGCATGTTATATATCTTAAGGAGAGCCACCTCTAGTGAACTATGGATCCTGGTCCTTGTCTTTTACATACAATCTATAATCTTTTACTGCTTTGTGTTTACTTTCTGCAAACTTTTACTTCTTTGCATTCGATACGTTTAATCCTTTGTTTTCCACAAAACACGGTGAGATTGACAACCTCATCGCAAGTTGGGGACAAAGTTCTGTGGTTGTGTTTTGCAGGTCTCCACGTTGCTACTAGCACCGGTAGTACGCCCTGCCAAAGCTCATCTAGTAACACCTTTGGGGTGTTTCCTTGCTCCTACTAGTTCGATTAAACCTTGGTTTCATACTGAGGGAAACTTGTTGCTGTGCTCATCATACCTTCCTCTTGGGGTTCCCAACGAGCTCTACATCAACACCGCACCAGCACTTTTCTAGGCGCCGTGCATTGAGCCATCAAGCATTTTTCTGGCGCCGTTGCCGGGGAGTCAAGGACATCTTCACAAGGGGAGTCCCTCATAACCAATCTCTTTACTTTGTTGTTTTTGTTTTGCTTAGTTTCTTTTTTGCTTTGTTTGCTTGTTTTGTTCTTCAAAAACACACAAAAAATACTTTTACTAGTTTGCTTTCTTATTCAAAAACATAAAAAAATTAGTTCCTATCTCATTATGTCTAGCCTTGCTCCAGTCACTATGTCACCCGAGGAAATGATTTTCACTTTTAAACAAGGAATTGAGGAAAGTTTTAATGAAGCTTGGTCTAGAATCTCTGATCTACATGAAAAAACTGAGCCTAAAATGACTCAAAGCTTGTTCCTTAGCAGTTTTTACCTTGGGATTGCTCTTTTCTATAGATATGCTTTAGATGCTATTGTGGGAGGAGATTTCCTCCAATGTAATGAGGATGATGCCATTAATGCTATAAAGAAATAGATCCTCACTTACACTATGCCTAGCCAAACTGATATTTCTTTCACAAAAATATTTGCTAGGTTGAACACTCTTGAGGCTAGCACTACTGGCTTAGAAAGTTGCTATAATACGCTTAGGTAGCATCACAATTATGTTCCAATAAATTCTGAACCATCAAAGTGGCTCCCTACAGTAAAGATTGAGATAAACACTAAAACTTTTTAAGCCCGCTGCAATATCATGTCTGAATTTTGTCTTATGCCCAAAGATATTTATGAATCTTTGAATCTTTGGGGGCTTACTGAAGGAGGAAAAGAAATATCTCTTGCTAATAATGCTACCTTATTTCCTATTGGAATAGCTGAAGGAGTGTTTACAAAGATCCTTGGGAAAATGATTTCTACTGATTATCTTGTTATTGAATGTGCAGGAAAAGGACAAATTACACTTGGAAGATCCCTATTAGAACTCCTTGGAGCAATAATAGATGTGGGAAAGGGGACCATGCACCTTTCTTCTCCACCAAACAATCACATTTTCCCAAAGGTTAAGAATAAAAATAAGAGAGGTAAGGGCAAGAAAGTTGGTTTTAATGCTTCTTCATTTGAGAACACTTGATTCTTTCTTTGCTTCTTATGCCTAACTTAAAGGCGTTAAAGAAAAGTACTTATTGGGAGATAACCCAAAAGTTTTAGATGAGTCTTGGAAGTTATTACCTCAGTAATAACCTCTCCTTATCCTTTTTATTTGCTTTTTGTGCTAAGAGTAACCTCTAATGAGAGTGAAGTAATGATTGGGAAAGTTGCTGTCCTGAAACAGATTTTTGTGCTTCACTGTAAAAATTCGTGAGAGAGCTCTGTATGTCGGAATGAGCTGTAATGTTTTGTTCTTATGCCCCAGGTTTTTATCTAACTTTCGTTAGTTCAACACTTTTTGATTTGAGCAACAGAAGGTCTTCGAAAAAAATCGTCTTTACCTGCTGGTCTGTTTTGACAGATTTCTGCCATTTTCTGCATTTGCTTCTTGTGGGTTCCTTTTTGAGTTCTTTTGGGGAATTGAGATTGTTGAGGGAAGTGCTACAGTATCTAATGTTCCAATGGAAGTTTATTTGGTATTAGAACTGAACCTTAAGACTTATTTATCTTAAGTGCACTAATGTTGCTAATGAGATTGTGTGAAGTTTTGTATGAAGGAAAAATTTCAGGTGTATGGAAGGAATGAGTAATGAGATGAAGGATGTACTAAAGCTCAAGCTTGGGGATGCCACGCGTGTCACCCCAAGAAATATCCAAGAAGTACAAGCGTCAAAGCTTGGGGATGCCCAAGGCATCCCCTTCTTCATCAATAAAAATTCCAGGTTTCTTCCAAACGCTTCATTTTTATTATTTCATGCACAGTTGTGTTTTCCTTGGAGCGTCTTCTTTTTTGTTTTCATTTTGGTTTTTCGTTTGCTTAGTTTTCTGAATAAATAGGTTGGACCCCCTCTTTCATACATTGGTTTGCAAATAGTTTGGTTTGGTTTGGAAAAGAGTAGGAAAGTTCATGTTTATGTGGTAAAAAGAGCTTGTTTTTGACTGTGGCCTATGCTTTGTCATGCCATGCTTGATATTTGTTTGGCTTTATGCTTAGTATTCTTTGCTGTAGCATGATTTGTTGTAAACAATTGAGATTGCTTAATGTGCCTTTGGATGAATCATGCGTTGTTTTAGCATATTAAAGCATAGTATAGTGGTATTCTCCTTCGATGCTTTATTTGGGTTGACTTGGCACATGCTCACACCATGTTATTACTATCCAAAGTCACCATAGCCTTTATGATCCTTTAGTTTTCAACTTGTAGTATCACTTTATGCTTTGATCAATGATGTTTTGTCGCTCTGCATGATTATGGCCATTATTACTCTCTTAGTTTGTCGCTCCCAGTCTTTTGCTAGCCTCCACAATAAAGTATGAGTTCCACTCATGCATCCAACTACCTAAACCAAGTTATTCCAAAGAGTCCACCATACCTACCTACTAGCTTATGCTATTCCAAGTATATTCATGCTTTTGTTTACCTTCCACTTGTTATGAGAAAACTAGTGATTAAAGCTCTCACGGACTTGATGGCACACTTTACTTTACTTGCCCTTAATAAACTTGAACCATTGTGTCGTCTATGTTGTATATGCTTGCACTTATTTGTTGGGAATTAGCAGAACCATGCTTTCATGGGGAACGCTTTCAACATTGCACTTGGTACTTGTACCTAGTTGATATCATGCTCTTTTGTATATGGATGTCGTCGGTGTGAAATGAAAGGGGAGCTTGTAAGTCCATGGAGTTATGTATATGTGTTAGAGAAACGCCTGGGCCGCTGGTCTAATCCATGCTGACATGGTGGAAACCTGCAGCGTAAGCATAATGAGCTGTCTATGAAGCATTCTTCTTATAAAAAAAAGAGTCCTATGTTGAGAAAAAAGAGAAAAGAAAAAAAAGAGATACTATGAAAAGAGGAAAGAGAGAAAAAAGCACCATATTCCCATGGTAAATAAGAAGAATGCTGAGATGCTTGTTGTCTGCTTGCCTTGTCATTTTGATATGGGGATTCTTCCGTATCATCGGGCAAGGGGTACCCCGTTGGCGGTTCTCTATGATACACATGTACTTACGATGACAAGAAATTACCGGTGACTAAACTTGAGTAGCATGAGGAGCGGCCCTCGTATACAAGGGACATGAGATTTCTGACTTATACTTCGTCAAGCATGTACACCATAGTTTGTCCACTTTAACCTTAATCACTTCAAGATGCTTATGATAGGGGCAATGAGAGCTGAAAGCTATAAGTACCATAATTTTTGGAAGCTCTTTATGAGACTTGAATCCCTGCTTCCTTTTACAAAAGGCCTTTCTTCCACCATTTTATTGAGTCTCCACCTTCTATCTTTATGCACCTACTTTGAGAGCATAGTGGCCATTCTTAGTTCTATGTGCATTGTCCCAAGGCTAGTTGATTGATGCATACTTTGATATTGCTTGTTTTAAACTATTGTATCTAGTCACTCTTATGAACTTTGAAGGTGTCCTATGCATTTATATTTGCTACTCAATGAGGGACAAGCTGAATACTATTATGCTATGTTTTCTTTATGTGAAACAAACAATCGTCTTGCAAAGCATTGTTATTCATGAATCTTTTGTTTGTGCCTTTTCATGTTGCATCATAGCTTCTTTGCTTATTGCTAGAACTTTGTCTTTCATGTTATGATTGAAGTACTATGATCCTAGCTTTGAATGTTTTGCAAATACTTTGATCAAGTCTTTGATGGTGCATGTCACCTCAAAAATTATTCTTTCTTTTTATCACTTACCTACTCGAGGACGAGCAGGAGTTAAGCTTGGGGATGTTGATACATTGCAAATGTATCTATAATTTTTGATGTTCCATGCTTGGTTTTATCCACTTTCTTGTGTTTTGTTCCAACTTTGGAGTACTTTTCATATGATTTCTTGGACTAACCTATTAACAAGAGTCACAATGCCAGCTGCCTATTTTCTGCTGTTTTTGGTTCCAGGAAAGTCAGAAAATGAATATTCTGGGAATTAGATGGGACAAAAGCCAGAGTGCCTATTTTCCCGGAAGTGATCAAGTGCCAGAATATGAGACGGAGAAGGTCCAGGGGCCGGCCACACCACTTGGCCGTGCGGCCAGGCCTGACCCGCGCCAGGGGGTTGTGTGGTGGATCCCGGCACCCCCTCAGCCTCTCCTTCCGCCTATATATTGCCCTCGGGACGAAAACCCTAAGTACCCGATCAAAAATCCACGAAAGAGTCTGTAGCCGCCGTCATCTCCATCCCTAGATCGGGAGGGATCTGAAGCTCTTCCTGGCACCCTGCTGGAGAGGGGAATTCACCCTGGACGCCTTCTTCATCACCATGCAAGCCTCCGGTGTGATGCGTGAGTAGTTCATCCTTGGACTACGGATCAATGTAGTAGCTAGATGGCTGGTTCTCCTCCTTTGTGCTTTCATGTTTAGATCTTGTGAGCTCCGTTCATGATCAAAATCATCTATTTGTAATCATACATGTTGTGTTTGCGGGGATCCGATGGATATTGAGATGCTATTTCAGATTGATTATTGATTCTATCATGTCTTTGTTATTTGAGATCTTGCATGCTTTCCGTTGTTAGTAGCTATCTTGGCCAAGTAGATGCTAGGAACTCAAAGAGTTAGTATTTATGCTCGATAGTGGGTTCATGCCTCTGGTAATCTGGGGAAGTGAAAGAAATCTCTAAGGTACTAGATATGATGTTGCTACTAGGGAGAAAACAACAATCATTGTTCATAGAACAATCGTATTGTTTACTTTACACGCAGTTCGTAAAGCAATAATCTGTTGCTTGCAACTTAATACTGGAGGGGGTTCGGATGATAACCTGAAGGTGGATTATTAGTCATAGATGTAGTTGGATGGCGGTCTATGTATTATGTTGTAATGCCCAATCAAGTCTCAGAGGAGTCAAGATGATTAGTATATGCATGTATTGCTTTCTCGGTGTTTGTCAATTGCCCCGCTGTAATTTGTTCACCCAGCATGTTATATATCTTAAGGAGAGCCACCTCTAGTGAACTATGGATCCCGGTCCTTGTCTTTTACATACAATCTACAATCTTTTACTGCTTTGTATTTACTTTCTGCAAACTTTTACTTCTTTCCATTCAATACATTTAATCCTTTGTTTTTCGCAAAACACGGTGAGATTGACAACCTCATCGCAAGTTGGGGACAAAGTTCTGTGGTTGTGTTGTGCATGTCTCCACGTTGCTACTAGCATCGGTAGTGCGCCCTGCCAAAGCTCAGCTAGTAACACATTTGGGGTGTTTCCTTGCTCCTACTGGTTCGATTAAACCTTGGTTTCATACTGAGGGAAACTTGTTGCTGTGCTCATCATACCTTCCTCTTGGGGTTCCAAACGAGCTCTACATCAACACCGCACCAGCACTTTTCTGGGCGTCGTGCATTGAGCCATCAATACCTCATGGGGAAGGATGAGCGGGCGACGGGGAAAGCTTGGAGGATGTTATCAAGATCCAACCCGCAACACCTTATGGGGGCAACTTGGCTTATCAAGCAATTTGTGACTAGCCCGGTGACCTCACCAAAATGTTGGAGGGTGCTAGCAAGGAAGTTTATGTCTTCTCTGTTTGGAGCAACAAAGATTGCAGCATCATCGGCATAGAGAGAGGTGCGGACCATAGGAGTCCTTCCATGAAGCTTTTGGAGTTTGCCTTGCTTGGTTGCCTTACAAAGGATGTGATGGAGGCGGTCAATGGCCAAGACGAAGAGGAGTGGCGATAGGGGGTCCCCTTGCCGAAGACCTCTCCCATGCTTGATTGGGTCGCCCGCAAAATCGTTGAGAAGCACACGCGATGACGAGGTGGAGAGAAGTGCCGCAATCCAATCCCGAAATTTGCTTGGAAAGCCATAATGACAAAGTAAATCCATCAAGTAGTCCCATCTAACCGAGTCAAAAGCTTTCTTAATGTCAAGTTTGAAAAGGAGCATTGGCGTCTTTGTTTTGTGGAATTTCCTTGCCAAGTTCCTCACATAGAGAAAGTTGTCGTGGATGCTCCTTTTCTTTATGAAGGCACTTTGAGAATTGGAGACGAGCTTGTTCATATGGGGAGCAAGTCTAGTAGCCATCATCTTAGAGATAATCTTCACAATTGCATGAATGAGACTAATGGGACGAAAATCCGTGATCTCCTCAGCCCCCTCTTTCTTTGGGATGAGAGCAATGTTGGCGGAGTTGAGCCAATGTAGACGGTGATCAGCCAATTCTCAAGTGACCAACTTCCCATCATACGAGAGAAGAAGGCGGCCAACTAGGCAGAACACTGGCGATCTGCATCCGAGAGCAAAAGGGGCTGGGACGAACGGGAACGAGGGAGGGCAGCGCATCAATTTTATCCCCTCCGCCATTGCTCTCGCTGTAGATCTGAGTTTCGAAAAGAGAAGAGATTAAGTTGTCTACAGACTATGCAACTCGCACTAGTCCCACTATCCCTTATGAATTACGATTGATGGAAACTTTGCCGGTTGATGGAAGGAGTCCTGTACGACTGGAATTTGAAGCACTACAGCATGGGCATGGATCTGGAGGATGTGGGGATTCGGGGAGAACCCTAGTAGATGTCTTCGGTGGTGCTCGGTACAACGTGCACGAGTGAGGAACAACTGGGGTAGTTGCGTGTTGGGCCTCGGAACATGCGGTCCTGGATGTCATCGTTGGTCTAGATCGTTTCAGGCCTCCATCTGTACCGGCGAGACAGACGCGCATCGGTCGTATTCCACGCGGTCACGCGTGGTCCCGAACACTATTGAATAAATAGAATATCGAGGAGACATAACACGATATACGTATATGGGCCGCCATCTGGGCTGCCATCTGGAGTGGACGGGTTGGTCCATGAAGCGGGAGCATATGCACTCGGGAGCCAAACCGAATTTGCCTTACTTATAGCTAACTATTGTGGCTATTTGGTTGGCTATAGGTGACGTGGCGGCGGCTTATAGCCAACAACGAGCTTTACTATTGAATTTTCTCTTAGTCAATTATACATCACGGATAAAAAACTTCTTAGGAAGTACCGAAGGGGTACGCACTGGTAAGCAGCCGCCAGGGAAGAGAGCTAGCTAAAAACCCATCTAGGGTTTCGTCCCCTCGCCGGCGATGTCGCCGGTCCGCTCCGCCTCCGGTGGCCCTAGGGTCTTGGAGGTGTGGTGGACCACGACTCTCGCCGGTGGGAGGTTTTTTAATTCTTTGTTTAGCCTGTTTTCGAGTGTATTCTTCGGGATGTTGAGGCGACGACTACGTCCTGAAGTCAGAATAAAATCCTCCCCCTCTATCCTCGCTCTGGTGGTGGATCTAGCACCGATGGAGGGCGCGTGGAGTCGTTTGTCTGGTGGATCTCTTGGGACCCGGTCCGTTTTTGTGTTCGTTGGTTTGTTTTCAGGCCAGTCTCTTCTGATCTATGGTTGTCATCATTGGCGAGATTGTTGCTCTGACGCGTTGGTCCTTTGTGGCCTTAGCACGACGACTTCTCGTCTGTCTGCTACAACAAGCTCTACTACGACAAGGTTTGCCTGACTCCGGTGATGGAGGGCAAGGACAGCGGCTCGCGCTAGTGTTTGTAGTCGTCGCTAGGCGGTCCAATGACCTATTTGTAATCTTTATTACTTTTAGACCGCTTTGTACTGCTGTTGGTGATTATTAATAGATCGGTGGTATTTTGAAAAAAAAACATCTTAGGAGGGAGTAATAACCAAGTCCAAGTGGGCATTCCTTTTTGTCATCACTCAAGTGGGCATTACTGATGACAACATTTCGTTGACATTTGCACAATGATTCATCCGTACGAACATGCTACGGCGTACTATCAAAGTTGACCTATACGTATCAAGTACGGAGTACTTGTACTCGTAGTGCTAACCCTAGTTAGTTATCTAATAAACCTTTGCCATCACCATGTGTTAGATACAATAACAAGAGCGCGTAGGTCAACTTTGGTGATCTGATTAATTAATCAATTCCATAGCTAGCAGTGGTACCATACATTTATATTTGAGAGGGCAGTAGTACCGTACATACAGTCATACACAAGCTGCAGGACGCCATAGATCAAGCATAGTAAGAGTAATAAGAGAGTTTAGTTCTTGTTCGCGGATTCGCAAAAAAGATACTGTAAAAAAAATGTTTGCGGAGTAATTAAATCTGTCATTACCGTACTTTCTCCGGGAGTTGTATGATCGCCTCAAGCCTGTCAGCGAGGCGATGGCGCGATGCCTCGCTGCATGCACA
The DNA here is from genome assembly GCA_916181665.1 of Avena sativa. Lineage (NCBI taxonomy): Eukaryota > Viridiplantae > Streptophyta > Magnoliopsida > Poales > Poaceae > Avena > Avena sativa. The sequence continues at coordinate 378,302,182 of OV702290.1, read as the reverse complement.
AGCAAATGGGCAACAAAGGAGAGGATGTCCATGGATTTCCTCCTCTTGATCACGTCTGCCTGGCGGATAGAATATGGATGTGGATGATGCAAACACGCCTAAACCTGACCTGGAGTATATTACAGTTTTTTATCTGTTCCTACAATGTTTTTGAGCTTTGCATGATGAACAATTGCAACCACGCCAAATTGACTTTTCTTCTCCATGACTGATTCGTACCGTACGAACGTTCGAGTTTGACTTTCCAGACTCCGCAATACTACCTGCCACGTAAGGGAGTATATAAAATACTGCCGTGAATGAGTACCGTACTTATGCAGGAGAAGGACGTACGCTAGATAGATCATAGATAGGACCAGGGGATAAAATATACTGCAACCACTCAAAAAAAAAAAATTTAGATCAAAAGGGATTTCTCCCCTGTTCCATTTCATAAAGAAAAGAAACACCACACCCCACACAACCACTCAATTATTGTTAAATCTTAATCTATTTTGCGGGTATTGTTAAATCTTAATCATGTGGTCATATCAGAGCTTTGGGAGGGAGAGAGAGAAGAAGTCTTCACGTCCTTCTGGTCCTTGCATTGCATCTATCACCACCTTCAAGGTTATCTTATTCATCAATCTCTCCTTTTCTCTCTAGCTAGGGCAGGTCGCATTTGTTCTCTTGGGATATCCGTACCTGGGCTCTCCGATGAGGAAAGTGAAGACAAAGTGGCAAGTAAGACCGGAATGCCAAGTGGGTTCGGTTCGGTTTAGATTGGTCCTATTCGGGGGAGGTACTATTTATCTTGAACTACTTTATAAATGGTGCTGGTTCAGGCGCTGTGACTTGTTTGATCTTATCTGATTTTTAATTATTGCCGTATCATACCGGTGCGTTTGAGACAAGTTGCCATGGGGGTGTCCTTTAGGAGGAGAAGGGAAAAAAACACTAGAAATGATACGCTGAAGTGGCCGTAAAACCATGGAGTTTTTTTTTTTTAATTCGGAACAAGGTGAAGAGCCTACATCCACGGGACCATGCGCCCGAAGAGGTGTCCACACGACAACAATCAACAACGAGAGTTACCTCATTGCACACATGATACAAGGTCAAACATCCTCAAAAGTAAATTAGATCTTACTCCTTCTCCGGGCTCTCGAGGACGATGTCACGATCGCAATTCGAATTTAGACAAGGGTACCTATGTAAATTTGCTCGTTTTTCACCTAGTCGGAATAAGTCTTAAACGTCCTATATTTTGGCACGGAAGTAGTAGATAATTGTTTCTTGCCATATGAGAACATATTGACAGTCGCGCCATTATTCTATGTAGTTTGGCATCGACTCTTTTTTGTCACTCGTTGTCTATCCACTCGGTGCCTTGCCCAGAGGTCTTACCTTATATTTTCACATTTCGTGACTACAGTTAATGAGTTTATTCTAGTACATGATTTTCAAAGGGTACTTTTAAGAAAAAAAATCTGATTTTTTCTGTTATTTGGGTACATGTAGAAATTCAGGATATAGGACATCTCAACTCCCCGGGTTTTTCCTATTCCTATGTCCCATGTTTCCTTAATGGGCCTAAAATTGACTGTCAAGTTAATGCTTTAACACTCGGGCTTAAAAGTGGCGATCCACGAAATGTTTCCAAGAAAGCATCTATCGTTTCGTTAGAAGGCGTGTTAGCCAGGTTGCCAACCAAACACCGACATCTCGGCCTTGTCTAGTCAGGCAAAGAAAACATCAACCCGATCCCACAATAGGCACCACTTTTTACGGGGCATGGAGTCCAGGGTAGCAACCAAGGGTGTGTTTGGTTCGTGGGTATGAAAAAGTGGCTATGGGTACCACTAACCACGTGGTTATGGGTAACCAATTTTTTTGTTTGGTTGAGTGGGTTGGGAAGTGTTAGTGGTAGCCATATTTGGGTTTGGTTTGAGGGATGAAAGATGGTTGTGATGATATGCTCACCTCTTTGTTATGATGGTGAGAATCAAGCTAGCTAGGTTCTTCTAATCTATTGGCTGACATCGATCTAGGGATAAGATTGCATCCACGGAAAAGCACCATGCATCATGGACCACATTGCGCCCCTGCAGCTCGCCGTCGTGCACGCTCTGTAGCCATGGACGAGCAAGCAGCCTTGTAGCCCGACGTTGTGCCCCTGTAGCCAGCCGCCGCGAGAACATCCATAGAGACGAGGAGGCGGCAAAGGACAATGTTGCCCCTAGCGCCCTCATGCTACTCGTTGCCTGGCCATGTAGCTCGCCGCCCATGCTTAACTGCTGGCCCCGCATGCCGCCGCTAGTGACCTCCATAGTGTGCGAGAGAGAAACAAGATGGAGAATGACGAGGTGAGCAAGGAAAAAAGGATTCACGGGTGACGCCATCGACTTGCCCTAGGGTGGTTGGCCTCAACCACCACTTTTTTGGTGGTTGAGCTCAACCAGTTTTTGCGGGAATATGCTTAGAATATGGCTAACCACAACCACCCAAGACCATAAACCAAACACAGGGTAATCACCTAAAAAGTGGCTACCCACAACCACCCGAGGGATAGCCGCTGAACCAAACACACCCCAAATATGCTCCAGTCATGAAATGAGCGAGGCGTATCAAAAGCAAGAAACATGAACTTTGTAGCCCTGATCCGATGATCAAAATAGGTGACACCAATTGCAACTTCGGTAGATGCCAGTGCTTTTTTTTTTGGGTGTAAGTGGATGCCAGTGCCTCGAGCACCCGAGGTTGTCGATGTTTCTCACAATTCCCCTCGAATTAATCGCACGATGCATCTACGATTTTCGGTCTAGTTTTTCTTATAAACCAGATCGACCTTTTGCAGGAATGTGCAAGTGTTCATTGCCCTTCCAACAAGGTTCGGTAAATAAAAGTACACAACCGTCAGAGTCCGATAAATGTGAAAGCTTCTACTACAGGTTAACAAGCTCAATTACAGTAGTATTTAGTCATTTGTACGGAACGGAGAAAAGAACATCGACATTCATTTTGTTTATCACTCGAGTGGGCATTACCGATGACAACATTTCGTTGACATTTGGACAATGATCCATACCGTACAAACGTGCTACGGCGTACGATCCAAGTTGACCTATATAATAAGTACTCGTACTCGCGCAGCGCTAACCCTAGTTACTAGTAGCTCCTAACTCTCTCTGGTGCAATTACCCGCAAAAAAAAACAGTCTAGTGCAATCCTTGATCGGAAGTGTATGAATAGAAATTTTTGATGCTCCACTTCCTCCGTAGATTTCTTCAACCGCGCGGGAAAAATGGGCCCTTATCTGATCAAAAGGCGCATATCATAATGTTTTTGCACTTTGCATGACCAACAATTGCATCCACGGCGCATTGACTTTTTTTCTCTAATGACGGGTTCGTAACGTACGAAAGTCCGAGTTTGACTTTTCAAGGCTCTGCAACACCTGCCACGTAATGGAGTATATAAAACACTGCTGTGAAGGGTACCGTACTTATGCAGGACGTACACTAGATAGATCCTAGAAAGGACCATGAGATAAAATATACTACTGCAACCACTCGATTATTGTTAAATCTTAATCATGGGGTCAGATCAGAGCTCCGGGAGGGAGAAGAATCTTCACGTCCTTCTGGTCCTTGCATTGCATCGATCACCACCTCCATAGTTATCTTATTCATCAACCTCTCTATCTAGGGGAGATCGCATTTGTTCTCTTGGGATATCCGTACCTGGGCTCTCCGATAAGGAAATGAAGACAAATTACAAAGTGGCAAGCAAGACCGGGATGCCAAGTGGGTTCGGTTCAGGGGAGGTACTACTGCTTATCTTGAACTAGTTTTATACATGGTGCTGGTTTAGGCGCTCGACTTGTTTGATCTCATTAGATTTTTAGTTACCCTCTACGTTTCAAAATATATGATTTTAAGCTTTTGTGAAACTCCCTCCGTTTTAAAATATAAGATATTATAGCTTTTGTAGAACTTCCTCTGTTTTAAAATATAAGATATTTGACCTTTATAAAACAGGGGAAATAGAAGGAGTATTACCGTAGCATACCGGTGTGGTTGAGACAAGTTGTCATGGGAGTGTTCATCAGAAAGGCAAGGAAAAGGAGAAAAGAAAAGAACCACTAGATACGGTGTGCTAAAGTGCCACTAAAATCATGGAGGTATTTTGTTTTTAAACGAGACAAAATCTTCGTGTTATCGGTAAGTAAGAAGAAAGGGCCCAGTTAATCAGGGAAAAACCAGACGAGAACCGATATAAGCAGAGCCAAGCCCACCCAACTAGGCTGCAAGAAAACCTCAAAACTCGTCAGCGGCTGAAGATCGACTTGTGACTCAAAAGTAAATGAGCTAAGTATGACTACCTTGTGTAGCTTGATTAGAAAATGAGCTAATCTTGAGCCAACACTAGCCCAATCAAATTTTGGCTCGTTAGCTTGAAATTATATAATTATGCATATGATTTTTTCATATATTAAATGAAAATAGGATAATTTATTATTTAAATGCTGTAAGTAGGTTCTTCTTCCTTTTTTTGAATATATATGCTTGTAGGCATACCTTACTTGTATTTATAAATATAGCAATACAAAGATAGAAACGCATACAAGTAACAGAAAACGAGAAGAAAATAAGGAGAAAACAAACGGTTGAACAGGAAGAAACCCCTAGCCATAAGACGTCATGAGCCGCAATAACACCAGCCCACTACATGCAAGCAATCCTTCAAAGGAAAAATTTAGGCAGGTACGTGGGGGTCTGTCCCTAGTCCTGTGGTATATATTTCCTTCCTAGTCAGATTATCTGTCATGGTTTTTTTTTATCTTGTATAGTACTCAAGTACTAGTCTTTCGTTTGAGAGCCAAGCTATTTTGAATAAATTTATATTATTATGTTTTTGATTGAAACGATGTTTTGTAGTGCTTTTTAATGATGTCCTTATGTGTCCAACTAGATAAAAAATTGGCTTTGAATAAAGGTATTTTTTTCTCACCTTGTGTAGTTCAAAATAAGCTCAAGATGGACTCGAGATTGTTACAAGCTGAGTATGAGACAATTACACGGCCCGACCTTCCGCTCGACATGTTTACAACGCTATACCTAACCACAAACATCACGAGGCCACGCCCACTTTCTCTGTCGACACATCCAAGACCACAAAAGGGGGAGGGCAACCACCCATGCACAACCAACGATGACCCGTTCTACCAAACTAACCGAACTCCCACCACTATGGAAACAGAGAAGTCGCACCTGTTATGAGAGAGGAAGACACGACACGCTCCCACAAAGGTGAAGAAGCCTACCTCCACAAGACCATGCGTCCAAAGTGGTGTCCGACACGACAACGACCAACATGGAGAGTCACCTCATTGTCTACACGACACAAAGTCAAACACCCTAAAAATTGACAAACTCTCGAAACCACTTCTCCAACTTTCCATTGATCTGTCACGTCTTACACGATCAACCAAGACCACCATCTGTTAGGTCAAAAACCACAGTAGCTGCACAAGATCGAGCACGAACAACATCTAGAACACCTAATGGACACAAATAAGAGGGGATAGATTGAATCTTTACTCGGTGCTAGAGACGAGTAAGAAGCCATTGCTGCCCGATTGATGCAAACTTGTTCTGTCGGCAATGCATACGGCTTGGGGAAGGTTCGGATGCCCTCCGGCCTCCACCGGCACTGCCCGGCACGACACGGCGGGGTTCCAGCCTTCCTGCTGCTTGTGCAAGGTCTGCGATCGGAGCAGCGTATGGGGTTGTTGGGGAGCACCGGGGCTAGATCAAATAACAAGAGAGATCGCTAGCTGATACATTGTAAACGTATCTATAATTTTTGATGCTCCATGCTTGTTTTATATCAACTATCTTATGTTTTGTCTACACTTTGAGGCATTTTTATACATTTTCTGGAACTAACCTATTGTTGCAGTGCTAGTTGCCTGTTTTCTGCTATTTTTGATTTCAGAAAAGCTAGTAAAGAAATATTCTCAGAATTGGACGAAACAAAAACCAAAGTTCCTATTTTATCAGAAGACTCATGGAGTCATAAGACAAGAAGAAGAGGGGCCGCGAGGGGCCCACACCACCTGGTGGCGCGGGCCAGGCCAGGCCGCGCCAGGGGGTGGTGTGGCCGCCTCGGTTTCCGCCTCGACCTCTCCTTTCGCCTATATAAACCCCCCGAGACGAAAACCCTAAGGGGAGGATCAGAATTCCACGAAAAGTTCTGCAGCGCCGCCGCCACCGAAGAGGAGATTCGGGGGACAGAAGTCTCTGTTCCGGCACCCTGCCGGGACGGGGAAGTGCCCCCGGATCCATCTCCATCGACTCCACCGCCATCTCCATCGCTATTTCTAACTCCCATGATGAGGAGGGAGTAGTTCTCTCTCGAGGCTAAGGGCTCTACCGGTAGCTATGTATTCATCTCTCTCTATGCATGATCTTATTGAGATCATGAGCTTTGTAATAGATCTATTCTGCTACTCAAGTGCTTTAATGAGTCTCTGCTTATCCCCACGTGTGTGAAGTTGACAGTGTGCACACCGTGTGGCACTTAGGCTAAGGTTACAGAAATACTTATCATGAGTATAATTTGAGTTGGATGTCTCTATGAGATTGTGGTGTTTGTTGGAACCATCTAGCGCTCAAGGTAACAGTGAGGGGTTATCTAGATGGGGAATGCGAACTTTAAGGTGTGCTGTTATAGCCCTACATCGTCCAACCGAAGAGTAGTTTAGTGTAGCATAATGAAGATAAGATATTTATATGAGAGTGTCCACTAGTAAAAGTATGATCCATATGCCTTGTTTCTAAGCATTGAAACATTGTTTACAATCAATCATGTTACATGTTTGCTTGCTGCCACTCTTATTTCAGATTGCAATTACCACTTATAATCATCTATATTACTTGTATTTCACTATCTCTTCGCGACTAGTGCACCTATACACCTGACAAGTGTATTGGGTGTGTTGGGGACACAAGAGACTTCTTGTATCTTGATTGTAGGGTTGCTTGAGAGGGATACCTTTGACCACTTCCTCCCTGAGTTCGATAAACCTTGGGTGATCCACTTAAGGGAAACTTGCTGTTGTTCTACAAACCTCTTCACTTGGAGGCCCAACACTGTCTACAAGAATAGAAGTTTGTGTAGACATCAAGCTATTTTCTGGCGTCGTTGCCGGGGAGGTAAGGTAAAAGGTACTCACATCCTCTGGCTACTAAGCTATCTTCTAGTACTATTGCTGGTGTGTGAGTGCTTGAAGTTATTTCCTTTAGATTCTGTAATTATATCTTTTTGTTTCTTATTTTTATTTTCACTAGTTAGGCTTAATGGAAAAAAAATAGAGAGATTTATAGCATTTATCTTGAGTTAGGACATGAAGTTTTTGAAGAGAAAATTATAAAATCTATGGAACTTTATTTGCCTGCTAATAGCAATGTTATTAGTATGAATTCTTTGAACACCATTATTGCTAATGCTATGGAAAAGTCTAAGCTTGGGGAAGCTGGTTTTGATGAGCATGATATTTTTAGTCCCCCAAGCATGGAGGAGAAAATTTACTTTGATGATACTATACCTCCAATATATGATGATTACAATGATGAATATGATATTTTTAGTCCACCTACTATTGAGGAGAAATTAATTATGATTACAATATGCCTCCTATATTTGATGATTATGGTGATGAGAATAATAATGATAGCTATTTTGTTTAATTTGCTCCCACTATGATTAATAAGAATGACTATGCTTATAGGGAGAGTAATAATTATTTTATGCACATGGCTCATGATAAGAATGTTTTATGTGATATTTATATTGTTAATTTTATTCATGATGCTACTAAAAGTTGTTATGAGAGAGAGAAACATGGTTTTATGTATCTCAACAACATTAAGTTTCCCCTCTTTATGTTGAAAATTTTGAAGTTGCATTTGTTTTTCTTTCCTATGCTTGTTGCTTTGTGCTTTCATGACTTGTTTCTTTATAAGATTTATTTTCATAGGAAGTGGGTTAGACTTAAATTTGTCCATATTTGCTTCTTGATGCTCTCTTTTACTTCAATTCATATTTCTTATGTGAGCATCATCGAAATTATCATGCCTATCTTAATGGCTATAAAGAAAGAACTTTTGGGAGACAACCCATTATATTTTTACTTTCAGTTTATTTTTGTTTTGTTGAGTCTTTAAAGTTATTGCCTCTGTAATAACCTCTTTTTATCCTTTTTGTTCAGTTTTTGTGCCAAGAATAACCTCAAATGAGAGGGAAGTAAGATATGGGGAAGTTGCTGTCCCGAAACAGATTTCTGTGCGTCACTGTAAAAAATCGTGAAAAATCTCAGTACGTCGGATTGAGCTGTAATGTTTTGTGCTTATTCTCCAGGTTATTACCCAACTTTCGTTAGTTTTGCACTTTTCTATTTGAGTAACAGAAGATTTTAGAAAAAATCGGTATTTACCTGCTAGTCTGTTTTGTGCCATTATTTCCATTTGCCTCTTAATCGGTTTCTTTTTTAGTTCTCTTGGATCACTCGAGCTTTTAAAAGAAATTTCTACAATAGCTTATGTTTTAATGTATGATTTACTTGAGTTGAAACTGAACCCAAAGTGTTATTATTTTGAATACACTAATGTTGCTAATGAAGATTGTGTGAAGTTTTCTATGAAGGAAATTTTCAAGTGTAGGGATGGATAATGTGATGAGACGAAGTATGGACAAAAGCTCAAGCTTGGGGATGCACCCGTGTCACCCCAAGAAATACTCAAGAGGTACAAGCGTCAAAGCTTGGGGATGCCCAAGGCATCCCCTTCTTCATCAATAATCTCAGGTCTTCTTTCAAGACACTTTATTTTTATTACCTTATGCACTATGTGTTGTTTTTGGAGCGTCTTTGTTTTTAGTTTCCTTTTGCTTTATTTGCCACAATAAGTTGTTTGGATCCCAACACACTTCTTTTGGAGAGAGACACCCTGTTATTCATTGCCTAGAACACTCTAGTTTTCACTCTTATTGTTCTGTGAGTGTTCTCCTTTACTAGCACTGTGTTTAGCTTTAGTTTTCTTATTATTTTGGCTTAGAACTTTTTAGTTCTTCTTTGTAGATGGGTGATACATGCTCTCTGGTCTTTATTTATTATTATCTTTGAAAGTTGTTTCAAATAAGTCGATTGGTGTTGGAAAAGAGTAGGAAGTTTCATACTTATAGTGGTACAAAAGGAAGCTTGTTTTGACTGTGACTTAGACTTTATCATGTCATGTTTGATGTTGCTTTGACTTTATGCTTAGTGATTATTGCTGTAGCATGACTGGTTCCAAACAATTGAGATTGCTTAATGTGCCTTGAAAGAATCATGCGTTGTTTTAGCATACAAAAGCATAATATTGTGATATTCTCCTTTGATGCTTTATTTGGGTTGACTTGGCACATGCTTACACCATGTTAAGACTATGAACCAGTCACCTTAGCCTCTATGATCATTTAGTTTTTGACTTGTAATATCACTTTATGCTTTAATTAATAATGTTTTGTCGCTTTGCATGATTATGGCCATTATTGTTCTCTTAGTTGGTCGCTCCTAGTCTTTTGCTAGCCTCCACATGTACCAAGTGTGAGTTCCACTCATGCATCCAACCCCCAAGAAAACCAAGTTATTCCAAAGAGTCCACTATAAATTCCTATGCATGGTGTGTTACACCATTCCAAGTATATTCATATTTTTATCTACCTTCCAAATTAAATTTGTTATGTGAAAATTAGTGATTAAAGCTCTCACAAACTTGATGGAACACTTTATTTTCTTGCACTTAATAAACTTGAACCATTGTGTCCATCTATGTTGCTTATATGCTTGCACTTTATAAGTTGTGAATTAGCAGAACCATGCTACCATGGGGAACGCTTTCAACATTGCACTTATTATTCAGTTGTTATCATGTTCTTTTGTTTATGGATCCCGACGGTGTGAAATAAAGGGGGAGCTTGTAAGCTCATGGAGTTTGTATGTGTGTTAGAGAAACGCTTGGGCGGCTAGCCTAAGCCATGCCTAATCATGGTGGAAACTTGCAGCATAACCATAGTGAGCATTCTGTGAAGCATCCTCAATAAAACCTATGCAAATAGCAAATAAAAATATCGCTGAGATGCTCATTGTCTATTGCCTTGTCATTTTGATATGGGATAGCTCCTATGTCATGGGGCAAGGGGTACCCTGTTGGTGGTTCTCCATGATACACATGTACTCACAATGACAAGAACTTACTTGTGAATAAAGTTTAGTAGCATGAGGTTCGGTACTCGTAAGCAAGGGGCATGAGATTTTCCACTTATAACTTGTCAAGCATAGCCTCATATTTGTGTCACTTTAACCTTAATCACCTCAAGATGCTTATGATAGGGGAAATGAGAGCTGAAAGCTAATAAGTACCATAATTTTTGGAAGCTCTTTATGAAACTTGAAATCCCTGCTTCCCTATGTGAAGGGCCTTTCTTTTTTACTTTTATGTTGAGTCTCCATCTTCTACCTTTATGCACCAATTGAGAGAGCATAGTGGTCATTCTTAGTTTAATGTGCATTGTCCCAAAACTTGTTGATTGATTCATAACTTTGATATTGCTTGTTCTTAAATTATTTGTATCTAGTCACCCTTATGAACTTTGAAGGTGTCCTATGCATTTATGTTTTGCTATACCATGAGGGACAATATGAATACCACTCTTATTATGTTTTCTATATGTGAAAACAAAAAAACGTCTTTTAATACATTGGTATTCATGATCTTTTGTTTGTACCTTTTTATGTTACAACATAGTTGATATGTCTTATTATTAGAAGTATATCTTTCATGTTCATGTTAGAGTACTATGATCCCAGCTATCAATGTTTTACAATACATTGATCAAGATTGTGATGGTGCATGTCACCTCAAAAATTATTCTTTTTATCACTTACCTACTCGAGGAAGAGCAGGAGTTAAGCTTGGGGATGCTTGATACATTGTAAACGTATCTATAATTTTTGATGCTCTATGCTTGTTTTATATCAACTATCTTATGTTTTGTCTACACTTTGAGGCATTTTTATACATTTTCTGGAACTAACCTATTGACAAGATGCCGCAGTGTCAGTTGCCTGTTTTCTGCTATTTTTGGTTTCCGAAAAGCTAGTAAAGAAATATTCTCGGAATTGGACGAAACAAAAACCGAAGTTCCTATTTTACCAAAAGACTCATGGAGCCAGAAGACGAGACAGAGAGGGGCCACGAGGGGCCCACACCACCCGGTGGCGCGGGCTAGGCCAGGCTGCGCCACGGGGTGGTGTGGCTGCCTCGGTCTCCGCCTCGACCTCTCCTTTCGCCTATATAAACCCCCCCGAGACGAATACCCTAAGGGGAGGATCAAAATTCCACGAAAAGTTCCACAGCGCCGCCGCCACCGAAGAGGAGATTCAGGGGACAGAAGTCTCTGTTCCGGCACCCTGCCGGGAGGGGGAAGTGCCCCCGAAGCCATCTCCATCGACTCCACCTCCATCTCCATCGCTGTTGCTGACTCCCATGATGAGGAGGGAGTAGTTCTCTCTCAAGGCTAAGGGCTCTACCGGTAGCTATGTATTCATCTCTCTCTATGCGTGATCTTATTGAGATCTTGAGCTTTGTAATAGATCCATTCTACTACTCAAGTGATTTAATGAATCTCTGCTTATCCCCACGTGTGTGAAGTTTACAGTGTGCACACCATGTGGCACTTAGGCTAAGGTTACAGAAATACTTATCATGAGTATAATTTGAGTTGGGTGTCTCTATGAGATTATGGTGTTTGTTGGAACCATCTAGCACTCAAGGTGACAGTGAGGGGTTATCTAGATGGGGAATGCAAGCTTTAAGGTGTGTTGTTATAGCCCTACATCGTCCAACCGGAGAGTAGTTCAGGGTAGCATAACGAAGAGAAGATATTTATATGAGAGTGACCACTAGTGAAAGTATGATCCCTAGGCCTTGTTTCTAAGCATTGAAACACTGTTTACAATCAGTCCTGTTACATGTTTGCTTGCTGCCACTCTTATTTCAGATTGCAATTACCACTTATAATCATCCATATTACTTGTATTTCACTATCTCTTCGCCGAACTAGTGCACCTATACACCTGACAAGTGTATTGGGTGTGTTGGGGACACAAGAGACTTCTTGTATCTTGATTGCAGGGTTGCTTGAGAGGGATACATCTGACCACTTCCTCCCTGAGTTCGATAAACCTTGGGTGATCCACTTAAGGGAAACTTGCTGTTGTTCTACAAACCTCTGCACTTGGAGGCCCAACACTGTCTACAAGAATAGAAGCGTGCGTAGGCATCACTAGCTATCGGGGCTCCCCCTTTTATTTTCGCACACAGCAAGGGACACAAACAACGATTGGTTAGCCGATCAGGGCATTTTTGTTACGTACGAGGAGAGGGCCGAACATTGATTCATGGGCCTCCTACTTAACCTTTTATTCGTATTTGACTCTGTTTTTTATTTCTCTGAAGAACCTTCTGAAACTCGGTTTCTCTGTTTCCTTTAAGCCGACAAATCAACCAACATTCTCCCCCTTGATCGTTAGGTTTAAAATTCTTCGGTTCATTCTCCATAGGAATAATATACCAAAGTGAGGTGTTACAACACCCAATAAAATATGGTTGAACCGCAATACTTATAGCACGCTAGCCTATTTTGGAATGGACAACATTCTACTTAATGGGGGTGGTTCTTTGTAGTGTTCTGATTATTGGCTCAACATGTCGAGCTCGTTGGGGAACCCCAAGAGGAAGGTATGATGAACACATCAGCAAGTTTTCCCTCAGTTATGAAACCAAAGGTTATCGAACCAGTAGGAGCAAGGAAACACCTCCAAGGTGTTGTTACCAACTTGGAATCCTGCACAACACAATCACAGCACTTTGCCCCCAAGTTACAGTGAGGTTGTCAATCTCACCGGTTTTGCTGAAAACAAAGGGTTAAACGTATTGTGTGGAAGAAAGTAATAGCTTATAGAAAGTAAACAGAAAACAATATATAGTTGTAGATTGATGTTAAAAGAAAGGACCAGGGTCCATAGTTCACTAGTGGTGGTTCTCCTTAAGATAGATGACATGTTGGGTGAACAAATTACACCGGGGCAATTGACAAACATCGAGAAAGCATACATGCATATACTAATCATCTTGACTCCTATGAGATTTGATTGGGCCTTACAACATTATACATAGACCGTAATCCAACTGCATCTATGACTAATAATCCACCTTCAGGTTATCAATCCGAACCTCCTCCAGTATTAAGTTGCAAGCAACAGATAATTGCATTACGCATTGCGTGTAAAGTAAACAATACGATTGTTCTATGAACAAAGGATTGTTGTTTTCTCCCTAGTAGCAACAGCACATCTAGTACCTTAGAGATTTCTATCACTTCTGCATATTACTAGAGGCATGAACCCACTATCGAGCATAAATACTCCCACTTGGAGTTGCTAGCATCTACTCGGCCAAGATATCTACTAACAACGGAGAGCATGCAAGATCACAAATAAAGACATGATAAAATCAATAATCAATCTGAAATAGCATCTCAATATCCATCGGATCCCCGCAAACACAACATGTAGATTACAAATAGATGATCTTGATCATGAATGGAGCTCACAAGATCTAAACATGGTAGCACAAAGGAGAAGAACCAACCATCTAGGTACTACATGGACCCGTAGTCCAAGGATGAACTACTCATGCATCACACCGGAGGCTTGCATGGTGATGAAGAAGGCCTCCAGGGTGAATTCTCCCCTCTGGCAGGGTGCCAGGAAGAGCTTCAGATCCCTCCCGATCTAGGGATGGAGATGACGGCGGCTACAGACTCTTTCATGGAATTCTGATCGGGTCCTTAGGGTTTCTGTATCGGCAGCATCTTATAGGCGAAGGGGGAGGCCGATGGGGTGCCCTAGGTTGCCGCACCATCCCCTGGCGCGGGCCAGGCCTGGTCGCGTGGCCAGGTGGTGTGGGTGGCCCCTGGCCCCTCTCCCTTTCATATCCAGGCTCCGTGTCCCTATAATATCCCAAAACTTTAGTCAATGTTATCAAGATCCAAATCACCCAATTTAGGGTTAACAAAAACTTTTTATTATTAAAAACAAAATATGAATGCATGTGTGTTTGCATTAAGATAGAATTGTTTGAAAATGCCATGTTTGATTGTTCTAATGGTTGTAAAATGATTCAAAGGTGAATGCCACAACATCTAGATCATTCCAAAACCAAATCCAAAGAAAAAGAAATCAAATGGAATTAATAAATGCAAATGGTCACTTTTGCCATTTTAATCCACTAGGCCACTTTAGGTGTTCCTAGAAGTCAAATTCAAATAGAAACAATTCTAACTCTTTGCACCCCTTGCTAGTCCAAGTAAAGATCTACCAAGGCCCACATTGAAATCTTACAAAAACATTTAAACACTAATTTTAAATGGCATTTGAAAATGGAATCCATTTCATATGCATAGATCCCACTTTTTCAAAAACTACTCAAATAAGTTCACCTTAGCAATCCCAAGCAAACACAATCTACCAAGCATGAGATCAAGTCACCCACCAAAAATCATTTCAAAATTCAAATTTAATTCTCTTGCGACCATTGTGTCAAACACCTTGTGATCACAGATAAACCTGCCTAACTATCATTGTTTTGATCAATGTTTTGTCGAGCCATTTGGCTAAAACTTTGTCCCCTGGTCACCCCAGCCCCAACCAAAGCCTCTAATCCTAGCCCCCTTCACTGTACGCACCAGTGCCGAGCCACCCCGAGGCCATGCCCGCCGGTCGAGCACGGGCAGATCGCAGGAGACCACCCAGCCCCTCTCTGCCGTACATGGGAGGTAGGCGTGATAGCACCGCCACCCATTGTCCCTTCCCCGAGCAATGCCAGCCACTGGACCACCACAGACAGCCCACGCTCTCCGCCTCTACACCATGCACAACCCATGCCCGAGCACCGCCCCTGACAGCTTCGCACAAGCCACGCCGTGCTCCCAGCTTGCGCGTGCCGCATCGCCTTAACCCCAGCAGCCTCCCAGACAACCCCTCTCCCCGCCACTTGACCTGCAGCCACCGCACGCCGCGTCAAACACCGTAGGACCCGCTCAGAGCGCTAGCCTCGCCCGACCAAAAGCCACCGCCCCTAGCTGCGTCATTGCACCGTAGATGACCGCCAGGAGGCAGCGCACCGTCCGCCTACCCCGCCCATGCCTTTAGCACCCTGTACCACCGTCACCGACGAGCTCACGGTCGCACCCCTCGGTCCCCTCGTTGGACTATATAAGGAGCCCTCCCCAGCACCATTTCTCCATACTCTAACACTCCCCACCTCCCACTGAGTCCCTCACACCATCCCCCGAGCCACTCGAGCCACCGTCCACCGGAGCCGCCGCAGCAGAGGAGGAAGGGGGCAGTCGATTGCGACCACCCCAGGAGCCGCCGCGACCACGCCTGAGTCCGCCGTCGTCCACCAGTCCGATCGCCCCCATCACCACATTAGTTAGAGCCCTGGTAAGCCCCCAATCGACCCCCACCGAGCCGCTAGGGTTCAGTCTCGCCGGCGACCTGTCCGTCATCGACGATGAACCACGACCGTTGATCCACCGTCTAATAGCAGGGCCCACATCGCCCAGTACTGCTTCGCGTTAGATGTGCCGCTGACAGGCGGGACCCCCCTGTCAGTTGCCTTCTGCGCCGCGGAGCGCCACTGGGCCGGCCCATTTAGTTTCCCGCGCTGGCCCTAGGATTCAAATAATGATTTTTCTAGTAAAGCTTAAAGTAGATTATGTCCACTAGTTTAAAAATCAATTCAGAGAGTTCTACTAAACCAAATTGAATGATTCAAATTTTGTTAGAAAGATAATTCAAATATCTATCCAAGCCCGTTGGATTTAAATCAATTAGAGTTATAGATCACATATAGCAAAAATAACAAAACAGAGACTTTTCTACATTCACACATTTTTCAAAAATCAACCCTAATAGCTTTTGAGTTGATTCCAACTCTCAAAAATCACATTTGACAATACCTATCTGAATATGTAATTATATTTAGGTTTGCATGTAGTGACTTTGGACTAGTACAAAAATAATGCTATATAGGCATTTCTAGTCACTTTAAATCATTTAAATATGAATCCTAAACTTTATAAAAGGTGATCCAACATTTAAATCACATTCCCACGTATTAGAATATGTGGTGATGACATGTGTCCACATGATCCCATATTTTAATTGGAGAATATTAAATCTTAATTAATTTTAATGAGTAGAAATTACTTTTCTCAAATAAAATAAATGAAACTAGTTCATTAAATCTTGTGATGAGTGTGATGATACTAGATCATCAAATATGTGCCTTAGTGTGCTAAATAAACTAGTTAAGTATTGTTTGGTCATTGTGTATCCCTTATGTATTTATAGACGATAGTACCGACCAAGTCTACGAGGAGGAGGAGGAGTTCTACCCTGAAGAAGACGAGGAGAATTTCAACCACTGCACCAACCAAGGCAAGCCATCATTAACAATGCAAGCTAACCCTTGCAAGCAAGATAACCTAAGCAAGATGCATTAGGCATGCTTTGGTTATACCTTTTTATTTATACCCATCCCAAGTTTTACTTACAAGTTTTACCTTTTGCTTTACCAAAGTTTCTTTACTTCTAGTAATGCTTTGTGAGATTTTAGAAAGTAGTTTAGATAGCATAAAGAGTATAAAACTTGGCCTATACTAGATGTCATTCTATGGCATGAGATTGAGATTAGCATCCCACCTTAGTGAACACTCTTAACTTGTGGTTAGAGCTAAACCAAAAACTTGATCACTCTAGATGGGAATACTTGGTGAAAATGCTTATGAAAACCTTGGAAAGATGAGTCATTATATTGAGATGTTTTGACATGTGTTGAGAAACACCAATGGTTTATGATGATGAAAATGTTGAGGCATGAGCCTTAGACCTTTTATAAAAAACTGATGGTTGGGTTCTGACTTGGGTATGCCCTGCAGGTACTCGAGTTTGGTATATACGGTCTAGAATTGGTGGAAACCCACGGCGTTGCCACGGCCCAATGAAGACTTCGAGTGGCCCATGGACTCTCGATTACTTGCGAGACAAGAAGAAGTTTAAAGATAAAAGTTTAAAGGGAAAACCCTAATCTGTAACCGACTCGACCTGCTCCCCGAGACCTGGCCATCTATATAAAGGCTAGGAGGGGGCGGCGAGGAGCACACACGCAACCCTAGTTTCCACAACTCTCGCCAGATTGCATCTATGCGCCCCTGTAATCTTCGGTTCCTCCATTAATTCCAAGAGCAGACAAGCAGGAGTAGGGACCTCTACGATGCCTGAACCTGGGTAAACCTTGCGTCCCTGTGTGCTTGTTTGCTAGCCGACTGATGCCTCCAGCGCTCCCTCCTTCTCTAAAACCCAAGTCCATAACAATGGGAATTGATGAGTTAAAACCTTGTCAATTGGCACCGTCTGGGTGGGAATTGGGAGTGCTGATGTTGCGGCTTCTTCGGCCCCATCAACCGCGATCTACAACTCCAAAACAATGGAGATTCGCCAGCTCTTCGGCGCATTTGACTTCACCATCCACACGCCGGCCACTCGCCCGGCTTTCGAGTCCGTGGGCGATGGAATCATCCTGGCGACCGAGAGCTTCCGCTTCCAAGTTGGTTAGATGGGCACGCTTCACATGCCTGACCAGCCAATAGCATCCGCGATTGCTCCAGCATCATGGTTCCCGCCACCAATCGGCAACCTCAGCGAGCTCAACACCTCAGCAGCAGCTGAGAGCACGGACAACGACAATAGTCGCGGATCCGATCTTGGTGACCTAGCAACAGAAGATGGGGTCTGCGGCTTCAGATCCAAAAGTTGCGGAAGCAATAGCTTACCCAACCACTTCATGTGCGTCGTCATCAACGCCGGCGAAACCAGCACCAATCGCGAAAACGGTAGCAACAGTCCTGATCCACCCAACGGTGGCATACCTAATGGTGGTCCACCCAACATCGGCCCCACCAACGGTGGAAATGGCACACCCATCAACAATGGAGGGGCAGCCGAACCACCAACCATGGTGAACAAACACATAGGCAAACACGTCGTGATAAGGCTCAATGACAATGAATGGGCCCATTGCCGAGAAGCTTTACGAGGCAATCCTCTGCCTCCTGGCACGCCGCAGGATCTGCTGATGGGCTACCATTGGCTACTAAAGGAGGAGTATAGAAGCCAGCTGCAAATGATCACGCAACTCGAAGCACGTAAAAAGGCGGCGAACGAGTCGAGTCTTCGACGGGCCGGGCTCTCCTCCCACGGAGGATCCTCCTCCAAGGGAAACAAGTACGTGGCCAACAAGAGGCGATCTCGGATGGCCCACCTCACCAAGCAGGAGCGCATAGAAGCTGTGAAAGTCCTTGACTTCGGATCTATGACAGTCAACACACGGGGCAACGTGGTCCCAAAGACACCACAAGATGCAGTAATGACGGCCACCATGTACCTCCTCAACAATCAGCCGCCGGCCAGAGATCCCCGAGCCGCCATGCACCAATCTACGATCGCGGGCTTGGGGTTAATCGAAGCCGCTCTCTACAAAGAGCCGACATCAGAACCCAAAAAAGGCAAGGCTCTGGCAAAATGCTATTCCACACCCTCGTCCAGCAAAGACAGTCACGATCTGTCTCGACGCTGCTGCTCACGGCGGCACGATCACGATTACGATGCACGCGATGACCTCACGCAACGCAAAATCGATAAATCAAGGGCACGACGTGCCTGTTCGACTGACTCAGAGGACGAAGACGTAGAGCTCTGTGGCGCCAGATGCTTCAGCAGAGCTATCAGGAAGAAGCGAATGCCCAAGGGGTTCAAGCTCCCATCGAAGAACCCAAAATTTGACGGTTTGCAGGACCCGAAAATCTGGTTGGAGGACCACATCTCCTCCGTCAGGCTCCACGGCGGGAGTCGAAGCACGGCCATGCAATGCCTGCAGCTACAGCTGTAGGGCGCCGCCCGAGCATGGCTCAACAACCTCCCGCATGGATCCATTCGCAGCTGGGAAGATCTGGTCTACAGCTTTGTGCGCAACTTCAAGGTCACTTACAAACGGCCCGCGTCAATCGAAGAACTGAGGAGCTGCCAGCAAAGGTCAGGCGAATCGCTACGCTCGTACATCTAGAGGTGGTCCATCATCAAGAACTCCACAAAAAACATCTCGGAAGATCACGCAATCGACGCATTCAACGGCAGCATTTGCCGCATAGAGCTCAGGGAGGAGCTGGGCCGCTCGAAACCAAAAACAATTGACCACTTGATGGAAATCGCGAATCGATGGGCAGATGGAGAAGACTCGGTGAAAAACCGTGTTCACTCCGACGACGAAGCAGAACTCGAGCGCAGACGCGATCGCCGAAGCAAGCGTTGAATGCGCATTTACGATGATCGTGACGACATCAACATGGTCGTAGCCGGCTACACCGACAGGCGCGACGACAACCGCAACAACGACTATCGCAGCGATGGACACTGCAACTCCGGGAAAACCACGCAGGTATGGCAGTGCCGCACTCATGAAGAGGCACTCGCAACAACAATTGAGGACAAATTGTCCGGGCCGTGTAACATGCACTTCTACATCGACAAGCACGACAGCAAGAAAAAATCCAGCCACCTCCTCAAAGACTGCCGCGAGTTCCTCAAACTCCATGAGGGCCTGCCTAGGATGAATCGCGACGTGATCAACAGGGACTACGACACCGCCCCAGGCGCCGTAGCACATGGAGCTCCTCCACCACCACTTGGACTACCACCGCCCGCGGCTGCGCCAGACCAGCACCACGGAAGCGAACCATACACACGGGCCGTAGGCAATATGATGATCCAAAAGGGACGCCCCTCAAATCGGGTGCACAAGGCCATCACTCGCCAAGTAAACTTGGCGACAAACTCCCCGCCCTCCACCACTGAGTACCTCAGGGGAAGCGACTCCTGCATCACCTTCGACAAACGTGACCACCCGTGCCAAGTCCCTCGTCCAGGCCATTGTCCCCTCGTACTCGAGGCGCAGATCGGAGGCTTCGACATGAGTCGCGTCTTCATGGATGACAGGAGTGGCATCAACCTCATGTTCGCAAGTACCTTGCGGGCAATGAGGATCCCTCTGACATGTCTAGAGAGAATATCATTTTGCGGCCCGAAAGTTGGGGTGGCCAGGCAACACGGTACCCGAGTTCCCTGATATCAGCCGGCGATGACTAGAGTTGGCATGCCAAATACTCAGAGGGTCTTTTTCGGCATGAATTCAACTTTATGTTTCAATACAAAAAATCAGGCTAACGGCCGTCAAGTTGGGCCCCCCTGTCAGCTTTTGCCGTTATGTCGCTGCCGTCGTTGCTGCCATGTAGGCTTGCAGCGTTGGCACATGCATCCTTTACGCGTCTTCTTCTTCCTCCGGGGCGGCAATCTGTGGTCGCAGCCATGGCGCGGAGCTAGGACTTGGACAAACCTGCTCAGCCCGTTCTCCTCCCCATCCCGAATCGGAGCTCGCCCTCACCATGACCGCACCAGTGGCACGGCGCGGGGACGGGAATTCATTCCCGGGTGAGATCTGTCACCATGCCGACCATGCTCGGTCCTGTCTGTCTCCTCCAGAATCCGAGCTCGCCGTCGTCGTGGTCGCACACGCACCAGCCACGGCGCCTTCCTCTCCAAACCCCAAAGCCACATCCACCCAGTTCGGCACAATGCCAACAAGGTGAAAATGCATCAAGTTTTCTTCTTGTGATTGTAGAAAAACATGTATGTACCGTGGCCATAGCATACTCTAACAATGTACACATATATTGTTTACTAGATTTTCATTTGAAATTAGTAGCTCCGTGATGACGAAACATACAGAACCTAAATGGAATGACGATGACGACCATGTTTTGTACTTTGCATTGCATCAACAAGTGCTCGCTGACGAAGCAAGTTACCAAGAGAGTGGAGTTCATCAGCCATTGCCAAAAAATATGTGAACAAATCAATGAGCAATTCAATGCAAATAAGCGTAGAAAAGCTAGATCCATGTTATCAATCATCAATAGGTGGCACATTCTAGTGATGCGTTCAAATGCGTACACGATGTATCATTTGCTTGAAGTGGTTGTTATCCTGAGCAAAAATGCCTGGTATGCACATTACATTTGTATGTTCTATGCTGCAATTCTGTTGTTATGGGCGTGGAAAGAAAAGCTGGGCTTCACTGAATATTACGCAATTAGGCCTAACTTAGTCTTACACAAATAAGCATAGCTTAGTCTTTACACACATAAGCGTAACTAATGATAAAGATAAAGACAAATGGTTCATCGGATCTGCCAGTATGAGCACTAGGTCCCTGGAGCTGGTGGTATCGTCAGAATGAACCAGAATGCTGCGTTTGGCCGTCTTTCATTCTCCTTCAAATAGTATGACCCCACTAATGAGCCAATTGTAGGCCCCCTCCCCCCGATGTGGATTCGGCTCCAGGTCGGATCTGGAGTGTCAACATGATAGGCGCGTGAGTGTGTAGCAAACACATAGTCTGCTATCAACACTGGAACTGCTGGCACCTCAGCAACAACACCAGCATGTTCTTCCTGGACTGCGGCAGCAGCCTCAGCAGGTATTTCGTCAGCTTCACCAGCAGCAGCATTAGCAAGTATTTCGTCAGCTTCACCAGCAGCAGCATCACCAAGTATTTTGTCAGCTTCACCAGGAGCAGCAGCAGCTAATTCTTCATCAGCTCCACCACCACCAACACCACCAGCAGCAGCAGCATCAGGGGCCAGGGCTGCCTGAGCAATTACAGGTTCAACAGCTCCAGGGGCTCCGACAAAGAAAGGGTAGTTGATCCCAAGAAACATAGATTGTCCCTTCAGCTTGTTGAATCTGCTCCAGACTTGCTCTACTGGGTCTTCGGATGGGGATGCGGACCTCGAGAAAACGTGACACCGTAGCGATGGGTATGAAGAAAGTTGTGTCCCCATATGTTCTATTGTATCACCAACGCTGTTTAGTGCTCCCCTGATATGAATCCACAAGAGTTTATTATCATGTTCCGTGTTGTCTCCGAGAGGTGCCAGGAACCAGCGCTGTGTCCCAAGTTCAGCATCTGCTACTGCATCTTCGATGACCGGAGCTGGAATGATGCGCGGGGCTGCGTGGGTACCTGCGTGTTACTAACAGTCAGTAAGCAGAATTTTGAATGGGATTTTACATGCTATATGACACCATGACTCACCCCAAATGGACGACTCCCAAACACGCACGTCGCCGCTAGGTTCAGTGACCGCATAAATGCGTTGCGGTCTGGATGAAGAGTAGCTGTAGGTGAAGACGGCGTCGACATACTTCTCTGGCCGCAGGAACTCGTCGTGCAAGACTGTCCAGTCCTTGTCTTCTGGGAATCTAATGAATGTGATTGCCTTGTCGAACACCGCTAAGAGGTCGTACTCCCAATTCTTCCACGCCCCCTCCCGCGGTCTATGTGGGAGCTGTACCTTCACGAGGTCAAGTTCTGCCATGTTGAAGTGTAAACGAATTCGGAAATGGGCGGCGGCCACCCGCTGTTGAGTGCAGTAATGCCGACACCCTTCAAAGATGGCACTGCAACTCTCTTCGATCTGTAGCCATTTTTTAGAGTCCAAGTACTGCCATCCTGTGATAAAAGGACCAACCACTCGCTGTTGCCACCCACCCAGTTCTGGTCATCTTCCATTTCCGTCTCTTCTTCTTCCTTGATATTCACCACTACTGATTCGGACCACTTATCCAGTAGCATCAGTTTTGCATGAATATTCTGCAGAGTTTGTTGTCAGTTGGTACAATAAACTATCATGGATTCCATTGCAGATACAATTTGACAACTAGGCCTTCAGATTAAAGTACACAAAATATCGCCTAAATACGAGTGTCTCCTCAGATATCGCCTAAATTGTGCCTATGTCACTATGAAGATACTCAGTATATGGAGTAGTAGCAGAGCCCCTAGAACAAACTCCTGATGATGATCATAATTAAACAGCTCGGGGCATAACAACCTTAAATCGTCTAATCTGTTTGGTTTTATTTTAGGAAACAGAATATCACCTAGCAGGCATTCCATTGCAAAATCGAAATTGACAACTCATTTATCACCTACAGTAAGACTGTGTCACTACGAAAATACCAGAATATCAGGTACGAGCAAAGCTTCTGCTGTACAGAATAGTCTTAAATGGTTCGATTTGTTCAAACCGTGCATGCACACAACACGTTCGACGAAAGGAACATAGGATTCCGATGAGAGTTCAGCACATATGAATCAACGATATGACTGAACGAATAAGCTAGATACTGGAACTTACGTGGCCATCGCGGTTGTCTGGCCATTTGCTGTTATCGGGGTAAAGAAGGCCTGGTGTGCCAAACGGTTGTTCTTCCATGTTCCGCATCGTCACGCGGTAGCCAGGGATGCAGCGAGCGAGGCGACCGGCTGAGATGATGTCCAACTCCGAGGCGATCCTGTGCACGTTCGCGGTGCTGAGGTTCGGCCATCCCCAATCCTCGCGGTAGCGGTCGCCCTGGCCATCCGCGTCGTCGTCGCATGCCTTTCGCTTCAGCCTGCTGCTACCCCAATCTCTACCCATAGCGGCAAATGGAGTCTGGAATTCGGTAGATTAATGGAGGCGTTGTGATAAGGAGGCGGATGGATTCGAGAGGGGGTGGAATCAGGGATGGGGCAGTTGTAGTGGGGAGCGAATCTGCAAGGAACCGCCGCCGGTTCTCGTCCGCGTGTAAGAAAAGAAGGGGGGCATAATTATTGAGGGCGGGCACCGGAACCGTCTAGAGGAAGTGAAAAAATAAATCATAAAAGGGAAATGTGCGGCCCGCTTGTCAGTGAGTGAAGGTCGGCACGCGCAAACGTGCGTATGTTTGAATTGATTCCACCGCATGCAAGTGGCATAGAACAAATTTTAGGAAGTGCTAACGTCGACGTGTAAAACCGCCATTTTTCACCACCTTCACCCTACTACGAACGGTCGCGCACCATTCCAGATATTAGTAAGGGAGGCTCCAATCTTTCACTTCTTCGTCTTATTTCCTCCTCCACGGCCTCATCGTCTTTCTCCTCCACGGCCTCATCCATTTCCTCCACCATCGCATCACCCTCTTCCTCCGTATCCTTTCCCTCTTGCTTGTAGTCATGGATGCTCCGGACGTCCGAAACGACGGCAGGCAAGAAACTGCGCACTTCGACATCGAAGTACATGGCGGGAAGAAGATCGATGTCGTCTACACCACCGACCCTCGGACAGTGAGGAACACTCTGAATAATTACACGAGTTGGCTGCAGTTTGAAGAAAATAGGTTCGTAGGTCTAGACCTCGAGTACAGCCGCGATCACCGTAGGATCACCGTGGTGCAACTCTCCATGAAGGGGCACGTCCTTGTATACTAGCCTTTTTGCGAGAAGGGGGCTGACGGGATCTGGTAGACTTTGCCGTCTTTTTGTTCCTGAACCGTCTGTTTGCAAAAGTTATTGCTATATTATTTGTCTAAATTCATTTTCATGCAGGTGGGGCGAAAGCATTGGGGATCTGTTTCATGACTTTCTCGTGAACCAGCACATAACATTTACCAGTGTTGACATCACGAATGACAGTAAACTGCTTGAAAGCCCGACTGTCAACATTAGAATCCCAAAGCAGGCAGAGTGGACATCCAGGAAATTTATTGGATCCTAGGGACGAAGGGTGTCAAGACCGGGATGGCCGCTCTTGCCTCCGAACTCATAGACCCGTGGTACACTGACATGAAGGATAGATTGCCGAGATGTTCGTGGAGGCATTCAGGGCACCATTACTGGGAGGATAAGCCACTTTCTGGACCTAATTTGAAGTACGCTGCAATTGACGGGTATGTTAGCCACGAGCTGTACCACCAGATTGTAAAATCCCGTTCCAGGCATCGCATCATTGAACCACCACCAAGGCAGGTTGTTTGTCCCAGATGCCGGAGTGTAGATGAATCTACAAACCGGGGCAAGCGACCGAAGGAATCCTGGGATCGGTTGCCTTCTCCAACAGGCTGGGATGTAGACTATTTGTGCATGATTTTTGTGTTTATGAAAACATGTTATTTCATAAGTACACTATGTGAGCAATTACGAACTGCTGTGTATTACCTTTGTCAAACTATAATCTGGTTTATGACTGTATCCTTCTCTATAATCTGGGTTTGGTTATGACTTATGACTGTATCACACCTTATGCATGTCAGTCCTGGATTCTGCCGCATGCAAATGGCACAGACAGAATTTGTAAGAATGAATGTTGAGCATACAAAAGGGGGAATGTAATTCATACAGGTTAAGTAGCTAATAGCACATGGATCATACGAGCTTGGTTCTTACACACAGAATGCTTAGAAAATACATGCGAGATAAAATACAGGCGAGATAAAACTAGGAATGAAATGCGAAACTAGTAGTGGTAAACAACACACTCACCCACCCGCCAGATCCTGTTGAGCATCTCGTAGCAGACATACGTGTCCCTGGCTGCGTACTTGATCACATCGTAATCCAGGTTCCTCCACTCCCATTGCTCGTGCAGGTGCTTCGGGAACTCGATTTTCATGCCGATGTACTAGCGGTCGATGATGTCGGAAGCGAGTCTAGCCATGCTGGCTTTCCCTGTACCACCATCTGGGTACCTCCACAAACGTTGTAGATCGACGTGATTGACGACATGAACGAGGAGATCTCGTTCTAGCTTCGGAGTGTCGTTCTTGATGTCGATGCTGGCGAAGTAGATCTCCCTCCTGTGTAGGAACTCGCGAAGCTCCGGGCATACAGATTTGGCCCTACATACGTGATATAGTAGGCAGTGGTTGCGCATGGACAGCTGCAAAAGCGTCGTCCTCTTCCTATCTCTGGTATACTAGAGGTCAAGGCCGACGATCTTGTACCTTTCCATCGGCTCGTGTAGCCACCGCTCGTACATTGCGATGACCTTGGCCACCTTCGCTGACGCATTTGTGTGGACGACCGTCAGCTTGGTGGTGCCATGGGCGGTGACAGTGTACTCGTCGGTGTAGTCGCTCCCGTCGCCGAACATGTCGTACTCTGCGTCCATGGCAGCAGCTAATGCGGCGGCGATGGCCTAGGGTCAGTAGCGGTGGCTGGGACTGGGCGTGGAGGTGGAGTGATCTGTTGCGGTGGTATGGCCAGGCGAAGGCGGTTCCTGCGGCAGCGTCGATGGTTCTTGCGGTGGCGGCGCCGGCAGAAGGAATGAGTTGGGGACTTTTGCACAGTGATGTGCTGAGGAGACAGAAGGCGATGCTTAAATTCCGTTTACCAATATTCCGGTCATACCCATGCGGAAGCAAGTTTGACCGGGCGAGCACTGATGGTTTCCAATCCTAGCGATTAAATTCGGTGTCCGTCCTGGTAGGCGATGGGATGGGTGTGCGGCCTGGCTTTGGCGTGGCAGAGACCGGTCACGTAGACCACCGTCCCATTGCTGATCCGCAGCGAGTGCGCGGTGCTGACACGACGTAACCTGACAGGACAGAAGAAAGTGTACAGTTATTATTAATTCCTAACAAGTTTAAGAAGTGTAAGCATAGACATGGACCTAGCATCCCTGCACCCCGGGGCAGCCGCCCAGCCGATCAGGCCTGCCGATTGCACAAAGCTTGTCCCGAATTTGCCAAAATGAAGCTCGTTTGCCCATGCTTCTATAAGTTTCTCTGTAGGCCACTTGTGTAAGCATGCACGATCAAGCAACTTTGCAACACACGTGTCGGTGGAAAAGCATTAGGTTTCAATGCACCACATAATTTAGGGATTTAGAATAGCTACATTGTGGAGCTCTAGCCAAATTGCATGGTAAAGCCAAATTCAACTTTTTGTCAGATTTAGCTATAGCAACATTGTGTCTCGTTTGTCCTCACTTTTGCCCTCCCGATATTCCGAAGCCCTCACATGCACTCGGAGGGGGTGCCGTCTGGTCAAAGGCTTGGCTGTTACATGCGCCATGACGCCTAAAGTGGTAGTTTTTTTGTTATTTGGCCTTTTTAAGAGCGCCTTTTCCCCTCTCTCTCTCTAACAGTTGTATTTTTTTGCCCAAAAAGGTAGGGAATCTAGAGCAGCTTCTCTCTTCATTCATTGTTCCTTTTGCGATCATTTTTCCCCAATCTGGTAGCAAATCTAGAGCAGCAAAACAAACCAGCACCATAAATAAATTCAGTAAATAGAGCAGATGTAGATAAAGCAGCTAATATAGGTTATATAGTACGGTACTTAACGAGGTTCGGCAATTAGGCTGCTCAGCAGCAGCGGACTACTTCAACACAGACAAGACAAAAGAAGCTGCTTTACAGCAGCAGCAGCAGCTGATCAGTGGCCCCTCGTGGCCTCTGCCAGGAGGGCATCCGCCTCCTCCCTCTGGCGCCTCCTCCACTTCTTGATGCCCAGCCCCTTGACCTTGGGCACCTTGGGTCTGATCAGGGGCATGCGACCCTCCTCAATAGCCACCTTCTGGAGGTTGCAGAGGTGAAGACCGAGCACCTGGTGCTTGGCCCAGAAGCCGTGGACGTTTACGGACTCGCCACAGGCCTCACGTCCTCGGCATGCTTCACGAGGGAGTTGAAGTCCGTGCCGCGGAGCCTCCTGGTGGGGCAGAAGGGGCACCTGTACACGTCGCTGGCGAAGAAGTTGTTGTACTGACCGGACTTTAGCATCCTCAGCACATGACGAGTCTTGGTGTCCTGCGACTCGTCGTCGTTGCGGAGGTCGCTGCTATCCTCCTGTTGGAAAAAAACGGTAGCGTGAAATAAGGACATGATTGAGATAGTTTGATTACCGGGATTGATTTTTTGCATAAATTAACCAAATGAGATCTCCTGATTATTCCCCAAATCTCAAACCAAATCGAATACTGATCCCAACTACGAACAGGGGGATTCATCGAAAATCGAGATCTAACACAATAGGATTAGCTACTGTAAAAAATACGAACAGTCGAGCCCTAATAACATACGATCTAGCATCCAACAATGGGAATAGGGGAAGAACAAGGGAAGGGGAGAAAACCCTGGTTACCTCAGACCACGGGTCGGCGATGCTGGTGTCGTAGGGGTTCTCCAGCCTTATGTAGACAACCTCCTCGTAGGGGTCCCAGCCGAGCGACAGACCGGCGGGGGCCTCCTCGCTGGCGGCTACGGTGGATGCGGGGACAGGGACAGGGGGCTCCTCGCCGGCGGCCTTGGAGGCGCTGATGGCCACCGCGCCGAACTTCTCCATCGACGGCGTGGTTGGGGTTTTGTTGGGCGTTTGCAGAAGGTGATGGGACAGTGGAGACGGTTGAGTGAGCGAGTGCGTGATGAGTGGGACTGGGGAGGCCTCTATTAAAGGAGAAGGGAAGTGGCATTTCGTTGCACTACCGTGCACCGTGTACGCTAATGCACCGTGCACGGCCACACGTGTCCGCTACCGCCCCGTGCGCCGCACACATGTACCATGAGTCACATTTTTTCCCTCGTGTCTAACCATGGCGATTCAGTTGTACTCAGTTTTGCCCACCAACCGTTGATCCTCTATGATCTAGCGGACAAGATAACCCTTATATCTGTCGGGGGCACCCCTCTATCCATGCAAAATAACGAGTATGCCACCAGAACTTTAACAATATAAACAGATGAACTTGAACATATTTTAAAGGGTACGAAAATAGAAATCCCCATAGTTTAAGGGTCTAGATGGAAAAAGATGACGCTCCCCACGCTCACCACGCTCCCCACGTCCTCATCGGCGGTGGCACCTACCTCACCGGCGGTGACTGAGTGGAGGCAGGCGATTTTCAGATGCGCAGGTACGGGGGATCTGGCTCCACGTAGATCGGGTGCGATCGAGGTAGTTGGCGCGCATATCGCGTTGTTCGATGAAATGGGGCAGCATCTCACGTCCCTGGTCCAGATTGTCCCACCTATCACGTACGGGGATCGTGTGCGGTGTGGTATATGGCACGTTCTGGTCGGCCCGCGGAGAGATGTGCGGAGGCACCGACACGATCGTGCCGGCGTGCCGCCCTATGCGCGGGCGTGTCGGACGATCGTGGTCGGCGGTTGTGCGTGGCGTCGTATCTCTAGCGGTGGACCACTTGTACGCGAGGGCCACCCAGCAGAGGATATAGCTCAAGGGGGTGCGGCTGCGGTGGTGAGTCAGAATCCGAGAGGGGAATCGAGATCGTCGGGCGGTTCGGGGATCTCTCTCAACCCTAGGTTGGAGGGGGTGGGCAGAGTAGTGTTTATTCAGTCGCCGCCTTCGTCGTCTCCCACAATCCCCCAACCCGCAAACCCTACTGTGTGGAGAGCCACCAGATCTGGAGATAATAGGTCATTTGTGCAGGTTGTGGTAGATCCGCCGCCGACGATGGATCGCTGTTACCAGGGCTCGAGGAGATCTCCTTTGCATCGTCAAAATCGACCTGTTCCCTATGCGAACAGATCGAGATTTGACGATGACGTAGGTCGTCAGTTAGGGGATAGGCGTCTTCCAGATGCTTGTCCCCGTGATGGAGGGTGGATCAGAGAACAGGAGAGGCGCAGAGAAGAAGAACGCCAGTGGGAGGAGGACCGCCTAGAAGATGAACGGAGGCAGGCGGAAGATGAGGCAAGAGCGGAGAATCGGTGCCATGATGAAGCCGCTAGGGTTGCGAGGGCTGAGGCTCAACGGCGTGAGGATCTGGCAAGGGAGAGGGCTTTGGTGGAGGCTCGTCGTAGGGAGGATGAACAGGCCAAAAACCAGAGCAGATGGAGTCATCGACCGGAGATGCACAGAGATTCTCATTCCACGGTGTCAGATTTGTCATTCAGGGGGAGAACAGGTAATACTACAGACATATTCTCTCGTCGTCCTGCTCCAGTGTTTGCTCGAACTGTCGAGCAACCACCTGTGGTCAGAAATTCTGCACCGGCGTCTGTCACTGTCAATAGATCTGCTGCACCGGAGGTAATTCCCCCTGTTCATGCTAATCCCTCTGTGAGTATTCCTAGCTCGATTCCGGTGAGCGCACCATCTGTTGCTGCCAATTTCTCTGCTGCTCTACCGCTGGTTGGTCAATCTGAGGTTGTGGCCACAACACTGGTGTGGTCCTCTGTACCTGTCGGTTGTTGTTGTGCCCGCGAATCAACAGAGGGTAGTGGAGGTCAGCAATTTCCCACTGACGAACACAGATAATGTGGAAGTGCAGGAATGTGAAAACTGTGGGAAGAATCACAACGTTTTGGTCTGTCAAGAGAGAAAGCCATGGGAGTATGTACCTTTATTTTTTGGGAGTACTGACTTTGATCAGGGGTTTTATTCAATTCCAATAACTGAATCATCCATCCAGTCTCTAGATAATTTAAACTTGGCTCATATCACTGTTGTTAGAGGGGATGTTACTGGGAGAGACCTGGAGAGGGAATTTCAGGCTTGGGCAAATTCAATTGGCTCTGGCTGGAGGTTTACTGCAAGGCCAATTAATGATGTGGAATTTTTGATGAGATTTCCCTCAGCAAAATTCATTGATGATTTCCACTTTGGGGAGGTGTTTATGAAAACAATCCCTGCTGCTGTGATTGAGTTGTCAAATGGACTGGTGACCTGGATCCTTTGGAGTGGATGGAGGAAGCCTGGTTCAGAATAGTGGGTATCCTTATGAAATACAGGGAGAGATCAACTGTTTTCTATGTTGCTTCTTTGATAGGTAAACCCTTGGGAATGGACAGAAACAGTCTCAGGAATCTAGCATATGTTAGGGTTAGAGTTGCATGTCTGGATTTAAATACAAGGAGAGGGGAGATGAAAGGTGCTTTGTATGAATTTAAATATACCAGGGAGATTTTTGCTCCTAGAGAAGTGCCAGCTATACCTATTTCTGTTAATGTAGGTGGGGAAGATGCTCAACCTACTGTTAATGCTCCTGAAGAAAGTAGCAGACCTGTGCTCACAATGACTAATGTTGATAGGGTTAAATCTAGTCCGGGGGCAAATGCTGCTGCAACTGGTGCATCTGGTGAGGGGGGTCAGACCAACATGGACCTTCCACAATGTGCTGATTGGGAGAAAGGGAAGGGTCCTAGGGAAGAAGATAGGGAGTCCACATATACAGGGGACATGTCTTTTGGTGCTAGGGTGGCTCAAGTTTGGCCAAGTGGTAATCCTACAAGGGGTATTGTGATTAGTGATAATAGTGGGACAAATGTTGTTAGTCAGAATCAACAGGTGGAGGGGGTGCTGGTAGCAATATGCAACAGAGAGCTATGATTGAACTAGTTCAGGACCAGGAAATGGGAGAAGTGCACCTAGAAGTTGCTCAAGCTTTGTCTCCTCAGGAAATAGGGGCAGTGGTTAATCCTGATGATCCTACTAGTGGAGGTCAGTCTTTTCAGGACTTTGTGCAGGATCTGCTGCAAAATAAGAGTAGTGATAAGTATTATGAGCACAAGAAAATGTATGGCCATCTGTTGGAACAAATTGAGGAGGAACAGGGAGGTGCTGAGGAAGATGATGATAGCAGTGTAGATGGATCTGATGAGCATGATACTTCTTCTACTGAAAGTGGTGCTGATGTGGAGAATAATCCACCTACTATTCATGCACTGAATGCTGGGGTAGGGGTGGAGCAGGTGCCAGAGCAGGTGGAGTTACAGGTGGGGGCTTCACAACCTAAAAACTTGACTCAGGAAAGTCAGAGTTCTCAGCAGGAGTCTCAGGGGAAGGGTGTTGAAAAAATTGAAACAAATGTGGAGGATCCTTTGATCAGAAGGAGTGAAAGGCTAGCTACTCAGGGCGGGTATTTGAATATGAATGAAAGTTCCATGGCTCAAGCTTCACAGAGAGATCTGTCAGGTACTAACTTGTCCTTTTTTAATTCCTTTGCTATGTTGGATGATGAAGATATTATTGTAGAGCTTTAGAAATGGCGGTTGAACATTCTTCTCTGAGTTTTGAGTTTATTAATTCTCTTAAAGACTTAGAGATAACTAGACATAAGCTAGCTGATAAGGAAAAAGGGGAGGGTGATGAGGTTGTTGATCAGATGGGACAAGTAGAATATCTTGAGTGGAGAGATGGGGAGGAAGAGGAGGTTGAGTTTACTCCTATGATTTCTAGGAAGAATAAAAAAAGAGAAAGTCAGGTGGAAATTTGAAGATTGGGCAAGGTAAGTTAAAGGCAGCTGTTATGAAGGTTAACAACTATCACCCTATGAGTGGTGTTGTAACTGGAACAAGGGAGAGGAAAAAGTATCATGATAGGTGCCATTATAAATTGCAGGGGTGTGGGTAAGAAAGGTATGAGTTCCTATCTGAACAATTTGATGCAGAGGGAACGGCTAGATTTTGTTGGTTTATAGGAGACAATGAAGAAAGATTATTCTGATGGATTTTTTAGGAAAATTGATCCTATGAATCAATTTTCTTAGAGTTGGCTGCCTTCTGTGGGGAAATCTGGTGGTATCCTGGGGGGCCTACGTTCCTCCAGGTTTAACAAGTATGATTCTTTAGTGGGGAAGTTCCATGTTAAGTTGAAAGTATATGACCTAGATAAGCAGACTCATTGGCACTTGGTGGTGGTGTATGGGGCTGCGCAAAATGAACATAAGGAAGAATTTTTGATTGAATTGGCTGATATTTGCAGGGATCAGAGTATTCCTTTGCTAGTTGGAGGGGATTTTAACATCATGAGATTTATCTCTGATAAAAACAAGGTCCATGTCCTAAGTACATGGAGTCACATGTTCAATTCTATAATAAATACTTATGGTATGAGGGAACTGAAGATGTCAGGTGGACAATTCACCTGGACCAACAATCAAGTTGTTCCTACTTTGGAAAAGCTGGATAGGATTCTTGTTTGTCAAAAGTGGGAAAGCATGTTTCCTTTGTCAACAGTTCATAAGTTGTCTAGAGAGATCTCTGACCACAATCCTTTGCTTTTGGATACGATGGAAGGGCAAGCAGGTGGAAAGAAAGAGTTTAGATTCGAGAAAAGTTGGTTGGGAAATGCTAAGTTTGTGGATAGGGTAAAAAAGGTGTGGAGTAAACCTGTCAGAAGCAAAAATAGTTTGGATAGGCTGCAGAAAAAACTGAAGAATGTCAGGAATGATCTGAAAGGGTGGGGTGTGCATATCAGAGATCAGGAGAAAAACATAGGAAACAGCTGGATGAAGAGCTGAAGGAGTTAGAAGAGATTGAGGAACTCATTCTACTTAATAAAGAGCAACAGATAAGAAAAGCTCAAATTTAGAAGGAACTTTTAGAAGCATATGAGAAGGAAGAGCAGTATTGGCAACATATATCAAGAGATAATTGGCTCCTGAAGGGGGATAATAATACTGAATATTTTCACAGAGTGGCAAATGGAGTCAGGAGGAAAAAATGATCTTTTCTATGCAGGATGGGGAAAGGCAGATTCAGGGGACCTATGATCTCTTGAAACATGCCACTGATTATTATAAGAAGTTGTTTGGCCCTGCTAATGGTTTTGCTATTAGGCTGGCAGACAACAACTGGACTGCTGAGGAAAAGCTTAATGAAGCAGATAGAGAGAATATGGGGAGACCTTTCTCAGAGGAGGAGGTTAAAGATGTAATTGAACAGATGGAAAAAATAAGGCTGCTGGCCCTGATGGTTTGCCTGTAGAATTCTATCAATTCTGCTGGCAAATTATCAAATATAACATTATGGAGGTTTTTGATGATTTTCACTCTCACAAAGTTGATCTGGCAAAAATCAATTATGGGATCATCACTTTGCTGCCTAAGAGTGAGGAGGCTGACATTATACAGAAGTTCAGACCTATTTGTTTGCTATAGGTTATTTTCAAAAAAATTACAAAGGCTTTGACAGTCAGAGTTGAACCTGTGATGCAAAAACTGATTGAAACTTGTCAGACAGCTTTCATTAAAGGAAGATATATAGCTGATGGGGTCACCCTACTACATGAAATTTTGAAAGAGGCTACATTTTAGAAACAACAAGGGGTGGTTCTAAAGTTGGATTTTGAAAAAGCATATCATAAAGTTAACTGGGACTTCTTGTTTCATTGTTGTAAGCAGAAAGGGTTTGATGATGATTGGATGATTTGGTTGAAAAGTGTTGTTACTCAAGGGACTCTTAGTGTGAAAATCAATGATGAAGTTGGACCTTATTTTGGGAGCTATAAAGGTGTGAGACAGGGTGATCCTTTTTCTCCTTTCCTGTTTAATATGGCAGGGGATTGTCTGGCCAAGATGGTACTGAATGCACAAGCAGGAGATTTGTTCACTGGGCTTGCTAATAATCTATTTGTAAAAGGTATAGCCATTCTACAGTATGCTGATGATACCATTTTATTCATTAAGGATGATGTGGAGGGTGCTAGGAATTTGAAACTGTTGTTATACCTGTTTGAAGCAATGTCTGGGCTCAAGATCAATTTTGAGAAAAGTGAGTTGATGATGGTCCTAGAAGATGATACAAAGCAGGAGATGTATGCTACTTTGTTTAACTGTCAGACAGGGGAATGGCCTATCAAATATCTGGGTCTTCCTGTGGGTAGTAGGAAATGCTCTTTATCTGATATGAGATTCATAGGAGAGAAACTGGGTAAAAAGATGGATGGATGGATGGGAGGTGAACTCTCTGTGGGTAGTAGATATATCAAAATTACTTCCTGCATTTCTAGTGTGGCTGTGTATCCCATGTCTATGA
Source organism: Avena sativa (assembly GCA_916181665.1). Classification (NCBI taxonomy): domain Eukaryota; kingdom Viridiplantae; phylum Streptophyta; class Magnoliopsida; order Poales; family Poaceae; genus Avena; species Avena sativa. Next base: position 378,267,339 of record OV702290.1, on the reverse strand, counting down.
TCCTTTTGCATAAGACAAATGTGGAGGAAGTGGAAAAGCATACCAGATCTTTCTTATGGTATGGTAAAGCAAGAAAAAAGAAATACCAGCTTGTTAAGTGGAAATATGTGTGCAGACCTAAGAAAAAAGGGGGCCTGGGGATAAAGAACATTAGAATTTTTAATATCAGTCTGTTGTGCAAGTGGTGGTGGAGGTTAGAATCTAAACATGGTCCTTGGCAAATGTTTGTGAGGAAGAAATACCTTGGCAGTGGAGGAATCTTCTCCATCAAGCATAAACAAAGGGACTCTGCTTGCTGGGCTGATCTATTGAAAGTCAAAGAAATTTACATGTCTGGGAGAAGAATGGTGGTGGGGAATGGGGTGCAAACAGATTTCTGGGGGGACGCATGGTGCCTGGATATACCTCTGAAAAAGAAATTTCCTGAGCTGTTTGAGATATGTAGGCAACAAAGTGTGACTGTTGCTGAGATGGCTGGAAGAAACTGGCACTGTTCTTTCAGGAGATGGTTGGACAGGGATAGGCAGGTGCAGTACAGAAGTATGCAGGGGATGTTGATTGGCTTTTTGCTGATGGGTGATGATGATAAACCAAGATGGTTGTGGACAAAGTCAGGGGTGTTTACTGTTAAATCGATGTATAATCATCTGGCAAATGGTGGTGCGGACAGGAGTTTTAAACACCTGTGGAAGGCAAAAATTCCTTTGAAGATTAAAATTTGGTTGTGGCTTATCTGGCATAATGCAATTCCTTCCAAAGATAATATGAACAAAAGGAAGTGGGGAGGTGACACAATAAGCAGATTTTGTGACCAGGAGGAGTCTATAGGGCATCTTTTCTTCTCCTATCCTGCGGCCAAATATGTTTGGAGTGTGGTAGCAAAATCTGTGGGTGCTGATACCAAACCTGGATCCTTTTCTCAATATTTTCGGTGGACAGTCAGGTTTTTGGCTATGAGTCGTAATATTCAGATAACAGCTATTGCTGCTATCTGTTGGGCTATATGGAAGCTTAGAAACAGAGCTTGTTTTGAACACAAACTAATCAAGTCCCCTGTGGATCTAGTGATGTATGCTTGTGTAATTTTGAAACATTGGGCGGGTCTTCATGATGCTGAGGAAGGGGAGATGCTGCATGAAGGAGCTGAGATTTTGCAGAGGAATGCGCTGGGTGATGCTGAAGACATGGATAGGGCGAGGGTGCCTCTGCTGGGGCTGCCAGCAGTTAGCCACAAACGCCCCAGGTCGCCAGCTAATGAGCAGGAAGAATATTGAGGAAAAAGGGGGAGGCAATTGCCATTTACAGAAAACGCTTGTGGTATCAGATTGGAGTTCTCTTTTGGCATGTGTTTGCCTTTGCTTTGGTCCTGGTGTCTGTGGTTCTTAGTCGGGATAGCTTAGAAACACTAGCCTCATTTGTGGTGGCGATCTTGCGTCTCTCTCTCTGTCTACATCTTCTATTTTGGGGTAGCTAGTCGTAGAAAAACATCTCTGGTTTGGTTGATAGAATTTAGCTCCCAGGAGCGTGAACCTGAGGTCGTGGATATTGGTGTGTGATGTTTGTTCCGTTATCGGTTGATAGTGGAACCCGACCCCTATGTGATGGGGGTTGTATGGAAAAAAAGTTTAAGGGTCTAGATATGGTAAGAGAACTAAATATTATTAGTGGCCGGGCCAGCACAGTGACGGGGTTGGTCGGCTAGAAGTTGCTGATTCCTAAGTAAGGGGACACTAGGCCGGTCTTGACATACTCCCTCAGGAACTTGCCATAAGCAGCGTGCTTAGCCTTGGTCGCCGACTTGTGTTTACTAGCCGGGCTTTTATCGATGCCAACCGCATGCGGAATCAAGCTGGCAATCCTCGGGTTGACTCCTTTCTTACAGAAAGGGCACCTGAGCTCCCCAAGTCGAGTGCGGAAAGGGATTATCCCGCTCTTGAGCTTCTTCATGACATGGCGGCTCTTGTTGTCCCTGGTCTCCTTGTTAGAGTCCATCTCACTTGAATACACGTGTAATGTATGGAATATAAACCGAAATAAGCAAAATAATAAATATATATTCCTTCCACCATTCCAAGTTACTTTCGATGCAATAACATGTCTATACAGGTTCAGCAGTTCATTACGGCTGTCTCCCTAGCTCGCTCCTAAATTAATGTGGTTTGTGTTCTTGGTAACTTATTAATAAATAAATAATGTGGATTCATTCAGAACAGACTAGATCTCTCCATGTACCGGTTCGTACGTTGCATCTAATCATTAGGACTAGATTTTTTTATGACGCCTGGATAGATTAAGCTCGAGCAGAAAATATGAAACATGTAGAAATAGATGTACCTCCGGGTACACGAGCGGAGCATGCTCATCGAACTCCATGCCCTCATCGGCGCCTCCGAAGTCGTCAGCACCGGCGTGCACATGGTCCCCCAAGGGGTTGAACTGCACGTCCTCCTCGGCCTGTGTTGCGTGATGCTCCTCCAGATCTGCCGCGTGAAGCACCACCCTGGCGGCGATGCCCGGACACTCACCCCCACACACTAGTTTCATGGAGAAGGTTCGTGCAAGTACGTTCAAGATTGTGGGGTTTTGCTGGATAGGGAAGAGAGAGTAGTGGATGAGTGCGAATGGAGGACCCGATAGGCTGGGTTTTTAATGCGGGGACGTTTAGGCCTCCTCGAGGGCCCCGGTTGCCAGCTCTTCCGGCTGCGGCTGCCGCGTGGAAGGTTCGTGTGGTGGGGGCCTGACGGAAGTGAGAGTGCAGGCGCGCTGCGTAGTAAAAATGGTATAGCCGGTGGTCCGTGGATGACCAGTTGCCGTGCAGTAGACTTATAGCCTTTGCAGACTAGATTAAACATGACATGACCACTCGACGACTTTTTCCATGGACGACATCATGTTCCTTCTTGTAGAAGTCTCATTGAGGGAGACGTTTGTGCTGTCTCGCGTTGTCCTGTGAAGGGACGACGTGTGCAACGAGCCTCGTTGGATCACACAGGATCAACGGTTGGTGCACACGATCCGCGTGACAACTGTGACAACGAATCAGGGCGTAGGAGACAGAGTGGGCACAGGTTTGGGCTTCTACGAAAGAGAGAGAGAGAGAGAGAGAGAGAGAGAGAGAGAGGGAGGGGGCAAAGCTGAGTAGTATAAAAATGGAAAGTGGGTGTCTTTTACAATGAAATGCATCGTGGCATACATCAAATTATGCCAAGATAGATCCACTAGAGTTCTTTGCATGTGTGTTCTTTCCACAAACCACATATGTATCCACAAGAGCTATTGCATGTGTGTTCCTGTCATGAACCACATTTGGATCAACCAGTGTCATTGCATGTGTGTTCTTTCCATGAACCACATATGGATCAACCAATGGCATTGCATGTGTGTTCTTTTCACAAACCACACTTGGATCAACCAGTGTTCACTACATGTGTGTCCTTTCCACAAACCACTTATGGATCAATCAGTGGTCATTGCATGTGTGTTCTTTTCCACAAACCACATATGGATCCATATGTGTTCTTAAACTAAAACCAACATTAGAGTCATTGCATGTGTGTTATTTCCACAAACCACATATGGATCAACCAATGGTCATTGCATGTGTGTTCTTTTCACAAACCACATATGGATCAATCAGTGGTCATTGCATGTGTGTTCTTTCCACAAACCACACATGGATCAACGAGTGGTCATTGCATGTGTGTTCTTTCCACAAACCACACATGGATCAACCAGTGGTCATTGCATGTGTGTTCTTTTCCACAAACCACACATGGATGAAGCAGTGTCATTGCATGTGTGTTCTTTCCACAAACCACATATGGATCAACCAGTGGTCATTGCATGTGTGTTCTTTTCACAAACCACATGTGAACCCACTAGAGTCATTTCATGTGTGTTCTTATACTAAAACCAACACTAGAGTCATTGCATATGTGTTCTTTTCACAAACCACACATGGATCCACCACTGTCATTGCATGTGTGTTCTTTCGACAAATCACACATGGATCAATAAGTGGTCATTGCATGTGTGTTCTTTTCCACAAACCACATATGGATCAACCAGTGGTCGCATGTGTGTTCTTTCCACAAACAACATATGGATCGCCCAGAGTCATTTCATGTGTGTTCTTTCCACAAACCACATATGGATCCATTTGAGTAACTGCATGTTTGTGCTTATACTAAAACCACAAACCAGCACTAGAGTCATTGCATGTGTCTTCTTTTCCACAAACCACACATGGATCCACTAGACTCATTGTATGTGTGTTCTTTTCCACAAACAACTTATGGATCAACCAGTGGTCATTGCATGTGTGTTCTTTTCACAATCTACATGTGGACCCACTAGAGTCATTGTATGTGTGTTCTTATACTAAAACTAGCACTAGAGTCATTGCATGTGTGTTCTTTTCCACAAACCACATATGGATCAACCAGTGGTCATTGCATGTGTGTTCTTTCCACAAACCACACATGGATCAACCAGTGGTCATTGCATGTGTGTTCTTTCCACAAACCACACATGGATGCACCAATGGTCATTGCATGTGTGTTCTTTTCCACAAACCACACATGGATCAAGCAGTGTCATTTCATGTGTGTTCTTTCCACAAACCACATATGGATCAACCAGTGGTCATTGCATGTGTGTTCTTTTCACAAACCACATGTGAACCCACTAGAGTCATTGCATGTGTGTTCTTATACTAAAACCAACACTAGAGTCATTGCATGTGTGTTCTTTTCACAAACTCACATGGATCCACCACTGTCATTGCATGTGTGTTCTTTCCACAAACCACACATCGATCAACCAGTGGTCATTGCATGTGTGTTCTTTTCCACAAACCACATATGGATCAACCAGTGGTCATTGCATGTTTGTTCTTTCCACAAACCACATATGGATCAACCAGAGTCATTGCGTGTGTGTTCTTTCCACAAACCACATATGGATCCATTTGAGTAATTGCATGTTTGTTCTTATACTAAAACCACAAACTAGCACTAGAGTCATTGTATGTGTGTTCTTTTCCACAAACCAGACATGGATCCACTAGACTCATTGCATGTGTGTTCTTTTCCTCATACAACCTATGGATCAACCAGTGGTCATTGCATGTGTGTTCTTTTCACAAACTACATGTGGACCCACTAGAGTCATTGTATGTGTGTTCTTATACTAAAACTAGCACTAGAGTCATTGCATGTGTGTTCTTTTCCACAAACCACATATGGATCAACCAGTGGTCATTGCATGTGTGTTCTTTCCACAAACCACACATGGATAAACTAGTGGTCATTGCATGTGTGTTCTTTCCACAAACCACACATGGATCAACCAGTGGTCATTGCATGTGTGTTCTTTTCCACAAACCACACATGGATCAAGCAGTGTCATTGCATGTGTGCTCTTTCCACAAAACACATATGGATCAACCAGTGGTCATTGCATGTGTGTTCTTTTCACAAACCATATGTGAACCCACTAGAGTCATTGCATGTGTGTTCTTATACTAAAACCAACACTAGAGTCATTGCATGTGTGTTCTTTTCACAAACCACACATGGATCCACCACTATCATTGCATGTGTGTTCTTTCCACAAACCACACATGGATCAACCAGTGGTCATTACATGTGTGTTCTTTTCCACAAACCACATATGGATCAACCAGTGGTCATTGCATGTGTGTTCTTTCCACAAACCACATATGGATCAACCAGAGTCATTGCGTGTGTGTTCTTTCCACAAACCACATATGGATCCATTTGAGTAATTGCATGTTTGTTCTTATACTAAAACCACAAACCAGCACTAGAGTCATTGCATGTGTGTTCTTTTCCACAAACCACACATGGACCCACTAGACTCATTGCATGTGTGTTCTTGTCCACAAACAACTCATGGATCAACCAGTGGTCATTGCTTGTGTGTTCTTTTCACAAACTACATGTGGACCCACTAGAGTCATTGTATGTGTGTTCTTATACTAAAACTAGCACTAGAGTCATTGCATGTGTGTTCTTTTCCACAAACCACATATGGATCAACCAGTGGTCATTGCATGTGTGTTCTTTCCACAAACCACATATGGATCAACCAGTCTTGCATGTGTGTTCTTTCCACAAACCACATATGGATCCATTTGAGTAATTGCATGTTTGTTCTTATACTAAAACCACAAACAAGCACTAGAGTCATTGCATGTGTGTTCTTTTCCACAAACCACACATGGATCCACTAGCACTACTAGGAAAATGGCCTTTAGTGGCGCACCTGGAAACATCATCCGTGGCGCACTAGCAGTGCGCCTCGGGCCTTGCGCTACGGCTATCTCTCAGCCGTGGCGCACTGCCTAGTGCGCCACAGTTGTGTAGAGACAGGCGTAGCGCACCTGCTAGTGCGCCACAGAAGTTTGGGCAGGTGCGCTACCCCTGGGATCTTCTGTGGCGCACTACCTAGTGCGCCACTAAGCTTCCATAGTGCGCTTTAGATGTAGTGCGCCACAGAAGGTAGACCATGTGCGCCACAAATGTATTTTTTGTTTTTTTAGTTTCTGAGCTAGATTATATACAATACAGATTATATACAATATTACAGCAGATATACACACACAGATACAAGATATACAATTATATATATAAATACACAATATGAAAAACAAGATTGAAACAAATACATATAGATAAGTCTCATACATGAACATAGTATAAGTTACATTGTTTCGATCAAGTTACAAAGTAGTAGTTGGTGACATGCAAATACATGTGTCGATCGAACAAGTTAGAGCTCGGAAGCTCGCCTAGACATCTAAACTAGCTAGACACAAACGCGGGATAAACAACCAAAGAAGATAAGCATGATCACCGCCGCGACGAAGGTGTAGGTCTTCATCCGGTTCCTTGTCGTCCTAACTCCCGCTAGATAGCGCGTGTATCTAGCTTCCGCCTCCGCCATAGTGTTGTACCCTTTGTAGCTATTGCCGCTGAAACGGTGCACCTGTCTCCGGCAGTCTTCCCAATCATCGTAGACTCCGGGAACCCGTCCCTTGTACACGACGTACCACGTCATCTACAAGTTGACAATAATAACTAACCGGTGATTGAAAAAACATGTATAATTAAAGTCGCATATGAAGATACACTTATATAAAGTACTCTTAAATCAAAAAGAGCAAACTCAAAAAGCATGCCTCATATATAACTAGGTTGTTGGACACATGAATATGCTACGATGGAACGTACGCCAAGTAGGATGCACAACACCTGGACTTGTGTATAGCACAAAGCGTACAATCCCATCGTAGCACATTCACATACATAGTGTGCCATGACATTTCAATCATCGGCATTATTCTCGAAAAATACCAAAGTAACTCAAAAAGCATGCCTCATATATATACATAGGTCGTTGGACACAGGAATATGCTACGATGGAACCGTACGCCAAGTAGGATGCACAACACCTGGACTTGTGCATAGCACAAGGCGTACAATCCCATCGTAGCACATTCACATATATAGTGTGCCACGACATTTCAATCATCGGCATTATTCTCGAAAAAGACCAAAGTAGCTCGAAAAGAATGCCTCATATATAACTAGCTAGGTCGTTGGACACAGGAATATGCTATGACGGAACGGTTAGCCAAGTAGGATGCACAATTCCTGGACTTGTGCATATCACAAGGCTAACTATCCCGTCATAGCACATTCACATATATATTGTGCCACGACATTTCAATCATCGGCATATTCTCGAAAAAGACAAAAATAACTCGAAAAGAATGCCTCATATATACATAGGTCGTTGGACACAGGAATATGCTACGATGGAACGGTGAGCCAAGTAGGACGCACAAGACCTGGACTTGTGCATATCACAAGGCTCACAGTCCCATCGTAGCACATTCACATATATAGTGTGCCACGACATTTCAATCATCGGCATTATTCTCGAAAAAAGAGTAAGGAAAAAAAGAAGGACCAAATTGAGCAAATGACCAAAGAGTAAGCAAAAAAACCAAGCATTGATTGATATATAATAATAAGCAAAATAAGTTCACTTGTCGTCCACACACACACACAAAGGTCATCTATAGTTTGTAACTACAACTAGGCCAACATCAAGCCTTCTGGCTCGGCTTAGGGAATGGGAGAACGCCCTGTCTCGTCATGAACTTCCTATAGTCACCCTGCATCTCTAGGCGATCTTCTATGTCACGGTTATTCGGGATATTTCCTCCGTAGAAGATCCCCCCCGAAGTCATGACATCACGAAAGATGGTTGCCCCAAACTGCTGCTGGATGCGATACATCTCTTGTCTAATATCCGAATCATTGATCTTGGCCTTTGCTTCGGCCCACTGTTTGAGATGATCTGGCAGCGTAGAATTCTGCTGGTCAAGTAGGAACGCCCTCATGTGATGGAGTGCGTAGTAGGCTTCCTTCTTACTGTTTTCCGGCTGCTTCACGCAGGGGAACTCCGTTACGTGGTTGAAGACGTGCCTGCCGAACTTGACCTTCTTACGCACGAAGCTGGTGCCTTTCGTCGAGGCAAAGCCAGTGAGAGCATCATCCAGAACTTCCTTGATCTTGTCGTAGTTTTTCTTCTTTTATAGACTCCCCGAGTCGAAATACGTGGCGTGGGAATGCTTCGGCGATAAGGAGATGAGCGTGCAGTGTTCATCTCTGCGCAAAAAATTCAAATGGAATGTGTTGGAAAAAGAATGATGATGATCTAATAAAGCCAATCGACGGTGGCGAGTGAATAACGACTTACTCGGGAAAGTAAGGCACGAGAATGTATTCCTTTGTCTTGTTCGCCACGAGGATTCTTTTTAGGTACGAGGCCACGATACGTCGTTCGGCGGGGGAACCCAAGCAGCCGTCACGCATGTAGTAGGGGTCCACTATAGCGATGCCCGGTGTGTTCTCTCTAATGATCTGCGTGGCCAGGCTGAGAGAAAAGAGACGGACCATGGTATAGTGCAGCGGGTATAGGTGGAACATATTGAAGATGTCCTCGAACCGCAGGAAGAACAGATCCGCGGGGGCAGTGTCGACGAAGCCCAAGCCTGGTGGCACCTTAACCACGAATACCGGGTGCGAGGGATCTTTCTCCGATAGAAGGCGTCTCTCTATCATCAGCACGCCGTCATGCACACTCTGCAGTTCCGAACTGGCGAGCTTCCGCAAATTCTTAGGTAGCATGGGCTCACCCGCCACATGAATCCTCCACATAATACCCTCGGGTCTTGGTGGCCCGTCCCGAAACCTGATCGGATTCGCAGTTGTTGACACCACCGGCTGGCTCGAGCTGCTAGATTTTCTTTTCCTGCCCTTTTTTCCTTTTGGAGAGCGGGCAGGCACCGCAATCTGAGCACCGGCCGCCCTATGTAGTGTGTCAGGGCTTAGAATAAAGGGCGGGTTGGTTGTATCAGCTGGCTCTGTAAAGGCGCAAGCTGGAGGCGTCTCCTGAGAACCAAACAGACGCTTGGTGATAGTGGCTTTCTCTGTGGGGCCACCATCTAGGTCTTCTTCGTTGCCAAACTGAGTGCTGAAGAAGTGATCATTCCAGTCTTCGTCGTCCTCGGCCGGATCCTGCGCCATGTGCATATCATCAACATGATCATCCGACCCACCGCGTGGAGGTGACGGCGAGGGCGGTAAGGGGGCCTTGCCACCGCTTGTCGCTGGCACGACAGGCGGTGCTGTTGTCTGTGGCGTGATGGCCCCCGCCGTCCCCAAACGGATCATGCTCTTTGGCCATAGCAAGAATAAGCCGAAGCAACTTCTGAGGACAGACGGCTCTTCTTCATCTGCTCCTGGGGGTTGAATGGGAGGTTCCAGGTCGTCGCAGCCCCTTAGCACCCGACTAATTTTAACCCTGTGCATGCTATCTGGCATCGGCTTTGAGTGGAACGTGCGCTGCAAGGGTTGAACGATGGTACCCTTGGCAACATCCCTCAGCTCGTTGTTCACGTAGCATAAGAGAGTGCAAGGAACATCCGTCTGCGGAAAACATGTACGGCGTCGTCAGAGCGAGATGCCATAAGAGTAATAGATGGCATGAAAGGCGGTAATTAAAGCAATTTGTTTACCGTGATGGCGTCGAGATCGGTTAATGTCGACGCACCGCATACGGCGACGGGCGTGCAAGAGACGGAAGGGCTGCTTGATGGCGCGGTGCTGGCCGCCGGTGTATTCTCCCTACCGACGGGTGCTTGGAGCTCCGGTGCCGCCGCGATGATGGCAGGGGGGAACCAACATGTACTTCGGCGCCGCGGTGATGGCAGGGGGAGTCACCAACACTTGCGGCGCCGCGGTGCTAGCTGGCGGAGTCACGAACACGTAGTTCGCCTGATTCGTCGGCGCCGCGTTGTTCGAGTGGCTGCTGACCATGCTTGGAATCGGGCACGGCCCTACTCGACCACCTGCACTCCAGTTCACTATTGACTCCACCAAGGTAGGCAGGAAGGACGTGAGGGTGATTGCCAGGTTGTCTTGGACGATCTGCGGGATCCGCGCCACTTGTGCCTTAAGTTCTTGAACCTCTTGGTTTTCCTCCTCGCTCCTTCCCGACGGTGCCACATGCGTCCTCGGCGGTGGACCAAAATGATCCACCCAATTCTTACCCCCGAGGCCGGCCAGACGGCCAGCCGACGACGGCTTCTTCGTAACCGGCTCTATTTTCTTGGCCCGGTTCATCGCCCTGTTAAAAGGGTTATCCCACCGGGTGGCCGCCGTCGACCCCTGGGATGAGGAACCCTGGGATCCATGACTAGCAACAATTTCCTCCTCCTGTAGAAGAAGTAACAGTGAATCATTTAGATCATCGATTAGATTGCAATCGTGTTGATCCACGGTAATTAGATTATACTTACCACAATTTCCTCGAATTCCTTCACCGCAGGATCCGCGGTGAGTTGTTTGGTTTTTGGGTCCACATGGTAACGGGCCCTGATGAAGTTTCGAACCTGCCCGGGTTCGAATTTGGCAAAGGGGTTTTCTATCCCCTTGGATCTATACTCTTCGTCCTCCTTATTCCATTTAGCCTCCGCGGTTCTGTATCCACCAGATCCGAGATGGTGATGACCTATATTCATCGCCTGCAGCACCTTTCCCCGATTACTATTGGCCAGGGCTCTTTCGGATTCACACCTCTCCTTGAACTCCCGGAACTGATCTTCGGTGATCTGCGGGTCAATCTTCTGGATCTCCTCGAGACTTTTGCCTTCTTTATAGATCTTCTTCTTTATCCGGGTTCTCCAGCTGGCCAGGGCGGTGCTCATCTTTGTGAGGGCGGATTTGTTTACTTCGTTCCCATGATAATTTGTGTTCTGATACTTAGCGGGGAACTTGTATCTTGCGTGCAGCTTCTCGAAGAGGAGTGTGCACAAGTGGCCATTATCTTTATGCCGGAGATTCTCGGTGTTGATCGAGATGGTTGTCCGGGTGATCGCCGTCACTTGCCCACCGTACCCTTTGACGACAAGAGCGGGCTCCAAAGGAACCCCTGATGGGCTCACTTCGGTAATTTCCTCCCTGACCGTGCCGACCGTGTTCGGGCGCCGGTCCTTCGGCTTCTTCTTCTTCTTCTTCTTCTTCTTAGGAGGGTTGCTACCACTCCCTGTGCCCTCGCCGCCATCAGTGGTTTCATCGTCCGCCGTTTCTTCGGCTTCTTCCTCCGCGTCTTCCATCTCATCATCCTCGCTCTCCGAAGGATGGTATTCTTCATCGTCTTCTAGCCGCTGGGCCGCCTCCCAGAATGTCAATTGTTTATTCGGAGGTCTGAGTTCTCCTTCAGCGCTGATGCGCTTAGAACATCCAGCCTCGTCGTTGTCACACATCTTTGCACTAATAAAAAACAAATAATTGGTTAAATGCACGGAAAAATCCGGCATGACCTTTGCTAATTTTCTTAAACTAGGAGTGCCCGATTTCTGCCGAAACGAAAGTTAATCAACATTCCGGCAAAAATCGTGACTCGTTTCATACAAGAACCTGCATATATATGGCCAGCATAGCTAGCACACAATAAATGGCCATCATAGCCAGCACAACCAGCATAAATGGCCCAGTATAGCCAGCACAACTGCACAACCAGCACACAATAAATCTGTTTCAGCAAAAATTACTGGACTTGATGCATGAGTGATGTTTTATTTCATGCTTGGGTTAAATAACATATGACCATCTAGTGCTATATTAATCTACAAGCTAAAAAAATATGACATAGTAACAGATTAGTTGCACGGATGCCTCATATGGAGTCCATGCATTGAGTGGACAAGTACAGTACACTATCACATATTTTGTAGTTCATCCACAAAATATTCTTAGGACCACACAATACCAACAGGTGCTATCATGTACCAGATGACAGCAAGTTTTGCAAGGGACACCAACACTAGAACAGCTACCACATCTATGGGCATAATGGAACAAAGAAAATGGAGGAACCAGAACACCAGAACAGCTACCATATTCAGTCAGGGGCACAAACATGATCATATAACCTCCTGCACTACTCTGAACCCTAATGTGTCAACAACCTCCTGCACTACTTTGAACCCTAATGTGTCAATACTGTCAACAGAGATAAATCTGAACCTTATGTGTCAATAGAGTTTTTAAAAAAAATTAAGTGTCGACCCAGGAGTGCAAAACCAGATGTTGTACAACCCTGAAGCATCAGCTTTCGCACTCTCTTATTTAAATTAATACCTAGAACTAGAAGTACTTGAGCATTTAAACCTTGGTGTACTGAATAATCCAAGGTCAATCTAAATTAAGCTTGCATCATTAGTGATATATATATATATCTATCGACAGCATAATCCAAGGACAATTAAAAATGTTCATCAATAGCATACAATTGTATCTCTGTCAACTACCTATATCTCTGAAACCACTCTGAAACCACTCTAATCATGGGCTAACCTCAACTGCTAATCATGGGATAACAACAACCATGATGTAGACTATTGCTTATTACAATCAACAACAACAACAGCAAAAAAAATTACTGCTATATTGTTAGTAGTGTCAACAACAACAGCAAAGGATGATGCACTCCATGAACAACACTGAGACCATGAACAACACAGAAACTCCATTGGAACAAGACAAATATTGTATTCAGTTCTTGCTATAACTTGTCTCTGATAAGACCTACCTAACCAGATGCAACAGAATCATGAAGGAAAAAATAACTATAACTGAGCATTTAATTGAGAATTTGAACGTCAGACATATAGATTGCTAACAGTTGAACACACCTAGGAAGAACCACTAGATAAACAACAAGTCAAATCCAAGTCCTCGGTCCAGGAAAATAGATACAGAACATAATTTGATCTAGAACATAATTTGATGGACATCTAGTACATCTAGAACATAATTTGATCACTGTCAGAGGCATCAATTAAATCATCAGGTGCTAACCCTAACCATTGCTCGAGGAGAGAGGGGGAGAAGGATAGAGGGGAGGGGTAGAGCTTACCTCTGAGATTGCTCGAGGAGAGAGGGGGAGATGACGACGACGAGGGCTGGCGGACGAGGTAACGAGGGGGAGGGAGCGGCAGAGCGCCTTGCCGTCGGAGGAGCGGAGCCGACTCTGCAGGAACCTCGCCGCCACCGACCTCCTCCTCCACGGAACGAGAGCGCGGGCAAGGCGGCCTCCTCCTCCTCCTCCTAGCGTGGAGGCCTCCTCCTCCTGGCGTGGCGGCCTCCTCCTCTTGGGATGCGGCGGCGGCGGCGCCTCGATGGGGATGGGGACGATGCGGGGATGGGGATGGGGATGGGGACGATGTGTCTGAGGACGACGATGGGGATCGAGGGCCTGGCTCATGGTGACTAGTCCTACCCACTTAGGCGTAGCGCACCCTGGCCAAGTGCGCTACGGATAACCGTAGCGCACTTGGCCAGGGTGCGCTACGCCTAAGTGAGTAGGACTAGTCAGATAAGAGGGATGCCACCCCCTTTGCTAACACTAGCACTGCCTTACCCCACTGGTTCCTCCCACTGCTCTATTCTAAACCTGTTAGCACCCAGGTTCGAATCCTGGTGCCACATTTTTTAATTTTATTTTAAAAATACTTTTAAATGTTCCAAAAAATGCCCAAAAGTGGTGATATATGATACAAATGTTTTGTTTTGTTTTTAAAATACTTTTAAATATTCCAAAAATGCCCAAAAGTGATAATATATGTCATAAAAGTGGTACAAATTAAATATGCTTCAAATATGTCGTAATAATTTGTCCATAAATATTACAATCTTTTTCGACCACGCGTTTTACAATATTTTTTGAGCTAGCGTTTTACAATCTTTTTTACCTTCTTTGTCGCGGTTGAATAATTTAGCCCCGGCACTTTAATGTTTCTTCTTTTGAACGGGCTACCTTTTTTGGGTAGGGTTGTCCTTTTTCTTCTTGTGATGTATGTTGCTGCATCGTAGTCGTCGTCATCTTCAATCTTTGGGTCGCCGTACTGGTCGAAGTCTTGCTCGTTGGCGACTCCATCCATTCCGATGATGTTTCTTTTTCCTCTCCTCACGACAACACGACTAGGCTTTGTCGGGTCGGTAATGAAAAAACATTGGTCCACTTTGGTAGCCAGTACCCATGGTTCATTTTTCGCGGCCACGTTTGCATCGGCGGCCTTGGATTTGGCTGCTTCGGGTATAACCATGGTTGTGAAATACCGGTCTTCTCTTTCGATGCTCTTTGCCCATCTGACACGGAACATCGGCACCTTTTCTCCACAGTAGTCGAGCTCCCAGATCTCCTCGATTCTTCCATAGAATCTTTCCTTCATGTTGTCATCGGTGTAGAATTCCGACGTTACGCCTGAGTTCTGATAATCACACTTGTTGTCCTTTTCCTCCGTGTAGAATGTGTAGCCGTTGATATCATATGCCTGATAGGTCACCAGGTTTTGCATCGGTCCCTGCGACAAGGTGAATATGATCTTTTCCGTGTCAGAAGAATGCGAGCGCGGGGGATTATCAAGGAGCGTCTGCCTAAACCAACGCGTGAAATCTGAGTTGTGCTCTTTGATTATTTCTCCCTGCATCCTCTGTATGCCCCGATCACTGTACTTCTTCTCAATTAACCTTTTGTGCTTCTGTACCCAAGGATCGACCAGTTCTAAATGCTGTAGCGCGACGAGGTTTGCTCGATCAAAGTCTGCGCGTCGAAAATTGAAGTCTGCATGCAGTATGCGACGACCCTCTCGGTGACCAGATCCGTCAAGCTTGCCAAGGTGTCTGTTGACGGGAAGACCGATAGGGTTCTCGATGTCTAGATAATTCGTGCAGAAAGAGATGCACTCTTCGGCCAGAAAGCCCTTGGCTATGCTTCCAGCTGGACGGGACCTGTTGCGAACGTATCCTTTGATGTGTCCGTTCATCCTTTCGAACGCCATCATGCTGCGGAGGAACATCGGCCCGAGTTGTACGATGTCCTCCACGACATGGACCAGCAGATGCACCATAATGTCGAAGAATGCGGGTGGGAAGTAGACCTCAAGCTCACATAGTATCACCACGATCTCCTCCTGTAGCCTTTCGAGCTGATTCAAGCCAATCGACTTCCTAGAGATGACGTCGAAAAACTTGCATAGGCCAAATAACGTTTCACGGACGTGCTCGTCCATTATCCCTCTTAGTGCGACCGGAAGTACCTGCGTCATTAGCACGGCACAGTCGTGAGACTTCATGCCACTGAACCTCTGCTTCGTCTCGTCTAGGTATCTGCTTATCTTGCCCGTGTAGCCGTAAGGAAATTTGACTCCTAGAAGGCACTTGAAAAACTGTTTGATCTCATCCTGGCTTAGAGTGAAGCAAGAAGGAGGGCAGTAATATTCGTTCTTCTTGAACTTTTTACCCTTCCGACGACCTTGTGTCATCTCCGACTCATGATCATCGTCATCTTTCTGATCATCAGGAGTAGTGCGTCCTCCGTGAAGCTCCTTCCGGATACCCAAGCATATCAGGTCGTGCCTTGCTTTCAGACCATCTTTCGTCCTATCTGGCATGTTGATTATGGTGGCGACCAGACTCTCGCACACGTTTTTCGTGATATGCATGATGTCGAGGCTATGAGGTGTGCGGAGAAACTTCCAGTATGGCAACTCCCAGAAAACAGACCTTGTTTTCCATACCTTCATCAACGGCTTGTCTTGTTGCTGCCTCTTTCGCTTCTTTCCAGGCTTAGGACCATCTTTCCGGTTTTTCAGCAACTCTTCCACTTCTTCGCTGCTCCTATGCTCTGGGATTCCTCGGGTCTCTGATTTGCCATCGAACAGGTCTCCACGTTTTCTCCATGGATCATTCTTGCCGAGCCACCTCCGGTGCGCCATGAACACGGTTTTCGATGACCCTGGATCTTTCTCTAGTTGGAGATAGCTTGTGTTATCCATGCACCTAACGCATGCGCAGAATCCTTGGATAACCTGCCCCGAGATATACCCGCAACCTGGATAGTCTTGCACCGTAGTGATCAACGCGGCTCTCATAGTGAAATAATCTTGTGCGACGGCGTCGTAAGTATTGGCTCCAGATTCCCATAACGTGGCTCGATCCTCTTTCAACAGCCCGAGATACAGATTGATGTCGGTACCAGGTTGTTTTGGCCCTTGAATTAGCATACTCATTTGTATGTACTTCTTCTTCATGCACAACCATGGAGGGAGGTTGTACATCCATACAAACACGGGCCAAGTGCTGTGCGTGCTGCTCTGGCTACCGAACGGATTGAGTCCATCAGTGCTCGCACCAAGCCTGATGTTCCTCGAATCTCCACCGAATTCTGGGAATTCGAGGTCCAATGCTTTCCACTGGCTAGCATCTGAAGGGTGCGTCAGCAGCTCATCCTTTTCGGGGTCATCATCATCTCCTGGCTTCTTCCTTTCCGCATGCCATCGCATGAGCTTCGCTTCCTTAGGGTCCGCGAAATAGCGCTGCAGACAAGGAGTGATAGGAAAGTACCATACCACTTTTCGAGGTGCTTTCTTCCCTTTCTTGTATCGACTCACGCCGCACACCGGACATGTGGTTTTCTCCGCGTCCTCGCCCCGATAAATGATGCAATCGTTGATGCATACGTGATATCTAACGTGCGGTAGATCGAGAGGACAGACGATTTTCTTGGCATCCTCGATACTAGTTGGACATGTGTTCCCCTCCGGGAGACGATCGTGCCAGAATGCCATCATATCGTCGAATCTTGCGTCGCTCAATTTGTGCTTTGCCTTCATCTCCATAGCCTTGAGCGTTACATTCAACCGGGTATCATCGGGCCTGCATCCTTCATACAATGGAGTAACCGCGTCTTTCTCAAGTTGCGCAAGCAGCTTGGCTTTCTCTCTAGCGGCAGCCCTGGTGTTACTCGTCTGCTTGAGAAGCAGCTCTTGCACATAAGGGTCCTGCACCCAGCCTGACGTTGTTCCATCGTCATCTGCTCCTCCGGCATCTAGATCATCATCATCCCGGTCTGCTTCCGCACCTTCACCATCTCCAGGAGACTCTTCATCATCTCGCCCGTTCTCGCCGTGATGATGATCATTGTCATGTTGGCCACCTTCTTCACCGTCTCCATCATCTACGTCATCGCTTATCCAACGAGTGTATACATCCATGAAACCATGGCGGAGCAGGTGCGCCTGCAGATTCCCAGAATCTGGGTCGATCACCCAGTTGAGTTTGCATCTTCTGCACGGACATCTTATATCTGTCTTGTTATTTCATATCATGTCGGCCGTCGCACATTTCAAAAATCTAGCCACAATGCCTTTGCTCATTATGCGGACCATTTTTTCCTGCACGATGTACACGGTACAATTTTGAAGTCTATTAGAACCACATAATGAATGCATGCATGCAATGGTTGATAGAAAATTTCGGCATGACCTATCCTAAAATTAGGACCTTTGCGAAATGCCAAAGTCTTGCCAAAATGGAAATGAATCAACATTTTGGCAAAACAAATGGCAACTTGTTCACATACAAACACAAGAGAGAGAGAGACTGATCCATACACACATGAACATATCATTATCCTCTCCATACACACATGCATGAGCATCATCGATACTCTCCATATACACACACATATGACCATCAATCCTCTCCACATACACACATCATGAGCATCGATCATCTACATACATATGAGCACATCATCCATATACACATGAACACATCCTTACATGGACAACTTACCGAGATAAGAGACCGATCGCGAGAAAGATGGAAAGGAGAGGTGCGCGTGTCGACCGGAGAAGGATAGATGAGAGACCGGAGACCTCCTCTATTACTTATGTAACATCCAAAGCAAGTTTTACATGCTAAAAATGGTGAATGTGTGGAGAAATTGAGGTGGGAAGGAGAAGATCCCGACTAGATCTAAGGAGGAAGAAGAAGGGGAAAGTGAAGTGTGGGGTGGTGGATGTGGTCACACATGTGCACATAAAGTGCTGTCCTAAAGAAATCGACACATCCGTGGCGCACACGGCCCTAGTGCGCCACAGGGAGTACAAAGATTTGTGGCGCACTATGCCATGTGTGCCACAGATGCTCCTACTCCCTGTGGCGCACTAGGCCGAGTGCGCCACAGAAGTTTGTGGCCGTTTCAGAGCAGAGGGGGGCATGCGCTTAGGCGTAGCGCACCAGACCCACGTGCGCCACAGATGACCCTACTCCCTGTGGCGCACTAGGCCGAGTGCGCCACAGAAGTTTGTGGCCGTTTCAGAGCAGAGGGGGGCATGCGCTTAGGCGTAGCGCACCAGACCCATGTGCGCCACAGATGACCCTAACAACCATGGCGCACATGACTATAGTGCGCTACAGATGTTTGGCGTGCGGCCAACAGGGCCCTGGCCCACACACATCTGTGGCGCACTATAGTCATGCGCGCCACGGTTGTTCTAGTTATTAGTAGGGCACTGCCCACAGGTGAGCCACGCCTGTTTTAGCCGTGGGGCACTTCAACCATGTGAGCCACGGATGTGCTGATTACCTATAGCCGTTTTCCTAGTAGTGTAGACTCATTGCATGTGTGTTCTTTTCCACAAACAACTTATGGATCAACCAGTGGTCATTGCATGTGTGTTCTTTTCACAAACTACATGTGGACCCACTAGAGTCATTGTATGTGTGTTCTTATACTAAAACTAGCACTAGAGTCATTGCATGTGTGTTCTTTTCCACAAACCACATATGGATCAACCAGTGGTCATTGCATGTGTGTTCTTTCCACAAACCACACATGGATAAACCAATGGTCATTGCATGTGTGTTCTTTCCACAAACCACACATGGATCAACCAGTGGTCATTGCATGTGTGTTCTATTCCACAAACCACACATGGACCAAGCAGTGTCATTGTATGTGTGTTCTTTCCACAAACCACATATGGATAAACCAGTGGTCATTCCATGTGTGTTCTTTTCACAAACCACATGTGAACCCACTAGAGTCATTGCATGTGTGTTCTTATACTAAAACCAACACTAGAGTCATTGCATGTGTGTTCTTTCCACAAACCACACATGGATCAACCACCAGAGTCATTGCATGTGTGTTCTTTCCACAAACCACACCTGGATCCACAAATAGAGTCATTGCATGTGTGTTCTATCCACAAACCACACATGGATCCACCGCTGTCATTGCATGTGTGTTCTTTCCACAAACCACACATGGATCAACAAGTGGTCATTGCATGTGTGTTCTTTCCACAAACCACATATGGATCAACCAGTGGTCATTGCATGTGTGTTCTTTTCCATAAACCACTTATGGATCCATTAGAGTCATTGCATGTGTGTTATTTCCACAAACCACACATGGATCAACCACTAGAGTCATTGCATATGTGTTATTTCCACAAACCTCACATGGATCAACCACTAGAGTCATTGCATGTGTGTTCTTTCCACAAACCACACATGGATCAAGCAGTGTCATTTCATGTGTGTTCTTTCCACAAACCACATATGGATCAACCAGTGGTCATTGCACGTGTGTTCTTTTGCATAAACCACATGTGAACCCACTAGAGTCATTGTATGTGTGTTCTTATACTAAAACCAACACTAGAGTCATTGCATGTGTGTTATTTCCACCAACCACACATGGATCAACAACTAGAATCATTGCGTGTGTGTTCTTTCCACAAACCACAAATGGACACACTACACTCATTGCATCTGTGTTCTTTTCCACAAACAACTTATGGATCAACCAGTGGTCATTGCATGTGTGTTCTTTTCACAAACCACATATGGATCCATTAGAGTCATTGCATGTGTGTTCTTATACTAAAACTAGCACTAGAGTCATTGCATGTGTGTTCTTTCCACAAACCACTTATGGATCAACCAGTGGCCATTGCATGTGTGTTCTTTCCACAAACCACTTATGGATCAACCAGTGGTCATTGCTTGTGTGTTCTTTCCACAAACCACACATGGATCAACTAGTGGTCATTGCATGTGTGTTCTTTTCCACAAACCACATATGGATCAACAAGTGGTCAGGGCATGTGTGTTCTTCCCACGCACTAGACTCATTGCATGTGTGTTCTTTTCCACAAACCACACAGGGATCCACTAGGCTCATTGCATGTGTGTTCTTTTCCACAAACCACACACGGATCAAGAAGTGTCATTGCATGTGTGTTCTTTCCACAAACCACATATGGATCAACCAGTGGTCATTGCATGTGTGTTCTTTTCACAAACCACATATGGATCAACCAGTGGTCATTGCATGTGTGTTCTTTTCCACAAACCACATGTGAACCCACTAGAGTTATTGCATGTGTGTTCTTTTCACAAACCACATATGGATCAACCAGTGGTTATTGCATGTGTGTTCTTTCCACAAACCACACATGGATCAACCAGTGGTCATTGCATGTGTGTTCTTTTCACAAACCACATATGGATCAACCATTGGTCATTGCATGTGTGTTCTTTTCACAAACCACATATGGATCAACCAGTGCCCATTGCATGTGTGTTCATTCCACAAACCACATATGGATCAACCAGTGGTCATTGCATGTGTGTTCATTCCACAAACCACACATGGATCAACCAGTGGTCATTGCATGTGTGTTCTTTTCCACAAACCACTCATGGATCAACCGGTGGTCATTGCATGTGTGTTCTTTTCCACAAACGACATATGGATCAACCAGTGGTCATTCCATGTGTGTTCTTTCCACAAACCACATATGGATCAACCAGAGTCATTGCGTGTGTGTTCTTTCCACAAACCACATATGGATCCATTTGAGTAATTGCATGTTTGTTCTTATACTAAAACCACAAACCAGCACTAGAGTCATTGCATGTGTGTTCTTTTCCACAAACCACACATGGACCCACTAGACTCATTGCATGTGTGTTCTTGTCCACAAACAACTTATGGATCAACCAGTGGTCATTGCATGTGTGTTCTTTTCACAAACTACATGTGGACCCACTAGAGTCATTGTATGTGTGTTCTTATACTAAAACTAGCACTAGAGTCATTGCATGTGTGTTCTTTTCCACAAATCACATATGGATCAACCAGTGGTCATTGCATGTGTGTTCTTTCCACAAACCACATATGGATCAACCAGAGTCTTGCATGTGTGTTCTTTCCACAAACCACATATGGATCCATTTGAGTAATTGCATGTTTGTTCTTATACTAAAACCACAAACAAGCACTAGAGTCATTGCATGTGTGTTCTTTTCCACAAACCACACATGGATCCACTAGACTCATTGCATGTGTGTTCTTTTCCACAAACAACTTATGGATCAACCAGTGGTCATTGCATGTGTGTTCTTTTCACAAACTACATGTGGACCCACTAGAGTCATTGTATGTGTGTTCTTATACTAAAACTAGCACTAGAGTCATTGCATGTGTGTTCTTTTCCACAAACCACATATGGATCAACCAGTGGTCATTGCATGTGTGTTCTTTCCACAAACCACACATGGATAAACTAGTGGTCATTGCATGTGTGTTCTTTCCACAAACCACACATGGATCAACCAGTGGTCATTGCATGTGTGTTCTATTCCACAAACCACACATGGATCAAGCAGTGTCATTGCATGTGTGTTCTTTCCACAAACCACATATGGATAAACCAGTGGTCATTCCATGTGTGTTCTTTTCACAAACCACATGTGAACCCACTAGAGTCATTGCATGTGTGTTCTTATACTAAAACCAACACTAGAGTCATTGCATGTGTGTTATTTCCACAAACCACACATGGATCAACCACCAGAGTCATTGCATGTGTGTTCTTTCCACAAACCACACATGGATCCACAAATAGAGTCATTGCATGTGTGTTCTTTCCACAAACCACTTATGGATCAACCAGTGTCATTGCATGTGTGTTCTTTCCACAAACCACATATGGATCCATTTGAGTCATTTCATGTTTGTTCTTATACTAAAGCTAGCACTTGAGTCATTGCATGTGTGTTCTATCCACAAACCACACATGGATCTACCACTGTCATTGCATGTGTGTTCTTTCCACAAACCACACATGGATCAACAAGTGGTCATTGCATGTGTGTTCTTTCCACAAACCACATATGGATCAACCAGTGGTCATTGCATGTGTGTTCTTTTCCATAAACCACTTATGGATCCATTAGAGTCATTGCATGTGTGTTATTTCCACAAACCACACATGGATCAACCACTAGAGTCATTGCATATGTGCTATTTCCACAAACCACACATGGATCAACCACTAGAGTCATTGCATGTGTGTTCTTTCCACAAACCACACATGGATCAAGTAGTGTCATTGCATGTGTGTTCTTTCCACAAACCACATATGGATAACCTAGTGGTCATTGCACGCGTGTTCTTTTCCATAAACCACATGTGAACCCACTAGAGTCATTGCATGTGTGTTCTTATACTAAAACCAACACTAGAGTCATTGCATGTGTGTTATTTCCACCAACCACACATGGATCAACAACTAGAGTCATTGCGTGTGTGTTCTTTCCACAAACCACAAATGGATCCACTAGACTCATTGCATGTGTGTTCTTTTCCACAAACAACTTATGGATCAACCGGTGGTCATTGCATGTGTGTTCTTTTCACAAACCACATATGGATCCATTAGAGTCATTGCATGTGTGTTCTTATACTAAAACTAGCACTAGAGTCATTGCATGTGTGTTCTTTCCACAAACCACTTATGGATCAACCAGTGGCCATTGCATGTGTGTTCTTTCCACAAACCACTTATGGATCAACCAGTGGTCACTGCATGTGTGTTCTTTCCACAAACTACACATGGATCAACTAGTGGTCATTGCATGTGTGTTCTTTTCCACAAACCACATATGGATCAACAAGTGGTCAGTGCATGTGTATTCTTCCCACGCACTAGACTCATTGCATGTGTGTTCTTTTCCACAAACCACACAGGGATCCACTAGACTCATTGCATGTGTGTTCTTTTCCACAAACCACACACGGATCAAGCAATGTCATTGCATGTGTGTTCTTTCCACAAACCACATATGGATCAACCAGTGGTCATTGCATGTGTGTTCTTTTCACAAACCACATATGGATCAACCAGTGGTCATTGCATGTGTGTTCTTTTCCACAAACCACATGTGAACCCACTAGAGTTATTGCATGTGTGTTCTTTGCACAAACCACATATGGATCAACCAGTGGTCATTGCATGTGTGTTCTTTCCACAAACCACACATGGATCAACCAGTGGTCATTGCATTTGTGTTCTTTTCACAAACCACATATGGATCAACCATTGGTCATTGCATGTGTGTTCTTTTCACAAACCACATATGGATCAACCAGTGGTCATTGCATGTGTGTTCATTCCACAAACCACATATGGATCAACTAGTGGTCATTGCATGTGTGTTCATTCCACAAACCACACATGGATCAACCAGTGGTCATTGCATGTGTGTTCTTTTCCACAAACCACTTATGGATCAACCAGTGGTCATTGCATGTGTGTTCTTTCCACAAACCACACATGGATCAACCAGTGGTCATTGCATGTGTGTTCTTTTCCACAAACCACATATGGATCAACCATTGGTCATTTCATGTGTGTTCCTTCCACAAACCACTTATGGATAAACCAGTGTCATTGCATGTGTGTTCTTTCCACAAACCACATATGGATCCATTTGAGTCACTACATGTTTGTTCTTATACTAAAACCACAAACCAACACTAGACTCATTGCATGTGTGTTCTTTTCCACAAACCACACATGGATCCACTAGACTCATTGCATGTGTGTTCTTTTCCACAAACAACTTATGGATCAACCAGTGGTCTTTTCATGTGTGTTCTTTTCCACAAACCACATATGGATCAACCAGTGGTCATTGCATGTGTGTTCTTCCACAAACCAAATATGGATCAACCAGTGTCATTGCATGTGTGTTCTTTCCACGAACCACATATGGATCCATTTGAGTCATTGCATGTTTGTTCTTATACTAAAAGCACAAACCAGCACTAGAGTTACTGCATGTGTGTTCTTTTCCAGAAACCACTTATGGATCAACCAGTGGTCATTGCATGTGTGTTCTTTCCACAAACCACACATGGATCAACCAGTGGTCATTGCATGTGTGTTCTTTTCCACAAACCACACATGGATCAACCAGTGGTCATTGCATGTGTGTTCTTATACTAAAACTAGCACTAGAGTCATTGCATGTGTGTTCTTTCCACAAACCACTTATGGATCAACCAGTGTCATTGCATGTGTGTTCTTTCCACAAACCACATATGGATCCATTTGAGTCATTGCATGTTTGTTCTTATACTAAAACCACAAACCAGCACTAGACTCATTGCATGTGTGTTCTTTTCCACAAACCACACATGGATCCACTAGACTCATTGCATGTGTGTTCTTTTCCACAAACAACTTATGGATCAACTAGTGGTCATTGCATGTGTGTTATTTTCCACAAACCACATATGGATCAACTAGTGGTCATTGCATGTGTGTTCTTTCCACAAACCACATATGGATCAACCAGTGTTATTGCATGTATGTTCTTTCCACGAACCACATATGGATCCATTTGAGTCATTGCATGTTTGTTCTTATACTAAAACCACAAACCAGCACTAGAGTCATTGCATGCGTGTTCTTTTCCACAAACCACACATGGATCAACCACTAGAGTCATTGCATGTGTGTTCTTTCCACAAACCACACATGGATCATGCAGTGTCATTGCATGTGTGTTATTTTCCATAAACCACATATGGATCAACCAGTGGTCATTGCATGTGTGTTCTTTCCACAAACCACATATGGATCAACCAGTGTCATTGCATGTGTGTTCTTTCCACAAACCACATATGGATCCATTTGAGTCATTGCATGTTTGTTCTTATACTAAAACCACAAACGGACACTAGTCATTGCATGTGTGTTCTTTTCCACAAACCACACATGGATCCACTAGACTCATTGCATGTGTGTTCTTTTCCGCAAACAACTTATGGATCAACCAGTGGTCTTTGCATGTGTGTTCTTTTCCACAAACCACATATGGATCAACTAGTGGTCATTGCATGTGTGTTCTTTCCACAAACCACATATGGGTCAACCAGTGCCATTGCATGTGTGTTCTTTCCACAAACCACATATGGATCCATTTGAGTCATTGCATGTTTGTTCTTATACTAAAAACATAAACCGGCACTAGAGTCATTGCATGTGTGTTCTTTTCCACAAACCACACATGGATCCACTAGACTCGTTGCATGTGTGTTCTTTTCCACAAAAAACTTATGGATCAACTAGTGGTCATTGCATGTGTGTTCTTTTCACAAACTACATGTGGACCCACTAGAGTCATTGTATGTGTGTTCTTTCTACAAACCACATATGGATCCATTTGAGTCATTGCATGTTTGTTCTTATACTAAAACCAACACTAGAGTCATTGCATGTGTGTTATTTCCACAAACCACACATGGATCAACCACTAGAGTCATTGCATGTGTGTTCTTTCCACAAACCACACATGGATCAACCAGTGTCATTGCATGTGTGTTCTTTCCACAAACCACATATGGATCCATTTGAGTCATTTCATGTTTGTTCTTATACTAAAACTAGCACTGCCCCCCAATGGATCCACCGTTAGTCCGAGTCTTTAGAAGGCACGCCATAACACAGTTGTTCTGCTTGATGATTGTTACATACTGTTTGATCGGGGCGCTTGGACGATTGGGATGGTCTTCGCGAGAGCGATCCTCGAGTAGGCTGTTCTGTTGGCCACGCTTGCTCTGGACAAACTGGCATGTTGCGAGTGATACGACTCACGAGTTCAGTGGGCCATATCCCAGTGTCACGTCCCCGTTACTTCTCTTCCTCCCCGTACTTCTCTTCCTTCCCCTAATAGCCACTTTCCCCACTTCACTTCCATCCTGCCATAGCCGCAAGCCGACGACATCCACCAATTCTCCGGTTGCTACCTTCATGGTAAGAAATCATTTTACACGCTTTTGAACTTATCCTACATATTCCTGCTATTCGGCAATCTAACTACTGATCTTTTTTCCGATTTCTCGACGAACTTCAGATGTGGTAGATGTTGCAGCCCAAGAATCTGGAGATCCTCGCGTGCAACTTCGCAGCGGCGTTCCCGCTCGTGTCCTCCCACCCAGGATGCTTTCGCTGTTACTCCTACCACGAGCTCCCGCTCCACGAGCTCGCGTGCCTGCACGGCGCGTGCTCCTGCACGGAGTCGGGCTGCAACTACACTGGCCCGCCGGCAGAGCTCGTCGTCCACCTTGCAGATGGGCACTTGATCGAAGTGATTAGGATCTCGTATGGGCAAGCCCAACTTCTCCAAGAGCAGGTGCCATTCACTGACTCGGCACACCGCCTGCTAAGTTTCCAGGGGGACGGCTCTGTTTTTGTCCTGACCATCACCGCCGGTGTTCCGGGAACCAGAGCCGGGCCCACCGTCGTGGGTGCCGTATGCGTCAGGTCGGTCTCGTGTGCCTTGCCCATATACACTGTGCGCATGTGGGCAAACGCCCAGCCGTCGTCGGATAGCATTCTTGTGCTAGCCGAGGCGCCGAGCTGCCCGACGTCGCGGGAGGTGGAGTATGTGGACCTGAGGTCGATCTTATGCGTGCCATCTCAGTACCTTGTCGGTGCTGGACCGAACAGGCAGATGCATTTCTACATTTGTATCGAGAAGACCGACAGGCAAATGTAGTACTTGTGCTGTCGTTACTGTTAGACTTAAGCGATGTTTCTCAGGTGCTTAGAGCATACGTGTTGTGCGAATGTACCCTAGTTGTAGTTTTCAGTACTCCTTAATACTTCGACGGGTTATTATATTGGTCCAATCAGCTTGCTGTTGTCACATTGCAAAGTCCGCTTGCTCTGGACAGACCGGCAATACCGTGTGCTCCCGCTCCCGCATGTCAGTGTCACGTGTTCCGAGGGCCCACCTGCCAGTGTCACGTCCCCCTCTTCCTTCCCCTCGAAGCTACTGTCCCAACTTCTCTTCCATCCTGCCACTCCCGTCCGATGGTTGTAATCTGATGATTTTCGTTGGATTTTTTACAAGTTATCTACGTTGATAATGCAACATGCAAATGGCACAGACACAATTTCTAAAGTGGAAGCACTCACACGCTGCTATTGCACATATTTCTCAATATAGCTCAACAAACACATTACAATAATTGTACTCGCATTAAACACAACCAAAATTGCAACCATCCTAAACAACATCTAAACCCACATCACACCGCTGTCATCGGAGTCCACCTCGATTGGTGACACCTCCGTGCCCTTCCCAGCAACATCAACTCCCGCTTGTGGCTTACCCTTCGCCAAGGAGGCAACAATGGCGTTCTGCATAGCTTCGTCCCCGTCGTCCTCCACATCGGAATCGACAATGATGAAGGTGACGAGGTTGGCATGGACCGAGCGCCGTCACGCCTGGTGGCTCCTGCTCGAGCTCGACGTCGCATCAGTCCTTCTATAGGTAGGAGGGGCCGATCTCGCATACGTAGCGTCGTAGCTCCTCTCAAGAAACCATGGCCATTTGATACTGCGACGGTAGGATCTTGGGGTGGATCCGCCGCGGCGAGCCCTACCGGAAGCGGTGGAGCGGATGGATCTACCGGCGCGAGCCATGACAAGTTCCTAGGAGGGAGTAAGATTGTGGGCCAGGCGTGTTTGGTTCTTGAGCAAGACCTCCTAGTGATATGTACACGGGCAAGGTACCAAAAAATTTCGTCCAACACGTGCGACAGGGCTTTTGAACCACGAAGGCGCGATTTTTTTTGGCAAGTCCACACGCTAGGTCCCCCACCTGTCAGCCGAATGTGGATGGTAGGATTCTGCCCGAGTTATTAAGTAGGGATAAATCACGCTTCACCACTACCCTGACATCCAAAGGCTCCTCTTTCCTTTGCCCTCGCTCCCCTCGCTCATGGCTCGCAACTCGTGCAGTTTTTTTGTTTCCTTCGATCTACTACGCAGGAAGGGAGGGGGACTGGCTGTGACAAGTTTGTGTGGATCGAAAAGCCACTGACAGGTTTTCACAGAGAGCTTGTTCAGGATCTGCGTGATGCTATGTGGGACAATAAAGAGGAGATTCGTGCGATGGAGTGAGAGATCCGGGAGCTTCGCCAGGTGCAGGGGAGGCAGGGGCAGGGAGGTGGTGAGACAGACGGGCTCAAGATTGGGCCAGATAGTGGACACAATTTCCTCATTATCTGGGCATTAACTGTTGCATTTGCAGTTTATGTTGCCATGTCGTTGTCCAGCAGCTGAAATAAGTTGCTGCTTTGTGGAGTGTAGTGGCCAGCTTAAGAATTTTTTTCTAGCCCGGAAACTTATCATAAGTGTAATGCCAACAACAGGGATTTATTAAGCGCCTATAAATAAATCATGTCTGTGCCACTAACACCCATCGATTTTGGAGAGGATTTAACCGCTCAGCTACCGCGATTGTTCAGATAGTAGTGGCACAGTCATAGTTTTGGATTCAACTAGTGGCCTCGGCCGTATCAAATCCTAAAGTCGCGATACATTTTACTCCGAGTACGGGAGGCAGATTGTTTCGCCCGACAAGTTCCACGCACACAGCTCCAGAGTTTAACCGAACTACATATATAGGTTCAAGTTCAATACATCATTAGGCTGCTACACTGCTAGCCCTCTTTCTCTGCTTGGGTGCCAACTTTCTTCCTCTTTCCTTCACGTCCACTGGCTTCTTCATCTCCTGCCTTCTTCCTCTTCTTGGGTGCCAATTTTCTTACCTTCACGTACCCTGCATCTCTGGGCCGAGGGAAGTCAGGCATCATCACTCCACTCGTTTTGGTTTTCTTCCCGTAGCAAAATCACTGAGTCGGCTATCTTGTTTCTTACCTTGCGCTTCCTGTAAAAAAATAGTACATGGATTACTACCTTATATCTATATACTATAAACAATTTTTTTGTGTGAATGTACCATCTCATACCTAGGTTTGGGAGCATTAAGGGGACATCCAGCTGCTCTATGGCCTATAAGATGGCAGGTCTTGCATCTGTTTTTGCCCTTCTTTGTAGCACAGAAAGCCGAACCCTTCTTCTCGAGAAAATTCTTAAACCTATTCACCTAGGGTATTCCTCTGCCCCTTTTTGTAACTGGCTAGCAAAGCTCGAAAGACAGTTGGACTTGAGGCCACTGAGATGGGTCTATACATGGCTCGACGGATCCAGCGTACGCAGCTCTGAACTTTTCCATAGAGTAGTAGTCTGACAAATACTGATCCAAATGTGGTAGAGTTATTTTCTTCACCAAGAAGTCCAAGGCGTGGTCGCAAGGTTTCCTGGTATGCTGCCACTCTAAGCAGGTGCATTCTCACAGCTAGATGTTCACAACATCCCTTTCGCCACTCTTGGACATATCGACCACCTCACAGGTTCTGCTGGTTGACGGGAGAACCTTAAGATGAGCAAGTCCTCGGCTTCTCTTGTGCAGTTGCTGTACAACTGGCGGTAGCATATGTCCTCTAAGTCTCCTACCGATCTCTCTCCTTATATTTAACAGCTTCATGATCATACCATGTATGCTGTCCATCAAGATATGAACAGGACGCACTTTTATGTCCTTCGCCCAGTTATTCAGGCATTCTGCAAGGTTGTTGTTTATGTAATCAACTTTGATGTCAGGGTTGAATTGACTCCTCTTCCATAGCTGCGAATGATGGATGGCTAAGTACTCTGGAAGTTCAGGGGCTTCGACAAAAATCTTGCTCATGAAATAATCGCTGCTACTAGGTTTGTAAACTCTAGCAGCAGGAAACATGTAATGAAATACGCTGTTTGCATAGTGTGAGTACAAGTTGAGCATCATATGGGCATGGCATTCTCTACCTTCAGCTCGCGGGAACACCTCCTTCACTGCATTCGTCAGCCCTTTGCATGCATCCGTGGATATAGCCAATGGATCCATGTGGCCTATTGATCTCCTAAGCTGCCTCATAAACCAGACCCAGTTTTCCTCCGGTTCTGTTTCAAACAGCCTGAATGCCACTGGGAACATCCAGTTGTGACCACCAAGTGCTGTGGCAGATGGCAGGCAGCCTTTCCATTTGCCAGTTAGGACAGTGCTGTCTACACTCAGATACGGCCTACAGCCGTCCTTGAATCCCTCGATGCAAGGTTTAAGCGCCATGAAAAATCTTTTGAAATATATTTTACCACCTTATGATTCGGTGTGAATCTCCACAACACTCCCCAAACACCTAGCTTGTACCTCTGCCTTGAAGTTGTACAACATCCTAAAGCTATTGGTCCAATCCCCGTGCAAGACCCCCAGAGCTTTCTCTTTACCTTTCCAAACCGTGTAATACGAAAGGACAATGTTGTATTTAGAACTGAGGCTAGTCTGAATATTCTTCGTGGTCTCCTTAGGGTTATCCTTTAGTATGGACATAGATTGCATAGCCACCCACTCCGTATCAGCCATTGAGGATTTCAGTTTGCTGCCTGTCGGACACATGTGTGGAGGGCCCATTTTGTTCACCTACAACACAGATTCATTTAAAAGATAAGAGGAGTCGACTAGTTGCCAGAAAGATATCGCACATCAATTGTAGTTATAGAGTGAAAAGAGAGAGAGAGAGTTCTAATGGTTTCCTGCATTCATTGCCCCAATACCCTAATTGCAGTCGATGCAGGTAAGGATCTTGCTGTGATCCTCCATGGACAATGTACCTCGGCCCGTCCATTCATCCACGTTAACTTGCAAATGGCCTCATACCTCTCGGCAGAGTTCTTCAGTCGATAAACGTCGAACTCCCCCTTGATACAAAAATGTCGGAACTACATCCTGAACTCATGCATGCTCCTGAACTCGGTGCCGACCGAAATTATAGGATACTCGTGGTCATGTTTCATTTCTTCTACTTCAACACCCAAATCATCTATTGGAATACCAGCCTCATCGTTAAGTTCCTCGTCTAATTCATCATCACCAGATTCTTGATCCTCTACAGCGCCTTCTTCTTCATCTGATTCAGAATCTTCGCCATCATCTCTAATGCCTAGTACTACACACATCATATTGACTCCCATGGGTGGGGCTGCACCATCGTCTCCACCCGGATGGACAGGAACATTGCCCTAGTCCACCTCACCGGCAACTCTGTTTCTCCAAGACACTCGGTTGGTTCTGCTGCAACCACATGGGGTGGTCTTATGTTTGCACGCATCCCAGGTACTTCAGTGGACAAACAGCAGTCAGAATCAATTTCATCTTGAGTGTACAGAACCCTCTTGCTCTTCCTGTCTACATCCTCCTTCCTAATGTAATCTTTCCTGATGGTATCAGTAGGGCTTGACATCCGCGTTCCATTCCCCATCGAACTAGGCCTTTTGCTGCCGCTCTTGGGTGTGATCTCCTTACTGCCTCCCCTCACGGGTGTTGGCTCCAGGGTGCTGGCATTATTGCCTGACCTCTACGGCGTGTTCTTCTTTGAATTATCCCTTTTGTTGCTACTATTGGGTGTGTTCTCCTTCGTGCTGGCATTATTGCCTGACCCCAGCGGCGTGTTCCGCTCCAAATTAGCCCTTTTGCTGCTACTATTGGGCGTCTTATCCTTCGTGCTGGCATTATTGCCTGACCTCAGCGGCGTGTTCCGCTCCAAATTAGCCCTTTTGCTGCTACTATTGGGTGTGTTCTCCTTCATGCTGGCATAATTCCCTGACAGCGGCGTGTTCCACTCCAAATTAGTGTTTTTTCTGCTCCCACTGGGTGTGGTAGCCTCCGTGCTGGCCATCTTTGCCTCTTTGCTACCACTCCTGGGAGTGTTCACCACCGTGCTAGCCCTCTTAGCGTTTTTGCTGCTACCGTTCGGTGTGGCATTTTTACTAGATCTCAGGGGTGTACTCTGCGGCGTGGTGCCTTTTGTCGTGCGACTCTTGGGCGTCCTCTTCTCTGGTGTGGTCTCCTTGGTGACGTTCTTCTTCGGGGTGCCCTTTCTGGTGATGCTCTTCCTGCTCCTCTTTATGACGCTCCTCTGTAAAACTCTCCTCTGTTCGAAGCCACCCTCAATCGCACCAGTCCCAGTGATGCCATGGATCAGGTCACGCATGCCTTCTAAAAGTCCATCATCTCTATTGTCGAGTTCCAATTCTTCTCCAACCGTGAGCACTACCAAGTGGAAGTAAAATTCACCTCTATAATGTTTCCTTGTAAACGGTACGACTAAATCCCTGGTATCTTTCACTTCGATAGCCTTTTTGCTCCTGTAACCATAATATAACAAACGTGCTTCCTGGGAGGACCCCCATAGCACCTTCACACGTAACGATGCCATCAGGTCAGATAACTCTACCACTTCAGGGTCGTATCTACCAAGGATTACATCAAACTCGTCATAGAATTTTTCTGTGCCATCATCTAATTTTGCAGTATAATCCGGGACACCGATACGAACGATTACTTTGCCATCGTCAGGTTCTTCAGGATAGAAACCTCCGAGAGGTTCGAGAGATGGAGCGGCACCATCAGACCTAGCCCCAATGCCACCGCCGCCATCACCACCATCATCGTTAGCTGGATCAACCTCGGTGGAAGTACCAGGACCAGGAGCAAGGAGAGGGACCTTAGCAGCGGGAGCTACATTACATGGTGGACAGGCAGGGCCCCTTCTAATGGTAGCCACAATAGGATCAGTTGCTGCCATGCCACCTCGACGATCAGGAGCAGTTCCCACAACAATAGTGTTTCGAGTGCTAGCAGAGTCCAGACCATGAGCTGGCTTCAGACCAGCAGCTCGCTGAACCCGAGCACGGGTTCAAGGCGACAAGGCATCAGTCTTTGCAACAACAGCGGGGTAGCCTCCGGAAGCCTTAGTTTGCTCAACAGCGGCAGGGATTGGGTCAACAGCGTCCAGATCAACAACAACACGAGGACGACCAGTACCAGCAGATTCTAGAGCACGGGTTCGCACAACTTGAGGACGGTTTCGAGGAGGAGCAGCACACAAGGCGGCGGTCTTGGCAACAACAGCGGGGCAGCCTCCGGACGCCTTAGTTTGCTCAACAGCAGCATGGATTGGGTGAGCAGCAGCCGCAGAAACATGGACACAGGGACGGGGACGACCAAGACCAGCAGATTTCAGAGCAGAGTTTTCCACAACAGCAATACGGGGACTCCTATGAGGAGGTTTCCTGACACAAGCATGTCGCGGATGAGGAACCACATTTTTCTCAACAATAGCAGGGGTTAGAGTTAGACCTTCCTGTCTAATAATAGTTGGGCGACTCCCAGTAGAAGGAGCTTCCTCATCCACTATGTTACACACCAGCGTAACCACGCGAAGCCTAACATGCTGTTTCGTCAACCCAATTAGCTGACTGTCACACACTATAGGAACCCTGAAGCCTCGTTCATCAACGATGTTGAACCGTGCAGTCTGCTCTGGCCTCATTTCAGTAAGTTCACGCACAGCAGCAACCAAACCAGGGACAGTGCATAACTGCACAGGCGCTACTTCCATCTTCAGACTCTGAGCCTGTTTCCACGTGCTAATTTAACGAGGTAGCCACAGATGCTTACCAGAACCGTGTATTTGGGTTCAGCGGAGATCCTAGTTGACAGAAAATTGGAGACAAAAGATAAGAATTGTTTGTCAGCGTCGTGCTAGCAAACAATTCTATGTTCGATATATCTCTGTAATGCCAATAGCCAGCTAGCAGTTATAGGTAGTGCGAATAGCAAAGAGAAGAGTAGCTCACCCGAAATTAGCCAGGAGTACTTCTTCCTCAGCAAATGGATCTGCCATCCTTCATGCTGCTCATCTCGTCGGCGGTAGAGGCGGGCTAGATCGTCGCAACGGCTGGCACGACATTCAGCATTATAGCTCGGTAGCAGCGAGTAGGCGCCGGAAGTCAAATGCCCGAAGAGATCATTCTGGTTGGAGAGGGGATTTCGACGCTGATGGTGCTAGGGTTCATGCGAAAGGAGGGAGGGAGTGGATTTGTGAATTTGGTCAACGCACGATGCTCCTTTAGTATCTCGTTTCGTCTACGTGGTTGCCGCATTGGCGCTCGCGTCACGGAAATATTACTGACATGAGGGTCCCGACCGTCTACTTCACGGGGCAGTTTCATGGCATGTTTGGATTTGGTAGGGGTGAGACGAGTTTGCATCGAAATGGCCCCTCTCGGTAGTTGGCGGCCCAACTTTTCATAATGCGGTAATTTCAGGCAACTTAGGTACAACCATGCGCTGGCCTGCCAACTTTGGTACCACAGACGAACAAGCCCATGTCTAGAGGTCTCGGATACAACATTCCATGGCATCGTCGCAGGCAAGGGCATATATCCCCTGGGCAAAATCAACCTCGACGTCATCTTCGGCACGCTGAAAAACTTTTGACGCGGACGCATAGACTTCGAAGTCGTCGACTGGCCCTCACATTACCACTGCATCCTCGGACACGTCGCGTTCGCTAGGTTCATGGCAGTGCCACACTACGCCTACCTGCAGATGAAAATGCCAGGTCCAAACGGCGTCATCACAATCAACAGGAGCTTCGAGAGGTCCGACACCTGCGATAGGGAATTCAACAGAATCTCCCAGTCCTTCGGTATGCAGGAGGAGCTCGCAAGATTGAAGGAGTCGATAGACAACAGTCTGCCTCCCCTGAGCCGGCCAAGTTCACCCGACTTGTCCTTCGATTCCTTGGTGCACATGAAGAAAGTCCAGGTCCACCCATCGAACCCGACCAAGACGGCCCTCATCGCCAACAACTTGAGTTTCGCATAGGAACTCGTGCTTGCCGAATTCCTCCGTGAGCACTGGGAAATCTTCGCCTGGTGTCCAGCGGACATGCCAGGGGTTCCCAGAGAATTCGCCTAGCACGCACTCAATGTCAACCCAGACGCAATGCCAGTCAAGCAGACAATTCGGCGACTGTTTGAACCAAGAGCAAAAGCGGTCGGAATGGAGATCAACAGACTCCACGATGCCAAATTCATACGCGAGATCAAGGAAAGTACTTGGCTCGCCAACACGGTGCTGGTACCTAAAAAGGACATGGATATCCTACGGATGTGCGTGGATTTGACCTCCCTAAATAAGCACTGCCCAAAGGATCACTTCCTGTTGCCGCGAATCGACCAAATCATCGTCTCCACCGCGGGATGTGAGCGCCTCTGCTTCCTCGATGCCTACTCAGGCTATAATCCGATTTGAATGAAGGAGGAGGACCAAGACAAAACGGCGTTTACAACGCCTTTTGGTGTGTTCTGCTACAACACAATGCCCTTCAGGCTCAAAAACACAGGAGCCACCTATCAACGGTGCATGCAGGCTTGCCTCAAGGATCAACTTGGTCGCAACATCCAAGTCTACGTCGACGATATCGTCATCAAAACAAAGGAGGAGGCCTTGCTAATCAACGATTTATGCGAGACCTTCGCCAACCTCGACCGCTACCGGATCAAGCTCAATCCGGACAAGTGCGCCTTCGGCGTACCATCTGGGCAACTATTCGGATATCTCATCTCCGCGAGAGGGATTGAGGCAAACCCAAAGAAAATAAAAGCCATACTGGCCATGGAGAAGCCAAAAAACATAAGAGGCGTCGAGCAATTGGCTGGACGAATCACGGCGCTCAGTCGATTCATCATTCGAATGGGCGAAAAGGCACTGCCCTTCTACCAATTTCTCCGCAAAGCTGACAAGTACGAGTGGACAGACGAGGCGCAAGAAGCATTCGAAGATCTCAAGCATCTACTATCTACCTCACCAGTACTGGTGACTCCATGCGAAAAAGAACCACTACTGCTTTACATCGCCGCCACCAACCAGGTGGTCCGCACGGTGCTCGTGGTGGAACATGCCGAGGACAACAA
This sequence comes from Avena sativa, assembly GCA_916181665.1. Taxonomy (NCBI): domain Eukaryota; kingdom Viridiplantae; phylum Streptophyta; class Magnoliopsida; order Poales; family Poaceae; genus Avena; species Avena sativa. The sequence goes on along the minus strand of OV702290.1, from coordinate 378,230,873 downwards.
GGTCCATGGAGTGTAGAGCCCAGTCTACTATCTCAGCGAGGTGCTCACGCCAACAAAACAGTGGTACCCGCACTACCAGAAGCTGTCATACGGTGTCTTCATGACAGCCAGGCGACTACGCCACTACTTCCAGGAGCACCCAATCATGGTTGTCAATGACGCCCCACTTGGGAATATTCTCAACAACCCCGACGCGCTTTGGGGAATCGAGCTGTCTCCACGAGACATTACATACGAGAAGCGCGACGCGATCAAGTCGCAAGTCCTCCCTGATTTCCTCATGCACTGGATGGAGAACCAGCTCCCCGAAAAGCCAGATATGTCCTAACTCTGGACAATGCACTTCGATGGATCCAAGCGTAAGGACAGGGATGGCGCAGGTGTCATACTGGGATCGCCCCAAGGAGACAAGCTGAAATACATTCTACGAATGCAGTTCACCACCTCCAACAACGAAGCTGAATACGAGGCTCTATTGCACGGGATGCGGATGGCAAAAGCATGCGGCGCCAAGAGGCTCATCATCTACGGCGACTCCAAGTTGGTCATCAACTAGACAATGCACGAGTGCGACGCGCTGAATGACAATATGATCGCTTATCGTGACCTCTACGACACACTCGAAGGGGACTTTGATGGCTGCGAGCTGCGACACCTAGGCCGTGAAAGCAATGAAGAGGCGGACGCACTTGCCAACATTGGCTCCACCTGCGCCCCCATACCACCTGGGGTATTTCTCGAGCGTATATGCGAACGCTCCATCAAGCCAAAGGCCGCAGAGAAGAAATCAAGCGCAACAACGGACTCGGGGGCTACGCCACCCAATGAGCCAATGGCACTTGATGACCTGGAGCTTGACACAGGACTCGAGGGACCAATGGGGGTCATGATGATCGAGACATCTTGGACTCAACCATACATCACATATCTTCTCAGCAAGAGGCTACCGGACGACCCGCCTGACGCGCGACACATCGCACGGTGATCCAAGGCATTCGCCGTCACCAATGGCGAACTATACAAGCGCAACATCATAGGAGTACTCCAGCAGTGCGTTTCCAATGCGGACGGAAGGACCGAATTCCTCGACATCCATGAGGGGACTTGTGGGCACCATGCCGGCAGTCACGCCCTCTTCGCCAAAGCTCTACGAGCTGGATTCTACTGGCCCATGGCCATGCACGATGCCAAGGACATCGTCCAGAGATGCAACGCTTGTCAGCGATTTGCGGACAAACCGCACGCACCTAGCGTGGAACTCCGGCCAATACCATTGGCTTGGCCCTTTGTGCAATGGGGACTCGACATGGTCGGCAAGCTCCCAAAGTCCGCACGAGGAGGCTACGTCTACCTCTTGGTCGCAGTCGACAAATTCACCAAATGGATAGAGGCCATGCCGGTGACAAACCATTCAGGAGCTAGTGCTGTCAAGTTCTTCGAGTCCATTGTCTATCGCTTCGGAGTGCCACACAGCATCATTATGGACAATGGAACGAACTTCACCTCTAAGACGTTCCAGGGTTTCTGCGAAAACCTGGGAATCAACATAAGCTATGCCTCCGTAGCTCATCCACAGACCAACGGTCAAGTCGAAAAGGCCAACGGCCTCGTCTGCGGTGGAATCAAGAAGAGACTCCTCTGACCACTCGAGCAAGCCGCTGGATGTTGGCCAGACGAGATACAGTCCGTACTGTGGAGCCTGCGCACAACCCCAAATAGCGCCACGGGATATACCCCATTCTTCATGGTGCACGGTGCCGAAGCAGTGCTACCCACAGAAGTACGCTTTAAAGCCCCACGGGTAGTCGCGTAACACTTGCACTCGAAGACTTCGTCGGTCTCCTTGACGAGGCACGGGACATCACAATAGAAAGATCGACGATCTACCAGCAGAACCTGCGCAACTACCATAGCAGAAGGCTACGCCCTAGATCTTTCGTCGAAGGAGACCTGGTCCTGCGACTGAAGCAGCAAGGGCACCTCAAGCTCGAGTCCCCTTGGGAAGGACCGTACGTGATTACAGAAGTAATGCCAGGTGGTGCCTATCGCCTCAAAGATTTCGAGACAGGATTCGCATACTCCAACCCCTGGAACGTCGCGCAGCTGCGGTGCTTCTACCCTTAGTCGTTCCCCTTTTTTTCTTACATTACAAATAAGGCTATTCAGCCAGGCTAACTAGGCACACATTGTACCTCGTACTGATTCTGCGAATAAATAAAGCTAAGTGCCCCGAAACTCTGTGTTTTCCTCATTTTTCTTGCAATTTTATCACTCGGGGGCTACGCCACCATTTACACCCTCGTTCTACAAACAATACGCAGTATCCCGAGTAGCTGACACAAACAACAATCAAACCCTTGATACACCAACCCAGTTGCAACGCACCTGACAGGTTGGCAAGGCGCTGAGATAAAATAAGTCAGGCTAACAAAAAGGAACTGCAGAGTACAAAATACACTCGCAAAACATATGAGCTATCAAGCGCTTTACATATCAATATCAATCAATTACATACATCATACACATACGAACTTTACAACACGGGTACACTTATGTGCAGGATACAGCTTAAACTACTGCTGCAGCAGAAGAACGTTTGTCTGTTCCTCAAAGAAGTCGACAATTTCTTCTGTTGAACGATCCACCGCCTGATACTGGGGAACCATGTTCCAGGTCAAGCCTGCCGGCGGATTCGAAGGTCCAGCAACAACAGCTGCAATGTCTACATCAGGCCTGTGCAGTCGCACCGGCGACAAAGCAGCCTTGGCACTAGCCACCAACTGCTGCCGCACGCAATCGCGAACTGCACTCAAATCCTGAAACTTAGCCAGGAGAGCCAGCAGGCTCGAAGGGACGATGTCTAGTGGAAACATCGTCTGATAGATATTCCTTAGACATGATTGCGCCTTCTTCAGAAAATGGAGCACTCGAGAGGCACGATCCTGCAGGGTGGCAAGTGCAATCACGCGATCGTGGTCCACCCAAAAATATCCACTTGCCTAAAGTTGTTCCTGGGTCAGGTCGTTCATTTGGATGGCGATCCTGTCTTTCTCATCCTACGGATGACGAGCACTGACAACTACACCAAGCAAAAAAATGCAACATATGAAGACAAGGAACTATCGCGACTGGCTACAAGAAAAGATAAGAGGGCAGGAAGCTAACACTTGAACTGATCGCCCAACTACGTCACCTCCTCCAACAGATATTGCTCTCGGGCGGTAGCCATCTCCGCCCTTGACTTCCACACATATGCATTACCGCGAAGGACGGGCATCTCATGTTCCAGCTGCTTAACGCGATCGGGCAGTCGCGAAAGCAGGGACAACTCATCCACCCTTGAACGCGACTGCGCCAAAGTCTCATCAGCGGATGGAGGGTCCCGAGGATCACCCAAAGGACCACTCGACGTGCCCTATCACAAGCCAAGCAAGAGCGAATAAGGGACCAAGCAATGCGTGGACAAAACCTCAAGTGCATTCAAACACGACAAAAGTATCAACAGAGACACTCAGCCAATGGCAGGTTTTCAACAAAAGGAGTCGAACTATTAACTATTACAATATAACTATTGAGGATCAGCCTATTTCTTCGACTTGGACTTTGGCTTCAGGGGCCTCATCGAGTCCATGGTAGTATCAGACACCACAGACTTCCCGCCAGCCCCTGACGTCGCATCCTTTGCCGCCTTCTTGGCTTGCTGCAGCTCCTCGGAATACTTGGCGACTGTGTTGATGAGTTGTGGCCCGTACTTGCCGCAAATAGTTGCAAAGGGAGCAAAAACTACCTATTGACCATCTGCGCCAACGGGCATTGCCTTAGAGACCATGGCTGGATCCACCTCCACTCCATGGGCTTGCACCATGACGAGTGTCATGGAAGCGCCAACCGCACACTGCGATTTCCTGAAGTCCACGGGGATACCTCTAGTGAGGGATTCCACCAGGTCCTCCAAGTTCTCAATCAGCTCAGCCTTCGGCGTCAGCTCCTCACGGATGCGACTAAGCACAACCTTGGCTTTAGTCAGCGTCCCCTGAATGGAAGCGCTGCGGTCTTCGACTGCCATGACGGCGCCTGCCAAAGCATCATCGCGACGAAGAGCTTGAGCGTCAAAGCTCAGACCACCAGCATCTACACAGAGCAAAGCGTCAGCACAATAGCAAGATATCGAAGAAAGGAGCAATCAAAATCCATACGAAAGAATACCTGAAAGAGACTTGGCAATCGAGAAGAGTTGTTCTTCGAACAACTTTTCCCTCGCAGTGATGGAGGTGCGCAAATTCTCTTCGCATTTCCGCGATTCACCCAGCGCAGCAACTGCCTCGTCATGACTCTTCACCGCCGCGGCGAGCATCTTTTCAAGAGAAGTAGTGTCATGAAGAAGTTCGTTATGCTCAGCTACAAAAATACAAGATGGATCGTCAGTCGAATGTATAAAATATCACAAGAACAAAGAAGAAGAAGCAAAAATACTAACCTTCGACCACGCGATGGCAATTGTCCAGCATTGTGTGATGTCGGCCCATCGCGAGTACCTGCTCTTCTAAACGAGCAGCTTCCTTCACAATGAGCTGTCTGATGCACTCGACGATCGACGTAGAGCTCGTTGGGAACCCCAAGAGGAAGGTATGATGAGCACAGCAGCAAGTTTTCCCTCAGTTATGAAACCAAGGTTTAATCGAACCAGTAGGAGCAAGGAAACACCCCAAAGGTGTTACTAGCTGAGCTTTGGCAGGGCGCACTACCGGTGCTAGTAACAACATGGAGACCTGCACAACACAACCACAGAACTTTTTCCCCAACTTGCGATGAGGTTGTCAATCTCACCGTGTTTTGCGGAAAACAAAGGATTAAACGTATCGAATGGAAAGAAGTAAAAGTTTGCAGAAAGTAAACACAAAGTAGTAAAGGAATGTAGATTGTATGTAAAGACAAAGGACCGGGATCCATAGTTCACTAGAGGTGGCTCTCCTTAGATAGATAACATGCTGGGTGAACAAATTACAGCGGGGCAATTGACAAACACCGAGAAAGCAATACATGCATAAACTAATCAGCTTGACTCCTTTGAGACTTGATTGGGCAATACAACATAATACATAGACCGCCATCCAACTACATCTATGACTAATAATCCACCTTCAGGTTATCATCTGAACCCCCTCCAGTATTAAGTTGCAAGCAACAGATTATTGCTTTACGAACTGCGTGTAAGGTAAACAATACGATTGTTCTATGAACAAAGGATTGTTGTTTTCTCCCTAGTAGCAACAGCACATCTAGTACCTTACAGATTTCTATCACTTCCCCAGATTACCAAAGGCATGAACCCACTATCGAGCATAAATACTAACTCTTGGAGTTGCTAGCATCTACTTGGCCAAGATAGCTACTAACAACGGAAAGCATGCAAGATCTCAAATAACAAAGACATGATAAAATCAATAATCAATCTGAAATAGCATCTCAATATCCATCGGATCCCCGCAAACACAACATGTATGATTTACAAAAAGATGATCTTGATCATGAACGGAGCTCACAAGATCTAAACATGAAAGCACAAAGGAGGAGAAACAAGCCATGTAGCTACTACATGGATCCGTAGTCCAAGGATGAACTACTCACACATCACACCGGAGGCTTGCATGGTGATGAAGAAGGCCTCCAGGGTGAATTCCCCTCTCCAGCAGGGTGCCGGGAAGAGCTTCAGATCCCTCCCGATCTAGGGATGGAGATGACGGCGGCTGCAGACTCTTTCGTGGATTTTTGATCGGGTACTTAGGATTTTCGTCCCGAGGGCAACTTATAGGCGGAAGGAGAGGCCGAGGGGGTGCGGTGTTGGGGGGATACCCCCGGGTAGGGTCACTCCGGGGTATAAGGGCCGAGTTAGCCAAGGTTCGGCAAGGTCAAAGCGGATGCTGGCCGAGTCACCTCAAGGCAGGCCGGATCACGGAGTAACCCGGACCAGGGGGGGTCGCCTTACGTTGTCTCATCCGACTTAAGGAGTAAGTCGGAAAGGCTTGTCTAACTTATATGCAGGAACAGGTGTGGCCGGATCTACTATGATCCGGATCCTCGCTTAGCTTCTAGGAGAAGGAAGGAATCTCTCTAGTCAAAAAAGAAGGTCCGGTACGTACTGGATGAGCGAATAAGGGCAGGACCACCGGGTCGTGGCCGACAAGGGTGACGACGCTCACGTCGGCTTACGTCGCTAAAGCATGTGTGACACGGGGGAAAAGCACCCCGGTCGGGTTACCACTTTGGGAGGGGGCATATTCTTAGGAATATGCCTCCACGTATGCCCTAGGCCAGGACCGAACCACCTCTATATAAGGGGGGTTAGGGTTCTGGTAGAGGGGGTTGGCAGAATTCTAGCTGGTTGAGCACTAGTAGATCTAGGGTTCTTGGGCTAGATAGTAGGCAAGAGTAAGAGAGCCCCTTCTTCCTCCTCTCGCCAATACAGCTCAAGGAGCGCTTGTAATCTTGGAGATATCGCAATACAAACTTCTGTGTAGAGAATCACTCTACTATCCCTCCCTAGATTCCCCTAGCGCATATTAGTCCCCACCTTTAGCCTATCCATGGCATCTGCCGTGACACCACCACGACAGTTGGCGCCCACCGTGGGGCTAGCGGCGCTAGCAGGGGTGAAGATCTGGACGGGAAACTTCATCGGCACCGGCGAGCGCATCGTCTCCGGGCTCATTCAGTGCTTTGGAGCATTGGATTTCGTCAGCGACAACGCTGGCTGCTTCGGCACGCGCCCGCTTTCGTGCAACGGCCTCTTCGTCAACCTCGGCACGCACAAGGTCTACGTTGCTGTGGACATCTCGTGCGTTCATCCGCGTCGCGTCGTCGATGCGGGGGAACCACCCCTCACTGTGGCTCGCGGGGCGTGTATCGCTCGCTCCCCGGACCATGCTGAGGTGATGATGACTGCTCCAGGTGCGGCCGCAAGCAAGGATCCAGCGCCAGACCCGGAGGTAACACCTAAGGCACCGAGGAAAGGTAGAGGACCTCCACTAGAGAGGCCTGAGAACGTGCTGAGGGAAGCTATGGATAGCTTGGCTAACCCGGTAGCAGCGGTGGTAGATTCGGCTCAGGCGCAAGCCGAGTTAGAGGAAACTCGGCAAAAGATAATGGAGGGCACAAAGAAAATAGTCGCGGCTCAGCAGTCACTGAACATGACGCTGCGTGAGTATGCAAAGGCAAACAAGGTTGATGCAGTAAGGGTAAAAGGGAAAAATCTCGTAAGTGAGATGAATAGAGAAGGTGATGATGGAGCAGAAGGGTCGGAAAACTATTTGTCTGTGGGGTTGCCGAGGTATAGTACCCGGCGAAGAACCTCGGAGCAGCAGATGCCGCTGCATCCGAGTTAGAGGGTCTGACGGGTGAGGCTCGTCAAAGACAGCAAGACAGGGTTAACGAGCTGGTTCGGATCGCGAACAGGCAGAATGAGGAGCTGCTGAGAGCTAACCCGAGGAGAGCTAGGGCTTCCAAGATCGTCCATTCGGTGATGGGTAAACCGGAGAAATCTGCTGGAGCCGCATCATCGCCTCATGGCGGCCCAAGGAGAGAGGAGGTAGTAACCTCGGCCAGACGGAACAAACAGATCATCCCGTACGACCCAACGCGTGCGGGAAAAGAAAAAGAGATGCGGAAAGGTGATGATCGACGGAGTGTGAGCCGAGGTGAAGCTGGCCGAGGTAATCGCGGCCAAGGCAATGCCGGTCAAGGGGACACTGCCAACAGCAATGCCAGACAGCGCAACTCCGCAGGAGCAGGGCAACCATAGTAGCGGAATATACCAAGGCAAGAGCAAAGCGCCAGTCGAGGTATGCAGCAGAAAGACGTGCAACGAGGGCAAAACTGATACAATGATGGTGATTCGGAGATGGTGAACGCAGGGTACCCCAGACCGGACTATCATGTGATAGGGTCTAGGTTGGGGAGCAGGGATTTGATGCCGGATGACGCCAGGTTAAAACTGGATCGCCTATATAGGTCGGAACAGATCGAATGCCAAGGTCCTCCGGGTCCCACGTGCTTTGGACCCCGGATCATGAAGGAACCACCAGTACCCAACTTCCAATTACCCAGGGGCACGAAGACGTATGACGGCAGTACCAAGCCGGAGGATTGGTTGATAAACTATGCTACGGCGGTGAAAATTGCAACTGGCAACTTGAGATGGGCTGTGCGTTACGTGCCCCAGATGTTGGAAGGCCCGGCCAGAGTATGGCTGAATAACTTGCCGCCCGGAAGCATCAACTGCTGGATAGATTTTGAAGAAATGTTTATCAGCAACTTCTCAAGTACGTACCAGAGGCCGAATAGACCGCAGACCCTGGCAATGTGCAAGCAAAGACCCAACAAGACGGATCGTGAATTCTTAACCCGGTGGTGTACCGTGAGAAACTCGTGTGAGGGTGTCATAGAGTCACAGGCCATAGCATGGTTTGCGCAAGGGTGTAGGTACGGTAGCGAGCTGTGGATGAAACTGCAAAGGAAAATGCCAGTTACGCTGGCAGAGATGATCTAGATTGCTGATTCGTATGCTTTGGGCGATCCGACTCAACCTAGGGTCCCGTCAAACGACTCAAACGAGGAATACTATCAGAGGGACGGAGCTGGGTCATCCCGGAGGAGTGATTACAGAGGAAAAAGGAGAGATGATAGACCGGACCATCGCTATGGCTCGCAACAAGTTGTGGTAGTGAATCAAGATCAACCCGGAGGAGGGAGTAACCAATGCCAGAGAACTGGAGGGTAGTGGACTCCAAGAAATGATGGCAAGAAAACATGGACTCCGGAGCAGAAGAAACAGTGGCAAGAAAAGAAAGACCGTCCGAGGTACACCTATGAGTCAATGCTGGACCAACCGTGTAAGTTTCACACGCCGAATCTGAATAGCCCGGTGGGTCACACGACGAGGCAATGTGAGTGGATGCGAAAGATAGAACAAGGTGGCTCGGGGAATGCTCCGGCACCTCGGAATGAGCAACCTTGGCAGGAGTTACCCCGGCAGCAATTGCTCTCCAGAGCAAACACGCAGCAGCTAATGTTGCCTCCCCCTCCGCCGAGGTATGACAACAATGAGAGAAGGGATGCAGTGCATCAGGTGGAAAATCAGCAAGAACCGGATCAGAGGTACCCCGGAAACGAGGGAAGGAATGAGTATAGGGAACATCACCAGAGTTATTGTGTGTTCACGACTGAGGAAACAGATAGAAAGAGCTTGCAGCGCCGACATATGGAGGTTAATGCGGTCATGCCAGCGGTGACGAGGTACATGCCTTGGTCGGACCAGGAAATCACCTGGAACATCAAAGATCATCCTAAACTTATGCCGAGTCCAGGTTCGTATGCGCTAGTACTATATCCAACACTCATTGGACCGAACATCAACGTGAGGTTCTCCAAGGTTTTGATTGATAATGGCAGTAGCATTAACATCATGTATGCGGACACAATGCGCAAGTTAGGCATCTCGGAGAACATGCTCCAGGCTACGAGAACAACTTTCCATGGCATTGTACCAGACATTTCGTGCGAGCCCATAGGCAAAGTCCGGGTCGACGTGCTATTCGGAACAAGGGATAACTGCCAAACTGAAAATCTGGAGTTCGAAGTAGTGAACTTGGAAAGTGCATATCACGCGTTACTCGGAAGACCAGCATTGAACAAATTTATGGCAAGCTGTCACATCAGTTATCTGAAGATGAAGTTGCCCGGGCCAAATGGAGCGATTACCGTTGCTGGAGATTTCCGATGTTCCATGGAGTGTGCTTCAGCCGGGTCCCACCTAGCCGAGTCACTCGTGATTGCGCAAGAGAAAAGAAAAATCCAAGAGGTGGCGGCACTAGCTCAGTCCGCACAGCAATATATGCCGGCATTAAGTAACCCGCATGGCAGCGTTTCATTTCAAGCCGCAAAGGACACCAAGAAGATTCCAGTTGATAACGTGTTTCCGGAGCGCACCGTAACGATTGGTGCCGGGTTAACTGACAAATAGGAAAGCGAGCTCGTCAACTTCCTCCGTGAGAATCGGGATATTTTTGCTTGGTCTACACAAGACTTGCAAGGTGTTCTGAGGGAGTTGGCCGAGCACTCTTTGAACGTAAGACCCGGAGCAAGGCCGGTGAAGCAACCTCTCCGCCGCTTCACCGAGGATAGGAGAAAAGTCATTGGAGACGAGATAGCTCGGTTACTGGCAGCAGGATTCATCATGGAGGTACTATATCCGGATTGGCTCTCTAATCCGGTGCTAGTGGAAAAGAAGAAGGACGATCTGAACGTGGCAGTGGTCTGGCGTATGTGTATCGATTACACGAACCTGAACAAGGCGTGTCCGAAAGATCCATTTCCATTGCCGAGGATAGATCAGGTCATAGACTCAATCGCAGGATGCGAACTGTTGTCATTCATTGATGCATACTCTGGCTTCCACCAGATACCTCTGAACCCGGATGATCAAATAAAAATGGCGTTTATTACCCCGTACGGGGCTTATTGCTATCGCACTATGCCGTTTGGTCTATGTAATGCAGGTGCAACGTACCAAAGATGTATGCAAAAATGTTTGCACGACCAAATAGGTCAAAACGTACAAGTATACGTGGATGATGTAGTTATCAAGACCAAGGAAAGCGCAACGCTCCTTGACGACATAAGGCAAACATTCGCGAACTTGAGAAGGTTCCGGATGAAGCTTAACCCGGAAAAATGTACCTTCGGTGTCCCGGCTGGAAAGTTACTCGGATTTCTCGTCTCCAGCCGAGGTATCGAGGTTAATCCAACTAAGATCCGAGCCATCGAACGAATGGAGCTGCCGAAGTGTCTTAACGATGTCCAGAAGTTCACTGGATGCCTGGCGTCGTTGAGTCAGTTTGTATGTCGGTTAGGAGAAAAGGCACTGCCTCTCTACCAACTCATGAAAAAGTCAGATAAATTCATTTGGACGCCACAAGCCGATGAATCTTTTGCCCACTTGAAAAAGATGTTGGCCACTGCGCCAGTGTTAGCCTCTCCACTATTAAAGGAGCCAATGTTGCTCTACGTAGCCGCAACCAACCGAGTTGTAAGTGCAGTGATCGTAGTGGAACGCAATGAAGAGGGTAAGTCGGTGCAGAGGCCAGTGTATTACCTGAGCGAGGTATTGTCTGCCTCAAAACAGAACTACCCGCATTTTCAAAAGGTGGCATATGGTGTCTATATGGCGGCAAAGAAGCTAAAGCATTACTTTGAGGAGCACCCCATCAAAGTAATATGTGAAGCTCCCATATCCGAGATAATGGGTAACAAGGATGCGAGCGGCAGAATCGCAAAATGGGCAATTGAGCTAGCCCCTTATGCGCCCCAATACGACAGAAGAGAAGCGATCAAATCTCAAGCTGTGGCGGACTTTTTCGTGGATTGGGCCGAGGTACAATACGAACCACCGCCACCAGATCCGAATTACTGGAGGATGCACTTTGACGGGTCGAAAACCAAAACCGGATTAGGCGCCGGGGTTGTCCTTACCTCGCCAAAGAAGGATCAGCTCAGGTACGTATTGCAGATCCATTTTGCAGCATCGAACAATGTCGCTGAGTATGAGGCTCTTGTGCATGGGCTCAAAGTGGCAAAGGAGATTGGCATACGTCGGATAATATGCTTCAGCGACTCGGACCTGGTGGTGCAGCAGGTGTCCGGAGTGTGAGACGCCCTGGATCCAAACATGGCACTATACAAATTTCATGTGCAGAAGATATCTGGTTACTTCGAGGGGTGTGAATTTCACCATGTACCCCGGGCGGAAAACGAGACTGCCGACATGTTGTCAAAGCTCGGATCGACCAGAGATGCAATTCCACCGGGCGTAGCATTGGAACACCTCAGAAAACCATCTATCAGGCCGTCCCCAGGAACCAGGTCGATCTATGTCCCGGAAAATACGGAATCCGGAGCTGAGCCCATGGACATTGACATGGGAGGTGGTACGCGAGACCCGGGGACTACATCAGCAAACCCGGGGACTGCCTCGGTAAACCCGGGGACTACCTCGCTAGACCCGGGGACTGCTCAGCGTGATCCGGCTGAAGTTATGCCGGTGGATCAGATGGAAATTGATGAGGAGATATTCCCTCCACGAGCCATACCAGATTGGGCACTGCCTATATTCCAATTCCTGAAAGACGAAACGTTACCCGCTGAGGAGGTGTTAGCCAGGCAAACTCAGAGGAGAGCAAAAGCATACACAATCATCAATTCCGAGTTATACAAACACAGTGTAACTAATGTCCTCCAACGATGTGTTGACCCAGAAGAAAGGCTTGACATCCTCCGAGATATACACCAAGGAGAATGCGGGCATCATGCTTCATCCCGAGCCTTGGTGGCAAAATCGTTCCGGCATGGATTCTACTGGCCAAGTGCCTTGGAACAAGCAGAAGATCTGGTGAGAAAATGCAATGGTTGTCAGAGGTACGCCACCAAGACACATATGCCTATGTCGGAACTCAAGACCATACCAATTACGTGGCCATTTGCTGTATGGTGCTTGGATATGGTTGGCCCGTTCAAACCTGCGAGAGGAAACATGACACATATTTTGGTCATGGTGGACAAGTTTACAAAGTGGATTGAAGTGAAGCCTGTAAGAAAATGTGATGGAGCTATGGCCGTGACATTTCTCAAAGACATCATCTTGAGATACGGTTATCCACACAGCATTATAACGGATAATGGAACAAATTTTGCGGAAGGAGCATTTGCGTGCTTCTGCCGAGATAAGAAGATCCGACTCGATGTCGCCTCGGTAGCCCACCCTGCATCGAACGGACAAGTGGAAAGATCCAACGGATTAGTGTTATCCGGGATAAAACCCCGGCTCATTGAGCCGCTGCAAAGATCAGCGGGGTGCTGGATAGAAGAACTACCAGCAGTACTATGGAGCTTAAGAACAACTCCGAATCGATCAACAGGCTATATGCCATTTTTTCTGGTATATGGGGCAGAAGCTGCATTACCAGCCGACGTAGAGCATGATTCTCCTAGGGTCACCCAATACACAGAAGCCGAAGTGCAAGAAGCCCCGCAAAATGATGTTGATCTGCTGGAAGAAGCGAGAGAACTGGCACTGTCCAGATCCGCCATATATCAGCAAAACCTCCGACGCTATCATAGCCGGAAAGTGTGCCCCCGAGTCTTTCGGGAAGGCGATCTGGTGCTCCGATTGGTACAACGTACTACTGGTATGCATAAATTATCCCCCCATGGGAAGGGCTGTTCATTGTGATCAAAGCATTGCACAATGATTCTTACTATCTCATAGATGCAAAGCCACGGGAAAAGAACAAGGCGGACAGGTCCGGAGAGGAATCTAAACGACCATGGAATGTAGCACTACTTCGTCCTTTCTACACTTAGCTAAGAAGTGTATGTATCCGAGTCTTCTCATATGTCAGTATGTATGTCGGCAATGAGCTTATCAATGAAATAGCAGCGCCTCGAGCAGTAACCCGGGGACTGCCTTAATAATGTTTGTCGTAATTTCTTATGCGGTAGATGGAATGAGTCGTTTTACTTAACCCGGATTAGTAATGTGTGAGCACAAAAAACCCAACCCTTCGACTTGCTGCTGTCCAACAAGAATTGGCTTCATGGCAAGCAAGGGAACAAGTTTGGAATTGCGTAGCACGTGAAAAACCACTAAGGAAATGATCTTATTCGAGCTAACGTTTGTTTTTCGGACTAACCCTGTATTTCTTTTCAAGTTATTATGCTGAATTATTTTGAGCCAAGCCCCAAAGTTTCTAAGTATTCTTAAGATAATTTTTGAAGCTCGGATTCATAAGTCGTAAAACTGAATCAAGGTAGACACGGGTCGAGCCAGAGAATTGGACGAACAAGAAAATGAAACTCGGGGACTACGCCCAAGTTAATCTGGCATACAAACATAGTAGCAAAATATCGCATATCAAGCATACAATTGCACCCGGCATACCGGGGATCTGATAAAATTTTCAAGTTTTTTCAACTAAGAAGCAGGAGGAGGAGCAAGTTCGGTGTCGTCATCACTGTCTTCAATATCCGAAGCAGCATCTTCTCCATCCTCACCCGACCCATCCTCCACGTTCTCAATATGTTCATCCCCACCGGACTCCATAAAGCTTGGTCCCTCAACCCAGTCATGGATCGAAGAATATTCGACGAGGCTATAGGCGCAAGCCTGGCGCCGAGCTACCCACTCCGGATCGTCGGTCCATTTGGATCCGGTACGCCGGCGTGTGAGGAGGCTCAGGTCGATCTTCTCGTACCATGTAAGAATATGATGAAGGAGGGTATCTGCTGCGGCACGCCCGGCGGATTCTCTACAGCAAGCTGGGTCTCAACCTCCAACAGTTTTTCGGCAAGGAGCGTGATCCTTTTTGGAGCGCTCTCGCTTGGCCAGAATGTGTTGTAGATCCGGACCGCAACGTCAAGGAGATCTTTCCCATAGTTCTTGATGGTTTCCACCCGAGCTGACACGCTAACCAATAGGTCCTCCATGTCTAAGGGGATACTCTCACCATCAGGAGCGAGGGGAGTACCCTCTCTCGGCGAAACTTGGCAACAGCAGCACTGGCAATGGGAGTACCCTCGGGAAAGTGATCTGGAAACAAGGAAAGGGAAGATGCTGAAACAAAGGCATATGAGCTAACCCGGAAAACTATGTCGGATAAGGGAAAGAAACTTACGTGAGATATGGCGATGGATTCGGGTCAACTCCTTGATGCAATTGTCGCGTCTCTGGCAAAGTTGTTCAAGCTCAGTGATCGCCGACCCAAGCTGGACCTCGGATTCTTTAAGCAGGTCCTGGTCCTTGGAGATCTGGAGAGTAAGGCGCTCACGCTCTTCGGTGAAGTTCTGGCCAACTCTTTGGAGCTCGGTTTTGTGTTGGGCCTTCATCTTCTCCATCTCGTCCTTGAGCTTGGCTATCTCGTCGTCCTTGGTCCGGAGGAGGGCAAGCTCATCATTCTTCTTCTTCAGCTCAGCTTGATGCTGTCCTGCTTGTTCGAGAAAATGCAGCATCATATCAGGCACGTGCACACTATCCTCAAGCGATGCTGAAATAGTATGTTGACCCGGCAAAGCCGAGGAGTGAATGTTTGCTGAGCCAAGGAGAAGAAGAAATGGAAAACACAACAAGGTCGGTCAAAAGAGGACATACCTCAGATTTCCTCCAAGTTCTTCCGCATAATTTTGTTCTCAGCCTCCACCCCAGCTGCAAAAAACCGAATGAGGAGATTAGTCCGGCAGAAACAAGTGAAATGGAGAGATGCTGAGGGAGAAAATTACCCCTCTTTTCATGCTCTGCGCCAAGTGCAACATGTTTTGCACGCAGGATCTTGTGGGTATCAAGCAGGCGTTGAAATTCGGCGCTCCGGCGATTGGTAGTTACCTGCCAAAAGTACAGAAGTGTAAAATTAGTTTGGTGCATATTCGAAGTGTACAAAATCCAGGCCAAGTGGAACTTAACCCGGCTCTAGGTGTGTGCATATTCGAAGTGTACAAGATCCGGGTCAAGTGGAACTTAACCCGGCTCTAGGTGTGTGCATATTCGAAGTGTACAAGATCCGGGTCAAGTGGAACTTAACCCGGCTCTAGGTGTGTGCATATTCGAAGTGTGCAAGATCCGGGCCAAGTGGAACTTAACCCGGCTCTAGGTGTGTGCATATTTGAAGTTTACATGCAGTTACGTTGATTTTCTAATGAGCATCCGGCCGAGTAACAAGTTACTCCGCCGGAGGCTCGGGGACTAATGGTTATTATCTACAGCATGTAAAGGAGAAACGACATACCTCCATCATTCACCCCGCGAGGTTAATTGCCTTGGCGGTAGTATTCATCTGGGCAGAAAATTCTGCGGGGCCGAACTTTTCCGGGAGATCGTCGTTGTAGACGAACTCTGCCTTATTCCAGTTCATGACGAACTCGATAAGGCTCGGAGGATAACGTTCGCCAGTGGGCATGTGGGGTGCCACCAAGCCCTGTGCATGAGCTTCCTTCCTCTCAATTAGGGAAAGAGCTGGGCTGGTGTGAAGAACCATCTTCTGCGCATCGGTTGGCTCGGCAGGAGGATCCGTCGCTGCTGGTGATTTCTTCGGAAGCATTGACGACAAGGTTCGCTGCCCGGCCTCGACGGATGTAGACTTGGCAGCATCCGGAGCTTTTTTGCCTTTAGCTTGCTGGGAAGAAGTAATCACGACGGATTTCCCTTTGGAAGCTGCTGGAATGGTTCCTCGCCGGGGCTGAGATGACTCGGAAGATGCAGCGGAACTTGGTACTGGAGCTGCTGTGGGTTTCCTGGCTGCCGGGACAGGTGCTGGTTCGGAAGCTGGTACTGGAGCTGCTGCTGGTGCTGGGGTTGCGGTAGACTTGGTGGTTGCTGGTTGTGGCAATGCCGAAGTGGCGGACGCCGTTGCCTTGGCCGAACCGACCCCTCCTGATCCGAGGTCGTGTTCCTCTTAATGAGGTACTGCGGAACCCGGAGCAGCCGCAGAGCCTTCTGGAATAGGGCTCAGCGCGCGTGACTCGTCGTCACGAGGAGGGGAAGGACCGGACCGAAGGGTAGAAGTGATGCTCGATCCGCTCTGAGGGACCTCCACAGGAGGCCTGCAAAAGAAAATGATGTCAGGAGTGAAATTACCCCGATGCAAGGAGAAGTGTGTTGTGCAGTGAAAAATGACTTACGCATCCGAGGTCTCGGCCTCCTTGAGTTTCCGGGCCCTCCGTGCCGGGGCTTTGCCTGCCCGCTTGGAGGCAGTCTTGTCTCCGGCCTTCTTTTGCCTTTTGGTGGGCTAAGAAGGTTCGGAAGAAGAACTTGACGCGGATCCGCGCTTCTTCTTCGACGCCACCGGAACCGGCTCGCCCGTGGCAAGTGGAGGATCCTCGTGGATATGCCCACCGGGGTTAGCTGATGCCGGAAAGGCAAAAGAAAGAGGTACAGCCTCAACGGGTTCAATCACGTCGATATCCGAGTCATCCTCATCATCGGGCCAATCTCTAAGAGAAGAGAATTTACGGCTGGGACGTTTGGTGGCGTCGGTCATAGGGAGGAACATCTCCTGGTCCGGCTCCTCCTCATCCGGGATCTCTCGGTCCGGTGCCCACTTAAGGGTCAGATCCTGCCATCCTCGAGAGTTCGCTGGAGAAACAGCTGAGAAAAAGCACAAAGAGCAGAGTCAAAAATATGACAAAAACTGACACATAATTGATCCGAAATAAGTTTACCCCGCGAAGCTTACCGCGGGAGGGAGCCTGTCACGGCAGTAATGCTCGATTCCCCACGTCCATTCGGCGGAGAAATCCTTGTGAGTGGTGAACAGAGCCTTGACCCGGCAGAAGATCTTGGTGTTGCCCAATTCGAAGGAGGAGGTTCGGTTGGGGTCGCGACTGAAGCTCATGTGGCACAACTTGTGGGTACGCCTCTGGAGGGGAGAGATTCGGTTGTGCACGAACGTGATCATAGCATCCTCGTTGCGCAATCCGAGCTTCTTCAGCTCCACGAACCTTTTGTTGACTTGGTTGGCCAGAGCTGTAGGTTTCTTGGTGACCTCCTCCCAGAAATCCGTGTCAGGGGGACCCGGAGCATAGGGCAGTAGCCGAATCAAGTCTTCGGTACCCTTGTTCCGGACGTAGAAGAAGGTCCGGGCCCATCCTTTGCAGGAGTCAAGCCCGGTGACCTGGGGAAAGATTGAAAATCTCTGGGGCGAGATCGAGGCAGCTCCGAACTGGGTGAGCTGCTTGTCCTCCGACTCGACGTGGATGTTGGGGACGACATTGCGATGAAGACCGAAGAACCGGATCCATAGCTCCTTCGTGGGCCATAGTCCGGTATAACCTTCGATCATAGAGACGAAGGCAGAAAGAGAGGTGATTGCGTTTGCTAGGAGATGGTGCGGCTGCAAGTGGTACGTCCTGACCCAGTCCCGGAAGAAGTCGCTCACCGGGAGACCAAATCCCTGTTGGAAATGGGATAGGAATACGACGAACTCACCCGGATTGGGTGAGGGGGCCAGTTCCGAGGAGGGGAGACGAGCGGCGCACCGGCGGGAATACGCCTGGTCCGGTAGAGCCAGTCGATGTCGTCTTGGCATACCCACGAACCGGCCCATGCGCCGCAGTCCGCCGCGCCGGCGTCCTCCTCCATCTCCTGTTCGGCGACGACGAGCTCCTCCTCAGTCATCTCGTATCCGCTGTCCTCGCTGGAGCTAGCGGCAGCGGAGGTCTGTGGTCTAGATTGACGAGGACCCGTGGCTAAGCAGCTGCACAGTGGGGGCTGCAGTGCGGAGGCACGGAGAAGGTGCGGCGGCGGCGCTGCTGCTACGGGCACTGGCGGCGGCGCGGTCGCGAGGAAGACGAAGGAGAAGAAGAGGAACGGGCAGAGGGGCGCAGAGGTGAAAAATGCTAAGGGATGCGCACCTCCCCTATTTAACCGCCCCCAGTGATCGATGAGTGGGATCACGCTGCGCCGGCGAGCCACACAGTGTGGCCGTGTATCACCGGCATCAGCCAATCAGAGAAAAGCCACACAGGGAGCCACAGAGTAGATGAGATCCTATGAAACGACGTGCTGTTGCGGTAAACGAGGAGACAGGCGTGACATAACCCGCACACAGTAAAACTAACGATTACTGCGGCGATTACTGTGCAGGCCCTTAAAATAAGACAAAGTAATGATTAGCCTCCACGTGGGTTGGCGTATGAGAGAAGGAAACGGAGCTCGGATCAAACCATGGTGACCATGGGATCCGAGCCAAAGTGGTGACCCGGCCGGCAAGTGAAAACTTGGAATGTGCGAAGGGAACGTAAATACATATAATCCGAGATAAGGAGCTAACCCGGAATTGAACGTCTGAGGCTCAGACATAAATGAACCTGATGTGGCCTTAGCGGCCGAGGCAGCTAAGACCGCACCAGCTTCGGGGACTAATGTTGGGGGGATACCCCCGGGTAGGGTCACTCCGGGGTATAAGGGCCGAGTTAGCCGAGGTTCGGCAAGGTCAAAGCGGATGCTGGCCGAGTCACCTCAAGGCAGGCCGGATCACGGAGTAACCCGGACCAGGGGGGTCGCCTAACGTTGTCTCATCTGACTTAAGGAGTAAGTCGGAAATGCTTGTCTAACTTATATGCAGGAATAGGTGTGGCCGGATCTACTATGATCCGGATCCTCGCTTAGCTTCTAGGAGAAGGAAGGAATCTCTCTGGTCAAAAAAGAAGGTCCGATACGTACTGGATGAGCGAATAAAGCAAGGGCAGGACCACCGGGTCGTGGCCGACAAGGGTGACGACGCTCACGTCGGCTTACGTCGCTAAAGCATGTGTGAAGCGGGGGAAAAGCACCCCGGTCGGGTTACCACTTTGGGAGGGGGCATATTCTTAGGAATATGCCTCCACGTTATGCCCTAGGCCAGGACCGAACCACCTCTATATAAGGGGGTTAGGGTTCTGGTAGAGGGGGTTGGCAGAATTCTAGCTGGTTGAGCACTAGTAGATCTAGGGTTCTTGGGCTAGATAGTAGGCAAGAGTAAGAGAGCCCCTTCTTCCTCCTCTCGCCAATACAGCTCAAGGAGCGCTTATAATCTTGGAGATATCGCAATAGAAACTTCTGTGTAGAGAATCACTCTACTATCCCTCCCTGGATTCCCCTAGCGCATATTAGTCCCCACCTTTAGCCTATCCATGGCATCTGCCGTGACACCACCACGACATGCCGGGAGCCACCACACCACCCCCTAGCGCGGGCCCAGCCTGGCCATGTGGCCAGGTGGTGCGGCCGGCCCCTGGCCCTTCTCCGTCTCGTATTCTGGCACTTCATCCCTTCCGGAAAAATAGGCACTTTGGCTTTTGTCCTGTCCAATTCCGAGAATATTCATTTTCTGACTTTCCTAGAACCAAAAACAGCAGAAAACAGGCAGCTGGCACTATGGCTCTTGTTAATAGGTTAGTCCAAGAAATCATATGAAAAGTACTCCAAAGTTGGAACAAAACACAAGAAAGTGGATAAAACCAAGCATGGAACATCAAAAATTATAGATACATTTGCAATGTATCAACATCCCCAAGCTTAACTCCTTTTCGTCCTCGAGTAGGTAAGTGATAAAAAGAAATAATTTTTGAGGTGACATGCACCATCAAAGACTTGATCAAAGTATTTGCAAAACATTCAAAGCTGGGATCATAGTACTTCAATCATAACATGAAAGACAAAGTTCTAGAATAAGCAAAGAAACTATGATGCAACATGAAAATGCACAAACAAAAGATTCATGAATAACATGCTTTGCAAGATGTTTGTTTGTTTCACATAAATAAAACATAGCATAATAGTATTCAGCTTGTCCTTCAATAGAGTAGCAAATATAAATGCAAAGGACACCTTCAAAGTTCATAAGAGTGACTAGATACAATGGTTTAAAACAAGCAATAACAAGTTATGCAGCAATCAACTAGTCTTGGGACAATGCACATAGAACTAAGAATGGCCACTATGCTCTCAAAGTAGTGCATAAAGATAGAAGGTGGAGACTCAATATAATGGTGGAATAAAGGCCTTTTGTAAAAGGAAGTAGGGATTCAAGTCTCGTAAAGAGATTCCAAAAATTATGGTACTTA
This sequence comes from Avena sativa, assembly GCA_916181665.1. Classification (NCBI taxonomy): domain Eukaryota; kingdom Viridiplantae; phylum Streptophyta; class Magnoliopsida; order Poales; family Poaceae; genus Avena; species Avena sativa. The sequence continues at coordinate 378,210,230 of OV702290.1, read as the reverse complement.
TAGCTTTCAGCTCTCATTTCCCCTATCATAAGCATCTTGAAGGTGATTAAGGTTAAAGTGACACAACTAAGAGGATATGCTTGACAAGTTATAAACCGAAATATCATGCCCCTTACTTACGAAGACCGATCCTCATGCTACTCAACTTCAGTCACGAGTAAGCTCTTGTCATTGTAAGTATATGTGTATCATTAAGAACCGCCAACGGGGTACCCCTTGCACATGATACAGGAGCTTTCCCATAATCAAAATGACAAGGCAAGCAGACAATGAGCATCTCAGCGATCTTTTTATTTGCTATTTGCAATAGTTTTTATTGAGGATGCTTCATAGAGTGCTCATTATGGTGATGCTGCAAGTTTCCACCATGATTAGGCATGGCTTAGGCTAGCGGCCCAGGCGTTTCTCTAACACACATACAAACTCCATGATCTTACAAGTTCCACTTTTATTTCACACCGTCGGGATCCGTAAGCAAAAGAACATGATATCAACGGGGTACAAAGTACAAGTGCAATGTTGAAAGCGTTCCCCATTAAACATGGTTCTGCTAACTTTAACTTATAAAGCGCAAGCATATACGCAACAAAGAAGGACCCAATGGTTCAAGTTTATTAGAGGCAATAAAGTAAAGTGTGCCATCAAGTTCGTGAGAGCTTTAATCACTAGTTTTCTCATAACAAGTGAAAGGTAGACAAAAGCATGAATATACTTGGAATAGCATAAGCTAGTAGGTAGGTATGGTGGACTCTTTGGAAAAACTTAGTTTAGGGAGTTGGATGCAGGAGTGGAACTCATACTTGGTGGTGGAGGCTAGCAAAAGACTGGGAGCGACAAACTAAGAGAGCAATAATGGCCATAATCATGCAGTGCGACAAAACATCATTGATCAAAGCATAAAGTGATACTACAAGTTGAAAACTAAAGGATCATAAAGGCTATGGTGACTTGTGACAGTCATAACATGGTGTGAGCATGCGCCAAGTCAACCCAAATAAAGCATCAAAGGAGAATATCACTATAGTATGCTTTAATATGCTAAAACAACGCATGATTCATCCAAGGAACATTAAGAAATCTCAATTGTTTATAACAAGTCATGCTACAGAAAAGAATACTAATCATAAAGCCAAAACAATATCAAGCATGGCATGACAAAGCATAGCCACAGTCAAAAACGAGCTCTTTTTACAACATAAGCATGAACTTTCCTACTCTTTTCCAAACCAAACCAAACTAATTGCAAACCAATGTATGAAAGAGGGGGTCCAACCAACTTATTCAGAAAACTAAGCAAACCAAGCAAACTAAAAACCAAAACGAAAACGAAAAGGAAGACGCTCCAAGAACAACACAACTGTGCATGAAACAATAAAAATGAAGCGTTTGGAAGAAACCTGGGATTTTTATTGATGAAGAAGGGGATGCCTTGGGCATCCCCAAGCTTTGAAGCCTGTACTTCTTGGATATTTCTTGGGGTGACACGCATGGCATCCCCAAGCTTGAGCTTTAATCCATCCTTCATCTCATTACTCATACCTTCCATACACCTGAAATTTTTCCTTCATACAAAACTTCACACAATATCATTAGCAACATTAGTGCACTTAAGATAAATAAGTCTCAAGGTTCAGTTCTAACACCAAATAAACTTCCATTAGAACACTAGCTACTGTAGCACTTCCCTCAAAAAGCTCAATTCCCCAAAAGAACTCAAGAAGGAACTAACAAGAAGCAAATGCAGAAAATGGCAGAAATTTGTCAAAACAGACCAGCAGGTAAAGACGAATTTTTTCGAAGACCTTCTGTTGCTCAAATCAAAATTGTTGAACTAACGAAAGTTATATAACAACCTGGGGAAGAAGCACAAAAAATTACAGCTCAATCCGACGTACAGAGCTCTCTCAGGATTTTTTATGGTGAAGCATAGAAATCTGTTTCGGGACAACAACTTTCCCAATCAATTTTTCACTCTCATTAGAGATTACTCATGGCACAAAAAGCAAATAAAAAGGATAAGGAGCGGTTATTACAGAGGTAATAACTTCCAAGACTCATCTAAAACTCTTGGGTTATCTCCCAACAAGTACCTTTCTTTAACGCCTTTAAGTTAGGCATAAGAAGCAAAGAAAGAATCAAGTGTTCTCAAATGAAGAAGCATTAAAACCAACTTTCTTGCCCTTACCTCTCTTATTTTTATTCTTATCCTTTGGGAAAATGTGATTGTTTAGTGGAGAAGAAAGGTGCATGGTCCCCTTTCCCACATCTATTATTGCTCCAAGGAGTTCTAATAGGGACCTTTCAAGTGTAATTTGTCCTTTTCCTGCACATTCAATAACAAGATAATCAATAGAAATCATTTTCCCAAGGATCTTTGTAAACACTCCTTCAGCTATTCCAAGAGGTAATATGGTAGTATTATTAGCAAGAGATATTTATTTTCCTCCTTCCGTAAGCCCCCAAAGATTCAAAGATTCATAAATATCCTTGGGCATAAGGCAAAATTCAGACATGATATCACAGCGGGCTTGAAAAGTTTCAGTGTTTATCTCAATCTTTACTGTAGGGAGCCACTTTGATGGTTCAGAATTTATTGGAACATAATTGTGATGCTCCCTAAGCGTATTATAGAACCCTTCTAATCTAGTAGTGCTAGCCTCAAGAGTATCCAACCTAGCAAATAGTTTTGCGAAGGAAGTATCAGTTTGGCTAGGCATGTTGTAAGTGAGGATCAATTTCTTTATAGCATTAATAGCATCATCCTCATTACATTGGAGGAAATCTCCTCCCACAATAGCATCTAGGTCATATCTATAGCAAAGAGCAATCCCAAGGTAAAAACTGCTAAGGAACAAGCTTTGAGTCATTTTAGGCTTAGTTTTTTCATGTAGATCAGAGATTCTAGACCAAGCTTCCTTAAAACTTTCCTCAATTCCTTCTTTAAAAGTGAAAATCATTTCCTCGGGTGACATAGTGATTGGAGCAAGGCTAGACATAGTGGCACTCAAGATAGGAACTAATTTTTTGTGTTTTTCCAATAAGAAAGCAAACAAGTAAAACTATTTTTTTTTGTGTTTTTGAAGAACAAAACAAGCAAAAAAGCAAAAAGAAACTAAGCAAAACAAAAAGCAACGGCACCAGAAAACGTCTTGATGCGCTCGACGATCGACGTAGAGCTCGTTGGGAACCCCAAGAGGAAGGTATGATGAGCACAGCAGCAAGTTTTCCCTCAGTTATGAAACCAAGGTTTAATCGAACCAGTAGGAGCAAGGAAACACCCCAAAGGTGTTACTAGCTGAGCTTTGGCAGGGCGCACTACCGGTGCTAGTAGCAACGTGGAGACCTACACAACACAACCACAGAAGTTTGTCCCCAACTTGCGATGAGGTTGTCAATCTCACCGTGTTTTGCGAAAAACAAAGGATTAAACGTATCAAATGGAAAGAAGTAAAAGTTTGCAGAAAGTAAACACAAAGCAGTAAAGGACTGTAGATTGTATGTAAAGACAAAGGACCGGGATCCATAGTTCACTAGAGGTGGCTCTCCTTAGATAGATAACATGCTGGGTGAACAAATTACAGCGGGGCAATTGACAAACACCGAGAAAGCAATACATGCATATACTAATCATCTTGACTCCTTTGAGACTTGATTGGGCAATACAACATAATACATAGACCGCCATCCAACTGCATCTATGACTAATAATCCACCTTCAGGTTATCATCCGAACCCCCTCAAGTATTAAGTTGCAAGCAACAGATTATTGCTTTATGAACTGCGTGTAAGGTAAACAATACGATTGTTCTATGAACAAAGGATTTTTGTTTTCTCCCTAGTAGCAACAGCACATCTAGTACCTTAGAGATTTCTGTCACTTCCCCAGATTACCAGAGGCATGAACCCACTATCGAGCATAAATACTAACTCTTGGAGTTGCTAGCATCTACTTGGCCAAGATAGCTACTAACAACGGAAAGCATGCAAGATCTCAAATAACAAAGACATGATAGAATCAATAATCAATCTGAAATAGCATCTCAATATCCATCGGATCCCCGCAAACACAACATGTATGATTTACAAAAAGATGATCTTGATCATGAACGGAGCTCACAAGATCTAAACATCAAAGCACAAAGGAGGAGAAACCTGCCATCTAGCTACTACATGGATCCGTAGTCCAAGGATGAACTACTCACGCATCACACCGGAGGCTTGCATGGTGATGAAGAAGGCCTCCAGGGTGAATTCCCCTCTCTGGTAGGGTGCCGAGAAGAGCTTCAGATCCCTCCCGATCTAGGGATGGAGATGACGGCGACTGCAGACTCTTTCATGGATTTTTGATCGGGTACTTAGGGTTTTCGTCCCGAGGGCAACTTATAGGCGGAAGGAGAGGCCGAGGGGGTGCCGGGAGCCACCACACCACCCCTAGCGCGGGCTCAGCCTGGCCGCGTGGCCAGGTGGTCTGGCCGGCCCCTGGCCCTTCTCCGTCTCGTATTCTGGCACTTGATCCCTTCCGGAAAAATAGGCACTTTGGCTTTTGTCCCGTCCAATTCCGAGAATATTCATTTTCTGACTTTCCTGGAACCAAAAACAGCAGAAAACAGGCAGCTGGCACTGTGGCTCTTGTTAATAGGTTAGTCCAAGAAATCATATGAAAAGTACTCCAAAGTTGGAACAAAACACAAGAAAGTGGATAAAACCAAGCATGGAACATCAAAAATTATAGATACATTTGAAATGTATCACTGTCTCAGAAGAAAAATAAAGGATCAGTAGATAGCATGAATCACAAATTCGACTGCAAAACAAAAACACACTTACATGCTCTTCCAGATACTCTGAAGATGATTGACGCGCAGTCGTCTGGACAACCATCTAGTGATCCCCAGCGTGTGGAGAAATCGATGAGTTGTGCCCGGAGTGGGCCGCCAATGGAGGAGAGGATTATTGTTCAGCCAATTTCTTGGTCTTGGTGTCCACGACTCCAGATTCCTTCACAAATTGGACGTCGTTAGAAGACGATGACGCCGGTTGACTATGAAACAAAATCCAGCATCAGGAAATGCAACTCCAAAAGGAACCAAGATGAGAATTGTAGACTTACCAATCAAATTTATCAAAGTCAAAGGTTTGCTCCTCCGACTCCGACGACTCCTTCGGTAGCCGCATCTTCTTGCGAGTAGATGGCGCCATGGAGCTTATAGGAATAGCAGGAATCGGCTCCTCTGCACCAATGGATGGGCCTTCTGGAGTCAACGGAGACGAAGCATCTGAATCCTTGCTGCGAGAACGCTTGCGAGTGTCCGGACCACTGGACTCGGGGGCTTCCTCCTCCTCTTCAAGTGGGACGGTCGATTCCGACTCATCCTCTTCGTCTACTTTGCGAGGAATAACCCCCTCAGGAAGAGGGGGCAAACTGGGAGACACCTTCCAATCCCGCATACAGAAAACAATTTAGTATACGTCAAGAAATTAGAAGCAATCAACAAATAAAGCTACTTCGTAGCACAATCATACCTCTAGAGGAGGGTTAGAGGCATCGAAGGGAGGCATGACTGGTTCGCCAGGAAGAACCTCCTTGGTGGTGTACTTGGTCACCAGTCGCAACGTCTTATCTACTTCACCCGCGGAAATGCCATCGGCAGATACGCGAGTGACATCGTCCACACCAGCCCATTGGAACATGGGGTGGACTCTGGCCTGCAGAGGCTAGATGCGATGGTGCAACCATGTGCAAATGAGGGCGGCAACTCCCTCCTCTTTACCCATGCGACTCTCGAGGTCGCAGACGCGCTCGTACAGCACTTCCGTCTCCTTGGACTCGCCAGGCATAACCACGTTCTTCCAAGAACGCCTCCTCTTGCACGGTGTCACGGGGTCGAAGGGCGCGAGTCCATAGTGCTCTCCATCGGTCTTCTGGTCGCGGATGTAGAACCACTTGTCTCTCCATGCTTGGACGGATGCCGTGAGCTCGATGTCGAAGTAGGTAGAGGAGGAGTCGACATGAATCCCGCAGCCGCCTATGTCGTAGACTAACGAGCCAGAAGTTGACTGATGCATCAGCTTTAAAAGCCGCTTGAAGAGTCCAAAGTGTGGTTCGACTCCGAGCCAGCACTCACAAAGCGTGATATAGCATGCCATGTGAAGAAGAGAGTTTGGGGACAGCTGGTGCAGCTCGAGCCCATAGAAACAAGGAAGGCCCCTGACAAAGGGATGCAGGGGCAGAGACGGACCACGAATGATGAACGCGAGGAACATCACCCGGAAACATGATGGAGGACAGGGGGCTACCTCGTCACCAGGCACTCGCGAATCGTCTTCGGCGCGGGGAAGAACTCCATCTTGGCGCAGAAGACGAAGTTTAGAGGCCTTAATGGTGGATGCGCGCCACGCGCCATTGCTGACGCGAGTGCTCGCACCTTTCTTCTTGCCGGCGCCGGCAGCGCTGATGTCATGGTGGTGGCACGACAGATGCCATGGATAGGCTAAAGATGGGACCAATGAGTGCTAGGGGAATCCAGGGAGGGAGAGCGTGATGATTCCACGCACGGAAGTTCTTGTATATTCTCTATCAATGGTGTTTACAAGTGTTCCTAGGGCTCTCAACAAGAAGGAGACGATGTCTCTTACTCCCTGTCCACTAGCCCTAGAGTTCTACCTTACACAGAGAATGATTCATCTATCGGTCCTCTCTCTCTATGGAGGCCCCGGTGCTCCTTATATAGGGGAGCCCGGGTTACAATTCTAGGGCACAGGTGGCAGCATATTCTACGAATATGCTCCTTTCCTAAAGCAGATGCTTCTTTATTCCCTTTAACGGCTCATCCAGGCTTTGGACGTAACCCATGGCGTAATCCTTGTCTTTTGGCGTCACCAGACATGGGCTACGTCATCCAGCTTTGCCCACATCACCTTGGTCGCCCCTGACCCGCTGGTCCTCTTCTTTACTTTACTTTGCTCATGCTGCATCTAATAAAGCCACCTTTTGACCAGCGGAGGATTCCTTCTCTTGGAAGCTAGGATAATCCGGCTAGCATATAGCTAATCCGGCTTACCCATTTACCTGCAAAACAGATAGACATGGTCGGCATAAATCTTATGTCGGTCGGACCATTGTCAAGGAGATGCTCCATGGGTTGGGTCACACCGTGATTCGGCCTGCCTTGAGGTGACCCGGTCAGCACTTTGCTTTGACTGCACCGTACCCCGGCTAACTCGGCCCTTATACCCCGGTGTTACCCTACCTAGGGGTATCCCCCCAACATTAGTCTCCGAAGCTGGTGTGGTCTTAGCAACTTTTAGTTGTTAAGGCCACAGCAGGTTCCCATATCCAGATCTTTTGCTCCTTAGGCCGAGTTACCTCGTAGCCCAGAGTTTCTCATCTTGCAACCCGTTTGCTCTTTCCGAGTTATTCCTCGTTGGCCAGGTCTTTTCTTGCTTATCCAGGTTACATTTCCTTCTCTTGTACGCTTCTCCATATCCTACATGGAGGGTAATCATCATTTTGCCTCATTTTAAGTGCCACACACATTTAATGCGTCGGTTACTGTCGCAATGTCAGGAATAACTGATGTAAACGTCTGTTCACTGCAGCGCCTCGTTAACCTTAACGTTGCTTCACATCATGGGGTCATCTGCTCCTGTAGCCCCTCCTGTGGCCTTGCTCCGATTGCTTGTTCTGGCCTCATACACGCTAGTTGCACATGGCGCTTCGCCCGCAAAGGATCCTACGACGCGCCTGCTGCGCGGTTAAGTAGGAGGCCTGGGGCGATTTCAGGGGAAGTTCCCCCAATTCATGCGTGCTTCCCAGCCTCTCTCTCTTTCACAGCGACTCCGCCGCTGCCGCCAGTTTTCTGCTCCACGAGCGCCACCGAGACCGTGCTCCGACAGCATTTCACGCCATCGCCACCGTTCCTAGTGCTAATTTCCACCACGGGGCCTTGCGCTTCCCGCTTCCCTTCTTCTGGCTACCTCTACTCCGATTACTCCTTGGAAGATCTTGAATCCACCATGTCTGAGGAAGAAGCAGCGGTGGTGGCGCAACAAGAAGAAGGAGCGGAGGGCCGTGAGCGCAGCGGTTGGGATGGCTCCGTCGTCCGCGAGGAGGACCTTGATTGGCTCCATGCCACGCGGCGCATCCCCGCCGACGTTATCTGCCGCCTCGCCTTCAGTGATGTCTTTCCTTCCCCCAAATCTGGGGAATATGTAGTTTTTCAATCGCATTTCCAGTGTGGCTTCGGCCTTCCCACTTCTGATTTCTTCTTTGATTTTGTTTCCACATACAAGTTGCAACCGCATCACCTCCCTGCAAACGCCATTACTTCTCTGTCCTCCTTTGCTTCTAGCATCGAGGGGTACATTGGCCTCTGGCCAACCAAAGAACTTTGGATCAAGTTCTTTGGCCTGCGGAGGAATGTGATTCCGGATAAGGAGCGCACCCCAGAGAACTGAAGGGTTTCGCAGCATAGTAAATCAAAATTTTCTACGGAAGCGAACAGAGGGAAAGCCAAGATCTAATCTAGGAGATGCAAACAACGAGAGAGATTGGATTAGATCTTCATACCCTTGAAGATTCGCACAGCGGAACGTTCGTCGGAACGTGGGTGATGTAGTCGTACTCGCTTCTCCTCCTCGCGATCCGATCCGATCTAGCACCACAAGTGGCGGTGCCTCCGTGAGATGCACACGTGCAGCACCTCGACGTCTCCTCCTTCCTTGGACCAGCAAGTATGGTGGAGAGATGGATTGGATCTACAACACGACGGCGTGGTGTATTTGGTGGAGAATTTCTGTAGCAGGGCTTCGCCCACAAACAGTCGGGAGGGAGAGAGGAGGGCAGCAGGGCAACTAGGGTTTGGAGGAAGGTGTGTGGTGGTGGGGAGGGGGCGCACCAGCCCTCTATATATAGAGGGGGGGTGCGGCCAGCCCTTGCCCATCCTCCGAGCCTATCTCTAGTTTAAACAATTTAAACTCTCCCTTATCTAGAAATCCTATCTCTAGTTTAAACGAGTTTAAACTTATCTAGGATCGGCTGGGCCCTATGGGGCCTTGTGCCCCTGGCCCAATGCGGCCAGGACACTCCCTCATAGGCCCATGCCCCCTCCCGGAAGGTGGGACCACGTTGGCCCCCTTCCGGAAGGTTCTAGAAGCTTCCGGTACAATACCGATTTAATCCGGAACAATTCCGAACTCCAAAAACTGCACTGCCTTATATGAATCTTATTCTCCGGACCATTCCGGAACCTCTCGTGATGTCCCGGATCCCATCCGAGACTCCGAACAAAAATTCATAAACCAATTATCCAATCTATCCTAGCGTCGAGACACGTTAAGTGTGTGACCCTGCGGGTTCGAGAATATGCAGACATGACCTTCTATCAATAATCAACAGCGGGGTCTGGGCACCCATATTGACTCCCACACATTCATCGATGATCATATCGGATGAACCACGATGCCAGGATTCAATCAATCCCATATATATATTCCCTTCGTCTCGCGATATTTTACTTGCCCGAGATTCGATCGTCGGTATCGTCATACCTAGTTCAATCTCGTTCACAGCAAGTACTTTACTCGTTCCGTAATCCGATATCACTTTGTGATAAACTCCTTAACCACATGCTTGCAAGCGGTGTTGATATCGATTACCGAGTGGGCCTGAAGTATATCTCTCCGACTTAGGAGGGACAAATCCCATCTCGATACATACAACCCAACAGATACTTTCCGATTACCTGAGAGACACCTTTATGATCACCCTCTCATAGGATGACGTTTGATGACCTCAAAGCTTTCTTCTGATACCAGGGAGTTGTATTATCTCATGGTCTAAGGAATACAATATTTGACATAAGAAAAACTTCGCAAAGACGAACACGATGACACGATCTAATTGCTTCGCTTAGTTTGGGTCTATCCACCATATCATTCTCCAATGATATGATCTCATTATCAATTGACAACTCATGTCTATGGTTAGGAAACCTTAACCATCATTGATCAATGAGCTAGTCCATAGAGGCGTACTAGGGACACGGTGTTGTTCACAAACCACACAAGTATTAAAGTTTCCGCTTAATACAATTCTAGCATGGAATATGAACTTTATCATGAACAAGAATTATAATAATAACATCTTTATTATTGCCTCTAGGGCATAATTCCAACAAGAACAAGCAATTGACCCAGTGTGGCGCCGCCTCCATCTCACCCCGGAAACTGTTGGGTCTGCAGCATAGAAAACAAAAAATTTCCTACGATGAGAACTACACGCCAAGATCTATCTACTAGATACAGAGCAAACGGGCGGACATACATCCATGGAGAACTTACCCTCGAAGACAACGAGCTTTGTTAACGAGTAGGAACTCGTGGTTGATGTAGTTGTACACTTGCCGATCTCAAGATCGTGAGGAAGTCCGAGCGCCGCAACTCAGCAGCACATCCGCACTCGCACACACGTTCAAGCCACCGGACAAACTCCACCTCCTCGCTCCAGCGATCCAGCGGAAGCAGCAACTCCTTCTAGACGAAATGCCACCGGGAACATGTATCTCGCTAATCTGAGACCATGGGGGAATAATTCTAGAGGGGGAGAGAGATCCTTCACAAGGAGGTGTGAGGATGAAGGAGGGAATGGGTGGCCTTTTATAGGAGGAGGGGGTGCGCATGGGGGGTGACCCCTCACCTCCCCCATTCATGTGGTGGTAACCCCTCCACATTAAAATGCCTCTTCACATTCCCTTTTAAAGTCTCCACTTTAAATGCATTAAATTTCTCCAAATTTAATGCTCTCTCATTTAATAAAACTCTTTTTATTAAATTTATTCAGAATTTTTTTAATTACTTTAATTAACAAACATTCACATATAGCCCCTTGCTATATTTCAATATCACATGCAGAACCACCTTCTGCAATTTCACTCGAAACAATTTCCGGTTTCTATTGAAACAATTCATGCGCTTTGCAATTCTTTCATCTGAAACATATGTGCTCCAAAATGGTGTTCGGTAACTCTTAAGTGTGCCACCCTATGGTTCGCGAATAATGCAGACATGATCTAGACCCTTCTCCGATCAATAATCAGCAGCGGGACCTGGAGATCCGTACTGACTCCTACACATTCAACGACGACTCCTGTGATCGTGAGAACCTTTAACGCTTATAACTGAATCCCTTTGTCTCTCGATATATTACATGTCTGAGATTCGATCATCGGTATCTCCATACCTAGTTTGATCTCGTTTCCGACATGCACTCTTTTCTTGTTCCCGTGATATAACATTCTAGTGATCACATCACTTGCTTGCAAGCTATCCTAATGTGATATCACCGAGAGGGCCCAGAGTATATCTTTCCGTCATCTGGATTGACAAATTCCACTCTTGATCCATGAGCCTCAACATAACACCATCGTAGTACTGAACCCATCTTTATAGTCACCCTGTTACGGTGTGATGTTTGATGTTATCAAGATACTCTTCCGGTGTTAGCAATTAACATGATCTCATGGTCTAAGGATAAAGATTACTTCGTATGATGTTATAGCAATATAAACATAATGACTTGATCGTAATGCTATACTTTGGATGAATGTTTCATCACATCATTTCACAAATGCTGTGACCTTGTTATTAACAACATCCAATGTCCATGATCAGGAAACCTTGAATATCTTGTTAATCAACAAGCTAGTATATAAGAGAGGCATAACTAGGAACCCTTTTTGTTTATTAAACACACATGTATTGATGTTTCCTATCAATACAATTATAGCATGCAAAATAAACATCTATCATATACAAGGAATACATAATAACAACTTTATTATTGCCTCTCAGGGCATATTCCCTTCAGTCTCCCACTTGCACTAGAGACAATAATCTAGTTTATATAGTGATAAATCTAACACCCATGGAGTTCTGGTGTTGATCATGTTTTGCCCTAGGGAGTAATTTAGTCAACGGATCTGCTACATTCAGGTCCGTGTGCACTTTACAAATCTTTATATCTCCATCCTTGACATGCTCGCGGATGGAGTGAACCGGCGCTTAATATGCTTGGAATTCTTGTGAGACCTTGGTTCCTTGGAGTTGTGTATGGCTCCATTATTGTCACAATAGATCACCATTGGGTCCAACGCACTAGGAACCACACCTAGTTCCGTTATGAACTCCTTCATCCAAACCGCTTCCTGCGCTGCTTTTGAAGCAGCAACATATTCCGCCTCCGTCGTTGATCCAGCGACCACAGGTTGTTTGGAGCTCCTCCAACTAACTGTTGCTCCGTTCAAGAGAAATACGTATCCAGATTGAGACTTAGAGTCATCCGGATCAGTGTCAAAGCTAGAATCGACATAACACTTAGCGACTAGCTCTTCTTCACCTCCGTATACAAGAAACATATCCTTAGTTCTTCTCAAGTACTTAAGGATATTCTTGACCGCTATACAGTGTTTCAAACCTGGATCAGATTGGTACCTACTAGTCAAACTAATAGCATGTGCCACATCCGGTCTTGTACATAGCATGGCATACATTATAGAGCCTATGGCTGAGGCATAGGGGATCTTATCAATTATCTCTCTTTCTTCCGCCGTAGCCGGACTTTGAGTCTTACTCAATGTCTTGCCTTGCAACATAGGTAAATACCCCTTCTTACTTCCGTCCATATTAAACTTCTTTAATATCTTATCAAGGTATGTACTCTGCGATAGCCCAATTAGGCTTCTGGATCTATCTCTATAGATTTTAATGCCTAATATATATGAAGCTTCACCAAGGTCCTTCATCGAAAATTTGCTATTTAGATAACTTTTAACACTGTTTAAAAGATCTAAATCATTTCCAATCAATAATATGTCATCCACATATAATATCAGAAATGCCACATTGCTCCCACTCACTTTCTTGTAAATACAAGCCTCTCCATAAGTTTGGACAAATCCAAACTCTTTGATCACCTCATCAAAGCGGAGATTCCAACTTCGTGATGCTTGCTTTAGTCCATAGATGGATCGCTGAAGTTTGCACACCTTATTAGCATCCTTAGGATCGACAAAACCCTTGGGTTGTATCATATACAATTCTTCTTCAATATTACCATTGAGGAATGCAGTTTTGCAATCCATCTGCCATATTTCATAATCGAAATATGCAGCAATTGCTAACATAATCCTAACCGACTTAAGCATCGCTACGGGAGAGAATGTCTCATTGTAGTCAACTCCTTGAATTTGTCGAAACCCCTTTGCGACAATTCGAGCCTTATAGATGGTTACATTACCATCAGCATCAGTTTTTCTTTTGAAAATCCATTTATTCTCAACGGCCTTTCGATCGTGAGGTAAGTCCACCAAGGTCCAAACCTAATTTTCGTACATGGATTCCATCGCGGATTTCATGGCTTCTAGCCATTTGTTGGAATCAGGGCTCATCATCGCTTCTTCATACGTCGCAGGGTCATCTATTTCATCAATCATGAAATTCATAACAGGATTGCCGTACAGTTCAGGAGCTGCATGTGTCCTGCTTGACCTGCGAGGTTCGGTAGTGTCCTCTTTCGGAGTTTCATGATCAATATCATTAGCTCTCTCTTCATTAGGTGAATCAACTCCGAAACAACTTTTGGAGCTGCGCTACTCGCCATTTCATGAAGAGAAGGTTCAATAACCTCTTCGAGTTCTACCTTTCGACTACTCACACCTTTCGCGAGAAACTCCTTCTCAAGAAAGGATCCATTCTTGGCAACAAAGACCTTGCCCTTGGATCTATGATATAAGGTATACCCAATCGTTTCCTTAGGGTATCCTATGAAGACGCAATTTTCCGCTTTGGGTTCGAGTTTATCCGGTTGAAGTTTCTTCACATAAACATCGCATCCCCAAACTTTAAGAAATGACAGCTTAGGTTTGTTTCCAAACCATAATTCATACGGTGTCTTTTCAACGGATTTATATGGTGCCCTATTTAAAGTGAATGCAGCGGTTTCCAGTGCATAACCCCAAAATGACAGTGGCAAGTCAGTCAGAGACATCATAGATCGAACCATATCCAATAAAGTACGATTACGACGTTCTGACACACCATTACGTTGTGGTGTTCCGGCAGGCGTGAGTTGTGAAACTATTCCACAGTCTTTCATATGTGTGCTAAACTCGTAACTAAGATACTCTCCTCCACGGTCGGACCATAGAAATTTGATCTTTCTGTTACGATGATTTTCCACTTCATTCTGAAATTCTTTGAACTTTTCAAAAGTTTTAGACTTGTGTTTCATCAAATAGATATACCCATATCTACTCAAATCATCCGTGAAAGTAACAAAATAACGATATCCACCTCGCGCCGACACACTCATTGGTCCACACACATCAGTATGTATGATTTCTAATAAATCTGTCGCCTGTTCCATTGAACCGGAAAACGGCGTTCTAGTCATCTTGCCCATAAGGCATGGCTCACATGTATCAAATGATTCAAAATCAAGTGATTCCAAAAGTCCATCAGAATGGAGTTTCTTCATGCGTTTAATGCCAATATGACCTAGACGGCAGTGCCACATATATGTAGATATATCATTATCAAGTTTAATCCTTTTAGCATCAACATTATGAATATGCGTAATACTACTATCGAGATCCAATAGAAATAAACCATTCAGCACAGGTGCATGACCATAAAAGATATTATTCATATAAATCGAACAACCATTGTTTTCATACTTAAATGAATAACCACTTTGCATCAAACACGATCCGGATACAATGTTCATGCTCAGTGCAGGCACCAAATAACAATTATTTTGGTTTATAACTAATCCCGACGGCATATGGAGAGGTAGTGTTCCGACGGCGATCACATCAACTCTTGATCCATTGCCGACCCGCATTGTGACCTCATCCCTTGCTAGTTGTCGCTTGTTCCGCAGCCCCTGAACTGAGTTACATATATTAGCAATCGATCCGGTATCAAATACCCAGGTGCTACTGCGAGTACTAGTCAAGTACACATCAATAACATGTATATCACATATACCTTTGTTTGCCTTGCTGGACTTCTTGTCCGCTAAATACTTGGGGAAGTTGCGCTTCCAATGGCCAGTCCCCTTGCAATAGTAGCACTCGGTGTCAGACTTAGGGCCAGCTCGGGGTTTCTTTTCAGGCGTGGCAATAGACTTGCCACCCTTCTTTCCCTTGTGCTTGCCTTTCTTGTCCTTCTTGAAACCGGTGGTCCTATTGATCATCAACACTTGATGTTCTTTCCTAATCTCCACTTCTGCAGTCTTAAGCATTGACAGAAGCTCGGGAAGAGACTTCTTCATGCCCTGCATATTATAGTTCATCACAAATCTCTTGTAGCTAGGTGGCAGAGATTGGAGAACATGATGTATGCCTAAGTCAATGGGAATCGTTATTCCCAAGGACACAAGCTTATCGGCGTACCTAGACATTTTGAGTACGTGCTTACTAACGGAGCTGTTTTCCTCCATCATGCAGCTAAAGAACTCTCTACGGTAGCATGGGTATCGAAAATCATTTTCAATTCTCCCATGGTATCAAAGGCATTACCATTTTCGAACCGTTTTCGAAGTTCTAGCTCTAGCCCATATAGTATGCTGCAATGAACTAAGTTGTGGTCCTCCTGACGAGTTATATAGACATTCTTTTCCTCGTCAGGGGCATCAGGAGCTGGTGGGGGGCCTAGCGGCGCATCTAGCACATATTGCTTTTGTGCAGCAGTGAGGAGAATCCTCAAATTCATAGCCCAGTTGGTGAAATTGCTACCATTCGCAGCAAGTTTCTCTTTCTCCATGAACACATTGAAATTAAAAGCAGGTGGTGCCATCTACAACAGAATTTGTAAAGTATATTTAGACTAAGTTTATGATAGATTGAGTTCAACTAATCCAAATTACTAATGAAATCCCACTCAAAAACGACATCCCTCGTGTCCTTTTGGTGATTACATGAACCAAATCCACTACACCAAGTCCGATCATCACGTGAGTCGGTGTAGCTTCAAAGGCGAGCATCTATATGGGCATCATATCAACTATATGACTCATGCTTAACCTTTCGGTCCGTGTTCCGAGGCCATGTCTGTACATGCTAGGCTCGTCAAGTAAGAACCTTAGTATTTGCGTGTGTAAAACTGTCTTACATCCGTTGTATGAAAGCGTAGAGTTGAGAACACCTGATCATCATGTGATGCCTCAAAACACGATCCACAAAACGGTGCATATTTAAGGAAGAACACATTTTATCTTGATATCTAAATGAGGGATCATCTTATAATGCTACCAAAAGCGCCAAACTAGCAATATAAGATGCTAACATCTAATGTGTGAAGTGAGGTGATATGGTCCATGCATTTGATCTCTATCATTTGCATCGTGGTATGATCTCTATCATTCCTTTGTGTGTAAGGCCAAGGTCTATGAAGCTTACACGTTAAGTGAGTTGTAAGAGTATTTATTATATATCTACTTACAACAATACCATATCAAAACACTAGCCCAGCAACGATCTAAACTAGACGCCTCTAATTTATCAATTGCAAGTTTTACGTGGCTTAGGGCTTTCGGAGATAGAACCTGTCTAACCTACGAACATGAACCATAACGAGGATAACCAAGTTATTAGCAACTCGTTGTAAATCAGATATTGACTATAGTAGGAGAGAAAGACACCCGCCAGCCACTTATGCAAAACAAGTTGCATGTCAGTCGTGGAACCGGTCTCATGTACGATGACATGTAAGGTTGGTCCGGGCCGCTTCATCCCACTATGCCACCAATATCCAAAGTACATAGAAGATGCAATAACATGATCATCATCGCCCACATATAAAAATATGTGTACTACCCGTGCAAAGAACCTACGCATAGATCAGGCTCTGATACCACTGTTGGGTCCGCAGCATAGAAAACAAAAAAATTCCTACGATGAGAACTACACGCCAAGATCTATCTACTAGATACAGAGCAAACGGGTGGACATACATCCATGGAGAACTTACCCTCGAAGACAACAGGCTTTGTTAACGAGTAGGAACTCGTGGTTGATGTAGTTGTACACTTGCCGATCTCAAGATCGTGAGGAAGTCCGAGCGCCGCAACTCAGCAGCGCATCCGCACTCGCACACACGTTCAAGCCACCGGACAACCTCCACCTCCCCGCTCCAGCGATCCAGCAGAAGCAGCAACTCCTTCTAGACGAAATGCCACTGGGAACATGTATCTCGCTAATCCGAGACCATGGGGGAATAATTCTAGAGGGGGAGAGAGATCCTACACAAGGAGGTGTGAGGATGAAGGAGGGAATGGGTGGCCTTTTATAGGAGGAGGGGGGTGCCCCCTCTCTCCATGGCCGGCGCATGGGGGGTGACCCCTCACCTCCCCCATTCATGTGGTGGTAACCCCTCCACATTAAAATGCCTCTTCACATTCCCTTTTAAAGTCTCCACTTTAAATGCATTAAATTTCTCCAAATTTAATGCTCTCTCATTTAATAAAACTCTTTTTATTAAATTTATTCAGAATTTTGTTAATTACTTTAATTAACAAACATTCACATATAGCCCCTTGCTATATTTCAATATCACATGCAGAACCACCTTCTGCAATTTCACCCGAAACAATTTCCGGTTTCTATTGAAACAATTCCTGCGCTTTGCAATTCTTTCGTCTGAAACATATGTGCTCCAAAATGGTGTCCGATAACTCTTAAGTGTGCCACCCTACGGTTCGCGAATAATGTAGACATGATCAGACCCTTCTCCGATCAATAATCAGCAACGGGACCTAGAGATCCGTACTGACTCCTACACATTCAACGATGACTCCTGTGATCGTGAGAACCTTTAACGCTTGTAACTGAATCCCTTTGTCTCTCGATATATTACATGTCCGAGATTCGATCATCGGTATCTCCATACCTAGTTTGATCTCGTTTCCGACATGCACTCTTTTCTTGTTCCCGTGATATAACATTCTAGTGATCACATCACTTGCTTGCAAGCTATCCTAATGTGATATCACCGAGAGGGCCCAGAGTATATCTTTCCATCATCTGGATTGACAAATTCCACTCTTGATCCATGAGCCTCAACATAACACCTTTGTAGTACTGAACCCATCTTTATAGTCACCCTGTTACGGTGTAACGTTTGATGTTATCAAGATACTCTTCCGATGTTAGCAATTAACATGATCTCATGGTCTAAGGATAAAGATTACTTCGTATGATGTTATATCAATATAAACATAATGACTTGATCGTAATGCTATACTTCGGATGAATGTTCATCACATCATTTCACAAATGTTGTGACCTTGTTATTAACGACATCCAATGTCCATGATCAGGAAACCTTGATCATCTTGTTAATCAACAAGCTAGTCTATAAGAGAGGCATAACTAGGAACCCTTTTTGTTTATTAAACACACATGTATTGATGTTTCCTATCAATACAATTATAGCATGCAAAATAAACATCTATCATATACAAGGAATACATAATAACAACTTTATTATTGCCTCTCAGGGCATATTCCCTTCAGAAACAGTCCGTGTTGCCCCGGGTTACGGGACTCGAATCTTGCAAGGGCTGGGCCCGGACTTTCTTTTATGTCCAGAACACTACCAAGGAGGACCTGATCTGGTTGCTCCCCTTCAAACTTGGCCCTTCTGACACCTCGTGTTGGGAGAGCATTCCGAAGCGGCCCACGGCCCTGGCGAACCAAGTGGAGTGCCAGATCAAGGAGCTTCTCAAGGAGAAACTCCAGGGGGAGGACATCATGATCACTTTCCTCCGCAGCCGGGTCTCCCCCCTCCAGAAGCGAGCCCACAAGATCTGCTATCTCAGCGGTCCTCTTGACCCTCACCGGACCTCTTCCTTCGAGCTGGATAACTCGGTGGTTTACCGCCGGGTTAAGTCCATATTCAATGTGGAGAAGGAGTTATCCGAGGATTGGGAGTGGAGACTCGAGCCCTTCACCCGTGCCAACCCCCCTACAAAGGTAAATTAACCCTTCTCTATTTTCCGAATCTTCTTCGTATGTTAGTTTCCCTTTGTAACTTGGCAATTATTATCTTAGAAATTCCTCCAGCAACCAATGGAGGATGGCAAGGTGCTGGCAAGCAAATGGTTGGAGGTCCGCACCAAGGAGGACGAGGTGGAGCCTGATCCGGAGGCCTTCCTGCCTACCCCGGACGTCATCAGACGCAGCGCTAGTAAGGCCTCTTCTCTAAGGGATTGGCCAGACGATGATGACTTGGATGTTGAGGTCCTTGAGGTATTTGATTTGGTTCTCATCCCTTACACGCACCTGGCTATATCTGAATGTTCAGCTAACCCGGATGATCAGGTCCACGAGGTTCCTCCCCTTGCAACTGGTGGCCCGGCCCCGGCTCCATCCCAGAAGCGGGCAGCTACCTCGGCCGCGGCTTCGGAGGCGCCGCCACCCAAGAAGAGGAAAAAGAAGTCCGGGGTTAAACCCTCGGCCAAGCCTGCCACCAAGAGCATGGTTCGGAGGGTGCCCAAACCCCGGGCTCTCCTACCACGGATGAGTAAGTTCTCTAGTACTCCTTGGGATTTTTTCCTTTGCTTGCCTTTATTTCTTACTGATTCTTCTTTTTAACTTGGTGCCGTATCTTTCATTCAGAGCTCCTAGGGATATCCCTCAGAGTGGCCCAGGCATTGCCTCCCCTCTCCGGGACAGTCCCTCTCCATCGCCCCTGCAGCGATGATTATCGCCCGCTTAGCCCTATTCAGGAGGGCTCCACGGTTGTGCCTGACCAGAGCCCACCTCGCCAAGAGGAGGGCAATGTCAGCGCGGGGGTAGTGGGCCGGATCAGGATACGACAATGCCGGATCTCCCTGATTCCTCGGCCTCAGTGCCAGATCCTGAGGTGCCAGCTTCATTGGTGCCGCCTCCAGCATCTCTAGTACCATCACCAGCAACAATAACACCAGCACCAGCAGCACCAACATCAGCAGCACCAGCACCAGCACCAACACCAGCAGCACCACAAACAACATCAAGAGCCTCCAAGCCTCCCAAGGGACAAGCTCCACCAGCTTCCTCTAGGTCTACCCCTTCTGTGGCGGATATCTTTCAGTCAATTCCTCCACCCTCATCCATCAAAGACAAGAAGACCTCCGGGTCAGCCAACATAACTTCATCCGGGTCTACTGCCTCTGGATCAGAGGGCAGCCAACAACTGGTTTTGCACACCAGCCCCGCTGCAGCTCAATCCGCCAGGCGAGAGGCCCATGTGAAGGGCCTTGTGGCGGGCCATTCTCTAAGCGGCCAAAGCTATAGTCCACTACTCCTTGAGTATGTGAAGAATTGGAATAGTGCCGAATTCGTCGACCCTCAAGACGATCTTCCAGAGAGGTTCGGCCCAGCCAAGTTCAGCGCCCAGATGAACTCCGCTACCAAGGCTATCTCTTTGGCTGGCCGGATGATGGAGGTAATCCTTTTTCTCTGCTGCTGATGTTTTACACAACTGAACACTTATAGATATAGCCCCTAGTCCCCGAGCCTCCGAGGGAGTAACTTGTTATTCGGTCGGATGGTTCTCATAGAGCTTAGCTTTTGTTCATAATGACAACAAATTTTTAGTAGATTTTGAGCCAGGTCTAGTTCCCTTGGCCTGTATCTGATGTACATAAAATATCCACACACCTAGAGTCGTGTTAAGTTCCACTTGGCCCAGATCTTGTAGAGTTCGAATATCCACACACCTAGAGCCGGGTTAAGTTCCACTTGGCCCGGGTCTTGTAGACTTCGAATATCCACACACCTAGAGCCGGATTAAGTTCCACTTGGCTCGGGTCTTGACTTCAAATATCCACACACCTAGAGCTGGGTTAAGTTACACTTGGCCCGGGTCTTGTAGACTTCGAATTATTTTTATCTTGCCTTTGAACTTTTGTCTTTTCTTCGCTTGTTTCAGATTACCACTAACCGCCGAACCACTGAGTTCCAGCGCCTGCTGGACTCCTACAAAGACATTCATGCATGTTATGGTAAAGTCCTGGTGGAGTACCAGAAGAGGGGTAAATTTCCATTCTTGCTCTTCCTTGTTCCTTCAAGATTCTTAGGACCTATATGAATTTGTTGTCCGAATCATGCAGACGAGGTTGAAGCCAAGAATATAATCATGAGAAAAAATCTTGCGGAAATCAAAGGTAAACTTATCCCCTTCACATGATCGTTGTATTTTCCTTGCTTTATCCGGTGGACACTCATATTTTGGGTCCTTCGGATCATTGTGTTGTTGCAGTTGCTCTTGAGGATAGTGTCACCATTCCTAAAATGATGGCTCACTTCCTCAAACAAGCAGGGAATCATGAGGCCGAACTAAAAGATGCAGAGATAGCTCGGCTCCAACAGCAGGACTCGGAGATCACTCGGCTAAATGCCGAAATCTAGAGGCTTAAGAGCTGCCATTAGTCCGAGTTGGAGAAGGCCGACCAGGAGTTTGCCGAGGAGAAAGTGCGTTTAACCATGGAAATCTCCAAGGATAAAAGCCTATTGGAGGAAGCCGATGTCAAGCTTACATCGGTGACCACCGAATACGAGAAACTCCAGGCCCATAGTGCCAATGTTGATTCCGAGCTTCAGCGACTCCTCTTCCAAATTGCACATAAGTTTTCTACCCTTGCTTGATCTTCTGCCATCTGGATCTGGTCCTTTTGTTCACTATTTTTCTTCTTACCCTTAGGCAAATTTCCGGAGAGCGATACGCTTGCTGCCTCTGCCGTACGCCAGTCCCATGAACATCATGGAATTCCTGCTGCCCTTGATGCCGAGCCAATCCCTTATACCACAGAGGATCTCCTGGCGAGTCTCACCGCTCTCCTTGAGGTAGTGAAGAATCATGGTGCGGACATCATCCCGGCAGCAACACGGATGTTCAGCTGCCTCTGGCCCAGTGAACCCATTCCCAAGAAAGGTTCGGCTTTCATAGCCAAGATAATGGAATGTGACACGCAGCTGCATCTGTTGCACGAATCTGCTGCACGGGCTAGGGCCGACATTGCTTTGCAATTTGTGCTCTCGTGGTATGAAAAAATTGACTTGGCATTGCTCACTCACATGCGCACCGGGTCTAAGTGGTGCGAGGATCCGGAGTGGATCGCGCACCGCCAAGCCTGTGCCAACGAGCTCATCCAGTACTCCTTCTTCCATGCTTGGAATGAGGGGCCGAGTTATCTTGATATTGCTGACGAAGAAATTTTCTCTGGAGCTGAAGAGGAAGGGAGCGAAAGCGAGGGCTCCGAACTAGGTGACGAGGTTGAAGACCCGGAGGATAACGAAGTTAACTCGGAGGACGAAGCTGAAGCTAGCGCTCCTCCCCCACACTCCGGAGTACCTCCCTCCTCGACAGATGATTCGTCTGCTGCTCCTGCCCCTTGAAAAACACTTGTCACATTTATCAGATCCCCAGAATGCCGAGCGCAGATGTATTTAAATACTTTGGTTTGTTTGTGCTACAATTTTAAGTTCTGAACTAAGTTTTATTGCCAGATTATCGTGGGCGAAGTCCCCGAGTTTCATTTTCTCGTTTCGCCAATTTTTGACTCGGCTCGCATCTACCTTGGTTTGGTTTTTTGACTTACGAGTCCGAGGTTCAAAAATTTGACTTAACAATACTTGAAACCTTGAGATTAGCTCAAAATGATTCAGCATTTTAGTGAATAAAATAAACTAAGGGTTAGCCAAAAAACCAATGTCGGCTCGCTTAAGTTCTTTCCCTTAGTCGTTTTTTATGTGCCTTGCCATTCCAATCTTGTTCTCTTGCTTGCCATGAAGCCAATTCTTGTTGGACAGCAACAAAGTCGAAGAGTTAGGTTTTTGGTGCTCACACATTACTAACCTGACTAAGATATAAGCGTCTTAACCTAGCTGACACAAAAATGCGAAAATGAGAGACAAGTGTTATAGCAGTCCCCGAGTCTCTGCTCGTGGTAGCAAAGTTTTTATTGATAAGCTCATTGCCGACATACATACCGACATACGAGAAGTTTGGATACAATCACCTCTTAGGTGTAGAAAGGATGAAGCAGTGCTACGTTCCATGGTCTCTTGGATTCTTCTCCGGACCTGTCCGCCCTGTTCTTTTGCTGGGGCTGTGCGTCACTAAGATAGTAGGAATCATTGCGCAAAGATTTGCTCACAATGAAAGGTCCTTCCCATGGAGGGGATAACTTATGCATGCCAGTAGTGTGTTGTATTAGCCTTAGCACCAAATCACCTTCCCGGAAAACTCGGGGGTTTACTTTCTGGCTATGATAGCGTTGGAGATTTTGCTGATATATGGCGGATCTGGACAAGGCCAGTTCTCTCGCTTCTTCCAGCAGATCAACATCATTTTGCCGAGCTTCGCGCACTTCGGCTTATGTGTATTGGGTGACCCGTGGCGAATCATGCTCTATGTTGGCTGGTAATACAGCTTCTGCCCCATATACCAGAAAGAATGGCGTATAGCCTATTGATCTATTTGGAGTTGTTCTTAAACTCCACAGTACCGCTGGTAGTTCTTCTATCTAGCACCCAGCTGATCTTTGCAGTGGCTCTATGAGCGGGGTTTTTATCCCGGACAATACCAGTCCGTTGGATCTTTCCACTTGCCCGTTTGATGCGGGGTGGGCGACTGAGGCAACATCTAACCGGATCTTCTTTTCCTAGCAGAATCTCGCAAACGCTCCTTCATCGAAATTCGTTCCATTATCAGTTATGATGCTATGGGGGTAGCCGTACCTTAGGATTATATCCTTGAGGAATCTTACTGCTGTTGCCCCATCACATTTCCGAATCGGTTTCACTTCAATCCATTTCGTGAATTTGTCAACCATGACCAGAATATGGGTCATCCCTTCTTTGTCCGGCTTAAATGGTCCTACCATGTCTAGGTACCATACAGCAAATGGCCATGTAATGGGGATAGTTTTCAGCTCCGACATTGGTAGGTGAGTTTTTGTCGCGTATCTTTGACAACCATTGCATTTTCTCACCAAGTCCTCTACTTGCTCCAAAGCATTGGGCTAATAAAACCCATGCCGGAAAGCTTTTGCTACTAAGGCCCTTGAGGAGGCATGGTGGCCACATTCTCCTAGGTGAATATCCCGGAGTATCTCAAGTCCTTCCTCCGGATCAACACACCGTTGTAGTACTGATGTCACACTTCTTTTGTATAGTTCGGAGTTGATAATTGTATAGGCCTTTGCCCTTCTCTGAATTTGCCTTGAACTTATTTCATCATCCGGCAAGATTCCCTCTTTCAGGAAATCAAAAATTGGCTTTGCCCAAGTTGGTATAGTCCAGACGGGAAATGGTTCCTCATCAACTTCCATTCCATCCACCGACATAACTCCTGCCGAATCAAGCTGAACAGTCCCCAGGTTTGCTGAGGCAGTCCCCGAGTTTGCTGAAGCAGTCCCCGGGTTTGCGGAGGTGCTCCCCCATTCTATCTCCATAGGTGCAGCTCCTGATCCGGGAAGTGATGGGATATAAATTGAATCTGATTCGGGTGACGGTGTGATAGATGGTTGATACATTGCAAATGTATCTATAATTTTTGATGTTCCATGCTTGGTTTTATCCACTTTCTTGTGTTTTGTTCCAACTTTGGAGTACTTTTCATATGATTTCTTGGACTAACCTATTAACAAGAGCCATAGTGTCAGCTGCCTGTTTTCTGCTGTTTTTGGGTCCAGGAAAGTCAGAAAATGAATATTCTCGGAATTGGACGGGACAAAAGCCAAAGTGCCTATTTTTCCGGAAGGGATCAAGAGCCAGAATACGAGACGGAGAGGGCCCAGGGGCCGGCCACACCACCTGGCCGCGTGGCCAGGCCTGGCCCGTGCCAGGGGGTGGTGTGGTGGCTCCCGGCACCCCCTCGGCCTCTCCTTCCGCCTATATATTGCCCTCGGGACGAAAACCCTAAGTGCCCGATCAAAAATCCATGAAAGAGTCTGTAGCCGCCGTCATCTCCATCCCTAGATCGGGAGGGATCTGAATCTCTTCCCGCCACCCTGCCGGAGAGGGGAATTCACCCTGGAGGCCTTCTTCATCACCATGCAAGCCTCCGGTGTGATGCATGAGTAGTTCATCCTTGGACTACGGATCCATGTAGTAGCTAGATGGCTGGTTTCTCCTCCTTTGTACTTTCATGTTTAGATCTTGTGAGCTCCGTTCATGATCAAGATCATCTATTTGTAATTCATACATGTTGTGTTTGCGGGGATCCGATGGATATTGAGATGCTATTTCAGATTGATTATTGACTCTATCATGTCTTTGTTATTTGAGATCTTGCATGCTTTCCGTTGTTAGTAGCTATCTTGGCCAAGTAGATGCTAGCAACTCCAAGAGTTAGTATTTATGCTCGATAGTGGGTTCATGCCTCTGGTAATCTGGGGAAGTGACAGAAATCTCTAAGGTACTAGATGTGCTGTTGCTACTAGGGAGAAAACAACAATCCTTTGTTCATAGAACAATCGTATTGTTTACTTTACACGCAGTTCGTAAAGCAATAATATATTGCTTGCAACTTAATACTGGAGGGGGTTCAGATGATAACCTGAAGGTGGATTATTAGTCATAGATGTAGTTGGATAGCGGTCTATGTATTATGTTGTGATGCCCAATCAAGTCTCAAAGGAGTCAAGATGATTAGTATATGCATGTATTGCTTTCTCGGTGTTTGTCAATTGCCCCGCTGTAATTTGTTCACCCAGCATGTTATCTATCTAAGGAGAGCCACCTCTAGTGAACTATGGATCCCGGTCCTTTTTCTTTACATACAATCTACAATCTTTTACTGCTTTGTGTTTACTTTCTGCAAACTTTTACTTCTTTCCATTGGATACGTTTAATCCTTTGTTTTCTGCAAAATACGGTGAGATTGACAACCTCATCGCAAGTTGGGGACAAAGTTCTGTGGTTGTGTTGTGCAGGTCTCCACGTTGCTACTAGCACCGGTAGTGCGCCCTGCCAAAGCTCAGCTAGTAACACCTTTGGGGTGTTTCCTTGCTCCTACTGGTTCGATTAAACCTTGGTTTCATAACTGAGGGAAACTTGTTGTTGTGCTCATCATACCTTCCTCTTGGGGTTCCCAACGAGCTCTACATCAACCACGAGCCATCAACACTTTTCTGGGCGCCCTGCATTGAGCCATCAAGCATTTTTCTGGCGCCGTTGCCGGGGAACGAAGAAGAAGAACCTCCCACGGCAAACGCCATTTTTCTGGCACCATTGCCGGGGAGTCAAGGACATCTTCACAAGGGGAGTCCATCATAACCAATCTCTTTACTTTGTTGTTTTTGTTTTGCTTAGTTTCTTTTTGCCTTGTTTGCTTGTTTTGTTCTTCAAAAACATAAAAAAAATTAGTTTTACTTGTTTGCTTTCTTATTTGAAAAACACAAAAAAATTAGTTCCTTTCTTAAGTTGCCTTTATGACTAGCTCTGCTCCAATCACTATTTCATTATGGATAGCTCACTCAGTTTCCTATTTGGGAACAGTATTATGATTGCTAAGGTAATAGGTGAACCACCGCCTGGTAGAACCTCCATGTAAGAAGAAATTGCTGAACCTGAAAGCTCATTAGATGAAAAAGAGGAGGAGAGTGATGGAGAAAAGGAGGAAGAATGGATCTACCCATGCCTACCTTCTAATGAGAGTAACTCTTTATCCCTTACATTATTTGATTGTCCCCCATGCTTATCAAAGGAGGGTGAATGTTATGTTCCCGAGGATTCTTTTGAAAATGTTTATAATAAAGCTCTAGTGCTTGTAGATCATGAAAAGCATGCCTTATGTGATAGTTATATTGTTGAGTTTATTCATGAGGCTACTGAAAATTATTATGAGAGAGGAAAATGTGGTTGTAGAAGTTTTTATGGTAATGAAACACCTCTCTATGTGCTGAAAGTTTTGAAGTTACTTTTGTTTTATCTTCCTATGCCTGTCACTTTGCTCTTTGTGCATTTATTTGCATACAAGATTCCTATGCATAGGAAGTGGGTTAGACTTAAATGTGTTTTGAATTTGCTTCTTGATGCTCTCTTTTACTTCAATTCATATTTCCTATCAGAGCATCTTCTCAAATTTTCATGCCTAACTTAAAGGCGTTAAAGAAAAGTACTTGTTGGGACATAACCCAAGAGTTTTAGTTGAGTCTTGGAAGTTATTACCTCTGTAATAACCTCTCCTTATCCTTTTTATTTGCTTTTTGTGTCAAGAGTAACCTCTAATGAGAGTGAAGTAATGATTGGGAAAGTTGCTGTCCCGAAACAGATTTTTGTGCTTCACCATAAAACATCCTGAGATACCTCTGTATGTAGGATTGAGCTGTAATTTTGTGTGATTCTTTCCCAGGTTGTTATCTAACTTTCGTTAGTTCAACACGTTTTGATTTGAGCAACAGAAGGTCTTCGAAAAAATTCGTCTTTACCTGCTGGTCTGTTTTGACAGATTTCTGCCATTTTCTGCATTTGCTTCTTGTTGGTTCCTTCTTGAGTTCTTTTAGGGAATTGAGCTTTTTGAGGGAAGTGATACAGTAGATAGTGTTATAATAGAAGTTTATTTGGTGTTAGAACTGAACCTTAATACTTATTTATCTTAAGTGCATTAATGTTGCTAATGAGATTGTGTGAAGTTTTGTATGAAGAAAACATTTCAGGTGTATGGAAGGAATGAGTAATAAGATGAAGGATGGACTAAAGCTCAAGCTTGGGGATGCCACGCGTGTCACCCCAAGAAATATCCAAGAAGTACAAGCATCAAAGCTTGGGGATTCCCAAGGCATTCCTCTTCTTTATCAATAAAAACTCCAGGTTTCTTCCAAACGCTTTATTTTTATTGTTTCATGCACAGTTGTGCTTTTCTTGGAGCGTCTTCTTTTTCATTTTTGTTTTGTTTTTTAGTTTGCTTGGTTTGCTTAGTTTTCTGAATAAGTTGGTTGGACCCCCTCTTTCACACTTTGGTTTGCGAATAGTTTGGTTTGGTTTGGAAAAGAGTAGGAAAGTTCATACTTATGTGGTAAAAAGAGCTCGTTTTTGACTGTGGCCTATGCTTTGTCATGCCATGCTTGATATTGTTTTGGCTTTATGCTTAGTATTCTTTGCTGTAGCATGACTTGTTATAAACAATTGAGATTGCTTAATGTGCCTTGGATGAATCATGTGTTGTTTTAGCATATTAAAGCATAGTATAGTGGTATTCTCCTTTGATGCTTTATTTGGGTTGACTTGGCACATGCTCACACCATGTTATGACTATCACAAGTCACCATAAGCCTTTATGATCCTTTAGTCTTCAACTTGTAGTATCACTTTATGCTTTGATCAATGATGTTTTGTCGCTCTGCATGATTATGGCCATTATTGCTCTCTTAGTTTGTCGCTCCCAGTCTTTTGCTAGCCTCCACAACCAAGTATGAGTTCCACTCATGCATCCAACTCCCTAAACCAAGTTATTCCAAAGAGTCCACCATACCTACCTACTAGCTTATGCTATTCCAAGTATATTCATGCTTTTGTTTATCTTCCACTTGTTATGAGAAAACTAGTGATTAAAGCTCTCACGAACTTGATGGCACACTTTACTTTACTTGCCCTTAATAAACTTAAACCATTGTGTCATCTATGTTGTATATGCTTGCACTTATTTGTTGGGAATTAGCAGAACCATGCTTTCATGGGGAACACTTTCAATATTGCACTTGGTACTTATACCTAGTTGATATCATGCTCTTTTGTATATGGATGTCGTCGGTGTGAAATGAAAGGGGAGCTTGTAAGTCCATGGAGTTATGTATATGTGTTAGAGAACTGCCTGGGCCGCTGGTCTAATCCATGCTGACATGGTGGAAACCTGCAGCGTAACCATAATGAGCTGTCTATGAAGCATTCTTCTTATAAAAAAAGAGTCCTATATTGAGAAAAAATAGAAAAGAAAAAAAAAGATACTATGAAAAGAGGAAAGAGAGAAAAAAGCACCATATTCCCATGGTAAATAAGAAGAATGCTGAGATGCTCGTTGTCTGCTTGCCTTGTCATTTTGATATGGGGATTCTTCCGTATCATCGGGCAAGGGGTACCCCGTTGGCGGTTCTCTCTGATACACATGTACTTACAATGACAAGAACTTACCGGTGACTAAACTTGAGTAGCATGATGAGCGACCCTTGTATACAAGGGACATGAGATTTCTGACTTATACTTCGTCAAGCATGTACACCATAGTTTGTTCACTTTAACCTTAATCACTTCAAGATGCTTATGATAGGGGCAATGAGAGCTGAAAGCTGTAAGTACCATAATTTTTGGAAGCTCTTTATGAGACTTGAATCCCTACTTCCTTTTACAAAAGGCCTTTCTTCCACCATTATATTGAGTCTCCACCTTCTATCTTTATGCACCTACTTTGAGAGCATAGTGGTCATTCTTAGTTCTATGTGCATTGTCCCAAGACTAGTTGATTGATGCATAACTTGTTATTGCTTGTTTGAAACTATTGTATCTAGTCACTCTTATGAACTTTGAAGGTGTCCTATGCATTTATATTTGCTACTCTATTGAGGGACAAGCTGAATACTATTATGCTATGTTTTCTTTATGTGAAACAAACAAACGTCTTGCAAAGAATGTTATTCATTAATCTTTTGTTTGTGCCTTTTCATGTTACATCATAGTTTCTTTGCTTATTGTTAGAACTTTGTCTTTCATGTTATGATTGAAGTACTATGATCCCAGCCCTGAATGTTTTGCAAATACTTTAATCAAGTCTTTGATGGTGCATGTCACCTCAAAAAATATTTCTTTTCATCACTTACCTACTCGAGGACGAGCAGGAGTTAAGCTTGGGGATGTTGATACATTGCAAATGTATCTATAATTTTGGATGTTCCATGCTTGGTTTTATCCACTTTCTTGTGTTTTGTTCCAACTTTGGAGTACTTTTCATATGATTTCTTGGACTAACCTATTAACAAGAGCCATAGTGTCAGCTGACTGTTTTCTGCTGTTTTTGGGTCCAGGAAAGTCAGAAAATGAATATTCTCGGAATTGGACGGGACAAAAGCCAAAGTGCCTATTTTTCCGGAAGGGATCAAGAGCCAGAATACGAGACGGAGAGGGGCCAGGGGCCGGCCAGGCCTGGCCCGTGCCAGGGGGTGGTGTGGTGGCTCCCGGCACCCCCTCGGCCTCTCCTTCCGCCTATATATTGCCCTCGGTACGAAAACCCTAAGTGCCCGATCAAAAATCCACGAAAGAGTCTGTAGCCGCCGTCATCTCCATCCCTAGACCGGGAGGGATCTGAAGCTCTTCCCGGCAACCTGCCGGAGAGAGGAATTCACCCTGGAGGCCTTCTTCATCACCATGCAAGCCTCCGGTGTGATGCGTGAGTAGTTCATCCTTGGACTATGGATCCATGTAGTAGCTAGATGGCTGGTTTATCCTCCTTTGTGCTTTCATGTTTAGATCTTGTGAGCTCCGTTCATGATCAAGATCATCTATTTGTAATTCATACATGTTGTGTTTGCGGGGATCCGATGGATAATGAGATGCTATTTTAGATTGATTATTGATTCTATCATGTCTTTGTTATTTGAGATCTTGCATGCTTTCCGTTGTTAGTAGCTATCTTGGCCAAGTAGATGCTAGCAACTCCAAGAGTTAGTATTTATGCTCGATAGTGGGTTCATGCCTCTGGTAATCTGGGGAAGTGACAGAAATCTCTAAGGTACTAGATGTGATGTTGCTACTAGGGAGAAAACAACAATCCTTTGTTCATAGAACAACCGTATTGTTTACTTTACACGCAGTTCGTAAAGCAATAATCTGTTGCTTGCAACTTAATACTGGAGGGGGTTCGGATGATAACCTGAAGGTGGATTATTAGTCATAGATGCAGTTGGATGGCGGTCTATGTATTATGTTGTAATGCCCATTAATGTTCAAATGAGTCAAGATGATTAGTATATGCATGTATTGCTTTCTCGGTGTTTGTCAATTGCCCCGATGTAATTTGTTTACCCAGCATGTTATCTATCTAAGGAGAGCCACCTCTAGTGAACTATGGATCCCTGTACTTTTTCTTTACATACAATCTACAATCTTTTACTGCTTTGTGTTTACTTTCTGCAAACTTTTACTTCTTTCCATTCGATACATTTAATCCTTTGTTTTCCGCAAAACACGGTGAGATTGATAACCTCATCGCAAGTTGGGGACAAAGTTATGTGGTTGTGTTGTGCAGGTCTCCATGTTGCTACTAGCACCGGTAGTGCGCCCTGCCAAAGCTCAGCTAGTAACACCTTTGGGGTGTTTCCTTGCTCCTACTGGTTCGATTAAACCTTGGTTTCATAACTGAGGGAAACTTGCTACTGTGCTCATCATACCTTCCTCTTGGGGTTCCCAACGAGCTCTACATCAACCACGAGCCATCAACACTTTTCTGGGCGCCGTGCATTGAGCCATCAATGGTTTTCTCAAGTGCTTCAAAGCCACGTTTGGCGGAATTGGTTGCCGGGATGAGGCCAGCTTGGACAACGTATCTGCTGCCTCGTTTTCAATCCGAGGTACGTGATGGAACTCACATCCTTCGAAGAACCCGCTTATTTTCGGAACGTGGAACCTATATAACGCCATGTTAGCATCCAGGGCATCCCAATTTCCAGACACTTGTTGTACCACCAAATCCGAGTCTCCAAAGCATTGTATCCGACGTATTCCCACTTCTTTTGCCACTTTGAGACCATGCACCAATGCTTCGTACTCCTCCACGTTATTTGAGGCACTGAAGTGGATTTGAAGGACATACTTCAGTTGATCCTTCTTGGGCGAAGTAAGCATAACTCCGACGCCTAACCCGTCTTTCAGTTTAGATCCTTCAAAGTGCATTTGCCAATAATTGGAGTCCGGTAGGTGTGGCTCGTATTGCATTTCAGCCCAGTCCACAATGAAATCCGCCATAGCTTGTGACTTGACCGCATCTCTTCTGTCGAACTGTGGCGCATATGGAGCTAACTCAATAGCCCACTTTGCTATCCGGCCACTTGCGTCTTTGTTACTCATGATCTATGAAATGGGTGCCTCACATATCACCTTGATGGGGTGTTCCTCAAAATAGTGTTTGAGTTTCTTGGCCGACATATATACGCCGTATGCCATCTTCTGATAGTGAGGATAGTTCTGTTTTAAGGCTGATAATACCTCGCTCAGATAGTACACCGGCCTTTGCACGGATTTTCCTTCCTCTTCGCGCTCCACTACGATTACTGCACTTACGACTCGGTTGGTCGAGGCTACGTAGAGCAACATTGGCTCTTTAGGTAGTGGCGCAGCTAGGATTGGCGCGGTAGATAACATCTTTTTCAATTCTCGAAATGTAAGATCCACCTGTGGCGTCCATGTGAACTTGTCTTCCTTTTTCATTAGCTGATAGAGGGGCAAGGCCTTCTCTCCCAATCGACATACGAACCGACTTAACGATTCCAGGCAACCAATGAACTTCTGCACATCATTAAGACACTTTGGCAATTCCATTCTTTCTATGGCCCGGATTTTTGTCGGGTTAGCTTCAATGCCACGGCTAGATACCAAAAAACCGAGTAATTTTCCGGCGGGTACGCCAAAAGTGCATTTCTCCGGGTTCAGTTTCATTCGGAACCTTCTCAAGTTCGTGAATGTCTGCCGGATATCCTCGAGGAGCGTATTGCTTTCCTTGGTTTTTATCACCACATCATCCACATAGACTTGCACATTCCGACCTATCTGATCATGTAAGCATTTTTGCATTCATCTCTAGTATGTTGCTCCTGCGTTACGTAATCCAAATGGCATAGTACGATAGCAATAAGCCCCGTACGGGGTAATAAATGCAGTCTTTATTTGGTCATCCGGATTCAGAGGTATCTGGTGGAAACTAGAATACGCGTCAATGAATGAGAGTAGCTCACATCCGGCCGTTGAGTCTATGACTTGATCTATTCTAGGGAGTGGAAATGGATCTTTTGGACACGCCTTTTTCAGGTTCGTATAGTCAATACACATGCGCCATACCACAGCCACGTTTGGATCATCCTTCTTTTTCTCCACCAGCACCGGATTAGAGAGCCAATCCGGATAGAGTACCTCCATGATAAACCCGGCCGCTAGTAATCTTGCTATCTCATCTCCAATAACTTTCCTTCTGTCTTCTGCGAAACACCTGAGAGGCTGCTTTATCGGCTTAGCCCCGGGTCTTACATTTAATGAGTGCTCAGCCAACTCCCTCGGTACACCTTGCAGATCTTGCGTAGACCAAGCAAAGATATCCTGATTCTCACGGAGGAAGTTGACGAGCTCGCTTTCCTATTTGCTGCTTAATCCGGCACCAATGGTCACGGTGCGCTTTGGGAACTAATCATTGATTGGCACTTTCTTCGTGTCCTTAGTTGCTTGGAATGATACGCTCCCATGTGGGTTAGTCAGGGCCGGCATATGTTGTTGCGCTGATTGAGCCAATGCCGCCACTTCTAGTATCTTCCTTTTTTCTTGAGCTATCACGAGTGACTCGGCTAAATTGGATCCGGCTAAGGCACACTCGATCGAACGCCGGAAGTCCCCTGATACAGTTATCACGCCCCTTGGTCCGGGCAACTTCATCTTAAGGTAACTGATGTGGGTAGTTTCCATGAATTTGTTTAGCACTGGCATGCCGAGTAACGCGTGATAAGCGCTCTCTAGATTTACCACTTCAAATTCCAAGTTCTCAGTGTGGCAGTTGTCTCTTGTGCCGAATAACACGTCAACCCGGACTTTACCAATTGGTTCACAAGAAATACCCGGCACAATGCCATGAAAGGTGGTCCTTGTTGCTTGCAACATGTTCTCTGTTATCCCCAACTTGTGCATGGTATCCTTGTACATAATGTTGATATTGTTGCCATTGTCAATCAATACCTTGGAAAATCTTACGTTGAGATTCGGCCCGATGAATGTCAGATCCAGGACCAGACCGTAGGTTCCTGGGCTTGGCATGATCTTTGGGTCATCCTTGACACTCCATGTAATCTCCTGATCTGCCCAAGGCATATACCTCACCACCGCTGGCATTACTGCATTTACCTCCATATGCCGGTGCTGCAAGCTTTTCCAGTCATTCTCTTCTATGGTGAACACACAGTAGCTTTGATGATGTTCCTTGTACTCATTTCGTCCCTCATTCTCGTTGTAACATTTGCCTTGTTGTTGGTTATTTCCCACTTGATGTACCGCATCCCTTCTTTCCGGATTCTTGTACCTCGGAGGAGGTGGTGGCAGCATCAGTTGCTGTCCATTTCCCCTATTAGTAATGGTGGCCAGGGTGTTTCATTTCTAGGTGCTTCGTTCCGAGGTGCCTGAGCATTCCCCGAACTCCCCTGTTCTAATTTCCTCATCCATTCACATTGCCGGGTCATATGATTCACCGGACTGTTCGGACTTGGCGTATGAAATTTGCAAGGTTGATCTAACATAGACGCGAAAGTATACCTCGGCCTATCCTTACGTTCCTGCCATTGCTTTTTCTGCTCCGGGGTCCAAGGCTTTCTCCCTTCGTTTTTCTGTTGCCAGCTCTGCCCTCCAGTTTTTTGGCGTTGACTGACTCCGGCATTGGGTTGATCCCGGTCCACTGTTGCGACCTGCTGCAAGTTATACCAATATTCCGGATGCTCATCCCTTCTTTTTCCTCGGAAATCATTCCTCCTTGATGATCCGGGCCATCTTGGCCGTAATACTCTTTGTTTGATTCGCTAGACATTAACTAGGGTTGTGTTGGATCTCCCAAGGCATACGAATCTGCAATCCGGATTGTCTTAGCCAAGGTAGTTGGCATATCTCGCTATAATCTTTGCCACACCATACTTACATATCTGCATCCCTGAACGAACCACGCAATAGCTTGTGATTCAATCACTCCTTCGCATGAGTTTCGCACATTGCACCACCGAGTCAGGAAATCTCTATCTGGCTCATTCGGTCTCTGCCGGCATAACGCAAGAGTTTGTGGTATGTTGGGTCTCTTATAAGTGCTTGAGAAATTGCTAACAAACAGTTCCTAGAAATCCAACCAACAGTTAACGCTTCCTGGTGGCAAATTGTTCAGCCAAACTCGCGCTGGTCCTTCCAACATCTATGGTACATACCTCACCGCCCATCTCAAATTTCCTGTTGCGATCTTGACTGATGTGGCATAGTCAATCAGCCAATCCTCTAGCCTGGTGCTACCATCATAAGTTCGAGTTCCTCTAGCCAGCTAAAAGTTCGGCACTAGTGGCTCGTTCATGATCCAGGGCCCGAAACATGCTGACCCGAGGGACCTTGTATCTCGATTTTCTCCGACCTATAAATCCTATCCAATTTCAACCTTGCATCATCTGGCTATAAGTCCCTGCTTCCCAGCCGTGATCCAATTATGTGGTGATCCGGTCTGGGGTATCCATCATTGACCATAGCCGAGTAACCATCATTGTACCTTTCCTGATTTGGATGTGCATGAGGCTGTTGTGCTGCTTGTACCGCACTCCCCCCTTGCCGAGGTACGCGTTGTTGCTGTGTCCGAGGTAAATTTTTCCCCGCTCCCACGGGATCGCACTGCCCGGCATTGTCGTTGGCAGCATTTCTTTGACCAACATTGCCTTGGTCACGGTTACCTCGGGCAGCCACACCTCGGCTGGTACTGTGCCGGTCCTCATCAACTTGTACTACTTTGCCTTTTCCAGCCCTTACCGGGTCATAAGGAACTATTTGCTTGTCTCTTCTTCCGGAGTCCACTACCTCTTCTCTCCGGGGATTATGACTCGGAGACGACGCGGCTCCTCTAGATCTTGTCGGGTTATTTCTGGCCAAATGTACCACCTGTGAGGCCCCTGGTGGTGCCGGGTTAGCCTTGTTTATTTCTTCATTTTGTTGGCACGCAACTCTCAACAGGTGATTTACCCTCTCTTCCTGCCTTTGTCGGGCCTCTCTGGTTAAACCTTCTAACTCGAATGCGGCCGCATTTGCTGCTCCGAGGTTCTTTGCTGGGGTACTGTACCGATCCAACCCTCCTGTTACTATCGTAGCTGTCGGACCCGGCCTAGGCTCGTACTCCTTGTCAATCTCACTGATCAGGTTTCTGCCCCGGATTTTCACTTCATCGATACGGTTTGCTTTAGCATACTCTCTCAAGGTGATGTTCAGCGACTGATGCAGCTCTGCTACTTTTTTTGCTCTAGCTAACATTTTCCGCCTAGTTTCCTCTAACTCAACTTGTGCTTGAGCCGGATCTACCAAAGGTGCTATTGGCGTTGCTAAGCTATCTATCGCTTGCTGGAGCACATTCTCTGGCTTTTCTAGCGGGGGAAACCTAGACCTAGTCTGTTTTGGTGTTACCCCTGGCTCTGGCGTCGGATCTTTGCTTGGTCCCGCGTCTGGCGCAGTCATCAGGACCTCAACACTGCTAGTGGGGCGAGCGATATGCACTCCACGATCTGCGTTGAGAGGTGGCTCGCCTCCCTCGACGATGCGCCGTGGGTGAACGCAGGACTCATCCACGCCAACGTAGATCTTGTGCACGCCAAGCTTGAGGAAGACACCGTTGCGCGGTGGAGGGTGCCTGCCGAAGCTTCCCGCGTTGTCGCTGACGTAGTCTAGCGCTCCAAAGCGCTGAACCAAGCCTGAGACGATACGCTCGTCGGTGCTTGAGAAGTTTCTCGTCTGAATTTTCACGCCTGCTAGCACCGCTAGCCCCACGGTGGGAGCCAACTATCGTGGTGGTGGCACGGCAGATGCCATGGATAGGCTAAAGATGGGGCCAATGAGTGCTAGGGGAATCCAGGGAGGGAGAGCATGGTGATTCCACGAACGGAAGTTCTTGTATATTCTCTATCAATGGTGTTTACAAGTGTTCCTAGGGCTCTCAACAAGAAGGAGATGATGTCTCTTACTCCATGTCCACTAGCCCTAGAGTTCTACCTTAGACAGAGAATGATTCATCTATCGGTCCTCTCTCTCTCTATGGAGGCCCCAGTGCTCCTTATATAGGGGAGCCTGGGTTACAATTCTAGGGCACAGGTGGCAGCATATTCTATGAATATGCTCCTTTCCTAAAACAGATGCTTGTTTATTCCCTTTAACGGCTCGTCTGGGCTTTGGACGTAACCCATGGCGTAATCCTTGTCTTTTGGCGTCACCAGACACGGGCTACGTCATCCGGCTTTGCCCGCGTCACCTTGGTCGCCCCTAACCCGCTGGTCCTCTTCTTTACTTTACTTTGCTCATGCTACAGCTAATAAAGCCACCTTTTGACCAGCGGAGGATTCCTTCACTTGGAAGCTAGGATAATCCAGCTAACATATAGCTAATCTGGCTTACCCATTTACCTGCAAAACAGATAGACATGGCTGGCATAAATCTTATGCCGGCCGGACCATTGTCAAGGAGATGCTCCATGGGCCAGGTCACACCATGACTCGGCCTGCCTTGAGGTGACCCGGTCAGCACTTTGCTTTGACCGCGCCGTACCCCGGCTAACTCGGCCCTTATACCCCGGTGCTACCCTACCCGGGGATATCCCCCCAACAGCTGGTGCCCATGGCGGCGGAGCCACCTTTCTTCTTGGCGATGACGGTGGTGGCAGCAGACCCAATGGTGGCGCCTCCCTTCTTTTTCCCCATCTTGCGATGGCGGTGCGAGCAGAGGAAATAACTCGGGAACACGCGGAGTTGGTCCATCGCCACGAAGAGGACAAGCTCTAGGAAGTGGAGAGCAGCGGCAATGGCGATGGAAGAACAAGTAGAGAAAGAGCAGATGGGAAATTAACGCAGTTGCGCTGCTACTTAACCCCCTTGCGGATGCAATCCAACGGCCAGCAGAACCTATTGGACGCGTGGCACACATCACGGTCGACATGTGGAGAGGCCAAAACACGAACCGTCCCCCACTATCTCCATTACGCGTGGAAATCGAGGAGGCGCAGTTAAAACGAAAGATTACGCACGCCCGGTCAAATCAAAGTCAGAAAATGGGACCCACCGCTCGTCACGTCCCATCAAAGCCGCTCACGCGGGCAACTGAGGTCATCACATCATCAGCACTGATGTCATCAAGTTGAGCACTAGAAGACTTTGACTACTTTAGTCCTTGCTCGAGTCTTCAACTCCACCAAGCACTCAGGGGCTACTCCCATAGGGAGCGCTGGTCGCACACCCTACGATTTTCTTTTTATGCAGGAATATGGACATTCAAAGCTTACCCAACCACTCGAATCTATGATTCGACTATGGATCATGGGTTACTCCCAAGGGAGTGCCGGAAGCAAATTCGATTGAAACAAGCAAACAAAAGATGACAACAGTCGCAAAAGTTCTTTAGTCCTTGTCTGAGTCTTCGTCTCAACAGGCACTCGGGGGCTACTCCCATAGGGAGCGCTGGTCGCGCACCCTATGATTATTCGTATGTCGTACTTGTGTCGATAACATCTACACTCGAAGTCTATGGAAACACCGCCTCATACTTTTCCCTACAAAGATGTTGTGTCTCTTGGGCCACCCGAATCATCTCCGTGATGACAAAAAATTCGGATGACGTGCTTATAGCGTGAAGATAAGACCTGAATAAGGCCTGGCAACGCATCTGCTGCGCACTACCAGAAATATATCCATGCCTACAGGTACGATGAACATGCCTTGACGGATGCGTCGAGTTCTCACACCCATATACTGGAATTCGACTCTTGTAAGACCTTCGTGGCTTGAGTCGAATTACACCAGCACTTTTCCGAATTCGAGTTCGGGGACTCATGTTCGATTAGATTGCGTTGTTTTGCCCTAAGGCAGTTAACTGATACCGATACATTGCTAAATCAGGCACGCATATCAACAATCCCTATGACATAAACAGAACACTCGAAAAAATACTTAGTCATGCACTTGAAAGGCTTCATAAAGTCCCCAATCGAATCTACGATTCCACTGGACACTCGGGGGCTACTGACATGGGTATGCCCTGCAGGTACTCGAGTTTGGTATATACGGTCCAGAATCGGTGGAAGCCCACGGTGTTGACACGTCCCAATGAAGACTTCGAGTGGCCCATGGACTCTCGATTACTTGCGAGACAAGAAGAAGTTTAAAGATTGAAAGTTTAAAGGGAAAACCCTAATCTCTAACCGACTCGACCTGCTACCCGGGACCTAGCCTATCTATATAAAGGCTAGGAGGGGGTAGCGAGGAGCACACACGCAACCCTAGTTTCCACAACTCTCGTTAGATTGCATCTGTGCGCCCCTGTAATCTTCGATTCCTCCATTAATTCCAAGAGCAGACAAGCAGGAGTAGGGACCTCTACGAGGCCTGAACCTAGGTAAACCTTGCGTCCATGTGTGCTTGTTTGCTAGCCGACTAATGCCTCCAGCGCTCCCTCCTTCTCCAAAACCCAAGTCCATAACAATGGGCATTGATTAGTTAAACCCTCGTCAGGTTCAGATGCGATACCATTTCCAATTTACCGTACAACCACAATACCTGAATTGGGTAAGGCTTAGCCGGCAGTTTATATGCATTAGTATTGGTTCCCTTGCGGGAGAGGTTTGAGTTGAGGCTACCTCTTGATGTTGTCCACCTATGCAGTGCCCAGGATGGCAGATGGCCATGGCTGGGAGGCCAAGCTCATAGGAGAGGTGCTTATACTAGAGTGTGTAAAGGAAAGGTTATGTTTGATTATCCGCATACCAAGTATGATGATTCAGGGTTATCCCTGAAGAATGTATTGAATTTTGTGGTTAAAGTGTACCACCTCTGCAGAGTGTCAAACTATTCGAATAGCCGCGTCCGCGGTTATGGATAGTTGGAGTGGCCATACTGTTCCGTTGTCAGATGTTTTCAAAATGACTTATGAAATGATTTCTGACATGACTTGACCACAACATGGTTGTGATTATGACAACTAAGTTCCCACTTACGTGATTTAGAACTTTATTTTATCTTTCTTTGTTTCTTAACTCATCTTAGGTTTCAAACTTAACTTTGCAAATAAACTTAGAACTTAGCATTCGTACTAGAACTACCTTACTTGTTTGTGATAGTTTGCGAGTACTTAAAGAGTACTCGTGGCTTTGTCACTGGCTATTCCCGTGGCCATACTATGAGGAGGACTATCCGGAAGAAGGACAGCAGGACAGCTACAACAATTAGGATCATCTCCCATCATCAGCATTGCCTGTGACACTAAAGATGGAGCCCACCGCTACGCTTATTATTCCACTACTTGTTTGTACTAAGACTAGATCATGAGATCCTTTATTTGTGTAAGACCTTAATATGGTTTGTAATGGATGATGTATTGTGATATCCAATCTGTTATGTCTCGCAAAAATGGTAATCTTGGGATTGCGATGTATGGCATAACAGGCATCTAGGTTTAAAAATCCGGGTGTTGACAAGTTGGTATCAGAGCCATCCTGACCATAGGATATCCTAGTTAGAATGGACGTCCAAACAAAAACTTAGTTTCAAAACAAAAGAAGTGAGTATTTATGAAAACCTATTCCCACTCTTATCCTTGATTCTTTCAAAAACAGTCATGTTCCTCAAAAACTTCTTGCATTCCTACATAAAATTTGACACACTTGATCACCTCACTAACCTTCTCATCCTAAATTCTTATAGATGGAAGTTCAGTACTGCAAGTTCTACTAGTTGGGCAATGGAGGCCAACTGATCTTCGAGAGGGATCTTGATGTGTTGTCTGAGTACCTTGAGCGCCCGCATCCAGAATTCTTCGGAGCTCAACTCAATGACCACCCAGGAGGAGATTTACAATGGTTGATAGTTGCTGATCTTCGAGGCAAGATGGAAGCACTCCTTTCTGAGAAGATTCAATTCACCTTGAGAGAGAACAACTGGCTAGATTGATTAGCCAGGGCTATGCATGAAGCTCTCGCTCGTCTTTGCGGACAGAATGTCAACTTGATCCAGGGAACTCGCTTTGCTCACTATGCAAGGCGTGATTCTATGGGAATGCCTCTGGAGATGCCAAGTCACCCGGAGTTGAAGCGCCAAGTGGAGAACCTTGACTTCCTACGCCAATCACAACCTTGCCATTGCCGCCCAGAAGGCCCAAACTTTCTAACTGCTCATCAAGGATCGTCAATCACTTTGCCGGCAACGCGAGAAGAAGGATCGCACCATCGCTCGTCTTCGCAAGAAGGTGGCTGACCTCGAGAAGACCATCAAGGAGCAAGAAGCTCAACTTGCATAAAAAGAAGAAGAGGAAGAAGAATGTGAAGACATCCAGGGGATATTCACTCGTACCTTAGCAACGATGATGACTATCTGGAGGATGATGCCATGGACTTCTACGCCGATGATGATGACTCTGACTTCATCGACGATGAGTAGATGCACTAGAGCACTATCGTAGGAGTGAGAAGTATCGGTCCCATTGTATCTTAGCTTACAGAATGGTTCTTAAAACCATATGTTTTTCCTTTCATGTTGTGGTGTCTGTGTTTGTATCGTGTGCTTTGCTTGAATGAATGAAAAGAAGTTAGTTGCAAAACCCGAGTCAAACTCAAAGTTTTAGCTTTGAAACCAAAACCATGAACCTTAGAACTTTCCCTCTTACCCCATTATTTATCTCAATCTTCAGATGACTCGTGGAAACCAAGGAGGGAGCAGCTCATCGCAGGACCCGATGCTGCAGATTCTGCAGATGCTAGTTTTGGACCGCGAAGCTAGTAGAGCAGAGTGCCAATCCGACCTAGCTACCCTGGAACAGATCGCCTAGATGGACCACAACAATCAGGGCAATGGAAATTAGGATCATCATGGATCCAAACTCCAAAACTTCTCGAATACCAATCCCCCTATCTTTAGCAAGTCTGAAGACCCGCTGGACGCTGATGATTGGTTTCAAACCATGGAGAATAACTTAGAAGTCGTAGGAGTGGATGCGAACGAGAAAGTTCTGTTTGCCACCCACTATTTGGCAGTGGATGCAAGAGCATGGTGGAACAGCACTCGCACAATGAACCATGGTCAAGTGATGACGTGGGAAGCTTTCAAAGTCAAGTTCAGTTGCACCCATGTGCCGTGGGGTTTAGTCACCATAATGAGAGATGAATTCAGAGAACTAAAGCAAGGCAGAATGACTGTAGTGGAGTACCGTGACAGATTCTTGTCCCTTGCCAGGTATGCACCTGATGAGATCAACACTGAAGCCAAGAAGAAAGAGAGATTCCTGAACGGACTGCATGATGAAATGCAGACGGTGCTAGTCAAGATCCGTTTTGATGACCTCGAAGAGCTAGTCGACTCTGCCATTTAGATGGAAGGGAAGATCAATCAAGCGAATGACAATCGCAAACGTCGGATGATGCACCAAGCTGGGTCCCATAGTGCCCAGAAGTATCGCCCCAACCCGTCTGCCGGATATTCCCTGCGGAACAATAGACCCCCAATGTCTCGCCCAAGCTACCCCAACCGTAGCGGAGGAAATGTAAAGACCGGAGGAAACAACAATAACCACCCCGAAAACTCCAACAACTTCAACCGTGCACCGCCCAAGTCCAACAACAACAACAACAATACTGCCCCAAGGACTGGGAGCAATGTTGTGCCCGTGGTAGCAAAAGACAAGTCTCGGGTTACCTGTTTTAAGTGTGGAGTGAAGGGTCACTACTCCAATGAGTGTCCCAAGAAGATTGCCGCCACTGCCAATGTGAATGCCCCAGCGCAGCAGCAGCGCCGTGTTCAGCCCGGAAGAAGATTCGCCCCAGGGACCCGCACAACCGCAATGGATGTCTCTTCCACATGAACGCTGAAGAAGCCCAAGAAGCGCCTGATGTCGTGCTGGGTATGTTTTCTGTTAACTCAGTATTAGCAAGAGTGTTGTTTGATTCTGGAGCATCACACTCGTTTGTTAGCGAAGAATTTTCATGCACTAGTAAGATTCACCCAACCAACTTGAAGCATGTTATGATAGTTCAAATACCTGGTTCAACCACCAAAGCTAGAAAAATTTGCAAGGTTATGCCTATCAGAATACATGGGATAGATTTTTATGCCAATCTAATAGTACTTGGAACCAAAGGTTTGGAAGTAGTATTAGGGATTGGATGTTGAAGCCTAAAGGATTGATCGACTATGCCAAGAAATCCATCACCATGACCAGTAGCTCTGGAGTATCAGTAGATCATATATCTGAAACCTTGCCCCGTCAATTCAAATGCAACAAGAGTCTAGCCCTACCAACCATGGACCAAGTCAGAGTAGTCTGTGAATACCCTGACGTATTCCCAGATGAATTGCCCAGTATGCCCCCTGATCGGGATATTGAGTTCATTATTGAACTAATTCCTAGAACCGGACCCATAGCTCAGAGACCCTATAGCATGAACCCATCAGAGTTAGTGGAGTTGAAGAAGCAATTGGATGCTATGCTGGCGAAAGGTTTGATTCAACCAAGCGCATTGCCATGGAGATCGCCCATGTTTTTCGTCGACAAGAAAGATGGAGGCAACCATTTGTGCACAGATTACCAGAAGTTGAATGATGTCACCATCAAGAACAAGTACCCATTGCCCAAGATAGAGG
Organism: Avena sativa; assembly: GCA_916181665.1. NCBI lineage: Eukaryota > Viridiplantae > Streptophyta > Magnoliopsida > Poales > Poaceae > Avena > Avena sativa. Next base: position 378,166,606 of record OV702290.1, on the reverse strand, counting down.
ATCTATTTGATCAGTTGACTGGTGTTAGAGTGTTCTCTAAGATTGATCTTAGGACTGGTTATCACCAACTTAAGATTCGTGCAACGGATATTCCAAAGACCACCTTTACCACCAGATATGGATTGTATGAGTATACGGTCATGTCTTTTGGATTAACCAATGCCCCCACTTATTTCATGAATCTCATGAATAAGATCTTTATGAACTTTCTGGATAAGTTCGTCGTGGTGTTTATCGACGATATTCTTATCTACTCCAAGTTAGAAGAAGACCATGAGCAACACCTGAGAACCATCCTTGAAACCCTTAGAGAGCATCAGGTGTATGCCAAGTTCAGCAAATGTGAGTTCTGGCTGAAAGAAGTAGGATTCCTCGGACATATTGTGTCGGTAGGAGGAGTCACTGTTGATCCCGCCAAGATCAAAGATGTTGAAGAATGGGAAGCCCCAACCATTCAAACCCAAGTCCGTGCATTTCTCGGATTAGCGGGATATTACCGCTAGTTCGTAGAAGGATTTTTGAGCATCGCCAGACCCATGACCCAATTGTTGAAGAAGGACAAGAAGTTTGAATGGACCGACAAATGTGAAGCAAGTTTCCAAGAGCTCAAGAAAAGATTGATTTCAGCCCCAATATTGATCATGCCAGATATCAAGAAGCCGTTTGATGTGTATTGTGATGCATCCAAGATTGGTCTCGGATGTGTATTGATGCAAGAAGGCAAAGTCATAGCATATTTATCGAGACAACTGAAGCAACATAAGCAAAACTACTCCACCCATGATCTTGAATTAGCAGCAGTAGTTTTAGCCTTGAAGACACGGCGTCATTACCTTATGGTAATCGCTGTGAGATTTATTCAGATCACAAGAGCTTGAAGTATATTTTCACTCAGAAAGAGCTGAATATGAGGCAAAGGAGATGGATAGAGTTAATCAAGGATTATGACCTTGACATTCACTATCACCCTGGCAAAGCCAATGTGGTAGCGGATGCTCTTAGCAGATTGCCATGTAGGTTAAACACCATGATCAAGGAGAAGCAACCAAGTTTGCATGAAGAGTTGGAGAAGTTTAGAACTGAGCTAGTTAGCAAAGGATTTTTATCTAGCATTTAACTTCAACCCACTTTGATTAGTCAAATCAAGGAAGCCCAGAAGGGAAATGCAAGTATCAACAGAATCAAGCGTCGTATTGGTACAGGAAAGGTACCTGGATTCACCGAAGACGAAGAAGGAGTTCTGTGGTACAAAGGATGTATTTGTGTACCCACAGATTCGGAGCTAAAGCAAGTTATCATGCAAGAAGCTCATGATACTCTTTATTCTATCCACCCCGGAGGAACAAAGATGTATCAAGATTTGAAGGAGCAATTTTGGTGGCACAAGATGAAGAGAGAAATCGGAAGCTACATCGCCAAGTGTAACATATGTCAAAGAGTCAAAGCGGAACATCAGAGACCCGCAGGACTGTTGCAACCATTGCAGATTCTGGAATGGAAATGGGATTCCGTCAAAATGGACTTTATCATCGGTTTGCCTACTTCTAGTAGGGGAAATGACTCTATCTGGGTCATCGTTGATAGACTATCCAAGGTAGCCCATTTTATACATGTCAAGACAACCTACTAGATTTCGAAGCTAGCAGAGCTGTATATTGCCAGAATTGTTAGTCTGTATGGAACCCCCAAGACCATAGTATCAGATCGAGGAACCCAATTTACCTCGAGATTTTGGCAGAAAGTCTAAGAAGGATTAGGGACCAAGTTGAATTTCAGCATAGCTTATCACTCACAGACCGATGGATAGACTGAAAGAGTCAACCAAATCTTAGAAGATATGTTGAGAGCTTGTGTGTTAGAGTATGGATCAAAATGGGAAGATTGCCTGCCTTTCGCAGAATTCTCATATAACAACAGTTACCTAGCCAGTTTCCAAATGGCCCCATTTGATTTCTTATATGGAAGAAAGTGTCGTACCCCTTTGAATTGGTCGCAAGTAGGAGAGAGTCAGATTTTCAGACCCGACATCCTACGAGAAGTCGAAGAGAAGGTTCACAAAGTCCGTGAGCACCTCAAGACCGCCCAATCAAGACAGAAGAGTTATGCTGACAAGAGACGTAGAGACCTGACTTTCAATGTCGGAGATTTTGTGTATCTCAAAGTTTCTCCATTGAAGGGAACGCAACATTTTAGTCTAAAAGGAAAGTTAGCCCCTAGAAACATCGAACCCTTCAAGATTCTGAATCATCGAGGAGAAGTATCGTATCAACTGGAACTGCCTAAGGAGATGTCTGCCATCCACAATGTGTTCCATATCTCGTTACTTCGCAAATGCCTAGAACTGCCGGAGAAGACTGAAGTTTTCAAGAACATTGATCATCGAGCCGTTGATATCAACAAGGATCTGACGTATCGTGAAGTGCCCATCCGTATCTTGGAGGAAGCTTATAGAACCACCAGGACCCAGAGTATCAAATTTCTCAAGATCTAATGGAGCAACCATACCGAAGAAGAAGCCACTTGGGAGCGAGAATATTACATTAGGACTAAGTTTCTAGATCTCTTTAGTTCCTAGTTTTCTTTCTTAAATCTCGGGACGCGATTTTGTTTAAGGGGGGAAGGTTTGTAACATCTCAAAACTTTAATCAATGTTATCAACATCCAAATCACCCAATTTAGGGTTAACAAAATTTTTTTGTTATTAAAAACAAAATATGAATGCATGTGTGTTTGCATTAAGATAGAATTGTTTAAAAATGCCATGTTTGATTGTTCTAATGGTTGTAAAATGATTCAAAGGTGAATGCCACATCATCTAGATCATTCCAAAACCAAATCCAAAGAAAAAGAAATCAAATGGAATTAATAAATGCAAATGGTCACTTTTGCCATTTTAATCCACTATGCCACTTTAGGTGTTCCTAGAAGTCAAATTCAAACAGAAACAATTCTAACTCTTTGCACCCCTTGCTAGTCCAAGTAAAGATCTACCAAGGCCCATTTTGAAATCTTACAAAAACATTTAAACACTAATTTTAAATGGCATTTGAAAATGGAATCCATTTCATACGCATAGATCCCACTTTTACTCAAATAAGTTCACCTTAGCAATCCCAAGCAAACATAGTCTACCAAGCATGAGATCAAGTCACCCACCAAAAATCATTTCAAAATTCAAATTTAATTCTCTTGTGGCCATTGTGTTGAACACCTTGTGATCACAGATAAACCTGCCTAACTATCACTGTTTTGATCAATGTTTTTGTCGAGCCATTTGGCTAAAACTTTGTCCCCTGGTCACCCCAGCCCCAACCAAAGCCTCTAATCCTAGCCCCTTCACTGTACGCACCAGTGCCGAGCCACCCCGAGGCCATGCCCGCCGGTCGAGCACGGGCAGATCGCAGGAGACCACCCAGCCCCTCTCCGTCGTACATGGGAGGTAGGCGTGATAGCATCGCCACCCATTGTCCCTTCCCCGAGCAATGCCAGCCACTGGACCACCACAGACAGCCCGCGCTCTCCACCTCTGCACCATGCACATCCCATGCCAGAGTGCCGCCCCCGAAAGCCTCGCACAAGCCACGCCATGCTCCCAGCATCGCCTTAACCCCAGCAGCCTCCCAGACAACCCCTCTCCCTGTCGCTTGACCTGCAGCCACCGCACGCCGCGTCAAACATCGTCGGACCCGCTCAGAGCGCCAGCCTTGCCCGACCAAAAGCCACCGCCCCTAGCTGCGCCATTGCACCGTAGGTGACCGCCAGGAAGCAGCGCACCATCCGCCTACCCCGCCCATGCCTTTAGCACCCTGTACCACCGTCATCGACGAGCTCACCGTCGCACCCCTCGGTCCCCTCGTTGGACTATATAAGGAGCCCTCCCCAGCACCATTTCTCCATACTCTAACACTCCCCACCTCCCACTGAGTCCCTCACACCATCCCCTGAGCCACTTGAGCCACTGTTCGCCGGAATTTCCACCGGAGCCGCCGCAGCAGAGGAGGAAGGGGGCAGTCGATTGCGACCACCCCAGGAGCCACCGCGACCATGCCTGAGTCCGCTGTCGTCTACCAGTCCAATCGCCCCCATCGCCACATTAGTTAGAGCCCTGCTAAGCCCCCAATCGACCCCCACTGAGCCGCTAGGGTTCAGTCTCGCCGGCGACCTGTCCGTCATCGACGATGAACCACGACCGTTGATCCACCGTCTAATAGCAGGGCCCACATCGCCCAGTACCGCTTCGCGTGAGATGTGCCGCTGACATGCAGGACCCCCCTGTCAGTTGCCTTCAGCGCCGCGGAGCGCCACTGGGCCGGCCCATTTATTTTCTTGCGCTGGCCCTAGGATTCAAATAATGATTTTTCTATTAAAGCTTAAACTAGATTCTGTCCACTAGTTTAAAAAGCAATTCAGAGAGTTCTACTAAACCAAATCGAATGATTCAAATTTTGTTAGAAAGATAATTCAAATATCTATCCAAGACCGTTGGATTTAAATCAATTAGAGTTATAGATCACATATAGCAAAAATAACAAAACAGAGACTTTTCTAAATTCAAACATTTTTCAAAAATCAACCCTAATAGCTTTTGAGTTGATTCCAACTCTCAAAAATCACATTTGACAATACCTATCTGAATATGTAATAATATTTAGGTTTGCATGCAGTGAATTTGGACTAGTACCAAAATAATGCTATATAGGCATTTCTAGTCACTTTAAATCATTTAAATATGAATCCTGAACTTTATAAAAGGTGATCCAACATTTAAATCACATTCCCATGTATTAGAATATGTGGTGATGACATGTGTCCACATGATCCCATATTTTAATTGGACAATATTAAATCTTAATTAATTTCAATGAGTAGAAATTACTTTTCTCAAATAAAATAAATGAAACTAGTTCATTAAATATTGTGATGAGTGTGATGATACTAGATCATCAAATATGTGCTTTAGTGTGCTAAATAGACTAGTTAAGTATTGTTTGGTGATTGTGTATCCCGTATGTATTTATAGATGATAGTATCGACCAAGTCTACGAGGAGGAGGAGTTCTACCCAGAAGAAGACGAGGAGAATTTCAACCACTGCACCAACCAAGGCAAGCAATCATTAACAATGCAAGCTAACCCTTGCAAGCAATATAACCTAAGCAAGATGCATTAGGCATGGTTTGGTTATACCTTTTTATTTATACCCATCCCAAGTTTTACTTACAAGTTTTACCTTTTGCTTTACCAAAGTTTCTTTACTTCTAGTAATGCTTTGTGAGATTTTAGAAAGTAGCTTAGATAGCATAAAGAGTATAAAACTTGGCCTATACTAGATGTCATTCTATGGCATGAGATTGAGATTAGCATCCCACCTTAGTGAACACTCTTTACTTGTGGTTAGAGCTAAACCAAAAACTTGATCACTCTAGATGGGAATACTTGGTGAAAATGCTTATGAAAACCTTGGAATGGTGAGTCATTCTATTGAGATGTTTTGACATGTGTTGAGAAACACAAATGGTTTATGATGATGAAAATGTTGAGGCATGAGCCTTAGCCCTTTTATAAAAAACTGATGGTTGTGTTCGGATGCGATACCATTTCCAATTTACCGTACAACCACAATACCTGAATTGGGTAAGGCTTAGCCGGAAGTTTATATGCATTAGTATTGGTTCCCTCGTGGGAGAGGTTTGAGCTAAGGCTACCTCTTGATGTTGTCCACCTATGCAGTGTCCAGGATGGCAGATGGCCATGGCTAGGAGGCCAAGCTCATAGGAGAGGTGCTTATACTAGAGTGTGCAAAGGAAAGGTTATGTTTGATTATCCGCATACTAAGTATGATGATTCAGGGTTATCCCTAACGGATGTATTGAATTTTGTGGTGAAAGTGTACCACCTCTGCAGAGTGTCAAACTATTTGAATAGCCGCATCCGCGGTTATGGACAGTTGGAGTGGCCATACTGTTTTGTTGCCAGATGTTTTCAAAATGACTTATGAAATGATTTGTGACATGACTTGACCACAACATGGTTGTGATTATGACAACTAAGTTCCCACTTAGGTGATTTAGAACTTTATTTTATCTTTCTTTGTTTCTAAACTCAGCTTAGGTTTGAAACTTAACTTTGCAAATAAACTTAGAACTTAGCATTCCTACTAAAAATACCTTACTTGTTAGTGATAGTTTGCGAGTACTTAAAGAGTACTCATGGCTTTGTCCCTAGCTATTCCCGTGGCCAGACTATGAGGAGGACTATCCGGAAGAAGGACAGCAGGACGGCTACAACAATTAGGATCATCTCCCATCATCAGCATTACCTGTGACACTGAAGATGGAGCCCACCGCTACGCTTATTATTCCGCTACTTGTTTGTACTAAGACTGGATCATGAGATCCTTTATTTGTGTAAGACCTTAATATGGTTTGTAATGGATGATGTACTGTGATATCCAATCTATTATGTCTCACAAAAATGGTAATCCTGGGATTGTGATGTATGGCATAACAGGCATCTGGGATTAAAAATCCGGGTGTTGACAGTCCCCCTCGGTGAAATACTGACTTTGGCTTTTGTCCCGTCCAATTCCGAGAATATTTATTTTCTGACTTTCCTGGAACCAAAAACAGCAGAAAACAGGCAGCTGGCACTATGGCATCTTGTTAATAGGTTAGTCCAAGAAAGTGTATAAAAAGTACTCCAAAGTGTAGACAAAACATAAGAAAGTAGATAAAAACCAAGCATGGAACATCAAAAATTATAGATACGTATCATGTTCCCTTTATTCTAGAATCATAAGACTTCTAGTAGTCCCATGCCGGTAACATGCTCACGAAATATACTAGGTGGTAAACCTTTCGCTAGCGGATACGCAAGAATACGAGTAGTACTAATATGCTTAATATCAATAGTATGATCCTGAATTCTATCTTTCACAACATGATATTTTATGTCAATGTGCTTGGCAGCAACACTTGACTTGTTGTTACTCGTATAGAAAACTGCGGGTTTATTATCGCAGTATAATACAAGTAGTTTAGAAATGCTATCAACCACTTTAATCCCGGGATTTAAATTCTTTAACCATATAGCCTGCCCGGTGGCTTCATAACATGCTATAAATTTTGTTGCATCGTAGATGAGGCAGTTATTGTTTGCTTGGAGCTTTTCCATGATATGGCTCCTCCGGCAAGTGTGAACACATAACCTGACGTGAATTTCTTACTGTCCACACAACCAGCATAATCAGCATCTGAATAGCCAATAACTTCTAGGCTATCAGACCTTCTATATGTAAGCATGTAGTCTTTAGTGCCTTGCATATAACGCAAGACTCTCTTTGCGGCCTTCCAGTAGTCTAATCTTGGATTTGATTGGAATCCGCCAAGCATTCCTTTTTATAAGCCAAGTCAGGGCACGTACAAACTTTTGTATACATGATGCTTCCGACAGCTAAAGCATAAGGAATTGACTTCATGTGATCAGTTTCAATTTGGTTCCTCGGACATTGAAATGTCCCAAACCTATCGATCTTGACTATTGGATCAGGTGAGGCCGAGTATTGATGCATATTATATTTATTTAGTACTCGCTTAAAGTATACCTTTTTTGATAGTCCCGACACACCTTTAGACCTATCCCAATAAATCTCTATGCCAAGGACATACGAGGCCTCACCGAGATCTTTCATATCGAAATTGGAAGACAGAAAATTCTTGGTCTCGTGTAGTATATCCTTATTGCTGCAAGCCAACAATATGTCATCCAAATAGAGGACTAATATTGTGAATCTACTGCCCTTAAAATTGACATAAATGCAGTTGTCCACAATATTTTCTATAAAACCAAAAGTTCTAATAATCTTGTCGAACTTAAGGTACAAATGTCTCGAAGCTTGCTTCAAGCCATATATGGATTTGTTTAAGCGACACGCCAAATTTTCACTTCCTTCCATGAAAAAAAATTCTGGCTAAGTCATGTAAACATCTTCTTTTAGTTCTCCATTCAGAAAATCTATTTCAACATCCATTTGGTGTAATTCTAGGTTGAAACTGAGCTACCAGAGCCATGACGATCATAACAGAATCTTTAGATGACACAGGAGAGAAGGTCTCGTTGTAATCAATTCCTTCTCTATGTGTGAACCATTTTGCCACAAGTCTTGCCTTGAACCTTTCGACATTCCCTTTGGAGTCATACTTGGTTTTGTAGACCCATTTGCAGCCTACTCTTTTAGCACCATTGGTAACTTCTATTAAGTCATAAACATCATTCGAGGCCATCGACTTCAACTCTTCTTCCATGGCAACCTGCCACTTAGACGAATTCATACTTTTAATGGCTTGTTTTTATGATGTCGGATCCTCCACCTTTCCTATATAATTTACGTCCTCACTCATGTAAGTTACATAATCGTCTGAGGTGGCTTTCTTAGTTTTCTCGCAGTGATCTTCTCACAGGAGGTTCCAGAGGGTCATCATTATTTTGTGGATAATTTTCTTCATCTGACTAGTGAGACTCTTCATTGTCATTTTCGTTAGTTTCAACATCACCATTAGATGTAGGTCCTAAACTATCAGATTCAGAAATATGAGAAGTTACTCTCCTTGGTATTGATAGAACGATTTCTTGGATAGTCGGGCATGGGGCACACACCCTCTTCTCAAGATCCATCTTCCTTACTTCTGTCACTTCATTATCTTCAAAAGATACCACTTGTCAGGTCTCCACATATGTGGGGCCCTCGGATTAATCCTCTGAGGATCCCTGTTATGCATACAACCATGATCCCATGATCAGTTTGTCGTGTCACATAACCGACAAGTATCAAAGTAAACATCCATTTCTTAAGTGGATACAAGTCATACCTCAATTTTCCATTAAGGCTACATCGAACAACATCAGCGGATCTTTATCAAGTGGCGATCCCGACCCATGCCTTGACCTACAGGAAGCTGACTGGGAGAATGCCCTAGCTTGCATAGTTATCCACTTCACCTTCATCTTTACATCTGACCAAGTTAATAGCCAAGGACAATGTCAGTGAGTACTTTGAATGTACTCGAAAACCACCTTAAGATAAACAATAAAAGGATATGCGATATGGCTGTGGTAGTAGGAGGGCTCCATAAGGCTTTGTTTGGTAGTGGCGTTTTATAGTGTTTTCTTGTGTATTATCCTAAGGGTATTTGGTGAAAACATCCACCTCACCCAATCCACTTCTCCATCCAATCCCCTTCCTCATACACCCCCTGTCACTAAAACACATTGTTTGGGACATAGGATTAGCACACAAGTGTTTTATTAATAAAAACTTGACTTTTTTCACACCGCATCAACACATGAGCACCAGAAATACTTTTGGTATATGAGGAATAAAATCTAATCCTTATAGCACTTTATCACATAGTTTCAACACAGATTTTTATCATGTCAAGCAGGATCATAGGAACAAAAACATCTCATCATTCTGTTACCAAAATGATTTTGCTCGCGAACAAGAACATCTCGTTCATCACTACAGGAACAAGACATATCGGTAGTTTATTGCAAAAATGGTTTGATAACGAACAGAAAATTCTCACATAGCAATTCATGAATAAGAACTCGAACTCGTCACTTTATTACAAAAAATTGTTTTGGCCTTGGCATGAGTAGAAGTCTCACTTTTACTGTCTAACCGAACAAAGCTTTGGCGCACATACTGGAACTCGACCGGTTGATGCAAACGTTTAGCAAGTTGGGCACCTGAGCAAGGAAGGTGGGCATTTCAGTTATGTCAACAATTAAACAAGACTAGAAGAAAGACAGTAAGCAGAGTACAAAATAAACACCACATGTTCGATCAATTTTATGGCTTATTAGCCAGAGCAAACTAGATATAGAACACATGAATTTTATTTTTACCATGTGGCAAATATCAGTACTCGTGAAAAACATCGGTATACAATGAACAATGCATGTGATTGCATCAGGCAGAACCTACCCATTTCCAGTCTTGTTTGGATGAATGGGTGACAAATCATCTCCCCTGAATTTGAACAAATTCCTTGACTGGCTGAATGTATAATGATGCATCAATCGAGCTAGCATGGTCTACCGAACTATTATTCCATTATAATTAAATCATATCCAGTGGTTAACTTCCATTCAGATTGAGACCAAAGATGAACTTTCAAGGGAAGGTAATAATCTGAACTTAACTAGAAACAAAATATGTACATGACCAGGGCAAGAAAATGCGATAGGTTTGTTGGATGGTAATGCAAGGTATGTAAATGATCAATCTAACAATTATTGCAAGCTATGTTAAGGCAATGAGTAAATGATGATGTATGACAGTGTAGACACTACAACTTTAATCATAAAGTGATTCATCATGTACAGAGACTAAGTATTTCGAATCTAGCTATCCATCTCATTTGTCCATAAGTGTGATGCTTGTCTTTGCTGAACACAAGTTCACTTATTTGTTCTTGCTAAGCTGCTTAACATGCATGTTCACGTCACATACAAGCAGGGGCGGACCTAGAGCGAAAACAACCTGGTGTCATCGTATTAGTCACACATGATATTTACCTAAATTTGCGGGTGTCACACACTAAAATTGAGTGAAATATAACAAAGAAACTCAATTTTACCCACTGGTACTATTGCTCGGGTACGCCCCTACATACAAGTACTAAGATCGACACCTGCAAACTGAAAAGGCTAAGCGTGCTACCTGCTACTCTACTCCTCTATTTTTCTCTTCACTTTGATGCACCTAGCACTGCGTATAATTCTTGATTCAAGAGGAGTAAAATGTACTCCAAAATGATAACTAGACACTGACTTCACCTAAACCAATGACAATACATGCAACTGTTATACCACGCTATTTAGACACCAACTTCAGAGATTAATTGTACAGACAACAAAAATGAGTGAGCAGTGTGCTAGGTGGGATAGCTAAAAATCACAGTTCAGTATGCACTGTCGATCTTACTAGTCATCATGGATTAATGCACTAAAATGTGCAAGTATTATAGGATTCAAACCATTTTTCAAGATAAGTAAAATGAGCAGGGAACGTCAGGTCAAGAAACGGGCTTAACCTATAATGCACTGTTTGTCCTTCCCATCTTGAAAACAATATCTCACATACATCGAGCTGATCGGTAAGAACCAATCTGCACAAACTAACTTGCGCACACAAAGAAGTGCCATCTACCTTCATATTACATTCACTTCCTCGTATACAGATCCTAATGCCTCTACATAGACTAGATTCAAATTAGCACAAGACACCAAATTGTAATCTAGATGCTAACAAGCTAAATCAAGATCTAAGCCCAATCAAGAACCGTACGTATCACGAACCCCAGGTCATTCATCTAGTATTCTGCAGCTATCATTAGATGGAGAGAGGAGCAGACGAGTTGGAATAGGACTTACAGGAGACAATCCAGGTTTGCCGGCGAAGAGGGGCGGAGGAAGGAGCTCGGTGGCGGCCGGTGCTGAGGCGGCGGCAGGTGGCGGCCTCAGTCGGATGAGAAAGAGTCGCCGTTGTAGCCGGCTGGCTGGCGGCGGGATGGAGGAGTTGCCGGCATCGGCGTTGGCGACATCGTGGTCGGCGTCAATCGAGGAGGGTCGTTGGGTCGTCGCTACGAGCTTCGCCACCGGCCAAAACGCGAGGGGCCTCTCGCGTCTGGAAAACACGCCAACCCGACGTGTATCGTCGGGTTTTCTAGGGGTCAGCCCGGGCAAGACCGGCCTGCCAAACGGCCCGCTCGCGTTTTGCGGTGTTTTCGAATCAGGCCGGGATTATATCTAACAAACCCTTCCAAAACACTCCCGCCAAACAAGGCCTAAGAGGTTCTTTTCTGAAATAGTCTCTTGTAGATATAGCATCTACATATCTTTGTTGAAAACTTTTGTAAAACTTTTTGAGAGCATTTTGAAAACTTTTGAAAACACTAGGATTGAGTCACCCATTCGATTCTTCCTTCCGGTCATCGCATGACCAAACTCCTTTCCTTCCCTTCCGACCATCTCATGGTCAATACATTTCCAAAGCCTTTGCTTTTCCGAAATCCTTTTTGAAAACAAAACCAGCGCCGCTCTACAGTAGTTTGTCCAACCGTCCATGACCGAGGACTCGGCTATTCGAATAGATTTACACTCTACAAAGGTTGTACACTTCACCCACAAGATTTGATACATCCGCCAGGATCAACCCCGGATCATCATACAAAAGTATGCGGGTCTCGTACAATCAAACAAGACCTTCGGAATGCCCACTCCAGTATAAGAGCCTACCCTATGAGCTATTCATAGTAAACGCATGGTGGCCCGCAGACCGTTTGTTCCTTCTCATGGGTGATGATTTACATTATAGGGACCCTTATTGGAGAAGGCCCATCCTCCAGGGATCGAAATCCCCTATAGTAGTGTGAGCTAACTTATACCAGAGAAGACAAACTTTCAGTCCAACCCCTTCCCATATAGGAGTAATGTGGTTGCATGGATTAAGTTGTTATAGCTAAAGCTGCAAAGAACCGGGTGCGTTTTCGAAAACATTTTTCCTCCTCTTTCCTTCAACATCCTTTGTAAAACAAAAACCTTTTTATTTTATCAAACTTCTCTTGGTAGGTCAAACCTCACCAAGGTTTTACCATAAAATATTTTTGTAAAAGTTTTCCGGAGTCTTCCCATCCTATAGTTTTGCTTCCGCTAAAATGGGGTCTTCAAAGGGGTATGGTGTTATACACCATCTATCATACTAGGGATAAGTAGGTGTAATCAATGGGATTGCACTTAGTAGTACAAAATTGTAATGGTTTGGAGGAGACAAGCCACTACCAGATATAGATCATCATATAATAAAAGAATGCAGTTTTCAGAAATAGTAGGTAAAACATGCATAAGTAAAAAAATAGGACAATGCTTATAAGCAAGAAGGTGGCTGCCTGTGATCAGCAATTTGCAATCTGTCCCTAGACTTATTCTTAGAACACCACAATAATAATAACCATAATCTTCGGGTCCTCAATATAATCGCACTATCGTCGCCAGGGATGCTTCAAGAGGTTCATCTTGATCCCAATTCATCAGATACTATTGCTTGGAAGCTATCCAACAATGAGGAATATTCGGCTAAATCGGCATATAGGATGCAATTCTTAGGTCATACTACTACTTTGATGCATTCATTGGTTTGAAACTGTGGGCAACGCCAAAGTGTAAGTTTTGCATGGCTAATCTTGCAAAGAAGAGTTTGGACGGCCGATAGACTAGAGAAAAGAGGATGGCAAAACTACGGGCTTTGCAAGCTTTGCAATCAAGTGCAAGAGTAGTCAGCGCATCTATTCTTTAAATGTCGCTTCACCGTTAGAGTTTGATTGGCCTTAAAGGATTGGGTTGGCCTTTCCGATCTAGAGCCAAGGGCGTGGAATAACTTCACAAGTGTCAAGGAGTGGTGGAGCCTTGTAATCCATAAAAAGGGTGATGCTAGAAGGGCGTTGGCATCTATTGCCATGATGGTGGCTTGGGAGGTTTGGAAAGTGCGGAGCCTAACATTTAGTCCCACCTCGTCTATCCTAGAGTGCGCCGACCTGTTTATAAGGGAGCGCGTGCAGCTGCTGTTGTCCCTTCGGGGACATGCGATAAAATTGGAACGATACAGAGAAGATTAGCATTAGCATGGCCCCTGCACAAGGATGACACGCACAAATCGAGAAATGGTCCAAAGTTTTTTAAGATTTTCCGCGTGGTCCCTGTTTCCTTGCAGATATGCCCCTGGAGTGGTGGAGTTCGTTGCTGTCTTCACAAATCCGCCCTCCGCTTTTCCTTACCGAAGCCCCTCGCTCTAGTATTTCCTTACACAAGCAACCTTTCATGTTGAATAATCTGCCCTTGCTGAATCTTATAATTGCACTTCAGCCCCTTTGCTGTTACTTTGGATTTTTGTAGTCACCATTGTGTCTTCTAAACCATCCCGTTTGGTACTGCCCAACCTGCTATCATGGGTATATATAATTTCTTTTTGGTCTTCGCTATTTCATTACTATCGGATTCAAATGTTAACAGTGGTGGCCAATACGTGGACATGGTCCACTCCTCTTCCATGTGGCCTATTTCCCCCTCCACATTTTGGCATTATCTAAAATGCATCTTTTTTTGGTGGAAAATGTCCAAAATGCATCTCAATCCAATTCAGGAGTGTGTTCTTCATAATTCACAGTGACACTTACGTGCAGTATTACATAAACCACATGCACACTATACATATAATCTCTATTTAGAAATAATGTTTTTGTACTCGTCCCTATCATATATATGGATAGTTCTTGCCTGTCTACACTGCTCTAACAAGTTTAACAACGTTGTGTGTTTGTGAATGCTATGTCACTTGGCTTTTGTAGTTTTCAGGGGTTATTTTGAGGAACACTCGTTTGCAATTAAGATTGATCAACTAGGAGCCAGATTAGGAATCATCTTTGGAAGGACAAACCACTCAGCCTATATTCTCAACAAAGAATCATAATCACAATATGGAGTAACATGTTATACAAGAAGGGACGCAGCACAGTCTGTTCAATCGCATGCTAGACTAAGATGGTGGAGATACAAGGACTACTGACGAAATTTGCCAGCACCATGAATTTATGGACGGAAAACACTCCCATCCCCATTCGGGAAGAACGCCGTCTTTCACCCATGAGAGCCTATCAGACGGCCCAATAACTCTTGTGCAACGGAGAGCCAAAGTCCTAACAGGAGACGCCCTGCTCCGTTATTCCAGGGCATATACACACTGCAAACATTGTTAAATCAAACGCAAGTCAATATACACATAACTCACAAGACGTACTCCATACTAGATACATCCAAATTTTAAAAAGTTTGAGACATCTATTTTGAGACGGAGGGAGTAGCTCTTTTTTGTGACAGCAAGTATGAAGTGAACTAGTTGCAGACCCAGCACACGATAAAATAAGTTGGAATCTCGATATGTGCAATTTCACCAGCTCCCTAACTTAACAAGCTCAGGAATGCATACGATTTTCTCCATAACATGCTTCCATGCCTTCCCTTGGAAGCAAAACCATATTATGCAAGTTACTGGAAGTTGATAAGCAGTGTAATCAAGATCATGTAGTCATCCTAGTCTACGGGACATAATGACTCAACTAGCGTAACAAAAGTAGGTAGTAACAAGATAGTAAACTAAGCAATGGGGAAAAGAGAAATAATAAATGAACCCTCACGAAAACACATTAAAGCAAGTTTCGTAGGAGTCTCCAATTCAGGATATACCTTGCTGAGACCGAAAGAAGCTTCGGTCTTTATTCCAGTCCTGCAGACCTGTGCCTCAGCAACAGGTTCCGCTTTTCCTACAGAATACAAACGACAAGAGTCAGTTTTAAGGATCAGTTGTGTAATAGGCTGATAGAAAGCACAGATGCAAAGTCAAATCCTCAAACATTCACTGTTACCAAGGTTTAAACTTTTTTGTCACAGCAGAGGATTAATCTTTGAGAGAAAAACCATTCCAACAGCATCCTAGATGAGAGATCGTGCACTTATGGTAGTTAAGACCACAAACAACACTAAACCACCACCTAAGCAAGGCTGAATTCCCATTTTTCTGTTCAATTGTTAACCTCACCTGCACCTGTCATCTAAAACTGTCTCCCACCAGTAAGAACGGTAGTACTTACGCATCATCGTCTCCTTCCTCCCACCATTTTTTTCTCACCTCATTTTTTCATTCAGATGGATACTTGGGGACTCAAGACCTGAACTAGTTCTGGACACGGAAAAAAATCGCTAGCCTCTCCCTCTCTAATGTCAAGGTCTGGATGTAGAGAGCCCAATGACTTCTTATGCTTGGCGAGAACATTGCACGTGGCTTTATAAACCCATCTTGTAGAGCCCCAAGAATTCTACCTTATGTACTAGATTCATAATCCCAAATGCGCATATGGATATTGTAACAAACCGACAAAAAGGGCAGATGGAGAGTCCGAACCAAAAATTTAGGCTTGTCATCAATGTCCCATGCGTTGTTTCCCCAATCAGCATGTCCCACCCTTTCCTGCCTTGAACAAGAGCAGCTCTAGGCTAAAATTCCAATTGCCAGTACCTTATTGATAAACTTTTTTCTGCCACACGCGCAAGCCATCTTGCTTGACACAGACCTCTCCCCCAAGCTGGCCACATTCCTATGCACTGACCTCCAGACTGAAGACAAATGACAACTAGCTAATGCATTGTCGAAATCCGGGTTGTGCTGTTAGTACTGGGCCTGTGCTTTCCCCTTTTTCAATTGTGGTTAGTTGGTCAATTCGTCCTGCCATTCTTAGGTGACACACTGTGGTGAATATTTAATACAAGTACCCCACTCAAACTCTAATTAACTATCTTCAGTCCAGCAGATAACATGTTTTCCCCTCCAGTGTAAAGCCAAAACACAACCAGATAGAAAATTTATTGAAATATTTTCAGAAATAGAATATTTACAAGCCCTAATATCCATCTTATGTAATATATCTTAGCAATGATTCTAATCAGCTACCCCCACAAAGTACGCATCTTTTAGTTCCTCATTTAGGCTCGTGGAATCAAAGCGCTCATGCAGATGAGGCTATTTAGTTAATATTTTGGCTTGTGGAACCGAAGATCTTGAAATATTTGCCTACCGCTGCTAGTCCAGATAAACAAAGGTGGAACCAGATTAGTTGCACAGAGAAGATGGGACATAGATTGATGAAGTGATGGCAAGACTGTTTTTAAGGTTTGCGACTATAGATGTAGCTATTTGTCAGCTTATCATGTATTTCCATGTGTGCAACTGTAGCATATCATCATATGAACGCTACTCTAGATTATGAGGGAACCTTGAGTGCTTTTCCTTCAAATGCAGTCAGTGTTAACTTTGTTACTTATAATTGAATAAATTTTGCTACCACGATGACACATATACCAAATATGATCTTCAATTGAGAATTTAAGATGTAATAAGGAACAATTAAGGCTCTCCATGTATTCCTTGACCATTCTCACTTCGGAACCTGATCCAGATGTAGCATGAGTGCCAAGCCAATCGAGCACAAACAATGCACACCTGAAAGAAAAAACCTTCATATCCCATACACAATCTACACGAGTGAACCTGTTCGGACACAGGAGAATCTAATCTTGAGTCTTGACTAAAATGAAAATTTCTAAAGAAAACTTGACCAACCCTGCAAGAGTTCTGCCTCGAACATGCGGCGGTGGGACTGCTGGCTCAAGCTGCTCCAGCTAGCCAGAGCGAACTTACAGTCTCCAAAATGACAAGTTTTCTCTATGCTACTTTGTGTAGACATGGACAACATTGCATAACGAAATGTTTCTTCCAAACTATGCAACTGATCATTTAAATAATAGTCAAAACTGGCTCGTATTGATCATTTTCAAATAAACTTTTCCAACCGATGCCAACCAAGCTAAAGAATTGGCAAGGCCATAGTATTTGGCTGCTGTTTGGATCGGTACCAGGATTTTGGCTCGCCCAGACCACCATCGGCATGACCACGCTATTCCCTCCCGTGGGCTGGTGAACTGAGGGCACGGAAATGCTATGCCAAAAAATTGGCAGCACTGCCCGCCTGCTCGTTTTGGTGGGTCCCACTCAACCCTATGAAGTCGTCTGAGTAATGAATTGGTGAATTAAATGCTGATGATGGCAACTAAAATGTCAAGTCTCACTTATCGGTGTGATTTTTAGGTGTTGGTCGTTCTAAACTGCCATATAATTAACATGTTTAGCACAACCCGGCAACATCCCAGCAACAGACATCTGTTGTTTGCAAAGCAAATGGAGCCAAACACTTTTTTGCCAATTTTTTGGTAGGTGCAATAGACATTATCCAAACAGCAAGAGCTTACCAAATTTTTGGTCATTTTGTTCATGCCAAAATTTTGGTTGGGCTAATTGGGGCTGAACCCCTCCACCTGACCACAATACATCCCAAATTACTTATCCAATGATGCACAATTCTACCATTGCACGGTTGGTATATGCGCTAACTCATAAACGCGTGAAAATCACTCTTATCTATGAAAAGCATCAGACAGGAAATGCAGGATGAGAGAACAACCTGATCTAGCACGCGCTGATTACTCTTCTCTACCTCCCTTGCGAGCTTCTCCAGCCTCCGGAGCATCCCGGCATACATGCCATCCATCTCCGCGGCCTGCCCGGCCGCAGCGCCAATGAGACCTTGCAGCCTCCCCAGGCCAAACCCTTCCACCATCGCGTCTACTGCCTTCTGCTCTCTAATGCTGTGACCATCCCCTGCCTGGGGCTCTGGGGGGCGGCTGAGTCGGAAGCAAAGGGAAGGGCGACTCTGGGGCGAAGGAGTGGTACTGGTCCCGGAACCCGGGGCCGGCATTGACGACAGTGAGCGAGGCCGGGACCAGACGGTGAGCGAGGCTAAAGAATTGGCAAGCCCATAGTATTTGGCTGCTGTTTGGATCGGTACCAGGATTTTGGCTCGCCCAGACCACCATCGGCATGACCACGCTATTCCCTCCCGTGCGCTGGTGAACTGAGGGCACGGAAATGCTCCGCCAAAAAATTGGCAGCACTGCCCGCCTGCTCATTTTGGTGGGTCCCATTCAACCGTATGAAGTCGTCTGAGTAATGAATTGGTGAATTAAATGCTGGTGATGGCAGCTAAAATGTCAAGTCTCACTTATCGTTGTGATTTTTAGGTGTTGATCGGTCTAAAAAACCATGTAATTAATCATGTTTAGCACAACCGGACAACAGCCCAACAACACACGTCTGTTGTTTGCAAAGCAAATGGACCCAAACACTTTTTTGCTAAAATTTTGGTAGGTGCAATGGACATGATCCAAACAACAAGAGCTTAATAAATTTTTGGTCATGCCAGAATTTTGGTTGGGCTAATTGGGGCTCAAAGCAGACACCCCCTAATATAGTGGCCTACAGACAGGAACCCCTCCACCTGACCACAATATACCCCAAATTACTTATCCAATCATGCACAATTCTAGCATTGCACAGTTGGTTTATGCGCTAACTCATAAACGCATTCAAGCGTGAAAATCACTGTATCTATGAAAAGCATCATAGACAGGAAATGCAGAGGGATGAGAGAACAACCTGATCTAACACGCGCTGATTACTCTTCTCCATCTCCCTCGCGAGCTTCTCCAGCCTCCGGAGCATCCCGGCGTACATGCCATCCATCTCGGCCGCCTGCCCGGCCGCAGCGCCAATGAGACCTTGCAGCCTCCCCAGCCCAAACCCGTCCACCATCGCGTCTACTCCCTTCTGCTCTCCAATGCTGTGACCATCCCCTCCCTGGGCCGCTGGGGGCGGCTGAGTCGGAAGCAAAGGGAAGGGCGACTCCGGGGCGAAGGAGTGGTACTGGTCCCGGAACCCGGGGCCGACGTTGACGACGGTTAGCGAGGCCGGGACCAGGCGGGATCCGCGGAGGAGGAAGGCGCGGTAGTCGAAGGAGTGGGTGGAGAGGTCGCGGGAAGCGGAGGGGCAGACGAGGATGACGAGGAGGGGGTGGGCGAGGGGCTGTAGGGTTTTGGATAGGGAGGACGCGAGCGAGAGCTCGCGCATGGAGGGGCGGAGAGGGGCGCGGCGGCGGGAGGAGAAGAAGCCGAGAGGTGGCGGCGAGGAGGGAGAAGGTGGGTGGAAGCGGCCTAGGGGGTCGGAGAGGGAGGAGGGTTGGGAGAGGGAAGAGTGGCCGGAGACGGAGATGGACAGGGGCGGGGCGGCGGGGGCGTGGTCGTCGTAGTCGGAGAAGGTGGGAGCAGGGGCCGGCGGGCGGAAGGCGCGGCCGAATAGGAGGCCATCGCAGTCGCCGGTGGCGGCCGCGCAGCGGTGGAGGAGCGCCGCAAGGGCAGCGCCGGAGATGGATAGCTTGACCTCCTCGGCCGCCGCAGCTGTTTCGCCGACGGCCATCGAGGTGTGGTGGGATCGATGGGGATGTGTAAAGGTGAGTAGTCTGCAGTCTGCACGCCCTCCTCTACTTGCTCAGCAACTGCTTTCAACGCCATATTGTTTCCTCCTATACTAGTAATTTACCGTGTAAAAAATACTGTACTGTACATAAAATGCGGTAAAAAACAATGGAGCGATTTTATAGGAAATGATTGGGACTTTTTTGGACACAGAAATTTAGAAGGATCGTATCAGGGTTCCAAGCTGGGACTAAAGCCTGAAGCCCTGAGTTGACTATACAAGGAATAGCACAGCTCTTGTTCTGACATGAAGTTGCTCCGGTGAACATGATGAAGGCAAACCACATAGAAAATGATCATAAACATACGAGATGAAATCAAATTATTGTCCATAAAGTTCGTATCGTTTCGCATTTCAGTTTGGCTTCCAAGCATATGTTGACGCACTGTTAATTCAGATCCAAAAAGACAAAAAGAAAGAGAAAGATGACGGTTTCTCAGATCGAGGAGACAAGGGCTTCTCAATTCAGACAGAATAAGAGGGCACCTTCCAAGGTCTTAACAGTTTGCTTGCTGGTCACTAATCAGCAGAAGCCTAGATAGTAAGTTCAGGGTGTCAATGGAGATTGGAGAAAGGCAGTCGGTCAGAGAACAATGGCAGAACAGTAGCATCTCCTGCCGATTGACTTCATCCCGGTATTCACCCAGCCACAGCCTTCCTTGTAGCGCTCCACCTGATAAAAAAAAAGGTTTGAACTGCCGATCAGCACAAAATTTTGAGAACTAACATCAGACAGAGAGCAAAATAAGGTGATAGAACTACAGAAATCGACAGTTAATCTAGGCAATAACGCTTTGGATGTTAGCTATGTGGTACTTCACAGAATCACCCGTGCAAGTAGGAAACATAAGCTGTATTGACGTAACATGGTAAGAAAATTGCATCTGGGTGAGAACCTACCACATCCAAAATTGTATCTGCTTCACCTTTGACCCCACCGAATGTGAATATCGAGCCACCAAGCACAGCTGAGGCATGGTACCCTCTGGTGTAGTTCATTGGTTCAACCGCCACCCATGATGGCATTCTTGGCTCGTAGAACTCAACAGTGGCCACCATTGCTCCAGCATCACCATCATAACCACCAATTGCGTATCTGAAAGAAAAGAAAATACAACATTATTATGCATCATGATGGGCATCTATGCTGTTTTGAGTTCAAATATGAGTCGGTAAAACAAAAGTTAGATGTAAGGTGTCAAGTGGGATCCCACCAAAGTCCCATCTATAGTTCATTTGTCAAATTCTAGTGTAAATTTTTGATCAAAATTTACACTAGATTTTGACAAATAAACTAGAAGTGGGACTTTGGTGGAATCCCACTTGACACCCTAGTTAGATGAGATGGGGTGACATCGTACAAAATTTTAAGTTGATCATTGTGACTTGCAAAGAAGAAATATAACCGACTTGTATTAGATGTCCATATTCTACAGTTTTTCACGGATCATCCTGATTTCTTAAGGAAAAGAAGCTAAGAACTTACATCTTCTCATCAAGCACTGCTACCGTATGGCAACCTCTTCCTGTACTCATTGCTGGGATTGTTTTCCAATTAGGCTCCCTAGGGTCAAGTCTCTCAGCAGAGCTGGTAACAAACATAATAATATTAGCAACAAAAAAAGAATCATAAACTCTCACTTTAAAGAAATAAGAAGTTCGTCACCATGGAAGCAAAGAAGAAATAGCCTAATGAATACTGTGAAATGACTCAGTTGATTATAAATTTACATAGTTCTTCAATGTCTAAGGAAAGTGTTTCTCTGCTTCCTTAAATAGGGGCTGACGGAGTGATTTGCAATAAGCCATGAATTATCATATGTGCTCTCAGATTTTTGCAGGTTTTGTCGGTGTACTCAACTACTTACTTTTGATCTATTAACAGTGCCTACATTAGTACGTAACTGAAACTTGTTAAATAAAAGCAGCAAAAGGGCATCACCCCAGATATCGAATGCCGTTGAAGCCTCCAACTGCATAAATCACACCATTCAGTTCCGCACCTGCTAGAGCAAAGCGCTGAACACCAAGCAACACAAGTTGTTCAGACAAAAGCGATCATCACATTGTACAGAAGTTTATAGGCAGGAAGCACATCTTTCCCCAGGGTGACACTATATATGGACTTAAGAAACCAGAAATAGTAAAGAGGAAAACAAGAGTAATTTTTTTAGAGTACTACAAAAATATGCACAGTTGCATGAGAAAATCATTATCTTTCGAAGAATGGTCCTTGAGTGCTCGTTTAGGTAAGCTTTAGCTACATTCTACAAAATAGAAGATATTAAAGAACTTCACCCATCAACATAAGGAAGTTCTATAAAAAAAAAAGTGAATGAACGTTGGAGACAATGACCTAACACTTATTTCATAATCCAAAATGACACTTTGTTCATTTTTTTTCTCATGAAAAAAAGATGGTCTCTCTGCTTAAGCAGTGTAAGCTTCCAAATTACATTAGTCTGTAATGAATCAGCAGATCTCCTACTTCTTTCCTCAAGAAAAAAACAATAGCACCGAACCTCTTTCAGTTAAGCCAAAACTAGCTTTGATGTTTCCTCTAATCCTCACGGTAGAAGGAACACTAGCGTATGTCCAAGACATTGTCGGGGAGATTACAACAAAAACAAAGACTTTAGCCTCAAGCAAGTTAGGGTAGGCAGTGATGTGGGATTATGGTGGAGAAATCACAATGCATAACACACCACACTGAAACAAGGTGTGGTTTCCCCAGAGGATAGCCAACTGGTACTAGTAAAAATCGCAGCTACAACAGAGGAGATCATGGCATATGGATCGAAGAGTTATCCTATAGGACAATTTTCTGGCATGGAGTTTATCTGTAAGTGCTTATAGGGTTTTCCAGTTCTCGTGTTCGGAAGGAGACTGAAAGAGAAAAGTTTGTACCATGTCCTCATTGAATTGAAAATTGAGTACCTAACAAATTAATTTATCAGCACTCGTTTACTCATACTCGTTCATAACTGTTTTTTAAACCCCCAACGTTTCTCTCTTGTGTGAAATACTGTCAAATACCTACTAGTTTTCCTGCTCTGTAGCATATACAGCAAATACAAGATTAAACTAAACTATTCCGGAATAAAGTTAAGTTGAATCAAGGATGATATGTTCAGAACGTATGCATCTGTACCTTTTCCAGCATAGGCTGACTCTTTATCCACTTTCCCTGAGCAGGATCAAACACCTCAACGTCAGAGAAACATCCAATGCCATCTCCACCGCCAAATGCATAAATCTTCCCACACAAGCTAACTGCAGAGAGGCTTCCCTTTTCACTAATCAGTGCTGGGCATGGGGTCCAATCATCACGTGTTCGGTCATAACAGTCAACTTCACGAGAAAGAATAAATGTGTATGTTAGGACATAAATTGCAATCAAGGAACCCATCAGAAATTAAACACAGAAACCAATGAGTACCTGCATCAAACCAGGAAGCGCCATCACCACCACCAAGAACAAATATTTTTCCATCTAATGCAACGGTGGAGGTATAGGACTTCCCAACAGTCATTGGTTTCAGAGGTGTTAGTATGTCCAAGGAGGGTGAGAAGGAGTCTAATGATGAAAGAAATGAAATGCCATCAAAACCACCAATGAGATAAATGACATCTTCTGAACCCAGACATTCTTCAACAAACTGGTTTAGTGAATCATCTAGAGATAAAGGATCTATTTTCGAATTCAAATTCTTCACTGTGTTCTTTAGCTCAACAACTCTTTTCAGTAACCTGTCATTCACTCCTTGTAGGTCTTTTACTTCTTTTCTGGACATAACCTGCACTTGAGCAAGTCAAATATTAGGAACAAAATACCAACGAAGCTGAGAACTGAAAGAATTCCAAAATTTAGATATGAAATGTATGAGCCTCCCCAGTGCCCACAAGAAAATAGTAAATAGTTTCAAACTACAGCAATCCTGAAAGAAAAATAGCTACATGTAAGACTTTGTTATACAAGAAAACATCATTTGATCATGATACATGAGGCCTTTCATCTAAGCAGGTCTTCATGAGTTAAAGCTCTAAGATCATCTTATTGCTTCATAAACCTTAAGAACCAAAGGACCAGTATAAAAGATATAAGGCATTCAAAGATGTTACGACATTTCGAGATAGACCTGTTTCTTCTCCATAGCCTCTATTCGCTCAGATAGCTCTTTGACCACATCTATCAACTGTAAAACCAAAATAATATTGATAAATTTTGAATACAATTAATAGTAGACATACAAGAAATAAGGATGGTAGTAACATGTATTGATATGTCATAACTAACCTTAGCTTCTGAATAAGATTCATAGTCCAATCCTTGGAGTAGCAAACTTGAATGCCCCCAGGCAAGCTGATCGACTTCGGTATCTAAGTTTTCCGGCAAGCTAGAGTAACCCTCGAGAATGATAGGATCTCTAGATTTACTCTCATTGAAGAGAGGGGATGACACTAGGAGTTGGGGCAATTTTCTGGTTTTATTTCTCCACAAACTCACACACAAATGCCATGCCAACCACAGGGGTTGGGGATACATATTTATAGGCTGCTAGCCAGCCAAGAATATGCTAAATGCTAGTCCAAGATGCTAGTCTAAGATGCTGCCTAAAAGCAGTCAAGGATGCTTGGTCCTTGCTGCTCCTAACTGCCCGTCCTTGCTGCTAAAGCAGTCAAGGATGCTTGGTCCTTGCTGCTCCTAACTACCCGTCCTTGCTACAAGGACCATGTGTGTTACAGCCCCACAAAGACCAACAGTACAGAGACTTATTCATCATTCTCCCCCTAAGTCTTGTGCGTTGTCTTGTGGGAAGACTGGACCATCCCAATCCTGGAGCAGAGTCCAAGGAACGTGATCCGCCCAAGAGGCTTGGTGAGCAGGTCTGCAAGCTGATCCTTGGTGTTGATGTAGCTCGCCGTGATGCTCCCTTCATCCAAACAGCGTCGGATGAAGTGGTACCTCACTCGGATGTGCTTGCTCCGTTCGTGGAACACGGGGTTCTTCGCCAGGGCCAGAGCGGACTTGCTGTCCACCATGAGCTGCACTGCGCTGGCGTCTCGACCAAGGAGATCACCAAGCAGTCGAGCAAGCCAGAGGGCCTGAGTGCAGGCAGTGGAGGCCGCTATGTACTCGGCCTCGCAGCTGGACATGGCCACCACCTGCTGCTTGACTGACTGCCAGCTCACGAGACACTTGCCGAGGAAGAAGAGGATCCCACTTGTGCTCTTGCTGGTGTCGATGTCGCCGGCGTGGTCGCTATCGCTGTACCCGACGAAGTGTGCCGCCCCAGGGCACCTAGGGTAGTAGAGGCCGTGGTCGAGAGTCCCCGCAACGTAGCGGACGATCCTCTTCACAGCCTGCTGGTGTTCCGTCGTCGGTCGCTGCATGAACCGACTAACGTAGCCGACGGAGAATGCCAAGTCCGGCCGTGTGTGGGCGAGGTAGCGAAGGCTCCCCACAAGACGCCGGTACTGTGTAGCGTCCACCTCCTCCGCCGTGCTGTCGCGGCTCAGTTTCAGCCTCTCCTCCATCGGGGTGAGAGCTGGGTTGCAATCGGTGAGCCCGGCGAGCTCAACGACGCGCTTGGCGTAGGCGGTCTGTCGAAGCGTGATCCCGGAGTGGTCCTGGTGCACCTCGATCCCCAGGTAGAAGGAGAGGAGCCCCAGATCACTCATCTGGAAGGCGGCCTTCATTTCTTCCTTGAACGCCGCCACCTCTGCATCCTTGGTGCCGGTGATGACCAAGTCGTCGACGTAGACACCTACCAACAGGGCATTTCCTCCATTGCCCCGTCGGTAGACGGCCGCCTCGTGCGGGCTTTGCCGGAAGCCCATCGTCTTGAGCGTGGAGTCCAGCTTGGCGTTCCATGCCCTTGGTGCCTGCCGCAAACCATAGAGAGCCTTGCGTAGACGAAGTACCTTGCCCTCCTGGCCAGGAATCGCAAATCCCGGCGGCTGTTGCACGTAGACCTCCTCCTTCAAGTCGCCGTTGAGGAAGGCAGACTTGACATCCATGTGATGGACGCGCCAGCCCTCCTGAGCGGCTAGCGCAAGGAGGAGTCGCACGGACTCCATCCGTGCCACAGGAGCGAAGGCGTCGTCGAAGTCGACCCCCTCCTGCTGCAAGAAACCTCGGGCCACCAAGCGAGCCTTGTGCTTGACGATGGCGCCGGCTTCATCCCTCTTCAGCTTGAACACCCACTTAAGGGTGATCGCCCGGTGACCTCGAGGGAGATCAGCGAGCTCCCAGGTGCGGTTCTTCTCGACCGCATCCATCTCCAACTGCATCGCGGCTCGCCATGCCGCGTCTTGCTCCGCTTCTGCAAAAGACCGAGGCTCACCGTCGTCACATGCAAGTTGCAGTTGCGCCTCCAGGTTGCGTGGCACCAGTCCCGGCACCGGCTGGTCGCCGAGAAGACCCTCCATCGTACGGTACCGCAACGGCTCGCCGTCGTAATACGCGTCGATGCGCTCCTCGTCGTGAGCGAGCGGGGAAGCGAACTCCACCGGGCTGCGCTCGACGCGAGCTGGTGCTGGTGTAGACGCGCCCGGAGGTGTGACTGCTGGTGCCGGAGTGGACGTGCCCGGAGGTGTGACTGCTGGTGCTGGAGCACGTGGCGTCGGTGGCGTCGGCAGCTGTGGTGCCGTCGGTGTGACAGCCACCGGGACAGATGGAGACTTGGGAACTGAGGTAGACGCGCTCGGCGAGGAGCTGCCTGCTCCCCCGGCTCCCTCGAAATGGACGTACTCGACAATGAAGTCGTCATACGTCGGAGTCGAGCCGTCGTCCACCGCCTTGTCCCACGTCCACCCTCGCCCTTCGTTGAACACAACATCTCGCGCCGTGCGCACACGCTGTGTCTTCGGGTCGAGGATGCGGTAGGCCTTCGAGCCCTCCGCGTAGCCGATGAACACTCCTGGAGTGCTCCTGTCGTCGAGCTTGCCGATGTGGCCGAGCTCCTTGGCGAACGCGAGGCAGCCGAAGACCCGTAAGTGGGAGACCGCCGGCTTGCGCCCATGCCAAGCCTCGTACGGCGTCTTGCCGTCAAGTGCCTTCGTAGGTGAGCGGTTGAGGATGTAGACGGCTGTCAGCACCGCCTCCCCCCAGAAGACAGCCGGCATCCCTCTCTGCTTGAGGAGGGCCCGGGCCATCCCCACAACCGTCTGGTTGCGCCGCTCGACGACGCCGTTCTGCTGCGGGCTGTAAGGGGCGGAGTAGTGGCGCTGAATGCCCTCATCAGCGCAGTACGACGCGAATTCAGTTGCTGTGAATTCGCCGCCGTTGTCGGTGCGCAGCACGCGCAGCTTGCAGCCGCACTCCGCCTCTGCAGCAACCTGCGTACGCCTGATGGCGTCCGCTGCTTCTCCCTTGCTGCTGAGAAGCACCACCCGCATGTAGCGGGAGAAGTCATCGACGAGCAGCAGGAAGTAGCGTCGTCCTCCCGGTGTGGCCGGAGTCACCGGTCCACACAAGTCCCCGTGCACGAGCTCGAGCTTCTCCTTAGCTCTGAAGCTCGCCTGCTGGGGGAAGGGGAGTCGCCTCTGCTTCGTCACCACGCAGACGTCGCAGAACTGCTCCACGTGTTCGAGGCACGGCATGCCTCGCACCATCTCCTTGCTGCTGAGCCGCTTCAGAGCCTCGAAGTGAAGGTGCCCGAAGCGCTCGTGCCACTGCCACGCCTCGTCGTCCCGACGGGCGGCGAGGCAGAGGGGCTGTGCCACCTGCACATCAAGGACATAGAGCCGATTTGCGCCTCTAGTTACCTTGGCAAGAAGGCGACGATGGCGATCCCAGATGCGCAGGATCCCGTGCTCGATCAGCACGCGCGAGCCGTTCTCATCCAGCTGTCCCAAGCTGATGATGGAGTTCCTCAGCGCAGGGATGTAGTAGACACCGGTGAGCATCCGGTGCTCTCCAGTCTTGGCGGCGAAGATGATGGAGCCGACGCCCTGAATCTCCACGGCGGAGGCATCTCCAAACTTGACGGAGCCTCGCACGTCGGAGTCGAGCTCGGCGAAGAACTCCCGTCGACCAGTCATGTGGTGGGTGGCGCCGGTGTCCAGGCACCACCCGCCACTCTTGTCGATGCCGGAACCATCGCCGAGAAGGGCGTGTGCCTTTGGCTCGTCGAGGTGGAGGGGAGCCGCTGCAGTCGGTGCCGCAGGGCGTAGCTCGATGCTCGCATGAGCCATGAACAAAGCCGGCTCCTCCTCTCCTGCCTGTGCGACGTGGGCCTGGCCGCGTCGTGGCTGTCGACACTCCTTGGCCCAATGGCCAAGCCGGCCACAGTTGTGGCAGGCGTCATCTTGGGCCAACTGGGGCCTGCCGGCGGCGCCTCCCCGGGCACCTCCGCGGGCGCCACCTTGCACCCTGACCTGGCCGTCTTTGCGCCCCTTGCGCGGTTTGCCGCGCCTGCGGCCACCTGATGCGGAAGAGGACTCCCCCTTCTTCCTGTCACCGTGGCCGGCGTCCCACCGCTCCCGAGTGAGGAGCAGCTTCCCAGCAGTGGTGATGGACCCTGAGGGAAGCTCTGGCTCGTCGAAGTCGACGACCTTGAGGCGACCGATTGCCTCCTCGATCGACATCGTGCTGAGGTCCAGCAGGGATTCGATCGAGCGAGCTATCTGCCTGTACTTCGTGGGGACGCAGCGAAAAAGCTTCTCGACAGCTTTTTCCTCGTTGTAGGTGGCGTCGCCGAACCGCTCCATCTTCTGCAGCAAAGTGTTGAGACGGAGAGCAAAGTCGTCGATGTCCTCACCTGGCTTGAAAGCCAGGTCATCCCACTCCTTGCGGAGTGCCTGCAGAGCGGCCTTGCGAGCACGGTCGCTGCCGATGCGCGACGCAGCGATGGCCTCCCAGGCCTCCTTGGCAGTCCGCTTGTTGGAAAGCGAGAACTGCATCTCGGGCGGGACAGCGGCGAGGAGGGCGTCCAGCGCCCGTCGATCGTCATGGTGGTCGACGTTGGCATCCTGGACTGCCTCCCACATGTGTCGCACCTGAAGCCGGACCTTCATGACCGCGGCCCACTCGACGTAGTTGGTTTTGGTGAGGGTAGGCCACCCAGCACCGGGACCAACGTCCCTGACCACAGCCCGGACCTCGTAGAGGCCACGGTCTTGGTCGTTTCGGCCGTCGCCGCCGTGCGCGCCTCCTCCTGGAGCGCCACCGCCGTGCGCGCCTCCTCCTGGAGCGCCACCGCCGTGCGCGCCGCCTCCTGGAGCGTCACCGCAGTGCGCGCCGCCTCCTGGAGCGTCACCGCAGTGCGCGCCGCCTCCTGGAGCGACACCGCCGTGTGCTTGGGCATGCTCGGCTGCCCACCGCGCCGTCCGCTCGTGGGCTGTGTCGACGCTGCTTCCGCCTGAAATGGAGCCGCTGAAGCTGCCGCGCAGAGCCTGGGCCTCTGCCGCTGCTGTACGTGATGCCTCCACCGCCGCTGCTGCTTCTGCCTCCGCTCTGGCTGCTGCCAGTTCCGCCGCTGCCAGCCTTGACGCCCTGGCTGTCGCCACAACGGCTGCTGCTGCCGCCCGCTCACGCTCCTCTGCCGCGGCGAGCTCGGCCTCCTGCCGACGCCGCACGCTCGAGGTAGCCGAGTGCTGAGAGCGACCTTGGGACATGGCTGGCCGCTGGGGGGCTGTTGCGTGGAGGGAGAGCTGCTGCTAACGAGCTGCTGCTCGACTGCGCGGAAGGGGAGAGGCCACCAGCAACAGCTTGAGCTGCTGCACTTGCTCGCTGGGGCTGCTGCACACCCGGTGAAGGGGATGAGCAGGAAACACTCAGCCTACAAGACAACCTTGCTCTGATACCACTTGATAGGATCTCTAGATTTACTCTCATTGAAGAGAGGGGATGACACTAGGAGTTGGGGCAATTTTCTGGTTTTATTTCTCCACAAACTCACACACAAATGCCATGCCAACCACAGGGGTTGGGGATACATATTTATAGGCTGCTAGCCAGCCAAGAATATGCTAAATGCTAGTCCAAGATGCTAGTCTAAGATGCTGCCTAAAAGCAGTCAAGGATGCTTGGTCCTTGCTGCTCCTAACTGCCCGTCCTTGCTGCTAAAGCAGTCAAGGATGCTTGGTCCTTGCTGCTCCTAACTACCCGTCCTTGCTACAAGGACCATGTGTGTTACAGCCCCACAAAGACCAACAGTACAGAGACTTATTCATCAGAGAAATGCACTTTTAATTTTGTGCATGTCCTTGCAGCTATATGCATCAATGCCTTCAGTTCCAGCTCCATTGGCATACGGATCAGAACTAAGCTGCTGGACTGATAGAGCTTTGAGTTTCTCTAATACCAATGTGAAGCTAAGCTCATTTTCCTCTTGGCCAAACTGTTGCTGCTGTTGCTGTTCAACCTCCTTATTGAACAGTGCAGGATCCTCCCACTCCGGTGGTGTCTCTTTGCAATCAAGGTCATCGAAACCATTAGAAGATTCTTTGCTTGAGCTGGCATGCCCATTGTCCGCATCCCCCGTTCCAACTCTCTCAACCTCAAACGTGTTCTGCTTTACCATATCAGCATATGACAAGAAAACCTTTTCTGTTTTGGGCTCATTGTTTGGCTCATTGTCCACATCTCCCGTTCCAACTCTCTCAACCTCAAACTTGTTCTGCTTTACCATTTCTGCATATGACAAGAAAACCTTTTCTGTTTTCAGCTCATTGTTCCGCTCAACGTCCACATCTTCCATTCCAACTCCCTCAGTCTCAAACTTGTTCTGCTTTACCATGTCTGCATATGGCACTAAAACCGGTTCTGATTTGAGCTCATTGTTACCCTCGATTTTTTGTACCCATGCAGGAGCTGGTGTTGGTTCCCTCACATGCTCACCACCTGGTTGTGCAACAGGAGGCATCCAGAACTTGATGGGAGAAGGTGAAGGGGTAAACATGACCATCAAAGCACGTGTTTGTGCATGATCCAATTCAAACCGGAAGAAGTGAGGCTTCTGGTTCACATAGGCAGTTGGCATCTTCTGGTAATAATTGCCTATAATAGCATTCCTGAATTTGCTCTCTTCTAGTGGAACACACCACGTTCTGACCCGCATTGCAACCTAGATGAATAGAGTACAATGTGCCTTTTGAGTCATTTTATCGAGGTTGAGCAAGAAGGGGCATACGATATAGAAGAACTAAGATGATACCTGAGCAGGATAGTTTGTCTTTTCGTTGCCATTATATGTCCATGCATTTGATTCAGGACAGTATTTGCCATTGCCCGCAGCTTCATAAATTCCATGCAATCTGCGATCATCATAATTGAACAGGAACAGAGGTAGCCCTTCCTTGATGTTCTGTACATATGAGAGATGTGATCTTGGCAAGCCTGACATGCAAGTTACATAAGTTAGCGGATGATCCAACGAACTGATTTCAGACATCTGAATTATGTTCTTTGAAAAGCATGAGAACATTTTTTTAGCACAGCAATACTGTAGATGCATCAAATGGGCAGGGTGTTGCATCTCAAAGAAAGGATGAGTTACTTTTTTGTAGTATGAAAGAGAAGGGCTTATACAACAACACTTGATCAAGAAACATCTGAACGTACCGAAAAGTTGGCGTGCGTGGCACTCAGCAATAGTACTGTTTGTGCAGCCAAATATTACAGCTCCAAGATCCTGCACTTGGAGATTTCTTGCAGCAACAAAGAGGTTTGTTGGCCTTCCACTGACAACCTGGCTCCATGAAGATTTCTTCTTGACCATAGTATTAAGCTGAGAAGAAAAGGAAATAATTAAACAAAGTGAAGTGTGATATGAAGCTGTAAAATAAAGCTGTTTAGTCATGAACATTTGTAAAGATGAAAGCACCAATCAACTACCATGGTCTCATCGTTTTACTATGCTTTATTAGTTTTATTAAGTTTCATCGTGCTGAATATTGTTTAGGCATTTTGATATGAAGTGATAAAATAAGGTTGTTTAGGCACGATTAGTAGTTATTATGATTGACAAGAGTGAAACATATCAAATGGAAGTGAATCCCTATCTGCATGCAGAAATTTCAGGGAAAGATGGCATATCAAGAGTCAGTAGTTACATGATAAGAAACTGCAAGTACATTTATAAGACCAGGTCAAGCAATAAGTGTAACTTAAGCTAGGGATTCGAATCCCCAAACTTACAAGAAAGATAGTGCAATAATAAGTGTAACTTAAGCTACCGAAGTCTGATGCAATTCAACATCTGAGTACACACAGTTGATGCAAGCCGCATTCCTCTCCTACCCCTAATAAGCTCACTCAATAATTATCTGGCAGGGCAAAGTACATTTGTACGATCAGGGCACGCAATAATTCCAAGAAAATGCATGCATTTTGGCCTCCTACTTGGAATCCCCAAAGTTACAACAAAGATAGAGCAACGAGTGGAACTTAAGCTACCGAAATTATATGCAATTAAACATCTCAGTACACAGAGTTGGTGCAAGCCGCAGTCCTGTCCTACCCCTAAACTCAGTCAATAATTATCCGGGCAAAGTACACATTTGTAGGATCACAACACGCTATAATTCCAAGAAAATGCATGCAATTTCGGATCCCCGAAGTTACAACAAAGATAGAGCAATAAATGGAACTGGAAAATGAATCAAACACCAAAATGTGATGCAATTCAACATGTCGGTACACACAGTTGATGCAAAAGCCCCAGTCCTAAGTATGATTGTAGGAGCAGGACATGCAAGAAAAATGCGTGCAATTTCGCCTTCTTCTTGGAATCCCCAAACTTATTACAACAAAGATATAGTGCCATAAATGGAACAGAAGAATGAATCAAACATGTAGCCAACCGAAATTCGATGCAATTCAATATCACAGTAGTAGTACATCACAGAACAATTGGTGCAGGCCCCGGTCGTGCCCTCCCCCCCCCCCCCCCCCCCCCCCTAAACTCACTCCACTCGCTCGCACCTGAGACCGCGTGGATGGCGGAATTAATGGTGGAACCAAACGAATAGTACCAGCAGAAGAAGCCAGCAGCAACAGGGCAAGAACAGTAACGGGGGAGATACGGTCCCTTTTGCGGTCCACACCCCGCAGTAGTTGCTAATCGAATGTAACTAACCGCATTCAGGAACAAAAGAAAAAATCAAGGGGATCGCTTGCGTGGTGTTAACTCGAGAAAACCGAGCATGGAAGGCGAATGCCGCAGCAGCCCTAAATCCCAATTTCTGCGCTCGAATCCTACATTGCGCTATTCGGCTCAGTGCGGGGGAAACTGGAAAACCCTCCTCCCCCTCACCGCTGCCAAGGGCAAGCGGGAAGTGGCGATGCCAGCGTGGTGGGAACCGGTTTGGGGGGGAAAGAAGCACGATCGGAACTACCGCGGCGAGATTGAGTAGGTCGTCGGGTTAAAGCGTGGGTAAAAAAAAGCAGGAGAAGGAACGAAGAGGGGGGTGGATGTTGTGTTAGTTACCCTGGAATCGCCAGGACCTGGCGCTGGTTCTCTGCAGCAGGAGCAGCGGAGAGAGGTGCCGTCCCCGTGTCGCGGTGGCGGTGATCGGCGGCGACGGCGGAAGAGTCGAGAAGGGCCGGGTGTCTCGGGGAGGAGGGGATTGTGTGAGGCGAAGGGAATGGGGAGAGAGAGGGGAGGGGAGGGTTTATTGGGGGGATGGGAAGTGAAACGAAGAGGGTGTGCAATTGCAATGGGAGTGGTGGTGGGTAGAAAAAGCGGATTCCTTTTTACTCGCTCCGTCCTCGCCCGGCGGGGCGCTCTCTATCCCTTCTCTGTCTTTTCTCCCTCTCTCTCTCTCTACCATTTACACGGCGAGGGCAAGTTCTGGCCACCATCCGCTCCACACGCAGGCGCAGTTTCAGTTCCGGGCAAAGCACACGCAGCGTGTCCATGGACCAGGTCCGTGTACGCCGCTCCTTACAAGCACGCACGCTGACACGCGTACGTACCGCATAGGTGGAGGATAAGACGGTACGGTTAGGGCATGCCCAGTGTTTGGACATAGGCCTAAGAAATTCTGTCTGGTACCAGCGGAGCAATTTTTTTTAGCAGCCAACTCACAAGCTAAAGACTGAAATTGTCACTTTTTATGTGCATGCACTATTATCAGAGAGAGAAATTAGAGGCTGACCATGTACCCAGCCAACAATTCACTTTCTTAGACCTTTTCTTAGACCTTGAGTATTGTACTAGACTCACCCTCGAGATTTTTTTTGCTAGACACCCCTTCCACCGCGTTTAGACCCATGTCTAGTATTCCCTCTGATTCAAATTAATTGATTCAAGTTTGTCTAGATTCGGATGTATCTAGCACTGAAATATGTCTAGGTACATCTGAATCTAGACAAATGTAAGTCAATTACTCAAGTTTGTCTAGATTCGAATGTATCAGCACTAAAATAGTCTAGATACATCTAAATCTAGACAAATCTAAGTCAATTAATTTGGATCGGAGGGAATACTCAAAAATCATTCTTAAACACCACATTTTATCCACGCTGCACACGCTCTTAGGAGAAGAGGAGTAGGCCAGGGCCTAGGAGCCAGTACTAAGCATCTACGAAAGATGGACAGAGACTTAGTGTCTACTTTCACGTGTTTCACTTGCACGTCACGTTCTCTCTATGATTTTGGAACCGTACCGTGCGTCCCCGGACGATGGGATGTTTCCGTTGTCCTGGTCTCTCCGCACGACACGTGTCCCCATAAATAGTTCAAAATCCTATTTTTGCTGCAAACCGTCTGTTTTTTCTATAAAATGTCCTTTTTTTACTAGAAATGCTATGTTTTTGCTGCAGTAGTAAAACACGATTCGGTCTAGAAAACCGTCTGAATCCCGCTTTTGCTGCAAAACACATTTTTTGCTGTATATGTTTCCGCTTTTGCTTCCGAAGCAAAAATGGTTCGTTTTAGAAAATAGAACGTCTCACCGGAGACCTCGTCGAAGACCAGCAGCAAAAAAATTGTGCTAATGTAGCAAAAACAATTTCGCTGGAGACATCGTCGGAAAAAGCTCACTGGTGACTCTCGTCGGAGACCTTGTAGCAAAAAGTTGATACTGTTGTAGCAAAACTACAAGACGGTTGTAGCAACAAAGTTCTTCTAAACTAACTTCGCCAGAGACTCGCCCGCAAACATCGCCGAACACCTCGTAGCAAAAAACTTGAACAATTGTAACAGAACCTCAAAACTATGGTAGCAAAAACCATTATGGTATGTAGCAAATTCCCATCCATGCAAAAAAATCTCTAAAATGCAAAATCCAGGGGCCTTCGATAGCAACAACCAAAGCTTTCGGTAGCAAATCCACCCGACGTCGGTAGCAAAATCCATCGCAGTAGGTAGCTTGATCTCTACCACCACCGGTGCCCCGCAACACATACTTGTGGCAGCGCCACCACCGGCGCCGGCAGAACTAACACCAGTGCGGGCTAAGCCCCCACTGACGTGGATAGCAGGCGTCGGCGGGAGCCCTAGGAGGTGTGGACCTGCATGGACCTTGGAGGCTCCGGGTGGTGGGCGCCGGCGAGCAGGCCTCAGTGAGGTCCCTGCAAGCTACGACATGGCTAATCAACCTCGGCGGGCAAGATCCCCATGGCCGTTTCTCTAGTAGTGGGGAGATAGTCGCGAGGTGAGGGAGGGGACGTGGATGGGCAGCAGAGGGGATGGCGTCCCGAGGTGAGAGAGGAGATGTGGCAGCTCGCGGTGGGCTCGCCGGAGTAAGAGGTGCTCGCTGGAGCAGAGATTCGCTGGGAGATGAACAACGGACGCAGGGCGCGACCTCGTGCGAGAACACGAGATGGGGTTGGAATGATAAGGAAGGAGCTGATGGGATGGGACCCAGGTGTGAACGTGACGTGTTGTCTTTTTTTTCTGCCAAGGACGCGTGCGGGACGAAAGGTAGCGACCAGGACGATGGAATCCGTCAATCATCCGGGTGATGCTAATCATTTTCCATGATTTTGCACTGGATCGTCAATGCGCGTGTTTAGTTTCCGTTCGAGTTTTTCCATTCGCATGCAACTTCTAGACGCGGTGCACGCGTAGATTAGACTCTAGATCAAAACCTCCTAGTTATTTGGTAGCCCACATTTACACTATTTAAGATTTGGACAGAAATGAGGTCATATCGTTTGGTGGGCTGTATTAGGGCTAGGCGAAAGGATTGTGCGTGTTTGGTTTCAGCGTTCTCGTGTGGTCTGGTAACCTCTTCCCCAGATAGTGCAACAAGCACACACCAATATGCACAGAACGAGTATATATATATATATATATATATATATATATATATATATATATATATATATATATATCAGCATAATATATTTAATGACGCTGCAATATATAGCTGTGGGACATAAACATTGTAGCAAAGCAACCGCACGGCATACCGAGAAAGTTCACAGCAAACGAAGACAACCAAAGTTCACATCAAAGTTCATAGGACATAAGCTTCTACTTGTCGATCATGGCAAGGGCAGGATCATGCTCCAGGCACTTCTTCATCACTCCAGTCATGGAGTAGTCGAAGATGGTGAAGGGTTCCGCAACAGAAAACAAAAAATTTCCTACGTTGCAACCTCCTAATATCCAAGATCTATCTATGTAGTAATGCAGTAACGGCCGGAGCATATAGAATACATACCCTTCTAGACCATACGCGGTTAACGTTCCGAGGGGAACGTGGTTGAAGTAGTCGAAGCCGTAGCCGACCTCAAGGTCGCGATGCTCCTCGCAGGTCACCCCTTGCTCCTTCTTCGTCGTGCAGTAGCTCCGGCTCATGACATCCAAGGTGCCTCAAGCGAGGCCCCTCGTGGTTTCGTACACATACGGTGTACGATGATGACCTCCGACTCCTTGATCCCTGCCGGGAGTGCGGAAGTAGATCTTCGGCTTGGAATGCCTGCAACGCAACGGCGTGCTGCAGGTGCGGTGTCTCATGTTCGGACAGTCCTTACTTAGGACCATACCAATGCATAGAGACGAGAGAGAGAGGGAAGGAGAAAGTCAACCAAAGGACTTCTCCAAATATTGGTGTGTTTATTCCCACCCATGGGCACCCCTTTATATAGGGGGGGTGTGCCCTCCCCTTTGGGTTTCCCATGTGGGACTAAACAAGGGAGAGGGGGGAGGCGCCATGGGCCTCATGGGCCAGCCGCCCAGGGGTGGGCCCCACCCCGCGCATAGCCCTAGGCTAGCCGGGTGGGCCCCCTTGAGGCGCCTGGGCCTTGGCCCTTTGACCCTTGGCCCTTCCCTCCTTCGGTTTTCCCTAATGGGCCCTTTTTCCCTAGGAAGTTTGGCCCATTAGTGGAATACCCCTTAAAATTATATTTTAATATTAATTACATTAATTAATATGTAAATACATATTACAAAATCCGATTTGACCCGAAACACCTTTCGGTTCCCTTTCGATTTCCTCCGAACGACTTTGGAACTTTCCCAGAACGATTCCGGTTCTCTCACGGAACTTTTCCGGTTTTCTTTTCTCTTTCATATGGTGATTCCAACTTGCAGATGATCTCTAGCTTATCGTACCCTTAAGTGTATTTCCCCACGGCTCGGGAATGGCATAGACATGATCTCCATCAATGATCAATAGCGGGACTGGAATGCCCATATTGACCCCTGTGCATTCCACGATGACAATGTCGTTTGAACCGTAAACAGTCGTTTCACATTCCCTTTGTCTCTTGATACCTAGTTCATCCGATATTTGATCTACGGTATCTCCATACCTTCGTTCGATCTCGTTACCGATGAACTTGTTTTCTCGTTTCCGTGTCGTTGCATTTTGTGACCCAGTCACACGCTTGCAAGCTTCATTAATGCAACGTCACCGAGATGGCCACTAATGTATCTGTCTATTACATGGATGGGCAAATCCTGGTCTTGATATGTACTCCTCTACGCGCTCCTTTGGGAAACCTGAGTAGCACCTTTTCGATCACCCAGTCACGGAGTGATACTTGATAACCATTTAAGCTCCCTCTAGAATGGTGATTTGCATTATCTCACAGTCTAAGGACAGGTCGCGAGGTTTTCTTAGTTTTATCATTAATGGTGAACTTTGTAACTAGATCTCATTAAGATACAACTGGTTGGGTTGTTTGTCTATCACATCATTCGACTAATGATGTGAACTTATTGTCAATTGGCATAAATGCTCATGATCTCGAAACCCTAGATTATCCTCATCACCAATGAACTAGTTCGCTAGAGGTAACTAGAGACACAGTTTGTTTACGTATCATATGTGTATTAACGTTTCGTATTAATACAGTTATAGCATAGTATGAAAATATTATGAACTAATTGAGATATGACAATAAAAACCTATTTATTATTTGCCTCTAGGGCATATCTCCTTCAGTCTCCCACTTGCACTAGAGTACAAATAATCTAGCTTGCATTTTACTCATCATAAACCATATCACATATGTGTTTATTGATCATGCATGCTTATGGAAAACGTCTTGTCCATGTTCTGTTTTACCAGATCATTATGTCTTTGCAAATCGTTAATGTCTTCCTAACTTTAACATTCACACCATTATCTCATAATGGGTCAAAGTATTCGTTTGGCAACAAAGTGAGACTTTGTTTCTACTGTTTATAATGACGGTCGTTTTCACTGTTGTCATCTAAACTTCGAAACACACTTTGCAATCCTTTGTGTATATACGGCAGTTATGGCAGCAAAACGAGGCCGGTTTCCAGGAGCCTACAGTGAATTTAGATCAACCTCGAGGGCTTTCTCATGGGCACTGTGCCCTGGGACACATCATTCTACGTTAAAAGCGAACTAGCCCCACCATAAAAATATACATCACATCAGATGGAGCCTTTATACTTCTATATCTATGTAGATCCTAGTACATGAAATGCAACTATGCCACTTACTTTGCTTCTTGCCATTTAAGTACAAACTTAATTCTGGTTCAGTGATTAACTCAAGAATCACTTCAAGACATGTTCTTGCAGTTAAGAGCGTGTCCTTCCAATCAAAACTTCGGGTCACATTACGTCGAGTATACAATATGGTTGTATGGAAGAACCTATGGCTGAGGCATAGGAGATGCAACACATCTCTTTCTTCCTTTTTAACCATCGTTGTAATACTAAGACAATGCTTCATATAGTAAGAACTTCTTTCTTACCTTGTTCCATTTTGAACTTCTTCAGAATTGTTGTGGTGGTGTCACGGCAGATGCCATGGATAGGCTAAAGGTGGGGACTAATACACGCTAGGGGAATCCACGAAGGGATAGTAGAGTGATTCTCCACACAGAAGATTGAATTGCTTTCCTTTCAAGATTACAAGTGCTCCTAGAGCTGTATTGGCGAGAGGAGGAAGAAGGAGCTCTCTTACTCTCACCCACAGTTCGCCCCTAAAACCTTAGCCAAATTGGTATCGAAGAAAACTCAACCCCCTCTACAAAAACCCTAGCCCTCCTTATATAGAGGCGGCTTGGTCTCTGCCTAGGGCATACGTGGAGGCATATTCCTGATAATATGCCTCCTCTCAAAGTGGTAACCCGACCGGGGTGCTTTTCCCCCGCGTCACACATGCTTTAGCTACGTGAGCCTCTGCGGCGCCCGCGTCAGCCGACACGGGCGTCGTCACCCTTGTCGGCCATGACCCGGTGGTCCTTCCCTTGCTTGCTTCGCTCATGCAGTGCGTACCGGGCCTTCTTTTTGACCAGAGAGATTCCTTCCTTCTCCCAGAAGCTAAACGGGACCCGGATCATGGTAGATCCAGCTATACATGTTCCT
This sequence comes from Avena sativa, assembly GCA_916181665.1. Lineage (NCBI taxonomy): Eukaryota > Viridiplantae > Streptophyta > Magnoliopsida > Poales > Poaceae > Avena > Avena sativa. The sequence continues at coordinate 378,126,821 of OV702290.1, read as the reverse complement.
GCATACAAGTTAGACAAGCACTTCCGACTTACTCCTTAAGTCGGATGACATAATGTTAGGCGACCCCCCTGGTCCAGGTTACTCCGTGATCCGGCCTGCCTTGAGGTGACCCGGCCAGCATCCGCTTTGGCCTTGCCGAACCTCGGCTAACTCGACCTTTTATAACCCGGAGTGACCCTACCCGGGGTTATCCTCCCAACATTAGTCCCCGAAGCTGGTGTGGTCTTAGCTGCCTTGGCCGCTAAGGCCACATCAGGTTCATTTATGTTCGAGTCTCGGACGTTATTTCCGATTTAGCTCTTTATCTCGGATTACGTGGATTTACGTTCCCTTCGCACGTTCCAAGTTTTCACTTGTCGGCCGGGCTACCACTTTGACTCGGATCTCATGGATTTACGTTCCCTCTGCACATTCTAAGTTTTTACCTGTTGTCCGGGCTACCATGGCTCGATCCGGGCCTTGTTTCCTTCTTTCATACGCCAACCCATGTGGAGGCTAATCATTACGTTGTCTTAATTTAAGGGCCTGCACAGTAACCGCTGCAGTAATTGTCAGTTATCACTGTGCGAGGGTCACGTCACGCCTGCTTCTTCGTTTACCGCATCAGTGCGTCACGTCCTGGGATCGCCTCTGCCCTGTTGCCCTCCGTGTGGCTCCTCACTGATCGGCTGAGGCAGGTGATACATGGCCACACCATGTGGCTTATTTGTAGGGCGCGATCCCACTCACCCTCTTAGGGGGTGGTTAAATAGCGGAGGGGCGCACCCCTTAGGATTTTTTCCTCTTCTGCGCCCCTCTGCCCGTTGCTCTTCTTCTTCATCTTCCTCGCGACCGCGCCGCCGCCAGTGCTCCTAGCAGCAGCGCCGCCACCGCACTTTTCCCCGTGCCTTTGCGTCGCAGCCACCGCTGCGCAACTCCCTCGCCACGGGTCCTCGCCAATCTAGGCCTCTGACCCCCGCCGCCGCTAGCGCCAGCGAGGGTAGCGAGTACGAGATGACGGAGGAGGAGCTCGTCGTCGCCGAGCAAGAAATGGAGGAGGACGCCGCTGCGGCGGACCGTGGCGCGTGGGCTGGGTCATGGGTCTGTCAAGATGACCTTGACTGGCTCTACCGGACCAGACGCATCCCTGCCGGCGTCGTCGCTCATCTCCCCTCCACCGAACTGGCCCCCTCACCCAATCCGGGTGAGTTCGTCGTGTTCTTGTCCCCCTTCCAACGGGAGTTCGGCTTGCCGGTGAGCGACTTCTTCCGGGATTGGCTTAGCACCTACCACTTGCAGCCGCACCACCTTCCAGCCAACGCTATCACTTCTCTCTCTGCTTTTGCTTCTACGATCGAAGGCTACACCGGACTGTGGCCCACGAAGGAGCCATGGATCCGGTTTTTCGGCCTTCGTCGTAACGTCATCCCCAACATCCAAGTTGAGTCAGAGGATAAGCAGCTCACTCAATTCGGAGCTGCGTCCATCTCACCCCGGAGGACTTCCGTTTTCCCTCGGGTCACCGGGCTTGACTCCTGCAAAGGATGGGCTCGGACCTTCTTCTATGTCCGGAATACGGGCACTGAAGATTTGATTCGGTTGCTCCCCTATACTCCGGGTCCACTTAACCCGGAATTCTGGGAGGAGATCTCCAAGAAGCCGACGACCCTAGCCAACCAGGTTAACAAGAGGTTCGCGGAACTGAAGAAACTCGGATTGTGCAACGAGGATGCTATGATCACGTTCGTGCGCAACCGAATCTCTCCCCTCTAGAAGCGCACCCACAAGGTGTGCCACATGAGTTTCGGCCGCGACCCCAACCGAACTTCCTCCTTCGAGCTGAGCAACACGGAGATTTTTTGCCGGGTTAAGGCTCTCTTCACCACCCACAAGGATTTCTCCGCTGAATGGACGTGGGGAATTGAGCACTTTTGTCGTGACAGGCTCCCTCCCGCGGTAAGCTTCGCGGGACAAACTTACTTCGGATTAGATATATGTCGGTTTTTGTTGTATTTTTTACTCTGTTCTTCATTCTTTTTCTCAGCTATTCCTTCAGCAAACCCTTGAGGATGGCATGGATCCGACCCTTAAGTGGGCGCCGGACCGAGAAACCCCGGACGAGGAGGAGCCGGATCAGGAGATGTTTCTCCCTATGACCGACGCTACAAAACGACCCAGCGGTAAATTCTCTTCTCTTAGAGACTGGCCCGATGATGAGGATGACTCGGATGTTGACGTGATTGAACCTGTTGAGGCTGTCCCTCTTTCTTTTGCCTTTTCGGCATCAGCTAACCCTGGTGGGCATATCCATGAGGATCCTCCGCTTGCTACGGACGAACCAGTTCTGGTGGCACCGAAGAAGAAACACGGAGCCGCACCGAGTTCCTCCTCCGGACCTTCCCAGCCTGCAAAAAGGCGAAAGAAAGCCGGAGACAAAGCTGCCTCCAAGCCGGCAGGCAAAGCCCCGGCACGAAGGGCTTGGAAACCCAAGGAGGCCCAAACCTCGGATGCGTAAGACATTTTTCTTTCCGTAACCCACCTTTCCTTGCCTTGTTGTAATTTCTCTTCTGACATTATTCTCTTCTGCAGGGCTCCGGTGGAGGTCCCTCAGAGCGGATCTAGCATCTCTTCACCGCTCCGATCTAGCCCTTCTCCCTCTTGTGACGACGAGTCACGTCCGCTGAGCCCTATTCTAGAGGGTTCCGCGGCTGCTCCGAATTCCACACTACCTCGTCAAGAGGGGTGCAACTTCGGAGCGGGAGGGACCGGCCCAGCCGAGGCGACGGCGTCCACAACTTCGGCATCGCCACAACCAGCAGCCACCGAGTATACCTCAACCCCAGCACCGGCCCCAGTACCAGCAGCAGTTCCAGTACCAAGAAAATCAACAGCCGCACCAAGTCCAGCTATAAGAGCTCCAACGCCAAGCTCTTCTGCGTCGTCCGAGTCATCTCAACCTCGGCGAGGAACTACCCCAGCAGCTCCTAAGTGGAAATCCGCTGCAGTTACTTCTTCCCAGCAAGCCAAGGGTAAAAAGGCTCCGGATGCTACCAAGTCAGCATTCGTCGAGGGTGGGCAGCGAACCTTAGCGTCGATGCTTCCCAAGAAAGCTCCAGCGGCGAAGGATGCCCCTGCCGAGCCAACTGACGTGCAGCAAATGGTTCTGCATACTAGCCCAGCCCTTGCTTTGATTGAGAGGAAAGAAGCGCATGCGAAGGGCTTGGTGGCACCCCATATGCTCACCGGTGAGCGGTACCCTCCGAGCCTGATCGAGTTCGTCATGAACTGGAACAAGGCGGAGTTCGTCCACAACGACGATCTCCCGGAAAAGTTCGGCCCCGCAGAATTTTCCGCCCAAATGAACACAGCCGCCAAGGCAATTAACCTCGCGGGGCGGATGATGGAGGTATGTTGCTTCTCCTTTACATGCTGTAGATAGTAACCATTAGTCCCCGAGCCTCCGGTGGAGTAACTTGTTACTCGTCCGGATGCTCATTAGAAAACTAACATAGCTCCATGTGAACTTCGAATATGCACACACCTAGAGCCGGGTTGAGTTCCACTTGGCCCGTATTTTGTACACTTCGGATATGCACACACCTAGAGCCGGGTTAAGTTCCACTTAGCCCGGATCTTGTACACTTCAAATATGCACACACCTAGAGCCGGGTTAAATTCCACTTGGCCCGGATCTTGTACACTTCGAACATGCACACACCTAGAGCCGGGTTAAATTCCACTTGGCCCGGATCTTGTACACTTCGAATATGCACACACCTAGAGCCGGGTTAAATTCCACTTGACCCGGATCTTGTACACTTCGAATATGCACACACCTAGAGCCAGGTTAAATTCCACTTGTCCCGGATCTTGTACACTTCGAATATGCACACACCTAGAGCCGGGTTAAATTCCACTAGGCCCGGATCTTGTACACTTTGAATATGCACCAAGCTAATTTTACGCTTCTGTATTTTTTCAGGTAACCACCAATTACCAGAGTGCTGAATTCCAACGCTTGATGGATACCCACAAGATGCTACGCGCAAAGCACGTTGCACTTATCGCGGAGCATGAAAAAAGGGGTAAGTTTCTCCCTTGGCACTTCTCCGTCTTTCTTCATCTTCTTCTGCTGAACTAATCTCATCATTCGGTTTCTGCAGCTGGGGTGGAGGCTGAGAACAAGATCATGCGGAAGAACTTGGAGGAAATCAAGGGTATGTCCTTTTTTATCCAACCTTGTAGTGTTTTCCATTTCCTTTTCTCCTTGACTCGGCAAACATTCACTCCTCGGCTCTGCCGGGTCAACATACTATTTCAGCATCGCTTGAGGATAGTGTGCCCGTGCCTGATATGATGCTGCATTTTCTCGAACAAGCAGGGCAACATCAAGCCGAGCTGAAGAAAAAAGATGATGAGCTCGCTCTCCTCCAGACCAAGAACAACGAGATTGCCAGGCTCAAGGCTGAGATGGAGAAGATGAAGGCCCAACACCAAACCGAGCTCCAAAAGGTTGGCCAGAACTTCACAGAAGAGCACGAGCGCCTTACTCTCCAGATCTCCAAGGACCAGGACCTACTCAAAGAATCTGACATCCAGTTTGGATCGGCAAACGCTGAGCTTGAGCAACTTCGCAAGAGACGCGATGAATGAATCAAGGAGTTAACCCGGATTCACAGCTACATTTCACGTAAGTTCCTTTCCCTTATCCGACCTAATTCTCCGGGTTACTTCATATGTCTTTTCTTCAGCTTCTTCCTTTGCCTTGTTTCCAGGCCACTTTCTAGAGGGTACTCCTATTGCGAGCGTTGTTGTTGCCAATTTCCACCGAGAGAGGGGTACTCCCGTCGCTCTTGACGGTGAGAGCATTCCCTTAGACATGGAGGACCTATTGGTCAGCCTGTCATCTCGCGTGGAAATCATCAAGAACTACGGCAAGGATCTCCTCGACATTTCCGTCCGAGTCTTCAACATGTTCTGGCCCGGTGAGAGCGCTCCGAAGAGAATCACACTTCTTGCTGAGAAGCTGTCGGATATCGAGACCCAACTCGACCTCTGGAGGGAGTCCGCTGGGCATGCCGCAGATGATACTATCCTTCACCACATACTCACATGGTATGAGAAGATTGACCTCAGCCTTCTTACACGTCGGCGCACCGGATCCAGATGGACTAATGACCCGGAGTGGGTAGCTCAGCACCAGGCTTGCGCCTACAGCCTCATCGAATATTCTCCTATCCATGACTGGGTTGAAGGACCGAGCTTCCTGGAATCCGCTGGAGACGAGAACGCTGAGAACGCTGAAGACGGGTCGGATGAAGACGAAGAAGGTGATGCCTCAGATATTGAAGACAGCGAAGACGACGCCGAACTTCCTCCTCCTGCTGCTCCTTAGGTCAAAAAACTTGAAAATTTATCAGATCCCCGGTATGCCGGGTGCAACTGTATGTTGTGTATATGTGATATTTTGCTACTAAGTTCTTATGCCGGGTTAACTTGGGCGTAGTCCCCGAGTTTCTTTTTCTTGTTCGTCCAATCTTTTGGCTCGGATCGTGTCTACCTTGATTCGGTTTTATGACTTACGAATCCGAGCTTCAAAAATCGTCTTAACAATACTAAGAAACTTTCAGACTTAGCTCAAAAAATAAAGCTGCATAATAACTTGAAAATAAATACAGGGTTAGTCCGAAAAACAAACGTTAGCTCGAATAAATTCTTTTCCTTAGTCGCTTTTCATGTGCTACGCAATTCCAAACTTGTTCTCTTGCTTGCCATGAAGCCAATTCTTGTTGGACAGCAGCAAGTCAAAGAGTTGGGTTTTTGGTGCTCACACATTACTAATCCGAGTTAAGTAGAATAACTTATTCCAGCTAACGCACAGGAGACAACAACAAAAATTATTAAGGCAGTCCCCGAGTTACTGCTCGAGGCGCTACTATTTCATTGATAAGCTCATTGCCGACATACATACCGACATATGAGACGACTCGGATACATACACTTCTTAGCTAAGTGTAGAAGGGACGAAGTAGTGCTACATTCCACGGTCGCTTAGATTCCTCTCCGGACCTGTCCGCCTTGTTCTTTTCCTGTGGCTTTGCATCTATAAGATAGTAAGAATCATTGTGTAATGCTTTGCTCACGATGAATGGCCCTTCCCATGGGGGGATAATTTATGCATGCCAGTGGTACGTTATACCAACCGGAGCACCAGATCGCCTTCCCGAAAGACTCGGAGGCACACTTTCCGGCTATGGTAGCGTCGGAGATTTTGCTGATATATGGCGAATCTGGACAGTGCCAGTTCTCTCGCTTCTTCTAGCAGATCAACATCATTTTGCCGGGCTTCCTGCACTTCGGCTTCTGTGTATTGGGTGACCCTAAGCGAATCATGCTCTATGTCGGCTGGTAATACAGCTTCTGCCCCATATACCAGAAAAAACAGCGTATAGCCTGTTGACCGATTCGGAGTTGTTCTTAAACTCCACAGTACCGCTGGTAGTTCTTCTATCCAGCACCCCGCTTATCTTTGCAGCTGCTCAATGAGCCAAGGTTTTATCCCGGATATACTAATCCGTTGGGTCTTTCCACTTGTCCGTTCGATGCGGGGTGAGCTACCGAGGCTACGTCGAGTCGGATCTTCTTGTCCTGGCAGAAGCGCGCAAATGCTCGTTCCACAAAATTTGTGCCATTATCAGTTATGATACTGTGAGGATAACCGTATCTCAAGATAATGTCTTTGAGAAATGTTACGGCCGTAGCTCCATCACATTTTCTTATAGGCTTCCCTTCAATCCATTTTGTAAACTTATCCACCATGACCAAAATGTGTGTCATGTTTCTCCTCGCTGGTTTGAACGGGCCAACCATATCCAAGCACCATACGGCAAATGGCCATGTAATTGGTATGGTCTTGAGTTCCGACATCGGCATATGTGTCTTGGTAGCGTACCTCTGACAACCATTGCATTTTCTCACCAGATCTTCTGCTTGTTCTAAGGCACTTGGCCAGTAGAACCCATGCTGGAACGCTTTTGCCACCAAGGCTCGGGATGAGGCATGATGCCCGCATTCTCCTTGGTGTATATCTCGGAGGATGTCAAGCCCTTATTCCGGGTCAACGCATCGCTGGAGGACATTGGTTACACTTCGTTTGTACAGCTCGGAATTGATGATTGTGTATGCTTTTGCTCTCCTCTGAGTCTGCCTGGCTAACACCTCCTCGGTGGGTAACGTTCCATCTTTCAGGAATTGGAATATAGGCAGTGCCCAAGCTGGTATTGCTCATGCAGGGAACACGTCCTCATCAATTTCCATCTGATCTACCGGCATAACTTCAGCCGGATCACGCTGAGCAGTCCCCGGGTCAAGCGAGGTAGTCCCTGGGTTTGCCGAGGCAGTCCCCAGGTTTGCTGATGCAGTCCCCGGGTCTCGCGTACTACCTCCCGTGTCAATGTCCATGGGCTCAGCTCCGGATTCCATATCTTCCGGGACATAGATCCAGTCGGTTCCTGGGGACGGCCTGATAGATGGTTTTCTGAGGTGTTCCAATGCTACACCCGGTGGAATTGCCTGTCGAGTTGATCCGAGCTTTGATAGCATGTCGGCAGCCTTGTTTTCCACCCGGGGTACATGGTGAAATTCACACCCCTCAAAGTAACCAGATATCTTCTGCACATGAAACTTGTACAGTGCCATGTTTGGATCCAGGGCGTCCCACACTCCGGACACTTGCTGCACCACCAAATCCGAGTCGCCAAAGCATATTATCCGACGTATGCCAATCTCTTTTGCCACTTTGAGCCCATGCACAAGAGCCTCGTACTCAGCGACATTGTTCGATGCCACGAAATGGATCTGCAATACGTATTTTAGCTGGTCCTTCTTTGGCGAGGTAAGCACAACCCCGGCGCCTAATCCGGTTTTGGTTTTCGACCCGTCAAAGTGCATCCTCCAGTAGTTCGGATCTGGTGGCGGTGGTTCGTATTGTACCTCGGCCCAATCTACAAAAAAGTCCGCCATAGCCTGAGACTTGATTGCTTCTCTTCTGTCGTATTGGGGCGCATAAGGAGCTAGCTCAATTGCCCATTTTGCAATTATGCCACTCGCATCCTTGTTACCCATTATCTCGGATATGGGAGCTTCACATATCACTTTGATGGGGTGCTCCTCAAAGTAATGCTTTAACTTCTTTGCCGCCATATAGACACCATATGCCACCTTTTGAAAGTGCTGGTAGTTCTGTTTCGAGGCAGATAATACCTCGCTCAAGTAATACACTGGCCTCTGCACCGACTTGCCCTCCTCATTGTGCTCCACTACAATCACTGCACTTACAACTCGGTTGGTTGCGGCTATGTAGTGCAACATTGGCTCCTTTGATAGTGGAGAGGCTAACACTGGTGCAGTGGCCAACATCTTTTTTAAGTGGGCAAAGGCTTCATCGGCCTGTGCGTCCAAACGAACTTATCCGACTTTTTCATGAGTTGGTAGAGAGGCAATGCCTTTTCTCCCAACCGACATACAAACCGACTCAACGATGCTAGGCATCCAGTGAACTTCTGGACATCGTTAAGACACTTCGGCAGCTCCATTCGTTCAATGGCCCGAATCTTAGTTGGATTAACTTCGATACCTCGGCTAGAGACGAGAAATCCGAGTAATTTTCCAGTCGGGACACCGAAGGTACATTTTTCCGGGTTAAGCTTCATCCAAAACCTTCTCAAGTTCGTGAATGTCTGCCTGATGTCGTCAAGGAGCGTTTTGCTTTCCTTGGTCTTGATAACCACATCATCCACGTATACTTGTACGTTTTGACCTATTTGGTCGTGCAAACATTTTTGCATACATCTTTGGTACGTTGCACCTGCATTACGTAAACCAAACGGCATAGTGCGATAGCAATAACCCCATACGGGGTGATAAACGTGGTCTTTATTTGATCATCCGGATTCAGAGGTATCTGGTGGAAACCAGAATATGCATCAATGAATGAAAACAGTTCTCATCCCGCGGTTGTGTCTATGACCTGATCTATCCTCGGTAGTGGAAATGGATCTTTTGGACACGCCTTATTCAGGTTCGTGTAATCGATACACATACGCCAAACCACTGCCACATTCGGATCATCCTTCTTCTTTTCTACCAGCACCGGATTAGAGAGCCAATCCGGATACAGTACTTCCATGATAAATCCTGCTGCTAGCAACCGAGCTATCTCGTCTCCAATGACTTTTCTCCTATCCTCGGCGAAGCGGCGGAGAGGTTGCTTCACCGGCCTTGCTCCGGGTCTTACGTTCAAAGAGTGCTCGGCCAACTCCCTCGGAACACCTTGCAAATCCTGTGTGGACCAAGCAAAAATGTCCCGATTCTCACAAAGGAAGTTGACGAGCTTGCTTTCCTATTTCTCAGTTAACCCGGCACCAATTGTTATGGTGCGCTCCGGGAACATGTCATCAACTGGAACCTTCTTGGTATCCTTTGCGGCTTGGAATGAAACGCTACCATGCGGGTTACTCAACACCGGCATATACTGCTGTGCGGACTGAGCTAGTGTCGCCACCTCTTGGATTTTTCTTTTCTCTTGCGCAATCACGAGTGACTCGGCTAGGTTAGACCCGGCCGAGGCACACTCAATGGAACGTCGGAAATCTCCAGCAATGGTAATCACTCCATTTGGCTCGGGCAACTTCATCTTCAGATAACTGATGTGGCAGCTTGCCATGAACTTGTTCAATGCCGGTCTTCCGAGTAACGCGTGATACGCACTTTCCAAGTTCACCACCTCAAACTCCAGGTTCTTAGTTCGGCAATTATCTCTCGTGCCGAATAGCAGGTCAACCCGGACTTTGCCTATGGGCTCACAAGAAATGCCTGGTACAATACCATGGAAAGTTGTCCTTGTAGCCTGGAGCATGTTCTCCAAGATACCTAACTTGCGCATTGTATTCGCATACATGATGTTAATGCTACTGCCATTGTCAATCAGTACCTTGGAGAACCTCACATTGATGTTCGGCCCAATGAATATCGGGTCTAGCACTAGTGCATACGAACCTGGACTCGGCATAAGCTTGGGATGATCTTTGATGTTCCAGGTGATTTCCTGGTCTGACCAAGGCATGTACCTCGTCACTGCTGGCATTACCGCATTGACCTCCATATGTCGGCGCTGCAAGCTCTTTCTATCTGTTTCCTCAGTTGTGAACACACAATAGCTCTGGTGATGTTCTTTGTACTCATTCCTCCCCTCGTTTCCGAGGTACCTCTGATCCGGCTGGTGCTGATTTTCCACCTGATGCACTACATCCCTTCTCTCATTGTTGTCATACCTCGGCGGAGGGGGAGGCAACATTAGCTGTTGCGTGTTCACTCCGGAGAGCAATTGCTGCCGGGGTAACTCCTGCCGAGGTTGATTATTCCAGGGTGCCTGAGCATTCCCCGAACCACCTTGTTCTATCTTACGCATCCACTCACATTGCCTCGTTGTGTGACCCGCCGGGCTATTCGGATTTGGCGTGTGAAACTTACACGGCTGGTCCAACATCGACTCATAGGTATACCTCGGACGGTCTTTCTTTTCTTGCCATTGTTTCTTTTGCTCCAGCGTCCATGTTTTCTTGCCATCGTTTCTTGGAGTCCATTGCCCTCCAGTTTTCTGGCGCTGGTTGCTCCCTGCTCCGGGTCGATCTTGATTCACAGTTGCAACTTGTCACGAACCATAGCGATGATCCGGTCTATCATCCCTTCTTTTTCCTCTGTAGTCATTCCTCTGAGATGACTCGACTCCATCCCTCTGATAGTATTCCTCGTTTGACTCGTTTGACGCGAGCCTAGGTTGAGTCGGATCACCCAAAGCATACGAATCGGCAATCGGGATCATCTCTGCCAACGTAATTGGCATTTTCCTTTGCAACTTCATCCACAGCTCGCTGCCATACCTGCACCCTTGCACAAACCACGCTATGGCCTGTGACTCTATGACACCCTCGCATGAGTTTCTCACGGTACACCAGCGGGTCAAAAATTCACGATCTGTCTCATTAGGTCTTTGCTTGCACATTGCTAGGGTCTGCTGCCTATTCGGCCTCTGATATGTACTTGAGAAGTTGCTAATAAACATTTCTTCAAAATCTATCCAGCAGTTGATGCTTCCAGGTGGAAAATTGTTCAACCATACTCTGGCCGGACCTTCCAACATCTGGGGTACGTATCATACTGCCCATCTCAAGTTTCCAGTGGAAATTTTCACAACCGTAGCATAGTTTATCAGCCAATCCTCTGGCTTGGTACTACCGTCATACGTCTTCGTGCCCCTGGGCAACTAGAAGTTCGGTACCGGTGGATCGTTTATGATCCGGGGTCCAAAGCACGCTGGACCCGGGGGACCTTGACATTCGATCTGTTCCGACCTATACAGGCGATCCAGTTTCAACCTGGCGTCATCCGGCATCAAATCCCTGCTTCCCAATCTTGACCCTATCACATGATAGTCCGGTCTTGGGTACCCCACGTTCACCATCTCCGAATCACCGTTGTTGTATCGGTTTTGCTCTTGTGGCGCACCTTTCTGTTGCATACCTCGGCCGGCGCTTTGCTCTTGCCTTGGTATATTCCGCTGCTGCGGTTGTCCTGCTCCTGCCGAGTTTTGCTGTCCGGCATTGCCATTGACAACGTTCCCTTGACCGGCATTTCCTTGGTCGCGGTTACCTCGGCCAGCTTCACCTCGGCTCACACTTCGTCGATCATCATTTTTTCGTTCTTCTTTTGCTTTTCCTGCCCGCGTCGGGTCGTACGGGACGATCTGTTTGTTTTGTCTGGCCGAGGTTACTACCTCTTCTCTCCTTAGACCACCATGAGGAGACGATACGGCTCCAGCGGATTTCTCCGGGTTACCCATTGCCGAATGGATGATTTTGGAGGCTCCTGCTCTCTCCGGGTTAGCTCTGAGTAGCTCTTCGTTTTGTCTGTTCGCGATCCGAACCAACTCGTTAACCCTATCTTGTTGTCTTTGATGGGCCTCACCCGTCAGACCCTCTAACTCGGATGCAGCCGCATCCGCTGCTCTGAGGTTCTTCACCGGGGTACTATACTTCGGCAACCCCATAGATAAACAGTTTTCCGATCCCTCGGCTCCATCATCACCTTCTCTGTTCAGCTCGCTCATGATATTTCTCCCTTTTACCTTTACCGTATCAACTTTGTTTGCTTTTGCATACTCACGCAGCGTCATGTTCAATGACTGCTGAGCCGCGGCTATTTTCTTTGCGCCTTCTAGTATTTTTTGCCTAGTTTCCTCTAGCTCGGCCTGTGCCTGAGCCGGATCTACCACTGCTGCTACCGGGTTTGCCAAGCTATCCATAGCTTCTCTCAGTACATTATCAGGCCTCTCTAGTGGAGGTCCTCTACCTTTCCTTGGTGCCTTAGGTGTTACCTCCGGGTCCGGTGATGGATCCTTGCTCACACCTGCACCCGGCGCCGTCATCATCACTTCAGCACGGTCCGGGGAGCGAGTGATACGCGCCCCATAAACCATGCTAAGGGGTGGTTCCCCTGCCTCGACGACGCGCCACGGATGAACGCATGATACGTCCACAGCAACGTAGACCTTGTGCGCACCCAACTTGACGAAGAGGCCGTTGCGCGAAAGTGGGCGCGTGCCGAAGCAGCCATAGTTGTCGCTGACGAAGTCCAGCGCTCCAAAGCGCTGAACGAGCCCGGAGACGATGCGTTCACCGGTGCTGATGAGGTTTCCCGTCCGGATCTTCACCCCTGCTAGCGCCGCTAGCCCCACGGTGGGCGCCAACTGTCGTGGTGGTGTCACGGCAGATGCCATGGATAGGCTAAAGGTGGGGACTAATACACGCTAGGGGAATCCAGGGAGGGATAGTGGAGTGATTCTCCACACAGAAGATTGAATTGCTTTCCTTTCAAGATTACAAGTGCTCCTAGAGCTGTATTAGCGAGAGGAGGAAGAAGGAGCTCTCTTACTCTCACCCACAGTTTGCCCCTAAAACCTTAGCCAATTTGGTATCGAAGAAAACTCAACCCCCTCTACTAAAACCCTAGCCCCCCTTATATAGAGGCGGCTTGGTCTCTGCCTAGGGCATACGTGGAGGCATATTCCTGAGAATATGCCTCCTCTCAAAGTGGTAACCCGACCGGGGTGCTTTTCCCCCGTGTCACACATGCTTTAGCTACGTGAGCCTCTGCGGCGCCCGCGTCAGCCGACACGGGCGTCGTCACCCTTGTCGGCCATGACCCGGTGGTCCTGCCCTTGCTTGCTTCGCTCATGCAGTGCGTACCGGGCCTTCTTTTTGACCAGAGAGATTCCTTCCTTCTCCCAGAAGCTAAAAGGGACCTGGATCATGGTAGATCCAGCTATACATGTTCCTGCATACAAGTTAGACAAGCACTTCCGACTTACTCCTTAAGTTGGATGACATAATGTTAGGCGACCCCCTGGTCCGGGTTACTCCGTGATCCGGCCTGCCTTGAGGTGACCCGGCCAGCATCCGCTTTGGCCTTGCCAAACCTCAGCTAACTCGACCTTTTATACCCCGGAGTGAACCTACCCGGGGTTATCCCCCCAACAAGAATCTTGCTTAGGACATTCTGAACATCTTCAGAATCAAGTCCAAGAAGCATTCGACATTCAATGTTTATTAAACTCACCAATCTATCTCGATAGATCTCATTGTTTAATAACTCCAACTTCATCCCAATTTATCTATTTAAATGTTATTAACACCAATCACATCATTCACATATGTTGTCCACATATCCTAGAATGATTTCACGCTCCCACTCAAATATAGCATCCATATTTGAGATCCAGGGATTTCACTTAGCTCCCACTTAAAATATGTCTGATACCTATTATGATTCAGCTAAGCTACTTAGCTCCCACTCAAAATATGTCTCTTACATATTAAGATTTGGCGAAGCTAATTAGCTCCCACTCAAATGCAGGTCCTCTTGATAATCTTGGACATTCCAAAATTCTTTGATCATCATCAAATTGAGAATTCCAGCTACGAGACTTCAATATCCATATATTGCTAGTGTAAATCCAATAGACTCAAGCATCGCTACATTTGTAGCCAACTCCTTGAATTTGTCCATACTGTGTGACAAATCGAGCTTTATGTCTCCATTAAGTTTCATTTCCTTCTTATGACTTTGAAGTCATTCAGAAATATCAAGTAAACTACTTTACTTAATAAGATCAAGTAACATATTACTTTGCAATCTTAAATGTAACTTAATATAGGATTTTATAACTCCTAGTCACTTCTCGCATTTAGGTCCATCACGCTTCTTTGTAATTCATAGGTATGTCTTGTTCATAAACATGACAAGTGAATCAATAATATATTTCCACGAACTTGCAGAGTATATATTTTTGAATCCTACTTTCTTTAGTAAAAGAATTCGCTGCAACTTTTATGATCATTATCATCAGTTTCTCCTCTATTTGTAGAGTTCAGTTTCACGAAACAAATTCCGTTGTGCCACTCAACAATTCGGACGCAAGGTCAAATACCTTGTTTTGATCTTTTACTTTCTTCCACCTGTATCTTCATCAAGACACGTCAACTTTGGACAACAGCAGGTTTGTCCTTTGTGGAAGATGCATTCATAGCTTCCTAAGAATGCTCTACAAAGACTTGTTTATTCGCCACGATTTCAACTTATCGAAATCTCCAGAAACTCGAACATGCCATAACACTTATGGTGTTGTTTCCATGAATCTTTAGATGTTCCTTTGTATTTCAACCGACTGTTCGCTCATTTCGATCTCTAACTCTAAACGATAACTATAACCCCAATAAGAGATAATATTATAACATATGTATCTAATACATAATGATTATGATGTTTAGTCATTTCAATACACTTTGAAATTGCCCTTATTATCATAATTTGTGAAACCTCTTTCACATGTCCTTTTATGCTAAAATTAACTTAAATACTTTAGTCATGTCGATTAAATCGAAGAGACTTTTGTATTCTTGTTAATTCAATATCCTCCTTCATTTTGAAATCTTTTGAACAATTCAAAACAGTTTCAAACTTATGTTTCATTAAGCAAATGCTCATATTCACTTAAATCCACAATGAAGTGTGAAATAATGATTTCCACTATTTGTTGAAAATATGATACATCACTTTGTATAAGATTCAACATTAAGTATAAATAATGATTTCCACTATCTTGTTGAAAATACAATACATCATTATGCATAAAGTTCAACATTTCTTCGCATATCACTGTTTTACCAGAATGCGGAGTTTTAGTCATTCTACCCAAGAGGCATGGTTTTGCAAAGTCTCTAGATAAAGCATCTAGGACCCCGATCTTCATTTAGAATGAAGAACATGTAGTAACCAAAATGACTTAAACTATAGTGTCATGTCATTACTAAACCTTGGATGTCTTTTAGCATTCTAATCCTTTATAAATGCTTAAACTATTATCATTAGCATAGTGATGAGAACAACTCTTATAATCGTAATGTGACCATAAAGGTATTATTCATAAGAACAGTACAACTGGCTTGTACCTTATTCATATGAACAATCGCCTTGCTAAAAGCAAGACACACAAACAAGGATTACAAATTATATTCAAGTCCACTAATCCAAATGATAAACCTTTGAGGAAAGGGGCGATGTCGGCCATCAACTATTTTGCGTGCCGTCATCTTGCCACATTGCCTCAATTCAAGCAATTCTCAAGCAGACCATCCTGTTTTCACAAAACGAGACAAGTATCCAATACTTATGTAAACTGCAACAAGTTTTGCAAGAATTACATTTATAACTTTGTATATCTAACATATACCCTTTTTCATTCATGACCTCCATTGCAATCAAGCCCTTCTAAGAGTTCATAACTCTAATGCAAGATTGCTAAGTGTTTCTCCAAATGTTCCCTTTCTCATCCATCATGGAAGAAAACTCGTCCAACAGCTCATACTTTATGTGCCTGATCTTGCAGAATACAAGATTGTAATCCAACTCTCCATCAAATGGAGAATGGCTTGTTGGATGATTACGGAGAACACACAAACATTACGGAGTCATCGGATTATCTCCTAATGGTCATAGTATCAAGAAGAGAAGATCACCTTTTACGAGGATATCCCTCAGGCGTGGGTATTAATCTATGAAGTTGGACCCTTTTGCTAAGTTCCATATCAAGAAGTATATTCCCATGGTCGCAAAGGACCTCAATGGGATAGGCAATGATCTACTAAGATATTTGCAAACAGACATCTAGACTAAGTTCATAATATGAGTTCAATCCTAATTGAGCTCCCACTAAAATTGTCATCCCCTGGAAAATTTTAGTGATCACATGATCCCAATCATCTACACCTCCCCCGATCGTCACGGCCATCAGTGCAACATCAAAGGTAGACATTCCCTAATGTCAATCACATCAACCATTTGACTCATGCTCGACCTTTTCGTCTCTTGTGTTCCGAGGCCATGTCTACACATGCTAGGCTCGCCAAATCTAACTTGTGTGTATTTGCTGTGCAACATGGCTTACACCCACTGTATGCGAATGTAGATATGTCTAGCCCCCGATCGTCACGGCCGGCTTCATAACGGCAAACTTTCTTGGTGGTGCACACACAAGGGGAACACTATCATTGGAATTATATAGGGATTATCTTATTTGCTACCGTTGAGTATCTAATACTAGCATATAATAAGATATAAAACAGGTATCAACATCACATGTAAATTTTGTGATATGATATGGTCCTTCTTCTTGCGCCTTGATCTCCATCGAGCGCTCCGACATGATCTCCATCTTGCCTCTGGTTTGACGCCAAGTCCACGACGCCACCACCTGGTCGTCCATCGGAACGATGGCTATTACTACTTAACTTAGTAACATAAAAGCAAACTACTTTACCTTTGTAACGACCAATACCATATCATAACACAAGCCCTCCTGCAAAATAAAGTTAGATGCCTCTACTTTATCTTTTGCAAGTTTTACGTGGTTGTTAGGGCTTTCGCAATAGAACCGTTTCTAATCTACGAACTTTCCAACCATAACATGGATCCAACAATTGTCTCTACTACACCCATTTCGGGGCCCTCCATTGTAAATGTAATATCAACTATTGAATGAGAGACAGACACCCGCTAGCCACTTATACGGAACAAGCCGTATGTCGAGCGTGGAACCAGTCTCACGTACGAATACGCGTAAGGTCGGTCCGGGCCGCTTCATTGAACAATACCGCGATATAAACAAGTACACGTTAGAGGGTAACAACTAAGGGATCAATGCCCACACAATACATGTGCGTACTGGCCGTACAACACTCCTACGCATA
This sequence comes from Avena sativa, assembly GCA_916181665.1. Lineage (NCBI taxonomy): Eukaryota > Viridiplantae > Streptophyta > Magnoliopsida > Poales > Poaceae > Avena > Avena sativa. The sequence continues at coordinate 378,109,479 of OV702290.1, read as the reverse complement.
GATCGGCTCGGATACCACTGAAGGGTTCCGCAGCAGAAAACAAAAAAATTCCTATGTTGGAACCTCCTAATACCCAAGATCTATCTATGTAGTAATGCAGTAACGGCCGGAGCATATAGAATACATACCCTTGTAGACCGTACGCGGTTAATGTTCCGAGGGGAACATGGTTGAAGTAGTCGAAGTCGTAGCCGACCTCAAGGTCGCGATGCTCCTCGCAGGCCACCCCTTGCTCCTTCTTCATCGTGCAGCAGCTCTGGCTCATGACATCCAAGGTGCCTCAAGCGAGGCCCCTCGTGGTTTTGTACGCATACGGTGTATGATGACAACCTCCGACTCCTTGATCCCTGCCGGGAGTACGGAAGTAGATCTCCGGCTTGGAATCCCTGCAGCGCAACGGCGTGCTGTAGGTGCGGTGTCTCATGCTCGGACAGTCCTTACTTGGGACCATACCAATGCATAGAGATGAGAGAGAGAGAGGGAAGGATAAAGTCAACCAAAGGACTTCTCCAAATATTGGTGTGTTTATTCCCACCCATGGGCAACCCTTTATATAGGGGAAGGGGGTGTGCCCTCCCCTTTGGGTTTCCCATGTGGGACTAAACAAGGGAGAGGGGGGGAGGCGCCATGGGCCTCATGGGCCAGCCGTCCAGGGGTGGGCCCCACCCCGCGCACAACCCTAGGCTGGCCGGGTGGGCCCCCTTGAGGCGCCTGGGCCTTGGCCCTTCCCTCCTTCGGTTTTCCCTAATGGGCCCTTTTCCCTAGGAAGTTTGGCCCATTAGTGGAATACCCCTTCAAATTAGATTTTAATATTATATTTAATATTAATTACATTAATTAATATGTAAATACATATTACAAAATCCGATTTGACCCGAAACACCTTTTGGTTCCCTTTCGATTTCCTCCGAACGACTTTGGAACTTTTCCAGAACGATTCCGGTTCTCTCACGGAACTTTTCCGGTTTCCTTTTCTCTTTCATATGGTGGTTCCAACTTGCAGATGATCTCTAGCTCATCGTACCCTTAAGTGTATTTCCCCATGGCTCGGGAATGGCATAGACATGATCTCCATCAATGATCAATAGCGGGACCGGGATGCCCATATTGACCCCTGTGCATTCCACGATGACAATGTCGTTTGAACCGTAAACAGTCGTTTCCCATTCCCTTTGCCTCTTGATACCTAGTTCATCTGAGATTTGATCTACGGTATCTCTATACCTTCGTTCGATCTCGTTACCGATGAACTTGTTTTCTCGTTTCCGTGTCGTTGCATTCCGTGACCCAGTCACACGCTTGCAAGCTTCGTTAATGCAACGTCACTAAGATGGCCACTAATGTATCTGTCCGTTACATGGATGGGCAAATCCTTGTATTGATATGTACTCCTCTACGCGCTCCTTTGGGAAACCTGAGTAGCACCTTTTCGATCATCCAGTCACGGAGTGATACTTGATAAGCATCTAAGCTCCCTCTAGAACGGTGATTTGCATTATCTCACAGTCTAAGGACAGGTCGCGAGGTTTCCTTAGTTTTATCATTAATGGTGAACTTTGTAACCAGATCTCATTAAGATACAACTGGTTGGGTTGTTTGTCTATCACATGACTCAACTAATGATGTGACCTCATTGTCAATTGGCATAAATGCCCATGATCTCGAAACCCTAGATCATCCTCATGACCAATGAACTAGTTCGCTAGAGGTAACTAGAGACACGGTTTGTTTACATACCACACGTGTATTGACGTTTCGTATTAATACAGTTATAGCACAGTATGAAAATAATATGAACTAATTGAGATATGACAATAAAAACCTATTTATTATTTGCCTCTAGGGAATATCTCCTTCAGATGGTGACCTTGAACATGTCACCATTTAGCATCTTGAAGGTCATGAAGTACCTGATCTTGATCTGGTGGGTAATGGCGAAGCCAAGCCACCTCTGGTCAAGGCAAATCTTGTCGCTGACATTCCGGAGCTTCACCATTCAGCTGCATCAGGTGTTCGTCTTGAGCACGGTCGTCCTTGGCCCAGTGCCGAGGAAAGGCCTAAAGCCATCAAGGATTGGCAGCAGGTCTATCCCAGATGCCAAGATCACCTTGGCAAAATGAGTTGGACCTACCTGGTCATGGAAGTGCCCAATCTTGAGAGGCCCGCCCCTCGGCCTCTTGGTGGCGCTGCCCTCACCAGCATCATTGGCCCTCTTGGAGGCACTACCCTCACCATTGGTAGGGAGAGCACCTCCGATCAGCATCTTCGAGCACTGAAAAAATAATCAACACATGTAAGCACATACTTTTTGGTGATCAGACATGAACACTCAACATGGCCTCATATGCAATGGCACAGATGCAAAGGGATTCTCCTCATGAGCAATAGAAATGAACAATAAATTTGGTTAGCACACAAGTTCGTTCATGAAGAGGATCCCCTTGCATTTGATTGTGCTACTTATTAATCATCGGCCAAAGGAAGTAAAACACAATGACCTAACTAATGCCCAGCTTCATAATAACTTGCACAAACTAGGTAGAACTGGTGCTAGAGGGATCTACAGGAGGTGCACAACCAATTTTGTTATGCATACCATCCGGTTCCTATAGCACCAACTCTATAAACGAATTGTACTAAGTGTCATCACAAGCTGGGTTCACATCATTTACAACATTTGCCTCATAGTTCATAGCATTCACAACATGAAGCGATGATCCTACCGAACCAAGTTCCATCAGCTTGAATAGATGGTGGAACCAGGTTTGAAAGAATCATCGCTTTCATTTCCTTGTGGTGCGTATGTAATCATTAGTAGTCACATAAATGAACAACTATTTTTGCGCCTCATATTAGACACTGGGTGTCCAAGATCAATTTACATGGGGTTAACTATTAGGGATATGCCCAAGAGGCAATAATAAAGTGGTTATTATTATATGCTTGTGTTTATGATAAATTTTTACATCTCATGCTATAAATGTATTAATAGGAAACACTAATACTTGTGTGTTTTGTAAACATAAAAGAGTCCCTAGTAAGCCTCTTGTTGAACTAGCTTGTTGATTAATAGATGATCATGGTTTCCTGATTATTAACATTGGATGTTGTTAATAACAAGATCATATCAATAGGAGAATGATGTGATGGACATACACCCATAGTAAGCATAGCATAAGATCAAGTCATCAAGTTTATTTTGCTACAACCTTTCAAATACATAGTCACCTAATCCTTTGACCATGAGATCGTGTTAATCACCATCACCGGATGAGTGCTTTAAGGATATCAAATGCCGCTTCGTAACTGGGTGGTTATAAAGGTGGCATTAGGTATTCTGAAAGTATGTGTTGAAGAACATGGATCAAGAATGGGATTTGTCCATCCAAGTGACCGATATATGCTCTGGGCCCTCTTAGTGGAATGTCATCCAATTAGCTTGCAAGCATGTGACTAGGTCACAAGGGATGTCATATCACTGTACAAGTAAAAAGTACTTATCGGTAACGAGGTAGAACTAGGTATGGAGATACCGATGATCGAACCTCAGATAAGTAGAGTATCACGTGACAAAGGGAATCAGTATTGTATGTTAATGGTTCTTTCGATCACGAAGTCATCGTAGAATATGTGGGAGCCATTATGGATCTCTAGGTCCCACTATTGGTTATTGATCAGAGAGGTGTCTCGATCATGCCTGCATAGTTCACGAAACGTAGGGTGACACACTTAAGGTTCGATGTTGTTTAGGTAGATATGGAATATGAGTTGGAGACCGAATGTTGTTCGGAGTCTCGAATTGGATCCAGGACATCATGAGGAGATCCGTAATGGTCCGGAGAATAAGACTCATATAATGGAAGTCATTTTCTAGGAATTCAGAAAAGTTCCGAAGTTTTTGTTTAGAGCTTCTAGAAGGTTTCGGAAGGTCCCGGAAGATTCTAAGAGGATAAACTTGAATCCTAAGATTATAGGGTATAAGACTTGGGGGGAAGGAAACTTCCCCCCTCCCCCATGCGCTGGCCCTAGGGAAGTGTGGCCAAGGGGGGAACCCTAGACTGCACCCCCTCTATATAAAGAGGGATGGGTGGGCGCCTCCCTCTTGCCCCTTCCACCCCAAACCCTAGCCTCCACTCTCCTCCTCCTTCGTCCTGCTGTGGCTTAGGCGAAGCCCTACAGGATTTCTCCTCCTCCACCACCACCACGTCGTCGTGCTGCTGGGATTCCGAGGGGATCTACTACCTTCGATGCCTGCTGGATCAGGAAGAGGATGGTCTACATCGACTCCATACGTGTGACCGAGTGCGGAAGCGCTGCCGGAACGTGCTGCTGGAAGGATCGTCTACGCGATCTTGAGATCGGCAAGTGATCGACTACATCAACCAAGATATCCGATCTCGCTAAAGGCTTTTGGATCTACAAGGGTTAGTTCTCATCTATCTTGTTGCACCTATCTCGTAGATTAGATCTCGGCTTTTCCATAGATTGGATCTTGGTTTTGTTTGTTCTTGCGGTAGAATTTTTTTGTTTTCCCTGCTATGAACCCTATAGTGGTATCAGAGCCGTGTATATGCATAGATCTGTTGCACGAGTAAAACTCAATGGTTTTGTGGTCCTTGATGCTTTTGTTGTCGATGGCTTCGCGTGTAATTTGCATCTTGCGGGATGGTGGGATGAAGCGGCTCGGGCTAACCTTACATGTCATTGCACATGAGACTTGCTACACGCTTGACGTGCAACTTGCTTTGCACAAGTGGCTTTGCGGGTGTCTGTCTCTCCCACCATAGTTGAGATCCAATTTACAATTTGCATCTGACAACATTTGTATCAGCGTTGTGGTTCTTGTTCGTAGGTAAGATTGGTTCTTATTTGAAAGCCCCAAGCCACGTAAAATATGCAAAGAAAATTAGAGGCGTCTAACTTGTTTTTGCAGGGGCATGTGATGTGATATGGCCATGATATGATTGTGATTATATTTGATGTATGCAATGATCCTTATTGTAATGTGGCAACCGACAGGAGCCTAATGGTTATCTTTAAATTTGTTAAGACATGCGTGTCTATTCGTCATGTAATAGCTTTATTCCAAGTAGTTGTTGTTAGTGATGGACAACCATGAAGCGGCGCCACTGACCTTGACGCCACACTGGTGATGATGGAGATCATGTTCGTGCTTTGGAGATGGAGATCAAAGGCATAAGAAGGAAGGCCATATCATGTCACATATTATGAATTGCATGTGATGTTAATCCTTTTTGCATCTTGTATTGCTTAGATCGCGACGGTAGCATTATAAGATGATCCCTCTCACTAAATATCAAGTAATAAAGTGTTCATCCTTAGTAGGCACCATTGCTAAGACTCGTCATTTCGAAGCATCTCGTGATGATCGGATGTTATAGATTCTACATGTGCATACAACGGGTGCAAGAACATATGGATACTAAGGTTAACCTTGATGATCCTAGCATGTACAGACATGGTCTCGGAACACGGAATACCGAAAGGTAAAGCATGAGTCATATGAATGATATGATGAACATGTTGATTGTTCACCTTTGAAGATACATATTCTCTCGTGAAGGTCGTACTTGGTGTAGTGGATTTGGTTCGTGTAATCACTAAGGCAACATGAGGGATGTTGTTTTGAGTGGGAGTTCACCTAGTTAATTTAAGAATTAAATTTTAACTCAATTTGTCATAAGCTTAGTATAAACTCTTTGCAAATATGTTGTAGATCATGGCGACCCCCTCCATCAACTTTAATGTGTTCCTAGAGAAAGAAAAGCTGAAAAACAATGGAAGCAACTTCACGGACTGGTTCTGTGGCTTGAGGATTTTGTCCTCAGTGCTGGTCAGTTGACCTATTTGCTCGATGCACCGCTAGGTGACCCACCTGCAGAGGATGCTACCGATGATGTTAAAAATGTTTACGTCACTCGGAAGAATCACTACTCCACAGTTCAGTGTGCCATCATGTATGGTTTAGAATCGAAGCTTCAGAAGCGCTTTGAGCACCGTGACCCTTTTGATATAATCAATGAGCTCAAAATGATATTTGAAACTCATGCGGCCGTGGAATGCTATGAGGCCTCCGAGAAGTTCTTTAACTGTAAGATGGAAGAGGGCAGCTCCATTAGCGAGCACGTGCTCCAAATGTCTGGGCACGCGAACAAGCTCCAAGATTTGGGAATAATGATTCCTAATACATTGGGGATTCATCGTGTCCTCCAATCACTGCCACCTAGGTACAAGAACTTTGTGATGAACTACAATATGCACTGCATGAACAAGACATTGCCTGAACTCTTCTCAATGCTGAAAAGTGTTGAAGTGGAAATAAAGAAAGAGCACCAAGTGTTGATGGTAAATAAGACCACCAATTTCAAGAAACAGGGCAAGCCTAAGAACAAGGGCAACTTCAAGAAGGACGGCAAGAAAGCTATCGCGCCTGCTAAGAAGACCAAGGCTGGTCCTAAGCCTGATACTGAGTGCTTTTACTTCAAGGGTGAAGGTCACTCTAAGCGCAAGTGCCCCAAGTACCTGGCAGATCTGAAACATCAAGAAGAAAGGTATATCTGATATACATGTTATTGATGTGAATCTTACTAGTAATCATAGTAGTTCCTGGGTATTTGATACTGGTTCGGTTGCTCATATTTGTAACTCGAAACAGGAGCTGCGGAATAAACAAAGACTAGCGAGATACAAGGTGACGATGCGCGTTGGAAATGGCTCCAAGGTTGATGTGATCGCCGTCGACATGCTCCCTCTTCATCTACCTTCGGTATTAGTTTTAAATTTGAATAATTGTTATTTGGTGCATGCGTTAAGCATGAACATTATATTTGGATCTTTTTATTGCGAGACGGTTATTCGTTTAAGTCTGAGAATAATGGTTGTTCGATTTATATGAGTAATATCCTTTATGGTCATGCACCTGAGATGAATGGTTTATTCTTATTGAATCTCGATAGTAGTGATACACATGTTCACAACATATATGCTAAACGAATAAAATTGAATGATAATACCACATACATGTGGCATTGTCGTCTTGGTCACATTGGAGTGAAACGCATGAAGAAACTCCATACATATGGACTTCTTGAATCACTTGATTTTGAATCACTTGAAAGATGCGAAGCATGTCTAATGGGAAAAATAACTAAGACTGCATTCTCTAGGATAATGGAGCGAGCTACAGACTTATTGGAAACAATACATGCCGATGTGTGTGGTCCAATGAGTGTAGCATCGTGTGGTAGATATCATTATGTTCTTACTTTCACGGATGACTTGAGTAGATATGGGTAGATCTACTTGATGAAACATATGTCCAAAACTTTTGAGAAGTTTAAGGAATTTCAAGGTGAAGTAGAAAATCAGCGTAACAAGAAGATTAAGTTTCTATGTTCTGACCGTGGAGGTGAATATTGTTGGGAATATGCCCTAGAGGTAATCATATATGATGTTATTCCCAATGTATTCATAAAGTTATTGTCCATGTATGAACTACTAATATGTATCATTGAATATGTGATTCGATTGTGGAACTATATATTCATGTTGTTCATACTAATTTTCCTTGGTCATTGAGGTTGTACTAGACACACAACTTAGACCAATGTGAAAGTCGGCAGATGACTCGGTTCCACTTTTCATGGGCATGGAGATGCTATTCCAACTTACACGGATTTGGCTAAAGAGTTTAGCGAGTCGGACTGACCCATATTGAGATGCAACGAACAAGTCGTCATTTGCATGTCTTAATCAATGTAATCCTTAGACCTGAGGATCACCGACTTAGGTTCTGTTAAACACTGTTCCGTCACTAGGCAGTTATAAAGGCAGAGTTCGGGTCGACTAAGAATCAAGTTGTGTGATGTGAATAACCAAGATGGGATTTTGCCCCTCCATCTGGAGAGATATTCTTTGGGCCCTCTCGGAAGATATGATTCAGAAAACATGGCCATGCATGACTCGGTTAAGTGTTAACCGAGGCAATCGACTAAGAGTTAGTTGGATGAATCAATGAGCTCGGATCGAGAAAGAGAGTCAGACTATTTAAGGGATGACGATTATTCGCCTATAGTTCGACAAGGTATATCGCAAGGCAAAAGGGACTCATACGAAAGTCGCATTGGAAGGTATGTCGTCATGACTCTTTGGTACTTGGGAGTCAGCACGTTCTGCTAGGAGCAGAGACTCGGATCGTCTTCGGGTTACCATGAGCCTGTCGGGTCACACACTTAAGAGCGGGAGCAAGTTTGGGTTAGACCCAAACAGGAAATCTATTTGGGTTGGACCCAAATAAAGACATGGACTTAGTCAGTGAGTTGGACTCACAGTGACTAATATAGGCCTTTTAGTGAATGGGCCACAAGTGAGTGGAGCCCACTTTCACTCCCTATATAAGCTAGGGCGCAGGTGCTTAGAGCACAAGGTTAGGTCACTTCATGTGTTTGAAACCCTAGCTCCATTCCGTCCTGTCGCCGCCGTACCGGACCTAGCAGTCCAACACCGGTGCTCCTCCTCATACATGTGGATACTGGCGGAGGTGCTGTATGTTCAGCACTTCGACGATCGTGGAACCGTAATGGATCATGAGGACTGCACTACATCAAGCGACGTGCTTCATCGATTCTACAACTGCGTGTCTAGTGGTAATCCTCGTGGCCTTCTACCTGAGCTAGATCTTGGGATCACCGTGAAGGGAAAAAGTTTTGTTTATCTCTGCGTGGCCCAACAGTGGTATCAGAGCGTTAGCTTTTGGTTTTAGGCTCGAGATCGTGCATATGTGATATGCGGTTGGCGTTAGATTGGATCTAATTGCAGTTTTGGTGGTCGATCTATGAGATAGATCGATTTTGTACGAGGTTGATTGAATCAACTGTACTCGGGGAATTGGATGATCCGGTTCCGGTGATCTAACTGCAGAGGTCGTGGAACGACATACCCCTACCGGTTGGCTTCCGCCATTAGGACCGCCGGCTTTGCCCTGTCATAGCGCCTTAGATGTTGTTGCGAGTTTCACAATGCCGGTAGATATCGTGTCTATGCATAACTTGTTTTTGCAGGATGATGTTGTGAATGGTATGGCTTATGAGCATGCGATGTGTGTAATCCATACGTGATCTGCGTATCACGGTTTTTGTCAGCCGGCTGGAGCCTAGGTGCTGTCATTTTATTTCATAACGACCTGCGTGTCGGATTCTCTATGTAATTTACATTACTAGCTAGTGTAGCTGTTTGGAGAATCCGGATGGCATGCAAGTCGATGTACAAGTCGGCTACATGGTGTAAGGCGGCACGTGACAAGAGTTGGCACGAGTTGGATTACAGACTTTGTGGAGATGGAGATCGCCATGAAGAGAGCCATACCATCTCACATTATAATTGCTTTATTTTGTGTTATGTTTATGTCTCTGTTTTACCTCTGTTAGATAGTTGGTAGAAAGTAATCCATCAAAGAAGGTCTAGTCGGTTTCGCCACCAGTGCTGCACCATCACAAGTCGGACATTTTTTGTAGTGGGCTCATAAAATTGAGGTGCTATCAATTCTTTCCGACTAGGTGGGTTTGAGTCGGACTCTTACAGTGGAAGCACTTGGTAATCTAGACGGGTCTATCACAACGGTTGTGGGACTCGGGGAAAAGTCGGATGGGAGCCGGGGCATGTGATGCCACCCATCCAACAGGAGCCGTATGAGATACGATTGACAAGGAGTTGTCTACCTAGATCACTTGACGGCTAGCAGTGATGCTAAAGCTCACTAGTTGACTTGCTTATTTAGGGTCCTGAATCACTAAGTAACCATCGGAGGGGTGTTGGTTCTAGTGGGAGCATAAATATTAAAGTGTTTAATATGCTTGCACTTTTATGAATACATGTCTTAAGTGTTTTGCATATTTTCTGTTGTAGATAAATGGCACCTAGCAGTCTCCCTCAGATTTCCGGTTTTGCTTTGAGAACCATCTTAGAGAAAGATAAATTGAATGGAACTAATTTCACCAACTGGTATCGTAATATGAGAATTGTTCTCAAACAAGAAAAAAGGGACCGTGTCCTAGACAACCCACTTCCAGATGAGCCAGATGAGAATGCGACTGTCGCAGCCACCAATGCCTACCGTCGGATTTGTGATGAATCCATGGAGATAGGCTGTCTTATGCTTGCTCACATGGAACCGGACTTGCAACAGCAGTTTGAGAATGTTGAGGCCTACGATATGATCGAAAGCCTCAAAAATATGTTCCAGGCCTAGGAAAAGACTGAGAGGTATCAAGTCTCCCAGGCTTTGTTGAGCTGCAAGCTTAAGGATGGCGATCCACTGAGTCCGCATGTGATCAAGATGGTTGGTTACGTGCAGTCTCTGGAAAGTCTTGGCTACCCCATAGCGAAGAGTTTGCTACGGACGTAATTCTGAACTCTCTACCTAGTGCGTATGGTCAGTTCATATCGAACTACCACATGCATGGTATGGATAAGAAGCTCACTGAATTGCATGGGATGCTCAAGCAGGCTGAGGCGGATCTCAAGAAAGGTGCCGGTCAAGTGTTGATGGTGCAGAATAAGGCTAAGTTCAAGAAGAGTTCTTGGACTAAGAAGAAGAAGGAAAAGTCGGGAGGTAAGGCTGAGGACCCAGTCCAAAGCGCTTCCTCAGGGACTAAGCCATCTCCTGTAGCCGTATCCACTTCCTTCTACTGCAAGGCGGATGGCCACTAGAAGAGGAATTACAGCAAGTATCTGGCTGACAAAGCCAAGAGTGGAGGTGTGACTTCCTGCTCAGGTACGCTTGTTTGCAATGTTATAGACATTTATCTTGCTGATGCACCTGGTAGTTCTTGGGTATATGATACCGGATCAATCATTCACATCTGCAACTCGTTGTAGGGACTAGTAAGAACTAGGAGCGTGGCAAGAGGCAAGGTTGACATTCGAGTCGGCAACAAAGCGAGAGTCGCTGCGTTGGAAGTTGGCACGATGCAACTTCATTTACCTTCTGGATTCTTAATGGAGCTAAATAATTGTTATTATGTTCCAGTGCTTAGTCGAAACATTATTTCTACCTCATGTTTGATGAGACAAGGTTATGAGTCAAATATTAAGAATAATGGTTGTTCTTTATATTTGAATGATATGTTTCACGGCTTTGCACCCGTCCGGGACGGGTTATTTATTTTGAATCTTGAAGGTGAATTTGTCTATAATATAAATGTGAAAAGGTTCAAACCAAATGATCTGAATATGACTTACTTTTGGCATTATCGGCTTGGTCATATAAGTTGGAAACGCATGAAGAAGCTCCATGATGATGGACTCCTAACTTTGTTCGACTTGGAGTCGTTCGAGACATGTGAATCCTGCCTACTCGGCAAGATGACTAAGACACCTTTTGCAAAGAGTTATGAAAGGGCGTCCAACTTATAGGGACTAGTACATAGTGATGTATGTGGCCCAATGAGCACGATAGCCAGAGGTGGTTATGAGTACTTCATTAGCTTCACTGATGATTTGAGTAGGTATGGATATATCTACTTGATGAAACATAAGTCAGAAGCCTTTAAAAGGTTCAAGGAATTCTAGAATGAGGTACAAAATCAACTCGGCAAGAAAATAAAGTTTCTTCGGTCGGACCGAGGAGACGAGTACATGAGCCATGAGTTTGATGACCATCTGAGGAGTTGTGGAATAGTTCCCCAGCTCACTCCTCCAGGAACGCCGCAGAGAAACAGTGTGTCGAAAAGGAGGAATCAAACCTTGTTGGACATGGTACGATCAATGATGAGTCGGATAGATCTGCCTTTATCATTTTGGGGTTATTGTCTAGAAACTACAACGTTCACACTAAACAGAGTACCATCAAAGTCGGTAGAGAAGACACCGCATGAGATGTGGACTGACAAGAAGCCGAGTTTGTATTTTCTTAAGATTTGGGGTTGTGAAGCATTTGTCAAGCGACTTCAGTCGGACAAGCTTATGACCAATTCAAGTGTATTTTCGTGGGGTATCTGAGGGAAACCTTGGGCTACTACTTCTACAACCGAGAAGAGGGCAAAGTGTTTGTCGCTCGAAATGGTGTCTTCCTTGAGAAAGAGTTTCTTAGTCGGGGAGTCAGTGGGAGCACGATGCAGCTCGAAGAAATTCAAGAGTTACCGGCCAGCAGCGAGTCGGCAAAAACCTTGGAGGTTGAGCCGGTCGTGGTACCTGAGCCGGAAACTGCACCGAAACTGCGAAGATCGGCTAGATTGTGAAGTGTTCGCGATGTGTTACTGATGGACAGTGATGAGCTGGCAACTTATTGTGGGATCTGATTCTGAGTTGTGGCTTGGAGCCATGAGATCCAAGGTAAAGTCCATGGATGAAAATAAAGTTTGGAACTTGGTTGATCTGCCAGACGGTGCAAGACCCGTCGAGTGCAAATGGGTCTTTAAGAAGAAAACTGATATGGATGGAAATGTTTCTATCTATAAAGCACGGCTTGTCGCGAAAGGGTTCCGACAGTTTCAAGGATTTGACTACAATGAGACTTTCTCTCCCATGGCGATGCTTAAGTCAGTTCGGATCATGTTAGCTATAGCAGCCTATTTCGACTATGAGATATGGCAGATGGATGTCAAGATGGCTTCCTTAATGGAAATTTAAGCGAGGACGTGTATATGATACAGCCCGAGGGTTTTGTCAATCCGGCTAATGCTGACAAGTTATGAAAACTTCAGAAATCCATTTATGGGTTGAAGCAAGCATCTCGGAGTTGGAACATTCGCTTTGATGAAGTAGTCAAATTGTTTGGCTTCATCAAAAGTGTTTATACAAGAAGTTTAGTGGGAGCAAAGTAAACTTTCTGATCTTATATGTGGATGACATATTACTGATTGGAAATGATGTCCAGATGTCGCAAGAAACCAACGAATCATTGTAAAAGAGTTTTTTGATGAAAGACTTGGGTGAGGCGACTTACATACTAGGAATCCGGATCTATAGAGATAGATCAAGGCGACTCATTGGATTGAGTCAGAGTACATATTTGGACAAAGTGTTGAAGAAGTTCAACATGGAATTGTCTAAGAAGGGGTTCTTACTGATGTCCCATGGCATAAAACTTAGCAATACTTAGTGTCCTTCGACAACTGATGAGCAAAGTCGGATGAGTGCGATTCAGTATGCTTCTACAGTAGGATCCATCATGTACGCTATGATTTGTACTAGGCCGGATGTTTCCTATGCTCTAAGTGTTGTGAGCAGATACCAGGCTGACCCTAGAGAGATCCACTAGGCAGCGGCTAAAAATATCCTTAAGTACTTGAGAAGGACTAAGGATATGTTCCTGGTTTATGGAGGTGAGGATGAACTCAGTGTAAGGGGTTACACAGATGCAAGTTATCTCACTGACTTGGATGATTCTCGTTCGCAATCTGGATATGTGTTTGTGATAAACAGAGGGGCTGTGAGCTAGAAGAGTTCCAAGCAAGAGACGGTGTCTACGTCTACAACAGAGGCTGAGTATATTACTGCCTTGGAGACGGCAAAAGAAGCCGTTTGGATGAGGAATTTCCTCATTGATCTTGGTGTGGTTCAGGGCTCGTCCAATCCGTTAGACGTGTATTCTGACAACAATGGTGCTATTGGACAAGCCAAGGAACCTAGACAACACCAGAAGAACAAACATATACTCATGCGGTACCCTCTTATTCGCCAATTCGTGGATCAAGGTGATATCAAGTTATGTAAGGTACACACGGATGCAAACATTGCGGATCCATTGACAAAGCCACTTCCATAGACGAAGCATGAGGCACACCTGAGAGCTATGAGCATTAGATGCCTAGACATGTGATGTCGGATGATTGACTCTAGTGCAAGTGGGAGACTGTTGGGAATATGCCCTAGAGGTAATCATATATGATGTTATTCCCAATGTATTCATAAAGTTATTGTCCATGTATGAACTACAAATATGTATCATTGAATATGTGATTCGATTGTGGAACTATATATTCATGTTGTTCATACTAATTGTCCTTGGTCATTGAGATTGTGCTGGACACATGCGGTGACCCAACATACCACTGCATGATGTAGTACACTATAGTTGTTGACATAACACCAATGAAACAGCGTTCACTAGTATTACATCCCTCAGAGTGGTACAACAGAAACACAACAGGTCCAAGACATGACTATAGATTACAACTCGACTTTTTACAAAAGATCCAGAGAACACTCTAGGTTAAAGAGAGAGAAAGAACTTCTTACCAAGAAGAACCAGAAATAATAACTCAGAATTATATAGTAACTAAGACTAGCATCTAAACTATTTGGCTTGCTATTGCTGCTATTGCAATGCTCTACGGAAATAGGTTTTATGGCTAGAGAATCTACTCCTATCTAAACCGACACTTTATCTTCACTTCAGCTGATGTATATGTTGACTTCATTGACTTTATTGAAGAACTTGAGTTGGTGATGATGGTTTCCTGAGCAGAAATTGATGTTGACGTCATCTTCAATAGCTTAGAACCTAGCAAGGGTTAAGAAGGTACGGTTGAGTACGAGCGTACTCAGCAAGTTCACTAAAAAGGAGTGTATGATGCACTATCTCTACAGCCATAGACCATAGGTCGTAGGTAATGCAGGTTTTTGTAAACATTTCTTCAAAGGTTGCTTTTATTCTAAAAACTATGTCCGACAGCCTTCATAGGTTGACCAGAACTTCATGCAGTTCCTTTCCGGCTGCGTTCGTAGCTCCTTCCTGGAACAGGGAGTAACATGTCACAATTCTTACACTCTGCAGAGGTGCATCACTTTTCCCACAAGAGACCATAAGCTTTGTTGCACAACCGGGAGTATGTCCCCGTTCAAACTTCCTTGGTTTCAGGCCCAACTTAAGATCCAAGCCAATCACTGCCCTCTCCGCGACCCCCTATGTCTGCACGATCCTCCGGGGATGACTACACCTCCGTTAAGCCACCAACTAGGGAAAGCTATAACCAGGGGAGTTCTCGAAGACTCTATGAGCTAGTGATGCCCCTGGAGGTTCATACCTCTGGCAGCCACTCATAAATAATCTAGACACCAAAATTGCAGGGCCTAAGGGTGCCCACCCATATGTTGGATCCACACTAGGAATCCCAACGTCACGATAAGGTCATCTTGCCTCCATATGAAAGGAAGAAGATACAACTGACTTCTCTGTCCCATTCCAAATCTCATGGTTGGCGCGTATTATACGACGCTAGAATCACTGGCGACATTGGTTATTAAGTCCTAGATGATACATTACTGTACAATGGCGTTTCCATTGCCAGTTATTATAGATTAGGTGATCACCCTGGATCAGTAACCGATATCTCCAGTTAATTGTGAAAATAATGTTTTCGACCTTTTTGAAATGCAGGTGATGACAAGCATAGAAAATAATCAAAGGACATGAGCAAGTTGCGAACTTGCCTTTTGTGATTGCAAGATTATGCACTCATGGTCTTCAAGACAATAGAAGATCCAAATTCTGTAAATAGCATCATTGGTCTGGTAAGAACTAATGTTTTAAGAATCAAGATGCACTGATGCATAAGTAATGTAATGCAATTTGATAAATGCGAAACCCCGGACTAATCGTATCTGATATAGGGTTTGGAAACTGGAAATGAGTTCTTTAGAATGTGTTGCACTTTTATAATAGATTCACACTTGTGCTTCTTATTAAGGCTTGTGAGAGTTCATGTGAAATAATAAGTAGATACAACAAGTAATATGCAATATTAAAACACTCAAATGGGTATGGTATCTGAAATATTTCTTAAACAAGATTATTAATCAATTAAAGTCTTTATAGAAGTGTTCAAGGTTTACTTTTAATGTTGCTTAAAAGAATAACCTTTGAGGAAAACATTACTTTACAAAGTAAAAAGTATTTAAACTTAAGGCTAACACTAGAAGGTTTTCTTATTACTTATAAGTACTAAAGTAGAAAACAACTAGTATTGTTGATTTTACAATTGATAAAATACTTTTAGAGAGTAAAACTTATTTAATTTGAAATAGTAGTTTTAGTAAGTATAACTTAAAATGGTTAGACTTATGTTAACTTCAATTAAACATTATTTAAACTTGTTCTTACATTTTTAGACTTTAAACAAGTAATGCTAAAGGTAATAGTAAGTACTTATATATTTTTAGTGAATTAAATAAAATAAAAGGGTTTAAATAAAATTTATTAGACCTTTACCTTTTATTTTACATCAAAAGTATGAGTTGATATTTTTAGTGTGTAGATTTCATTTTTTGATCATTTTGGTATATTATAAGTATTTATATGAATTTTAAATAATAAGTTATGATTTTTATAAGTTTATTAAATTTATAAATACTAAACAAATAATAAATATTAGTTAAAGGATACAAAAATAATTGGAACAAGTTTATAAATGTAGATTTTGTTTTTATAAGAATTTTGGTATATTATTATTTTTTCTTATTTACCAATATTAAAATATTAATTTTCAAAGTATTATTACTTATAAAATCTTTATTAAATAATAATTATTTAAATAGTTAACACAATAATGTTTGTTAATAAAGTTAAAATATAGATTTTATTTTTCTTAACATTTTGATATATAACATGTATTTTTATGAATTATAAAACAAAAGATATTCAATTTCTAAGATTTATTCATTTTACTAAATTCCTAAAATCTGTTTATATTTATTACTCATTTCTTATTGAATTTTAGACGAAGGAATACTTTCTACACCCAGATCTAATCAAGCCCCGATCACTGACCAGTGGGGTTAGGTCCACATCAGATACCACTGAGGCACTGACCCATGGGCCACTGGCCACGTCGACCACCACGCTGACGCGGACCAGTCCAAAGAGGACGTCACCTCATCGGTGCCAGACGTCATCTCGCCGAACCCTCGCTGGAGTACGGCAGTGATGCCAAAATACGACACCAGAGACAACATGGAAAGGTGCGTTAGAACGAGAACAACGAGGCGAAGCTATCTACGAGTGCACTGCTAGGCTCTGGTGACCAGAACAGTTGCAGCGACGAGCACCTGCGGTGGCAGACGGCGAGCTATGGCGATAGATCAATCTAGGGCAAAAGGAAAAGATTGAAATGGTGCCTGAGCACTGCAGGCTCACCGTGATGTTGTTGGTGAGGTTGATTTGACCGGAGGAGGTTGGAGGCGTCGATGATGCTGTGGTGGAGCTTTGTCGGTCTTTGGGAAGAAGCAATCGATTGGAGAGATTAAGAGCTACCCGGCTTGCGCTGACTGGGGCAGCAGAACAAGGACTCCACGGCGGTCACTCGGATGGGCTCATATCAGCGAGAGGTGACCGGAGACGATGACTTCTCAGAGCTTTGGCGAGCTAGGGTTTGGGTACAGAGGGAGATGGAGAGAAAGAAAGTGTGGGAGGGAGTGGATGAGGACGAGCGAGGGCGTCTACGTGGCCTGCTTATCCTCCCCGAGCACTGACAACGCGGATCTTGACACAGGCGAGCGGCAGCGCTCGCGCCATGCAGCTGCTTCGGCGACTACGAGAGGTGGACGACAATGATAAGCTTGACAAAACGTTATTTGGGCCGAGCTGGTACTGGGCCATTGCGAAGCGAGCGGAAAGATCAGGAAGGTGCACACAGGCGGCAAATAGTAATGTAGAAGTGGGTCGTGGCCTGGAGCGGCTGGCTGTTCTTTTTCCTTTTCTTTATTCTATTTCTATTTTCTTTTCTATTCTAAATTCATTTCTAAATTTGATTTCTACAAAGATTTAAACATCCAAAGAATTGCAGATTTATGCATTTTGTTGTATGAAGCAATTATAACCAATTTCTCCTACAATTCTAATTGTGTTCCCAAAATGTATTATTATATGAAGGGTTCTTTTATTTAGTAAAGTAAATATAATTTAGGATTGTAGGGTTTGTTTCTTATAATTAGATTTCACAAAGATGATTCTGATTTCAATTGACAATCTTAATGGTACTGGTTTGAGATGTGTATTCATGTATATAGAATCTTGTTCTCACTATCTTTATAAAGGATTTATCTAAATATATTATAAGGAATTAATCTTTGTGGTTTTTTAATGGGATGATATAAGTTTCATGGTTCTCCATATTTGGTAATTTGCCAAATTTAATTCTACTTGGTTTCTAAAATTTAGAATTACCATAGAACACTTTTGGTTAGGTAATAATGAACCAATATTAATCATTGGTAGAGAAATACTAAGGTTTATTCAAATATAGATATATAGGTTTTGAGAAGATTTAATAACCCATATTCAATTATAGATAGGGACAAGGATCAAGGTTTAGGGATACTACTTCATAATCCATGAGTGGTTTAATATCTCCACATAGAGCAAGAGGGTAGAATTGCTTCACTTAAGTGATCTTGATGGTATAAGAGACTAGGTCTTTATTAGGGTTTAAGATAATCAGGTAGACAATGCTTCCATCTGTAAACACTCATCTGGTTTCTACTTATCTCTTAGACATTTCATTTGACTAAGAGATACTATCCATTGGCTGCTTAAAGATAGGAATTGTTTTAACTACTTTCTTTACTCTAGGTTTCATTTTCCATTTGATTCTAGGGTTTTGAATAATAAAGTAGACATGGGTCTTGTCATGCCTTGATATATTGTTGGTTAAGGCTTCGAAAGAATCCTTACCTTAATACCTCACCAAGGTTATCTTTAGATAAGGAATTCCTTTCCTAAATATACTTTATATAAATCTCTCTTATCTTATTCACAAGGATCACATCTTCCTAAATAAGACAATCATCTGACACCACCATATCCATCATCATATGATGACATGGTCATGCCACTTCAACATTACTCCATTCTTACTCCTAGTATACAACTCTTCTTAATCAACTACCATTGATACACCTATCAATGTAGCTAGTGCTAACTCCATCTACTAATTTCTTTAACTTCATCCTGCAACTACTTCCAAGGGTTGCAAGACTACAATCCTCACTATTCATAACAAAGGATATCAATCCTTTGAAATAGGTATAGTACTACTCCCATAATACCACTTGTCCTTATATTAACTTGGTTAAGCTATTATGCCTCTCACTACTCCATACAAATCATCAAATACTTCACCATGCTCTAGCTTGACTTCTAATGATCAAGCTAGATGATTCAGCTTACTAGGACTTGCTTAACTTGGTATATTCATAACCCTTCTTCAAAACCTAATCATCTATTCTCAAGTGACTTGAGAATAATGACCACCATCCTTTGATCATACAAAGCTTAGGCTTCTCATTGTTTGATCAAGATCTATACTCAACTAAGTAGTAAACTTGTATTAGTCTCTCCATAGACTTATCTTGTTAAGCAAGATTATTCGAAGTCTATATCCACTTGTCCTAACAAGATTGTTACCTAATGTACTAACACTACTAGCTTTCTCATAGCTCCATGATCACTAGTTACTTCCTGGTTTAAATACTGCTTCTAGTTAACTCAGGAGTGAGTTAACTCCTCCAACATCAAATGGTTTGATCTCCACTAAGGATCACATTCCATGGATGATGGTACACTCAACCATATCTAGTTCTTCCTTCAGAATAATTTACTTAAGGAATTTGGAAGGTTAACACAATAGGTCAAAGCTAAAGGCTAATAAGTTCTAGGTCAAGAATTGATTACTCAACAATGATGATCACTTGACACTAGGACTTGGTTAAATTGGTATGTCACCTCTTAATATCATATTAAGAGTATATGCTGGATGGTCTTGGCTTGACTTTCCTTTCTACTCTATTTGTAATAATAGTCAATGTTTATGAACTACCATGATACCCATGGTAGGAGTAACTATGGCAAACAAGTGTTTTCAGATTTAGTTATAGGGTTTCTTTACTTAAGTTATATCCTTAACTTGGTATTCATGGTTTGTGGTAGATAATACCTTGATATCATCTTTACAATATTAAGTATTCATCCTTGAGTTGTGGTATGAAATACCATGTAATGATCTCTAGAAGATCAAGTACTCCTTATTAAGTAGTGTGTTGTGACTTAGTTTTACTACATTTGATCTACCCTTAGATCAAATTATATTACCCAAAGATAAGGTTTTAGCAAAGGTCATATTGAAACTTATCATAGTCAACTTGATGATCTACTTCAGTTCTACCAAGTTAAGAGAAGCTTCAATCACTTTGGCAAGTTTTATTTAAAAGCGCGAAAATTATTCGGATTTTCTATGCATGAATGCAATGCACACACCTGTGTTCAGTTTATTTCTAAGCTCTAATGCTGGGATGTTACAACACACAACTTAGACCAATGTGAAAGTCGGCAGATGACTCGGTTCCACTTGTCATGGTCATGGAGATGCTATTACGACTTACACGGATTCGGCTAAAGAGTTTAGCGAGTCGGACTGACCCATATTGAGATGCAACGAACAAGTCATCATTTGCATGTATCAATCAATGTAATCCTTAGAACTGAGGTTATTGCACAATCCGAGTTGAGGATCACCGACTTAGGTTCTGTCAAACGTTGTTCCATCACTGGGCAGTTATAAAGGCAGAGTTCGGGTCGACTGAGAATCAAGCTGCGTGATGTGAATAACCAAGATGGGATTTTGCCCCTCCATCTGGAGAGATATTCTCTAGGCCCTCTTGGAAGATATGATTCGGAAAGCATGGCCATGCATGACTCGGTTAAGTGTTAACCGAGGCAATCGACTAAGAGTTAGTCGGATGAATCAATTATCTCGGATCGAGAAAGAGAGTCAGACTATTTAAGGGATGATGATTATTCGCCTATAGTTTGACAAGGTATATCGTGAGGCAAAAGGGACTCAGATGAAACTCGTATTGGAGGGTATGTCGTCATGACTCTTTGGTACTTGGGAGTCGGCACGTTCTGCTAGGAGCAGAGACTCGGATCGTGTTCGGGTTACCATGAGCCTGTCGGGTCACACACTTATGAGCGAGAGCAAGTTTGGGTTATACCCAAACAAGAAATCTATTTGGGTTAGACCCAAATAGAGACATGGACTTAGTCAGTGAGTTGGACTCATAGTGGCTAATATAGGCCTTTTAGTGAATGGGCCACAAGTGAGTGGAGTCCACTTTTACTCCCTATATAAGCTGGGGCGCAGGTGCTTAGAGCACAAGGTTAGGTCACTCCATGTGTTGGAAACCCTAGCTCTGGTCCGTCTTGTCGCCGCCGTACCAGTCCTAGCAGTCCAACATCGGTGCTCCTCCTTGTACGTGTCGATACTGGCGGAGGTGCTGTACATTGAGCACTTCGACGATTGTGGAATCGGAAGGGATCGTGAGGACTGCACCGCATCAAGCGACGTGCTTCATCGATTCCGCAACCACGCGTCTAGTGGTAATCCTCGTGGCCTTCTACCTGAGATAGATCTTGGGATCACCGCGAAGGGAAAAAGTTTTGTTTATCTCTGCGTGGCCCAACAAATATCTAAGTTACGAGTTTGGCATGCATTTAAAGAAATGTGGAATAATTTCACAATTGAAACCGCCGGGAACACCACAGCGTAATGGTGTGTCCGAACATCGTAATCGAACTCTCTTAGATATGGTTCGGTCTATGATGTCTCTTACAGATTTACCGTTATCATTTTGGGGTTATGCATTAGAGACAACCACATTCACTTTAAATAGGGCACCATCTAAATCCGTTGAAACGACACCGTATGAATTGTGGTTTGGTAAGAAACCTAAGTTCTCATTCCTTAAAGTTTGGGGCAGCGAAGCTTATGTTAAGAAGTTACAACCCGACAAGCTTGAACCCAAAGCGGAAAAATGCATCTTCATAGGATACCCTAAAGAAACAATTGGGTATACCTTCTATCATAGATTCGAAGGCAAATTTTTCGTTGCCAAGAATGGATCCTTTCTTGAAAAGGAGTTTCTCGCAAAAGAAGTGACTAGAAGGAAAGTAGAACTCGACGAGGTTATTGAACCTTCTCTCAAACTTGAGAGTAGCGCAACACCGGAAGATGTTTTTGTGCCGCCTGCACCAATAAGAGAGGAAGCTAATGATGGTGATCATGAAACTTCGAATGAAGTTGGTACTAAACCTCGCAGGTCGACGAGGGTTCGTACCACTCCTGATTGGTATGACCAGGTCTTGAATGTCATGTTGGTGGACAACACCGACGACCCTGCGACGTATGAGGAACCAATGATGAGTCCAAATTCCAACAAATGGCAAGAATCCATGAAATCCGAAATTGGACCCATGTATGAAAACCAAGTATGGACTTTGGTGGACCTACCAGATGGCCGCAAGGCTGTCGAGAACAAATGGATCTTTAAAATAGAAACATACGTTGATGGTAATGTTACTATCTATAAAGCTCGACTTGTCGTGAAATGGTTCCGACAAATTCAAGGAGTTAACTACGATGAGACTTTCTCACCGGTAGTGAAGCTAAAGTCTGTGAGTATTTTGTTGGCAATCGCTACATTTTTCGATTATGAGATTTGGCAGATGGATGTTAAAACAGCGTTCCTTAATGGTGACATTGAGAAAGAGTTGTATATGGTACAACCCAAGGGTTTTGTCGATCCTAAAGATGCTGACAAGGTATGCAAACTTCAACGCTCCATTTATGGACTGAAGCAAGCATCCCGGAGCTAGAATCAACATTTTGATAAGGTGATCAAAAACTTTGGATTTGCACAAACTTTTGGAGAAGCTTGTATTTACAAGAAAGTGAGTGGGAGCTCTGTAGCATTCCTGGTACTATAAGTGGCTGACATATTGTTGATTGGGAATGATACAGAACTTCTTGAAAGTGTCAAAGCCTATTTGAATAATAGATTTCAATGAAGGATCTTGGTGAAGCGGCATACATTTTAGGCATCAAGTTTTATAGAGATAGATCGAGACGCTTAATAGTGGTTTCACAAAGTACATACCTGGACAAGTTTCTAAAGAGATTTAGAATGGAATAAAGCAAGAAAGGGTTCTTGCCCATGTTGCCAGGTAAGACCTTGAGTAAGACTCAAAGTCTAGCCACGTCAGAAGATAGAGAGAAGATGAGTAAAATCCCCTATGCCTCGGCCATAGGTTCTATCATGTATGCCATGTTGTGTACAAGACCGGATGTAGCACATGCTGTTAGTTTGACTAGAAGATATCAAAGTGATCCTGGAATGGAACACTGGAAAGTGGTAAAAAATATCCTGAAGTACCTGAAAAGTACTAAGGATATGGTTCTTTCTTATGGAGGTGACGAAACAACTTGTTGTAAATAGTTACACCGATGCTATTCGGAACACCAATCAGGATGACTCTATGTCATAGTCTGGATACATATTTATTTTGAATGGTGCAACAGTCAGCTGGAGGAGTGCCAAGCAAAGCGTTTTGGTGAAATCTTCAACTGAATCAGAATACATATCTGCTTCAGAGGCTGCATAAGAAGCGATATGGATGGAGGAGTTCATTACTGAGCTTAGTGTGGTTCCTAGTGCATTGGACCCAATGGCCATCTATCGTGACAACATGGGTGCGATAGCTAATGCACAGGAGCAAATGTCACACAAGAAGCTGAAGCACATGAAGCTATGTTTTCATGCTATTCGCGAGTATGTCCAAGATGGTGACATAAAGATTTGCAAAGTACACACTAATTTGAATGTGGCAGATCCGTTGACTAAACCTCTCCCTAGAGCAAAACATGGCCAACACCAGAACGCCATGGGTGTTAGGTATATTACCATGTAATCTAGATTATTGACTCTAGTGCAAGTGGGAGACTATTGGAGATATGCCCAAGTGGCAATAATAAAGTGGTTATTATTATATCTTTGTGTTTATCATAAATGTTCACATCTCATGCTATAATTGTATTAATAGGAAACACTAATACTTGTGTGTTTTGTAAATGTAAAAGAGTCCCTAGTAAGCCTCTTGTTGAACTAGCTTGTTGATTAATAGATGATCATGGTTTCCTAATCATGGACATTGGATGTTGGTAATAACAAGATCATATCATTAGAAGAATTATGTGATGGACATACACCCATAGAAAGCATAGCATAAGATCAAGTCATTAAGTTCATTTTGCTACAAGCTTTCAAATACATAGGAACCTAATCCTTCGACCATGAGATCAGGTTAATGACCATCACCGGATGAGTGATTTGATGACATCAAATGCCGCTTCATAACTGGGTGGTTATAAAGGTGGCATTAGGTATTATGAAAGTATGTGTTGAAGCGCATGGACCAAGAATGTGATTTATCCATCCAAGTGACAGATAGATATGCTCTGGGCCCTCTTGGTGGAATGTCATCCAATTAGCTCGCAAGCATGTGACTAGGTCACAAGGGATGTCATATCATGATACGAGTAAAGAGTACTTATCGGTAACAAGGTAGAACTAGGTATAGAGATACCGATGATCGAACCTCGGATAAATAGAGTATCGTGTGACAAAGGGAATCAATATCGTATGTTAATGGTTCTTTCGATCACGAAGTCATCATAGAATATGTGGGAGCCGTTATGGATCTCCAGGTCCCGCAATTGGTTTTTTATCGGAGAGGTGTCTCGATCATGTCTGCATAGTTTGCGAACCGTAGGGTGACACACTTAAGGTTCAATGCTGTCTAAGTAGATATGGAATATGAGTTGGATACCGAATGTTGTTCGGAGTCTCGAATTGGATCCAGGACATCATGAGTAGATCCGGAATGATCCAGAGAATAAGATTCATATAATGGAATTCGTTTTCTAGGGATTCGGAAAAGTTCCGAAGTTTTTGTTTAGAGCTTCTAGAAGGTTTCGGAAGGTTCCGGAAGATTCTAAGAGGATAAACTTGAATCCCAAGAATATAGGGGATACGACTTGGGGGGAGGGGGGAGGAAACTCCCCCCTCCCCTATGCGCCGGCCCTAGGGAAGTGGGGCCAAGGGGGGAACCCTAGGCCGCACCCCTCTATATATAGAGGGATGGGTGGGCTCCTCCCTCTTGCCCCTTCCACCCAAACCCTAGCCGCCACTCTCCTACTCCTTCCTCCTGCTGCGGCTTAGGCGAAGCCCTATAGGATTTCTCCTCCACCACCACCACCAAGCCTGTTGGAAATATGCCCTAGACACAAATAGTTATAAGAACTATTATCATATTTCATATAGTTTATGATTAAGTTTTATATCATTCTATAACTGCATTGAGTGGAAACATCAATTCATGTGTGATATATAAACAACCAGGGGTTCCTAGTGAAACTCTAGTCATTGGTTCATTGGTCAACAGATGATCATGTTTCCTGATCATGTGGCATTTATGCCAGTTGGAAATGGAGTCAACTCATTCTAAGAATGAGATGATGAACCAATACCCAACCTAAACATCGTGACCCGATCATGTCATGAAGTTCAAGTTATGATGATTAGAAATGGATCCTCGTAGACTATTCCTTAGACCGTAAGGCTATATCAATCACTGTCTCCCGTGAGTGCTTAGATAGCATCAAGCGCCACTTGGTAATAAAGTGGTTATAAAGGTGTGTTCAGGTACTCGGAGGAAACCGTAGAGGCAATATATGTCAAGAGCGGGATTTGTCCGTCCATGTGACGGGAAGATACTCAAGGGCCCACTCGGAGAGGTTATATCCAATAGCTGTGCAGCGTGTGATTTGATCACAGGGATATCACTTGTCGGAACGAGTCAAGTAGCATTGTTCGGTAACGAGATTGAACACGACATGGTGATGTCATTGATCAGATCTCAGGAAATGCAGGTATCGAGAGACAAAGGGAATAAGACACGACTGTCCCGGTTCAAATGATGAAAGATCTTCGTGGAACGCACATGGGTCACATGGCCATCCAGGTCCCTCTATCGATCATTGGTGTGGGACTGTCCCGACCATGTCTGGAGTGTTCCCGAACCGTGGGGTATCATGCTTAAGGGATTGATGATGCTTAGAGAGTGTTTATAGGATCGGTAGAATCGCCGAAGAATAGTAGAGAGAACACCGGAAGGGTTTCGGTAAGTCCGGAGGATGTCCTGAGTGGAGGTGGAAGTGTTCCATAGCGACGGAGGTTGAATAATATGTGAATGAATGTTAAATATTGATTTAATAATTTATTCATAATTATTTAATAAATAGAAAAATCAATTTAAATGGTCAAAGGCTTAATGGGCCAATTCCCGGAGGGGAGAGGGCCCATTAGGGAAAGGAGAGAGGGAGAAGGGGTAACGGGGGTGGCCGGCTGGGCCTAGCCCCCCGCGCCAGGCCCACTAGGGTGGCCTACGGCTGCCCCTCCCCCTCCTCTCCTTTAGTCCCACCCCGGGACTTTGAGGGAGGTAGTACCTCCCCTCCCCCTATATATAGTGGGGGTATTTGGCCAAATTAAACACACCAATAATCAATAAAGGTCTTCTCACTTTTAGGAGGACCTCTAATTGATATTTTCTCTCTCTCCCTCTCTCTCTCGTGACCGTGGTCCCAAGTCTGGACTGCGCGAACGAGAGATATCTTCACCGCGGAGCACGGTCGTGCTGCGGGATTCGGATCCAGGAGCTCTACTTCCGCAACTGCTACTAGATCGGGGAAGCGGGATTCATCATCAGGCACCGGGCGTGTGTAACTTCCCGCGAGGTGTCGCACTTGAGGCACTCAAGTCGTTAGAGCCAAGGGAGTGCAAGGACTTCATCATGACCTTGAGGTCGGCTTCGGCTCGTCTACATCAACCACACTCTCTTGAGCGTTGACAACGCTTTTCGGTCTTCAAGGGTAAGTTCGCGAAAAGCCCCTCCCGTTACTATATTACTAATAGATAGGTCCTGGCAGCATCAGGGATTCAGGGGCATAGGGTAAAATTTATTGTTTTCATACGCGGAACCCCTACAGTGGTATCCGAGCTAGATCTATGCGTAGTAATACTAGTACGGGTAGAACACACGAGATGTAGCATGTGGGCGTTGATCTTTTAGTTGTTACCCTCCCACGTGTACTTGTGTATACCACAGTAATGCTTGATGAAGCGGCCCCCAACCGACTTTACGCGTTCATTTGCGAGACTAGTCCACGCTTGACATACGTCTTGTACCGTATAAAGTGGCTTAGGGGGTGTCTGTCTCTCTCGCATTAGTTGGTATGCCATTTGCAACGGAGGGCCCCGAAAGGGGTGTAGTAGAGACAACTACTTGATCAGTGTTGTGCTGAAAGTTCATAGGTAAGAATGGTTCTTGTGCAAAATCCCATTCAGCCACGTAAAACATGCAAAGGTAAAGTAGAGGCGTCCAACTTTGTTTTGCAGGGGGGCATTGCTTTGTGATATGGTTGTGGCAAAGGAAAAGTGATTAACTTTGTTACGTAGTAGTAGATAGTCATGGAGGTGATGTACTACCACGCCGAAGTGACACCGGTACCCTAGTTCCTACGGCGCCGGAACCCTGGCGCCGGAATCCGGTGACGATAGATGGAGATCACAACGTGAAGGACCATATCACATCGCATTTTCATTCAATGTTATTGTTTGTATATCTTATTGTGTGCTAGTATTAGATACTCGACGGTATCCTAATAAGATGATCCCTGTTAAAATTACCAACGATTGTGTTCCCCCTTAGTGTGCACCACCAAGAAAGTTCTTCGGTATGAGGCGATCCATGGTACAGGCATGGGTGTCAAACATATCTACGTTCGCATACAATGGGTGTAAGCCATGTTGCACAGCAAATACACTAAGGTTGAGTTGGCGAGCCTAGCATGCCATAGAAGCGTGGCCTCGGAACACGGATGATCGAAAGATCGAGCACGAGTCACATGAATGATGTGACAGACGTTTAGCGTCCACCCTTGAACCCACATTGATGGCCGTGATGATCGGGGGAGATGTGGCTGATAGGGGTCGTGTTATCACTAGGAACCCTTATGGGGATAGGTGTTTCTGAGTGGAGTTATTATTAACTCATTTAATTATAAACTTAGTTTAAATTCCTTTTGCAATTATAAATGTAGAAAAGTTCTCCCCGATGCCACCTTTCCTATTGACGATTGATTGGTTAGAAGGAGAGAAGCTCAGATTAGATGGATCAAACTTCTCCATATGGGTTGCACGTCTCCACGTTCTCCTTAGCGAGAATGACATGGTCGACTACATACTTGACGGGATGGATTTGGATCAGCCCATTGACCTAGAGATCCCAAAGCAGCGGGGAGACCACTATCTCCATCGGGAGATGGCCTCCTTCATTTCAGTTACTATGCGTTTTGGAATGGTGGATGAGCTGTGGCCTTTCGTGGGTGATGTTAACCCTCATTCGGTAATGCTACAGCTTAGGACACATTTCGTGGAACAAGCACACATATGGGAGCATGAGCTGATGGGAGACTTCCTCTCCATTAAGATGGAGGAGAACTCATCACTTGACAACCACTTGGAGCGCATGCATGATGTGTACATGATGCCTACATACTTCCTAGATAGCTGGATGACGGGCTCTTTTGCAAATGGCGTTGTGCTGCAGTCGCTGCCACCAAGCTACCAAGCACAAGTCAGGATTTGCATTATGAGAGGCGAGACGGAAACACTGGATTTCCATGAGTTCATATCACATTTTAGAGGTGTGGTGGTTGAACCCGATGTCGCTGGGGTCATTAATGATAAAGGTATATATTTGATATACAATTATATAAATGTTATAATCTTGCAAACACATTTGCAGTGTTAAGTATATTTGATACTTGTTCTGTTTTGCTAAAAACAGGTCCTTCTGCATGAGAGGTGCTTGCTGGAGAGGAGGTGACATTGCTTGTTGATGGTGAGCATGATGATGGCCAACGACACTCTCCCTCAACATTTATCATTTAGTTTATATTTTGGATAGTTATTGTAATCAAAATATTATGAACTTCTTTAGTGTGTCTCACACTTTGTGAGATAGTTATTCATATGAGTTTGTAACAAATAGTTGTTCTACTTTTATGAATGATTTCTATTTGTGTTCATATCCTGTTTGATTATATGTGAATTATCCTTGTTATTTGAAACTAATTGATAATACATGAACATTTGTAAATATCGAAATTCCTTAAAATACCCAATTTAAATGATATTCATTACTGAATAAAACCATTGTTTAAATTCAAAGTTATGTTGATAATATGTGAAAGTCATTTGATTTCTTACCACATATAAATCATGCCTAAGTTTGGCAAAAATAACTTGAACACCGTGTATTACTTGAATACAAAGTGTTTTACTGAATTGTTAAAAGTAAATACATATTCGATGTATTGTGTTTTAACAAAATGGTAATTATCATTATATGATTGTTTAAATGTGTAAAGAAGTTTACTAAAGGAAACATGAATATGAAACTATTTGATTTGATCAAAGTGTTTCATCAACAAAGGGTATAAAGATAAAAGAGAATCTAATTACTATGATTTGATCAATAGTAATGAAATTCGACTTTATAAGAATGGCATAGAAGAAATTGTGAAATGCAAAGCGTTTTGAAATGTCAAAATGCAAAGCGTCACAATGTGATATTAGATATCAAATTGGGTGAATATATGGCACCAAATAAATCGTTGTAGTGTAGATGTAGAGACCATTAGTTAGAAATAGTTAGCACTCAATTAGAATATATAGTGAACCATTTGAATTCGTGAAAGCGGCTCCATATCTAGTATGGATTGTCGTGAAAGTTTTGGGGTTATTCGATATAACCAAAACAATAACGAATAAGTCCTTGTAGAGTATTCATTGGAAACTTTGAATACGAAATCCATAGCTGAAACCAAAAGAGAAGAAAAATTTGAATTGCTTGGATTTTGGTGCATTCTTGAGAAAGCTCACTTTTAGTGATATTTCTTGATTATGAAGCAAATGGAAGATAGTGAAAAACATGATGATGATTCAAACCCTGCATCAGAGTGTTGAGAAGCGCAACGGACAACGTTCCTGAACGATTCCCTTCACAAAAGGAAAGAATCAATGATGTTGATCATTGTGTTTTCCCCACTATGTTTTCACTACATGAAGTAGGATTCAAAATGTAACCCATATCTTGTATGGAGACATTTGTGAATCATTTGTCATGATTCTCAGAATATGACATACCTACGAACTACTAAGGAAATAATGGTAAACTAAAATTATGAGAAATACCAAAGCAAAATTCACTTGAGATTAGAAAGCAATTCGTTGCTGAATCTCACAAGTAAAAGGGGTTACTTGGAATTTTCCCAAATGACTGCAAAGCCATTGTGGAAAAAAGGGGGTGAATGACAAAAGCATAAATTTTCAAGTATGGACGAATTCAAATGAATTTGATTCAAGTGTGCTAAATGTCGAGAGGATTTAAACTAGTAAAAGTACTAGTATCTCATAGTAAATCTCCAAGTTTGATATTTGATCAAAGGATTTTGAAATTGTTCAAAATAGTGAGTGGATATGCAATTTACATTAAATTGAGTGGGAGCTATGAAAGTCTTCCTAAAACAATATGTGAATGACATATTTTTGAGTGGGAGCTTATAGGAGTATTTCTTAAGTGTGCTAAGAATAAAAGCGCAAGTACTTATAAATAATGATTTATGAGGTGTAGATGTTGATAATAGGTGTATTATGATATTATGTAGTATTCCTTAAGGGATTCTAGAAAGGGTTTCAGAATAGAAGTTAATTAAGGAACTGGTCCTGAATAACTCAAGTTAGGAATAGTATTAAGTTTAACATCAATGGTTGAAAAGAAAGAAACGGATGATCATCATCCACTATGTTGAGACATAGGTTCTATCTTAGAAAACGATGTTGATAACTTAACACAATATGTAATCCAATAAGGAACGTTTAAAAGTGATTAAGTTTGAATCACAGAATGTTGAGCTGAGTTTGTCCGTAGTGTCTAATAGAGAACTGCAGACATGTTTTCCAAATCCATAAAGGATGACATATCTTAAAACACAAAGGGTTATGTTAAAAGGGAATATGTTGGAAACTCCTGTAAATACCGATTAAAGTCAAGTAGGAAGCAAGGTGAACAAAAACATCGAAAGCTTCACAGAGTGCACTAGTGTTTCGATGGTTACATTTATAATAATAGATAAGGGTACCATCTAAAGTGTTGTATAATGTTATGGCGGGGTTGGTTCGCTTCTAACATAGAATGATGTGTCCCAGGGCACAGTGCCCATGAGAAAGCCCTCGAGGTTGATCTAAAGTCACTGTAGGCTCCTAGAATCAAGCCACGTTCTGCTGCCATAGCGACGATGCATACACACAGATGTTATCATGTGATGATAAGTATTAGTGTCAATCAAGGTGACATTTGTAAGTTGCAAAGGATTTGGGATTGTAAAGTACAGACCCAAGACTCAACCTCTTGCATGAGCGAGCATGTTTAGGGTACCGGATATATGGTGCCAATGATTAAAGAACAAATGCAGCTAGTGTATTTGTACTCTAGTGCAAGTGGGAGACTGTTGGAAATATGCCCTAGAGACAAATAGTTATAAGAACTATTATGATATTTCATATAGTTTATGATTAAGTTTTATACCATGCTATAACTGTATTGAGTGGAAACATCAATACACGTGTGATATATAAACAACCAGGGGTTCCCAGTGAAACTCTAGTCACTGGTTCATTGGTCAACAGATGATCATGTTTCCTGATCATGTGGCATTTATGCAGTTGGAAATGGAGTCAACTCATTCTGAGAATGAGATGTTGAACCAATACCCAACCTAAACATCATGACCCGATCATGTCACGAAGTTCAAGTTACGATGATTAGAAATGGATCCTCGTAGACTATTCCTTAGACCGTGAGGCTATATCAATCACTGTCTCCCGAGAGTGCTTAGATAGCATCAAGCGCCACTTGGTAATACAGTGGTTATAAATGTGTGTTCAGGTACTCGAAGGAAACCTTAGAGGCAATATATGTCAAGAGCGGGATTTGTCCGTCCATGTGACGGGAAGATACTCAAGGGCCCACTCGGGAGAGGTTATATCCAATAGCTATGCAGCGTGTGATTTGATCACAGGGATATCACTTGTCGGAACGAGTTAAGTAGCATTGTTTAGTAACAATATTGAACATGACATGGTGATATCATTGATCAGATATCGGGCAATGCAGGTATCGAGAGACAAAGGGAATAAGACATGACTGTCCCGGTTCAAACGATGAAAGATCTTCGTGGAACACATAGGGGTCACATGGCCATCCAGGTCACTCTGTCGATCATTGGTGCGGGAGTGTCCCGACCATGTCTGGAGTGTTCTCGAACCGTGGGGTATCATGCTTAAGGGCTTGATGATGCTTAGAGAGTGTTTATAGGATCAATAGAATTGTCGAAGAATAGTACAGAGAAAATCGGAATGGTTTCGGTAAGTCTGGAGGATGTCCGGAGTGGAGGTAGAATAGTTCCATAGCCACGGAGGTTGAATAATATGTGAATGAATGTTAAATATTGATTTAATCATTTATTCATAATTATTTAATAAAGAGAAAAATCAATTTAAATGGCCAAAGGCTTAATGGGCCAATTCCCAGAGGGGAGAGGGCCCATTAGGGAAAGGAGAGAGAGGGAGAAGGGGCAAGGGGGGTGGCCGGCTGGGCCTAGCCCCCCCCCCCCCGCGTGGGGCCCACTAGGGTGGCCTGCGGCTGCCCCTCCCCCTTCTCTCCTTTAGTCCCACCCCGGTACTTTGAGGGAGGTAGTACCTCCCCTCCCCCTATATATAGTGGGGGTATTTGGCCAAATTAAACACACCAATAATCAATAAAGGTCTTCTCACTTTTGGGAGGACCTCTAATTGATATTTTCTCTCTCCCTCTCTCTCTCTCTCTCTCTCTCGTGACCGTGGTCCCAAGTCTAGACTGCGCGAACGAGAGACATCTTCACCGCGGAGCGCCGTCGCGCTATGCGATTTGGATCCAGGAGCTCTACTTCTGCAACTGCTGCTGGATCGGGGAAGCGGGAGTCATCGTCAGGCACCGGACGTGTGTAACTCCCCGCAAGGTGTCACACTTGAGGGACTGAAGTTGTTGGAGCCAAGGGAGCACAAGGACTTCATCACGACCTTGAGGTCGGCTTTGGCTTGTCTACATCAACCACGCTCTCCTGAGCGTTGACAACGATTTTTGGTCTTCAAGGGTAAGTTCGCGAAAAGCCCCTCCCGTTACTGTATTACTAATAGATAGGTCCTGGCAACATCAGGGGTTCAAGGGCGTAGTGTAAAATTTATTGTTTTCATATGCGGAACCCCTACAAAGCCGTCGTGCTGCTGGGATTCTAAGGGGATCTACTACCTCCGCTGCCTGCTGGAACAGGGAGAGGAAGGTCTACATCGACTTTGTACGTGTGTGCGGAAGCGCTACCGGAACGCGGCGCCGGAAGGATCATCTACGCGATCTTGAGATCGGCAAGTGATCGACTACATCAACCATGAGATGCGATCTCTCTAAAGGCTTTTGGATCTACAAGGGTTAGTTCTCATCTATCTCGTTGCACCTATCTCATAGATTAGATCTTGGCTTTTCCATAGATTGGATCTTGGTTTTGTTTGTTCTCGCGGTAGATTTTTTTTGTTTTTCCTGCTATGAACCCTACAATGGTATTAGAGCCATATCTATGCGTAGATCTGTTGCACAAGTAGAACACAATGGTTTTGTGGGCGTTGATGCTTTTGTTGTCGATGGCTTCGCGTGTACTTTGCATCTTGCGAGATGGTGGGATGAAGTGGGTTGGGCTAACCTTACATGTCATCAAACATGAGACTTGCTCCACGCTTAACGTGCAACTTGCTTTGCGTAAGTGGCTTTGTGGGTGTCTGTCTCTCCCACCATAGTTGAGGTCCAATTTACAATTTGCATTGGATGTTGTTAATAACAAGGTCACAACATTGGTGGAATGATGTGATGAACATTCATTCGAAGTATAGCATTACAATCAAAGTCATTGAGTTTATATTGCTATAATATCATACGAAGTAATCCTAGTCCTTAGACCATGAGATCATGTCAATCACTAACATTGGAAGAGTATCTTGATAACATCAAACATCACCCGTGAAAGGGTGACTATAAAGGTGGGTTCAGTGCTACGAATGTCGTTGTATTGGGAATGGCAGTACCTAAGAAGGTTAGATAGAGGTGTGGGGACTAGCAGGGAAGCTATCGACGGCGTCCGCAGGCGGGATTGGATACAAGCAAGCATAGCTGGACGCAGGAAGTACCCAGGTTCGGAGCCCACGTGGTGAGGTAAAGCTCCTACTCCTACCGATCTGACTATGAGCAATATACGAGCTACAAGTGCTCCTCGAGCTGTATTCTCTAGCTACTGTCTTAAATGCATTGAGACCAACCCTTTCTACTGAGGCCTTGCCTATACTTATATAGGCAGAGAGGCAACGGTCTCACTGGCTAGTCCAACTAGCGGGCCCCACGGGTGGGCCCCAACCGGTTGGTCATCTACAGTATCTGGTACAACCATGTCCCATCAGAGTACGAGCGGTATGGCTATTGCGGGCACAGTGAACACCGTGCGAGCCCGTCGTCAGCATCGGGCCACTATTCCCGCGTCATCCCCGCAAAGTCTTCGGTATGGCCGAGTAGTTGCCAGTCTTGTCATCGTACAGGGCGTACCACGCACTGTTCCGCACGTCGCCCTGTCTTCTTGATTGGTTCCGGCTACGCTGCTGTAGCCGGCTGCTTCTCGCTGCTCCAGCTACCTCACGGTAGGCGGCTTGACTTGCCCTGTCCGGCTGTGCTTGACCAGCCAGACGCGATTCGACTGCCATATTTCTTGTCTTGGTTGGGGTATCCGGAGGTCATCCCCCCAACACTAGCCCCCGAGCGCATGTGGATTTCTCCCTTAGGTGAAATGTGCGCGCGCTCCTTCGTTTTGAATTTTTGGCCGGCTACGCCTGGCGGTTGCGCTACCCGTGACGTCAGTGCTGACACCAGCCACGTGCGCACGCGCCATCATTGCTCTGCGGCGGGCAGTGGAATGTCTCGTCGCACGTCGCCTCGGGAATCTGCCGCCTGACGCTTCGGTTCTTGGTCCGGGATCTTCTGGGCATCCTGCGTCTGCACACGAGATCTAGGGCGGCGGTTGGGGTGGGGATCGCCTCGATGGATGCCGCGTGGCACTACGGACGGTTGCCCTTCCGGGCCTTTAAAGGGGCGCCTGGGGAGGGTAGTTCCTCTCCTTCGCTTCCCCTGCTCCCAGTTGCCTTCCTTCCTCCTCTGCGCTCCTGCTTTCCGCACCTCGTCGCTGTTGCCGCTATAGCCCGTCGCGCCGCCCGTTTGTCGTCGTCGGCGGTACGGGCCACCGCCACTCATCCGTCGCCGCGTCTCCCAGCGAGCCGGAAATGGCTGCCGAGCGTGGAGCCTGGTGTGGCTCCTCCGTCACGGGGGACCATACCCAGAAGTACCGCGCCACCTGCGTCCTTCTGTCGGAGGAGGAGGTGGAGGTGCGGCTTGTGCCGACGGGGGAGGTGTCGCCGCATCCGGTGGAGGGAGAATGGGTGATCTTCCTTTCGCACCTGTCGTGCGGGTTCGCGCTGCCGATGCACATGTTCTTCCTCACCTTCCTCGCCTTCTTCGACCTCTTCCTCCACCATCTCGGCACCAACGCAATCGGCACGCTGGCGCACTTCATCGCGTTCTGCGAGAGCTACCTCGGGATCCAGCCGGATCTCGGGCTCATCTGTCGGCTCTTCCGAGTCTGGCCGCAGGTCCAGTTCATGAAGGGGCCACTGGTCGTCTGTGGCGGCGCCTCCATCTACTCCCGCGCGTAGACCGGCTACTCGAAGTTCCTGCTGCACGACACGGTACGACTGTGGCAGCAGTCGTACTTCTATGTCCAGAACCTCACCCCCGTCGATCGGATCAATCTTCCGGCGTTCCAGGACGTGGAATCTAGCCGGCAGCACTGGGACCTGAAGATCTACGGCAAGAAGACAGAGTCGGATGCGATGCTACAACGCATGCGCGCCCTCGTCACCGCCGGTCTAACCGGCTTGGACATCACCCTCAGCTGGATGTCCCGGCTGATGATGCCGCTGCAGCAATGAGCGCACAAGATGTGCTTCTACTCTGGCCGGCTGGAAGCGACCCGGCTGTCTCGCCGTGACCCCCACTACCATAACCTGAAGGAGTGGGTGTGGACAATCACCAAGGAGCGGCTGCCGGAGGGCTGGAAGTTCGGGCTGGCCCCTTACAGCCGTGACAACCGCGCGCCCCGGGTAGGTCCTTCTAGCTGGAATTTTCTTTTGTATTTCTTGCCCTTCTTGTTTTTATCCGACTAATCTCTTGTACTCGACAAATCTTCCCCTACATCCTTCATGAGGAGGGCGATGCCCCTCTTCAGACATTCACGCCTGACTTGCCCGAGCCGCGTGCTTGCCGGTCAAGCGAGGAGTCGGATGGGGACGGGGATGCCTTCCCCAGCCGGAACGACGAGCCGGCTGCCGATCCCCATGCGGAGGTCGACAAGTGGGAAGAGGCCGCACTGGCCCCCGAGCCGGCACGACGCCTTGCGACAGACGTCGACTCCAGCCGGTCTGGCGCTGGTGGGAGTGGCTCCAGCCGTTCTAGCGCCAGCCGGCCTGCCGTGGAGGAGCCGACCCCCAAGAGGAGCCAGACCAGCGCCCTTCCCTCGAGCCGCCTTGGCCGGAAGAAAGGGCCGCCCCCGGTGGTACATGGGTAAGTCCTTCTCCGGGCGCCTTTACTGTCTTCCGCTTCTTTCGCTTTTTCCTGCTTGCTTTTGGCTCATTTGCTTCTTTCTCCTTTTCCTCTCCTTCTTATCTTTTCAGCATGATGGTCCCTTTCAGGGGCCACGAGCCCGGCGCGGGTGCCGACTGGGTTGCCACCCTGCGCGCCGCCCGCGTCTGCCTCTGCCCCTCCTTCCTCCGAGGCACCACCTCCGCCACCGCCTCGAGCTGAACCGTCTGCCTCAGCCGGAGCGGGGGGTCCCCAACCGGCCATAGTGGTCCAGCCGGAAACGGTTGAGACCACCTCACAGAGCTGGGACGGCCCCTCCGCGGGGACGCGGAGGGCGGCCACCGGCAAAGAACTCGTGGTTGTCAGCGATGACAACTCCGAGGACGAGCCAGGGGAGGAATGGAGGACGACGGTGGTTGCGGAGAAGGAGTCTCTGGCCGTCAATGCCGTGGATGATGATGCCTCCTCTGCTGCCTCGCTGATGGATCTCGCTGCCTCCCTTGAACTGGTGGTGAAGGATACCCGGCTGCTCGAGGCTACAGCCGGCGGGAATCGGTCCTTGGAGCAGAATCTTGCTGCTGCCAGTGGGACCTCCTAGAGTAAGTTTGCTTCATCCAGAATCATCCTTTTTTTTACGGTAGCCGGTTTTGTCGCAGCTATCCTTGTGTGCGCTCAGCGCGAGATCGATCGCTTGAAGAAGGCGAACGACTGGCTGAGCAAGTCCAACTCCACACTACGGCTGCAGAACAAGGATTGTCACGCAAAGGTGGACGGTCTGGAGGCCACTATCAAGGACAGCGATGCCTCGCTCGCCAGCCGGATCGACGCCTTCAACCTTCTCGAGGCCCAGAACAAGGACCAAGAGAAGGAAATCAAGCGGCTGGTGACGAAGATGAAGGCCTTGGTGGAAGAGCTGATGCAAGTCGGGCATACGACTAAGGGTAAGCTCCTTTTTCCGTCTCCTTACGTCTTTCTGGATCCTGTAGCCAGATCTGACTATCTCTTTTCTGATAGCTTTTTATCCCGACATAGACCTGCTGGCCTACAACCAGTTGTAGAAGAACTGGCCGGGAGCACAGCCGACAGCTCAGGAGCTCGTCGGCCTTCTCGGCAAGGAAGCTGCCAAGCTTCGCCAGGCGGCGTAGGCCATCTTCTCCTTCCTGTGGCCGGACACTCCGGTCCTGGAGACGATGGCGTAGCTAGCTATGAAGGTGGGAGAAGTGCCGGCTGCCGTGGACCGGCTGCAAGACCTGGCGGCACGAGCCGGAGCAGAGATGGCCCTGGCCCTCATGCTCTCGTGGTACAAGGACGCCCGCATCGAGAAGATCGACAGGGGTTTCCGTGCTGGCGCTGACCTTGCCACCATCCGCCAGGCCCATCCGGAGCTCCGGGCCTCCGCCATCAAGATTGCTGACTATGTGGATCCCGACGAGGTGCTCACCGACTTGGAGTCCGTCGGCACTCCGGATGTGGAAGCCTCGATGCAGCCGGCTGGCGACGCCGGAACCGGACCGGCCACAGCGCCACCTCTGCCGCCTGAGACTGCTGCCAGCCAAGGTGCTCCGCACGGCAAGGGCCGCGCCGTTTAGCTACCACCCCGGGATGCCGGGTGTATTTTTTATTCCGTCTTGTTTGAAATTTGTCTGTCTGTACTGGCTGCTTCTGGCGCCGGGTAAACTTACGGGAGATTCATCTCCCCTGTCCTTTTAATGTCAATCTGAACTAATTTGGTTTGCCTTCAACTTGTGTTTTTTGCATGTCCTTTCAATATTTTACCGGCTGAATCTATCTGGCTGACTCCGCTTGGCTGAACGCTTTTAGCCGGGGAACTGTAATTCTAGTGGGGGGGCGTCAGCGCACCCACTGGGTGTAGCCCCCAAGATTCGGAGTAGCTGGCGTAGCCAGGTACTTCGAATCTTCTTCTTCTCTTGCTCCTACCCTTGCCCTCACCTAGGCTCCAAATATCCGGCTAAACGCCCTTAGCCGATCGGGAAACTGCAAGATTCCACTGGGGGCACGCGAGCGCACCCAGTGGGTGTAGCCCCCGAGATTCAGAGCGCTTGATGAAGGCAAGGACTTCGAATCTTCTTCTTCTTTTCTGCCTGAATTCCGACTCGAAGTAGTCGTACAAAAATATATACGTACACATACATTCTCACCCGTTAATAGGTTAGTCTGCCAAACTGTAGCCGGAAGGCGGATTTTTTCTTTTGAAAACTAGCTTGTGCCTTTCTGGACACTTAGTCGTTTTCCCGTGTGCTCTGCTGTTTTCGTTGCGTCCTTGCCGGGCAGCCGGGTTGCGGTCTATAGCCGGAATCGAAGAGAGTGACAATACATTGCACACGGTACTAACGGCTTAGCAGCCAGATTGTCTTAAGCTAGTTGCGAGGCCGGGATGCCCGATCTGTCGCATCTCCTCCCTGTTTTTCGTGTGGGATGCCTCTGGCTTTTGCTCTTGCTAGCCGGACAGACGGGTTGCGGTCTATAGCTGAGACGAAGAGTGGGCCTCTGACATCGTTGCACACTGTTCAGCCGGTTTGTTGACTTAGCAGGTCGGGCCAGCCGACAAGCCCCCAGGTAGGGGTTGCTGGAGCCGGAAAATCTGAACCGGAAAACATATGCGTACACATTTCTAGCAAGGAGCCCCCGAGAATCTTGTAGGGGTCCGAATTTTTATTCATAGGGTTTGCGGGATACATACACTGCCTAGTGACTAGGAGTAAAATGGGCGCAGCAAGGCCACGTTCTAGGGACGCTCGGTCTCCTCGTCTGACTTGTCCATCTTGTTCTTGCGCGGCTGCTACGCGTCGATGAGGTAGTAGGAGTCGTTGGGCAGCGCCTGACTGACGATGAAGGGACCCTCGCAGGGTGGCGACAACTTGTGCATGCCCTTCGTGTCCTGCACCAGCCGGAGGACCAGGTCGCCCTCGCAGAACGCGACAGGGCGGATTCAGCTTGAATGGTAGTGGCGTAGGTGTTGCTGGTACACGGCCGATCTGGACAATGCCAGTTCGCGGGCCTCCTCAAGGAGGTCCACACCATCTTCCCGTGCCTCTTGGTTGGCCTTTTCATCATAGATGAGCTTGCTCTGGGAGTCGAACTCGATATCCGCGGAGAGGACGGCTTCCGATCCATAGACTAGGAAGAACAGGGTGTAGCCGATTGATCTATTCGGCAGATCCTCGATCTAGCACCCGGGCGACCGTTCCAAAGGCTCGATGAGGCGTGGCTTGATGCTGGCTAGTACTAAGCCGTTTGCCCTTTCGACTTGCCCGTTGGACTACGGGTGCGCGACAGAAGCGAGGTCCAGCCGGATGCCCTTGTTGCTGTAGAATCGAGCGAAGGCCCCCTTGGCGAAGTTCGTGCCATTGTCGGTGATGATGCTGTTGGGGAAGCCGAACCGGTTGATGACGTTGGTGAAGAAGGTGACGACTGTCGCCCCGTCTAGCTTCCGGATGGGCTTGGCCTCGATCCACTTTGTAAATTTGTCCACCAGCACCAGCAAATGGGTCATGCCTACGCACGCCCGCTTGAAGGGACCGACCATGTCGAGGCCCCAAACAGCAAAGGGCCAGGTGATCGGTATGGTCTTGAGCACCGAAGTCAGCATATGCCTGAGTTGCCCGAAGCGATGGCACCCATTGCACGTGCGGACTAGCTGTTCGGCCTCCTCGAGGGCGGTGGGCCAATAGAAATCATGGCAAAACACCTTGGCGACTATTGCCTTTGATGAAGCGTGGTGCCCGCACTCGCCCTGGTGGATGTCCTTGAGTAGCCGGTAGCCTGTGTCCACGTCGACACACCTTTGGAAGATGCCGGATACGCTGCGCTTGTACAGCTCTTTGTTGATGATGGTGTATGTGTGTGAACGGCGTCGGATTTGCCTGGCCTCCACCTCGTCATCCGGAAGCTCCCCGTTGGCGATGTAGTTCATGAAGGGCTGTGCCCAGGATGGTATTTCTCGGATGATGAGGATGCTTCCGCCTTCCGGTTGATGGTTGTCGGGTGGTCGTTCGGGTGAGGTACCTGGGACGGCAGCCCCCGAGCCGCTTGATGAGTCGGCAACCC
Organism: Avena sativa; assembly: GCA_916181665.1. NCBI lineage: Eukaryota > Viridiplantae > Streptophyta > Magnoliopsida > Poales > Poaceae > Avena > Avena sativa. The sequence continues at coordinate 378,068,672 of OV702290.1, read as the reverse complement.
CCGGGTCTTGCGAGCCAGAGGGTACGGACTTGCCGGAGTTTGCACGGGACTTCTTCTTTGGAGGTTCTCCTAGCTCTGCATCTGCCGCCCCGTCAACCGGAGCGCTCCCTGCCCATATGATGGAATCCGACTCGGGTGACAGGTTGATGGAGGGCTTGCGCAGGTGCTCTAAGGAGACCCCAGGCGAGATCGCCTGCCAGGTGGATCCGATTCGTGCGAGCGAATCGGCTGCCATGTTGTTGGCGCGAGGGACGTGATGGAATTCACACCCGTAGAAGCAAGCGCTGAGCTTCTGTATGTGGAACCGGTAGAGAGACATATTTGCATCGCGGGCGTCCCACTCTCCGGATACCTGCTGCACCACCTGATCCGACTCGCCGAAGCAGAGGATCCGATTGATACCAATCTCTCTGGCTAGCCGGAGGCCGTGCGCTAGTGCCTCGTATTCGGCTATGTTGTTGGAGGCCTTGAAGTGGATTTGCAGGACATATTCTAGCTGGTCTCCTTTGGGCGAGGTGAGCACGATGCCGGCTCCCAATCCCCCGAGCATCTTTGATCCGTCGAAGTGTATCCTCCAACAGTTCGAATCCGGAACCGGTGGGAGGTACTAGGTCTCGGCCCAGTCGACGAGGAAGTCCGCCAGCGCCTGCGACTTGATCGTGAGCCAGGGTTCATACTGGATGGAGTAGGCGGCGATCTCGATGGCCTACTTGGCGACTCGGCCGGTGGCGTCTTTGTTGCCGATGATTTCTGAAAGGGGTGTCGTGCACACGACTTTAATCGGATGCTCCTGGAAGTATTGCTTGAGCTTCTTGCATGCCAGGTACACGCCATAATACATCTTCTGGTAGTGGGGGTAGTTCTGCTTGGAGAGGGAGAGAACCTCACTGAGGTAGTAGACGGGCCTCTGAACCGGCTGAGCCTTGCCTTCCTCAGGGCGCTCCACCACCAGGACGATGCTGACGACCCGGCTGATGGCTGCTATATAGAGCAACATCGGCTCCTTTCTAGCCGGCGTGGCTAGAACCAGTACTGTGGACAGCATGCGCTTGAGGTGATGAAAGGCGGTGTCGTCTTGCGAGGTCCAAGAGAACTTGTCCGTCTTCTTAATCAGCTGGTACAACGGGAGTGCCTTCTCCCCTAACCGGCTGACGAAACGGCTGAGGGAGGCCAGGCATCCGGTGAACTTATGGACTCTAAGCAGGCTCCTAGGCGGCTGCATCCTCTCGATGGCCGCAATCTTCTCCGGATTCCCCTCGACCCCTTGTAGCGATACGAGGAAACCGAGTAGTTGGCCGGATGGGACTCCGAAGATGCATTTCTCCGGGTTCAGCTTCATCTGGTACTGCTGGAGGTTGCCAAATGTCTCTCCCAGATCTTCAAGGAGGGTGCGCTTCTCCTTGGTCTTGATGACCACATCGTCCACATAGGCGTGCACGTTTCGGCCGATCTGCAAGTGCAAGCACTTCTGCATGCAGCGCTGATAGGTAGCGCATGCATTCTTCAGACCAAAAGGCATGGTTACATAGCAGAAAGCCCCGTAGGGGGTGATAAATGATGTCTTAATCTGGTCAGCCGGGTTTAACCGGATCTGATTGTAACCGGAATAGCAATCTAAAAAGACAACAAATCGCAGCCGGCCGTGGAATCGATGCCTTGATCGATACGGGGCAATGCGAATGGATCTTTCGGGCACGCCTTGTTCAGGCTAGTGTAGTCGATACACATGCGCCAGGTCTTGTTCTTCTTCAACACCAGGACTGGGTTTGCCAGCCAATCTGGGTGGTACACTTCCATGATGAACCCGTCTGCAAGGAGCCGGGTGATCTCGTCACCAATAATCTTCCTCTTCTCCACTGTGAACTGGTGCAAAGGTTGCTTGACCAGCTTGGCATCCGGCCGCACATGAAGTGAGTGCTCGGCGAACTCCCTCGGTACACCTGGCATGTCCTTGGGTGACCATGCAAAGATGTCCCGATTCTCACGGAGGAAGTCAACGATCGCGCCTTCCCATTTGCTGTCCAAGTTGGCACCAACGGTGACAAACTTGGTCGGGTCGGAGGGGTCGAGCAGGATCCTCTTCGTCTCCTTTGCAGGCTAGAAAGCTCCTTCTCCAGCCGGCTTGCTGCTAGCCGGTATGTCTTGCTAGGCCATGGCTACGTTGCGCATGATCACACACTTCTCCTCGGCTATGATGAGGGTATCTGCCAGTTTGGAACCGGCTGAGGCGCACTCCATTAACCGTCTGAAGCAGCCGGCAACGATGATCACACCGTTGGGTCCCAGCATCTTCGTCTTGAGGTATGCGTAGTAGGGGACAACCATGAATTTGGCGAGGGCGGGACGCCTGAGGAGAGCGTGGTAGGATCTCGTCAAGTTTACCACCTCGAACCAGATCGGCTCGCGGCGGAAGTTCTCCTTGGTCTCGAAGATGACGTCCAGCTGGATTTTACCTAGCGGGGTGCAAGCCAGTCCCGGCAGTACGCCGTGGAACATTGTGGTAGTTGAGCGCAGGTCGCATTCGCGAATGCCCAACTTCTCCAGCAAAGACCGGTAGAGGAGGTTGAGGCTGCTGCCTCCATCGACGAGGATGCGCGAGAAACGGCAGGTGCGCTCGTTGAAGATGATGAGGGGGTCGAGTACCATGGTGTAGCCCCCGGGAGTCGGCAGCTGCTCTGGCTGGTCTTCTCGGTTCCAGGTGATGGGGGTTTCTGACCAGTTCAGGTACTGGGGGACCAGAGAGACGATGGCATTGACCTCCTTGGAGCGTCGCTTGCGGCTGTTCTTGTCATCCAGCTCCGTCTCGAAGATGTGGTAGGCGGCGTGCGGCTGGGGGTAGCCGTTGTTGTTGTTGCCGCCATTGCTGCCGTTACCATCATTGCCGGCTCCCCTAGCCGGTGGTGGTGGTCCACCAGGAGGGGCGGGGGGAGACGTTGCTGGTTGCCCTAGTCTTTTAGCTGGCGAGTCCAGTTGCAGTTCCGGGTGGTGTGTGTAGCCGGTTTGAAGGGACCGCTATGCCACTTGCACGGGCCGTCAAACATCTGGTCAAAGGTGAGCCGCGGCTTTTTCCTACTTGTATCTAGCCGGTGCATCGGGCGCACCCTCCACAACATTGACCTGCCGCGCGTGGTAGCGGGGCTTCTGTTGTTCGGCTTGGCGGTCCCCATGGAACCGGTTGTCATTGTCGTGGTGCCTGGAGGATCCGGCTTCTCTAGACGGATTGCTCGGACAGTCGCGAGCCGGCTCCGTAGGAGTCGGACGCCCGTCAGCATTTACTCGGAGGGGCTTCTTCATGGCGGCATCTGCCGTGGTGTACTGGTCCGCTACCGTCATGAGCTCTGCCATGGTTTTCGGCTCGTCACATAGTAGCCGGTGGCGAGCATGGTGCCTTCTCGGCACCCCTCGATGAAGAAACTGATGGCCTGACTCTCCAGGATGCCCTACCAAGTGTTGCGCAGCTCCATCCACTTGGCGAGGTACTCGCGGTCGGTCTCGCGGTCGCCCTGGACGCACAAGGCCAGGTCGCGTGGGCGCCCCGGATGCTTGTACGTGCCATTGAAGTTGCGGACGAACACCTTTTCAAAGTCTAGCCAGGCGTTGATGCTGTTGGGTGCAAGGCTGTTGAGCCATGTCCTTGCCGACCCGGTTAGCATAAGGGGGACGTAGCGCACAACTGTGCGCTTGTTCCCATGGGCGATGCCGACTGCCGTAGCGTAGTCGGTCAGCCAATCTTCTGGCTTCATACTGCTGTCGTACTTGGGGGTGTCCCTAGGCAGGGTGAACTTATCCGGGAACGGCTCGTTCCAGATTCGGGGTCCAAAACAAACTGGTCCGGTGGAGTCTTCTTCCTCCGTGATGCGCGCTTGAGCGAGGAGCTCGATGCGGTCATGGGCATCCGGACGATCCGGGTTGGGCGCTCCCACCCGACCCGAGAGACGGGAACCGGCGGGTCTTGGTGCTCCGGTTGGTGGAGGGGGAGGCGGTGGGGTTCTATTCACCGTTTGCTCCTAGCACGGCTGGCCCTTATTGCTAGAGCTACGGCGCCTGCTGCGGGCCTTAGCCGGCTGAGGGGAGGACGCCTGCTGGGTGTCACGAGGCGCGCCCTTTCTATTGGCAGGTGGCCTGCTCCTCTTGGAGTAGCTGGGGTCCTCCTGCATCTGCCGGTTGGCGTCAGCCTGCTCGTCCACGATCCGGAGGAGCTCCTGCACTCGAGCATGCTGGGGAGCTCGCTCCTCGCCCTCCAAGTTGGGCAGCTCTTCTGCTACGGCTCGTGCCGCACACATGTTCTTGATGGGCGTGTTGTAGGTGGGCCGGATGAGGGCGGGCACAGGATACGGTCCCCGTCCTTTTCCATCCTTCCACCCAGCTCGCCGCCCCGGCGTCGCACCTGGCCACGCCGGCTCGGCTCCGCGGTAGCCGGAGTGAAGCCATGCACGTGGTCATACTCGTGCCGGGTGATCTCAAGTTGCTTGCGAGTTGCCGCCAGCTCCATGGCCTCCTGGTGGAGAATCTGTATCTCCATGGCGAAGTTGGCTTCCGCCTCCTCCGGGTTGTCCCCGAGGTTAACCGGCGTCAGGAGCAGATCAATGGCCTCCTCTGCCGGATTCCGAGGCTGCGGAGGCGTGGAGGTTCTGCCCTCGTCCGCACCCTGCTCCCGTGGCTGGCGGGGGTGAGAACTGGAATCGGCCGTCATGACCTCGATGCCGCAGGAAGTGATGGAGGTGCTGCTACCCAGATGCGGCAGCTCCGCGACGGAGATGATCTCCCAAGGGAAACGCTCTGGAATGGTGGCAACATAGACGGGGAGGTCGCCGAAAAGCAGGATGGAGCCGTTCGCCGGGAAGGTGGTTCCAACGAAGAAGGAAGCATTGTTGATGACGCAGTCGAACATGCTGAGCGTGAGCACCAGGCCGGAGGCCACGCGCTCATCGGCTGAAGTGCGGGGTCCCGTGCAGAACGTGACTCCGGTCGAAGCCATTTGCCCCACGGTGGGCACCAACTGTCGTTGTATTGGGAACGACAGTACCTAAGGAAGTTAGATAGAGGTGTGGGGACTAGAAGGGAAGCTATCGACAGCGTCCGCATGCGGGATTGGATACAAGCAAGCGTAGCTGGACGCAGGAAGTACCCAGGTTCGGATCCCTCATGGTGAGGTAAAGCTCCTATTCCTGCCGATCTGACTATGAGCAATATACGAGCTACAAGTGCTCCTCGAGATGTATTCTCTAGCTACTGTCTTAAATGCACTGAGACCAACCCTTTCTACTAAGGCCTTGCCTCTCCTTATATAGGGAGAGAGGCAACGGTCTCACTGGCCAGTCCGACTGGCAGGCCCCACGGGTGGGACCTAGCCGGCTGGTCATCTACATTATCCAGTACAACCATGTCCCATCAGAGTACGGGTGGTATGGCTATCGCGGGCACAGTGAACGCCGTGCGAGCCCGTCGTCAGCATCGGTCCACTGTTCCCGCGTCATCCCCGCAAAGTCTTCGGTATGGCCGAGTATTTGCCAGTCTTGTCATCGTACAGGGAGTACCGTGCACTGTTCCGCATGTCGCCCTGTCTCCTTGATTGGTTCCGGCTACACTGCTGTAGCCGGCTGCTTCTCCATGCCCCGGCTACCTCACGGTAGCCGGCTTGACTTGCCCTGTCCGGCTGCGCTCGACCAGCCAGACATGATTCGACTGCCATATTTCTTGTCTTGGTTGGGGTATCCGGAGGTCATCCCCCTAACAACGAAGGTGTTATGTAGAGGCTCATGGATCAAGAGTGGGATTTTTCCATCCCGATGACGGATATATATATACTCTGGTCCCTCTCGGTGATATCACATTGAGATAGCTTGCAAGAAAGTGTTGTGATCACTAGAATGTTATATCACAGGAACGAGAAAAGAGTGCATGTCGGCAATGAGATCAAATTAGATATATAGATACCGATGATCAAATCTCGAACATGTAATATATCGCGAGACAAAGCGATTTAGTAACTAGCGTTCAAGGTTCTCACGATCACAGAAGCCATCGTTGAATGTGTGGGAGTCAATATGAATCTCTAGGTCTCGGTACTGATTATTGATCAGAGAAGGGTCTCGATCATGTCTGCATTATTTGTGAACCGTAGGGTGACACATTTAAGGGATACCAACACCATTTGGAGCAAATATGTTCCAGACAAAAGATTTGCAAAGCGCTGTAATATTTTCAATGGACACCAGAATTGTTTCGGGTGAAATTGCTGAAATTGGTTCTGCATGTGATATTGTAATATTGTAGGGAGTTTTATGTGAATGTTTTTTAATTAAAGCAATTAACAAAATTCTGAATAAAATAAATAAAAGAGTTTTATTAAATGATAGTTGCATTAAATATGGTTGTCGTGGTGGTGTCACGGCAGATGCCATGGATAGGCTAAAGGTGGGGACTAATACACGCTAGGGGAATCCAGGGAGGGATAGTGGAGTGATTCTCCACACTGAAGTTTGTATTGCTATATCTACGAGATTACAAGTGCTCCTTGAGCTGTATTGGCGAGAGGAGGAAGAAGGAGCTCTCTTACTCTCACCCACAGTACACCTCTAAAACCCTAGCCCAATTGGTACACAAGGAAACTCAACTGACTAGAACTCAACCAACCCCTTCTCCAGGAACCCTAGCCCCCCTTATATAGAGGTGGCTCGGTCTCTGCCTAGGGCATACGTGGAGGCATATTCCTAAGAATATATGCCTCCTCCCAAAGTGGTAAACTGACCGGGGTGCTTTTTCCCCCGCGTCATACATGCTTTAGCTACGTAAGCCTCTGCGGCGCCTGCGTCAGCCGACGTGAGCGTCATCACCCTTGTCGGCCACGATCCGGTGGTCCTGCCCTCGCTTTCTTCGCTCATGCAGTGCGTACCAGACCTTCTTTTTTGACCAGAGAGATTCCTTCCTTCTCCTAGAAGCTAAGCGAGGATCCGGATCATAGTAGATCTGGCCACACCTGTTCCTGCATACAAGTTAGACAAGCACTTCCGACTTACTCCTTAAGTCGGATAAGACAATGTTAGGCGACCCCCCTGGTCCGGGTTACTCCGTGGTCTGGCCTGCCTTGAGGTGACCCGGCCAGCATACGTTTTTGCTCTGCCGAACCTTGGCTAATTCGGCCTTTATACCCCGGAGTGACCCTACCCGGGGGTACCCCCCCAACATTAGTCCCCGAAGCTGGTGCGGTCTTAGCGGCCTTGGTCGCTAAGGCCACATCAGGTTCATTCATGTTCGAGCCTCGGACGAAATTCCAGGTTAGCTCCTTATCTCGGATTATATGGATTTACGTTCCCTTCGCACGTTCCAAGTTTTCACTTGCCGGCCGGGTCACCAATTTGGCTCGGATCCTATGGTTTTACTTTCCCTCTGCACATTTCAAGTTTTCACTTGCCGGCCGGGTTACCATTTTGGCTCGGATCCAGGCCTTGCTTCCTTCTCTCATACGCCAACCCACGTGGAGACTAATCATTACATTGCCTCATTTTAAGGGCCTGCACAGTAACCGCCGCAGTAATTGTCAGTTATTACTGTGTGAGGGTCACGTCATGCCTGCCTCCTCGTTTACCGCACCAGCGTGTCACGTCATGGGATCGCTTCCGCCCTGTGGCCCTCCGTGTGGCTCTTCTGCGATTGGCTGATGCAGGTGATACACGGCCACACCGTGTGGCTCGTCGGTGCAGCGCGATCCCACTCACCCATCTCTGGGTAGTTAAATAGGGGAGGGGCGCATTCCTTAGCGTTTTTCCACCCCTGCGCCCCTCTGCCCGTTGCGTTTCTCCTTCGTCTTCCCTGCGACCACGCCGCCGCCGGTGCTTTCTAGCAGCAGCGCCGCCGCCGCACCTTCTCCGTGCCTCCACACTGCAGCCCCCGCTGCGCAGCTTCTTCGCCATGTGTCCACGCCAATCTAGGCCACAGATCCCTGCCGCTGCTAGCTCCAGCGAGGATAGCGGATACGAAATGACTGAAGAGGAGCTCGTCGTCGCCGAGCAGGAGATGGAGGAGGACGCCGTCGCGGCGGACCGCGACGCATGGGCCGGGTCATGGGTCTGTCAAGATGATCTTGACTGGCTCTACCGGACCAGGAGTATTCCTGCCGGCGTCGCTGCTCGTCTCCCCTCCTCGGAACTGCCCCCCTCACCCAATCCGGGTGAGTTCGTTGTATTCCTGTCCCACTTCCAACGGGGATTTGGTCTTCCGGTGAGCGATTTCTTCCGGGACTGGGTTAGGACCTATCACTTGCAGCCGCATCATCTCCTAGCCAACGCCATCACCTCTCTTTCCGCCTTTGTCTCTACGATCGAAGGCTACACCGGACTATGGCCCACGAAGGAGCTGTGGATTCGGTTCTTCGGCCTTCGTCGCAACGTCGTCCCCAACATCCACGTTGAGTCGGAGGATAAGTAGCTCACTCAATTCGGAGCTGCCTCCATCTTGCCCTGGAGATTTTCCGTCTTTCCCCGGGTTATCGGGCTTGACTCCTGCAAAGGATGGGCCCGGACCTTCTTCTACGTCCGGAACGAGGGTACTGAAGATTTGATTCGGATGCTGCCCTACGCTCCGGGTCCACCTGACACGGATTTCTGGGAGGAGGTCCCCAAGAAGCCTACAGCTCTGGCCAACCAAGTTAACAAGAGGTTCGTGGAGCTGAAGAAACTCAGATTGCGCAACGAGGATGCTATGATCACGTTCGTGCGCAACCGAATCTCTCCCCTCTAGAAGCGCACCCACAAGTTGTGCCACATGAGTTTCAGCCGCGACCCCAACCGAACCTCCTCGTTCGAGTTGAGCAACACGGAGATCTTCCGCCGGTTTAAGGATCTTTTCACCACCCACAAGGATTTCTCCGCCGAATGGACGTGGGGAATTGAGCACTACTGTCGTGACAGGCTCCCTCCCGCGGTAAGCTTCACGGGGCAAACTTATTTCGGATCAAGTATGTGTCGGTTTTTGCCATATTTTTGACTCTGTTTTTCATGCTTTTTCTCAGCTGTTCCTTCAGTAAACTCTCGAGGATGGTATGGATCCGACCCTTAAGTGGGCGCCGAACCGAGAAATCCCGGATGAGGAGGAGCCGGACCAGGAGATGTTCCTCCCTATGACCGATGCTACCAAACGACCCAGCGGTAAATTCTCTTCTCTTAGAGATTGGCCCGATGATGAGGACGACTCGGATATCGACGTGATTGAACCCGTTGAGGCTGTCCCTCTTTCTTTTGCCTTTCCGGCATCATCTAACCCTGGTGGGCATATCCACGAGGATCCCCCACTTGCTACGGGCGAGCCGGTTCTGGTGGCGTCGAAGAAGAAGCGCGGAGCCACGTCAAGTTCTTCCCCCGAACCTTCTCAGCCCACCAAAAGGCAGAAGAAGGCCGGAGACAAGACTGCCTCCAAGCGAGCAGGCAAAGCCCCGGCGCGAAGGGCTCGGAAACCCAAGGAGGCTGAAACCTTGGATGCGTAAGTCCTTTTCCGTTGCGTAACTCACGTTTCCTTGCGTCATGGTGATTTCTCCTCTGACATTACTCTCTTCTTCAGGGCTCCGGTGGAGGTCCCTCAGAGCGTATAAAGCATTTCTTCACCCCTTCGGTCCGGCCCTTCTCCTCCTTGTGACGACGAGTCACGCCCGCTGAGCCCTATTCCTGAGGGTTCTGCGATTGCTCCGGGTTCCGCAGTGCCTCATCGAGAGGAACGCGACCTTGGAGCGGGAGGGGTCGGTCCAGCCGAGGCGACGGCGTCCACCACTTCGGCATCACCGCAACCAGCAACCACCGAGTCTACCGCAACACCAGCACCACCAGCAGCTCCAGTACCAGCGACCGAGCCAGCGTCTGTCCCGGCACCAAAGAAACCAACAACAGCTCCCAGTCCCGCTACCAGAGCTCCCGTGCCAAGTTCCTCTGCTTGATCCGAGTCATCCCAACCTCGGCGAGGAACCACTCCAGCAGCTTCAAAGGGTAAATCCACTGTGGTTACATGTTCCCAGCAAGCTAAGGGAAAGAAGGCTCCGGATACCACCAAGTCTGCATCTATCGAGGCTGGGCAGTGAACCTTATCGTCGATGCTTCCCAAAAAAGCTCCGGCCGCGAAGGATGTCTCTGCCGAGCCAACCGATGCGCAACAGATGGTTCTGCACACCAGCCCAGCCCTTGCCCTGGTGGAGAGGAAGGAAGCGCACGCAAAGGGCTTGGTGACACCCCATATGCCCACCGGCGAGCGATACCCTCCGAGTCTTATTGAGTTCGTCATGAACTGGAATAAGGCAGAGTTCGTCCACAACGACGACCTCCCGGAAAAGTTCAGCCCCGCCGAATTTTCCGCCCAGATGAATACCGCCGCAAAGGCGATTAACTTGGCGGGGAGAATGATGGAGGTATGTCGTTTCTCCTTTACATGCTGTAGATAATAACCATTAGTCCCCGAGCCTCCGGTGGAGTAGCTTGTTACTCGGCCGGATGCTCATTAGAAAACTAACATTGCTGCATGTAAACTTCAAATATGCACACACCTAGGGCCAGGTTAAGTTCCACTTGGCCTGGATCTTGTACACTTCGAATATGCACACGCCTAGAGCCGGGTTAAGTTCCACTTGGCCCGGATCTTGTACACTTCGAATATGCACACACCTAGAGCCGGGTTAAGTTCCACTTGGCCCGGATCTTGTACACTTCGAATATGCACACACCTAGAGCCGGGTTAAATTCCACTTGGCCCGGATCTTGTACACTTTAAATATGCACACACCTAGAGCTGGGTTAAGTTCCACTTGGCCCGGATCTTGTACACTTCGAATATGCACCAAGCTAATTTTACATTTCTGTACTTTTTTTTCCAGGTAACCACTAACCGCCGGAGCGCTGAATTCCAACGCCTGCTTGATACCCGCAAGATGCTACGCGCCAAGCATGCTGCACTTAGTGCAGAACATGAAAAGAGGGGTAATTTTCTCCCTTGGCACCTCTCCGTTTTTCTTCACCTTCTTCCGCCAAACTAATCTCCTCATTCTGTTTCTGCAGCTGGGGTGGAGGCTGAGAATAAGATCATGCGAACTTGGAGGAAATCCAGGGTATGTCCTCTATTGTTCGACCTCGTAGTGTTTTCCATTTCTTCTTTTCCTTGGCTTGGCAAACATTCACTCCTCGGCTCTGCTGGGTCAACATACTATTTCAGCATCGCTTGAGGATAGTGTGCCCGTGCCTGATACGATGCTGCATTTTCTCGAACAAGCAGGGCAGCATCAGGCCGAGCTGAAGAAGAAAGATGACGAGCTTGCTCTCCTCCGGACTAAGGACAATGAGATTGCCAAGCTCAAGGCTGAGATGGAGAAGATGAAGGCCCAACACCGAACCAAACTCCAAAAGGTTGGCTAGAACTTCTCGGAAGAGCGTGAGCGCCTCACTCTCCAGATCTCCAAGGACCAGGACCTGCTTAAAGAATCCGAGGTCCAGCTTGGGTCGGCAATCGCTGAGCTTGAACAACTTCGCAAGAGACGCGACGATTGCATCAAGGAGTTGACCCGGATCCACCGTCATATCTCACGTAAGTTTCTTTCCCTTATCCAACATAATTTTCCGGGTCAGCCCATATGTGTTTGCTTCAGCATCTTCCTTTTCCTTGTTTCCAAACCACTTTCCCGAGGGTACTCCCATTGCCAGTGCTGCTGTTGCCAAATTCCGTCGAGAGAGGGGTACTCCCGTCGCTCCTGATGGTGAGAGCACCCCCTTAGACATGGAGGACCTATTGGTCAGCGTGTCAGCTCACATGGAAACCATCAAGAATTATGGGAAAGATCTCCTCGACGTTTCGGTCTAGATCTTCAACATGTTCTGGCCAAGCGAGAGCGCTCCGAAGAGGATCACACTCCTTGCCAAAAAGCTGTTGGAAATTGAGACCCAGCTTGACCTCTAGAGAGAGTCCGCCGGGCGTGCCGCAGCAGATACCCTCCTTCACCATATTCTTACATGGTATGAGAAGATCGACCTCAGCCTCCTTACATGCCGGCGCACCGGATCCAAATGGACCGATGATTCAGAGTAGGTAGCTCGGCGCCAGGCTTGCGCCTACAGCCTCGTCGAATATTCTCCAGTCCATGACTGGGTTGAGGGACCGAGCTTTCTGGAGTCCGGTGGGGATGAGCATATTGAGAACATGGAGGATGGGTCGGGTGAGGACGGAGAATATGCTGCTTCAGATATTGAAGACAGCGATGACGACGCCGAACTTCCTCCTCCTGCTGCTCCTTAGTTGAAAAAACTTGAAAATTTATCAGATCCCCGGTATGCTGGGTGCAATTGTATGCTGGATATGTGATATTTTGCTACTGTGTTTGTATGCCGGATTAACTTGGGCGTAGTCCCCGAGTTTCATTTTCTTGTTCGTCCCATTCTCTGGCTCGATCCGTGACTACCTTATGCAATGCTTTGCTCACAATAAATGGCCCTTCCCATGGGGGGGGATAATTTATGCATGCCAGTAGTACGTTGTACCAACCGGAGCACCAGATCGCCTTCGCGGAAGACTCGGGGGCACACTTTCCGGCTATGATAGCGTTGGAGATTTTGCTGATATATGGCGGATCTGGACAGTGCCAGTTCTCTCGCTTCTTCCAGCAGATCAACATCATTTTGCCGGGCTTCTTGCACTTCGGCTTCTGTGTATTGGGTGACTCTAGGCGAATCGTGCTCTATGTCGGCTGGTAATATAGCTTCTGCCCCATATACCAGAAAAAATGGCGTATAGCCTGTTGATCGATTTGGAGTTGTTCTTAAACTCCATAGTACCGTTGGTAGTTCTTCTATCCAGCACCCCGCTGATCTTTGCAGCGGCTCAATGAGCCGGGGTTTTATCCCGGATAACACTAATCCGTTGGATCTTTCCACTTGTTCGTTCGATGCGGGGTGGGCTACCGAGGCTACGTCCAGCCGGATCTTCTTATCCCGGCAGAATCGCGCAAACGCTCCTTCAACAAAATTTGTTCCATTATCAGTTATAATGCTGTGTGGATAACCGTATCTCAAGATGATGTCTTTGAGAAATGTCACGGCCGTAGCTCCATCACATTTTCTTATAGGCTTCACTTTGATCCATTTTGTAAACTTATCCACCATAACCAAAATGTGTGTCATGTTTCCTCTCGCTGGTTTGAACGGGCCAACCATATCCAAGCACCATACAGCAAATGGCCACGTGATTGGTATGGTCTTGAGTTCCGACATAGGCATATGTGTCTTGGTGGCGTACCTTTGACAACCATTACATTTTCTCACCAGATCTTCCGCTTGTTCTAAGGCACTTGGCCAGTAGAAACCATGTCGGAACGCCTTTGCCACTAAGGCTCGGGATGAGGCATGATGCCCGCATTCTCCTTGGTGTATATCTCGGAGGATGTCAAGTCCTTCTTCCGGGTCAACACATCGCTGGAGGACGTTGGTTACACTCTGTTTGTACAACTCGGAATTGATGATTGTATATGCTTTGGCTCTCCTCTGAGTTTGCCTGGCTAGCACCTCCTCAGTGGGTAACGTTCCATCTTTCAAGAATTGGAATATAGGCAATGCCCAAGCTGGTATCGCTCGTGAAGGGGACATCTCCTCATCAATTTCCATCTGGTCCACCGGCATAACTTCAGCCGGATCATGCTGAGCAGTCCCCGGGTCTAGTGAGGTAGTCCCCGGGTTTGCTGAGGCAGTCCCCGGGTTTGTTGATGCAGTCCCCGGGTCTCGCGTACTACCTCCCACGTCAATGTCCATGGGCTCAGCTCCGGATTCCGTATTTTCCGGGACATAGATCGAGTCGGTTCCTAGGGACGGCCTGATAGACGGTTTTCTGAGGTGCTCCAATGCTACACCCGGTGGAATTGCCTATCGGGTCGATCCGAGCTTTGACAGCATGTCGGCAGCTTCGTTTTCCACTCGGGGTACATGGTGAAATTCACACCCTTCGAAGTAACCAGAGATCTTCTGCACGTGAAATCTGTATAGTGCCATGTTTGGATCCAGGGCGTCCCATACTCCGGACACTTGCTGCACCACCAGATCCGAGTCGCCAAAGCATATTATCCGACGTATGCCAATCTCTTTTGCCACTTTGAGCCCATGCACAAGAGCCTCGTACTCAGCGACATTGTTCGATGCCGCGAAATGGATCTGCAAGACGTATTTTAGCTGGTCCTTCTTTGGTGAGGTAAGCACAACCCCGGCACCTAATCCGGTTTTGGTTTTCGACCCGTCAAAGTGCATCCTCCAGTAGTTCGGATCCGGTGGCAGTGGTTCGTATTGTACCTCAGCCCAATCCACAAAAATGTCCGCCACAGCCTGAGACTTGATTGCTTCTCTTCTGTCATATTGGGGCGCATAACGTGCTAGCTCAATTGCCCATTTCGCAATCCTGCCATTCGCATCCTTGTTACCCATTATCTCGGATATGGGGGCTTCACATATCACTTTGATGGGGTGTTCCTCAAAGTAATGCTTCAACTTCTTTGTCGCCATATCGACACCATACGCCACCTTTTGAAAGTGCGGGTAGTTCTGTTTTGAGGCAGACAATACCTCGCTCAAGTAATATACTGGCCTCTGCACCCACTTACCTTCTTCATCGCGCTCCACTACAATCACTGCACTTACAACTCGGTTGGTTGCGGCTATGTAGAGCAACATTGGCTCCTTTGATAGTGGAGAAGCTAACACTGGTGCAGTGGCCAACATCTTTTTTAAGTGGGCAAAGGCTTCATCGGCCTATGGCGTCCAAACAAACTTATCCGACTTTTTCATGAGCTGGTAGAGAGGCAGTGCCTTTTGTCCCAACCGACATACAAACCGACTCAACGATGCCAGGCACCCAGTGAACTTCTGGACATCATTAAGACACTTCGGCAGCTCCATTCGTTCGATGGCTCGGATCTTAGTTGGATTAACTTCGATACCTCGGCTGGAGACGAGAAATCCGAATAATTTTCTAGCCGGGACACGGAAGGTACATTTTTCCGGGTTAAGCTTCATTCGGAACCTTCTCAAGTTCGCGAATGTTTGCCTTATGTCGTCAAGGAGCGTTGCGCTTTCATTGGTCTTGATAACCACATCATCCACGTAGACTTGTACGTTTTGACCTATTTGGTCGTGCAAACATTTCTGCATACATCTTTGGTACGTTGCACCTGCATTACGTACACCAAACGGCATAGTGCGATAGCAATAAGCCCCGTACGGGGTAATAAACACAGTTTTTATTTGATCATCCAGGTTTAGAGGTATCTGGTGGAAACCAGAATACGCGTCAATGAATGACAACAGTTCACATCCTGCGGTTGAGTCTATGACCTGATCTATCCTCGGCAGTGGGAATGGATCTTTTGGACACGCCTTGTTCAGGTTCGTGTAATCGATACACATACGCCAAACCACTGCCACGTTCGGATCGTCCTTCTTCTTTTCTACCAGCACCGGATTAGAGAGCCAATCCGGATATAGTACCTCCATGATAAACCCTGCTGCTAGCAACCGAGCTATCTCGTCACCAATGACTTTTCTCCTATCCTCGGCGAAGCGGCGGAGTGGTTGCTTCACCGGCCTTGCTCCGGGTCTTACGTTTAAAGAGTGCTTGGCCAACTCCCTCGGAACACCTTGCAAGTCCTGTGTAGACCAAGCAAAAATATCCCGATTCTCACGGAGGAAGTTGACGAGCTCGCTTTCCTATTGTTCAGTTAACCCGGCACCAATTGTTACGGTGCACTCCGGGAACATGTTATCAACTGGAATCTTCTTGGTGTCCTTTGCGGCTTGGAATGAAACGCTGCCATGAGGGTTACTTAACACCGGCATATACTGCTGCGCGGACTGAGCTAATGCCGCCACCTCTTGGATCTTTCTTTTCTCTTGCGCAATCACGAGTGGCTCGGCTAGGTTAGACCCGGCAGAAGCGCACTCAATGCAACGTCGGAAATCTCCAGCAATGGTAATCACCCCATTTGGCCCGGGCAACTTCATCTTCAGATAACTAATGTGGCAGCTTGCCATGAACTTGTTCAGTGCTGGTCTTCCGAGTAATGCATGATACGCACTTTCCAAGTTGACCACCTCAAACTCCAGATTCTCAGTTCGGCAGTTATCCCTTGTGCCGAATAGCACGTCGACCCGGACTTTGCCTATGGGATCACAAGAGATGCCTAGCACGATGCCATGGAAAGTTGTTCTCGTGGCCTGGAGCATGTTCTCCGAGATGCCCAACTTGCGCATCGTATCCGCATACATGATGTTAATGCTACTGCCATTATCAATCAGTACCTTGGAGAACCTCACATTAATGTTCGGTCCAATGAATGTCGGATCTAACACTAGCGCATACGAGCCTGGGCTCGGCATAAGCTTAGGATGATCTTTGATGCTCCAGGTGATTTCCTGGTCAGACCAAGGCATGTACCTCGTTACCGCAGGCATAACCGCATTAACCTCCATATGTCGGCGCTGCAAGCTTTTCCTATCTGTTTCCTCTGTTGTGAACACACAATAGCTCTGGTGATGTTCTCGGTACTCATTCCTTCCCTCGTTTCCGGGGTACCTCTGATCCGGTTGTTGCTGGTTTTCCACCTGATGCACTGCTTCCCTTCTCTCATTGCTGTCATACCTCGCCGGAGGGGGAGGCAACATTAGCTGTTGCGTGTTCGCTCCGGAGAGCAATTGCTGACGGGGTAACTCCTGCCGAGGTTGATCATTCCGGGGTGCCTGAGCATTCCCTGAACCACCTTGTTCTATCTTACGCATCCACTCACATTGCCTCGTTGTGTGACCCACCGGGCTGTTCGGATTTGGCGTGTGAAACTTACACGGCTGGTCCAACATTGACTCGTATGTATACCTCGGACGGTCTTTCTTTTCTTGCCATTGTTTCTTCTGCTCCGGAGTCCATGTTTTCTTGCCATCGTTTCTGGGAGTCCATTCCCCTCCTGTTTTCTGGCGTTGGTTGCTCCCTGCTCCGGGTTGATCTTGATTCACAACTGCAACTTGTTGCGAACTATACCGATGATCCGGTCTATCATCTCTCCTTTTTCCTCTATATTCGTTCCTCCGGGATGACCCGGCTCCGTCCCTCTGATAGTACTCCTTGTTTGACTCATTTGACGCGATCCTGGGTTGAGTCGGATCACCCAAAGCATATGAATCTGCAATCCGGATCATCTCTGCCAACGTAACTGGCATTTTCCTTTGCAACTTCATCCACAACTCGCTGCCATATCTGCACCCTTGTGCGAACCATGCTATGGCCTGTGACTCTATGACTCCCTCACACGAGTTTCTCACGGTATACCACCGGGTTAAAAATTCACGGTCCGTCTCGTTAGATCTCTGCTTGCACATTGCCAGGGCTTGCAGTCTATTCGGCCTTTGATATGTACGCGAGAAGTTGCTGATAAACATTTCTTCAAAATCTATCCAGCAGTTGATGCTTTCGGGTGGTAAGTTATTCAGCCATACCCTGGCCGAACCTTCCAACATCTGGGGTACGTAACGTACAGCCCATCTCAAGTTGCCAGTGGCAATTTTCACAGCTGTAGCATAGTTTATCAGCCAATCCTCCGGCTTGGTACTGCCGTCATACGTCTTCGTGCCTCTGGGCAACTGGAAGTTGGGTACCGGTGGCTCCTTCATGATCTGGGGTCCAAAGCATGCTGGACCCGGGGGACCTTGACATTCGATCTGCTCTGACCTATACAGGCGATCCAGCTTCAACCTGGCGTCATCCGGCATCAAGTCTCTACTTCCCAATCTTGACCCTATCACATGATAGTCCGGTCTCGGGTATCCCACGGTCATCATCTCCGAATCACCGTCATTGTATCGGTTTTGCTCTCGTTGCGCACCTCTCTGTTGCATACCTCGGCCGGCACTTTGCTCTTGCCTTGGTATATTCCGCTGCTGCGGTTGACCTGCTCCTGCCGAGTTTCACTGTCCGGCATTGCCGTTGGCAGCGTTCCCTTGACCGGCTTCACCTCGGCTCACACTCCGTCGATCATCATTTTTCCGCGTTTCTTTTTCTTTTCCCGCACGCGTTGGGTCGTACGGGACGATCTGCTTGTTCCGTCTGGCCGAGGTTACTACCTCTTCTCTCCTTGGGCCACCATGAGGCGACAATGCGGCTCCGGCGGATTTCTCCGGGTTACCCATAGCCGAATGGACAATTTTGGAAGCTCCAACTCTCTCCGGGTTACCTCTGATCAGCTCTTCGTTCTGTCTGTTCGCGATCCGAACCAGCTTGTTAACCCTATCTTGCTGTCTTTGACGGGCCTCACCTGTCAGACCCTCTAACTCGGACGCAGCCGCATCTACTGCTCTGAGGTTCTTCGCCGGGGTACTATACTTAGGAAACCCCACAGACAGATAGTTTTCCGACCCTTCTGCTCCATCATCACCTTCTCTGTTCATCTCGCTTATGAGATTTCTCCCTTTTACTTTTACCGTATCAACTTTGTTTGCCTTTGCGTATTCACGCAGCGTCATGTTCAGCGACTGCTGAGCCGCGGCTATTTTCTTTGCGCCCTCCAGTATCTTTTGCCGAGTTTCTTCTAGCTTGGCCTGTGCCTGAGCCGGATCTACCACTGCTGCTACCGGGTTAGCCAAGCTGTCCATAGCTTCCCTCAATACGTTCTCAAGCCTTTCTAGTGGAGGTCCTCTAGCTTTCCTCGTGCCTTAGGTGTTACCTCCGGGTCTGGCGCTGGGTCCTTGCTTGCGCCCGCACCTGGCACAGTCATCATCACCTCTACACGGTCCTGGGAGCGAGCGATACGCGCCCCGTGAGCCACAGTGAGGGGTGGTTCCCCCGCATCGACGACGCGGCGCGGATGAATGCACGATACGTCCACAACAACGTAGACCTTGTGCGCGCTGAGCTTGACGAAGAGGCCGTTGCGCGGAAGTGGGCGCGTGCCGAAGCAGCCAACGTTGTCGCTGACGAAATCCAGCGCTCCAAAGCGCTGAACGAGCCCGGAGACGATGCGTTCGCCGGTGCTGATGAGGTTTCCCGTCCGGATCTTCACTCCTGCTAGCGCCGCTAGCCCCACGGTGGGCGCCAACCATCGTGGTGGTGTCACGGCAGATGCCATGGATAGGCTAAAGGTGGGGACTAATACACGCTAGGGGAATCCAGGGAGGGATAGTGGAGTGATTCTCCACACTGAAGTTTGTATTGCTATATCTGCGAGATTACAAGTGCTCCTTGAGCTGTATTGGCGAGAGGAGGAAGAAGGAGCTCTCTTACTCTCACCCACAGTACACCTCTAAAACCCTAGCCCAATTGGTACACAAGGAAACTCAACTGACTAGAACTCAACCAACCCCTTCTTCAGGAACCCTAGCCCCCCTTATATAGAGGTGGCTCGGTCTCTGCCTAGGGCATACGTGGAGGCATATTCCTAAGAATATGCCTCCTCCCAAAGTGGTAACTCGACCGGGGTGCTTTTCCCCCCGCGTCATACATGCTTTAGCTACGTAAGCCTCTGCGGCGCCTGCGTCAGCCGACGTGAGCGTCGTCACCCTTGTCGGCCACGATCCGGTGGTCCTGCCCTCGCTTTCTTCGCTCATGCAGTGCGTACTGGACCTTCTTTTTTGACCAGAGAGATTCCTTCCTTCTCCTAGAAGCTAAGCGAGGATCTGGATCATAGTAGATCCGGCCACACCTGTTCCTGCATACAAGTTAGACAAGCACTTCCGACTTACTCCTTAAGTCGGATAAGACAATGTTAGGTGACCCCCCTGGTCTGGGTTACTCCGTGGTCCGTCCTGCCTTGAGGTGACCCGGCCAGCATACGTTTTTGCTCTGCCAAACCTTGGCTAATTCGGCCTTTATACCCCGGAGTGACCCTACCCGGGGGTATCCCCCCAACAATGGTGGAAATTTAATGCAACTATTATTTAAAGCAACTATTACCCGAAAAGAGTTTTATAACTGATTATTGATCAGAGAAGGGTCTCGATCATATCTGCATATCGCGAACCGTAGGGTGACACCATTTGGAGCAAATATGTTCCAGACGAAAGATTTGCAAAACGCTGGAATTTTTTCAATGGACACCGGAATTGTTTCGGGTGAAATTGCTGAAATTGGTTCTGCATGTGATATTGAAATATTGTAGGGGGTTTTATGTGATTTTTTAAAATTAAAGTAATTAACAAAATTCTGAATAAAATAAATAAAAGAGTTTTATTAATTTATAGTTGCATTACATATGGTGGAAATTTAATGCATGTGAGTGGGAATTTGAGTGGAGGCTAAATTTATGTGAGTGGAGCTTCACCACATGAATGAAGGAAGAGGTGAGGGCACCTCTCCTTAGCATCATCCATAGGAGGGTGCTACCCCATTTCTACCTATAAAAGGCCCCCTCTCCTCCCTCTCAAAGCACACCTCCCCGTGAATGATCTCTCTCCCTCTCTAGAATTATTCCCCCATGGTCTCAGATTAGCGAGATACATGTTCCTGGTGGAATTTCGTTTGTAAGGAGTTACTGCTTCCGCTGCATCGCTGGAGCAAGGAGGTGGAGGTTGTTCGGTGTCCTGAATGTTTGTGCAATCAAGGATGCGCTACTGAGTTGCGGTGCTGGACTTCTTCTCGATCCTGAGATCGGCAAGCATTTGACTACGTCATCCATGAGTTCAACCTCGTTACACTTTGTCGGTCTACAAGGGTATGTTCTCTATGGATGTATATCCACCTGTAGCTTGTATCTAGTATATAGATCTTGGTGCTTAGTAGTTCCCATCATAGGATTTTTTTTGTTTTCTATGTTGCGAACCAGTAGTGGTATTAGAGCCTGATCTATGCGTATATACTTTGCACGGGTAGTACACATATGATTATGTGGGCGATGATGATCATGTTATTACTTCTTATATGTATTTTGGATATTGGTGGCATAGTGGGATGGAGCGTCCTAGACTAACTTTACATGTCATTGCACATGAGACCAGTTCCACGCTTGACATGCAACTAATTTTGCATAAGTGGCTAGCGGGTGTCTGTCTCTCCTACTATAATCAATATCCGATTTACAACGAGTTGCTAATAATTTGGTTATCATCGTTGTGGTTCCATGTTCGTAGGTAAGACCGGTTCTATCTTTAAAAGCCCTAAGCCACGTAAAAACATGCAATTAATAAATTAGAAGCGTCTAGTTTAGATTTTTGCTGGGCTGGTGTCATGATATGGTAATGTTGTAAGTTGAAGTATAGTTGATACTCTTATAACATACCTAACATGTAAGTTCCATAGACCTTGGCCTTACAAACAAAATAATGATAAAGATCATACCATGATGCACATGATAGTGATAAAAGTGCAAGAACCATATTATTTCACTTTATGCATATGGTGTTTGCATCTTATATTGCTTGTTTGCGCTTTAGTAGCATTATAAGATGATCCCTCATTTATATATCAAGATAAAAATGTGTTATTCCTTAAGTATGCACCATTTTATGGATCGTTGTTTCAAGGCATCACGTGATGATCGGGTGTTTTTGACTCTACGCTTTCATACAACAGGCGTAAGACAGTATTGCACACGCGAGTACTAAGGTTCTTACTTGGCGAGCCTAGCATGTACATACATGGCCTCGGAACATGAACCGAAAGGTTAAGCCTGAGTCATATAGTTGATATGATTCCCATATAGATGCTTTCCTTTGAAGCTACACCGACTCACGTGATGATCGGACTTGGTGTAGTGAATTTGGTTCATGTAATCACCAAAAAGACACAAGGGATGTTGTTTTTGAGTGGGAGTTCATTCATAATTTGGATTAGATGAACTCGATCTATCATAAACTTAGTATAAACTTTACAAATTCTATTGTATATGGCACCACCTATGTCTATTTGACTCGTTAGGAGGACCACAACTTAGTTCATTGCGGCATACTGTATGGGCTAGAGCCAGAACTCCAAAATCGTTTCGAGAATGGCAATGCCCTTGATACCATGGGTGAATCGAAAATGATTTTCGATACACATGCTGCTGTAGAGAGTTATGACGCTTCTGAAAAGTTCTTTAGCTGCATGATGTAAGAGAATAGCTCCATTAGTGAGCACGTACTCAAAATGTATGGGTACGCTAATAAGCTTGTGTCCTTGGGAATAATGATTCCCATTGACTTGGGCATATATCGTGTTCTCCAATCTCTGACACCTAGCTACAAGAGCTTCGTGATGAAATATAATATGCAGGGCATGAAAAGGTCTCTCCCCGAGCTTCTGTCAATTCTTAAGACTGCAGAAGTGGAGATCAATAAAGAACATCAATTGTTGATGATCCATAAGACCACTGGTTTCAAGAAGGAAAAGAAGGGTAAACAGAAGGGAAAGAAGGGTGGCAAATCTGTTGTTACGCCTGAAAAGAAACCCCGAGCTGGCCCTAAGTCTGATACCGAGTGTTATTATTGTAAGGGGACTAGCCATTGGAAGCGCAACTGTCCCAAGTATTTGGCAGACAAGAAGGACGGCAAGGCAAACAAAGGTATATGTGATATACATGTTATTGATGTGTACTTGACTAGTACTCACAGTAGCACCTGGGTATTTGATACTGGTTCAGGTGCTAATATATGTAACTCTAATCAGGGGCTGCAGAACAAGCGACAACTAGCAAGGGATGAGGTCACGATGCGTGTCGGTAATGGATCAAGAGTTGCTGTGATCGTCATCAGAACACTGCCTCTCCATATGCCGCCGGGATTAGTGATAAATCTAAATAATTGTTATTTGGTGCCTGCATTGAGCATGAACATTGTATCCAGATCGTGTTTATTGCTAAGTGGTTATTCATTTAAATATGAAAATAATGGTTATTCGATTTATA
Source organism: Avena sativa (assembly GCA_916181665.1). NCBI lineage: Eukaryota > Viridiplantae > Streptophyta > Magnoliopsida > Poales > Poaceae > Avena > Avena sativa. The sequence continues at coordinate 378,045,811 of OV702290.1, read as the reverse complement.
TGGACAATATATTTTATGGTCATGCACCTGTGATGAAAGGTTTATTCCTATTGAATCTCGATAGTAGTGATACACATATTCATAATGTTGATGCTAAAAGGATTAAACTTAACAATGATATATCTGCATATATGTGGCACTACCGTCTAGGTCATATTGGCGTAAACACATGAAGAAACTCCATTCTGATGGACTTTTGGAATCACTTGATTTTGAATCATTTGATACATGTGAGCCATGCCTTATGGGCAAGATGACTAGAACCCCATTCTCCGGTACAATGGAGCGGGCGACAGATTTATTGGATATCATACATACCAATGTATGTGGTCCAATGAGTGTGTCGGCACGAGGTGGATATCGTTGTTTTGTTACTTTCAAGGATGATTTGAGTAGATACGGGTATATCAATTTGATGAAACACAAGTCTGAAACCTTTGAAAATTTTAAGGAATTTCAGAGTGAAGTGGAAATCATTGTAATAGAAAGATCAAATTTCTATGGTCCGACCTTGGAGGTGAGTGTCTAAGTTACGAGTTTAGCGCACATATGACAAATTGTATAATAGTTTCACAACTCACACCTGCCGGAACACCACAACGTAATGGTGTGTCGAAATGTCCTAATCATACTTTATTGGATATGGTTTGATATATGATGTCTCTAACTGACTCACTATCATTTAGGGGTTATGCACTGGAAACCGCTGCATTCCCTTTAAATCGGGCACCATCAAATCCGTTGAAAAGACACCATATGAATTGTGGTTTGGAAACAAACCCCTAAGCTATAATTTCTTAAAGTTTGGGGATGTGATGTTTATGTGAAGAAACTTCAGCCTGATAAACTCAAACCCAAAGCGGAAAAATACGTCTTCATAGGATACCCTAAAGAAACTATTGGGTATTCCTTCTATCACAGATCCGAGGGCAAGGTTTTTGTTGCCAAGAATGGATCCTTTCTGGAGAAAGAGTTTCTCACGAAAGGTGTGTGTAGTCGGAAGGTAGAACTCGAAAAGGTTATTAAATCTTCTCTTCTTGAAATGGCGAGTGGTGCAGCGCTGAAAATTGTTCTAGAGTTGACTTCACCGAATAAAGAGGGAACTAATGATAATGATCATGGAACTCCGAAAGAGGATACTACCAAACCTCGCAGGTCAAGCAGGACATGTGTAGCTCCTGAACTATACAAAAATCCTGTTATGAATTTCATGGTTGATGAAATAGATGACCCGACAACGTATGAAGAAGCGATGATGAGCCCGGATTCCTACAAATGGCTAGAAGCCATGAAATCCGAGATGGAATCCATGTACGAAAACCAGGTTTGGACCTTGGTGGACTTACCTCACGACCAAAAGGCCGTTGAGAATAAATGGATTTTCAAAAGAAAACTGATGATGATGGTAATGTGACCATCTATAAAGCTCAACTTGTTGCAAAGGGGTTTCGACAAATTTCAGAAGTTGATTACGATGAGACATTCTCTCCCGTAGCGATGCTAAAGTCGGTTAGGATTATGTTAGCAATTTCTGCATATTTCGATTCAGAGATATGGCAGATGGATGTCAAAACTGCATTCCTTAATGGTAACATTTCAGAAGAGTTGTATATAATACAACCAAAGGGTTTTGTCAATCCTAAGGATGATGACAAGGTATGCAATCTTTAGCGATCCATCTATGGACTGAAGCAAGCATCCTGGAGTTGGAATCTCTACTTTGATGAGGTGATCAAAGAGTTTGGATTTGTCCAATGACATGGGTATACCCTACAGGTACTCGAGTTTGGCATATATGGTCCAGATACGGCCGAAGCCCACGGCATTGCCAAGGCCCAATGAAGAATTCGAGTGGCCCACAGATTCTCGATTGCTTGCGAGACAAGCAAAAGCTTAAGATAGAAAGTTCAAAGTGAAAACCCTGATCTGTAACCAACTCGACCTGCTACCCGAGACCTAGCCTATCTACATAAAGGCTAGGAGGGGGTGGTGAGGAGGACAATCACAACCCTAGTTTCCACAACTCTCGCCAGATTGCATCTGCGCGCCCCTATAATCTTCGATTCCTTCGTTAATTCGAAGAGCATACAAGCAGGAGTAGGGACCTCTACAAGGCCTGAACCTGGGTAAAACTTGCGTCCTTGTGTGCTTGTTTGCTAGCCAATTGATGCCGCCATCGCTCCCTCCTTCTCCAAAACCCAAGTCCATAACAATGGGCATTGACGAGTTGAACCCTCGTCAATTGGCACCGTCTATGGGAATTGGGAGTGCTGATGTCGTGGTTTCTTCAGCCCCGTCAACTGCGATCTACAACTCTGCAACAACAGAGATTCGCCAGCTCTTCGACGCGTTCGATTTCACCGGCCACACGCCAACCACTCGCCCGCCTATCGAGTCTGTGGGCGATGGGATCAGCCATGCGATTGGGAGCTTCCGCTTCTAGGTTGGTCAACCGGGCATGCTTCGCATGCCTGACCAGCCAACAGCACCCGCAATTGCTCCAGCATCATGCGTGCCGCCACCAATCGGCACCCTCAGTGAGTTCAACACCTCAGTAACAGCTAGGAATATTGACGGCGACATCAGTCGCGGATCCGATCTGGGCAACCTAGCCACAGAGGAAGGAGCCTACGGCTCTAGATCTGAAAGTTGCGGGAGCAACAGCTTCCCCGACCACTTCATGTGCGCCGTCATCAACGCGGGCGACACCGGCGTGAATCGCAAAAACACTGGCACTAGATCTGGCACTGGACCGCCCAATGGCAGTACGCCCAATGGTGGCATACCAGTCGCAAACGGCAGGCCCACCAACGGTGGTAACGGCATGCTCGTCAACAACGGGACAGGGGGAGAACCGTCACTCACGATGGACAAGAACACCGACGAGCGCGTGCTGATCAAGCTCAACGATAACGAGTGGGCCCACTATCGTGAAGCTCTACGGGGCAATCCTCTACCTCCCAACACACCGTAGGACATGCTGATGGGCTACCATTGGCTGCTAAAGGAGGAATTCAAGCGCCAGCAGCAGGTGATCACTCAACTCGAAGCACGCAGAAAGGCGGTGGACGAGTCGAGTCTTTGACGAGCTGGGCTCTCCTCCCATGGAGGATCCTCCTCCAAGGGCAACGAGTACGAGGCCAACAAGAGGCAATCTCGACTGGCCCACCTTACCGAGCAAGAACTCGTAGAAGCTGTGAAAGTCCTTGACTTCAGCTCTATGACGGTGGATACGCGGGGAAACGTGCTCCTAAAAACGCCGCAAGCCGCGGTGACGGCGGCTACCATGTACCTCCTCAACAACCAGCCGGCGGCTGGAGATCCACGAGCCACCATGCACTGATCTACGATCGCGGGCGTGGGGTTAATCGAGATCGCCCTCGACAAAGAAACAACACCGGAGCCAAAGAAAAGCAAGGCTCTGGACAAGTACTACTCATACTCCTCTAGTGACGACAGTCACGATCTGTCACGGCCACATCGCTCACGGCGGCATGACCGCGACTACGACGAGCACGATGACATCACACAACGCAAAGTCGACAAGATGCAGGCAAGGCGTGCTCGTTCGACTAACTCGGAAGAAGACGAGACTGAGCTCTGCGGCGCCAGATGCTTCAGGAGGGCCATCAGGCAGAAGAGAATGCCTAAAGGGTTCAAACTCCGATCGGAGAACCCAAAATTTGACGGCCTACAGGACCCGAAAATCTGGCTGGAGGACCACATCTCCTCCATTAGGCTACATGGCGGAAGTCGAAGCACAACAATACAATGCCTACAGCTATAGCTGCAGGGCCCTGCTCGCGCATGGCTCAACAACCTCCCGCGCGGATCCATTCGCAACTGGGAAGATCTGGTCTACAGCTTTGTGCGCAACTTCAAGGGCACTTACAAAAGGCCCGCATCAATCGAGGAACTGAGAAGCTGCCAGCAAAGATCTGGCGAGTCGCTGCGGTCGTACATCCAGAGGTGGTACATCATTAAGAACTCCGCAGAAAACATCTCGGAGGACCGCGCAATCAACGCATTCAACAACGGTGTTCGCCGTATAGAGCTTAGGGAGGATCTGGGGTGCTCGAAGCCCAAAACGATCGACCACCTGATGGAAATCGCGAATCGGTGGGCTAACAGAGAAGACTTGGTGAAAAACCATACCTACTCTGACGACGACGACCTCGGGCACAGATGTGATCGCCGAGGCAAGCGTTGAATGTGCGTCTACGATGACCGCGATGAGGTAAATATGGTCGCAGCCAGCTACTCAGACAAACGGGACGACAACCACAACAGCGGATATCACAATGGTGGATACCGCGACAGTGAAAAAACCACGCAGGTGTGGCAGCCCCGCATGCGTGAAGAGGCACCCACAACATCTATCAAGGACAAACTGTCCGGACCATGCAACATGCACTTCTACATCGACAAACCTGACGGTAAGAAGAAATCTAGCCACCTTCTCAAGGACTGCCGCGAGTTCCTCAAACTCCACCAGGGCCTGGCTCGGATGAATCGCGATGCAGTCAACAGGGGCTATGGAGCCGCCCTAGGCGCTGTGGCACATGGAGCTCCTCCACCACCACCCGGACCACCACCACCTGTGGCCGCGCCGGTCCAGCATCACGGAGGCGAGCCATACCCACGAGCCATGGGCAACATGGGGATGATCCAAAAAGGGCGCCCCTCAAATCGAGTGTAGAAGGCCATCACTTGCCAAGTCAATCTGGCGATAAATTCTCCGCCCTCCACCACTGAGTACCTTAGTGGAAGCGAATCCTACATCACCTTCGACAAGCGCGATCATCTGCGTCAAGTTCCTCGTCCAGGACACTATTCCCTCGTACTCGAAGCATAGATCGGGGGCTTCGATATGAGTCGCGTCTTCATGGATGGTGTTAGCGGCATCAACCTCATGTTCGCGAGTACCTTGCGCACGATGAGGATCCCTCTGACTTGCCTGGAAGTCTCAGACACGACGTTCCACGACATTGTCCCAGGGAAGGGCGTATACCCCTGGGAAAAATCAACTTCGACGTCATCTTCGGCACGCCGCAAAACTTTTGGCGAGAGCGCATTGACTTTGAAGTCATCAACTGGCCTTCACAATACCACTGCATCCTCGGACGTGTCGCGTTCGCAAGGTTCATGGCAGTGTCGCACTATGCCTACCTGCATATGAAAATGCTAGGTCCAAACGGCGTAATCACAATCAATGGCAACTTCGAGAGGTCTGACAGTTGCGATAGGGAATTCAACAGAATCTCCTAGTCCTTTGGCATGCAGGAGGAACTTGCAAGATTGAAGGAGTCGACAAACAACAGTCTGCCTCCCTTGAGCAGGACAAGTTCACTCGACCTATCCTTCGACTCGTCGGTGCACACGAAGAAAGTCTAGGTCCACCCAACGGACCCGACCAAGACGACCCTCATCGCCAATAACTTGAGTTCCGCATAGGAACTCATGCTCGTCGAATTCCTCCGTGAGCACTAGGAGATCTTCACCTGGTGTCCAGCAGACATGCCAGGTGACATGGATATACCCTACAGGTACTCGAGCTTGGTATATACGGTCCAAATATGTACAAGCCCACGGTGTCGCCAAGGCCGAGAAGAAAGGACTCGAGTAACCTGCGGACTCTCGATTGCTTGAAGAACACGAAGAAGCTAAAGATAGAAAGTTTGAAGGGGAAAACCCTAACTTGTAACCGACTCGACCTGCTACCCGAGACCTAGCCTATCTATATAAAGGCTAGGAGGGGGCAGCGAGGAGGACACACGCAACCCTAGTTCCCACAACCCTCGCCAGATTGCATCTGCGCACCATTGTAACTTTCGACTCCTTCGATAATTCCACGAGCAGACAAGCAGGAGTAGGGACCTCCACGAGGCCTGAACCAGGGTAAATCCTTTGTCCCCTGTGTGCTTTTTTGCTAGCCGATAGATGTCTCTAGTGCTCCCTCCTTCTCCAAAACCCAAGTCCATAACAATGGGCATTGATGAGTTAAACCCTCGTCAATTGGCGCCGTCTGTGGGAAAAGGGAGTGCTGATGTCGCGGCTTCTTCGGCCCCATCAAATGCGATCTACAACTCCGCAACAGTGGAGATTCACCAGCTCTTCGGCGCCTTCGACTTCACCGTCCACACGCTGGCCACCCGCCCGGCCTTCGAGTCCGTGGGCGACGGAATCAGCCTGGTGATTGGGAGCTTCCGCTTCCAAGTTGGTCAGATGGGCACGCTCCGCATGCCTGATCAGCCGACAGCACCGGCGATTGCCCCGGCATCATGGTTCCCTCCATCGATCGGCACCCTCAGCGAGCTCAACGCTCCGGTGGCAGTCAAGAACACGATCAGCGACAGCAGTCGCGATTCCGATCTGAGCGATCTGGCCACTGAAGATGGAACCTACGATTCCGAATCTGGAAGTTGTGGAAGCAACAACTTCCCCAATCACTTCATGTGCGCCGTCAGCAACGCGGGCGACACCTCCGCCAATCGCGACAACGGTGGCAACACCGATAACGGCACCGACCCACCCAATGCAGGCAACGGTGGCAATGGCGGCAACTGCGGCAATCGCGCTCCCGTCAACAACGAAGGAGCAGTAGAACCTCCCAGCATAATCAATGAGCAAACCGGCAAACGCGTCGTAATCAAGCTCAACGAGCAAGAGTGGGATCACTGCCGCGAAGCCCTATGGGGCACACCTCTACCCTTTGGGTCCCCACAGGAACTGCTGATGGGCTATCAATGGCTCCTGAAGGAAGAATTCAAGCTCCAATTGCAAACAATTGCGCAACTTGAGGCACGTGAAAAGGCAGCGGACGAATCGAGCCTTCGTCGCGCCGGGCTCTCCTCCTACGGAGGATACTCCTCAAGAGGCAACGAGTACCTCGCCAAGAAGAGGCAGTCACGGATGGCTCACCTCACCGAACAAGAGCGCATAGAGGCCGCGAAAGTCCTCGACTTCGGCTCTATGACAGTCGACACGAGAGGCAACGTGGTTCCCAGGACGCCGCAGGCTACGGTAACGGCATCCACCATGTACCTCCTCAATAACCAGCCGCCAGCTGGAGATCCCCGAACTGCCATGCACCAATCTACGATCGCGGGTTTGGGGTTAATCGAGGCCGCCCTCGACAAGGAGCCAGTATCAGACCCGAAAAAGGGCAAAGCACTAGCGAAGCGTCACTCCTTGCCCTCATCCAGCGATGACAGTCATGACCTGTCTCAGCGCCGCCGCTCACGGCAAAAAGACCACGACTACGATGCGCGCGAGGACCTCATGCAGCGCAAGATCGACAAATCAAGGGCACGACCTGGTCGGTCGACTGACACGGAAGAAGAAGATGGGGAGCTCTGCGCCGCCCGATGCTTCAGCAGATCCATTAGGCAGAAGCGAATGCCTAAGGGGTTTAAACTCCCATCGGAGAACCCGAAATTTGACGGTCTGCAGGACCCCAAGATCTGGCTGGAGGACCACATCTCCTCCGTTAGGCTCCACGGAGGCAGTCGAAGCACTGCCATGCAATGCTTCCAGCTACAGCTACAGGGCGCCGCCCGGGCATGGCTCAATAACCTCCCACGCGGATCCATTCGCAGTTGGGACGAGCTGGTGTACAGCTTCGTGCGAAACTTTAAGGGCACGTACAAACGACCCGCATCAATCGAAGAGCTGAGATGCTGCCAGCAGAGATCTGGCGAATCGCTGCGCTCCTACATCCAAAGGTGGTCCATCATCAAGAACTCCACGGAAAACATCTCAGAAGACCACGCGATTGACGCATTCAACGGTGGCGTCCACCGCCTAGAGCTCAGGGAGGAGCTGGGCCGCTCAAAGCCCCAGACCATCGACCATCTAATGGAGATCACGAATCGATGGGCTGATGGAGAAGATTCGGTAAAGAATCGCGCTCACTCTGACAAGGAGGCAGAACTCGAGCGCAGACACGACCGCCGAGGCAAGCGTCGCATGCGCATCTACGATGACCGCGCCGACGTCAACATGGTCGCAGCAGGCTACGCTGATAGACGCAACGATAACCGCAACAACGGATACTGCACCGGCAGATACCGCGACTCCGGGAAAACCACGCAAGTATGGCAACGCTGCACTCGCGATGAAGCACCCGTGACCTCCATCGAGGACAAACTGTCTGGGCCATGCATGGTACACTTCTACATCGACAAGCATGACGACAAGAGAAAGTCCAGCCACCTCCTCAAGGACTCCCGCGAGTTCCTCAAGCTACACGAGGGATTTGTTCGAATGAACCGCAACGCAGTCGAAAGAGGCTACGAGGCCGCTCCAGGCGCCGTAGCACACGGCGCACCACCACCACCACCACCTGGGCCACCCCCGAACGGAGCCGCACCGGACCAGCACCACGGAGGAGAACCATACCCATGGGCCATGGGTACCATGATGATTCAAAAGGGACGCCCCTCCAACAGGGTGCAGAAGGCCATCACTCGCCAAGTCAACTTGGCCACGCACTCGCCACCATCCACCACTGAGTACCTCAGTGGAAGCGAGTCATGCATCACCTTCGACAAACGTGACCACCTGCCTCAAATACCTCGTCCAGGTCATTGCCCCTCGTACTCGAGGCGCAAATCGGAGGCTTCGACATGAGTCGCGTCTTCATGGATGGCGGAAGCGGCATCAACCTCATATTCGCGAGTACCTTGCGAGCAATGAGGATCCCTCTAACTTTCCTGGAGGCATCGGACACAACGTTCCACGGCATCGTCCTAGGGAAAGGCGTATACCCCTGGGCAAAATCAACCTTGACGTCATCTTCGGCACACCGAAGAACTTCCGGCGCGAGCGCATCGACTTCAAGTTCATCAACTGGCCCTCACAATACAACTGCATCCTCGAGCGCGTCGCATTCGCTAGGTTCATGGCAGTAACCCACTACGCCTACCTGCAGATGAAAATGCCAGGTCCCAATGGCATCATCACGATCAACGGGAGTTTCGAACGATCTGACAGTTGCGACAGGGAGTTCAACAGTATCTCCCAGTCCTTCGGCATGCAGAAAGAGCTCGCGAGATTGAAGGAGACGACAGACAACAGTCTGCCTCCTCTGAGCAGGCCAAGCTCACCTGATCTCTCCTTCGACTCATCTGTGCACACAAAGAAGGTGCAAGTACATCCATCGGATCCCGCTAAGACGGCCCTCATTGCCAACAACTTGAGTCCCGCATAGGAACTTGCGCTCGTCAAATTCCTCCGTGAGCACTAGGAAATTTTTGCCTGGTGTCCTGCGGACATGCCAGGAGTTTCCAGGGAATTCGCCGAGCACGCACTCAACGTCAACCCTGACGCTAGGCCAGTCAAGCAAACAATCATGCGACTGTCTGAGCCACGACCGCATGCAGTTGGAATGGAGATCAACAGACTCCTCGAGGCCAAGTTCATACGCGAGATCAAGGAAAGCACTTGGCTTGCCAATACGGTGCTGGTACCAAAAAAGACATGGATATCCAACGAATGTGCGTGGACTTCACTTCTTTAAACAGGCACTGCCCAAAAGATCACTTCCCGCTACCACGGATTGACCAGATCATCGACTCCACCGCGGGATGTGAGGGCCTCTGCTTCCTCGATGCCTACTCAGGCTATAATCAAATTCAAATGAAGGAGGCAGATCAAGAGAAAACAGCGTTTACAACGCCCTTCAGTGTGTTCTGCTACAACACAATGCCCTTCGGGTTAAAAAACGCGGGAGCCACCTACCAGCGGTGCATGCAGGCTTGCCTCAAGGAGCATCTGGGTCGCAATATCCAAGTCTATGTCTACGACATAGTAATCAAGACCAAGGAGGAAGCCTCTCTAATCGACGATTTGCGCGAAACCTTCGCCAACCTCGACCGCTACCGGATCAAGCTCAATCCGGACAAATGCGCCTTCGGCGTACCATCTGGGCAGTTACTCGGGTACCTCATCTCTGCGAGAGGAATCGAGGCGAACCCAAAGAAGATAAAAGCCATACTAGCCATGGAGAAGCCGAAGAACATAAGAGGCGTCTAGCAACTGGCCGGACGAATCGCGGCTCTCAGTCGATTTATCAGTCGGATGGGTGAAAAGGCACTGCCCTTCTACCAATGAAGCGCAAGAAGCATTTGAAGATCTTAAGCGCCTGCTATCCACCTCGCCAGTTTTGGTGACTCCGCGAGAAAGGGAACCACTGTTGCTGTACATCTCCGCCACCAACCAGGTGGTCAGCACAGTGCTTGTCGTCGAGCGAGCTGAGGAAAACAAGGTCCATGGCGTACAACGCCTGGTATACTACCTCAGCGAGGTCCTCACGCCAACAAAACAGTGGTACCCGCACTACCAGAAGCTGGCATACGCATCTTTATGACCGCCCGGCGACTGCGCCACTACTTCCAGGAACACCCAATCGTGGTAGTCAATGACGCCCCGTTGGGACATATCCTCAATAACCCCGATGCCACGGGGCGAGTCGCGCTTTGGGGAATAGAGCTGTCTCCACGAGACATCACATACGAAAAACGCGATGCAATCAAGTCGCAAGTGCTCCCTGACTTTCTCGTGCACTGGATGGAGAACCAGCTTTCGGACAAGCCAGATATGTCCTACCTCTAGACTATGCACTTCGATGGGTTCAAGCGGAAAGACGGAGCAGGCGCAGGTGTCATACTGACATCACCTCAAGGGGACAAGCTGAAGTATATCCTGTGAATGCAGTTCACAGCCTCAAACAACGAGGCTGAATATGAGGCTCTGTTGCACGGGATGAGGATGGAAAAAGCTTGCGGCGCCAAGAGGCTCATCATATATGGCGACTCCAAGTTGGTCGTCAACCAAACAATGCACGAGTGCGACGCACTGAACGACAACATGATCGCGTACCGCGACCTCTACGATACACTCGAGGGAGACTTTGATGGCTGCGAGTTACGACACGTAGGTCGCGAAAGCAACGAGGAGGCGGACGCACTCGCCAACATAGGCTCTACCTGCGCCCCCATACCACCTGGGGTATTTCTCGAGCGCATATGCTAACGCTCCATTAAGCCAAAGGCGGCAGAGAAGAAAACAAGCGCAGCAACGGACTCGGGGGCTACGCCATCCAATGAGCCAATGGCACTCGATGACTTGGAGCTGGACACATGACTCGAGGGACCAATGAGCGTCATGATGATCGAGCAATCTTGGACGCAGCCGTACATTACGTACCTCCTCAGCAAAAGACTACTGGATGACCCGACAGATGCACGGCACATCACGCGGCGCTCCAAGGCATTCGTCGTTATCAACGGCGAATTGTATAAACGCAGCATCACAGGAGTGCCAACGATGTGTCTCCATGGCCGATGGAAGAGCAATTCTCCTCGACATCCATGAAGGGACCTGCGGGCACCACGCCGACAGTCGCGCCCTCGTTGCCAAAGTTCTACGAGCTGGATTTTACTGGCCCACGGCCATGCGCGACGCCAAGGACATAGTCCAAAAATGCAATGCTTGCCAGCGATTTGCGGACAAGCCACACACACCAGGCGCAGAGCTACGGCCTATTACATTGGCCTGGCCCTTCGCACAGTGAGGGCTCGACATGGTTGGCAAGCTTCCAAGGTCCTCCCGCGGAGGTTACGTCTACCTCTTGGTTGCAGTCGACAAATTCACCAAGTGGATCGAAGCCATGCCGGTGACCAACCAATCAGGGCACAACGCAGTCAAGTTCTTCGAGTCCATCGTCTCCGCTTTGGCGTGCCGCACAACATCATCACCGACAACAGGACGAACTTCACATCCAAGGAGTTCCAAGAATTCTGCGAGAACCTGGGGATCAGCATTCGTTACGCCTCAGTCGCGCATCCACAGACCAACTGTCAGGTGGAAAAAGCAAACGGGATCATCTGCAACGGCATCAAGAAGCGACTCCTACGACCACTCGAACAAGCCGCGGGTTGCTGGCCAGATGAACTGCAATCCGTACTGTGGAGCCTACGTACAACTCCAAATAGTGCCATCGGCTACATGCCATTCTTTATGGTGCACGGGGCAGAGGCAGTGCTACCCGCTGAAGTACGATACAAGGCGTCACGCATGGTCGCTTACAGCGAACAAGAGTCATCCCTTGCACTCGAAGACTCCGTCGACCTCCTTCACGAAGCAAGAGAAATCGCCGCAGAAAGATCCATGATCTACCAGCAGATCCTGCGTAACTACCACAGTAGAAGGCTTCGCCCCAGATCCTTCGTCGAAGGTGACCTGGTCCTGCGACTGAAGTAGTAGGGGCATCTCAAGCTCGAGTCCCCATGGGAAGGACCATACGTGATTACAGAAGTAATCCCAGGTGGCGCCTATCACCTTCAAGATTTAGAGACAGGAGTCACGTACTCCAACCCTTGGAACATCGCACAACTGCGACGCTTCTACCCCTAGTTATTTTTACTTTTACATCGCAAATAAGGCTACTTAGCCACACATTGTACCTCGTACCGTTCTTCAAAAAAATAAAAGCTAAGTGCCCCAAAACTCCGTGTTCTCCTTTTACTTTGTCAATTTTCATACTCGGGGGCTGTGCCACCCTTTACACATATATTCTTCGAACCAAAACACGATATCCTGAGTAGCTGGCGCATCAACTGAAACCCCTTAACACAAACTCAACCCAGCTACAACGCACCTGATAGGTTGGTAAGGGACCGAGATACAAGATGGCCAGGCAAACGAAAAGGACTCGCATAGTGCAACACACCTCATGCTAACAAAGCTGTTTATACACATTCAACAATAAATTATCTACAACATATATATGAACTTTACAACACAAATACACTTATGTGCAGGATACAAATTTGGCTACTATTGCAACAGAAGAACGTTGGTTTGTTCCTTGAAGAAGTCGACGATCTCCTCCGCTGGATGGTCCACCGCCTGATAATGCGGTACCATAATCTAGGCAGATCCTGCTGGCGGTGCTGGCGGCCCAGAGGCAATGGCGGCAACATCCACGTCAGGCCTGTGCAATCGCACCATTGAGAGGGCAGCCTTGGCACCAGCTACCAACTGTTGCCTCACGCACTCGCGAACCATGGACATATCTTGAAATTTGGCAAGGAGAGCCAGCAGGCTTGATGGAGCGTCATCCAGCGGGAACATCGCCCGATAAATGTTCTTCAAACACGACTACGACTTCTTCAGGAAGAGCAGCACTCGCGATGCGCGATCCTGCAGGGTCGCCAACGCAGTCGCACGATCATGATCTACCTAGAAGTATCCACTCTCTTGAAGTTGCTCCTGGGTGAGATCATGAAGGCGAATGGCAATTCTATCCTCCTCCTGCGGATGACGCGCGCTAACAACTACACAAAGCAACATCAACAGCATGAGTACAACGTACCGCTGCGAGTAACTACAAAGGAAAAGATGAGAATAAGCAAACTAACACTCAAACTGGTCGCCCAGCTGCGTCACCTCGCCAAGCAGATATTGCTCGCGGGCGGCGGCTTTTTCAGCCTTCGACTTCCACACGTCCGCGCTACCGCGGATCACGGGCAACTCACGCTCCAGCTGCTTCACGCGATCACGAAGTCACGATAGCAAGGATAGCTCCTCTACCCTGGAGCGCGGTGGTGCCACTGTATCATCAAGAGATGGCGAGTCCTGGGTTCCCCCCACGGGATCACTTGATGTACCCTACCACAAAGTCAAGACAGAGGAAAATAAGGCGACCAACTTAACACAAAGGCAAAAGGAACAGATGCATTCAGGATCAGCATAAGTATTCACAAACACACTCGCCATCAGGCATGTTCTTAGACCAAAAGGACAATTCATCAACTATTACAAAAAGCTAACTACGGGGCAGCTGGCTTCTTCGACTTCGACGGCTACGGGGGCTTCATCAAGTCCGTGGCAGTATCAGACGCCACTGACTTTTCGCCGGCCCCTGAGGCCGAAGCTTTCGCCGCCTTCTTAGCATGTTGGAGCTCCTCCGAATACTTGGCAACGGTATTTATCAAGGAATGGCCATATTTGGCACAGGCAGTCGCAAAGGGAGCAAAGACTACCTGCTGACCATCCGCGCCAATAGGCATCGCCTTTGACACCGTGGGAGGATCGATATCAGCTCCGTGGGCCTACACCATCGCGAGTGACATAGACGCGCCGGCCGCGCAGAGGGAATTCTTGTAGGTGGAAGTCACACCACCGGCGAGTGATTCCACCAGCTCGTCCATGTTATCGATCAGCTCCGCCTTCGGGATCAACTCCTCTCGGAGGCAACTGAGGGTGACCTTGGCCTTGGACAATGTATCTTGGATGGTGGCGCTACAGTCCTCGACTGCAGACACCGCACCAGCCAGAGCGTCATCACGATGAAGGGCCTGCGGGTCAAAGCTCAAATTGCCAGCATCTGCATAGAAAACCCACACATGGATCAAACCTTTAGCGCCACCAGCAAAAACTCTAGATGCAGAGAAGGACAACAATAAATATGTACCAGCGAAGGTACCGGAGAGGGCCTTGGCGACTGAGAACAGTTGCTCTTCGAACAACTTTTCCCTGGCTGCAAAGGAGGAATGCAGATCCTTCGCGCCTCTGTGCCTCGTCACGAGCCATGATTGCCTCGTCGCGCCCCTTCACAGCTGCGGCCAATGTCTTCTCCAAGGTGGCGACGTTACGGAGTAAGGCATTATGTTCAGCTACACGGTAATCAAAAGTTGATTATCAGTCAACTATACCACAAAGGAGGAGATGAAAAAGAACAAATGCAGAACACTCACTCTCGACTACGCGGTGACGCGTCTCCAGCATCGCATGCTGGTGGCCCATTGCCATCACCTGCTCCGCCACTTGCGCGGCTTCCTTTACAAGGAGCTATCGCATAGACAAGGAATCAGTAAGGGCAACAGAGAACGTCGACTGCCACGCTAAAAAGAGGGAAAAGATATACTTACATGGTCCTCCAATGACTCCGAAGAAGTTTGCTGTACCGTCATCTGAGCAACCATTCGATGCTCCCCTACGTGAGGAGAGCTCGAAGAATTGTGCCTAGAGTGGGCCGCCACCGGAGGGGAAGGAGCACACTCAACCTCTTTCTTGGCCCTTGAGGTCGTGACTCCCGATTCCTTCAAAAACTCGACGTCGCCAGAAGATGACGATGCCTCTTGACTACAAGACAAGATCCACATTGAGAAAGGGCAAACTCCAGGGCAAAGCCAACAAGAAGAAAACATAAGAAGAACAAATGAACTCGAGAGCTTACCAGTCAAACTTATCAAAATCAAACGTGGCCTCCGCCGACTCCGACGAAGACTCCTTAGGAACAGCGGGAATTGGTGACTCCGCGCCAACAGCCGTGCCCTCTGGAGTCGAAGGAGTCCACGCGTCGGAATCCTCGCTGCGCGAACGCTTGCGAGTATCCGGGCTCTCGGACTCGGGGGCTTCCTCTTCCACATGAGAAGGGACAGTCGACTCAGACTCGTCCTCTTCCAAAGCTTCGCTAGGAATAATCCCCTCAGGGAGAGGGGGCATACAAGGCGATAACACCCAATCCTGCATACAGACAATGAAGATCAGCAAAAAGAACAAGTAAGCAACAGAAAAGCAATCGCGAAAATAATCTACTGTGTAGCACAAATGTACCTCGGGAGGGGGATTCGAAGCATCAAAAGGAGGAACAACTGGCTCACTCGGAAGCACATCCTTGCCAGTGTACTTCATGACCAGTCGAACCCTCTTATCCACCTCACTCGCGGACATGCCATCGGCAGACACACGAGTGGCATCATCAGCGCCACCCCATTGAAACATGGGATGGACTCTGGCTTGGAGAGGCTGGACGCGACGGTGCAACCAAGTTCTGATAAGGGCGCACCCTCCCTCTTCTGCGCCTATGCGACTCTCGAGGTCGCAGACGCGTTGATACAACACGTCTGTCTCCGCAAGTTCGCCAGGCATAACTACGTTCTTCCAAGAACGCATCTTCTTGCAGGGAGTCGCAGGATCGAAGGGCGCGAGTCCAAAGTGCTCATCTTTGGCCTTCTGATCGCGGACATAGAACTATTTATCCCTCCATCCCTAGACGGACTTGGTGAGCTTGATGTCGAAGTAGGTGGTGGATGGGTCGACGTGGATTCCGCAACCACCTACGTCATAAACTAAAGAGCCAGATGCGGACTGACGCTTCAGTTTAAATAAGCGCTTGAAAAGACCAAAGTGTGGCTCGATTCCGAGCCAGCAGTCACAAAGAGTGATGAAGCAGGTGATGTGGAGTATAGAATTTGGGGACAGTTGATGGAGCTGGAGCCCGTAGAAACAAAGAAGACCCCTAAGAAAGGGGTGGAGAGGCAAAGAAAGGCCGCGAATAACGAATGCAAGAAACATCACTCGAAAACCAGCGGGAGGAGCAGGAATGGTCTCACCGCTGGGGACGCGCGCATCAGTGACTGCTGTAGAGATAACTCTGTCTTGGTGAAGAAGAAGGAGATCCGACGCCTTGATGATGGAAGGGCGCCATGCACCATTTGTCACGTGGGTGCCCGCGACCTTCTTCTTCCCACCGGCGGCGGCGCTGGTGCCCGCAGTAGCGGAGCCACCCTTCTTCTTTGCCGCGGCGATGGTGGCCGCGGAATCAACAACAGCACCTCCTTTCTTCTTCCCTATTGAACGGCGGCGATGCGAGCGTAGAAAGTAGCTCGGAAACGAGCGGAGGTGGTCCAACGCTATGGAGGAAACGAGCACAAGGAAAAGCAGAAGAGCAGCAGCAATGGCGATGGCAGCAAGGAAGAAAGGGCGCAGATGGGAAATTACCACCGTAGCAGCGCTACTTAACCCCTACAAGATGCAATCCAACGGTTCAGAAAAACCCTACTGGACGCGTGGTACACATCATGTTGGACACGTGGAGAAGAGGAAGCGCGAACCGTCCCCCACTTCTCCCATTACATGCGGAAATCGAGGAGGCACACTTAAAAATAAGATTACACACGCCCAGTTAAATCAAATTCAGGAAGTGGGACCCATCGCTCATCACGTCCCGTCAAACTCGCTAAAGCAGGCAACTGAGGTCATATAAGCGTCAACACTAACGTCATCAAAGCTACGCAGCGGAAAACTTCAACTACTTTAGTCCTTGCTAGAGTCTTCGACTCCACCAAGCACTCGGGGGCTACTCCTATAGGGAGCGCTGGTCGCGCACCCTACAATTTTTCTTTTCTTGTTGCAGGAATGTGGGCAATCACAATCAAACCCAACCACTCGAAACACGGTTCGATTACGGACATGGGTTACTCCCATAGGGAGCGCCGGAAACAATTTCGACTGAAACAAGCAAGCAAAAGACGATAGCAGTCACAAAAGTGTTTAGTCCCTGCCTGAGTCTTTAACTGAAACAAGCAAGCAAAAGACGACAGTAGTCGCAAAAGTTCTTTAGTCCCTGCCCGAGTCTTCGACTCAACCAGGCAATCGGGGGCTACTCCCATAGGGAGCGCTGGTCGCGCACCCTATGATTATTTGCACAGAAAACTGTGTGTTGATAACGTCAACACTCGCAGTCCATGGCGACACCGCCTCATAATTTTTCCCTACAAATAGACTACGTCTCCTGGGTCTCCCGAATCGTCTCTGCGATGATAAAATTCGGATGCCGCACTTACAGCATGAAGGTAAGACCTGAATAAGGCCTGGCAACGCATATAGCTGCGCACTACCAGAAATATATCCGTGCCTACAGGCACGATGAACATGCCTTGACGGACGCGTCGAGTGCTCACACCCGTATAATTGGAATTCGACTCCTGTAAGACCTCCGTGGCCTGAGTCGAATTACACCAGCACTTTCCCGGATTCAAGTCTGGGGACTCGAGTTCGAGTAGATTGCGTTGTTTCACCCTAAGGTGGTTAACTGATACCGGTACTTCGGTTATATCAGGCACGCACATCAACAATCCCTATGACACAAATAAAAGCAGTCGAAATGTACTCATTCAGGCACTCGAAGACTTCAAAAAAGTCCCCAGTCGAATCTGCGATTCCACTGGACACTCGGAGGCTACTGACATGGGTATACCCTACAGGTACTCGAGCTTGGTATATACGGTCCAAATACATACAGGCCCACGGTGTCGCCAAGGCCTAGAAGAAAGGACTCGAGTAACCTGCGGACTCTCGATTGCTTGAAGAACAAGAAGAAGCTAAAGATAGAAAGTTTGAAGGGGAAAACCCTAACGACTCGACCTGCTACCTGAGACCTAGCCTATCTATATAAAGGCTAGGAGGGGGCGGCGAGGAGGACGCACGCAACCCTAGTTTCCACAACCCTCGCTAGATTGCATCTGCGCACCATTGTGACTTTCGACTCCTTTGATAATTCCACGAGCAGACAAGCAGGAGTAGGGACCTCTACGAGGCCTGAACCTGGGTAAATCCTTTGTCCCATGTGTGCTTGTTTGCTAGCCGATAGATGTCTCAAGCGCTCCCTCCTTCTCCAAAACCCAAGTCCATAACAATGGGCATTGATGAGTTAAACTCTCGTCACCAGGAGTTCCCAGAGAATTCGCCGAGCACTCACTCAACATGAATCCAGACGCAAGGCCAGTCAAGCAGACAATTCGGCGACTGTCTGAACCAAGAGCAAAAGCAGTCGGAATGGAGATCAACTGACTCCTCGATGCAAAATTCATACGCGAGATCAAGGAAAGTACTTAGCTCGCTAACAAAGTGCTTGTGTCTAAAAAAGACACGGATATCCTGCGGATGTGCGTGGACTTCACCTCCTTGAATAAGCACTGCCCAAAGGATCACTTCCTATTGCCACGAATCGACCAAATCATCGACTCCACCACGAGATGTGAGTGCCTCTGCTTCCTCGATGCCTACTCGGGCTACAATCAGATTCGAATGAAGGAGGAAGATCAGGAGAAAACGGCGTCCATGACGCCCTTTGGTGTGTTCTACTACAACACAATGCCCTTCGGGCTAAAAAATGCAGGACCCACCTATCAGCGGTGCATGCAGGCTTGCCTCAAGAACCAACTTGGTCGCAACATCCAAGTATACATTGACGACATCATCATCAAAACCAAAGAGGAAGCCTCGCTAATCGACGATTTACGCGAGACCTTCACCAACCTCGACCGCTACCGGATCAAGATCAATCCGGACAAATGCGCCTTTGGCGTGCCATCTGGGCAGTTACTCAGGTATCTCATCTCTGCGACAGGGTTCGAGGAAAACCCGAAGAAAATAAAGGCCATACTGGCCATGGAGAAGACAAAAAATGTAAAAGGCGTCCAGCAGCTAGCTGGGCGAATCGTGGCGCTCAGTTGATTCATCAGTCGAATGGGCGAAAAGACACTGCCCTTCTACCAACTTCTCCGCAAAGCTGACATGTTCGAGTGGACAGACGAAGCGCAAGAAGAATTCGAAGACGTCAAGCGCCTACTATCCACCTCGCCAGTACTAGTGACGCCTCGTGAAAAGGAGCACTACTGCTCTACATCTCCGCCACCAACCAGGTGGTCAGCACGGTGCTCGTGGTGGAACAAGCCGAAGAAAACAAGGTCCATGGGGTCCAACGCCCAGTATACTACCTCAGCGAGGTGCTCACGCCAACGAAACAATGGTACCCGTACTACCAGAAGCTGGCGTATGGCGTCTTCATGATAGCCAGGCGACTGCGCCACTACTTCCAGGAGCACCCAATCGTGGTGGTAAACAACGCCCCACTCGGGCATATACTCAATAACCGTGACGCCATAGGATGAGTCACGCTCTGGGGAATCGAATTGTCTCCACGAGAGATCACATATGAAAAGCGCGACGCAATCAAGTCGCAAGTTCTCCTAGACTTTCTCGTACACTAGATGGAGAACCAGCACCCCGACAAGCCAGATATGTCCTACCTCTGGACAATGCACTTCGACGGGTCCAAGCGAAAGGACGGAGCTAGCGCAGGTGTCATACTGACATCACCCCAAGGAGACAAGATGAAATACATTCTGCGAATGCAGTTCACCGCCTCCAATAATGAAGCTGAGTACGAAGCCCTAACCCATGGGATGCAGATGGGGAAAGCCTGAGGCACGAAAAGGCTCATCATCTGCGGTGACTCCAAACTGGTGGTCAACCAAACAATGCACGAGTGCGACCCACTGAGTGACAACATGATCGCCTATCCCGACCTCTATGACATACTCAAAGGAGACTTCGACGACTGTGAGCTGCGACACGTGGGCTGTGAAAGCAATGAAGTGGCAGATCTACTCGCCAATACTGGCTCCACCTGCGCCCCCATACCACCTGGGGTATTCCTCGAGCGCATCTGCGAACGCTCCATCAAGCCCATGGCTCCATAGAAGAAAATAAGCACGTCAATGGACTCGGGGGCTACGCTACCCAACGAGCCAATGGCACTCGACGACCTGGAGCTTGATATAGGACTCGAAGGACCAATGGGTGTCATGATGATAGAGCCATCTTGGACACAACCCTACATCACATATCTACTCAGCAAGAGGCTGTCGGATGATCCAACTGACATGTGACACATCGCGCGCCGATCCAAGGCATTCGCCATCATCAACGAGGAACTATACAAGCGCATCATCACGGGAGTACTTCAACGGTGCGTCTCCAATAGAGACAGAAGGGCCGTCATCCTCGACATCCATGAAGGCACTTGCGGGCACCATTCTGGAAGTCAAGCCCTCGTTGCCAAAGCTCTACGAGCTGGATTCTACTGGCCCACGACCATGCATGACGCCAAGGACATCTTCCAGCGCTGCAACGCTTGCCAGCGATTCGCAGACAAACCTCACGCACCTGGCGCGGAACTCCGGCCAATACCATTGGCTTGGCCTTTCACGCAATGGGGACTCGACATGGTTGGCAAGCTCCCAATATCCTCGCGAGGAGGTTACGTCTACCTCTTGGTTGCAGTCGACAAATTCACCAAGTGGATCGAGGCCATGCCGGTGACAAATCAATCAGGGGCTAGCCCTGTCAAGTTCTTCGAGTCCATTTTCTACCGCTGTGGAATGCCACACAACATCATCACGGACAATGGGACAAACTTCACCTCTAAGAAGTTCCAGGAATGCTGCGAAAACCTGGGAATCAGCATAAGCTACGCCTTGGTGGATCACCCGCAGACCAACGGTCAAGTCGAAAAGGCTAACGTCCCCGTCTGTGGTGGAATCAAGAAGCGACTCCTTCGACACTTGAACATGCCGGTGGATGCTGGACAGACGAACTGCAGTCAGTTCTTTGGAGCATACGTACAACCTCAAACAGCGCCACGGGATACACTCCGTTCTTCATGGTACACGGTGCTGAAGCGGTGCTACCCGCAGAAGTACGCTACGAAGCCCCACGGGTGGTCGCTTACAGCGAGCAAGAGTCAACTCTTGCACTTGAAGACTCTTTCGACCTCCTTGACAAGGCACGGGAAATTGTAGCGGAGAGATCAACGATCTACCAGCAAAGCCTCCGCAACTACCACAGCACAAGGCTATGCCCTAGATGCTTCGTCGAAGGAGACCTGGTCCTGCGACTGAAGCAACAAGGGCATCTCAACCTCGAGTCCCCTTGGGAAGGACCTTATGTGATTATAAAAGTAATCCCATGTGGCGCCTATCGCCTTAAAGATTTTGAGATAGGAGTCGCATACTCCAACCTCTAGAACGTCGCACAGCTGCGTCATTTCTACCCCTAGTCATTTTTACATTACAAATAAGGCTACTCAGCCAGGCTACTTAGCCACACATTGTACCTCGTACTATTCTGCGAATAAATAAAGCTAAGTGCCCCAAAACTCTGTGTTTTCCTTATTTTCTTGCAATTTTATCACTAGGGGGCTGCGCCACCCTTTACACTTTCGTTCTACGAACAAATCGCAGTATCCTGAGTACCTGACACAATATCAATCGAACCCTTGATAAACACCAATGTAGTTGCAACACACCTGACATGTTGGCAAGGTGCTGAGATAAACATAGGTCAGGTTAACAAAAAGGAACTGTAGAGTACAATACACTCACAAAATGTAAAAGCTAGCAAGCTCTTCACATATCAATGGGTATTAATTACACCCAACATAATCATACGAACTTTACAACACTTATACGATTATGTGCAGGATACAAATCATGCTACTGCTGCAAAATAAGAACGTTCGTTTGCTCCTCGAAATCGACAATGTCCTCTGCTGGCCGATCAACCGCTTGATAGTGTGGAACCATGTTCTAGGTCATACCTTCTGGCGGAGGCGGCAGCCCAGCGGCAACAGACGCAACATCTACATCCAGCCTATGCAATCGCACCAGCGACAACGCAGCCTTAGCACCAACTACTAACTGCTGCCGCATGCACTCACGGACCGCACTTAAATCTTGAAACTTCACCAAGAGAGCCAATAGGCTTGAAGGGACAACATCCAGAGAAAAAATCGTCTGGTAAATGTGTCTGAGGCACGACTGTGGTTTCTTCAAACACTGAAGTACTCGAGAAGAACGATCCTGCAGGGTCGCAAGCGCGATCGCATGATCGTGTTCCACCCAAAAGTACCCACTTGCCTGCAGTTGCTCCTAGGTCAGGTTATTCATCCGAATGGCAATCGGTCCTTCTCATCCTACGGATGACGAGCGCTGACAACTAACCAAGCAAATGGCAAAGTGTAAAGACAAGGCATCGCTGCGACTGACTAAAAGAAAAGAGGAGAAGGTAGAAAGCTAACATTTGAACTGCTCATTCAACTGTGCCATTTCCTCCAAGAGATACTTCTCACGGGCGGTGGCCTTCTCTGCCTTTGACTTCCACACATCCGTGCTACCACGGATGATGGACAACTCGCGCTCCAATTGCTTAATACGGTCGCGCAATCACGAAAGCAACGACAGTTGCTCCACCTTTGAACGCGGCTGCGCCGTGGTTTCATCGGTGAGAGGAGAGTCATGAGGATCACTCGATGTACCCTATCAGAAATAAAGCAAGAGAAAATGAGGGCCCAAGAATACATCGATAAAGGCATTCAAGCACAGCAAAGTCTCGACAGGGACACTCCCACAAAAGCATAGTTTCAACAAAAGGCAAGTACAACTATTATAGATTGGCCACTAAGGAGCAATCTGCTTCTTTGACTTCGACTTCAACTTCGGAGGCCTCATCGAATCCGTGGCAGCCTCTGATGCCACAGACTTTCTGGTGGTAGCCCCTGATGTCGCAGTCTTCGCCGCCTTCTTCGCTCATTGCATCTCTACAGAATATCTTGCGACTGTATCATGTGTTGTGGCCCATATTTACCACACTAGTAGCGAAGGGAGAAAACACTACGTGTTGGCTATCTGCGTCGATGGGCATCACCATGGAGATCGTGGAGGGATCCAACTCCACGCCATGGGCCTGCGCCATCGTGAGTGCCATGGTAGCACTGATAGACCGCTGGGAGTTCTTGAAGTCCATAGGAATACCCCCAGCAAGGGATTCCACCAGGTCCTCAAGGTTGTCAATCAACTCAGCCTTGGGATCTAGATCCTCACGGATGCGACTGAGCACACCCTTGGCCTTCATCAACGTCCCCCTGAAGGGAAACACTACGGTCCTCGACTGTAGCCATGGCACCAGCCAACGCATCTGCGTGGCGAAGGGACTAGGCATCAAAGATCAGGCCACCGGCATCTGCATACATAAGGTGTTAGCACACCAATATGACATCAAACAAGGATCAATGCAACATCAAAACTGACAATCACCTGAGAGGGCCTTAGCAATCGAGAAAAGTTGTTCTTCGAACAACTTCTCCCTTTCAGCAGTGGAAGCACGCAAATCCTCTTCGCACTTTCACGACTCCTCTAGAGCTACGACTACTTCGTCGCGATTCTTCGCTGCCACGGCAAGTGCCTTCTCGAGGGAAGCAACACAACGAAGAAGTTCATTGTGCTCAACTACAAAGCACAAGGTGTATCCTCAATCGAATTTATAAATTTCACGAAGACAACGATGAAGCCAAAACTAACCTTCGACAACACGGTGGCGATTGTCCAGTAGAGCATGCTGTCGACCCATGACAAGGACTTGCTCCGCCAGGCGAGCAGCTTCCTTCACAATGAGCTGTGTCAAAAGGAAAACAAAGGTTCAGCGGCAGCACAAAGTATAAATTCGACTGCCAAAAACAACAAAAAGGACGCTTAAGTGATCCTCTAGGGACTCCGAAGATGACTGCCGCTTAGTCGTCCGGGCAACCATCTAGTATTCCCCAGCATGTGGGGAACTCGAAGAATTGTGCCCGGAGTGGGCCACCACTGGAGGAGAAGGAGACCGTTCAGCCACCTCCTTGGCCTTGGAGTCTACGACTCTGGACTCTTTCAAAAACTAGACGTTGTCAGAGGATGACGATGCCGCTTGACTACAAAATACAACCAGCAAAAAACTTCAGAAAAAGCAACTCCAAAAAAGAAAGCAAGACGCATTCGCGAAGGCAATACTCACCAGTTAAAATTATCAAGGTTGAAGGATTCCTCCGATGACTCCTTCAGAAGTCGCAGCTTCTTCCGAGCAGGAGGATCCATGGTGCGCACAGGAACGACGGGGATTGGCTCCTCTATAGCAGCAGAGGGACCATCCGGTGTCGTCGGGGAAGTAGCGTCAGAATGAGAGCGGGTGGACTCTGGCTTGTACATCGGGTGGACTCTGGCTTGTAGAGGCTGAACGTGGCGGCACAACCATGTGCTAATGAGAGTGGCGCCACCCTCTTCCTTTCCTATGCAACTTTCGAGGTCGTAGACGCGCTTATACAGCACTTCCATTTCCTCGGACTCGCTAGGCATAATGATATTCTTCCAGGACCTCCTCCTCTTGCAAGTCGCCGTGGGATCGAAGGGCACGAGTCCGTAGTGCTCTCCGTCGGCCTTCTGGTCGCGGATGTAGAATCACTTGTCTCTCCACCCTTGGACAGACGCGGTGAGCTTGATGTCAAAGTAGGTGATAGAGGAGTCAACATGGATCCTGCAGCCTCCTATGTCGTAGACTACTGAACCGGACGCTGACTAGCGTTTCAGCTTAAAAACCCTCTTGAAGAGGCCAAAGTGTGGCTCGACTCCGAGCTAGCACTCGCAAAGCGTGATGAAGCACACGATGTGGATAATGGAATTTGGGGACAGCTGGTGCAGCTGGAGCCCATATAAACAAAGGAGACCCCTGAAGAAAGGATGCAGGAGAGAGAGAGAGACCTCGCATGATGAATGCAAGGAACATCACCCGGAAACCCAGAGGAGGACAAGGGATTACCTCGTCGCCGAGCACTTGTGAGTCATCTTCCGTAGGAGGAAGAGCTCCATCTTGGTAATGGATATGCAACTCGGAAGGCTTGATGATGGACGCTCGCTAGGCGCCGTTGGTAACGCGGGTGCCCGCACCCTTCTTCTTCCCAGCACCGGCGGCGCTGGTGCCCATGGTGGTGGTATCGCCCTTCTTCTTGGTGGCAGCAATGGTGGTCGCAGATCTAGCGGCAACGCCTCCTTTCTTCTTGCCCATCTTTTGATGGCGGTGCGAACGGAGAAAGTAATTGGGGAAGACACGGAGCTGTTCCAGTGCCACGAAGAGGAAGTGCGCAAGGAAGAAGAGAGAGCAGCAATGGCGAAGGAGGCACAAGCAAGAAGAGAGATGGGGAAAATTACCATAGCTGCGCTGCTACTTAACCTCCTTGCGAATGCCATCCAACGGCCAGAAGAAACCCTACTAGACGTGTGGCGCACATCGCCATCGACATGTGGCGCGGGTGAACCACGAACCGTCCCGCACTACCCCCATTACGCGCGGAAATCGAGGAGACGCAGTTAAAACAGAAGATTACGCATGCCCAGTCAAATCGAAGTCAGAAAGTGGGACCCACCGCTCGTCACGTCCCGTCAAAGGCGCTCACGCGGGCAACTGAGGTCATCACATCATCAGCACTGACATCATCGATTCCAGCAGAAGAAGATTTTGACTACTTTAGTCCTTGCTCGAGTCTTCGACTCAACCAAGAACTCGGGGGGCTACTCCTAATAGGAGCACTTGCCGTGCACCTGAAAGAATTTTTAATGCAGGTATATAATCATTCAAGACAAACCCTTTACTCAAATCATTGATTCGATTGTGAATTATGCGTTACTCCCATGGGGAGCGCCGGAAGCATATTCGACTGAAACAAACAACCAAAGACGACAATAGTCACAAATGTTTTTTAGTCCCCACTCAAGTCTATGACTCGAATAGGCACTTGGGGGCTACTCCCATAGGGAGCGCTAGTCGCGCACCCTATGATTATTTTTCCTTGAACGTCATACCGCGTGTTGATTACATACACACTCGAATGCTATGGCGAATCCGCCTCATATTTTCCCTACAAAGAGATTACGTCTCCTGGGCCACCCGAATCATCTCCGCGATGACAAAAAAATCGGATGTCGCGCTTACAGCGTGAAGATAAGACCTGAATAAGGTCTAGCAACGCATCTGCCACGCACTACCAAAATATATCGGTACCTACAGGTATGATGAATATGCCTTGATGGACGTGTCGAGTGCTCACACTTACACTGGAATTCGACTCCTGTAAGACCTCTGCAGCCTGAGTAATTACGCCAGCATTTTTCCGAATTTGAGTCCGGGGACTCGAGTTTACATCGGATAAATCAGGCACGTATATCAACAATCCCTATGACACAAACAGAACACTCGAAAAAAAATGCTCAGTCATGCACTTGAAAGGCTTCATAAAGTCTCCAGTCGAATCTGCGATTCCACTGAACACTCGGGGCCTACTAACATAGGTATACCCTACAGGTACTCGAGTTTGGCATATACGGTCCAGATATGGTAGAATCCCTCGGCGTTGCCAAGGCCCAATGAAGAATTCGAGTGGCCCACGGACTCTCGATTGCTTGCGAGACAAGAAGAAGCTTCAGATAGTAAGTTCAAAGGGAAAACCCTGATCTGTAACCGACTCGACCTGCTACCTGAGAGCTAGCCTATCTATATAAAGGCTAGGAGGGGGCAGCGAGGAGGACAGTCACACCCTACTTTCCACAACTCTCGCTAGATTCAATCTGCGCGCCCCTGTAATCTTCGATTCCTTCGTTAATTCCAAGAGCAGACAAGCAGGAGTAGGGACCTCTACGAGGCCTGAACCTGGGTAAAACTTGCGTCCCTGTGTGCTTGTTTGCTAGCCGATTGATGCCTCTAGCGCTCCCTCCTTCTCCAAAACCGAAGTCTATAATAATGGGCATTGACGAGTTGAACCCTCGTCACTTATGGAGAGGATTGTATTTACAAGAAACTGAGTGGGAGCAATGTGGCATTTCTAATATTATATGTGGATGATATATTACTGATTGGAAATGGTGTAGATCTTTTAAACAGTGTTAACAGTTATCTAAATAGCAAATTTTTGATGAAGGACCTAGGTGAAGCGTTATACATATTAGGCATAAAGATCTATAGAGATAGATCAAGACGCCTAATAGGGCTATCACAGAGTACATACCTTGATAAGATTTTAAAGGAGTTTAAAATGGACGAAAGTAAGAATGGGTTCTTACCTATGTTGCAAGGAAAGACATTGAGTAAGACTCAAAGTCCGACTACGGCAGAAGAAAGAGAGATAATGGATAAGATCCTCTATGCT
Organism: Avena sativa; assembly: GCA_916181665.1. NCBI lineage: Eukaryota > Viridiplantae > Streptophyta > Magnoliopsida > Poales > Poaceae > Avena > Avena sativa. The sequence goes on along the minus strand of OV702290.1, from coordinate 378,018,168 downwards.
TCAGCCATAGGCTTTATAATGTATGCCATGCTATGTACAAGACCGGATGTGGCACATGATATTAGTTTGACTACTAGGTTCCAATCTAATCCAGGTATGGAACACGTATTTCTCATGAATGGAGCAATAGTTAGTTGGAGGAGCTCCAAACAACCCGTGGTGACAAGATCGACAATGGAGGCGGAATATATTGCTGCTTCGAAAGCAGCATAGGAAGCGGTTTGGCTGAAGGAGTTCATAACTGAACTAGGTGTGGTTCCTAGTGAGTTGGACCCAATGGTGATCTATTGTGACAACAATGGAGACATAGCCAACTCCAAGGAACCAAGGTCTCACAAGAACTCCAAGCATATTAAGCGTCGGTTTCACTCCATCCGCGAGCATGTCAAGGATGAAGATATAAAGATTTGTAAAGTGCACACGGATCTCAATGTAGCAGATCCATTGACTAAAGTTCTCCCTAGGGAAAAACAAGATCAACACCAGAATTCCATGGGTGTTACATCTATCACTATGTAACTAGATTATTGTCTCTAGTGCAGGTGGGAGACTGAAGGGAATATGCCCTGAGAGGCAATAATAAAGTTGTTATTATATGTATTCCAAGTATATGATAAATGTTTATTTTGCATTCTATAATTGTATTGATTGGAAACATTAATACATGTGTGCTTAATGAACAAATAGAAAGTTCCTAGTTATGCCTCTCTTATAAACTAGCTCGTTGATTAACAAGATGATCAAGGTTTCCTGATCATGGATATTGGATGTTGTTAATAACGAGATCACAACATTGGTGGAATGATGTGATGAACATTCATCCGAAGTATAGCATTACGATCAATGTCATTGAGTTTATATTGCTATAATATCATACGAAATAATCCTAGTCCTTAGACCATGAGATCATGTCAATCACTAACACTGGAAGAGTATCTTGATAACATCAAACGTCACCCGTGAAAGGGTGACTATAAAGGTGGGTTCAGTGCTACGAAGGTGTTATGTAGAGGCTCATGGATAAAGACTGGGATTTGTCCATCCCGATGACGGATAGATATACTTCTGGCCCTCTCGGTGATATCACATTGAGATAGCTTGCAAGCAAGTGTGTGATCACTAGAATGTTATATCATGGGAACGAGAAAAGAGTGCATGTCGGCAACGAGATCAAACTAGGTATAGAGATACCAATGATCGAATCTCGGACATGTAATATATTGCGAGACAAAGGTATTTAGTTACTAGCGTTAAAGGTTCTCACGATCACAGAAGTCATCGTTGAATGTGTGGGAGTCAGTATGGATCTCCAGGTCCTGCTACTGATTATTGATCAGAGAAGGGTCTCGATCATGTCTGCATTATTCATGAACCGTATGGTGACACACTTAAGGGATACCAACACCATTTGGAGCAAATATGTTCCATACGAAAGATTTGCAAAGCGCTGGAATTATTTCAATGGACACCAGAATTGTTTCGGGTGAAAATGCTGAAATTGGTTCTGCATGTGATATTGAAATATTGCAGGGGGTTTTATGTGAATGTTTGTTAATTAAAGTAATTAACAAAATTCTGAATAAAATAAATAAAAGATTTTTATTAAATGAGAGTTGAATTAAATTTGGTGGAATTTTAATGCATGTGAGTGGGAATTTGAGTGGAGGCTAAATTTATGTTAGTGGAGCTTCACCACATGAATGAAGGAAGAGGTGGGGGCACCTCCCCTTGGCGCCGGCCATGGGAGGGGCTGCCCCCTTCTCCTTATAAAAGGTCCCCCTCTCCTCCCTATCAAAGCACACCTCCTCGTGAAGGATCTCTCTCCCCCTCTAAAATTATTCCCCCATGGTCTCGAATTAGCGAGATACATGTTCCCAGTAGCATTTCATCTAGAAGGAGTTGCTACTTCCGCTGCATTGCTAGAGCAAAGAGGTGGAGGTTGTTCGGTGGCCTAAATGTGTGTGCGATCACGGATGCGCTGTTGAGTTGCGTCGCTGGACTTCTTCTTGATCCTGAGATTGGCAAGCGTTCAACTACATCATCCATGAGTTCAACCTCGTTACACTTTGTTGGTCTACAGGGGTATGTTCTCTATGGATGTATATCCACCCGTAGCTTGTATCTAGTATATAGATCTTAGTTCTTAGTAGTTCCCATTGTAGGAATTATTTCGTTTTCTATGCTGCAAATGCAACAGATACTTAGTCGGCTAACAGACAAACAACACGGGGACATGAGGTTTACCCAGGTTTAGGCCCCCGGAGGGAAAACCCTACTCCTGCTTGTCTGCTCTTGATTTATGGAGGACCCGAAGGTTACAATGTCGTCAGGATGGCGATGGCGTGCATATTGGATCTGGCGGGTGTATGCGTACTAGGGTTTCCGTGTCTAGATCTCTTGTCTATTGTGGCGTCTAGATCTGTTGTCTATCATGGGAGGTTGTGTCTATTGGGTGCCCACCTCGTTGGACCCTCCTAGACTTTATATATAGCAAGGCTAGGTCTCAGGTACTGATGGCTTAGTGTCGGCGCCAGAAAATTGCTGGTGCGATGTTGATGTAGAGCTCGTTGGGAACCCCAAGAGGAAGGTATGATGAGCACAGCAGCAAGTTTCCCTCAGTTATGAAACCAAGGTTTAATCGAACCAGTAGGAGCAAGGAAACACCCCAAAGGTGTTGCTAGCTGAGCCTTGGCAGGGCGCACTACCGGTGCTAGTAGCAACATGGAGACCTGCACAACACAACCACAGAACTTTGTCCCCAACTTGCGATGAGGTTGTCAATCTCACCGTGTTTTGCGGAAAACAAAGGATTAAATGTATCGAATGGAAAGAAGTAAAAGTTTGTAGAAAGTAAACACAAATAAGTAAACAGATTGTAGATTGAATGTAAAAGACAAAGGACCGGGATCCATAATTCACTAGAGGTGGCTCTCCTTAAGATATAGAACATGCTGGGTGAACAAATTACAGCTGGGCAATTGACAAACATCGAGAAAGCAATACATGCATATACTAATCATCTTGACTCCTTTGGAACTTGATTGGGCATTACAACATTATACATAGACCGCCATCCAACTGCATCTATGACTAATAATCCACCTTCAGGTTATCATCCGAACCCCCTCCAGTATTAAGTTGCAAGCAACAGATTATTGCTTGATGAACTGCGTGTAAAGTAAACAATACGATTGTTCTATCAACAAAGGATTGTTTTTTTCTCCCTAGTAGCAACAACACATCTAGTACCTTAGAGATTTCTATCACTTCCCCAGATTACCAGAGGCATGAACCCACTATCAAGCATAAATACTAACTCTTGGAGTTTCTAGCATCTACTTGGCCAAGATAGCTACTAACAACGGAAAGCATGCAAGATCACAAATAACAAAGACATGATAGAATCAATAATCAATCTGAAATAGCATCTCAATATCCATCGGATCCTCGCAAACACAACATGCAGAGTTACAAATAGATGATCTTGATCATGAACGGAGCTCACAAGATCTAAACATGAAAGCACAAAGGAGAAGAACCAGCCATATAGCTACTACATGGATCCGTAGTCCAAGGATGAACTACTCACGCATCACACCGGAGGCTTGCATGGTGATGAAGAAGGCCTCCAGGGTGAATTCCCCTCTCCGGCAAGGTACCGAGAAGAGCTTCAGATCCCTCCCGATCTAGGGATGGAGATGACGGCGGCTATAGACTCTTTCCTTGATTTTTGATTGGGCACCTAGGGTTTTCGTCCCAAGGGCATCTTATAGGCGGAAGGGGAGGCCGAAGGGGTGTCGGAGGTGGCCACACCACCCCTGGCACGGGCCAGGCTGGGCCGTGCGGCCAGGTTGTGTGGTGGCCCCCTGTCTCCTCTCCGTCTCATACTCTGGCATCCGATGACTTCCGGAAAAATAGGAACTTTGGCTTTTGTCCCGTCCAATTCCAAGAATATTCATTTTATGACTTTCCTGGAACCAAAAACAGCAGAAAACAGGCAGCTGGCACTGTGGCTCTTGTTAATAGGTTAGTCCAAGAAATCATATGAGAAGTACTCCAAAGTGTGGACAAAACAAAAGAAAGTGGATAAAACCAAGCATGGAACATCAAAAATTATAGATACATTTGCAATGTATCAACATCCCCAAGCTTAACTCCTGCTCGTCCTCGAGTAGGTAAGTGATAAAAAGAAAGAATATTTTTTGAGGTGACATGCACCATCAAAGACTTGATCAAAGTATTTGTAAAACATTCAAAGCTAGGATCATAGTACTTCAATCATAACATGAAAGACAAAGTTCTAGCAATAAGACAAAGAAACTATGATGCAACATGAAAAGGCACAAAAAAAAGATTCATGAATAGCAATGCTTTGCAAGACATTTATTTGTTTCACATAAAGAAAACATAGCATAATAGTACTCAGCTTGTCCCTCAATAGAGTAGAAAATATAAATGCATATGACACCTTCAAAGTTCATAAGAGTGACTAGATACAAATAGTTTAAAACAAGCAATATCAAGTTATGCATCAATCAACTAGTCTTGGGACAATGCACATAGAACTAAGAATGGCCACTATGCTCTCAAAGAAGGTGCATAAAGATAGAAGGTGGAGACTCAATATAATGGTGGAAGAAAGGCCTTTTTAGAAGGAAGTAGGGATTCAAGTCTCATAAAGATCTTCCAAAAATTATGGTACTTATAGCTTTCAGCTCTCATTGCCCCTATCATAAGCATCTTGAAGTGATTAAGGCTAAAGTGAACAAACTATGGTGTACATGCTTGAGGAAGTATAAGTCAGAAATCTCATGTCCCTTGTAAATGAGGGCCGCTCCTCATGCTACTCAAGTTTAGTCACCGGTTAGTTCTTGTCATTGTAAGTACATGTGTATCATAGAGAACCGCCAACGGGGTACCCCTTGCCCGATGATACGGAAGAATCCCCATATCAAAATGACAAGGAAAGCAGACAACGAGCATCTCAGCAATCTTCTTATTTACCATGGGAATATGGTGCTTTTTTCTCTCTTTCCTCTTTTCATAATCTTTTTTTTCTCCTTTCTCTTTTTTTTCTCAATAGGACTCTTTTTTTTATAAGAAGAATGCTTCATAGACAGCTCATTATGGTTACGCTACAGGTTTCCACCATGTCAGCATGGATTAGACCAGTGGCCCAGGCATTCCTCTCACACATATACATAACCAAAGTTGTCAGAATCGTGATTCTGAATCGGATCGGAACCTCTATGGTAGGATTGTAGATCATAGGATCATAACTTTTAGAATCGTGAAATCTTAGATTCTACTTAGTAGAATCATAGAATCGATCCACTCAATTTGGGTCGTAAAGTCGTAGAACCGCATGGTAGGATCACGATTCTGACAACTTTGTACATAACTCCATGGACTTACAAGCTCCCCGTTCATTTCACACCGACGACATCCATATACAAAAGACATGATATCAACTAGGTACAAGTACCAAGTGCAATGTTGAAAGCGTTCCCCATGAAAGCATGGTTCTGCTAATTCCCAAGAAATAAGTGCAAGCATATACAACATAGACGACACAATGGTTCAAGTTTATTAAGGGCAAGAAAAGTAAAGTGTGCCATCAAGTTCGTGAGAGCTTTAATCACTAGTTTTCTCATAACAAGTTTAATTTGGAAGGTACACAAAAGCATGAATATACTTGGAATAGCATATGCTAATAGGTAGGTATGGTGGAATCTTTGGAATAACTTGGTTTAAGAAATTGGATACATGAGTGGAACTCATACTTGGTTATGGAGGCTGGCAAAAGACTGGGAGCGACAAACTAAGAGAGCAATAATGGCCATAATCATGTAGAGCGACAAAACATCATTGATCAAAGCATAAAGTGATACTACAAGTTTAAAACTAAAGGATCATAAAGGCTTAGGTGACTTGAGATAGTCATAACATGGTGTGAGCATGCGCCAAGTCAACCCAAATAAAGCATCAAAGGAGAATACCACTATACTATGCTTTAATATGCTAAAACAACACATGATTCATCCAAGGCACATTAAGCAATCTCAATTGTTTATAACAAGTCATGCTACAGCAAAGAATACTAAGCATAAAGCCAAAACAATATGAAGCATGGCATGGTAGAGCATAGGCCATAGTAAAAAACAAGCTCTTTTTACCACATAAGTATGAACTTTCCTACTCTTTTCCAAACCAAACCAAACTATTTGCAAACCAATATATGAAAGAGGGGGTCCAACCAAAGTTATTCAGAAAACTAATCAAACAAAAGCAAATGAAAAACCAAAACAAAAACGAAAGAGAAGACGCTCCAAGAATAACACAACTGTGCATGAAACAATAAAAATGAAGCGTTTGGAAGAAACCTGGGATTTTTATTGATGAAGAAGGGGATGCCTTGGGCATCACCAAGCTTTGACGCTTGTAATTCTTGGATATTTCTTGGGGTGACACGTGTGGCATCCCCAAGCTTGAGCTTTGGTTCATCCTTCATCTCATTACTCATTCCTTCCATACACCTGAAATTTTTCCTTCATACAAAACTTCACACAATCTTTATTAGCAGCATTAGTGGACTCAAGATAAATAAGTTTTAAGGTTCAGTTCTAACACCAAATAAACTTCCATTAGAACACTAGATACTATAGCACTTCCCTCAGAAAGCTCAATTCCCCAAAAGAACTCAAGAAGGAACCAACAAGAAGCAAATGCAGAAAATGGGAGAAATCTGTCAAAACAGACCAGCAGGTAAAGACGAACTTGTTCGAAGACCTTATGTTGCTCAAATCAAAAAGTGTTGAACTAACGAAAGTTGGATAACAACCTGGGGCAGAAGCACAAAAATGCACGCCTCAAAAAGACGTTCAGAGATTTTACACGAATTTTTACGGTGAAGCACATAAATCTGTTTCGAGACTACAACTTTCCCAATCATTACTTTTCTCTCATTAGAGGTTACTCTTGGCACAAAAAGCAAATAAAAAGGATAAGGAGAGGTTATTACAGAGGTAATAACTTCCAAGACTCATCTAAAAATTTTGGGTTATCTCCCAATAAGTACTTTTCTTTAACGCCTTTAAGTTAGGCATAAGAAGCAAGAAAGAATCAAGTGTTCTCAAATGAAGAAGCATTAAGACCAAATTTCTTGCCCTTACCTCTCTTACTTTTGTTCTTAACCGTGGGGAAAATATGATTGTTTGGTGGATAAGAAAGGTGCATGGTCCCCTTTCCCACATCTATTATTTCTCCAAGGAGTTCTAATAGGGACCTTCCAAGTGTAATTTATCTTTTTCCTGCACATTCAATAACAAGATAATCAATAGAAATCATTTTCCCAAGGATCTTTATAAACACTCCTTCCGCTATTCCAAGAGGTAATATGGTAGTATTATTAGCAAGAGATATTTCTTTTCCTCCTTCAGTAAGCCCCCAAGTATTCAGAGATTTATAAATATCTTTGGGCATAAGACAAAATTCAGACCTGATATCACAGCGAGCTTGAAAAGTGATGCTCTCTAAGCGTATTATAGCAATTCAGACATGATATCACAACGACATGTTTATCTCAATCTTTACTATAGGGAGCCACTTTGATGGTTCAGAATTTATTGGAACATAATTGTGATGCTCTCTAAGCGTATTATAGCAATCTTTTAAGCTAGCAGTGCCAGTCTCAAGAGTGTTCAATCTAGCAAATATTTTTGCGAAAGAAATATCAGTTTGGCTAGGCAAGTTGTAAGTGAGGATCAATTTCTTTATAGAATTTATAGCATCATCCTCATTACATTGGAGGAAATCTCCTCTCACAATAGCATCTAAAGCATATCTATAGCAAAGATCAATCCCAAGGTAAAAACTGCTAAGGAACAAGCTTTGAGTCATTTTAGGCTCAGTTTTTTCATGTAGATCAGAGATTATAGACCAAGCTTCTTTAAAACTTTCCTCAATTCCTTGTTTAAAAGTGAAAATCATTTCCTCGGGTGACATAGTGATTGGAGCAAGGCTAGACATACTGGCAACTTAAGATAGGAACTAATTTTTTTTGTGTTTTTGATAAAGAAAGCGAACTTGTAAAACTAATTTTTTGTGTGTTTTTGATAAATAAACAAGCAAACAAAGCAAAAGAAACTAAGCAAAACAAAAATAACAAAGTAAAGACATTGGTTATGAGGGACTCCCCTTGTGAAGATGTCCTTGACTCCCCGGCAACGACGCCAGAAAAATGCTTGATGGCTCAGTGTCGGCGCCAGAAAAGTGCTGGTGCGATGTTGATGTAGAGCTCGTTGGGAACCCCAAGAGGAAGGTATGATGAGCACAGCAGCAAGTTTCCCTCAGTTATGAAACCAAGGTTTAATCAAACTAGTAGGAGCAAGGAAACACCCCAAAGGTGTTGCTAGCTGAGCCTTGGCAGGGCGCACTACCGGTGCTAGTAGCAACGTGGAGACCTGCACAACACAACCACAACACTTTGTCCCCAACTTGCGATGAAGTTGTCAATCTCACCGTGTTTTGCAGAAAACAAAGGATTAAACATATCGAATGGAAAGAAGTAAAAGTTTGCAGAAAGTAAACACAAAGAAGTAAACAGATTGTAGATTGAATGTAAAATACAAAGGACCAGGAGCCATAGTTCACTAGAGGTGGCTCTCCTTAAGATAGATAACATGCTGGGTGAACAAATTACAGCGGGGCAATTGACAAACATCGAGAAAGCAATACATGCATATACTAATCATTTTGACTCCTTTGGAACTTGATTGGGCATTACAACATTATACATAGACCGCCATCCAACTTCATCTATGACTAATAATCCACCTTCAGGTTATCGTCCAAACCCCCTCCAGTATTAAGTTGCAAGCAACATATTATTGCTTTACAAACTGTGTGTAAAGTAAACAATACGATTTTTCTATGAACAAAGGATTATTGTTTTCTCCCTAGTAGCAACAGCACATCTAGTACCTTAGAGATTTCTGTCACTTCCCCAGATTACCAGAGGCATGAGCCCACTATTGAGCATAAATACTAACTCTTGGAGTTGCTAGCATCTACTTGGCCAAGATAGCTACTAACAACGGAAAGCATGCAAGATCACAAATAACAAAGACATGATAGAATCAATAATCAATCTAAAATAGCATCTCAATATCCATCGGATCCCCATAAACACAACATGCAGAATTACAAATAGATGATCTTGATCATGAACAGAGCTCACAAGATCTAAACATGAAAGCACAAAGGAGGAGAACCAGCCATCTAGCTACTACATGGATCCGTAGTCCAAGGATGAACTACTCACGCATCACACCAGAGGCTTGCATGGTGATGAAGAAGGCCTCCAGGGTGAATTCCCCTCTCCGGCAGGGTGCCGGGAAGAGCTTCAGATCCCTCCCGATCTAGGGATGGAGATGATGGCGGCTACAGACTCTTTCGTGGATTTTTGATCGGGCACTTAGGGTTTTCGTCCCGAGGGCATCTTATAGGCGGAAGGGGAGGCCGAGGGGGTGTCAGAGGCAGCCACACCACCCCCTGGCGCGAGCTAGGCTGGGCCGTGCGGCCAGGTGGTGTGGTGGCCCCCTGGCCCCTCTTCGTCTCGTACTCTGGCATATGATGACTTCCGGAAAAATAGGCACTTTGGCTTTTGTCCCATCCAATTCCGAGAATATTCATTTTCTGACTTTCCTGGAACCAAAAACAACAGAAAACAGGCAGCTAGCACTGTGGCTCTTGTTAATAGGTTAGTCCAAGAAATCATATGAAAAGTACACCAAAGTGTGGATAAAACACAAGAAAGTGGATAAAACCAAGCATGGAACATCAAAAATTATAGATACATTTGCAATGTATCAGGTACCAATACGAGTTGGCTACAAGTTGGATATGAACTCTAGTCTTGAGCTTTCCTTGTATTGCGTGCTTGGAGTCGGTGTCCACATGGGCTTCATATCAGCTGAACCGTCATAGGCTTCATGGATCTTGATATATCTTTGAGTGGGCCTTTCGTCGGGCCGCACCAGGTAGGCTATAGTCAGATGCCCGTTGGGAATACCTATGTCAGTAGCCCCCGAGTGTCCATCTGAATCGTAGATTCGGGTGGACTTAGTTCTCTTGAACCTTTCATTAGGATGTCGGAGTCGACAATTGTGTCGAGTGCGAAGGACTTCACCCAGAAGCTCCATCGAGGCCGGTCGAAATTTGTAACCATTCATAGGGATGATGGTAAACATGCCTGGTGCGCTCGATGGATCAGGACCAGTTAATTGCTGTAGGGCAAACACAACGTCACCTACTCAAATTCGAGTCTCCAGACTCGAATCCAGAAATTGCTGGCGTAGTTCGACTCATGCCACGGAGGCCTTACTAAGCCGAACTCCAATTTTATTGTGTATGTACCCAACGCATCCATCGGGATTTTCATCACGCCTGCAGGCGTGGTATTTATCTATTAGAGCGCAGCGGATGCGGTTGGCAGGCCATCAGATTGTACTGTAGATCTTATCTTTATGTCATAGACGCAACATCCAAATGTTTATCACCACAGGGGTGTTTAGAGTGGCCAAGGAGACGTTGTCTCTGAACTTGACATTGAAATTTAAGTGGGCGGAGTTGCCAATGAGTTCAATTGCTGCAAGGGAGTTGACATTGGGGATGCAATCAACACAATGGACTATAGGGTGCGCAACCAGCGCTCCCTATGGGAGTAGCCCCCAAGTGTATGTTTAATTCATAGACTCGAGCAGAGACTTGAAGTCATCGACACTTTGTCCGGATGAACTCTACGGATGCCGTTGGCGTCCACACTTTATCTAATGCGCGAACAACGCTCCCTATGGGAGTAACCCCTGAGTGCTCAATCGAATCGTTGATTCGAGTGAGGATTCCAGATGCCTGTTATGTTGTACATAACAATCCTAGGATTACCATTTTTGTGAGACATAACAAAATTGGTACCACAGTACATCATCCATTACAAACCATAATAAAGGTCTTACAAATAGAGGATCTCATGATCCAGTCTTAATACAATCAAAGCAGCAAAAAGTAAACGTAGTAGGGCTCCATCTTCAGGGTCACAGGCAATGCCGACGATGGGAGATGATCCTAGTTGTCATAAACCTCCTGCTGTCCATCTTCTGGGTAGTCCTCCTCATAGTCTAGCCATGGGAATAGCCAAGGACAAAGCCATGAGTACTCTTTAAGTACTCACAAACTATTACTAATATATGTAAGGTAACACTAGTAGGAATCATAAGCACTAGGTTTAATTGCAAAAATCTAGGTTTATTTCATAAAGACTTAAGAGTAAAAACCTAAGTTTATTTCTCGACATTACTTAAGTGGGAACCTAGTTTTCATGTCCAGCACTCTGGGGTGGTCAAGTCAAAGTCATCTTTCAAGTCACAAGTCATTTTGAAAACATCTGACAACGGAACAGTATGGCCACTCCAACTGTCCATAACCGTGGACGCGCCTATTCAAATAGTTTGACACTCTACATAGGTGGTACACTTTCACCACAAAATTTGATACATCCGTTAGGGATAACCCTGAATCATCATACTTGGTATGCGGATAATCAATCCTAACCTTTTAATTACACACCCTAGTATAGGCACCTCCCCTATGAGCTTGGCCTCCCAACCATGACCAACTGTCATCCCGGTAACTGCATAGGTGGACATTCACACTCACGAGGTAGCCTCAGCTCAACCTCTTTCCGCGAGGGAACCCATACTAAGACATATAAACTTCTAGTTAAGCCCTACCCAACTCAGGTATTGTGGTTGTACGGTAAAATTGGAATGGTATCGCATCCGAACCCAACCATCAGTTTTTATCAAAGTTAAGGCTCATGCCTCACTCATTTTCATCATCAAACCATTGTATATCATAACACATGTCAAAATATTTCAATAGAATGAATCATCATTCCAAGGTTTTCATAAGTATTTTCACCAAGTGTTCCCATCTAAAGTAATAAAGTTTAGTTTAGCACTAGCCACTAGTATTGAGGGTATCACTATTGGGGGTGCTAGTCAAGTATAAGTATCCAAGTGAGCTATTGACAGGTTGGTCCCACGCATCAGTGTCTCTATCTAACCGAAACGGTATCATCAAATCTCGGTGCTATGATTAGAACAAGATCTAGGTTCATCGTCTATGTCACAGAACTCTGGCGAGATTCTAAACCTAATTCGATGGTGAGGGTCGCTAGGGCTTACCAGGGCTCTAGCAGGTCTAGCGATGGGGGTGGATGGGTTGGTCGATGATGGCAAGTCGATTGACGGTCGCGGCGGCTCCTGGGGTGGCTCCAATCAACGGCTCCCTTCCTTCACTACAGCGGCTTGCTCCGGTCAAATTACGGCGGGGTGGTCCTCGCCTTGCTCCAGGAAAGGTCTGGGGTGGGTCTAAGAGAGAGAGAGAGGAGTGAGATGGTGTGCCGTTTGAGGTCTGGTGTGGCTCCTATTTATACACCGGCGTTGGAGGCAGGGCGGCATGGTCAGGCTTCATCGGCGACGCTGTTATAGGTCGCGCTAAGCATGGCGGAGGGCATGGGTCGATGCGGTGGACTGTGGCGATCTTCACGCGCGTAGTGGCGCGGCGAGGGGCGGTCTCGATCGATCGGGCGATGTCGACGCTCTATTCGGGTACGGCGGTGTTCGTCATCGAGTACGATGGTCACGAGGCACTGATACGTCCAAAACGTATCTACTTTCCCGAACACTTTTGCTATTGTTTCTCCTCTAAACTTGTGTGATTTGGATGCAACTAACACGGACTGACGTTGTTTTCAGCAGAATTTCATTGGTGTCTACTTTTTTGCAGAAAATCAACTATTAGGAAAAATCCCGGAAAATATGCCAAAAATCCTATTTCACCAGAAGACTCCCGGAGCCAGAATATGAGACGGAGGGGGGCTGGGCCCAAGCCACACCACCTGGCCGCGCGGGCAAGCCCAGGCCGCGCCAGGGGTTGGTCTGGCTACCCCAGACTCCCCCTCGGTCTCCCTCTTCTCCTATAAGTTGCCTTTTGACCTAAAAACTTAGGGGGGTTTGACGTTTTTCCAGAAGGAGTTTCGCTCTGCCGCCATCACTAGATTCCTTGAAACAGTACCAGAAACTCCGTTCTAGCACCTTGCAGGGACGGGGAATTGGAGGAGATCATCACCATCGCTTCTCCATCGACTATCCATGTTTCCCCCATCTATGAGTGAGTAATCCCCCGCTGTAGGCTATGGGGATGGTAGGGATTGGATGAGATCGTTCATATAATGGCATCAGATTGTTAGGGCATGGTGCCTAGTATCTTCTATTAGTGCTTTATGACTTTGTCGCGACTTGTTATGCTTAATGCTTGTCACTAGGGCCCGAGTGCCATGATTTCAGATCTGAACATGTTATTGATTCATTATGATAGTATTGTTTATGGTCTTATCTGCATGTTGTATACACACGTTGTTGTCCGGTACCAAAGGCCAAGAAGTGACAAAAATCGGGATAACCGGAGGGAATGGCTTTGATTTGAGGATCACATGTGTTCATGGAGTGTTAATGCTTTGCTTCGGTGATCTATTAAAAGGAGCACCTTAATTGCCAGTAGTTCCCTTGAGGCCTCGCTGCAAATGGGCTGGCAAGACAAAAGATGTTCTGCAAGTTCTCATTGCGAGCACGTATGACTATATATGGAACACATGCCTAGGATTATCTAGTACTTGGATGCTTTATCTTATTTATCTGCAATTGCCCTATGTTCTGATTTCTATGTGAATTTTCTTGTCCATGCAACGCCCGTCCATCCATCCCTATGCCTACCGCACTCGAATCCTACTGTTTACTGATATTGTTACTACTGTCTTTACTTTACTACTGCTGTTACTTTACTATTCCTACTACAAAACTGTTGCTACTGATAAACTGTTGTGAGCAAGATTGTTTCCAGGTGCAGGTGAATTGACAACTCAGTTGTTAAGGCTTATAAATATTCTTTGGCTCCCCTTGTGTCGAATCAATAAATTGGGTTTCACTTCCCTCAAAAATACTGCGATACACCCCCTATACTTGTGGGTCATCAGGCACGCGGTGGCGAATGGTCATGTCTGGGTGGTGGCTGGTGATGCGGCGGCTGCGGGTACGAGCGGAGAGAGCGAGGCGCGGTGTGGCTACGCGAGGCGGCTTTGGAGCTCCGTCCTGCTCTCGGCATGGCAGGGACTTAAATGGGCGCGGCTGTTCCAGCTTCTCCACTTCTCGCCAATGATCTAGGGGTGGAAAGAGAGGGGCGGTGAGGTCCGAATACTCTCTAGACATCATGGGCGAGGGCGTCACGGCGTGTGGCGTCTTGTCCATGGTCGACCGGCGTGACATGCTCGGTACGGCCATGGCACTAGCGGGGGTGAGTGAGGTTGCTCCTTTGCACGGCCAAGTACTAGGAGTGATCGTGGGTGAGTAGTGGAGTTCCTTTGGGTACATTTTACGATCAATTGATTGACCAAAATAGTAAATGGTGGTTGAGTGTGTACTCTATATGCTAAGTGTTTGATGATATGGCCGCATGAACTTAATCTTTGAATTATTCCATGATTTTTGGTAGGTGAGCTGGTCACATACTTGGTAGTCTCTGGTTGCTAGGAATTGTCAAGTGGTGGAGGTTTGAGTGGTTTTGGAAAAGTGATGATCTATGTACCTACACTTGATTCAATTTTGAATTGCCTCTTAAATGAATTTCAAAAAAATTTATGTAGGTTTGTAAAGTTTGCTTGGATTCATTTTCATTTAGTCTAGCAAGGGGTGTAAGTAATTAGAATTGTTTCTGTTGGAAATCTTTTACTAGTGATGCCCAAAGTAGGCTAGTGGTTAATGTTGGCCAAAATGACCATTAGATCATATGCTTCATAATTGATTTTCTTTTCATTTGATTTTGCTTGGAAATGATCAACATGATGTGGTATTCATCTTTAAACTAATCCTTATCATTTGTAGCAATCAAACATGACATAGGAACATTCATGCATTAAATAATAAGCACATATGCATTCATATAGAGTTTAA
The DNA here is from genome assembly GCA_916181665.1 of Avena sativa. Taxonomy (NCBI): domain Eukaryota; kingdom Viridiplantae; phylum Streptophyta; class Magnoliopsida; order Poales; family Poaceae; genus Avena; species Avena sativa. The sequence continues at coordinate 378,003,100 of OV702290.1, read as the reverse complement.
TAATATTTTTTTTGTTAACCCTAAACTTGGGTGATTAGAACTTGATAATCTTGTTTAATATTTTTGAGGTGTTACAAACCTTCCCTCCTTAAACGGAATCTCGTCCTGAGATTCAAGAAAAACTAGGAACTAAAGAGTTTGGGAAACTCTGTCCTAATATAATATTCTCATTCCCAAGTGGCTTCTTCTTCAGTATGTTACTCCACTAGATTTTGAGAAACTTGATACTCCTGGTCTGGGTGGTTCTGGATGCTTCTTCCAAAATACGGATGGGTACTTCATGATAGGGTAAATCCTTGTTGATATCTATGGCTCTATGATCGATGTTCTTGAAAAGTTCGATCTTCTCCGGAACTTCTAGGAATTTCCTAAGTAACGAGATATGGAACACATTATGCACGGCTGACATCTCCTCAGGTAGTTCTAGTTGATAGGATACTTCTCCTAGGCGGTTTAAGATCTTGAAGGGTCCAATATATCTTGGGGAAGCTTCCCTTTCAGTTGAAAACGTTGCATCCCCTTCAAAGGTGATACTCTGAGATACACGAAATCTCTGATATTGAAGGTCAGGTCTCTATGTCTTTTGTCCGCATAACTCTTCTATCTGGATTGGGCAGTCTTGAGGTGTTCACGGACTTTGTGAATCTTCTCTTCATCTTCTCGTAGGATGTCGGGTCCGAAAATCTGACTCTCTCCTACTTGCGACCAATTCAAAGGTGTACGACACTTTCTTCCATACAAAAACTCAAATGGGGCCATTTGCAAACTGGCTTGATAGCTGTTGTTGTATGAGAATTCCACGAAAGGCAGACAATCTTCCCATTTAGATCCATACTCTAACACACAAGATCTTATCATATCTTCTAAGATCCGGTTTACTCTTTCTGTTTGTCCGTCGGTTTGCGGGTGATAAGCTGTGCTGAAATTAATTTTGTATTCTAATCCTTCTTGGACCTTCTGCCAAAATCTTGAGGTATATTGGGTTCCTCGATCTAACACTATGGTCTTGGGGGTTCCATGCAGACTGACTATTCTAGCAATGTACAACTCTGCTAGCTTCGAACATTGATAGGTAGTCTTGACGCGTATGAAATGGGCTACATTGGACAATCTATCCACTATGACCCAAATAGAGTCATTTCCCCTACTAGATGTAGGCAAAACTGTGATAAAATCCATTCCAACAGAATCCCATTTCCATTCTGGAATCTGCAAAGGTTGCAAAAGTCCCGCGGGTCGCTGATGTTCCGCTTTGACTCTCTGATAGATATCACACTTAGCTATGTAGTTTCCGACTTCTCTCTTCATTTTGTGCCACCAAAATTCCTCCTTCAAATCCGGATACATCTTGGTTCCTCCCGGATGAATAGAATAAAGGGTATCATGGGCTTCCTGCATAATGACTTGCTTCAAATCTGAATCTGCTGGCACACAGATACGTCCTTTATACCACAGAACTCCTTATTCATCTTTGGTGAATCTGGGTACCTTTCCTGTACCGATACGATGCTTAATTCCATCAATACTGACATTTCCTTTATGGGCTTCTTTTACCTAACTAATCAAAGTGGGTTGAAGTTTAATACTGGCTAGAAATCCTTTGCTAACTAGCTTCATTCTAAAGTTCTCCATCTCCTCATGCAAACTTGGTTGGGCTTCCTTAGTCATGGTGTTTAATCTACACGACAGTCTACTAAGGGCATCTGGTACCACATTGGCCTTGCCAGGGTGATAGTGAATGTCAAGGTCATAATCCTTGATTAACTCTATCCATCTCCTTTGCCTCATATTCAGCTCCTTCTGGGTGAAAATGTACTTCAAACTCTTGTGATCCGAATAAATCTCACAGCGGTTACCCATAAGGTAATGACGCCATGTCTTCAAAGCTAACACTACGGCTGCTAGTTCTAAGTCATGGGTAGGATATTTCTGCTCATGTTGCTTCAGTTGTCAGGACATATATGATATGAATTTGCCTTCTTGCATCAACACACATCCGAGACCAATCTTGGATGCTTCACAATATACATCAAAAGGCTTCTTGATATCCGGCATGATCAAAATTGGAGCTGAAATCAATCTCTTCTTGAGATCTTGAAAACTTGCTTCACATTTGCCAGTCCATTCAAACTTCTTATCTTTCTTCAAAAGCTGAGTCATCGTTCTTGCGATGCTTGAAAATCCTTCAACGAACATGCAGTAATATCCGGCTAATTCAAGAAATGCACGGACTTCAGTTTGAGTGGTTGGGGCTTTCCATTCTTTAACATCCTTAATCTTGGCAGGATCGACAACAACTCCTCCTGCCGACAAGATATGGCCTAGGAATCCTACTTCCTTTAATCATAACTCACATTTGCTAAACTTGGTATACAACTGATGCTCCCTAAGGGTTTCAAGGATGGTCCTCAGATGTTGCTCATGGTCCTCTTCTGATTTGGAGTAGATCAGAATGTCATCGGTAAACACAACGACAAACTTATCTATAAAATTCATAAAAATCTTATTCATGAGGTTCATGAAATAAGCAGGGGCATTGGTTAATCCAAAAGACATGACATTGTACTCATAAAATCCATATCTGGTGGTGAAGGTAGTCTTTGGAATATCCGTTTTGTGAATCTTCAATTGGTGATAACCAGTTCTAAGATCAATCTTAGAAAACACTCTGGCACCAGTCAGTTGATCAAACAGATCTTCTATCTTTGGAATTGGGTACTTGTTCTTGATGGTGACGTCATTCAACTTCCAATAATCCGTACATAGACGGCTGGCACCATCCTTCTTATCCATAAAAAAATAGGTGATCTCCATGGTGATGCACTTGGTTGTATCAAACCTTTTCCCAACATATCATCAAGTTGCTTCTTGAGCTCCACTAATTGAGAGGGGTTCATACTATAAGGTCTCTGAGCTATGTGTCCTGTTCCAGGACCTAGTTCAATGATAAACTCGATATCTTGATCTGGGGGCATACCGGGCAATTCATCTAGGAACACATCGTGGTATTCACAGACTACTCTGACTTGGTTAATGGTTGATTTGGCTAAACTCTTGTTGCACTTGAATTGACGGGGCAGCGTCTCAGATACATGTTCTACTGATACTCCGGTGCTACTGGTCATGGTTATGGCTTTCTTGGCACAGTTGATTAATCCTTGATGTTTGGACATCCAATCCATTCCTAGTACTACTTCCAAACCTTGATTGGCATAAAAATCTATCGCATGGATTATGATAGGTACGGCCTTGCAAATTTTTCTAGCTTTGGTGGTTGAACCGGGTATTTGAACTATCATAGCATGCTTCAAATTTGTTGGTTGAATCTTACTAGTCCATGCAAATTCTTCTGTAACAAACGAGTGCAATGCTCCCGAATCAAACAACACTCTTGCTAGAACTAAGTTAACAGAAAACATACCCAGCATGACATATGACACTTCCTGGGCTTCCTCAGCATTCATGTGGAACATACGGCCATTACGGTTGTGCGGGTTTCCTGGGGAAAATCTCTTTCCAGGCTAGACACGGCGTTGTTGTTGGGCAGGTGCAGTAATATTGGTTGCCGCTGCAAGTTTCTTGGGCACTCGTTGGAGTAGTGACCCGTGACTCTACACTCAAAGCATGTTATTATTGACTTGTCTTTCTCTGCAACAGGGACATCATCTTCCAGTCCTTGGGGAAGTATTGTTGTTGTTGTTGGACCTTGGCGGTGCACGGTTGAAGTTATTGGGGTTGCCGGGGTTATTGTTGTGGTTTCCTCCTCCACGGTTGGGGTAGTTCGGACGAGACATTGGGGGTCTATTGTTTCTGGGTGCATATCCGGTAGACGGGTTGGGGCGATACTTCAGTGTCTGGTGGGGTCCTGGTTGGTGCATCTTCCGACACTTGCGGTTCTCACTGGCTTGGTTTATCTTTCCTTCCATTTGAATGGCAGAATCCACTAAAGCTTCAAGGTCATCAAAGGGAATGTTGACTAGCACGGTCTGCATCTCATCATGCAGTCCATTCAGGAATCTCTCTTTCTTCTTCGCTTTAGTGTCAATCTCGTCAGGGGCATACCTATCTAGTGACGAGAATTTGTCACGGTACTCAACCACAGTCATCCTTCCTTCCTTCAAATCTCCTAACTCACCCCTCATCCTCTTGATCAGACCCGGGGGCACATGGGTCCTACTGAACTTGAGCTTGAATTCTTCCCAAGTCATCATCTGACCTCCATTCATGGTACGGGTGCTATTCCACCAGGATCTGGCATAACCGGACAGATAGTGGGTCACAAACAGTACCTTCTCATTAGCATCAACTCCTGTGACTTCTAAATTGTTTTCCATGGTTTGCAGCCAATCATCAGCATCCAAGGGCTCTTCTGACTTGCTAAACATAGGAGGATTGGTATTCTAGAAGTTTTTGAGTTTGGATCCATGGTGATCTTGGTTTCCATGGCCCTGATTATTGTGAGCCATCTGGGCTATGTGTTGAAGAGTGGCTAGGTTGGCTTGACGTTCAGCTCTACCGGCTTCACGATCAGAAACTAACATGAGCAGAATCTGAAGCATTGGGTCCTGAGATGAGCTGCTTCCTCCGGGGTTACCATGAGTCATCTGAAGATTGAGATAGATAATAAGACAAGAGGGAAATTTCTATGGTTCATGGGTTTGTTTCGAAAAGCTTTAAACTTTGCGGAGTACTAAGGTTTGAAAACTACTAAATCCATTTCATTCATTCATTCAAAGCACACAATACAAACACAAACCACAATTACTAAAGCAGATGGACTTAAGAACAATTCTGTGAAGCTACGATACAATGGGGCCGGGTAAAACTCAAACCTACGATAGTGCTCAGGTGTGACTACTAAGCATCAGAACTTTCGGGCTCCTCGTCATCAATGAAGTCAGCATCATCCTCATCAGTGTGGTCCCCCATGGTGACGTCCTCTAGGTAGTCATCATCATCACTGAGGTAAGAGTAGGGATCCCCACGAGTATTTCCACCTTCCTCCTTGTTCTGCTCCAGCTGGATCTCCTGTTCGTGGATGGTCTCCTCCAGGGTTTCCACCTTCTGGCAAAGACGGGCGATGATGCAATCCTTCTTATCGTGCTGGAGACGAAGCGACTTGCGCTCCTTAGCAAGCATGGCGAGGGTATGCTTCCTTTCAGCAGCTTCAACATGGTTTTGGTTGGTGTAAGCACGGGCATTGTCCAACTCCTTCTGGGTCTCATGTAGCATGAAGTCCAAGTGGTCCACGTGATGCTTTGGATGTGACGGCATGGCCAAAGGTTGTCCCATAGAGTCACATCTTGCATAATGGGCATAGCGGCTGCCATTGAGCTGGTTGATGTTCTATGCACACAAGTGAGCAAGTGCCTCCTGCATTGCCCTGGCTAGTCCGTCTAACCACTTGTTCTCCCTCAAGCTGAACTAGATCTTCTTTGAAAGCGGTGGCTCCATTTTGCCTCTTAGGTCGGCAACTATCAACCACTGTAGTTCCCCTCCAGATTGGTCATTGAGTTGTGCTCCGAAGAACTCCGGGTGCGGGCATCCAAGATACTTCGAAAGCTGGTCCAAATCCCTCTCAAAGATCAGCTCCACTCCATTGCCCAACTGGTAAAACTTGCTATATTTGACCTCCATCTATAAGCAATTAAGATGAGTAAGTTAGTGAAGGGATCAAGTGTGTCAAATTTTATGTAGTATTGCAAGAATTTTGAGGAGCAAAAAAACATCATTGATCAAAGCATAAAGTGATACTACAAGTTGAAAACTAAAGGACCATAAAGGCTATGGTGACTTTGGATAGTCATAACATGGTGTGAGCATGCACCAAGTCAACCCAAATAAAGCATCAGAGGAGAATACCACTATACTACGCTTTAATATGCTAAAACAAGGCATGATTCATCCAAGGCACATTAAGAAATCTCAATTGTTTATAACAAGTCATGCTACAACAAAGAATACTAAGCATAAAGCCAAAACAATATCAAGCATGCCATGACAAAGCATAGGCCACAGTCAAAAACAAGCTCTCTTTACCACTTAAACATGAACTTTCCTACTCTTTTCCAATCTAAACCAAACTATTTGAACACCAATGTACGAAAGAGGGGCTCCAACCAATTTATTCAGCAAACTAAGCAAACAAAGCAAATGAAAAACCAAAATGAAAACGAAAAAGAAGACACTCCAAGAACAACACAACTGTGTATGAAACAATAAAAATGAAGCATTTGGAAGAAACCTGGGATTTTTATTGATGAAGAGGGGGATGCCTTGGGCATCCCCAATCTTTGACGCTTTTACTTCTTGGATATTTCTTGGGGTGACATGCGTGGAATCCCCAAGCTTGAGCTTTAGTCCATCTTTCATCTCATTACTCATTCCTTTCATACACCTGGAATTTTTCCTTCATACAAAACTTCACACAATCTTTATTAGCAACATTAGTGCACTCAAGATAATAAGTCTTTAGGTTCAGTTCTAACACAATAAACTTCCATTAGAACACTAGCTACTGTAGTACTTCCCTCAAAAAGCTCAATTCCCCAAAAGAACTCAAAAAGGAACCAACAAGAAGCAAATGCAGAAAATGGCAGAAATCTGTCAAAACAGACCAGCAGGTAAAGACGAATTTTTTCGAAGACCTTCTGTTGCTCAAATCAAAAAGTGTTGATCTAACTAAAGTTAGATAACAACCTGGGGCAGAAGTAAAAAAATTCACGCCTCAGAAGGACGTACAGAGATTTTACACGAATTTTTACGGTGAAGCACATAAATCTGTTTCGGGACAACAACTTTCCCAATCATTACTTCTCTCTCATTAGAGGTTACTCTTGGCACAAAAAGCAAATAAAAAGGATAAGGAACGGTTATTACTGAAGTAATAACTTCCAAGACTCATCTAAAACTTTTGAGTTATCTCCCAATAAGTACTTTTATTTAACTCCTTTAAGTTAGGCATAAGAAGCAAGAATCAAGTGTTCTCAAATGAAGAAGCATTAAAACCAAATTTTGTTCTCATAGGAGAGGCAAAAGAAATATTCTCTCTCTTCTTAGGGAAGTGTTCTATACCTTTCTTGAGTGGGAGTTGATATTTAATGGTGCCTTCTTTCATATCAATGACGTCACCAACAGTTCTAACAAAAGGTCTTCCCAAAGTAATAGGACAAGAAGCATTGTATTCAACATCCAAAACATAGAAATCAACGGGGGCATAGGCATTGTTAACCATAATAAGGACATCATTAATACTCCCCATCACTTTCTTTTTAGCATTATCATCAAGTGGGACATTCAAATAACAATCTTCAAGTGGAGGCAAATCAAGCATATCATAAATCCTTCTAGGCATAATAGAAACACTACTATCAAGATCACATAAAGCCTTGAAATCAAAATCATTCACTTTCATATTAATGATGGGTTCCCAACCATCTTCTTGTTTTATAGGAATAGAAGCTTTATGTTTCATCTTTTCTTCTTTAATCTTTATGAGAGCATCAGTAATGTGTTTTGTAAAGGCCATGTTCATAGCACTAGCAGTAGGACTTTTAGCAAGCTTTTTAGGAACTTAATAACTTCCGAGATATTGCAACCATCAAGATCAAAATCAAATTTATCATCTAAAGTAGTAGAACTATTACTAGCCTCAACACTAGTGGTGGTGATAGTAGAAACACTAATGTTTCTAGCAATTTCATCTTCTCTTTCCCACTTAGCATGTAATTCAGCTAATAGTCTAACATTTTCATCAATTCTTACTTGTATGGCATTAGTAGCTGCAAAGGGATTATCATTAATTTCAGGTTTAGCAGCCATTTTATTCAAAGAAGATTGAGCTTCTGCCAAAGATGCTATATTTCTTTCAGCATTAGAGAGTTTTTCCTCAATAGTTTTATTGAAAGCAGTTTGTTTACTAATAAAGTCTTTAAACATAACTTCAAGTTCAGAGGGAGCACTCCTATTATTGTTGTAAGAATTTCCATAAGCATTACCATTGTTGGGAGGATATGGCTTATAATTGTTGTTACCAAAATTATTCCTGTAGGCATTGTTGCTAAAAGTGTTATTTCTTATGAAGTTCACATCAACTTGCTCTTCTTAAGAAACCAAAGAGGCTAAGGGAACATTATTTGGATCAATATGGGCTTTCCCATTAACAAGCATAGACATAATAATATCAATCTTATCAATTAAGGAGGAGGTTTCCTCAACAAAATTTACCTTCTTACCTTGTGCAGCTCTCTCAGTATGCCATTCAGAATAGTTAACCATCATATTATCTAGAAGCTTTGTTGCATCACCCAAAGTAATGGTCATAAAGGTACCTCCAGCAGCAGAATCCAATAGGTTCCTTGAAGAATAGTTCAATCCTGCATACAAAGTTTGGATGATCATCCAAACAGTCAGTCCATGAGTGGGACAATTCTTTACCAAAGATTTCATTCTTTGCCAAGCTTGAGCAACATGTTCATTATCAGATTGTTTAAACTTCATTATTTCACTTCTCATAGATATAATCTTAGCAGGAGGATAGTATTTTCCAATAAAAGCATCTTTGCATTTAGTCCAACAAACAATACTATTCCTAGTTAGGGAATTCAACCATTCTGTAGCTTTTCCTCTCAAAGAGAAAGGAAACAATTTCAGCTTAATAATATCACCATCTGTATCCCTATGCTTTTGCATCTCACAAAGTTCAACAAAATTATTTAGATGGGCAGCAGCATCTTCATTACCAATACCAGAAAATTGTTCTCTCATAACAAGATTGAGTAAAGCATGTTTTATCTCAAAGAAAGTAGCTTCAGGAACATGTGGAGCAATAGGTGTGCTCATAAAATCATCGTTGTTGGTGCTAGTGAAGTCACACAACTTAGTTTTTTCAAGAGTAGTCATTTTTTTGTGTTTTTAAATAAGAAAGAAAACTTGTAAAACTAAATTTTTTGTGTTTTTGATAACAAACAAGCAAACAAAACAAAAAGAAACTAAGCAAAACAAAAATAACAAAGTAAAGAGATTGGTTATGAGGGACTCCCCTTGTTAAGATGTCCTTGACTCCCCGGCAACGGCGCGAGAAAAAGTTGTTGATGGCCCAAAATATATCGAGCTCGTTTGGGAACCCCAAGAGGAAGGTATGATGAGCACAACAACAAGTTTTCCCTCAGTAAGAAACCAAGGTTATCAATCCAGTAGGAGCAAGGAAACACCCAAAGGTGTAGCTAGCTGAACGTTGGGAGGGCGCACTACCGGTGCCAGCAGCAACGTGGAGACCTGCATAACACAACCACAGTACTTTGCCCCCAACTTGCGATGAGGTTGTCAATCTCACCAGTTTTGCTGAAAACAAAGGATTAAACGTATCAAATGGAAGGAAGTAATTGTTTGCAGAAAGTAAACACAAAGCAGTAAATAGTTTGTAGATTGTATGTAAAAGAAAGGACCGGGTCCATAGTTCACGAGAGGTGGCTCTCCTTAAGATAGATATCATGATGGGTGAACAAATTATAGCGGGACAATTGACAAACATCGAGAAAGCAATACATGTTATACATTATACATTGACCGCCATCCAACTGCATCTATGACTAATAATCCATGTTCATGTTATCATCCGAACCCCCTCCAGTATTAAGTTGCAAGCAACAGATTATTGCATAACGAATTGTGTGTAAATTAAACAATACGATTGTTCTATGAACAAAGGATTGTTGTTTTCTCCCTAGTAGCAACAACACATCTAGTACCTTAGAGATTTCTGTTACTTCCCCAGATTACCAGAGGCATGAGCCCACTATTGAGCATAAATACTAACTCTTGGAGTTGCTAGCATCTACTTGGCCAAGATAGCTACTAACAACGGAAAGCATGCAAGATCACAAATAACAAAGACATGATAGAATCAATAATAAATCTAAAATAGCATCTCAATATCCATCGGATCCCCGCAAACACAACATGCAGAATTACAAATAGATGATCTTGATCATGAACGGAGCTCACAAGATCTAAACATGAAAGCACAAAGGAGGAGAACCAGCCATCTAGCTACTACATGGACCCGTAGTCCAGATATGAACTACTCACGCATCACACCGGAGGCTTGCATGATGATGAAGAAGGCCTCCAGGGTGAACTCCCCTCTCTGGCAGGGTGCCAGGAAGAGCTTCAGATCCCTCCCGATCTAGGGACAGAGACAACAACGGCTACAGACTCTTTCGTGGATTTTTGATCGGGTACTTAGGGTTTTGGTATCGGAGGCATCTTATAGGCGGAAGGAGGGGCTGAGGGGTGCTGGAGGTGTCCACACCACCCCCTGGCGCGGGCCAGGCCTGGCCACGTGGCCAGGTGGTGTGGCGACCCCTGGCCCCTCTCCGTCTCGTATTCTGGCTCTGTGTGTCCCTTGGTAAAATAGTGACTTTGGCTTTTGTCCCATCCAATTCCAAGAATATTCATTTTTTGACTTCCTAGAACCAAAAACAGCATAAAACAGGCAGCTGGCACTATGGCTCTTTGTTAATAGGTTAGTCCAAGAAATCATATGAAAAGTACTCCAAAGTGTGGACAAAACACAAGAAAGTAGATAAAACCAAGCATGGAACATCAAAAATTATAGATACATTTGCAATATATCAGCAAGCAACTCAAGCTATTACTAGAATGACCATCAAGCCTATCTTGAGGTAAGGATGGGTAGTTTGAAAGGTTCGAGTTTTTAAGAAGGTAATATTTCTTGGTACTTCTACCAAATATAGAATTATAAATCTTTATAGAAGGCCTTTGGAAAACCTAGAGCTAAGAGTAGTTGAAAGTTCTGTTTTTGAAAACATAGGGATATTATATCATATAGATCTCCATAATTTGGTAAATAGAAGCTAATAAAATAGTTTGGGTTGCAAAGTAATCTTGACTCAAGTTTTGAAATGCCAGAACATTTGAGAATATGTAAAATGAGCCAAGACAGTTTTGTTAACGATCATTTGTCAATTGATGGGGAGGTATGGAGTATATCATATGTTATACATTCAAAAGCATAAGCACAAACAAACAACAAGCAAACACTGCAACACTTAACAAGAAAAAGTTTTTGTTCCCCCTGATTTTAGCATTCTGGACAACTAATCAGGGTTGCTGAATTCGGGGTGTTACATCTCCTCTCCAATCCGGAGCGGCCCATTGATGACCCACAAGTATAGGGGATCGCAACAGTCTTCGAGGGAAGTAAAACCCAATTTATTGATTCGACACAAGGGGAGCCAAAGAATATTTATAAGCCTTAACAACTAAGTTATCAATTCAGCTGCACCTAGAAACAATCTTGCTTGCAGTAGTTTATATGTAGCAATAGTTTTGTAGTAGAAATAGAAAAGTAATAGCAGTAGTAAAATAAATACAGTAGTAACAATAGCAGTAAACATTAGGATTAAAGTGCGGTAGGCATAGGGATGGATGGACGAGCGTTGTATGGACAAGACAATTCATGTAATAATCAAGACATAGGGCATTTGTAGATAAATAAGATAAAGTATACAAGTAGTAAATAATCATAGGCATGTGTTCCATATATAGTCATACGTGCTTGTAATGAGAACTTGCACAACATTTTTTGTCCTGCCAGCCCGTTGCAGCGGGGCCTCAAGGGAATCTACTGGCAATTAAGGTGCTCCTTTTAATAGAGCACCGGAGAAAATCATTAACACTCCATGAACACACGTGATCCTCACATCATAGCCATCCCCTCCGGTTATCCCGATTTCTATCACTTCGGGGCCTCGGGTTCCGGACAATAATATGTGTATACAACTTGCAGGTAAGATCATAAACAATAATATCATCATGAGTCAATAACATGTTCAGATATGAAATCATGGCACTCGGGACCTAGTGACAAGCATTAAGAATAACAAGTTGCAACAATGTCAAAAAGCACTAACAATAGATACTAGGCACCATGCCATAACAATCTGATGCAATTACATGAATGATGTCATCCAATCTCTACCATCCCCATAGCCTACTACAGGGGATTACTCACTCATGGATGCGGGAATCACGGATGGTTGAGTGAGAAGCGTTGGTGATGATGATGGCGATGATCTCCTCCAATTCCCCATCCTGGCAAGGTGCCACAACGGAGTTTCTGGTTCCGAATCGCGGTTTCTGGTGGTGGCGGCACAGCGGAACTCTATCTGGAAAAACGTCGAACACCCCCTTTGTTTTTAGGTCAGAGGGCTTATGTAGGCGAAAGGAGAGGTTGAGGCGGAGACCGAGGCAGCCACACCACCCCCTGGCGCGGCCTGGCCTAGCCCACGCCACCAGGTGGTGTGGGGCCCTCGTGGCCCCTCTCCGTCTTGTCTTCAGGCTCCGTGATTCTTCTGGTAAAATAGGAGTTTTGCGATATTTTCCGGGATTTTTCTGAAAGTTGATTTCCTGCACAAAAACGAGACACCAAAGCAATTTTGCTGAAAACAGCGTTAGTCCGCATTAGTTGTATCCAAATCACACAAATGAGAGAAGAAACAATAACAAAAGTGTTTGGGAAAGTAGATACGTTTTGGACGTATCAACTGCCCCAAGCTTAGCTTATTGCTTGTCCTCAAGCAATTCAGTTGAAAACTAAGTGCGATAAAAGAAACTTTCACGAACACATTTGCTTCATAAGATGTATATATTCTCAGCATATGATCAAATACTTAGGCAATTCATAATAAAGAGTATGCAAATAAGTTTACCCAGTAGTTATGCAAGCTATGAAGAGATTCCAACCCAATAATAATAAGCAACATGACACATAAGCATCTGCAGGATTGTAATGCTCATAAGAAGATATGATAAAGTGGTATCTCGCTTGCCTTTCATTTTGGAGCAAAACATAAATGCCAAGGCACCTCTAAAGTTTAAGTGAAGACTAGAAGTAAAAATATCAAAGATACAAGCGTCAAAGTTATGTCACAATTAACCGTGTTTTGGGACAAGCACATTACACTAAGAATGACAGCTATGCTCTCGGGAAGGTGCTCAAAGAATAAATGGTGACTTGACATAAAAGTGAAAGAAAAGATTGAAAGGCTTCCAAATGTTGAAAGTATGGTACTCATTAGCTTTGAGCTCTCATTGACCCTATCATAAGCATCTTGAGGTGATTAAGGTTAAAGTGACTCAAATATGAGGATATGCTTGACAAGTTATAAGTTGAAAATCTCATGCCCCTTGCTTACGAGTAACGAACCTCATGCTACTCAACTTTGGTCACAAGCAAGTTCTTGTCATTGTAAGTGCATGCGTATCACATAGAACCGCCAACGTGGTACCCCTTGCCCCATGACACCGGAGCTTTCTCATATCAAAATGACAAGGCAATAGACAATGAGCATCTCAGCGATCTTTTTATTTTCTATTTGCATAGGTTTTTATTGAGGATGCTTCACAGAATGCTCACTATGGTTATGCTGCAAGTTTCCACCATGATTAGGCATGGCTTAGGCTAGCTGCCCAGGCGTTTCTCTAACACATATACAAACTCCATGAGCTTACAAGCTCCTCTTTTATTTCACATCGTCGGGATCCATAAACAAAAGAACATGATATCAACTGAATAATAAGTGCAATGTTGAAAGTGTTCCCCATGGTAACATGGTTCTGCTAATTCACAACTTATAAAGTGCAAGCATATAAGCAACATAGATGGGCACAATGGTTCAGGTTTATTAAGTGCAAGAATATAAAGTGTGCCATCAAGTTTGTGAGATCTTTACTAACTAATTTTCATATAACAAGCAAACATGTTTATTTGGAAGAAAACAAAGCATAAATGCTAATAGGTAGATATGGTGAACACCTTTTGACAACTTTGGGTTTGGGGAGTTGGATGCATGATTAAAGCTTATACTCAGTGCAAGTGAAGGCTAGCAATAGAAAGGGAGCAACAATCGAGAGAGCAGTAACTGTCATAATCATGCTTGCGACAAAACAAAATTAATAGTGGCATAAAAGTGACACAAGAACTCTGAGGCAAAATAAATCATCGAGGCTTAACTGACTTTTTGTTTAGTCATATGCATGCGTGATCATGTGCCAAGTTGATTCAAATAAAGCATTCAGAGGAGGATACCACAATGTCATACCAAGTTATGAATAGAACAATGCAAGCAAACATTTATATGACATGTTACAAACTATTAGTGGATTGAAACTGATCATAAGAGAGCAAGAACTACTAAGCATCCATTAAATAACATACACCTTACATGAACAGACTAAGCATGCCCACAATGATGAGTATATGTACAAAAATGAAAACGAATAGAGTTCATATCAGCCTCTTACCACACCTCGAGTTTTCATAAATCATCATTGCCTTTTGCTTGTGTGACTTGAATAATAAGATAAAACCAAACTCCAAGGAGTCACTAAGGACCGCTGAACCCTACAACAAACTATTTTTGGGTTTTCGATTTTTAAAGACAAGAACCGAAGGAAAGAGAAAACAAAGCGAAATCTTTTTGGGTTTTTCGAATAATCAAATCAAAGCTAAAAAGGATGAAGCGAACCAAGGCCAAAAGATAAAGAAGCAAAAAAAGAGAGATAACTAAAATATTTTTGGTCTTTTTGTGTTTTAGAAAACAGAAATAAAGCGAGAAAAAAACTAAAAATAAAGCGAAACATGGATATAGAAAGTACCGACAGAACAAGATATGTAGATGAGTGTGTGTCGGTATACCTCCCCCCAAGCTTAGGCTTTTGGCCTAAGTGGATATCAATCCCAATGCGGGTAGGAACTCCAAGTCGGTGGGTCATCGTAAGAATGATCAGAATCAGGCCCTTGTGAAAAAGAAGAAAAAGCTCCCCAATCATAGGCAGGCTGCTGGTATGAAGACTCCTCCTCATTGGAGGGCTGGACCGAATTGTCCTCGGCCTCCCTTAATTCATGTTCGTTGAGTTGGTGTTCATTCATCTCCATTTCTGAATTTTTTAGACAACCATCACAAAAATGATTGCAAAGTGATTACATAATGAAAGGAACTACTTATAGGGACTTACAAGAGGGTAAACATGCATCAAAACAATTTCTCTAAGCATAGAACAAGCATGCAAGCTCACATAACCTGTCACCTACAGTAGTAAAATACTCAAGATATAATCCACTAATCACAAATATACTTGGACAAGCGAAGGAGTCACATACCAAAGAACAAATGCTCCAAATCTCAGCAGCAAAGGTGGGCTAAGCAAGGAGATCGAAAATCGCGAGCAAGAACAGCAAGAACACAGGTTTGAGCAATGAAATGGTGTTTTCTCGGGAGAGGGAAAGGAGTGGCAGGTGGGAGAATAAGTGGAGGGCCAGGGGTGGCCCACACCATGGCCAGGCGCACCCCTGGTGTGGCCATGCCACCAGGTGGTGTGCCTGCCTGGTGGGCCCCCGTGGGTCACTCTAGGTACCTCTCTGCCCCTTTTTGGTGTAAAAATTTAATATGAATTTTCTGGAAATTTTCGAGAAACTTTATTTTGAGCAATTTTCAGGTATTGATAAATCATTTTCTGGCACAAAAATGATTTTGGAATCATGCAAAAAAACTTCAAAAGTTCTAAGACACTCTAATATGCAAGCAACTAGCAATAGAAAAGTAAACAAGGTGAAAGCAAAAATTAAAATGGATAAAATAAAAGTGAGCAAGGATAATCATGGTGAAAACATTGTTTTGTTCATTAAAATCCCTTTGTTAACAAGGTTGATTAGGTCTTGTTACCAAACCAATTTTATATGAAACAAAACTTTGCATTTCACTAAATGATTATGTTACCTCAACCTTGATAGCTATAGTCACAATCATAATAGTTTCATAATTTTCTTGTAGTATGGGACAATATATTTCTACAACTTTGATGCCCTCAATATTTTCAATTGAATTTAGGCCATAAGTCTTATCAATCTTCTTGGGGAAATAAACAGTATGCTCCTTGTCATTAACATTAAAAGTTACCTTTCCTTGATTACAATTAATGACAACTGTATTAAGAAAAGGTATCCCAAGAATAATAGACATATTATCATCTTCAGGAATTTCAAGCACAACAAAGTCAGTTAATATCAAACAATTATGAGCCACTTGAACAGGAACATCCTCACATATACCAACAAGAATAGTAGTAGATTTATCAGCCATTTGCAAAGATATATCAGTTGGTCCCAATTTTTCCAATTGAACTCTCTTGTAGAGAGAAAAAGGCATAACACTAACTCCTGCTCCCAAATCACACAAAGTAGTTCTAACATAATTATTTTTAATAGAACAAGGAATAGTTGGAATCTCTAGGTTTCCAAGTTTCTTTGGAACCTTACCATTGAAGGAATAATTAGCAAGTAAAGTAGAAATTTCCTCATTAGGAATCTTCCTTTTATGAGAGACAATATCCTTCATATACTTTAAATAAGGAGGCAATTTAATAGCATCAGTCAAAGGAATTTGCAAAAATAGAGGTTTCATCCACTCACAAAACTTGTTATAGTGTTCTTCTTCCTTTGACTTGTGTTTCTTATTAGGAAAAGGCATTGGTTTTTGAACCCAATGCTCTCTTTCACTACCATGTTTGTTAGCAACAAAATATTCCTTAGTGTACTTAGTATTCTTAGTGTGCCTTCCTGGTTCTTCTTCAATTTCTTATTTATCAGGAGCATCATTTTTATCATTACCACTTTCAGTTTCAGCAATAGAGATAGATATACTATTAGCATCTTTAGCAGGTTCAGAAGATTGTACAACTGTTTTATGTTTCTTTTTCTTTCTCTTAGAAGAAGTACCACTATTTCCAATTTGTTGAGAATCCTGCTTAATTCTTTTAGGATGTCCCTCAGGATATAAAGGATCCCGAGTGAAAGCACCACTCCTAGTTCTAATTTCATAATCATGTTTTTCTTTAGAAGCATTAACTAGCAAATATTTTTGTACTTTAGTAAGCTGATCAATTTGAGATTCAACCATTTGGAAATGTTTAATAAGCATTTTAACATCATTGGAGGTTCTTTCCACAATATATTTTAACTCATTAATAGCTCTAGATTTTTCCATTAAATGATTCTGCACTCTCTTATTAAAATTATCTTGCTTAACGACATATATATCAAATTCTTCTAAGCATTGATTAGGAGGTTTAGAATAAGGAATATCACCTTCATCAAAATGTTGGAGAGAGTGTACCTCAATAGTGGATGAGTGGCAGATTGGCTTACATAATTCTTCTATAGGAGGTAAATTATTCACATCTTCAGATTTAATACCCTTCTCCTTAAGACGTTTCTTAGCTTCCTTCATCACTTCATTATTTAGTTCAATCACTCCCCTCTTCTTTGGTGTTGGTGTTGGCTCAGGCACAGTTGGCTCAGGTGTAGTTGACTCAGGTGAAGTCTAGTCATCATAATTCTTGCTTATTTTAGCCATTAATTCCTCAGCTTCTTTGGGAGTTCTCTTCCTGAAAACACAATGAGCAAAACTATTCAGGTATGTCCTAGATTAATCAGTTAGCCCATTATAATATATATCAAGAAGCTCATTTTTAGGTATTGGACATCCAGGTTGTGCGTGAATTAAAGCACAAAACCTTTCCCATGATTCAAGCAATTTTTCCTCTTCTCCCTATTTAAAATCAAAAAGTTCCTGCAAAATGACTTGTCGAGCACTAGGAGGGAAATATTTCTGAAATAAAATATCAATCAAGCAATCAGGGCTATCAATAGATCCAAGAGGTAAATTATTAAACCAAGCTTTAGCTTCTCCTTTCAGTGAAAAAGGGAAAAATTTAGCAACAAACTAGGTGTGCATCTTAATATCATCAGAAAATAAGCCACTCGTGGTAGAAAGCTCAGTCATATGTGATATAGCACTTTCATTTTCAGTCCCACAAAAAGGTTCTTTCTCAACAATGGTTATGTAAGATAAAACAAGATAGAAATCATAATCATTATCTTTAATGTTTATGGGAGATGTAGCAAACTTAGCATTAGGAGATAATTTAGGTATAACAGTACGTCTCTCAAGAAGACTCTTAATAGCACTTCCACCATGAGTGTTTCGACATTCTTCAATAAATTCATCAGTCATTTCAATATAACCATCATCAAGATCATAGCTCTCTCTAGACTCAGGTGAAGTAATAGGTGTAGCGGAATCTTCATTAGGAGTTTCAGTGTTTCCAACTATAGTTCTAGCAATTGTAGCATATAGGAAAAAACCTAATGAACCACTCTCATCAAGCATAGTAGAATTAGCATCATAAGTATCAGAAGCAATTTCAGATTCAACAGAAGTAGCAGTATGTGTAACATGTGTATGTGGTGGTGGTGTAAGGAGCTTACTCATCACAGATGGTGAATCAAGAGCAACAGAGCGGTTGAGAACTGTACCTCTCCTTGTAGTGGATGGTAATATAGGAACTTTTCCATCACGAGTTTTACCCATGATGAATGGATAGCAGCGAATAATAATTCCAAGTGAACTTTATAAATAGAGCTATGGTCCTCGACAACGGCGCCAGAAAATAGTCTTGATGACCCACAAGTATAGGGGATCAAAACAGTCTTCGAGGGAAGTAAAACCCAATTTATTGATTCGACACAAGGGGAGCCAAATAATATTTATAAGCCTTAACAACTGAGTTGTCCATTCAGCTGCACTTGGAAAAAATCTTGCTTGGAGTAGTTTATCAGTAGCAACAGTATTGTAGTAGCAATAGCAAAGTAATAGCAGTAGTAAAATAAAGACAGTAGTAACAATTGCAGTAAACAGTAGCATTAAAGTGCGGTAGTCATAGGGATGGATGGACGGGTGTTGCATGAACAAGACAATTCATGTAATAATCAAGACACATGGAATTTGCAGATAAATAAGATAAAGTATCCAAGTACTAAATAATCATGGGCATGTGTTCCATATATAGTCATACGTGCTCGTAATGAGAACTTGCACAACATCTTTTGTCCTGCCAGCCCGTTGCAGTTGGTCCTCAAGGGAATCTACTGGAAATTAAGGTTCTCCTTTTAATAGAGCACCGGAGCAAAGCATTAACACTCCGTGAACACACGTGATCCTCACATCATAGCCATCCCCTCCGGTTATCCTGATTTCTGTCACTTCGGGGCCTCGGGTTCCGGATAATAATATGTGTATACAACTTGCATGTAAGATCATAAACAATAATATCATCATGAGTCAATAACATGTTCAGATCAGAAATCATGGCACTCGGGCCCTAGTGACAAGCATTAAGCATAACAAGTTGCAACAATGTCAAAAAGCACTAACAATAGATACTAGGCATCATGCCCTAACAATCTGATGCAATTACATGAACGATCTCATCCAATCCCTACCATCCACATAGCCTACTACGGGGATTACTCACTCATGGATGTTTGTGGAGAAGCGTTGGTGATGATGATGGCGATGATCTCCTCCAATTCCCCATCCCGGTAGGGTGTCAGAACGGAGTATCTTGTTTTGAATCGCGGTTTCTGGTGGTGGCGACGTAGCCTCTATCTGGAAAAACGTCGAAGCCCCCCTTTGTTTTTAGATCAGAGGGCTTATGTAGGCAAAAGGAGAGGTCGAGGCGGAGACCAAGGCGGCCACACCACCCCTGGCACGGCCTGACCTGGCCCGCGCCGCCAGGTGGTGTGGGTCCCTCGTGGGCCCTCTCCATCTCGTCTTCTAGCTCCATGAGTCTTCTGGTAAAATAGGAGTTTTGCGATATTTTTCAGGATTTTTCCTGAAAGTTGATTTCCTGCACAAAAACGAGACACCAAAGAAATTCTACTGAAAATAGCGTTAGTCCACATTAGTTGTATCCAAATCACACAAATTAGAGAAGAAACAATAGCAAAAGTATTCGGGAAAGTAGATACGTTTTGGACGTATCACCCATCTCCCCCCCCACGACGACGACGTTTGTCCGCTGAGTCATATCCCAGAGGATTCCGTGGCAGCACTGGATCAGAGCCCACCTTATCATGAGGAGGGAAACATTGATGCGGGGGGCAGTGGGGCTGCCGAGGATACGGCGATGCCGGATCTCCCCAGCTTTTCTGCTCCTTCGCAGTCGTCAATCCCTGAGGTGCCAGCTTCATCGGCACCGCCCTAGATAATTTCTTCCTATGTCCTAGTTTCTTCCGTATCAACAGTACCAGCACCAGTACCAGCAGCACCAGTAGCACCAGCAGTGCCAGTACAAGCACCAGAAGTACCAGCATCAGCACCGGCACTAGCAGCACCAGCGTCAGCAACAACAACAGCCACATCGCAGCCAACTTCCAAGAAGAAGTCTCCAGCTGCTGCCTCTGGATCAACCATGTCTATCAAAGACATATTTCATCCGGCCTCTCAAGCTCAATCCGGAGCACCAGCCTCAGCTCTCCGGCAGCAGCCAAAATCTGCCGGCAAAAGCAAGAAGGCCGCCGAGCCAGCCAAGGATTTAACTTCTGGCCCTTCTTCTACGGGATCTGAGAGCAGCAAATAACTGACCTTGCATACCAGCCCAGCTGATGCTCAGTCCGTGAGGCGGGAAGCCCACGCTAAGGGCTGCTTGGTTACGAGCCATTCCCTTAGCGGGGAGAGTTATAGTCCGGCGCTCATAGAGTATCTTATATGTTATATCTTATATCTTATATTTACTAATTGGAGCCACCGTAGAAGCCTCCACGTTAATCCACATCATTTGGAGGCACCGTAGAAGCCTCCACATTAATCCACATCATCAAGATTAATTAAGCTGTTAGATTTTTATTTTACGGCTAAGATGAACAGTGAAAAAACATAACATAAGACATGACAAATAATTAATCTATCGTGACAGTCTGACATCAAGTCGTACATGTGATAAAAAAGCGATAAGACGGTTACATGAACTCTTGGATTTGAAAGTGATTTAAAATAGTTAGACAATTAGATGTTGGATTTGCCGGTAGATCAACCGGTCAATCGGGAACAGGAACTGGTAGGATGTGACTAACAAGTCAGCCTCTCGCACATGCAAAAGCCAAACAGATAAGGAGACAGTTGCAATATGCAATCCTGAATTTAAACGGTATTCGTCGGCCGTGGGATTGAATAGATTTATCGAGGTTCCTCTAGCTGAACAAATAAATTTATTCTTCTCACATCCCGCCTTTGCATGTACCGCAGATTTCAGCGGCGAGGTTATGTGCATGAACCGTAAGCTGGTAGCTCAATTAGCGATAGTGGCGGCACCGGCGGAACGTGTTACGGGTTAAGCAGGCAGCTGAATGACGGTAGACCACCAAAGCGAGTCCATCAAAGTGTAACCAATTTCTGTTTTCTTGATCAAAATATGACCGTCTGATATTCGTATTTCAGTATTTGTAGGTTGGTCTAAGTCAGAGACGGGCAACATCTACCACAGTTCTGAGTTCATGTATATTGTATGCGCATATGTTGTTGATTTGCGATTGCATATAATTATTGTAAGACTCAATTTTGTACCACTGTCACTAATAGTGTTCTTTCCCCCATGCAGGAGCTACCAACCTCTCCTCGCCGACATGAACTCCTCGTGGAGGAACACGGCTGCAACTTCATGTGAGAGTAGAGGACGACGAAAAGGTGGCTGGTGATTCTCGTCTGATGCTGTAGCGAACCAGGGAGGCTGTAGAATAAGATGGCTTATATCACGTGATGGATAGGACCAGCTGCCAGCCAAACACCATAGACATGCTCCGGACGTGGCATCTATATCAAGGATCTCAACAACGACAAGATTAGCCTGGATGCTAGAGCCATGGTACTCTATCCACCTGACAACACTTTTCGCTCCTTATTTTGCAATTCACTCTATCTGTTTGATGCATTTGCCAAGAATACGTCTAGCCGGCTTCGGAGCAGCAAAGATGTGGTCTTCCCAGGATGAGGCATGCAGGACGTGAGGACATCAACCTAACTATCTAGGTGGAAGTAACCTGCTAATTTTCATTTATTTTAAGTGGAAAAGTACCATGGTACTACCTCTGTTTGGGATTATAGGTCCTAAGGGCCAAGTTGCTAATACCAAGACACTCCATAACTCTCTCATTAATACATGCATGCACCAATAGTTTTACATGCATGAGAGAAGTGAGAGGAAAAGTAGAACATGCATTGGACGAGAGAGACTAATAAATGAGATAGCCCTTATAATCTCAAACAATATAGAAAAGCTCTTAGGACTAATAATCCCAAACAGAGGTAGTATCTCATTGTTGTACTAGCTATGCAGTAGGTACTTAGTGTCAGCTTCCAGTCAACTATGGAACCATCATAAGTAATGCAGATTTGATTGGGATATTCAGTGAACATGTTTTTTCAATTGATGTTCACAACTGATGTTGGTCATAATCATGGTTTCAAATTTCGGTTTTGAAAATATTTCGATCTCTACCAAAATCACTGACATTCAAAAAATATCGATGAAACGCACTGATTTTTTTCATGGTCAGAATCAGTAGGTGTAGAGAGCATCTTAAGACTTTTCTGTTTACACATGGTGAAATGCAGTACCCTTCGGTATCTTTGCATTAGTTTAGCAACATATCGGAAGATCAAAGTATGCCTGCTGTACTGACATGTTCCAAAAATACATACTATAGAGGACTCGGTGCTAATTTATTGGTATTGTATTGTCTTTCTGATACTCCCTTTGTTCCATAATATAAGCCTTTTTAGTAAAACTGCTAAAAAAGCTTATAGTGTGGAACAAATGTACAATATAGTACAATGCCTTTCTATAGTGTCTTTTTTCTCACGAGTAAATTCCTTCCACTAATAAATCATATCGAAGAGAAACATGATGGCATATTAATAATTTAGTAAGGTATTCGACGGGCTTCCCTCATAATTTTTTTTTGCTTTCCATCTTTTGTGTCCTTTTAGGGAAATCATAGAGTGCTTTCCGTTTATCTCTCCAAACGGACTTCCCATCCATTAAATAATGTGCACATAAATCACAGATAAGTTATTACTAGAATACTTTCCTTCACTTCTGAACAAAATTTCAAAGCCAAATAAATGGTCATATATTTTTCTATTTACTCAGCCACACCAGGATAATTGTATGCAGTATATCCCGAGTAGCAACAGATGATGCTGAGTTATGTATGGCTTTGTTGTCAACCATTGTTCTAAATTATCTTGGCAATTACAGATAGCGATGGGTTATACAATTTCTTACCGGTTAAAAAGCACATCAACAATTTATGTAGGTGTTCGTATCTTTAATCAGCTGGTGAAATAAATGAAATATTCCATTTAACACGCCAGTACACTATGTTTTGCCGACACGATCTTTCTTGCATCATACTATTAGTTGACTAGCACATATCATGAAAGCTGAAATGCGGTAAAATTTGTACACTCTACAAAGGAATCTAACTAAGTGCATAGACCTTATTATTTCCTTATTTTTGTTTGGCATGTGGAGTTATAGACTTCATATTCTTTGGTGATATACATATGGAAGTGTGCCAACACATTAAACCGGATATCATCGATTATCACTAATGAAGTCATTTTTTGCGTTAATATTTACAAGTTTAATAGATTTTTTCTTTATTTTCGTCAATTGTCAGACATGGTGGTGCATAATATAAATACCTAAATGTGTTTATTCTTTATTATTCCGCGCTCGGAGTGCCCGAGTTTGCTTAAAGTGGTCTCTAACAGATCTTCTAATATCGGTCCAAATATGAACACATTAATATATATAACTAAGTACCACAAAAATGGATATTTTAGTCTTGGTGCTAAAACTGTATTGAAAAATGTGAGAAAATAATGGAAAAATCACTTGCACTTTCAGATTATTGTATATCTAATAATCCCCTCCCATGTAGTAAATAAAAGTATAACTCTATTGCTCCTCCAGTTTAAAATAGTATGTGTATTTGTCCTGTACAATATTTTTTTTTGGAAAAAAAAATAGTCTTGGAAGTCCGTATTATAAAACCATGATGGTGGGCAAAATGGCAGCTAATACAAATGGAGGTATTATATAGGTTGATGGATTTTCACCATATATCATGCCCGCCTTACTCGAGAAAAGAGTCACATGGTACCGAGAGAAAGTTTTGCATGGAGTATGTCCAAGCTAATCTAGAACATCTGTACGTCCAATATAAACAACAAGAAGAAAAAATACATGCAGCGTTTCCAATTAAGTCTTTACTTCTTAAAGTTGTAAGTCAATTCACTAATTCTAAAATACACTCCACGACTAGATAGGCTATATGAATATGTAAGAACATTAATTTTACAATAATTTCTAAAGTAATTAAAATAGTTTACTCAATAAAATACAAATAAAAACTACGTATACTTTTAACATGGTGAAAAAGTTACACACTCATTATGAAATGGATGCAATTAAAGTATACACTTTCCTCCATTCTTTCAAAAACATACTTCTATGTTTTCCCTATACACCATGATCACAAGTTTCACTATGAACTAATGGCGCATAACTCAAGCCCACGCAGGCGCGCGGGTTAACGACTAGTGCCTACGCGGGTTAACGACTAGTGTTCATAATTGAAATGACGTCGAATTTCTAAAGCCGCAAGACGATCTGCCAGAGAAGTTTGGTCCGGCGGAGTTCAGCGCTCAGATAAACTCCGCTACCAAGGCCATCTCCCTTGCTAGCCGGATGATGGAGGTAACCCCTTTTTCCATTATGCGTTTTAGATGTGCAAGCACTTAGAGATATGCCCACTAGTCCCCGAGCTTCCGAGGGAGTAATTTATTACTCAGTTGGATGCTCTTACAGAATTAGCGTAAGTTCTTAACATTTTCGAATATCCACACACCTAGAGCCGGGTTAAATTTCACTTGGTCCTGATCTTGTAGAGCTCGAATAGCCACACACCTAGAGCCGGGTTAAGTTCCACTTGGCCCGCATCTTGTAGACTTCAAATATCAGCACACCTAGAGTCGGGTTAAGTTCTACTTGGCCCGGATCTTGTAGACTTCAAATATCCACACACTTAAAGCCGGGTTAAGTTCCACTTGGCCTGGAACTTGTAGACTCTGAATATCCACACACCTAGAGTCGGGTTAAGTTCCACTTGGCCTGGATCTTGTAGACTTTGAATATCCACACACCTAGAGTCGGGTTAAGTTCCACTTGGCCCAGATCTTGTAGACTTCGAATATCCACACACCTAGAGCCGAGTTAAGTTCCACTTGATCCAGATCTTGTAGACTTCAAATATCCACACACCTAGAGCCAGGTTAAGTTCCACTTGGCCCGGATCTTATAGACTTCGAATATCCTTTTTCCATTTTCTTAACTAACATTGGCCTATTTCAGATCACCACTAATTGTCGTACCGCTGAGTTCTAGCGTCTGCTGGACTCATACAAGGATCTTCGCGCTAGACACAACAAGTTGTTGGTTGATCACCAAAAGAAGGGTAAATTTGTTTGCTTGAGACCTTTCATTCTCGTTCCGTCGAGTTGTTTGCTATCCGTATTAACTTATTATCCGAATTATGCAGCCGAGGCCGAGGCTGAGAATGTCATCATGCGCAAGAATTTGGCTGAGATCCAAGGTAACTTCTCTTGTTCTCTTAGCCCTTGCATGCTCTTTCCTTGACTCGGCAGATATCTATACCTCGGCTCTGCCGGGTTAACCCATTATTTCAGTTACACTTCAAGATAGTGTGCCCATCCCTAACATCATGACTCACTTTCTCGAGCAAACAGGGAAGCACCAGGCTGAGCTGAAGAAAAAAGATGATGAAATTGCTCAACTGCGCCTCAAGGATACATAGATTATTCGGCTGAACGCCAAAATCCACAAGCTCAAGGATCTGCATAAATCCGAGCTGGACAAGGCCGACCAGGAGTTCTCCGAGGAGAAAGAGCGCCTGAAGACCTAGATCTCCAAGGACAATGCCTTGCAGGAGGAAGCCAACATAAAACTTAAGTCGGTGACCTCCGAATATGAGAAGCTCCAGGCCAGAAATGCGGATGTGCATAACGAGCTAACTCAGATCCTTTTCTAGATTTCCCGTGAGTTATCTTCCTCTTTTCGATTCTTGTCTCTCCAGATCAAGTGTTCTTGCTCACTGACATTTTTCTTGCTTGCAGGCAAGTTCCCAGAGAGTGATCCCCTCCCTTCTGCTGCCGTAGCCAAGTCCCGCGCGCAGCGAGGTAACCTAGCCGACCCTACTGGCGAGTCAGCTCCTTATGACATGGAAGACTTGTTGGTGAGCCTCGCAACCCGCATGGAATTGGTGAAGAACTATGGTGCGGACATCATGCCAGCAACAGTCTGAATGTTCGATGCTCTCTGGCCCATTGAGTCCACTCCCAAAGGAAGTGCTGCTTTTATAGTAAAACTGATGGAGTGCGAAACCCAGCTGAACTTGTGGTGGGAATCTGCTGCACAAGCCGGAGCTGATACAGTGGTGAACTTTGTTCTTTCTTGGTATGAAGAGATGGACCTAAATTTGCTTGATCGGCTGTGCACCGGATCAAAGTGGTACAATGATCCGGAGTGCATTGCGACGCGCAAGGCTAGTGCCAACAAGCTTATCCAATATGCCTTCTGCCATAGCTGGAATGAGGGTCTGAGCTACCTTTACGCAGTTGATGATGGCTATGTTTCTAAGGGTGCTGAGGGTGAAGAGGATGAAGAGGAAGCCTCCAAGCTTAGCGATGACGCTGAAGACCCGGAGGATGAGGAGGCTAATCTGGAAGATGAGGCTAGGACTAGCGCCCCGCCTATCGATGCCGAAGTACCTCCTCCCTCAACCGATGATTCGGCTCTAGCTACCGCTCCTTGAGCTATTAAGTACTTGAACAATATTCGTGAGATCCCCGGTATGCTGGGTGCAATTGTATCTATGCACAATGCTTGTGTTTTGCTACAATTGGTTATGTTTTTCTACTAAGTTTTTAAATGCCGGAATAACTTGGGCAAAGTCCTCGAGTTTCCTTTTCTTGTTCTTGCAATTTTTTGACTCGGCTCACGTCTACCTTGATTCGGTTTTTGACTTACGAGTCCGAGGTTCAAAAAATTGACGCAACAATACTTGAAACTTTGAGATTAGCTCAAAATAATGCAACGCAAGATAGATAAAGTAAATAGAGGGTTAGTCCAAATAACGAATGTCGGCTCGATTACGTCCTTTTCCTTAGTCGTTGTTCATGTGTTTTGCAATTCCAAACTTGTTCTCTTGCTTGCCATGAAGCCAATTCTTGTTGGACAGCAGCAAAGTCGAAGAGTTTGTTTTTTGGTGCTCACACATTACTAATCCAGCTAAAGTACAAGTAACTTAAGCCAGCCGACATATAAAAATTAAATACGAAAGAGACAATTATTATGGCAGTCCCCAAATTTCTGCCTGGGGTGCCAGAGTTTCATTGATATGCTCACTGTCGACATACATACCGACATATGAGTAACTCAGATACATTCACCTCTTTGCTAGGTGTAAAATGGACGAAGTAGAGCTACATTCCATGGCTGCTTAGTTTCCTCGCCGGACTTGTCCACCTTGTTCTTTTCCTATGGATGTGCATCAATAAGATAATAGGAATCATTGTGCAAAGCTTTGCTCACAATGAATGGTCCTTCCCGTGGAGGGGATAACTTATGCATGCCGGCAGTGCGCTGCACCAACCGAAGTACGAGATCACCTTCCAAGAAAACTCGGGGATTTAATTTCCGGCTATGGTAGCGTCGGAGATTTCGCTGATATATGGCGGATCTGGACAATGCTAGTTCTCTCGCTTCTTCTAGCAGATCAACATCATTTTGTTGGGCCTCAAGCACTTCAGCTTCTGTGTATTGGGTGACCCTTGGCGAATCATGCTCTATGTCGGCTGGTAATACAGCTTCTGCCCCATATACCATAAAAAATGGCGTGTATCATGTTGATCGATTCAGAGTTGTTCTCAAACTCCATAGTACCGCTATTAGTTCTTCTATCCAGCACCCCGTTGATCTTTGCAGCAGCTCAATGAGCCGGGGTTTTATCTCGGACAAGACTAATCCGTTGGATCTTTCCACTTGCCTATTCGATGCGGGGTGGGCTATGGAAGCAATATCTAGCCGGATCTTCTTTTCTCGGCAGAACCTTGCAAATGCTCCTTCAGCAAAATTTGTGCAATTATCAGTTATGATACTGTGGGGATAGCCATATCTCAAGATTATATATTTGAGGAACGTCACTGCTGTTTCCCCATCACATTTCCTGATTGGCTTCACTTTAATCCATTTGGTAAACTTGTCCACCATAACCAAGATATGGGTCATTCCTCCCTTAGCCGGCTTAAATGGTCCTACCATTTCTAGGCACCACACAGCAAATGGACAAGTAATAGGGATGGTCTTGAGTTTCGACATTGGCACATGAGTCTTGGTGGCATACCTTTGACATCCATTGCATTTTCTCACCAGATCTTCTGCTTGTACCAAGGCGCTTGCCCAATAAAATCCATGTCGGAAAGCTTTTGCCACTAATGCTCTTGAAGATGCGTGATGACCACATCCTCCTTGATGGATATCCCAAGTATGTCAAGCCCTTCTTCCGGGTCTACGCATTGTTGCAAAATGCTTGTGACACTCCTTTTGTATAGCTGGGCGTTGATTATGCTATATGCCTTGGCTCTTCTCTGAATTTGCCTAGAGTGTATCTCATCATCCGGCAAAGTCCCTTCTTTTAGGAAATCAAATATTGGTTTAGCCTAAGCAGGTATAGGCCAGATAGGGAAAAGTTCGTCATCAAATTCCATCGCATCCACCGACATAACTCTAGCCAGATCTGGTTGAACAGTCCCTAGGTTCTGCGAGGCAGTCCCCGGGTTTGCTGAGGTGCTTCCCCCGTCTATTTCCATAGGTGTATCTTGTGATTCGGGAGCCGCCGAGACATAAATTGAGTCAGATTCTGGTGATGGTATAATTGATGGTTTTCTTAGGTGTTCCAAAGCCACATTTGGCGAGATTTGTTGCCGGGATGACCCCAACTTGGACAATACGTCGACTGCCTCATTTTCAACCCGATGTACGTGATCGAATTCACATCCTTCAAAGAACCCACTTATCTTTTGAACACGGAATCTATAAAGGGCCATGTTGGCATCCATGGCATCCAATTGCCAGATACTTGTTGCACCACCAAATCCAAGTCTCCAAAGCATTGTATCCGATGTATTCCTACTTCCTTTGCCACTTTAAGCCCATGCACAAGTGCTTCATATTCTACAACATTGTTTGATGCGCTGAAGTGAATTTGGAGGACATACTTCAACTGATCTTTCTTGGGTGAGGTGAGCACTACCCTAGCCCCCAGTCCTTCTTTTAGCTTTGACCCATCAAAGTGCATTCGCCAGTAATTGGAGTCCGGCAAAGGTGTTTCATATTGCATCTCGGCCCAGTCCACAAAGAAATCCGCCACAGCTTGTGACTTGACCGCATCTCTTCTATCGAATTGTGGCGCATACGGGGCCAATTCAATTGCCCATTTTGCGATTCGACCCCTAGCGTCCTTGTTGCTCATAATCCCGGATATGGGTGCCTCGCATATCACCTTGATGGCGTGTTCCTCAAAGTAATGTTTGAGTTTCTTGGCCACGATGTACACACCATATGCCATGTTTTGGTAGTGTGGGTAATTCTGTTTTGAGGTCGATAATACCTCGCTCAGGTAATATACCGGTCTTTGCACCGACTTTCCTACCTCATCACGTTCCACCACTACCACTGTGCTTACAACTCGGTTGGTTGCAGCTATATAGAGCAACATTGGCTCCTTAGGTAGTGAGGCGGCTAATACTGGTGCATAAGGCAGCATCTTTTTTAACTCCCGAAACGCGATATCTGCTTGCGGTGTCCATGTAAATTTTTCTGCCTTTTTCATTAACTGGTAGAGGGGTAATGACTTCTCTCCCAGCCGACTTACAAACCGGCTTAATGATGCCAAGCAACCAGTGAAATTTTGTGCATCGTTAAAAGATTTTGGCAGTTCCATTCTCTTTATAGCCCGGATTTTCGTTGGGTTAGCCTCAATACCTAGGCTGGACACGACAAAATCGAGTAATTTCCCAGCCGACACACTAAAGGTACATTTTTCCGGGTTGAGCTTCATCCGAAACTGTTTGAGGTTCACGAACGTTTGTCGGATATCATCAAGGAGCATATTGCTTTCCTTAGTTTTTATCACAACATCATCAACATAAACTTGCACATTTCGACCTATTTGGTCATATAAACACTTTTGCATGCATCGCTGATACGTTGCTCCTGCATTACGTAATCCAAATGGCATAGTGCGATAGCAATAAGCCCTGTACGGGGTGATAAACTGATACATTGCAAATGTATCTATAATTTTTGATGTTCCATGCTTGGTTTTATCCACTTTCTTGTGTTTTGTCCACACTTTGGAGTACTTTTTATATGATTTCTTGGACTAACCTATTAACAAGAGCCATAGTGTCAGCTGCCTGTTTTCTGCTGTTTTTGGTTCCAGGAAAGTCAGAAAATGAATATTCTCAGAATTGGACGGGACAAAAGCCAAAGTGCCTATTTTTCCGGAAGACTCATGGAGCCAGAA
The DNA here is from genome assembly GCA_916181665.1 of Avena sativa. Lineage (NCBI taxonomy): Eukaryota > Viridiplantae > Streptophyta > Magnoliopsida > Poales > Poaceae > Avena > Avena sativa. The sequence goes on along the minus strand of OV702290.1, from coordinate 377,972,505 downwards.
TACGAGACGGAGGAGGGCCAGGGGCTGGCCACACACCCCCCCCCCCAGGCGCGGGCTAGGCTTGGCCGTGCTAGGGCATGGTCTGGCTGCCCCAAGCTGCCCCTCGGTCTCCCTCTTCGCCTATAAGAAGCCTTCTGACCTAAAAACTCCGGGGCGGTCGACGTTTTTCCAGAAGGAGTTCCTCTTCGCCACCACCACCAGATTCCATGAAACAGCACCAGAAACTCCGTTCTGGCACCCTGCCGGGACGGGGAATTGGAGGAGATCATCGCCATCATCATCACCATCACTTCTCCATCGACCATCCATGTTTCCCCCATCTATGAGTGAGTAATCCCTCGATGTAGGCTATGGGGATGGTAGGGATTGGATGAGATCATTCATGTAATGGCATCAGATTGTTAGGCATGGTGCCTAGTATCTTCTATTAGTGCTTTATGACTTTGTTGCAACTTGTTATGCTTAATGCTTGTCACTAGGGCCCGAGTGCCATGATTTCAGATCTGAACATGTTATTGATTCATTATGATAGTATTGTTTTTGGTCTTATCTACAAGTTGTATACACACGTTGTTGTCCGGAACCAATGGCCCCGAAGTGACAGAAATCGGGATAACCGGAGGGAATGCCTTTGATGTGAGGATCACATGTGTTCATGGAGTGTTAATGCTTTGCTCCGGTGGTCTATTAAAAGGAGCACCTAAATTGCCAGTAGTTCCCTTGAGGCCCCACTACAAACGGGCTGGTATGACTATATATGGAACACATGCCTAGGATTGTCTAGTACTTGGATGCTTTATCTTATTTATCTGCAATTGCCCTATGTTCTGATTGCTATGTGAATTGTCTTGTCCATGCAACGTCCATCCATCCATCCCTATTCCTAGCGCACTTGAATCCCACTGTTTACTGCTATTGTTACTACTGTCTTTACTTTACTACTGCTGCTACTTTGTTATTCCTACTACAAAACTGTTGCTACTAATAAACTGCTGTGAGCAAGATTATTTCTAGGTGCAGCTGAATTGACAACTCAGTTGTTAAGGCTTATAAATATTCTTTGGCTCCCCTTGTGTCGAATCAATAAATTGGGTTTCACTTCCCTCGAAAATACTACGATACACACCCTATACTTGTGGGTCATCATAAACACAGTCTTTATTTGATCATCTGGATTCAGAGGTATCTGGTGGAAACCAGAATATGCGTCTATGAATGACAATAGTTCACATCCAGTAGTTGGGTCTATGACTTGGTCTATCCTAGAAGTGGGAACGGATCTTTTGGACATGCCTTATTCAGGTTCGTGTAATGAATGCACAAATGCCACACCACAGCCACGTCCGGATCATCTTTTTTACTTTTCCACGAGCACCGGATTAGAGAGCCAATCTGAGTAAAGCACTTCCATGATAAATCCGGGTGCAAGCCGCCTAGCTATCTCATCTCCAATGACCTTCCTCCTATCCTCGGCAAAGTGGCGGAGAGGTTGCTTCACCGGCTTAGCCCTGGGTCTCACATTCAAAGAGTGCTCGGCCAACTCCCTTGGCACACCTTGCAGATCCTGTGTGGACCAAGCGAAGATATCCCGGTTCTCACGGAGAAAGTTGACAAGCTTGCTTTCCTATTTGTTGCCTAACACAGCACCAATGGCTATGGTGCGCTCTAGGAACCGATCATCAATTGACACTTTCTTGGTATCCTTTATCGCTTGAAATGACACACTTCCATGTGGGTTGGTCATAGCCGGCATATGTTGCTGCGTGGACTGAGCCAATGCTGCCACCTCCTGAATTCTTCTTTTCTCCTGTGTTATCACGAGTGACTCGGCTAGGTTAGATCCGGTGGAAGCACACTCAATCGAACGCCTGAAGTCCCATAGTACTGTAATCACTCCTCTTGGTCTAGGAAATTTCATCTTCAGGTAACTGATGTGAGTACTTGCCATGAACTTGTTCTGAGCTGGCCTGCCGAGTAATGCGTGATAAGCACTTTCCAATTTTACCACTTCAAATTCCAAGTTCTTAGTCCGGCAGTTATCCCTTGTACCGAACAACACATCAACCCGGACCTTATCAATGGGCTCACAGGAGATACCTGGAATGCCGTGGAAAGTGGTTCTTGTCGCTTGGAGCATGTTCTTTGAGATTCCTAACTTGTGCATGGTATCCTTGTACATGATGTTAATGCTACTGCCATTGTCTATCAGCACCTTGGAAAACCTCACGTTGATATTCGGACCGATGAATGTAGGATCCAACACCAGCGCATATGATCTAGGACTCGGCATGAGCCTCGGATGATCCTTGATACTCCAAGTTATCTCCTAATCCGACCAAGGCATGTACCTTGTCACTGCAGGCATTACTGCGTTCACCTCCATACGTCGGTGTTGCAAGCTTTTCCTGTTAGTCTCTTCTGTTGTAAACACACATTAGCTTTGGTGATAATCCCTGTATTCATTTCTTCCCTCATTACCATGGTAACCTTGGTCTTGTTGTTGCTGGTTATTCACCTGATGCACTACATCCCTCCTTTCCTGATTTTGATACCTTGGTGGGGGTGGAGGCAACATTAGTTGCTTTCCATTCCCTGCAGTGAGCAATTGCTGCCGAGGTGCCTCGTTCGAAGGTGCTTCATTCCGAGGTGCCTGAGCATTCCTCGAGCTACCCTGTTCTAGCTTCCTCATCCACTCACATTGCCGGGTCGTATGGTTTGACGGACTATTTGGACTTGGCATATGGAATTTGTAAGGCTGGTCCAACATAGACTCGAATGTGTACCTCAGGTGATCCTTTCTTTCTTGCCACTGTTTCTTCTGTTCCGGAGTCCAAGGCTTCTTGCCTTTAGTTTTTTGCTGCCAATGCTGCCCTCCAGTTTTCTAGCACTGGTTAGCGCCAGCATTGGTCTGATCTTGGTCTACAGCAGCCACTTGCTGCGAGTTGTACCTATAATCCAGACGATCATCCCTTCTTTTACCTTGAAATCATTCCTCTTGGATGATCTAGAGCCATCCCTATTGTAGTACTCCTCATTTGGCTCGTTTGACATTAGTCGGGGTTGGGTCGGGTCTCCCAAGGCATACGAATCCGCGATCTAGATTGTCTCTGCCAAGGTGATTGGCATATCACGCTACAACGTTTACCACAGCATACTCCCATATCTACATCCTTGAGCGAACCATGCAATTGCTTGTGATTCAATTACCCCTTCACATGAGTTGCGTACGTTGCACCACCGAGTTAGCAAATTTCGGTCCCGATCATTCGGTCTTTGCCTACATAACACCAAAGTTTGTGGCCTATTTGGCCATTTGTAGGTGCTTGAGAAGTTGCTGATGAATAACTCCTCAAAATCCAGCCAACAGTTGATGCTTCCTCGTGGCAAGTTGTTCAGCCAAACTCTTGCAGGTCCTTCCAACATTTGGGGCAAATATCTCACTGCCCATCTCAAATTACCTATAGCGATTTTAATCGCTATTGCATAATCAATGAGCCAATCCTTTAGCTTAGTGATACCATCATAGGTCTTTGTTCCTCTGTCCAGCTAGAAGTTCGGTACTGGCGGTTCCCTCATGATCCGAGGTCCAAAGCATGCCGGACCTGGAGGACCTTGTACCTTGATCATCTCCGACCTATAAATCCGATCCAGCTTGTAGCCTTGCATCATCCGGCTGCAAGTTCATGTGCCCTAGTCTTGATCCAATCACATGGTGCTCCGGACTAGGGATTCCGTGATTGACCATTGCCAAGTAACCATCATTATACCTATCCTGATCTGGACGAGCATATTGTTGTTGCATTGTCGGGCCTGCACTTATCTCCTGCCGAAGTGCGTACTGCTGCTGTTGTTGCCGAGGTGCATTTTGTCCTGCCCTCGCCGGATCACGTTGTCCGACATTGTCGTTAGCAACGTTCCTTTTACAGGCATTGCCTTGGTCGCGGTTACCTCGGCCAGCCTCACCTCGGCTGGCATTGTGCCGATCTTCATCAACTTGCACTGCTTTTCCTTTTCCGGCTTTCACCGGGTCATAGGGGACCATTTGTTTGTCTCTTCTAGATGAGGTTACCACCTCCTCTCTCCTTGGGCCATGACCAGGGGAAGATGCATCTCCAACAGACTTTGTCGGGTTGTTCCTAGCCGAATGAACTACCTAAGATGCTCCAGGCTGCGCCGAGTTTACCTTGTTTATCTCCTCATTCTGCTGGCATGCTATCCTCAACAATTGGTTTACCCTCTCCTGTTGCCTTTCTTGGGCCTCTCCGGTTAAGCCTTCTAACTCGAACGCAGTTGCGTTGGCAGCCCTGAGGTTCTTTGACGGGGTACTGTACCTCTCCAGCCCTCTAGTTCTATAGTAGCTGTCTGACCTGACCTAGGCTCACACTCCTTGTCAATTTCTGTAATCAGGTTTCTACCCCGGATCTTTACTCCATCTATGCGGTTTGCCTTTGCATATTCCCTCAAAGTGATGTTCAATGACTGTTGTAACTCGGCTACCTTTTTCGCGCCAGCTAGAATTTTCTGCCTAGTTTCCTCTAACTCATCTTGCGCCTGGGTCGGATCTACTACAGGAGCTATTGGCGTTGCTAAGCTATCTATTGCTTGCTGAGGTACATTCTATGGCCTCTCTAGTGGAGGAAATCTAGACCTTGCCTGCTTCGGCGTGACTTCCGGATCTGGCGTCGGGCCCTTGATTGCTCCTGCATCTGGCGCGACCATCATGACCTCAGCGCTGCTAGCGGGGCGAGTGATACGCACGCCGCGAGCCACGGTGAGAGGTGGTTCGCCTCCCTCAACGACGTGTTGCGGATGGACGCAGGACTCGTCCACGCCAACATAGATCTTGTGCATGCCAAGCTTGATGAAGAGGCTGTTGCGCGGAGGAGAGTGTCTGCCGAAGCTCCCATTGTTGTCACTGACGTAGTCCAGCGCTCCAAAGCATTGAAACAAGCCAGAAACGACGCACTCGCCGATGCCGATGATATTTCCCGTCCGGATTTTCACCCCTGCTAGCCCCACGGTGGGCGCCAACTGTCGTGGTGGTGGCACAGCAGATGCCATGGATAGGCTAAAGTTGGGGCCAAGGTGCACTAGAGGAATCTAGGGAGGGATAGTGTGGTGATTCCACACACAAGTGTTTGTATTTTCTCTCTATCAATAGTGGATTACAAGGGCCTCTTGAGCTGTTCATGAGAAGGAGACTATGTCTCTTAGCCCCCCCCAAGTACGGTGCTCTAGAGTTCTACCTTAGATAGAGAAAATGATCAATCCCCCTCTATGGAGGCCCTGGTGCTCCTTATATAGGCAAGCCCAGGGTATAAAGTTAGGGCACACATGGCAGCATATTCCCCGAATATGCCCTTTGGTTAAAGCTAGATGTATCTTTATTCACTTTAAACAGCTAGTCCGGACTATGGACGTGATGCTCTGCGAGCTGCCCCGCTTTAGGCGTCAGCCGACACTGGCTATGTCACCTTTGTCGGCCACACCCCGCTGGTCCTCGCCTCTGCCCCGCTTCGCTCATGCTTCAGTGGGAAAAGTCCACCTTTTGGCCAAGAAGAGATTCCTTCCTTCCCTTGGAAGCTAAGTGGTAACCCGGCTAGCATATAGCTAACTCGGCTACAGGGGTACCTGCAGACAAGGTAAATTATCATAGCCAACGTATATTTTATGTCGGATGGGTTAATGCTAGACGTGTGCCCACCGGGCCGGATTACCCCGTAAGTCGGCATGCCTTGAGGTGAGCCATCCAGCACTTTCTTTGACCGTGCCATACCTCGGCTAACTCGGCCTTTATAAACCGGCGTGACCCTACCCGGGGGTATCCCCCAACACATCGACGCTAGGTGAAGCTTTTGTGCCCGCCTCCATCTTCCTCGAACACGGCAGAGATGGACTGACAAGGCGGTGTCGAGCGGCATGGTCAGGTGGAGTTCTAGGAAGTGAAGCTAGGGGCGTTTGACACAGCACGGAGATGCGAGTCTCACAGCACGCGCGCGACAACGAGACGCATGGTACTGGCAGCACGCAAGCAGAACAGCAACAGGCGATGGCACACGCAGGTTGTTCAACAAAACGCACGCGCACAACAGGAAGCGATGCAACAAGTGAGGATGTCTGGGGTGATGCAGAGCTCATCGCGGGGCTGTTGATGACAGTGGCGAAGCTCGGCGCGACGACGATCTACAGAAGAGCTCGTGGATGGGAAAACTAAGGTTTCAATCGGCTCGTCCTTGTTCTGCTAGTTACCGGGTCTCCTCTCCTCTTCTTCGTGTACAGGCATGCTCTAGGGGTGGTGCTGGTCTTCCTCGACGTACCAGGGCTCCTCCTCTCCTTCTCCCCTCGTTGGTACAAGAGAACCCAAAGGTGTGGCTATGGTGGGTAGGTGGGCTAGCAGGAGGGGATGGGGAGAGCAGGACGGTGCAGTGCAGAGCCTAGTGGAGATCTAGATCGGCTAGGAGGTGGGGTGGTGTCTAGATAAAGGTAGGGAGAGGGGGAAGCTCGGTTAGGATTGTGCAAAAGTAACCTTGGTTACTTTTGCTCTCTCTCTCTCGGGTTAGCTAGGGGGCGACCAGGGTTAGCCAGGGACAGGATGAGCTTCTTGACCAGCAAGATAGCTAGGAGGGGGTGGTCCGGTTAGAGAGGGGTGAGGGGGTGGCACGTGGTTTGGTCACATGACTATGTCCATGGTGGCCTCGATTGCTTTGGTGATTAGGGTTAGCTAGGTGGGGTTTTGGGGTGTGATGGAGCGGTAGTTAGGTTCCAACCAAACCATCAAGAGAGGGTTAGGTTAGATAGCTAGATAAGATAGATAGATAGACATGTAGGTCCTCTCTTAAATGAATTAAAAAGGTTTATGTTGATTTATTTTGTTTGTGTTTAATTAAAACAAGCACATGGTGAGCTCCCAAGATAGAGCAAGGCCAAAGTAAAACCAAGTGAAACCAATATGGGGAACAAGTGATCTATTTAAGATTCATTTGAATTTGATCAAGCTTGATTAAATTCAAATTCAAGCAAGCTTCTCCAAAATTCAAAGAAAAACCCAAATGGAAAAGAGGTGGTGCAAGCTTTGCATGGGCCATGCATGTTTGATAAATTCCACTACTTCTAGTTGTGAAAACAACTATTTGTAATCATGGCCAAATATCCATTCATACTTCAAATTTAAATTAAAACCCACATAAAGAAGAAACTTGCTTTCCATATGAATGTAATACGCACATGTATGAAGCTAGATGACCAATATAGTGTGTATTTTTCCACTAGATCACTTATAGCCAAATATAGCGCCATACATGAGTATATAGTAAATAAAACCATATGGAAGCTTAATAAAGGGAATTCTACCCACATGGCATGCAAAGGTGGCCATGAGGCTCCACATACTTAATATTGTGAAAACAATAGAGATCATATATGGGAGCATGTAGATTTAGAAATGGATCCATCTTGTTATATATGAGCTAGATGTAATGCCCAAAAGAAATGCAAATGCTCATATAAAGTTTGGATGGTGGAATTATAAGGTCGTGACAAAGAAAGGTGGTGGTGCAGTCAAGAAAAGATATGCCCCCAACTCAACTTGGGCATGAAGTAATTTATCAAGAAACAAATACAATATATCAAGAGGCAACTACAATATATAATGCATATGGGATAAGAACCAAATAGAGGGGTATTATATGATGCTCAAATGCAATGTGGCATGGTGACATGAGCATGATATAATGCAATGCAACAATGATATGTCGGAAGTAGCATTTTATTATTATACCATGTAGCAATACAAGGTTTAGAACATTGGGATGCTACAACTCTCCCCCACTAAACATGAATCTCGCCCCAAGATTCTAGGAAGAAGAAGACATAAAGAGGGTAGGATACTCGGAATGGAGGTCATCCTCATGCTCCCAAGTTGCTTCATCCACGGAATGGTGCGACCACTGCACCTTGCAGAACTTGATAGACTCATTGCGAGTCTTTCGTTTTGTGACTTCAAGAATTTTGATGGGGTGTTCTTTGTAGGAGAGATCTTCTTGGAGATTGATGAGCTCATGATCCACGGTCCTGCCGGGATCCTTGGAGCACTTCTTGAGTTGAGAGACATGGAGGACATCATGCACCTTGAGTTTTTCAGGAAGCTCAAGTGCATAAGCCACTTCTCCTCTTCTTCCATGGATTTTGAAAGGACCGATGTATCTAGGCGAAAGCTTGCCTTTGATACCAAAGCGGTGAGTGACTCTCATGGGAGTGACACGAAGGTAAACAAAATCACAAGGGACATACTCCATATCTATTTGTTTTCTGTCATAGTTGATTTTCTGCCGACTTTGAGAAATTTCAAGTTCTCAAGAATGATAAGAACCTTCTCTTCTACTTGAGTGACAATGTCGGGGCCACATAAGTTTCTTTCACCTGCCCCTAAACAACCAATCCGAGTTCGATACTTGCGACCATAGAGGACCTCGAAGGGTGCCATCTTGAGACTCTTCTGAAAGATGTTGTTGTAAGAGAATTCAACATATGGGAGGCACTCTTCCCACTTCATGCCGAGGGAGATGACACAAGCACGAAGAATATCTTTAAGAATCTGATTGATACTTTCAACTTTCCCTTGCAACTGAGGATTTTGTTCCCAAGCCTTTTTGGAAACTTTCCTGGTACTTGGAAGTAAAGATACTCCCACGATATGAGCTGATTTCAAGAGGAACCCCATATAGATAGACAATTCTGTTGATATAGAGCTTGGCCAACTGACTACTAGAGATTGTTTCCTTGACTGGAAAGAAGTGAGCCACTTTTGAGAGCCTATCAATGACAACAAAGATTGCATTGTTGCCTTTCTGATACCATGGAAAACCAGTTATGAAGTCCATCTCTACTTTCTCCCATTTCCATTCTCGGGGCTTCAATGGTTGTAGAAGGCCAGATGGGTTCTGATGAACAACTTTCACTCTGTGGTAGACATCACACTCGAAGATATACTTGGCACAGTCCTGTTTCAAACCAGGCCACCAATATTGTGTTTCCAGGTCCATGTACATCTTTGTGCTGCCAGGGTGGATAGAAACAAGATAATCATGAGCTTCCTTGAGGACTTGTTCTCTTAAGCTGGGAAGTTCTGGAACAATCGTCCAGTGATCATAGAAAAGAGTGCCCTGATCATCCAGGTGATAAGACTCATACTTAGGATTCTGAGACTTGATGGAGAACTCTTTGTAGAAAGGATGATCAAATTGAGCTGAGCGAATATTTTATTGAAGGGAAGGAGTAACTACCAAGTTGGCAAGATATCCACGGGGTACAAGCTCGAGGTTGAGTTGATGGAATTCCTTGCACAAGAGAGGTTGTTATTATTCAACCATGAGGTTGTTCACATATGCTTTACGACTAAGGGCATCAGCCATCACATTTGCTTTGCCCGGAGTGTAGTTGATCGAAAGATCAAAGTTGCTGATGGTTTCAATCCATCTCCTCTGGTGAAGGTTAAGGTTTGGCTGAGTGAAGATGTACTTCATACTTTTGTGGTCGAAAAAGGTCTCACAACGGTTTCCAAGCAAGTAGTGCCTCCATACTTTCAAAGCAAAGACAACCGCTGCAAGTTCAAGATCATGTGTTGGATAGTTGATCTCATGAGTTTTCAACTAACGGGAAGCGTAAGCAACGACTTGCTTTTGTTGCATGAGGACCGCACCAAGTCCTTGAAAGAGGCATCACAGAAGATCTGAAACGACTTTGATGTATCTGGAGGAATCAACACAGGTGTGGAGGTGAGCTTTTCCTTGACTGTTTCAAAGCTTGTTTGACATGCCGGTGACCAAAGATATTTCTTGCCTTTCTTGAGGAGATCGGTAAGAGGCTTGGAGATTTTTGAGAAGTTCTGAATGAATCGACGGCAATAGCTAGCCAATCTGAGGAAACTCTAGACTTCTTTCACATTTTTAGGAGGGATCCACTCCACAATCATTCGAACAGTTTATGGGTTGACGGCAATACCCTTTGCAGAAATGACATGGCCCAGATAGGTGACTTCAGGGAGCTAGAATTCACACTTTGAGAACTTTGCATAAAGGTGGTTCTCATGAAGCTTGGTAAGAACACAATGGAGATGTTTCATATGCTCTTCTTCTGTCTTGGAATAGACCAGGATGTCGTCGAGATATACCACCACGAACTTATCAAGATACTCCATGAAAATTGAGTTCATAAGACTTGAGAATGAAGCGGGAGCATTGGTGAGGCCGAAGGACATGACCATGTACTCATACAGGCCATAGTGAGTTGTGAAAGCTATTTTAGGAACATCTTCCTTGCGGATCTTGATTTGATGATATCCACTTCTCAAATCAAGCTTAGAGAATACCACTGCACTAGCCAGCTGATTAAAGAGATCGTTGATCCGAGGAAGGGGATATTTATTCTTGATGGTTTTAGTATTGAGAGCTCGGTAGTCAACACAAAGTCGCTCAGACCGGTCTCACTTCTTCACGAAGATTGTTGGGCTGCCCTAAGAGGAAGTGCTATGACGAATAAAACCCAACTTTTCTTGTTCATCAAGCTACCATTTGAGTTTGACCAACTCGGTAGGACCCATCTTGTAAGGCCGCTTGGACATAGGAGCGATTCTAGGTTCAAGCTCAATCACAAACTCGACCTCTCGGTCAGGAGGCATACCTGGTAGCTCTTCTGGATAACATCGGGGAACTCACGGACCACCGGAACACTTTGTAGGGCTTCCATAACATCAATGTTCTGGACACCCAAAGAGTAGAGCTGAATAGAAGGATTTTGTCTTGGAGAATAGACTATATGGCCTTCAGGAATTTTCAAAGAAACCGAGTGTTCCGCATAATCAATCATAGCTTCATTGGCTTTCAACCAGTCCATGCCCAAAATGACATCAATATCTAAGTTGCCTAGAATTATCAAAGAGGCCAAAAAGAAGAACCACCAATATGAATTTGATTGCCATGATGATATCCCACAAGTATAGGGGATCATGTGTAGCCTTTTCAATAAATAAGAGTGTTAAATCCAACAAGGAGCTAAAGGTAGGATAAATGTTCTCTCAAGTTCTATCAACCACTGATACAACTCTACGCATACTAAATGTTTGCATTATCTAGGAAATAAAACTAGAGAAATAATACGAGTACTAGAGATAGCTTTGCATGATAATAAATAACAAGAAAGTAAAGTTAGTTGCTGCAGCAATGAAATACACTAAACTAACAGAACCATGAGTGTGGAATTTTGGTGGTAATTGTGGTGGCTTTGTCCAAGTTTAATTAGCGAATAAATCAGGTTCATTGTCTTTGATGCAGTTTTCTATGTGGGAGAGGCTAAATATACATGCGCTTCACTACTTGGAATTACATGCAATATATGATTGGATTGTTATCAAACATCTGTAACTACTAACAATGCATTAAGGTTTCCCCAACCATAGCCTTAAGTTTAATGGTCCTCTTACTCCCATACGTGCAACGTTCCGGTTCGCGTCCTCAGGTTTCTGTCACTCTGGCAGAACTCCCCCTTCCTCTTACACATACTACAAACCCTATGATGTTTAATCCATGCGAGCACAAATATAATGGACACCAAAGGACTATACCATATCAACATACAACTCTAATGAACCAAAGACGTTCAACCATTCAATCTAAGAACAAAGAAACTACACAAACATGACATAGATCATATGATTATAACTTATAGCATCAAACACCATGTTTATATAGGACACTACAGAGGTGTATGGGAGGATGAACCACTGCATACTAGGAGGATTAGGTGATGGAGATCGCGGTGAATATGGTGAAGAGGGCGGCGGCAGCGTGGGGGACTCCTTCCCCGCCACCGGTATCATGGGGAGCACCGCCCCTTAGCCCCCTCCTTCATGGCTTCTTGGGAGCCCTCCCCCATGGAGATGGGATCCATGGGGGAGGAAAAAACGTGGCTTTGGTGGCTGCAAATTCGTGGGTGGAGGTGTCTCCCACGAATTAGGTTTCCTCCCTTTATATAGCTTCTCGGATTCCCGTCACCCCTATCTTGGGCTGCAGTAAATCAGGCCTAGCGGGCCCGTCCGGACTCGGAATTAGCTCAATTTTATGTCTAGAACGTTTGTCGCGAAATTTCCAACAACTTTGCCGATGAAGAGTTTTCCGCCATATTCTACCTGAAACGTGACCATCTTCAAAAAGAGTTCTGAGACAGATTTTTGAAAAATCCCAATTTGACTCCAACAAGGTTTCCACTTGTATTCTTGGTAATTCCTACACATCAAAGAGTAAAACAAGAACATTGTGCACTTTTACAACTATTAGTAGGTTAGTCCAAATAAATCATAAGCTTTATATTAAAAGGAGTGTCAAAAGCATATTATTAGCATAAAACCATCAAAAATTATAGATACGTTATGGATGTATCAACATTCCCAAGCTTAGTTCCTGCTTGTCCTCGAGTAGGTAAACGATAAAAACAATATAATTTTTGAGGTGACATGCAGCCAACACAATCTTGATCATCATTATTGTAAAATCATTGATAGTTGGGATCAAGGTACTCTAAACATGAACATGAAAGATACAGTTCTAACAATAAGATATAGCAACTATGTTCTAACATGAAAATGTACAAACAAAAGATCATGAATAACAATGTATTGAAAGACGTTTGTTTGTTTCACATATAGAAAACATAATAAGAGTGGTATTCATCTTGTCCCTCATGGTATAACAAACATAAATGCATTGGACATCTTCAAAGTTCTTAAGGGTGACTAGATACAAATAATTTAAGAACAAGCAATATCAAAGTAATGAATCAATCAACAAGTTTTGGGACAATGCACATTAAACTAAGAATGAAAACTATGCTCTCTTAGCTGGTGCATAAAGATAGAAGATGAAGAATCAACATAAAAGTAAAAGAAAATGCCCTTCATAAAGGGAAGTAGGGATTTCAAGTTTTATAAAGAGCTTCGAAAAATTATGGTACTTATTAGCTTACATATCTCATTGCCCCTATCATAAGCATCTTGAGGTGATTAAGGTTAAAGTAACAAAAATATTAGGATATGCTTGACAAGTTATATGTTGAAAATCTCATGCCCCTTGCTTACGAGTACCGAACCTCATGCTACTCAACTTTAGTCACGAGAAAGTTCTTGTCATTGTAAGTACATGTGTATCATGGAGAACCGCCAACGGGGTACCCCTTGCCCCATGACACAGGAGCTATCCCATATCAAAATGACAAGGCAACAAATAATGAGCATCTCAGTGATCTTTTTATTTGCTATTTTCATAGGTTTTTATTGAGGATGCTTCACAGAATGCTCACTATAGTTATGCTGCAAGTTTCCGCCATGATTAGGCATGGCTTAGGCTAGCCGCCCAGGCATTTCTCTAACACACATACAAACTCCATGAGCTTACAAGCTCCCCTTTTATTTCACACCGCCGGGATCCATAAACAAAAGAACATGACATCAACTGAATAATAAGTGCAATGTTGAAATTGTTCCCCATGGTACATGGTTCTGCTAATTTACAACTTATAAAGCGCAAGCATATAAGCAACATAGATGGACACAATGGTTCAAGTTTATTAAGTGCAAGAAAGTAAAGTGTCCCATCAAGTTTTGAGAGCTTTAATCACTAATTTTCTCACAACAAGTTTAATTTGGAAGGTAGATAAAAGCATGAATATATTTGGAATGGTGTAACACACCATGCATAGGAATTTATAGTGGACTCTTTGGAATAACTTGGTTTTCTTGGAGGTTGAATGAATGAGTGTAACTCATACTTGGTATAGGTGGAGGCTAGCAAAAGACTAGGAGCGACCAACTAAGAGAGAAATAATGGCCATAATCATGCAAAGTGACAAAACATTATTAATTAAAGCATAAAGTGATATGAAAAGTCGAAATCTAAATGATCATAGAGGCTAAGGTGACTGGTTCATAGTCTTAACATGGTGTAAGCATGTGCCAAGTCAACCCAAATAGAGCATCAAAGGAGAATACCACAATATTATGCTTTTGTATGCTAAAAAACGCATGATTCTTTCAAGGAACATTAAGCAATCTCAATTGTTTGGAATAAGTCATGCTACAACAATAATCACTAAGCATAAGGTCAAAGCAATATCAAACATAACATGATAAAGTCTAGGCCATAGTCTAAACAAGCTCCTTTTATACCACTTATAAGTATGAAGCTTCCTACTCTTTTCCAGTCACCAATCAACTTATTTGAAACCTCATATGAATGCGGGGGTCCAACCAATTTATTTAAGCAAACCAAAAGAAAACTAAAAACAAAAACAAAAACGCTCCAAGAACAACACAATCGTGCACGAAACAAAAAATAAAGTGTTTTGGAAGAAAACCTGAGATTTTTATTGATGAAGAAGGGGATGCCTTGGGCATCCCCAAGATTTGACGCTTGTACTTCTTGAATATTTCTTGGGGTGACACAGGTGGCATCCTCAAGCTTGAGCTTTTGTCTATTCTTCATCTCATCACATTATTCTTCCCTACACTTGAAAATTTCCTTCATACAAAACTTCACACAATCTTCATTAGCAACATTAGTGTATTCAAGATAATAAGTCTTTGGGTTTAGTTTCAACACAAGTAAACCTTTCATTAAAACACAATCTACTGTAGAAATTCCTTCTAAAAGCTCAAGTGATCAAAGAGAACTCAAAGAGAAAGAGATTAAGAGGCAAATGCAAATAACAGTAGAAATATGTGAAAACAGACCAGCAGGTAAAAACCGATTTTTTTCGAAGACCTTCTGACGAGGGTTTAACTCGTCAATGCCCATTGTTATGGACTTGGGTTTTGGAGAAGGAGGGAGCGCTGGAGGCATCAGTCGGCTAGCAAACAATCACATAGGGACGCAAGTTTTACCCAGATTCAGGCCTCATAGAGGTCCCTACTCCTGCTTGTCTGCTCTTGGAATTAACGAAGGAATCGAGGATTACAGGGGCACGCAGATGCAATCTGGCGAGAGTTGTGGAAACTAGGGTTGTGTGTCTTCCTCGCTGCCCCCTCCTAGCCTTTATATAGATAGGCTAGGTCTCGGGTAGTAGGTCGAGTCGGTTATAGATTAGGGTTTTTCCTTTTGAACTTTCTATCTTAAGCTTCTTCTTGTCTCGCAAGCAATCGAGAGTCTGTGGGCCACTCGAATTCTCCACCGGGCCTTGGCAACACCGTGGGCTTCTGCTGTATCTGGACCGTATATACCAAGCTCGAGTACCTGTAGGGTATACCCATGTTAGTAGCCCCTGAGTGTCCCGTGGAATCGCATCTTCGACTGGGACTTTATGAAGCCTTTCGAGTGCATGACTGAGTATTTTTCGAGTGTTCAACTTAGGTCATAGGGATTGTTGATATACATGCCTGATTTAGCCAATGTATCGGTATTAGTTAACTGCCTTAGGGCAAAACAACGAAATCTACTCAAACTTGAGTCCCTGGACTCAAATTCGGAAAAGTGCTGGTGTAATTCGACTCAGGCCACGGAGGTCTTACAGAAGTGGAATTCTAGTGTATGGGTGTGAGCACGCGACGTGTCCGTCAAGGCATGTTCATTGCACCTGCAGGCACGGATATGTTTCTGGTAGTATGCAGTAGATGCATTGCCAGGCCTTATTCAGGTATTATCTTCATTCTATAAGCGCGACATCCGAATTTTTGTCATCGCGGAGATGATTCGGGTGGCCCAGAAGACGCAGTCTCTTTGTAGGGATAGTATGAGCGGAGTCGCCATATTATTTGAGTGTGGATGTTAGCAGCACACAGTACGATGTACAAATAATCATAGGGTGCACGACCAGCGCTCCCTATGGGAGTAGCCCCCGAGTGCCTGGTTGAGTCGAAGACTCAAGCGGGGACTAAAGAATTTTGCGACTGCTGTCGTCTTATGCTGCTTGTTTCAGTCGAATTTGCTTCCGGCGTTCCCTATGGGAGTAACCCATTATTCACAATCTAATCATAGATTCGAGTGGTGGGTATGCCTTTAATGTTCATATTCCTGCATAAAGATAAATCGTAGGGTGTGCGACCAGCGCTCCCTATGGGAGTAGCCCCCGAGTGCTTGGTGGAGTCGAAGACTCGAGCAAGGACTAGAGTAGTCGAAATCTTCTGCTGCTAAACTTGATGACATCAATGCTGACGATGTGATGACCTTAGTTGCCCGCGTGAGCGGCTTTGACGGGACGTGACGAGCGGTGGGTCCCACTTTTTGACTTCGATTTGACCGGGCGTGCATAATCTTATGTTTTAGCTGCGTCTCCTCGATTTCCGCGTGTAATGGAGATAGTGGGGGACGGTTCGTGTTTTGGCTTCACCACGTGTCGATGGCGATGTGCGCCACGCGTCCAGTAGGGTTTCTGCTGGCCGTTGGATGGCATTCGCGAGGAGGTTAAGTAGTAGCGCAGCTACGGTAATTTTCCCATCTGCCTTTCTCTGCTCGTGCCTCCATTGTCATTGCTACTGCTCTCTGCTTCCCTGCGCACATCCTCTTCACGATACTGGACCAGCTCCGTGTCTTCCCCAGTTACTTCATCTGCTCTCACTGCCATCGGAAGATGGGCAAGAAGGGAGGCGCCGTCGCTGGTTCCGTGGCCTCCAATGCCGCCGCCAAGAAGAAGGGTGGTGCCACCACTGTGGGCGCCAGTGCCACCGGCGTTGGGAAGAAAAAGGGTGCGGGTACCCGCATCACCAATGGCGCATGGCGCGCATCCATCATCAAGTCCTCCGAGTTTCATCTCCTGCGTCAATATGGAGCTCTACTACCCGTGGAGGATGATTCACAAGTGTCGGGTGACGAGGTAATCCCCCGTCCCCCTCGGGTTTCCGGGTGATGTTCCTCGCTTTCATCATCCAAGGTATCTCTCTGCCTCTACATCCTTTCTTCAGGGGCCTCCTTTGCTTCTACGGGCTCCAACTGCATCAGCTGAACCCGAATTCTATCCTCCACATCTCCTGCTTTATTACTCTTTGCGAGTGCTGGCTCAGAATCGAGCCACACTTAGGCCTTTTTAAGAGGCTTTTCAAGCTGAAACGCCAGTCAGCGTCTAGCTCGCTAGTCGACCTCTCCGCTACTTATTTCGACATCAAGCTTACTGCGTCCGTCCAAGGGTGGAGAGACAAGTGGTTCTACATCCGTGACCAGAAGGCCGACGGAGAGCACTACGGACTCACGCCCTTCGATCCCGCGACGCCATGCAAGAGGAGGCGCTCCTAGAAAAATATCGTGATGCCTGGCGAGTCCGAGGAAACGGAGGTGTTGTATAAGCGCATCTGATACCTCGAGAGTCGCATAGGCAAAGAAGAGGGAGGCAATATCCTTATTCGCACATGGTTGCGCCATCGCGTCCAGCCTCTGTAGGCTAGAGTCCATCCCATGTTTCGCTGAGCTGGCGCAAACGATGCCGCTCGCGTATCTGCCGATGGCATTTCCGTGGGTGAGGTTGATAAGAGGGTGTGACTAGTGACCAAATACACTGTCACGGAGGTTCTCCTGAGCGAACCAGTCGTGCCCCCTTTCGATGCTTCTAACCCACCTCCTGAGGTAAAAATGATCTGCGAAGTAGTTTACTTTGTCGACTGCCTTTATGATGTTTTGACATATGTTGTCGTATTTTCTGAATGTAGGACTAGAAGGTGTCTCCCAGCTTTCCCCCTTTGCCTGAGTGGATTATCCCATGTGAAGTGAATGAAGAGGATGAGTCGGAGTCGACCGTCCCAATCGAAGAGGAGGAGGGAGCCCCTTCGACCGTCCCTTCGACTACCAAAGGAATCATCGGAGTCGGAGGAGCAGTCCTTCGACCTTGATAGATTTGACTAGTTAGTTCTGTATTCGCGACCTTGTTTTGGTTTCTTCTTAGAGTTGTTGTTTTTCCTAAAGCTTTTGATTGATGTGTGTTCTAGCCAAGCGGCGTCGTCGTCTTCTGACAACGTTCAATTTGTGAAGGAGTCCGGAGTTGTAGACTCCAAGGCCAAGAAGATGGCCGAGCGGTCTCCTTCTCCTCCATTGGCGGCCCACTCCAGGCATAATTCATCGAGTTCACCACATGTTGGGGAACATCAGATGGTTACCCGGATGACTGTGCGATAGCCTTCTTTGGAGTCTGTGGAGGATCATGTAGGTATCTTGTAATTGGCAGTCGAATATATTCTTGGCACTGTTTACTTGAACGTTTATTATCTCCTGATGCAGCTCATCGTGAAGGAAGTTGCCCGCCTGGCGGAGCAAGTCCTTGACATGGGTCGACAGCATGCACGACTGCACAATCGCTAACGCATTGTCAAAAGTAAGTCTTGACTTTGCCTTTGTCTTTGCGAATTGCATTGATTCGATTTGGTGATATTCCCTGTATGTCACAGCCGAGCATAATGAATTACTTCGCCATGCAGCTGCACTAGAGAAGACGCTGGCCGCGGAGACAAAGAATCACGACGAGGCGATCGCAGCTTTGGAGGAGTCGCGGAAGCGAGAGGAGGATCTTCGTGTCTCCACTACTAAGAGGGAGAAGTTGTTTGAGGAGCAACTTTTCTCGATTGCCAAGTCCCTCTCAGGTCTTATTTTTCATCTAGATGTGCCTTGCTCTTTTGTGCTTTGATGTATGGTTGTTCTACTAGGACTTTTGTGTATGCAGATGCCAGCGGCCTAAGTTTTAACGCCTTATCTCTGTGCCACGCAGATGCATTGGTAGGCGCCATCGCTGCACTCAAAGACCACAATGTATCCCTCCAGGAGACGTTGGGGAAGGCCAAGGATGTACTCAGTCGTATCCGTGAGGACTTAACTCCCAAGGCTGGACTGATCGACAACCCTTGGTGGAGTCCCTGGCTAGAGGAATCCCCACGGACTTCAAGAACTCACAGCGCTCCGTCGGTGCCACCATGGCACTCGCAATGGTGCAATCCCATGGTGTGGAGATGGATCCTGCCGCTATTTATGAGGCGATGCCTGTGGACGCTAGGGGGCAGCAGGTAGTGTTTGCTCCCTTTGCTAGTAAATGCAAAAATTATGGTCCTCAGCTTATCGAGACACTCGCCAAGTATTCCGAGGAGCAGTGTCAAGCGAAGGCTATGGCATCTAGGGGTACTACCGGCAAGTCTGTGGCGTCGGAGACTGCCACGGATGCGATGAAGCCCCCGAAGCCCAAGTCCAAGTCGAAGAAAAATGCTCTGTATTCTGTCTGTGTAATAGCTCTAGTGTTTGGCCTTTTGTTTGTGGAACAATGCTTTTATGGGGGTACCCCAGCCAGGCTTTTGATATGTTTGAATGCATCTAAGCCTTTCGTCAATCTATCCTCGGCCTCTTATTTGCTTTTTCTTGGTTCATGATAGGGTACATCGAGTGGTCCTTCGAGTGATCCTCGTGATCCTCCATCAGCCGATGAAACCGTGGCATAGTCGTGCTCAAAGGTGGAGGAGTTGTCCTTGCTTTCGCGACTGCATGATCTCATTGAGCAACTGGAGCATGAGTTGCCCATCCTCTGTGGTAGCGCAGACGTATGGAAGTCGAAGGCGGAGAAGGCCTCTGCCTGCGGGAAGTATCTTTTGGAGGAGGTGGCACAACTGAGTGAACAGTTCAAATGTTAGCCTTCTATCCTCTTATCTTTTCCTATAGTCAGTTGCGGTGATGCCTGTCTTTCATACTTTGTCTTTTTGTGTGGTGTAGTTGTCAGTGCTCGTCATCCGTAGGATGAAAAAGACCGGATCACTGTTCGAATGCACGATCTGACCCAGGAGAAATTGCAGGCGAGTGGATACTTTTGGGTGGACCATGATCGTGCGATCACACTTGCAACCCTGCAGGATCGTGCTTCTCGACTGCTTCACTTTTTGAAGAAGGCGTAGTCGTGCCTTAGGCATATCTACCAGACGATGTTTGCGCAGGACGTCGTCCCTTCGAGCCTGTTGGCTCTCCTGGCTAAGTTCCAGGATTTGAGTGCAGTTCGCGAGTGCGTGCGACAGCAGTTAGTAGGTGGTGCTAAGGCTGCTTTGTCGCTGGTGCGGCTGCATAGGCCAGATGTATATGTTGCAGCTGTTGCCGCTGGGCCGCCGCTGTTGGAGATATGCCCAAGAGGCAATAATAAAAGTGGTTATTATTATATCTTTGTGTTTATGATGAATGTTTACATCCCATGCTATAATTGTATTATGAGGAAACACTAATACATGTGTGTTTTGTAAACATAAAAGAGTCCCTAGTAAGCCTCTCGTTGAACTAGCTTGTTGATTAATTGATGATCATGGTTTCCTGATCATGGACATTGGATGTGATTAATAACAAGGTTATATCATTAGGAGAATGATGTGATGGACACACACCCATAGTAAGCGTAGCATAAGAAAAAGTCATTAAGTTCGTATTGCTATAAGCTTTCAAATGCATAGTAACCTAATCCTTCGACCATGAGGTTACGTTAATCACCATCACCGGATGGGTACTTTGATGACATCAAACACCGCTTCGTAACTGGGTGGTTATAAAGGTGTCATTAGGTATTCTGAAAGTATGTGTTGAAGCGCATGGACCAAGATTGGGATTTGTCCATCCATATGACGGATAGATATGCTCTGGGCCCTCTCGGTGGAATGTCATATAGTTAGCTTGCAAGCATGTGACTAGGTCACAAGGGATGACATAACATGGATTGAGTAAAAAGTACTTATCAGTAACGAGGTAGAACTAGGTATGGAGATACCGACGATCAAACCTCGGATAAGTAGAATATCGCGTGACAAAGGGAATTGGTTTCATATGTTAATTGTTCTATCGATCACGAAGTCATCGTTGAGTATGTGGGAGCCGTTATGGATCTCCAGGTCCCACTGATGGTTATTGATAGGAGATGTGTCTCTATCATGTCTGCATATTCACGAATCGTAGGGTGACACACTTAAGGTTCGAAGTTGTTTTAAGTAGATATGGAATGTGCGTTGGAGACCGAATGTTGTTCGGAGTCTCGGATTGGATCCGGGACATCACGAGGAGATCCGAAATTGTCCGGAGAATAAGATTCATATATTGGGGATCATTTTCTGAGTTAGGAAATGTTCCGGAGTATTTGTATGGGGATTCTAGAAGGTTTCAAAATGTTCCGGAAGGTTCTAGGAGATTTCTTGGAGTTTGCTTGAAAACCAAGAAAGGATCAAGGAAGTCCTGGTGGGGCAAGACACGGATTCTTGGGGGAGGAGGATTCCTCCCCCCTCCCAATCCGCCGGCCAAGGAGGGAGGGGAGTCCTACTAGGACCCCCCCTCCCATGGCGCCTCCCTCCTTTAAATAGAAGGGAGGGGGCGCGACCCCCTAGCTCTCTCCATAACAAGCCCTAGCCGCCGCCTCTGTCCTCCTCCTTCCCTCTACTCCGGCTTAGGCGAAGCCCTGCAGAATTCTCTACTCCACCACCACCACCACACCGTCGTGCTGCTAGGATTCCGTGGAGAAGATCTACTACCTCCGCTGCTCGCTGGAACAGGGAGAGGAAGGTCTGCTTCGACTCCGCACGTGTGACCGTCTGCGGAAGCGCTGCCGGAACGCGGCGCCGGAAGGATCATCCACTCGATCTTGAGATCGGCAAGTGATCGACTACATCAACCACGAGATCCAATCTCGAACAAGGCTTTGGAAACTACGAGGGTTAGTACAGATCTATCTTGTTGCACATGTCTAATAGATTAGATCTTGGCTTTTATCTAGATTAGATCTGGGTTTTGTTCGTTCTTGCGGTAGAATTTTTTTGTTTTACATGCTATGAACCCTTCAGTGGTATCAGAGCCATCTCTATGCGTAGATCTGTTGAACGAGTAGAACACAATGGTGTTGTGGGCGTTGGTGCTTGTGCCGTCTTTTGATGTGTGTGTACTTTGCATCTTGCGGTATGGTGGGATGAAGCGGCTCGGGCTAACATTACATGTCATCGCACATGAGACTTGCTCCACGCTTGACGTGTAACTTGCTTTGCACAAGTGGCTCTGCGGGTGTCTGTCTCTCTCACCATAGTATAGATCCAATCTACACTTTGCACTTGATAGCACTTGTATCAACGTTGTGGTTCAGTTTTGTAGGTAAGATCCGTTCGAAAACCCCAAGCCACGTAAAACATGCAAAGAAAATTAGAGGCGTCTAACTTGTTTTTGCAGGGGTTTTGTGATGTGATATGGCCATCATGTGATTGTGATATTTAATGTATGCAATGATCCTTGGTGTAATATGGCAACCGGCAGGAGCCTAATGGTTGTCTTTAATTCTGTTAAGACCTACGTGTCTATTCATCTTGTAATAGCTTTATTCCAAGTAGCTGTAATAGTTGCTAGTGATGATGGACAACCATGAAGCGGCGCCACTGACCTTGACGCGATGTTGGTGATGATGGAGATCATGTCCGTGCTTTGGAGATGGAGATCAAAGGCATAAGAAAGAAGGGCCATATCCTATCACACAAATTATGAATTGCCTGTGATGTTAATCCTTTATGCATCTTGTATTGCTTAGATCGCGACGGTAGCATTATAAGATGATCCTTCTCACTAAATATCAAGTACTAAAGTGTCCGTCCTTAGTTGGCACCGTTGCTAAGACTCGTCGTTTTGAAGCATCTCGTGATGATCGGATGGGATAGATTCTACGTGTGCATACAACGGGTGCAAGCCAGATTTGCACATGCGGAAACTAAGGTTAATCTTGACGAGCCTAGCATGTACAGACATGGTCTCGGAACACGGAATACCGAAAGGTAAAGTATGAATCATATGAGTGATATGATGAACATGAAGATTGTTCACCAATGAAACTACATCTTCTCTCGTGAAGATCGGACTTGGTGTAGTGGACTTGGTTCGTGTAATCACTAAGACAATGTGAGGGATGCTGTTTTGAGTGGGAGTTCACCTAGTTAATTTAAGAATTAAAATTGAACTCAATTTATCATAAACTTAGTCTAAACTACTTGCAAATTTGTTGTAGATTATGGCGAACCTCTCCATCAATTTCAATGCGTTCCTAGAGAAAGAAAAGCTTAAGAACAATGGAAGCAACTTCACGGACTGGCTCCATGGTCTGAAGATTGTCCTCAGGGATGGTCAGATGACCTATGTGCTTGAAGCACCGCTAGGTGACCCACCTGCAGAAGATGCCACCGATGACGTAAAGAATGTTTACGCCACTCGGAAAAATCATTACTCCACAGTTCAGTGTGCCATCCTGTTCGGTTTAGAAACGGAGCTTCAGAAGTGCTTTGAGCACCACGACCCGTTCGAGATCATTAAGGAGCTCAAGATCATTTTTGAGACTCACCCGGCCGTGGAGAGCTATGAGGCCTCCGAAAAGTTCTTTACCTGCAAGATGGAAGAGAGAAGCTCCGTTAGCGAGCACGTGCTCACCATGTCTGGGCACGCAAACAAGCTCCAAGAGTTGGGGATAATGATTCCTAATGAGTTAGGGATTCACCGTGTCCTCCAATCACTGCCACCGAGTTATAAGAACTTTGTGCTGAACTACAATATGCACTGCATGAACAAGACGTTGCCTGAACTATTGTCCATGCTGAAAACTGCTGAAGTGGAGATCAAGAAGGAGCACCAAGTGTTGATGGTCAATAAGACCACCAATTTCAAGAAACAGGGCAAGCCTAATAAAAAGGGCAACTTCAAGAAGGACGGCAAGATAGCTGCCGCACCTGCTAAGAAGCCCAAGGCTGGTCCTAAGCCTGAAACTGAGTGCTTCTACTACAAGGGTGCTGGTCACTGGAAGCGTAACTGCCCCAAGTACCTGGCGGATCTGAAGAACAGCAACATCAAGAAGAAAGGTATATTTGATATACATGTTATTGATGTGTATCTTACTAGTAATCGTAGTAGTGCCTGGGTATTTGATACTGTTCGGTTGCTCATATTTGTCACTCAAAACAGGAGTTGCGGAATAAATGAAGACTAGCGAGAGACGAGGTGACGATGCGTGTTGGAAATGGCTCCAAGGTTGATGTGATCGCCGTCGGCACGCTCCCTCTACATCTACCTTCGGGATTAGTTTTAAATTTGAATAATTGTTATTTGGTGCCTGCGTTAAGCATGAACATTATATCTGGATCTCGTTTATTGTGAGACGGTTACTCTTTTTAGTCTGAGAATAAAAGTTGTTCGATTTATATGAGTAATATCTTTTATGGTAATGCACCGAGATAAATGGTTTATTCTTATTGAATCTTGATAGTAGTTGTATCATCCCAATTGTCTAACAATTGCAATGCTACTAGCCTAGTCTATATAAATGCTACTTCCTACATATAATTGTTGCATCATAATTATATCATGCTCATGTCATCATGCCACCTTGCATTTGAGCATCATATAAAACCCTTTTCAATTTGGATCTCCTCTCATATGCATCATTAATTGTATTTGCCTCTTGATATTGTATTTGGTTATTGATATATTGTTTAAATGCCCAAGTTGAGTTGGGGGCATATCTTTTATTCCACTCCACTACCCTTTCTTTCACCACCTTATAATTCCACCATCCCATTATCCATGAGCTTGTATTTTTCTTTTGGTATTTAATCTAGCTCATGGGAGATAGGATGGATCCAATTCTAATTTCTTTTGCTTGGTCTTATTCCACCTTTTGGGAATGCATGGGAACCATGCCATGTTATATTAATATTGTTTTCACATAATAACACATGGCATTTAAAGCCCATGCATGGGCCATGCAAAGCTCCACCATCTCTTCTCCTTTGAGTTTTGTCTTTATTTTAAAGTGGGTCTTGTCTTGGGTTATCATCCTTTGTGCTCTTGAGCTCTTGTTGATCACCCCTTTTTCTTTCATCACCTCACCATCTCCATCCCTCACCACCATCTCTCTCTCTACCCCTCTTCATGCTTGATCTTGTTTGGTTCATGTTAAAAACTCTACAACCATCCCCCATCCATGCAAGCCATGTGTGGGCATATTCAATCCTTAACTCTAAACCCTAAGCCATCACCCTCTCTCTCTATCCTCTCTCCAAAACCTAACACCTCATCTAACCCTAACCCTAGTTTCCTCTCTAATCTAACCCTAGTTACACCCATCTCCCCCTCTCACCTCACCCTCTCCTCTCACCATACCGAGGTGTCCCCTCTCCCTACCATGCTGGCCCCACCTGGCCACCCTCCCTACACCAGCCTAACCACCCCAGCTACCCTACCCCAACCCTAACAAAAACCCTAACCCGAGGCTACCCTACCCTAGCCCGAGCCTCCCCTCTCTTCTCTCTTTATCTTCTCTCTGCCATGCGTGTCCCACCCGGACCTGACCTACCTCCCCTCTTCCTGGCCCACCTGCCTGCCTCTGCTCCGCCCAGCTCGAGCCCCAGCCAGCACGTGAGGAGGAGGGAGAAAGGTGACAACTGAACCACCTTTATCTACCCCCCCACCTGCCACAGCTGGCCTTCTCCCTCTCCCTCCTTTTTCCCCCTCCCACACGGCTCCTCTGCCTCTCCAGATCCACCCCAGAGCCCCTGCCTCTCCTCTCCTTCCTCTCCCTGACGCCTACCCCTCTATCGCCGGCCACCGTCTGCACCGTCGCCTACCCCTAGCTCCTGCTGTCGTGGTTGACATGGGAGTGGTCGAGGCGCTCGAGGACGCTCCCCTGCTTCACCTCGTACGTGCCGATGAGGAGGAGGAGCCCCAGAAAAGCTGCACCCCGCCGAGCCCGACGCGAAACCCTAGCCGCCGACCGTCTGCATCGCCATCGATCGGCTACTCCCCAGCCCGAACCACCTCCACCGACGCCCCCCGGTGAGCGTCCGAACCTCCCAGACAACCTCCCTCCGTTCACCGTTTCCTGTACGTGCCATGCCACCGGACGAGCGCCTTCGGTGCATCGCGCTCGCCGTCGTCGAGGACCATCCTCTCGCCGTATACGCCTTATCTGGCCACTCCTGCGGTTCCTAACACCAATCCCCATCCACCGCAGTGGTTCCGCCCCTCTGCGTGAGCGATCGGTCACGCGTTCGAACCCCGCCTCGCCGCGCCGTTCTCTGTCGTTTCCGTCAGTTTCGTGAGAGAAGAGGAACAGTACCCGTTGCGCGTCTTGCAGTAAAACCCCCACCCTTTTTGCCGGCTAAACCCGCGACCCCTCCGGACCCACCTGTCATCGGCTGTTGCCACTTTGCAAAAAGGGGCCACAAGTATTGGTTCCTCAACCCGCGCTCCCCAGCTCCTACACGTGGCAGCCCCCTTATCGCCCACTGTCGTGCGGGCCTTTCTGCCGCCGGACCCACTGGTCTGTCTCTGTGGCTGGCTGTGCTCGCGGTAGAAAAGGGTGTGCCGCGCGCCGTTCCGCCCAGTCAGCACTGGTCCCACCATCAGCGTCTGGGGCTAACTGGCTCTGGGTATAAAAAGTTTGGGATGTTTTTCTGTTTAAATAAAATGTATTCCAGAATGTTTAAATATGTTTTAATTTCTGTTTTTAATAACTTTTAAAATATAATTCCAAATTAAACATGTGATATATGTTTTTGAATCAGAAAAATGTGAGGAATTCAAATATGCCCTTCAAAATATATTTTGAACACTTTAAATTTCGAGATGATTAAAATTACAATAAAATGCCCTTTTTCTTAATTAATTAATAACTTTGGTTTTATAACTCCGAATTTGACAAATGATATGTCTAAAATGATCAGCTCGACGAGACCTTTCTTTTTATGTGTTCCATGTTCTGAATTGCAGCATGCATCATATAAATATAAAGGTTACAGCAACTTATTTGAGGATAAAAGTTGACTAAAACTCCATAAAATGCTTTATTCTTGTACTCCACACCTCACCCATGCCATGCTACTTTATTGCCATGCAAATTGTGCATCATTCATCATGGCATGATTGTTTGCTTGTCGCATTTTATTCATATGCTTGTGCACTTTATTTATGTTGGCCCTTGTTTGTTTGGTTCTTCTTCGAATAGACGCTGAGCAGGGGATATATCAAGAAACCCAGGAGCACTACCCAGATCCTTCTCTCGCTTCAACTGAGCTGCCAGGCAAGCACTACCACATGCTTGCATACATATAGTACCTATTGCCTCTATATTATTCTTGCATCATTGAGTCGCGATTGCATTAAACTGAATCCCAAGTACTGCATAGCCTTTACTTTTAAACCCCATCGAAGCTTGTTCCTCCATCCCATGAGCCATTACTACAGGAGTTGATTGAGCCATGCGAGTCGTAGAACAGCATGTGTAGGGTATGTGAGTGTCTGATGGTTAACGAGGTACCTAAACAACTTAACCTGAGTAGTAATGGGAAAACTAATGAAAGTGGCACCGGTGAGCAATATCTGCTATTTGGTTTTTCATGCTCACTTGTGTCCCGTAGGACTCCGAGTACTTGATTCCTGTTCCTTGAATATTCGCGCTATCCACATTCGGGAGGCTTATGAACCCCCCTGAGCCAGAGCTTGATTCATTCTTATTTCTTGGGGCCACAAGTAGTTTGGGGCTTTATTACTATCATGTACTTATGCCATGCTTACTGCTTTATTTAAGATTGTGCGAGGAGCACCTGTACTGTTTTGGATGCAGAGTGTTTTCGCGGTATCGACAAGCCCAGTCACACTTTCGGGTTCCCAGTCGGTTACAGCCATTGACACAAACCTTGAGTCCGTCTCGGAGCCGGCCAACTTTGTTGCGGGTAGCTTAATGGGGTGGCCCCCTGAAATATTTCTGAATCCTATGATCGCTTTGTCGTGAATGCCTCGTTGGGTTTTGATTTGGTTTTTCCGAGGTTGATCGAGTGTGTGTTGCTATTTGTGCACCCCTGCAGGGTAAATCTTTCTGAAAGCCGTGTCCGCGGTTATGGACGACTTGGAGCACTGTTGCTCGATCATAGACAAGTATAACTAAAGTACCGCTTTTAAATTGACTAAGTACCTGACTAGTAAATAGTACAACACTCATGGAATGGATAATAAAACTGCCAACGGATGGGGGGTTGTCCGTCCGCTTCCTCGTTGGTAAGCGAGGAGGAGGATGGATCTATTAATATTACTGTTATAACTGTTGTTATTAATTCACGGACATCCGTCTATCTTTGCTGCAATTGCGTTACCCCAGGTTGTGTCCCCTTTAGAGGCATAAAGTCTTGCTGAGTACCCCTAGGGTCTCACACGATAAATTGTTTGATTCAGATGAACAGGTAAACTCGCAAGATGGATACTGGGTGGAGGAGACGGACGATGTTGGCAACGATCACTCGGTGTAGAGATTCCGGGAACGGGGATCCGTGAGATCTGTGGGTGGGATGTGTTTATTTATGGGGCATCTTATGCCGATTTGCTTCTTATCCGTACTCGGATCTTGATTTCCGCTTCCGCCTGATACTCTGATGTTTGATGTATGAGGAGATATCCTAAACTATTATATCTATCTAGGATATTTGGATCTTGCCGTATGGCGTTGCAATATTTCTATTTCTTTTAGATGGAATGGCTCTGAGGACTGTTGTATGGTGGCTTGCATACATACTCATTTGTGTATGTAGTTGATCCCTTCGCCTGCCGATTACGCCGCTCGTTCTTGTCCCGATGTTTGGAAATGGTTAGGACGTCCCGAAAGGTCTACCTGTGAGTGGCATTTGGGCCCCACCGTACTATTTTAACCATTTCCGCTCATCCAGGCTTGTAACTAAGAGCGTAATTCACCGAGGTAGTTACAGTAGTGATACACATGTTCACAACATAGATGCTAAACGAATAAAATTGAGTGATAATTCTACATACATGTGGCACTGTCGTCTTGGTCACATTGGAGTGAAGCGTATGAAGAAACTCCATTCTGATGGACTTCTTGAATCACTTGATTTTGAATCACTTGAAAGATGCGAAGCATGTCTAATGGCAAAAATGACTAAGACTCCATTCTCTGGAATAATGGAGCGAGCTACAGACTTATTGGAAATAATACATACCGATGTGTGCAGTCCAATGAGTGTAGCATCGCGTGGTGGATATCGTTATGTTCTCACTTTCATGGATGACTTAAGTAGATATGGGTATATCTACTTTATGAAACATAAGTCCGAAACTTTCGAGAAGTTTAAGGAATTTCAAAGTGAAGTGGAAAATCATCGTAAAAAGAAGATTAAGTTTCTGCGTTCTGACCGCGGAGGTGAATATCTAAGTTATGAGTTTGGCATGCATTTAAAGAAATGTGGAATTCTTTCGCAGTTGACACCGCCGGGAACACCACAGCGTAATGGTGTGTCCGAACGTCGTAATCGAACTCTCTTAGATATGGTTTGGTCTATGATGTCTCTTACAGATTTACCACTATCGTTTTGGGGCTATGCATTAGAGACAGCAGCATTCGCTTTAAATAGGGCACCATCTAAATCCGTTGAAACGACACCGTACGAATTGTGGTTTGGTAAGAAACCTAAGTTGCCGTTCCTTAAAGTTTGGGGTTGCGAAGCGTATGTAAAGAAGTTATAAACCGATAAGCTTGAACCCAAAGCGGAAAAATGCGTCTTCATAGGATACCCTAAAGAAACAATTGGGCATACCTTCTATCATAGATCCGAAGGCAAAGTTTTTGTTGCCAAGAATGGATCCTTTCTTGAGAAGGAGTTTCTCTCGAAGGAAGTGACTGGAAGGAAAGTAGAACTCGACGAGGTTATTGAACCTTCTCTCGGAGTTGAGAGTAGCGCAGCACCGGAAGATGTTTTTGTGCCGCCTGCACCAATTGGAGAGGAAGCTAATGATGGTGATCATGAAACTTCGAACGAAGTTACTACTGAACCTCACAGGTCAACGAGGGTTCATACCACTCCTGATTGGTATGACTCTGCCTTGAATGTCATGTTGGTGGACAACACTAATGATCCTGCGACGTATGAAGAAGCTATGGTGAGCCCAGATTCCGACAAATGGCTAGAAGCCATGAAATCTTAAATGGGATCCATGTACGAAAACCAAGTATGGACTTTGGTGGACTTACCGGATGGCCGTAAGGCTGTCGAGAACAAATGGATTTTCAAAATAAAAACAGATGCTGATGGTAATGTTACCGTCTATAAAGCTCGACTTGTCGCGAAAGGGTTCCGACAAATTCAAGGTGTTGACTACGATGAGACTTTCTCACCAGTAGCGAAGCTAAAGTCTGTGAGGATTTTGTTAGCAATTGCTGCATATTTTGATTATGAGATATGGCAGATGGATGTCAAAACGGCGTTCCTTAATGGTGACATTGAGGAAGAGTTGTATATGGTACAACCCATGGGTTTTGTCGATCCTAATGATGCTGACAAGGTATGCAAACTTCAGCGCTCCATTTATGGACTGAAGCAAGCACCCGGAGTTGGACTCAACGTTTTGATAAAGTAATCAAAAAATTTGGATTTATACAAACTTAAGGAGAAGCTTGTATTTACAAGAAAGTGAGTGGGAGCTCTGTAGCATTCCTAGTACTATATGTAGATGACATATTGTTGATTGGGAATGATATAGAACTTCTTAATAGCGTCAAAACCTATTTGAATAATAGTTTTTCAATGAAGGATCTTGGCGAACCGGCATATATTCTAGGCATCAAGATTTATAGAGATAGATCAAGACGCCTAATAGCGCTTTCACAAAGTACATACTTAGACAAAGTTCTAAAGAAGTTTAGAATGGAAGAAAGCAAGAAAGGGTTCGTGCCCATGTTGTCAGGTAAGACCTTGAGTAAGACTCAAAGTCCGGCTACGGCAGAAGATAGAGAAAAGATGAATAAGATTCCCTATGCCTCGGCCATAGGTTCTATCATGTATGTCATGCTGTGTACAAGACCGGATATAGCACATGCTGTTAGTTTCACTAGCAGATATCAAAGTGATCCTGGAATGGAACACTGGATAGCGGTCAAGAATATCCTAAAGTACTTGAATAGGACTAAGGATATGGTTCTTTCTTATGGAGGTGATGAACAGCTTGTTGTAAACGGTTACACTGATGCTAGTTGGAACACCGATCCAGATGACTCGAAGTCACAGTCTGGATACGTATTTATTTTGAATGGTGCTGCAGTGAGCTGGAGGAGTGCCAAGCAAAGCGTTGTGGCGAAATCTTCAACTGAATCGGAATACATAGCTGCTTCGGAGGCTGCACAAGAAGCCATATGGATGAAGGAGTTCATTACTGAACTTGGCGTGGTTCCTAGTGTGTTGGACCCGATGGCCATCTACTGTGACAACACAGGTGCCATAGCTAATGCACAGGAGCCAAGGTCACATAGCAAGCTGAAGCACGTCAAGCTACGTTTCCATGCTATTCGCGAGTATGTCCGAGATGGTGACATAAAGATTTGCAAAGTACACACTGATCTGAATGTGGCAGATCCGTTGACTAAACCTCTCCCTAGAGCAAAGCATGACCAACACCAGAACGCCATGGGTGTTAGGTATATTACCATGTAATCTAGATTATTAACTCTAGTGCAAGTGGGAGACTGTTGGAGATATGCCCAAGAGGCAATAATAAAAGTGGCTATCATTATATCTTTGTGTTTATGATGAATGTTTACATCCCATGCTATAATTGTATTATGAGGAAACACTAATACATGTGTGTTTTGTAAACATAAAAGAGTCCCTAGTAAGCCTCTCGTTGAACTAGCTTGTTGATTAATTGATGATCATGGTTTCCTGATCATGGACATTGGATGTGATTAATAACAAGGTTATATCATTAGGAGAATGATGTGATGGACACACACCCATAGTAAGCGTAGCATAAGATCAAGTCATTAAGTTCGTATTGCTATAAGCTTTCAAATGCATAGTAACCTAATCCTTCGACCATGAGATTATGTTAATCACCATCACCGGATGGGTACTTTGATGACATCAAACACCGCTTCGTAACTGGGTGGTTATAAAGGTGTCATTGGGTATTCTGAAAGTATGTGTTGAAGCGCATGGACCAAGATTGGGATTTGTCCATCCATATGACGGATAGATATGCTCTGGGCCCTCTCGGTGGAATGTCATCTAGTTAGCTTGCAAGCATGTGACTAGGTCACAAGGGATGACCTAACATGGAACGAGTAAAGAGTACTTATCAGTAACGAGGTAGAACTAGGTATGGAGATACCGACGATCAAACCTCGGATAAGTAGAATATCGCGTGACAAAGGGAATTGGTTTCATATGTTAATGGTTCTATCGATCAGGAAGTCATCGTTGAGTATGTGGGAGCCATTACGGATCTCCAGGTCCCGCTGATGGTTATTGATAGGAGATGTGTCTCTATCATGTCTGCATATTCACGAACCGTAGGGTGACACACTTAAGGTTTGAAGTTGTTTTAAGTAGATATGGAATGTGCGTTGGAGAACGAATGTTGTTCGGAGTCTCGGATTGGATCCGGGACATCACGAGGAGATCCGGAATTGTCCGGAGAATAAGATTCATATATTGGGGATCATTTTCTGAGTTAGGAAATGTTCCGGAGTATTTGTATGGGGATTCTAGAAGGTTTCGGAATGTTCCGGAAGGTTCTAGGAGATTTCTTGGAGTTTGCTTGAAAACCAAGAAAGGATCAAGGAAGTCCTGGTGGGGCAAGACACGAATTCGTGGGGGAGGAGGATTCCTCCCCCCTTCCAATCCGCCGGCCAAGGAGGGAGGGGAGTCCTACTAGGACTCCCCCTCCCATGGCGCCTCCCTCCTTTAAATAGAAGGGAGGGGGTGCCACCCCCTAGCTCTCTCCATAACAAGCCCTAGCCGCCGCCTGTCTCCTCCTCCTTCCCTCTGCTCCGGCTTAGGCGAAGCCCTGCAGAATTCTCTACTCCACCACCACCACACCGTCGTGCTGCTGGGATTCCGTGGAGAAGATCTACTACCTCCGCTGCTCGCTGGAACGGGGAGAGGAAGGTCTGCTTTGACTCCGCACGTGTGACCGTCTGCGGAAGCGCTGCCGGGACGCGGCGCCAGAAGGATCGTCCACTCGATCTTGAGATCGGCAAGTGATCGACTACATCAACCACGAGATCCGATCTCGAACAAGGCTTTGGAAACTACGAGGGTTAGTACAGATCTATCTCGTTGCACATGTCTAATAGATTAGATCTTGGATTTTATCTAGATTAGATCTGGGTTTTGTTCGTTCTTGCGGTAGAAATTTTTTGTTTTACATGCTACGAACCCTTCAGCCGCCTCCGCCTGCGGGTATGACTTGGGATATGGTTCCGCATTATCAGGCAGTTGACCGCCCTGTAGAAGAAATTGTCGACTTCTTTGAGGAACAAACAAACGTTCTTCTACTGCAGCAGTAGTTTAACTTGTATCATGCACATAAGTGTACTACTGTTGTAAAGTTTGTATGAATATGTTGGATGTAAGTAATACTCATTGGTATGCGAAGAGCTTGCTAGCTTTTTATTTTTTGTGAGTGTGTTTGTACTCCTGCAATTCCTTTTCATTAGCCTGACTTGTGTTTATCTTAGCACCTTGCCAACTTGTCAGATGCGTTGCAACTGGGTTGGTGTTTATCAAGGGTTCAATTGATGTTGCGTCAGCTACTCAGGACATTGCGATTTGTTCGTAGAACGGGAGTGTAAAGGGTGACGCAGCCCCTGAGTGAAAAATTGTGAGAAAATAAAGGAGAACACAGAGTTTCAGGGCACTTAGCTTTATTTTTTCGTAGAATAGTACGAGGTACAATGTGTGGCTAAGTAGCCTAGTTGTATAGGCTTATTTGTAATTAAAAACGACTAGGGGTAGAAACAACGCAGTTGTGCGACGTTCCAGGGATTGGAGTATGCGACTCCTATCTTGAAATCTTTAAGGCGATAGGCTCCACCTAGGATTACTTCTGTAATCACGTAAGGTCCCTCCCATGGAGACTCGAGCTTGAGATGCCCTTGTTGCTTGAGTCGCAGGACCAGGTCTCCTTCGACGAAGGATCTTGGGCATAGTTGTCTGCTGTGGTAGTTGCGGAGGCTTTACTTGTAGACTGTTGATCTTTTTGCTGCAATTTCACGTGCCTCGTCAAGAAGGTCGACGGAGTTTTCGAGTGCGAGAGTTGACTCCTACTCGCTGTAAGCAACCACCCGTGGGGCTTTGTAGCGTACTTCTGCGGGTAGTACCGCTTCAGCGTCGTGCACCATGAAGAACGGGGTGTATCCTGTGGCGCTGTTTGGAGTTGTGCACAAGCTCCAGAGTATGGACTGCAGCTCATCTGGCCAGCATCTGGCGGCTTGTTCGAGTGGCCGGAGGAGTCATTTCTTGATTCCACAGCAAACGAGGCCGTTGGCCTTTTCGACTTGACTGTTGGTCTATTCGTGAGCTACCGAGGCGTAGCTTTTGTTGATTCCTAGGTTTTCTCAGAATTCCTGAAACTCCTTGGAGGTGAAGTTCGTCCCATTTTCCGTGATGATGCTATGTGGCACACCGAAGCGATAGACAATGGACTCGAAGAACTTCACGGCGCTGGCTCCTGATTGGGTTATCACCGGCATGGCCTCGATCTACTTGGTGAACTTGTCGACTGCGACCAAGAGGTATACGTAACCTCCTCGCGAGGATTTCGGGAGCTTGCCGACCATGTCGAGTCCCCATTGCGCGAAGGGCCAAGCCAATGGTATTGGTCGGAGTTCCATGCCAGGTGCGTGCGGTTTGTCCGCGAATCGCTGGCAAGCATTGCAGCGCTAGACAATTTCCTTAGCGTCGCGCATGGCCATGGGCCAGTAGAATCCAGCTCGTAGAGCTTTGGCGATGAGGGTGCGACTGCCAGCATGGTGCCCGTAGGTCCCTTCATGGATGTCGAGGAGGACGGCCCTTCTGTCCCCGTTGGAGACGCACCTTTGGAGTACTCCAGTGATGCTGTGCTTGTATAGCTCGCCGTTGATGATGGCAAATGCCTTGGATCGTCGCGCAATGTGTCGCGCGTCGGTCGGGTCATCAGGCAGCCTTTTGCTGAGAAGATATGTGCTGTAGGGTTGAGTCCAAGGTGCATCGATCATCATGACGCCCATTGGTCCTTCGAGTCCTGTATCAAGCTCCCGGTCGTCGAGTGCCATTAGCTCATTGGGTGGCGTAGCCCCCGAGTCTGTTGACGCGCTTGCTTTCTTCTCTGGAGCCTATGGCTTGGTGGAGCGTTCACAGATGCGCTCGAGAAATACCCCAGGTGGTACGGGGGTGCAGGTGGAGCCAATGTTGGCGAGTGTGTCTGCCTCTTCATTGCTTTCGCGGCCCACGTGTCGCAGTTCACAGCCATCAAAGTCTCCTTCGAGTGTGTCGTAGAGATCGTGATAGGCGATCATGTTGTCGCTCAGTGCGTCGCACTCGTGCATTGCTTGGTCGACTACCAGTTTGGAGTCATCGTAGATGATGAGCCTCTTGGCACCGTAGGATTTCTCCATCTGCATTCCATGGATTAGGGCCTCGTACTCAGCTTCATTGTTGGAGGTCGTGAACTGCATTCGCAGAATGTATTTCAGCTTGTCTCCCTTGGGCGAGTTCAGTATGACACCTGCGCCGGCCCCGTCCTTTCGTTTGGACCCATCGAAGTGCATGGTCCAGAGATAAGACATATCTGGCTTTTCGGGGAGCTGGTTCTCCATCCAGTGCACGAGGAAATCAGGGAGGACTTGCGACTTGATCGCATCGCGCTTTTCATATGTGATGTCTCGCGGAGACAGCTCGAGTCCTCAAAGCGCAACTCGTCCAGTGGCATCAGGGTTGTCGAGGATATGCCCAAGCAGGGCGTCATTGACCACCATGATTGGGTGCTCCTAGAAGTAGTGGCGCAGTCGCCTGGCTGTCATGAAGACGCCGTACGCCAGCTTCTGGTAGTGCGGGTACCGCTGTTTTGTTGGCGTGATCACCTTGCTGAGGTAGTAGGCTGGGCGCTGGACCCCGTGGACCTTATTTTCCTTGGCTCGTTCCACCACGAGCACCATGCTGACCACCTGGTTGGTGGCGGAGATGTAGAGCAGTGGCTCCTTTTCGCGAGGCGTCACAAGTACTGGCGAGGTGGATAGTAGACGTTTAATGTCTTCAAATGCTTCTTGTGCTTCCTCTGTCCACTCGAACTTGTCAGTTTTGCGGAGAAGCTAGTAGAAGGGCAGTGCCTTTTCGCCCATTCGACTGATGAATCGATTGAGCGCCACGATTCGCCCAGCCAGCTGCTAGACGCCTCTTACATTCTTCAGCTTCTCCATGGCCAGTATGGCTTTTATTTTCTTTGGGTTTGCCTCGATCCCTCTCACGGAGATGAGATACCCGAGTAGTTGTCCAGATGGTACGCCGAAGGCGCATTTTTCCGGATTGAGCTTGATCCGGTAGGGTCTAGGTTGGCGAAGGTTTCGCGTAGATCGTCGATTAGCGAGTCTTCCTCTTTTGTTTTGATGATGATGTCATCAACGTAGACTTGTATGTTGCGGCCAAGTTGATTCTTGAGGCAGGCCTGCATGCACCGCTGATAGGTGGCTCCTGCGTTTTTTAGCCCGAAGGGCATCGTGTTGTAGCAGAACACACTAAAGGGAGTCGTAAATGCCATTTTCTCTTGGTCTTCCTCCTTCATTCAAATTTTATTGTAGCCTGAGTAGGCATCGAGGAAGCAGAGGCGTTCACATCCCGCGGTGGAATCGATGATTTAGTCGATTCGTGGCAACGGGAAGTGATCCTTTGGGCAGTGCTTATTCAGGGAGGTGAAGTCCACGCACATCCGCAGGATATCCGTGTCTTTTGGGCACCAGCACCGTATTGGCAGGCCAAGTGCTTTCCTTAACCTCGCGTATGAATTTTCCGTCGAGGATTCTGTTGATCTCCATTTCAACTGCCTTTGCTCTTGGTTCAGACAGTCGCAGAATTGTCTGCTTGACTGGCCTTGCGTGCTTGGCGAATTCCCTGGGGACTCCTGGCATGTCCGCTGGACACCAGGCAAAAATCTCCTAGTGCTCATGGAGGAATTCGACGAGCGCGAGTTCCTATGCGGAACTCAAGTCGTTTGCAATGAGGGCCGTCTTGGTCGGGTCCGTTGGGTGGACCTGGATTTTCTTCGTGTGGACCGACGAGTCGAAGGATAGGTTGGGTGAACTTGGCCTGCTCAGGGGAGGCATCTTGTTGTCTGTCGACTCCTTTAACCTTGCGAATTCCTCCTGCATGACGAAGGACTGGGAGATTCTGTTGAATTCCCTATCGCAGCTATCGGACCTCTCGAAGTTGCCATTGATTGTGATTACGCCGTTTGGCCCTAGCATCTTCATCTGTAGATAGGCGTAGTGTGGCACTACCATGAACCTTGCGAACGCGACACGTCCTAGGATGCAGTGGTATTGTGAGGGCCAGTCGACGACTTCGAAGTCAATGCGCTCTCGCCAAAAGTTTTGCCGCGTGCTGAAGATGACGTCGAGGTTGATTTTACCTAGGGGATATACGCTCTTTCCTATGATGATGCCATGGAACATCGTGTCTGAAACTTCCAGACATGTCAGAGGGATCCTCATCGCCCGTAAGGTACTCGCGAACATGAGGTTGATACCGCTTCCGTCGTCCATGAAGACACGACTCATATCGAAGCCTCCGATCTGCACCTCGAGTACGAGGGACAGTGGCCTAGACGAGGAACTTGGCGCGGGTGGTCGCGCCTGTCGAAGGTGATGCAGGAGTCGCTTCCGCTAAGGTACTCAGTGGTGGAAGGTGGAGAGTTGATGGCCAAGTTTACTTGGTGAGTGATGGCCTTCTGCACTCGATTGGAGGGGCGCCATTTTTGGATCATCCCCATGTTGCCCACAGCTTGTGGATATGGCTCACCTCCGTGATGTTGGACTGGTGCATCCGTGGGTGGTGGTGGTTCGGGCGGTGGTGGAGGAGCTCCATGTGCCACGGCACCTGGGGCAGCTCCATAGCCTATGTTGACCGCATCGCGGTTCATCCGAGCCAGGCCCTCATTGAGTTTGAGGAACTTGCCATCGTTCTTGTCGATGTAGAATTGCACGTTGCATGGCCCGGACAGTTTGTCCTCGATATATGTTGCAGGTGCTTCCTCGTGAGTGCGGCACTGCCACACCTGCGTGGTTTTTCCACTGTCGCAGTATCCACCACTACGATATCCGCTGTTGCGGTTGTCGTCTCGTTTGTCGGCGTAGCCGGCATGGACCATGTTGACCGCGTCACGGTTGTCGTAGGCACGCATTCGACGTTTGCCTCGACGGTCACGCCTACGCCCGAGGTCTTCGTCGTCGATGGAGTAGGTGTGGTTTTTCACCAAGTCTTCTCCGTCAGCCCACCGATTCACGATTTCCATCAGGTGGTCGGTTGTTTTGGGCTTCGAGCGGCCCAGCTCCTCCCTGAGCTCTATATGGCGAATGCCACCATTGAATGCGTCGATTGCATGGTCCTCCGAGATGTTTTCTGCGGAGTTCTTGATGATGGACCATCGCTGGATGTATGAGCGCAGCAACTCGCCAGATCTCTGCTGGCAACTTCCCAGTTCTTCGATTAATGTGGGCCTTTTGTAGGTGCCCTTGAAGTTGCGCACAAAGCTGTAGACCAGCTCATCCCAGCTGCGAATGGATCCGCGCGGGAGGTTATTGAGCCACGCACGAGCGGCGCCCTGCAGCTGTACCTGTAGGAATTGCATGGCCATGCTTCGACTTCCATCGTGTAGCCTGACGGAGGAGATGTGGTCCTCTAGCCAGATCTTTGGGTCTTGTAGGCCGTCGAACTTTGGGTTCTCCGATGGGAGCTTGGACCCTTTAGGCATTTGCTTTTGCCTGATGGCTCTGCTGAAGCATCTGGCGCCGTAGAGTTTAGTATCATCCTCTTCTGAGTCAGTCGAATGAGCGCGTCTTGCCCTTGATTTGTCAATTTTGCACTGCGTGAGGTCATCGCACGCATCCTAGTAGCGATCGTGCCGCCGTGAGTGGTGACGCCAAGATAGATCATGACTATCATCGCTGGACGAGGGCGAGGAATAGCGTTTTGCCAGAGCCTTGCCTTTATTTGGCTCTGGCGTTGGCTCTTTGTCGAGGGCGGCCTCGATTAGCCCAGGCCCGCGGTCATAGATCGGTGCATGGCAGCTCGTGGATCTCCAGCTGGCGGCTGGTTGTTGAGGAGGTACATGGTGGCCGCCGTCACCGCGGCTTGTGGTGTCTTTGGGACCATGTTGCCCCGCGTGTCGACTGCCATAGAGCTGAAGTCGAGGACTTTTGTAGCTTCTATGCGTTCTTGCTCGGTGAGATGGGCCATCTGATATCGCCTCTTGTTGGTCACATATTCGTTGCCTTTGGAGGAGGATCCTCCGTGGGAGGAGAGTCCAGCTCGTCGAAGACTCGACTCATCAGCCGGCTTTTTAGGCGCCTCGAGTTGCACGATTGCATGTAGCTAGCGTCTGTATTCCTCCTTTAGTAGCCAATGGTAGCCCATCAGCATGTCCTGTGGCGTGCCGGGGGCAGAGGATTGCCTCACAGGGCTTCTCGGCAACAGGCCCACTCGTTGTCGTTGAGTTTAATCACGACACGCTCTCCTGTGTGTTCGTTCACCATGGTTGGCGGTTTGACTGCTGCTCCACTGTTGAGGGGCGCGTCGTTGCCACCGTTGGTGGGGCCACCATTGGGCATGCTGCCGTTGGGTGGTTCAGCGCCATTGGGCAGTCCGGTGCCAGATCCGGGGCCAGCGTTTTCATGATTGGCGGTGGTGTCGCCTGCGTTGATGACTGCGCACATGAAGTGGTTTGGGAAGTTGTTGCTCCCACAGCTTTCAGATCCAGAGCCATAGGCTCCATCTTCAGTGGCTAGGTCACCTAGATCGGATCCGTGACTGCTATCACTGTCCATGCTCCCAGCTGTTGCTGAGGCGTCCAGCTCGCTAAGGGTGCCAATTGGTGGTGGGAACCATGATGCTGGAGCAATCGTGGGTGTCGTCGGCTGGTCAGGCATGTGAAACGTGCCCATCTGACCAACCTGGAAGCGGAAGCTCCCAATCGCCAGACTGATTCCATCGCCCACGGACTCGAAAGTCGGGCGAGTGGCCGGCATGTGGACGGTGAAGTCGAACACGCCGAAGAGCTGGTGAATCTCCGCTATTGTGGAGTTGTAGATCGCGGTTGATGGGGTCGAAGAAGCTGCGACATCAGCACTTCCAATTCCCACAGACGGCGCCAATTGACGAGGGTTTAACTTGTCAATGCCCATTGTTATGGACTTGGGTTTTGGAGAAGGAGGGAGCGCTGGAGGCATCATTCGGCTAGCAAACAAGCACACAGGGATGCAAGTTTTACCCAGGTTCAGACCTCGTAGAGGTCCCTACTCCTGCTTGTCTTCTCTTGGAATTAACGAAGGAATCGAGGATTACAGGGGGGCGCAGATGCAATCTGGCGAGAGTTGTGGAAACTAGGGTTGTGTGTCTTCCTCGCCGCCCCCTCCTAGCCTTTATATAGATAGGCTAGGTCTTGGGTAGCAGGTCGAGTCGATTACAAATTAGGGTTTTTCCCTTTCAACTTTCTATCTTAAGCTTCTTTTTGTCTCGCAAGCAATCGAGAGTCCGTGGGCCACTCGAATTCTCCACCGGGCATTGGCAACGTCGTGGGCTTCTACCGTATCTAGAACGTACATACAAAGCTCGAGTACCTGTAGGATATACCCATGTCACCTTCTGTTGCTCAAATCGAAAAGTGTTAAACTAACGAAAGTTATATAATAACCTGGTGTTAAGCACGAAAAATTACAGCTCAATCCGACTTACAGGGATTTTTCATGATTTTTTCAGTGAAGCACAAAATTCTGTTTCAGGACAACAACTTTCCCAAGTCTTACCTCTCTCTCATTAGAGGTTATTCTTGGCACAAAAACCACACAAAAAGATAAGGAGAGGTTATTACTAAAGCAATAACTTCCAAGACTCAACAAAAGAAAAACCTACTGAATAAAAATTTGGGTTATCTCCCAATAGTGCTTTTCTTTAACGCCTTTCAGCTAGGCATAGAAGCAAGATTCAAGTATTTTCGAATGAAGAATTTTCCAAGGCTTCATGCATTCCTACAAGTTTTTAACTGTAAGTTTCCATGGGAAGATTTGTTTGGGTTTCATAGGCATGAACACAAGTGTTCAAGGTCGACCCCTACTTAACCATTACTCATCTTTCCAATCACTTTCCATTTTGAAAACATTTTTAGGTAACAAGTATAACTATTTTTTTGTAATTCGCATTCCCTATCCATACTAAGATAGAGAACAACTTAAAACTGAAAATAAAAACTACTTAGAGATAAAGCAAACAAGTGCACACAAGAATATTCACCCACACGCTATTGCTCCCTAGCAACGGCGCTAGAAAAGGTCTTGATATCCCACAAGTATAGGGGATCGTGTGTAGCCTTTTCGATAAGTAAGAGTGTTAAATCCAACGAGGAGCTAAAGGTAGGATAAATGTTCTCTCAAGTTCTATCAACCACTAATACAACTCTACGCATACTAAATGTTTGCATTATCTAGGAAATAAAACTAGAGCAATAATATGAGTACTAGAGATAGCTTTGCATGATAATAAATAACAAGAAAGTAAAGTTAGCTGCTATAGCAATGAAATACACTAAACTAACCGAACCATGAGTGTGAAATTGTGGTGGTAATTGTGGTGGCTTTGTCCAAGTTTAATTAGCGAATAAATCGGGTTCATTGTCTTCGATGCAGTTTTCTATGTGGGAGAGGCTAAATATACATGCGCTTCACTGCTTGGAATTACATGTACTATGTGATTGGATTGTTAGCAAACATCCATAACTACTAACAATGCATTAAGGTTTCCGAAACCATAGCCTTAAGTTTAATGGTCCCCTTACTCCCATACGTGCAACGTTCCGGTTCGCGTCCTCAGGTGTCGTCACTCAGGTAGAACTTCCCCTTCCTCCTACACATACTACAAACCCTATGATGTTTAATCCATGTGCGCACAAATATAATGGACACCAAAGGACTGTACCATATCAACATACAACTCTAATGAACAAAAGATGTTCAACCATTCAATCTAAGAACAAGAAACTACACAAACATGACATAGATCATATGATTATAACTTATAGCATCAAACACCATGTTTACATAGGACGGTACAAAGGTGTGTCGGAGGATGAACCACTGCATACTAGGAGGATTAGGTGATTGAGATGGTGGTGAAGATGGTGAAGAGGGCGGCGGCGGCGCCGGCGGTGACGTGGGGGACTCCTTCCCCGCCGCCGGTATCATGGAGGAGCACCGCCCCTTAGCCCCCTTCCTTCATGGCTTCTTGGGAGCCCTCCCCCATGGAGATGGGATCCATGGGGAGGCAAAAACATGGCTTTGGTGGCTGCAAATTCATGGGTGGAGGTGTCTCCCACGAATTAGGTTTCCTCCCTTTATATAGCTTCTCGGATTCCCGTCACCCCTATCTTGGGCTGCAGTAAATTTCCAACAACTTTGTAGTTGAAGAGTTTTCCGTTTGACGCCGTCTTCGACCTGAAACGTGACCATCTTCAAAAAGAGTTATGAGACAGATTTCTGGAAAATCCCAATTTGACTCCAACAAGGTTTCCACTTGTATTCTTGGTAATTCCTACACATCAAAGTGTAAAACAAGAACATTGTGCACTTTTGCAACTGTTAGTAGGTTAGACCAAATAAATCATAAGCTTTATATTAAAAGGAGTGTCAAAAGCATATTATTAGCATAAAACCATCAAAAATTATAGATACGTTATGGGATGTATCACATGACTAATCTTAGAAGATGCCATTGTTGCTCCGGGAGAGAGAACCATCAGACGTTTTGGAAGAGAATCCATAGATAACTCATTCTCATCAGCAAAACTTGTAGAGAAAAAGGACTATGATACGTCCTAATCAAATAAATCTCATGTAGAGAATGAGTTAATAGAAAGCGTACCCAGCACAACTCCAGGTGCATGCTCAACTTAAAAAATGTTGATGTTGTTGGCGTGAGCAACAGTGGACTTGGGCTTGGTGTTGATGTTGAGATCCCGTGGTGCAGGTGCGCGAGCGGCAGTTGTCGAAGTAGGTATTGGAGGGGGTGTAGGAAGACCCCTGTTGTTCATAGGACATTTCCACTGCTGGTGTCCACTATTCCCACATGTGAAGCAAGCGCCACTCAGGCGAGGAGCGGAGTATCCAGGAACTCCACCATACGGCCCTCTCGGGTAGTTGTTGTTGTAGCCCCTTGGAGTGAAGCTTGACGGTCTTGGTGGAGTAGGGAGCGATGGTGCAGTATTAGGAACCCACACACGATGCTTAGAAGGAGCAGACATTTCCAAGCTTGTTTACTTGCTTCCTCTTGAAGAGTTGCTTGTTGTAGCTTGAGCAAAGAGCTTGGAGTAGTATGAGTAAGAGAATACTTGATTGATGCATTTAGCCTTTGACGGAACCTCTTTTGCCTCTTCTTATCATCAGAAACCTTGTCAGCTCCATAGAGAGATAAGTTCACGATGTTCTTGTTATAAGTGGTTACATTGCCATTGCCTTGCTTGAGGTTCAGAAACACCTCCTTCATTCGTTCCATGACAATTTTAGGAAGATAATGTTCCTTGAAAGAATCAGTGAATCACTCCCAATATGGCTGAAAACCAGCTAGGCTTGATCTCAGATAGTTCTCCCACCAAAGAGCAGCTTCCCCACGTAGAAGGTGAGTTGCAAACTTGACTCTATCTTCTTCGGCCATATCAGTGGTATCAAGCAACCTTGTAATCTCGTGTAGCTAGTCGTCGACATCCAATGGCTCGACAGTCACCTCAAAGTGTTGTTGTTTGAACTTGAGGAAGTCTTTCATGTTGCCATGCTAGGGAGGCGGAGGGGGTGGTGCAAACTCAGTCCTCCAGACACACTCCTCAAACCTTTGTTGGTTCTGCTGCATAGTCCCTAGAGTATTGGCAAGACTAACAAGTGTGGCGCCAAGTTCTGGCAAACCCGGAATATCATTATCATTGCGGCGAGGGATCCTGTTATTGATGGAAAAACTTGCGTTAGTACCATAATGGAGAATTATTAATAATCCAAAATAGCACTAAAAAGGAATTAACCAAGATTAAAGTATACAATTTACTAAGATGATATTAAAATATCAAGAAAAGTTCATAGCACCTAGAATATAGTTAGCATATCGCACACGAATGAAAAGAAATTCCACAAATTTCAGCATTAAAATACCAACTAGATGTGCAAAACCACTTAACAAACAGAGATTAGCAGCTCCACCAATTCAATGTACAAGAGCGAATGATGAGAGTAGTTGTATGGTCATGACTCCATCCCACACTCAAAGAATTACTCCGCACATGAATAGGAAAAACATGCAACCCAACGCTTATCCTTCTTAAGAATATTTGAAAAAGCTTTAGCAGTCTTGAGGAAGTCTTCAACAAAGAAACGAGTATTACTTGTCAAA
Organism: Avena sativa; assembly: GCA_916181665.1. Classification (NCBI taxonomy): domain Eukaryota; kingdom Viridiplantae; phylum Streptophyta; class Magnoliopsida; order Poales; family Poaceae; genus Avena; species Avena sativa. The sequence goes on along the minus strand of OV702290.1, from coordinate 377,928,074 downwards.
TCGAGGATAAACTCCGGAGTTGGTTGAATTTTTGGAGGATCGAATTAACAATTGACTTGATGATTCCAGAATTGTAGCGATGTCTTCCGAAGACACCCTTAACAAGATCATGTCGGTTAACAAAGAGTTGGATATATCGCGTCGGTTTACACATAAGCATGTCTGTATGGAATGTACCAACAGTTGATAACCAAAGGCAGATTGCGAAACAAGGTTGGATGCAGCAGATAGACAAAGAATTACACACACATCCAAACACATGAATCCTAATTTGAATTTTTAGAAGAGGAAAGATAAACATTACACTTCCTTACCAGAAAAGGGTGGGTGGGTGGGCAATAAGAAAAATGGAAGTAGTCCTACTCTCACGTTTAGTTTTTCCTTAATATACATAACTACCAAAAAAAAATCTAGACTGACAATGACCATCTTGGATGAGACCATGCAGGGCGGAATGGCTCTGATACCAATTGTAATACCTTGGACACTATGCTCTAAACTTAAGCTTGGAGGAACCCAAAAGTGAATAAGGGATTCTACCATGGAGGCCCAAGGCCACCCACATGTAGGCCCGTAGAAGCGGGGCAGGGCATGGTACCATCCAACCATCCTACCCACTTTCAAGAACATCGGGACAAGAGCGAGCGGTGTAGTCGATAAATGAGTATGTATGTCAACGACATATAAGAGCCACACCATCTTAAAACAATAGAAACAGAAATATTCAATGTCATACGGCAAGATCCAAATATCCTAGATAGATATAATAGTTTAGTATAGATCCTCATACATCACATCAGAGTATCAAGCAGAAGCGGAAAACAAGATCTGAGTACGGACAAGAAGAAAATTGGCATAAGATGCCTCTAAAATAAGCACATCCGCCCACAGATCCCACGGATCTCCATCCCCAGAATCTCTACACCTGATAGTCGTTGCCACCATCATTGGTCTCTTCGACCCAGTAACCTTCCTGAGATTATAAATTTCCATCTGAATCAAATATTTATCGTGTGAGACCCTAGGGGTACTCAGCAAGTCTTAATGCATCTAAAGGGAACAACCTGGCGTGACACAATTGCGGCGAAAGATAATATCTAAACAATTCTATAAAGACACGCTACAACATCCGCCCAACCAGAGATGGACGGACGCTCGTTAATTAGTAATAACAGCTATATAAGTGACATAAATAAATACCACTCGCCCTCCTTCTCGCTTACCGACGAGAAGGCGGAAGAACATCCCATCTGTTGGCAATTTTATTAACCATTCCATGAGTGTTGCACTATTTACTAGTCATGTTTTGGTCAGATTAAAGGTAGTACTTTAGTTATAGTTATCTATGATCGAGAAACTATGCTCCAATTCTTCCATAACCGCGGACACGGCTTTTAGAAAGATTTACCCTACAAGGGTGCACAAATAGCAACACACGCATGATCAATCTCGGGAAGAACCAAATAAAAAGCAATGAGGCCTCAACAATGCATTCACGAGGTTCATAAATTATTTTAGGGGGCCACCCCATTAAGCTATCCACAACAAAGTTGGCCAGCTCCAAGGCGGACCCAAGGTTTGCGCCAATGGCTGTAAACGACTGGAAACCTGAAAGTGTGACTGGGCTTGTCGATACCACGAAAACACTCTGCAATCCTAAACAGTATAGGCGCTCCATGCGTAATCATAAATAAAGCAGTAAGCATGGAATAAGTACATGATAGTAATAAAGCCCCAAACTAGTTTATGGCCCAAGAAATAAAGTGTGAATCAAGCTCATGCGAAGGGGATTCATGGTCCCACATGTATATAGTGTGATATTCAAGGAACAAGTATCAAGTACTCAGGGTCCTACGGGACACAAGTGAGCGTGGAAGAACCAAATAACAGCTATTGCCCACCGGTGCCTCTTTCTTTAGTTATCCCATTGCTACTTAGTTTCAGTTGTTTAGGTACCTCGTTATCCAAAGACTCTCACAAACCCTACACATGCAGTTCTACTACTCACATAGCTCAAACAACTCCTGTTGTAATGGCTCATAGGATTGACAGACAAGTTTTGGTGGGGTTTGAAAGTAAAGGCTATGCAATAATTGGGACCAATTTAATGCAATCGCGACTCAATGATGCAAGAATTGTAGGGTTCCATAGCAGAAAACAAAAAAATCTATCTACGCGAACACTAATACCAAGATCTATACTATGTACACATAAGTAACGGAGAAGGAAGACGGTATTGATACCCTTGAAGATAAAGGAACTCCTTACGCATGAAGGCATATGATGAAGATGAGCAGCTCCAAGCAACCCAAGTCTGGTGCTTCTAAAGTACTATACATGTCCAGTGTAGGCGACATCTCACAGGCTCCGATCTAGCCGAGCAGTGGAATAGGAAGATGACAGACCAAAGATCACATGACGTTAGTGTGAAGGTGGAGAACTTAAAACCCTAGAGGTCCTCTCCAATATTACGGAGAAGTCCTCGATGGAAATGAGAGAGAGAGAATGAGAGAATGGGATGATTCCAAAGGGGAGGGGGAATATCCCTATATATATAGTGGGAGGGGAGGGACACCACCATGGGGCAGGCGATGTGGTACTAATGCCCACACCCGCTAGACACCAAGGGGCAGCCGCCGGCCCTAGGTGGGCCCCACTTAGGCGGACCACCAAGCCCTGGCCGGCTGGCCCTCCTCCCTAGGCGCCTTGCCCCTTTGGGCCCCCCTTCCGGGTGAGGCCCATTAGCAATGGGCTGTCTATAAAAATAAAATAAAATAATATATTTTAATATTAATTCATCCAATTAATATAAAATACACATATTATTATTAATAATATGTGATTTTTCCTTGTTGGAATCAAATTGGGATTTTCTAGTTCAGAAATACTCCGGACATGATTGAGACCTCTCTCATATCAATGATCATCAGAGGGACCTGGATGCCCATGTTGACCCCTGTGCATTTCACGAATCTTATCGCTCGAATCCTAAATGTCGTTTCCCGTTCCATTTGCCTCTTGATACCTAGTTCATCCGAGACTTGATCTTCGGTATCTCCATACCTTAGTTAGATCTCTTTACCGATGAACTTGTTTACTTGTTCCCATGTCATTGCACTCTGTGACCAAGTCACATGCTTGCAAGCTTCGTTAATGCAATGTCACCAAGATGGCCACATGTATCTATCTGTTACATGGATTGACAAATCCTGGTCTTGATATGTACTCATCTACGTGTCCCTTTTGGAAAACCTGAGTACCACCTTTTTGATCACCCTGTCACGAGATGATGTTTGATGCCATCTAAGCTCCCTCCAGAATGGTGATTTGCATTATCTCACAGTCTAAGGATCAGGTTGCGAGGTTTTCTGTGTTTATCATCAATGGTGAACTTTGTAACTAGATCTCATTAATATATAACTGTCGGATGTTTGTCTATCACATCATTCAACTAATGACATGACCTCATTGTCAATTGGCATAAATACCCATGATCTCGAAACCCTAGATCATCCTCACGACCAATGAGCTAGTTCTCCATAGGTAACTAGAGACACAGTTTGTTTACATACCACACGTGTATTAACGTTTCGTATTAACACAGTTATAGCATAGTATGAAATGTATTATGAACATATAGGAGATATATCAAACAATACACTTTATTATATGCCTCTAGGACATATCTCCTTCATTCTCCCACTTGCACTAGAGTACAAATTAATCTAGTTTACAATAGGCAGGAAGTTAACACCGATGGCATCTTGGTGTTGTTCGTGGTTGGCTTGTAGGAGATCTTTAGTCAGAGGATCTAGCACATTCAGATCTGTGTGTACTTTGCAAATCTTGATTTCACCCTCGTCAACATTCTGCCGGATGGCGTGAAACCGTAGCTTGATGTGTTTGGCCATGGATTGAGTCCTTGGTTCCTTTGAATTTGCAATAGCACCGGTGTTTTCACAATAGATCGTCACGGGGTCTTGCGCACTTGGAATGAATCCTAGTTCGATGATGAAATTCCTTAGCCAAACCGCTTCATTTGCCGCATCAGCTGCAGCAATGTATTCGGACTCCATTGTAGACAGTGCTACTACTGGTTGCTTCTTGCTCTTCCAACTTATCGCCCAGCCATTCACTAGAAACACAAATCCTGTTTGAGACTTCGAATCATCAAGATATGAGTTCGAGCTTGCATCCATGTAACCGGTTACGTTTAGAGCTTCATCACTTCCTCCATAGACTAGGAACATATCCTTTGTTATTTTGAGATACTATGGGATATTTTTCATTGCTATCCAGTGATCTGATCCTGGATTACTTTGGTATAGGCCCGTCAGACTAAGATCCAATGCCACATTAGGTCGAGTACTTAGCATTGCATACATGATAGATCCTATGGCTGAAGCATAGGTGACGTAAGACATCCTTTCTCTATCAGCATCCATTGCCGAACATTGAGTCAAACTCAGTGTGATATTCTTTATCATAGGCACCAAACCCCTTTTGGCATCTTCCATTTTGAACCTCTTCAAAATCTTTTCAATATAAGTAATTTGACTTAATGCAATTAGGCGTCTTGATATATCTCTATAGATCTTGATTCCTAATATGTATGTAGCTTCACCTAAGTCCTTCATGGAAAATTGACTGCTCAAATATGCTTTCACGCTTTCCATAAGTTCCACATCATTTCCCATAAGTAATATGTCGCCCACATATACTACTAGCAAAACCACTAATCTCCCACCCGCTTTCTTGTAAACACAGAACTCTTGTTGATTTTGGATGAATCCAAAACTCTTGATTACTTGATCAAAATGTTGGTTCCAACTCCGAGACACTTGCTTCAGTACATAAATGGATCGCTGAAGTTTGCATACCTACCCAGCATCCTTGGGATCAACAAAACCTTCTGGTTGCATCATTACAACTCTTCATTAATGTGTCCATTGGGGAATGCAGTTTTGACATCCATCTACCAAATTTCATAGTCGAAATGAGAAGCAATTGCTAGTAGAATCCGGATAGCTTTAAGCATCACTATGGGAGAGAAAGTCTCATCATAGTCAACTCCTTGAATTTGTCAAAAACCCTTTGCGACAAGTCGAGCTTTGTGAATGGTCACATTACCATTTGTGTATGTCTTTTTCTTAAAGATCCATTTATTTTCCACGACATTGTGGCCTTCCGGAAGATCTACCAAGGTCCAAACTTGGTTTTCATACATGGATCCTATTTCAGATTTCATGGCTTCTAGCCATTTCTCGGAATCAACACTATCCATATGTTCTTTGTAGTTTGCAGGTTCTTCCTGTTCATCTAGGATGACAAACATCACAAGGCTACTGTACCAATCAGGAATGGCACGAACTCTTGTAGACTTGCAAACTGCATGAGTTTCGATGTTGTTGTATTGATCATTATCATTAGGCTCTTCTTCCATGTTGGAGAGCAGTTTCGGAACGACTTCCATTGCGCTACTCAGAATCTGGAGAGAAGTATCAAAAACCTCATCTAGCTCAATTTACCTTCCACTAACTTCGTTAGTGAGAAACTCTTTATCAAGAAAGGGGCCATTCTTCACGACAAACGTTTGGCCTTCGGCTTGGTCGTAGAAGGTATACCCAACATTTTCCCTTGAGTATCCTACAAAGATACACTTTTACGCTTTGGGTTCGAGTTTGTCAGGCTATACTTTCTTGACATAAGCCTCACATCCCAAAACTTTCAGAATTGACATCTTCGGTTTCTTGCCATACCATATCTCATATGGGGTTGTCTCCACGGATTTGGACGGTGCTCGGTTTAAAATAAAAGCGGTGGTTTCTAGCGCATATCCCCAAAACGTACGAACAAATCATTCAAAGACATCATGGACCGCACACTATCCAATAGAGTACGGTTATGTCATTCTGGCACACCATTATGCTATGGTGTTCCGGCTAGCATAAGTTGTGGTATGATCCCACAATCCTTCAAGTGCATGTTAAACTCATAACTCAAATACTCGCCTCCCCGATCTGATTGAAGATGCTTGATTTTCTTGTTAAGTTGATTCTCTATTTCCTTCTGAAATTCCTTGAGCTTTTCAAAGGTTTTAGATTTGTGCTTCATTAAGTGGATATATCCATATCTACTTAAGTCGTCAGTAAAGGTAACAAAATAACGATAAGAATTGCATGTTGAGACACTCATTGGTTTGCATACATCCATATGTACGATTCCCAGTAGGTTTGCAGCTCTCTCCATTATGCCGGAGAAGGGTGTCCTAGTCATCTTGCCCATAAGGCATGGCTCACATGTATCAAGAGATTCAAAATCCAATGATCCAAGAACTCCATCTGAATGAAGCTTCTTCATGCGCTTTACGCTAATGTGACCAAGACGGCAATGCCACATAAACCATTACAATGCGTGACATCCTTCAGTTTAGAAATACTCCGTACATGATTGAGACCTCTCTCATATGAATGATCATCAAAGGGAACTAGATGACCATGTTGACCCATGTGCATTTCATGAATCTTATCACTCGCACCGTAAACATCGTTTCCCATTCCCTCTGCCTCTTGATACCTAGTTCATCCGAGACTTGATCTTCGGTATCTCCATACCTTAGTTTGATCTTATTACCGATGAATTTGTTTACTCGTTCTCATGTCGTTGCATTCTGTGACCAAGTCACGTGCTTGCAAGCTTCGTTAATGCAACGCTACCAAAATGGCCACATGTATCTATCTATTACATGGATTGACAAATCCTGGTCTTGATATGTACTCCTCTACGCGTTCCTTTAGAAAACCCGAGTAGCACCTTTTTGATCACCCTGTCATGATATGGTGCTTGATGCTGTCTAAGGTCCCTCCAGAACAGTGATTTGCATTATCTCACAGTCTAAGGTTCAGGTTGCGAGGTTTTCTATGTTTATCATCAATGGTGAACTTTGTAACTAGATCTTATTAAGATATAATTGTCGGGTGTTTATCTATCACATCATTCAACTAATGATATGACCTCATTGTCAATTGGCATAAATGCCCATGATCTCGAAACTGTAGATCATTCTCATGACCAATGAGCTAGTTCGCTAGAGGTAACTAGAGACAAAGTTTGTTTAGATACCACACGTGTATTAACGTTCCGTATTAACACAGTTATATCATAGTATAAAACGTATTATGAACATATAAGAGATATATCAAACAATACACTTTATTATTTTCCTCTAGGGCATATCTCCTTCAAGAATAAGATAGAAGCATAGCTACTATATGTATGCAAGTATGGGGAATTGCTTGCCTGTCGGATGAGCAGTGGGGTAACCGAAATCCGGGTAGAACTCTGGGTTCTCTTGGTAGTTACCTTGTTCGGCGTCTGTTCGGAATAAAAGCCAAACAGACAAAGGGCCATAATGAATAAAATGTGCAATAATATGAATAAATGCAACAAGCAAACAAGGTATGACACGATGGAATGATGCACAATTATATGGTATAACATAGCATGGCATGGGTGAGGTGTGGAAACAATAGTAAAGTACTTTATTTAATTATTTAGGCATGCATTGCTCTCATAAATAGTTTTGAATATTTAATATTTATATGATGCATACTTCAATTGATATAACACGGAATGCATAATCATAATGGGCTCATCACGCTGATCGATTTAGATATATTATTTGTCGAATTTAAAATTACGGATTTAACATTATGAATTTATTAAGAAAATGCATTTATTGGCATTTAAATAATTTCAAAATTTTGAATTACTCAAAAAATATTTTAGATGGCATATTATAATTCCTATCATTTTTCTGATTCAAAAACATATATTATTTGTATTATTTGGAATTATAAATTTAAAACATTCATTAAATTCAAAACAATTTATATTATGGTCAAAGATTAAAGGTTTGACTAGATATAGTTGACTCTGGTCAAATTTGAATTTAGGGCTGAAATCATATTTAAATTTGATGCATATTCACTTTTGAACATTTTGTCAAATTCGAATTATTTAAAAAGATATGAATTTATTCAGATTAAATCAATTTATGGAATTTTTATTATTTAGAAAAATGCTAGGACTTTTGTTATATAGGTGCTGGCTAGCCATGGCAACTTACGTGTGGGGTAGGTGCTGACTCAGCGTGGCGCTGGCAGAAAACAGGTGCGGAGGATTTTCTCACGCGGCCAGGGACTAGCCCTAGTCAATAACAGGTGGGACCATGGCATCTGCGGGCCCACACGCGCGTAGGCCAGCGGAGCGGCGACACGTGTGCAAGCCAGGGGTGTTTTTGCAATTTGCAAAAAAGCTGGGTACCTTTTCATAAAAGGTTTAGGTGGGGTCTGACCGTGTGGCTGACATGTGGGCCCGTCCGGTGGACTCCGGTTTGAAGCATGAAAAGAGGCAGGGGTATGTGGAAAACGCCGCGCGAGACAGAGCCGATACTATTTTTCTTCTACTCTGCTTAACTGACGGAAATGAACACAACGCGGTAAAAAGTTGAGAGCCGCGCAGGGCTCGAACCTGCGACCGTGGGCTCAATCTAGCGGTTGCGAACCACGGCGGTGATGTTGGGCTTGGTGTTTAGTTAAGGCGGCGATGTTAGGTAAAGCTTCTATGCCTGCCTCCATCTTCCTCGAACACGGCAGAGACGGACCGACAAGGCGGTCTCGGGCAGCATGGTTAGGTGGCGTTCTAGGAAGCGAAGCTAGGAGCTTTTGACGCGGTGCGGAGACACGAGTCTTGCACCACGCGCGCGCAGCAGTGGGACGCATGGTATTGGCAGCACGCAAACAGAACAATGGCAGGCGATGGTGCACGCGGGCTATTCAACGAAACGCATACGCACAACAAGAAGCGATGCAGCAAGCAGGATGTCCAGACGACACACATCTTAGTGTCTTCACGTCATGCACATGTGCGCGGGTTCTCACGGTGAGATCGTGCATTATGTCCCAAATCATATTCTCGCTTATATACGTCTTCTTTTGTCGTCTTTCTATCTCGCTATTCATTGTGCAAGCTCTGTCATCATATTCTCTTCTCTCTTCGCATCCTCTCTGCTAGGTCGCTTGTCCGTCGTCGACGCTGGACCGCCGTCCACCACGAGGAGAGGATAGCCGGTGTTGTCATGGACTCTCATCGGAGCGTACGACCACCCGCGACCCGCTGTTGCTATAGATCAAATGTTCTCCATGTCCATCTCGCGCGGTGTACGGTAAGTTTTCTGAGCCCTTCCGCTTCTCTCAGTTGATGGCTCTTATCTAACGCCTTTTCTATTTTACTCTGCATTTCTCATTTTTGAAAATGATCGAAGACGTCATGATGTGAGTTCGTTCTTGTCTTCCTAATCACAGCCTCCTCTTCCCTTCTTTGATGTTTTAAGGTACGCGTTTGGCCGTTCTGTCTGTATTCTGCTTATCTTATTTTACGAGTCTGTCTATCTTTTTATTTTTTGCGTGTATTGGTTGTGTTGGGAAATAATGGAAGGCATCTTGCTACGAGTTCATTAGTGTATCGGACATCCCTATGTGTGGTTCCCTTCTTCATTGTTTTAAGGTAGATGTTATGCTCTTCTTTCGTGTTGTTTCACTTCTGTTTTGTTAGGTTTGATCTTCTTTTCTTTGTTGCTAATTTCCCATGTTTATACTGACATTTCTTTGCATATTTTTAGGCATTGGCGCCGCCTTCTCTTTGTCTCGAAATGGATTTCTTCGGTTGCACTCAATTTTACTATGGGATTCCTCGCCCTATCGCAGTCGGCGAGTGATGTCTACGCACTTCTATTCTTGTAGACAATTGTTGGACCTCCAAGTGCAGAGGTTTGTAGAACAGCAGCAAGTTTTCCCTTAAGTTGATCACCCAAAGGTATATCGAACTCAGGAAGGAAGTGGTCAAAGGTATCCCCTCTCAAGCAACCCTGCAATCAAGATACAAGAAGTCTCTTGTGTCCCCAACACACCTAATACACTTGTCAGGTGTATAGATGCACTAGTTCGGCGAAGAGATAGTGAAATACAAGTGGTATGGATATAAGACAATGGTGCTAGAAAATAGCTTGATGGCGAGGAAGAGACTAAAGGCAAGCTGAAATGAAGATGGAAGCAAGCAAACATGTAACAGATCTAATAGCAAACTGTGTATCAATGCTTAGAAACAAGGCCTAGGGATCATACTTTCACTAGTGAACACTCTCATATAAATATATTCTCTTCATGATACTACTCTTAACTACTCTCCGGTTGGACACTCTAATCAACGGTAGGGCTATAACAGCACACCTCAAAGTTCATCTTTCCCATCTAGAAAACCCCACACTGTCACCTTGAGTACTAGCTGAGTCCAACAAACACCGCAATTTCATAAAGACATCCAACTCCAAATATAACTCATAACAAGTATTTGTAATCTCTAGCCTAAGTGCCACCATGGTGTGCACGCTGTCACTTTCACACACATGGGGAGAGCAGAGATCTAATAAAGCACTTAAGTAGCAAGGTAGATCTATAGATTACAAGCTCATGATCACAATATGATCATGCATAGAGAGAGAGATGAACACATAGATACCGGTAGAACCCTTAGCCTCGAGAGAGAACTACTCCCTCCTCATCATGGGAATCAGCAATGGTGATGGAGATGGTGATGGAGATCGATGGAGATGGCTCCGGGGGCACTTCCTCGTCCCGGTAGGGTGCCGGAACAGAGACTTTCTGTCCCCCGAATCTCCCCTTCGGTGGCGGCGGCGCTACGGAACTTTTCGTGGATTTCTGATTGACGATTTAGGGTTTTGGTATCGGGAGGCTTCTTATAGGCGAAGAGGCAAGGTCGGTGGGTGGCCAGGGGGCCCACACCATGCCCTGGCGCAGCCTAGGTGGACCCGCGCCTAGGGGTGGTGTGGCCACCCTATGGCCCCTCTCTGACTCTCCTTCTGGTTCCTTGAGTCTTCCGGGAAAATAGTAACTTTGGCTTTTGTCCCGTCCAATTCCGAGAATATTCATTTTCTGACTTCCTGGAACCAAAAATAGCAGAAAACAGGCAACTGGCACTGTGGCATCTTGTTAATAGTTTAGTCCAAGAAATCATATGAAAAGTACTCCAAAGTTGGAACAAAACACAAGAAAGTAGATAAAAGCAAGCATGGAACATCAAAAATTATAGATACATTTGCAATGTATCAGCGAGCAAATGAGGCGCACCCTCTGCCGGTGCAACCGTTCATCGTGTAGTCTGATGTGTCGATCGAGGCATGCCCTCTGCCGGCACAAACGTCTTGAAGGAGATATGCCCTAGATGCAAATAATAAATAGTTTTTATTGTCATATCTTAATTATTTTATAATAGTTTCATATTGTGCTATAACTGTGCCAAGTAGAAACATTGGTACAGGTGTAGTATGAAACAACAAAGTCCCTAGTAGCCTCTATTTATACTAGTTCGTGGTGATGAAGATGATCTGGGTTTCAAGATCATGGATTTATGCCGACTGACAACGAGATCATATCATTGGAGTATGATGTGATTGGACATTCCTCGAAGGATTGCAACACGATCAAGTCATATAGTTCATTGTTGCAACAGCTATACCTAGACTCCTTCTCCTTAGACCATGAGCTCATATTACTCACTGTTTCCTGAGGCTGCTTAGACTGCATCAAGCGCCACTTGGTAATACAGTGGTTATAAAGGTGTATGTTGGGTATTCCGAAGCAATAGTAGATGACATGTGACTGCAAGACCGGGATTTGTTCACCCACATGACGGGTAAAAGATACATACGGCCAGTTTGGTGAGATTACATCCATAAATGTTGCAACATGTGACTAGGTCATGGGGATATAATATCACGGTAACAAGAAAACAGAACTTGTTGTGAACGAGATTGAACAAGGTATGGGATACCAATGATCGGATATCGGACAAGTTGTATCGAGAAACAAAAGGAAGAGGATGCTACATTTAGCGGTTCAAACGACATTGTCATCAGGAATGCATAGGGGTCACATGGATATCCTTGGTCCCTCTGTTGATCATTGATTTAGATCATGTCTAGAGCATTCCTGAGCCGTGAGAGGATACACATAAGGGTACGATGAGAGCGATCATTCGTAAGACGGAATCATAGTAGAGAAAGAGAAAGTTGGAATCATTCCGCAGAGAGATCCGAAGTTGTTCGGAGAAAGAATAAAGGATCGGAATCATTCCGGGAAAGATCTGAAGTCGTTCGGAGGAAATCAAAAGGGAACCGAAAGGTGTTTCGGGTCAAAACGGATTTTGTAATATGTATTTACATATTAATTAATGTAATTAATATTAAATATAATATTAAAATCTAATTTGAAGGGTTATTCTACTAATGGGCCAAACTTCCTAGTGAATAAAGGCCCATGAGGGAAAACCGAAGGAGGGAAGGGCCAAGGGCCAAGGGGCCAAGGCCCAGGCGCCTCAAGGGGGCCCACCCGGCCAGCCTAGGGCTGTGCGCGGGGTAGGGCCCACCCCTGGCCGGTGGCCCATGAGGCCCATGCGCCTCCCTCCTCTCTCCCTTGTTTAGTCCCACATGGGAAACCCAAAGGGGAGGGCACACCCCCTCCCCCTATATAAAGGCGTGCCATGGGTGGGATTAGAAACCACCAATATTTGGAGAAGTCCTTTGGTTGAATTCCTCCTTCCCTCTCTCTCTATGCCTTGTGACCATGGCCCCAAGTCTAGGTTGTGCGATCAAGGCAGACCTGCAGTACGCCGTTGCGCTGCAGGGATTCCTAGCCGGATATCAACTTCCGCACTCACGGTGGGATCGGTGAGCCGGAGGTCTCATCATGCACTAGATGTGTACGAAGACACGAGGCGCAATACTTGGGGCGCTTAAATGTCGTGACTGGAGCTGCTGCACGATGAAGATGAAGAAGAAGCAAGGGGTGACCTGCAAGGAGCTTTGCGACCTTGAGGTCGGCTACGAGTACGACTACTTCAACCACGTTCCCTGCGGAACGTTAACTGCGTACGGTCTACAAGGGTATGTATTCTCTACGCATCGGCCATTACTGCATTACTACATAGATAGATCCTAGGCAGTTTTGGGGTTCCATCGTAGGATTTTTTTTGTTTTCTACTGCGTATCCCCTTCAGTGGTATCAGAGCCGATCTATGCGTAGAAGTGTTGTACGGCCAGTACGCACAAGTATTGTATGGGCATTGATCCCTTGGTTGTTACCCTCTAACATGTACTTGTTTATATCGCGGTATTGTTTGATGAAGCGGCCCGAACCGACCTTACACGTATTCGTACGCGAGACTGGTTCCACGCTCGACATACGGCTTGTACCGTATAAGTGGCTAGCGGGTGTCTATCTCTCATTCAATAGTTGATATATCATTTACAATGGAGGGCCCCGAAAGGGGTGTAGTATAGACAACTGTTGGATTCGTGTTGTGGTTGGAAAGTTTGTAGATTAGAAACGGTTCTATTGCGAAATCCCTAACAACCACCTAAAACTTGCAATAGATAAAGTAGAGGCGTCTAACTTTATTTTGCAGGGGGCATGTGATTATGATATGGCATTGGTCGTTGCGAAGGTAAAGTAGTTTACTTTTCTGTTACTAAGTAGTATATTAATAGTCATTGTTCCGATGAACGACTTGGTGGAGGCGTCGTGGACTTGGCGTCAAACCAAGGAGAATATCATTTTGCGGCCCGAAAGTTGGGGTGGCCAGGCAACGCGGTACCCAAGTTGATTTTTATCACCGCGATTCGAAAAGTTGGGGCGCCAATTGCTGAGAGGGGTCTTTCGAGTGAATGATGGCCAAACCCAATATTTTCAAATTGCGCCTGTTAAGTCAGGATATTCCGTTACACTAGTTCCTGTTGTGCCCCTCCTTTGTCGGTCACTCTTCTTAGCCACCATGCACGTGTCGTAGGGGCAAATCCATTACTATACTTTCCTAACTCTCGACACTGAATCTTGCTGCGGCAGCGGCGATCCCTTTTCTTCCCTTCCCCGACCCTAAATCTGCCAGCGGCGGAGGACCTTTTTTCTCCCTCCCCTAACACTGAATCCGGCGGTGGCAGCCCAGCATGCCTTGCAAGGCGAAGGTTGTAGCTACGTCGCCGACTGAAAAGGGTCCATCGGGGCCCAAGTCTAGGGCTCAACATGTAGCAGCGGAGAGGTCTTTAGCCCCGGTTAGTGAGGAGGCCAGCAAGGATTCTGCTCCCAAGGTACCTACGAGCAGCGGGTTGAAGAGAAAAGCAAGGTCGCGGCGGATTGTTCGGCTCCGGTGGGCAGATGCAGCACTCAGATCTTGAAGAAAAAAACCCAGGAGAAGAGCGAGAGGTGAATTTTTCTTATCTGTGCCTTATCTTGCAAGTAGATTAGTTACGGCATAATAGAATCGAATGAACTGAAATGTTCCCCTTTTTAATCAAATTAGGCACAACTTTGATATAAGGGACCTATATGAGTTCACAGTTCATGTTCGGCAGTACACTGCAAAGCTTGATTTTGGTTGCGAGCGGGTTGTGTTCAGGCAAGATGTGCATCTGCTTGTGAATTGCAAAGAGGTTATGTCTGTTTCGCAGCTGGTAGATATGCTTGCCGCTAGAATTCCCTGGGGTTCTAGACAGAGGACAAAATTGGTGTGGCGCAATATGAATGATACCTATCAGCAAATTGAGCACTCCCATGAGCTTCAAATGGTTTGGGAGTGTTGTGCAGCTGATCGTAAGGTGAAAATTGAAGCGATGATTGATGATATGTATGGAGATGCTGGAGATCTTGCTGCCAGAGTTTCTGCTCCTAGAGAATATGGACCAATAGATGCTGATCTAGATAAGTTTAGTATATGCATAGAGGTGGATTCATACATGACAAAACTTGATGAGGGAGTTAATAAGCCAGTTTCGTCATGTACTGTGGAGATCACTGTCGATTCCAAAAACATAACTCTTGATGAAATGAGAGAGATGATCGGTAAAGAAATCAGTATTGGCCCTAAGCAGATGGCAAAAATCCGATGGTGGCATCATAAGAAGCAGCAATTCATAGATGTTTTGGATACTGAAGATCTTATGCAGATTATGCGGCGAAAGAAGCGAACCAGGAAGGTGTTCTTCCTTGGTACCATTTCTGATGTTGTTGAATAGGTTATAGTGGATGTAGATGCCCCTGTAATGGACGAACAGAATGAGGTGGTCAACGTTGATGAGATCTGATGAGAGCTGCTACCCTGGGCTTGTCATATGGACCGCGGGGTTCCCCTGCCTGTATTTGTAATACTGACTGATGTTGCATTTAGAGCGTGCTTCTATGATTATGTTTGTTGAGAGATTGCGATATAATGCTATGCGAGCTGTTGAGATTTTCAGACATGTCACTCACTGAAGCCACCGTTGTTGTAATAAGACATAAGTACATTGTAGTTGACATGATTATGTTTCTTAAGATGATGTACCGTACTTGTTTCTGTTATTATGTTTGTTGGGACATTGTAATGTAATGTTTTGTGAAACCATGACTGGACTAGTGATGCATAAATACATTGTAGTTGACATGATTATGTTTCTTGAGATGATGTACTATACTTGTTTCTGTTATTTTGTTTGTTGAGAGACTGTAATGTAATGTTTTGCGAAACCATGACAGGACAAGTGATGTGTAAGTACGCTGTAGTCGACATGATTTTGTTTCTTGAGTTGATGTAATATACTTGTTTCTGTGATTAAGTTTGTTGAGAGATTGTAATGTGATGTTTTGTGAAACCATGTTGTAGTTATGTTTGTTGAGAGATTATAATGTAATGTTTTGTGAAACCATGACTAAAGAAGTGATGCATAAGCACCTTGTAGTTGACATGATTTTGTTTCTTTGGATGATGTAATATACTGGTATGTTTCCGTTACGCAATGAAATTGGGATGGAGGGAGTGCAGGTTTAATATTTGAAATGAGAATGTGTGAAGAGAATCCATATCAGGAAGGAGACAGTAATCCAGGGAAAGGGCATGTATCCATTAAACTATTGTAACATGCCAATTTAGTCGTTGTTGCAGCGGTAGAAGGGCTGCTCTCTCTCTCTCTCTCTCGCTCTCTCTCTCTCGCCGATGCCGATGCCATCACCGTCTCCTGCGATGATGCATTCGCCATGCTATCCTTGAACGGCGAGGACGACCAGTCGAGCAGCGACAGCCTTCTCTCCGACATCGAGTATTCCTTCCACGATGTGAGTTCCTTTGTTTTCTCGGGCTAGGGTTAGGCAATGGTAAATCTCTCGATCTAAGCTCCATATGTGCATGCAATCGTGTTCGATTTTAGCTTTGCGTTTACCTATAGGTACCAAGGACGATCTATGACTCCAAATGGGAGGGCCTAGATCTTGATGGAGAAGTGTCATGTGACCATAGGCTAAAACTGAGGAGATATGTTCCATTCGAAGGCAGTAACACTGGGAGAAGGTTTTTGGGCTGTACAAATCAGGTTTGTTTACATTATGTGCAACTGTGACATGAAGTAAAATGTATCGTGCACGTTCATAACACTATAGTGTGTGTGTTTTTAGGTTGGCCCGGTGTGTAAAGCAGTAGAGTGGGTGGATCTTGAGTGGCAAGATGCACTTAAGAAATGTTTGGCACAGTTATGGGAGATGTATGAGTTGGAAAGGTCGGGGAGATTTACTGACGTAAGTGATGCAGCTAAAAAAAATTACAAGTTGTCGGTATGAAATAAGGAGCTGGAACAAGAAATCAAGAATTTGCAGTCAGAGCTAACTGACGGAATTGATGGGAGCTTGGTTGTTGGATCTGGAAAGAAGCTTCAGGATAGTCACAGGTTGCTGATTCATAATGCAGAAAAGGAGAGGGATCAGCTCAGGGAAGACAAGAAGAAGCTAGAGGACCGCATTGCGGATCTGTTGAAGGAACTGAAGAAGGCGCGCGAGGGTGAACAAGGACAAACTATAGAGGATAAAGGAAGTTCGAGATGAATAATTTATGTTGTACCAATGCCTGAAACTAGTTAATTGTAAGACTTGCAGTTGCGCTTTCCGAACTAAGCCAAACTCAATCCTCGAGCAAACTAATTTCAGACGAACACACATATCATGCATAGAGTTAAGTTCACGCTTACAAAATCACCACTACAGAGGATAAACCAGGCAGTTCAGTACTAAATAGACATATGTTGTGTTCAAGCGAGCCTGACCCGGAGCTGCCTGTTTTCCTCCCTAAGATTGGCCAGCTCCTTCAGTACTATGTCGTGCTTCAGCTGTAGGTTCCAGCGCTCCGTCACGGATTGGAGAATTTTGTCCGTAGCCATAGATTTTTCT
Organism: Avena sativa; assembly: GCA_916181665.1. Taxonomy (NCBI): domain Eukaryota; kingdom Viridiplantae; phylum Streptophyta; class Magnoliopsida; order Poales; family Poaceae; genus Avena; species Avena sativa. The sequence goes on along the minus strand of OV702290.1, from coordinate 377,910,753 downwards.
TCAAGATCCTTTTCATGATCTCCGTCTGCTTCCTAGCCGAGGCGCGACCTTCACTATGTAGCTTCGCCCAGTCGGTGTTTAACTCCTTCAGTTTCTGGCACTTGTCAGAAAGGACCGCGACTTCAGCACGCAGTTGGTCAAAGGCCAGTTTCTGGGAATTCTGCTTCTCCCTTTGGATTGCTATCTTGTCATTTAGCCAGGTCGCCAGGTCCTGGTCGATCTTTCGCCTCTTTCCCTGCAAGAAAAATACATAGTATGGGTTGTTAAGTTCACTAGGACAAGCTGGTTAGTTTCCATAATTAACTGAATCGACTAGTGGCACTGTCATAATTTCAAGGAAGAAGCAATCAAGGACTAATCAACATTTTATGAATCGACTAGTGGCACTGTCATAATTTCAATTTGGAAGACAAATAAGATTTATCAGCAGTTTAGTGTGTTGTGGGTTTTTCCTAATATCACCAAATAGTAGTGGGAGAGTGGCAAACTCATAATGTAGAAACCCATGTCCAGATACATAATGGAAAGAGAACATGGTGTCCATTCATGAACATGAACACCAACATATGTCCATATAGATAAGGAGTTGCCCTAGGATTCTTATTGCACCCTATAATGGGAAGCAGACATGGGCATTTCTCCCTGAACCCTAAACATTACAAAAGGAGAGGAGGACGAACGAATATTCGTGTCCCCGCTAACGGCAATCAGACTTGGGCATTGCTCCGATACGCCTCCAGACATGCCCTTGGCTCCTCGTTCTCTTTCCGAACACCCTCGAGTACGGTGATCCCTCTGCTCATGTCCGCCTTCATCTCCTTGACTGCATCCAGGCAACGGTTCCTGTCATGGTAGGCTCAGATGGTAGCCTTGGTTTCTGCGACGTGTCCTCTGAGTGCCTAGCTGACTTCGTCCTGCAGGAGAATGCACCTTTCCACGAGATTCTTCTTCTCCTCCGTGAGCTTGTTGATTATCTTGATGGCCTGTTCTTGCATGTTCAAGTTACGGTCGAGCACTTTCTGTAGCCTAACGACGTCACGTGCAAAATCTAGCGAGATCTCCTTCTGCACAGATAATTGCTTGTGTAGGCTCTCATTAGCTTGGGTGAGGGAGCGTGCAAGCTCATGTTGGTTGGCAATCTTGGAACTGATTGTGGCCACCTTGTCACGGTACTCAGCCTTCAATCGCTGCATCGTTCATGTTAATTGAAATAGGAATTCTACAATTGCACTTCAGGTCCCGGGTGAATACTAATACAGATCAAAAAAAATCCCCGTTGAATCTATTGGCCGCAGTGTTAAAAAATGGACTTGGACATCTATTCATGACCACGATAAACTAATCCTAATCACAAAAAATCCATAGTGAATCTATGAATAGCGGTATTAAGGAAAGACCAAGAGATCAAGTCATATTCATGAAAACTAATATAACTCGCAAAAGAAGAAGAAAAACCAATGCGGGGCGGACAGCATCTCAGAAATCCACATCATAACTCGGAGAAATAACAGCGTGGAGATTTGCTACCTCGCCGAGACATGGAACGGGGCCGAACAGGTCCTGCAACGCCTCCGTCGTGGTGGATTCGGGCTCCACGGCCGACCTGTAATACGTACAAGAGGAAGAGCCAGAAGAAGAAGAAAAACAAGAAGTTGATTAAGATCATGATGGAGAGGGAGATAGAGAAGAAGTAGAATAAGGAGACCGTATCGGGAGGAGCCCTCGCCTGCTAGAACATTCGGCGCCATTGTCGGGGGAGATTGGGCCTCGATGAGAGGGTGGGCTTGAGCGGCTGGTAGAGCAAGAAGTGCCTCGCGGCGATTTCTTTCCCTTTTCTCCACGAGGATCATCGACCGGCCTCTCCCCCTGGTCAGTGGAGCCATGGCTTGCAGGGTGAGTGTGGCGGCGGCAGGAGGAAGGAGATAGTGATTATTAGTGTGGGAGAAGAGTAAATAGTACAGGCCGTAGTCCAGTAGTACTAGTACTATTATACAAGACCACCGTGTACGGTCTACCTTCTCAAAGAAGCCAGGGAGGCAGGGGTAGGGAATCGATGGGACTTGTCTTTATTGCGATGGACACTTCAATGGTCTTCGGCGCCGCCCAAAATCCAGTATATAATAAGGGGAGTGTGAGCCAGGTGGTCGTCACGGGAATTGGCACGCACATCCCGCGTGCATGTGTCACGTGTTGATGGGGCAATGACGCGCGCAACTACTCCACGATCACGTCGGCACGTCCAACTCCATCGAACTCCACATGACAGGCACGAACGGGATATTTACGAGTCTAGAATACGCTGTGCCACTTTTGTTGTGATCAAATTATGTTCAGTACGCGAGATATTACTTCTTTCTTCTTTTTTTTGATAATCAACAAATGCATGCGTGGACACGACACACGAAACCACTGCTCGTCCTTGATCAGATCGACACCCCACTCTGTGTACCCGCCATCGACCATTCAGAGCAACTACCTCGAGAACGATGCCCCCTCGCCGTGGCAATGGCTGGTCCAAGCCGTCCACTGACTGTCCTACGTCCCCGGCTCTTCGCTACATCGTCCGTGCTCGCGAGTCGCCTGCTGTGGCAGCACGTCGTGTCCGATCGTGCTAGGATCCATCGACATCGGCACTCGAGGACACCGTGACGTCGAAGCTCGTACCGGCCGCGCAGGAGGAGCGTGGGGTACCTGTAGCGTCGGACGAGCGCAAAGCAGCAGCCAGGATGGGGGCGCGTGTTGCACCGGCGAGTACGGATGAGAAGAGGAACGAGAAGAAGACCAGGAAGAAGAGAGGAGATAGCTATTTGGATGAGTTCGACTCGGCCAATGAGGAGGCTTTCATCGATCAGTTGGAGGCAGAAGCGGAGGAGAGTGCCGTGGACCCGTGGGACTACGAAGAGAAGGAGGAGGACTCTGACGAGGAGATAGCACGCTTATTCGAGGAAGGCGGTGGTGTCGAGTCGTTAGAGGAGCACACCGACGGCGGCGATGGCAGGGACCATGGTGTTGACGAAGACGAGGACAAACCGGAAGACGAAGACGATGGATTCTTCGAAATATGATCATTTATTTTATTTATTTTAGTTAGATAGATGGATTTTCACTTGTTTATGGAGGTAAAGTATCAGTGGCACGGATAGAGAGGTGGCACGGATTGACCATGCATAAAAAAGTGGAGAAGGGAGGGGTTATCCTGCCCGTTGGATCACATGGGATCAACGGTTGGTGGAGACGATCCGCGTGACATATGTGTCAGCCAATCAGGGCATAGCACCCAGAGTGAGCACATGTTTGGGATCTCCACATGTTTGGGCTTTTGTGAGATTTGTGACCGAGAGAGAGGGAAAATCTATTTTCATAATCCGCCTATGGATCCACCAGTACCATTCAAATGTGTGCTCTTTTTACTAGCAACAACCAGAGTCATTGCATGTGTGTTCTCTTCAGAGACCACACATGGATCCACCAGTGCCATTGCATGTGTGTTCTTTTTAGTCACAACAACTGAGTCATTTCATGACTGTTCTTTTCACATACCACATATGGATCCACTAGTGTCATTGAAATGTGTGTTCTCTTTAGAGACCACACATGGATCCACCAGTGTCATTGCATGTGTGTTCTTTTCACATACCACATATGGATCCACCAGTGTCATTGCATGTGTCCTCTTTTCACAATCCACCTATGGATCCACCAGTGTCATTGCATGTGTGTTCTTTTTAGTAACAATAACTAGAGTCATTGAAATGTGTGTTCTTTTCACATACCACACATGGATCCACCAGTGTCATTGCATTTGTGTTATTTTCACTAACAACAACTGGAGTCATTGCATGTGTGTTCTTTTCACATACCACATATAGATCCACCAATGTTATTGCATGTGTGCTCTTTTCACAATCCACCTATGGATCCACCAGAGTCATTGCATGTGTGTTCTTTTCACTAACAACAACTGGAGTCATTTCATGTGTGTTCTTTTCACATACCACATATGGATCCACCCGTGTCATTGCATGTGTGCTCTTTTCAGAATCCACATATGGATCCACTAGTGTCATTGCATGTGTGTTCTTTTTAGTAACAATAACCAGAGTCATTGAAATGTGTGTTATTTTCACATACCACCTATGGATCCACCAGTGCCATTGCATGTGTGTTCTTTTTAGTCACAACAACTGAGTCATTTCATGACTGTTCTTTTCACATACCACATATGGATCCACTAGTGTCATTGAAATGTGTGTTCTCTTTAGAGACCACACATGGATCCACCAGTGTCATTGCATGTGTGTTCTTTTCACATACCACATATGGATCCACCAGTGTCATTGCATGTGTCCTCTTTTCACAATCCACCTATGGATCCACCAGTGTCATTGCATGTGTGTTCTTTTTAGTAACAATAACTAGAGTCATTGAAATGTGTGTTCTTTTCACATACCACACATGGATCCACCAGTGTCATTGCATTTGTGTTATTTTCACTAACAACAACTGGAGTCATTGCATGTGTGTTCTTTTCACATACCACATATAGATCCACCAATGTTATTGCATGTGTGCTCTTTTCACAATCCACCTATGGATCCACCAGAGTCATTGCATGTGTGTTCTTTTCACTAACAACAGCTGGAGTCATTGCATGTGTGTTCTTTTCACATACCACATATGGATCCACCCGTGTCATTGCATGTGTGCTCTTTTCAGAATCCACATATGGATCCACTAGTGTCATTGCATGTGTGTTCTTTTTAGTAACAATAACCAGAGTCATTGAAATGTGTGTTATTTTCACATACCACCTATGTATCCACCAGTGTCATTTCATGTGTGTTCTTTTTAGTAACAACAACCAGAGTCATTGCATGTGTGTTCTTTTCACATACCACATATGGATCCACCAGTGTCATTGAAATGTGTGTTCTCTTCAGAGACCACACATGGATCCACCAGTGTCATTGCATGTATGTTCTTTTCACTAACAACAACTGAAGTCATTGCATGTGTGTTCTTTTCACATACCACATATGGATCCACTAGTGTCATTGCATGTGTGCTCTTTTCACAATCCACATATGGATCCACCAGTGTCATTGCATGTGTTTTCTTTTTAGTAACAACAACCAGAGTCATTGAAATGTGTGTTCTTTTCACATACCACCTATGGAACCACCAGTGTCATTGCATGTGTGTTCTTTTGAGTAACAACAACCAGAGTCATTGCATGTGTGTTCTTTTCACATACCACATATGGATCCACCAGTGTCATTGAAATGTGTGTTCTCTTTAGAGACCACACATGGATCCACCAGTGTCATTGCATGTATGTTCTTTTCACTAACAAGAACTCGAGTCATTGCATGTGTGTTCTTTTCACATACCTCATTGATGACCCACAAATATAGGGGGTGTATCGTAGTATTTTCGAGGGAAGTGAAACCCAATTTATTGATTCGACACAAAGGGAGCCAAAGAATATTTATAAGCCTTAACAACTGAGTTGTCAATTCAGCTGCACCTGGAAACAATCTTGCTCACAGCAGTTTATCAGTAGCAACATTTTTGTAGTAGGAATAGTAAAGTAACAGCAGTAGCAAAGTAAAAGACAGTAGTAACAAAAGCAGTAAACAGTGGGATTCGAGTGCGGTAAGCATAGGGATGGATGGACGGGCGTTGCATGGACAAGACAATTCACATAGCAATCAGAACATAGGGCAATTGCAGATAAATAATATAAAGCATCCAAGTACTAGACAATCCTAGGCATGTGTTCCATATATAGTCATACGTGCTCGCAATGAGAACTTGCACAACATCTTTTGTCTTGCCAGCCCGTTTGCAGCGGGGCCTCTAGGGAACTACTGGAAATTAAGGTGCTCCTTTTAATAGAGCACCGGAGCAAAGCATTAACACTCCGTGAACACATGTGATCCTCACATCAAAGTAATTCCCTCCGGTTATCCCGATTTCTGTCACTTAGGGGCCATTGGTTCCAGACAACAACGTGTGTATACAACTTGCAGATAAGACCAAAAACAATACTATCATAATGAATCAATAACATGTTCAGATCTGAAATCATGGCAGTCGGGCCCTAGTAACAAGCAGTAAGCACAACAAGTCGCAACAAAGTCATAAAGCACTAATAAAAGATACTAGGCACCATGCCCTAACAATCTGATGCCATTACATGAACGATATCATCCAATCCCTACCATCCCCATAGCCTACAGCGGGGGATTACTCACTCATAGATGGGAGAAACATGGATGGTCGATGGAGAAGCGATGTTGATGATGATGGCGATGATCTCCTCCAATTCCCCATCCCGGCAGAGTGCCAGAACGAAGTTTCTGGTGCTGTTTCGTGGAATCTGGTGGTGGCGGCGGAGCGGAACTCCTTCTGGAAAACATCGAACCCCCCGGAGTTTTTAGGTCAGAAGGCTTCTTATAGGCGAAGAGGGAGACCGAGGGGGTGCCTAGGGCCACCACACCATGCCCTAGCGCGGCCAGGCCTAGCCCGCACCTGGGGGGTGTGGCCAGCCCCTGGCCCTCCCCCGTCTCGTATTCTGGCTCCGTGAGTCTTCCAGAAAAATAGGCACTTTGGCCTTTGTCCCGTCCAATTCCGAGAATATTCATTTTTTGACTTTCCTGGAACCAAAAACAGCAGAAAACAGGCAGCTGGCACTGTGGCTCTTGTTAATAGATTAGTCCAAGAAATCATATGAAAAGTACTCCAGAGTGTGGACAAAACACAAGAAAGTGGATAAAACCAAGCATGGAGCATCAAAAATTATAGATACATTTGCAATGTATCAACATCCCCAAGCTTAACTCCTGCTCGTCCTCAAGTAGGTAAGTGATAAAAAGAAAGAATAATTTTTGAGGTGACATGCACCATCAAAGACTTGATCAAAGTATTTGTAAAACATTCAAAGCTAGGATCATAGTACTTCAATCAGAACATGAAAGACAAAGTTCTAGCAATAAGACAAAGAAACTATGATGCAACATGAAAAGGCACAAACAAAAGATTCATGAATAACAATGCTTTGCAAGACGTTTGTTTGTTTCACATAAAGAAAACATAGCATAGTGGCATTCAGCTTGTCCCTCATAGAGTAGCAAACATAAATGCATAGGACACCTTCAAAGTTTACAAGAGTGACTAGATACAAATAGTTTAAAACAAGCAATATCAAGGTATGCATCAATCAACAAGTCTTGGGACAATGCACATAGAACTAAGAATGGCCACTATGCTCTCAAGAAAGTTCTCATAGAATGTGTGGAGACTCAACAAGGAAATGAAAAAGGTTTTGAAAAGTTTGAAAGGCTTCCAAATGCTGAAAGTATGGTACTCATTAGCTTTGAGCTCTAATTGCCCCTATCATCAGAATCTTTAATGTGGTTAAGGTGAAAGTGAGGTCCAATCTGAGTTATATGCTTGACAGACTATAAACTGAAAATCCCAAGTCCCTTGAGTACGAGGGCCTCTCCTCATGCTACTCAACTTTAGTTACCGGTAAGTTCTTGTCATCGTAAGTATGTGCGTATCATTGAGAACAGCCAACGGGGTACCCCTTGCCCGATGATACGGAAGAATCCCCATATCAAAATGACAAGGCAAGCAGACAATGAGTATCTCAGCAATCTTCTTCTTTACCATGGGAAAATGGTGCTTTTTTCTCTCTTTCCTCTTTTCATAAATCTCTTTTTTTTTCTTTTTCTCAATAGCTATCTCTCTTTTTTTATAAGAAGAATGCTTCATAGATATCATTATGGTTACGCTGCAGGTTTCCACCATGTCAGCATGGATTAGACCAGCGGCCCAGGCGTTTCTCTAACACACATACATAACTCCATGGACTTAGAAGATCCCCTTTTATTTCACACCGACAACATCCGCAAACAAAAGAGCAAGGTATCAACTGGGTATATATTTACAAGTGTTGAAAACGTTCCCGTGACAGCACGGTTCTGCTAATCTCCAGCCTATAATTAGCAAGCATATAACTTTCATGGAGAGTTCACAATGGTTCAAGTTTATTAAGTGCAGGAAATAAAGTGTGCCATCAAGTTCGTGAGAGCTTTACTAACTAACTTTCTCATAACAAGCAAACATTTTATTCGAAAGAAAACAAGGCATATTGAATATGCACGGAAGTAGCAAATGACACTAATAGGTAGGTATGGTGGACACTTTGGCAATATTTGGTTTAGGGAGTTGGAAACATGAGTAAAACATACTCAGTGAAAGTGAAGGCTAGCAATAGTAAGGGAGTGACAAACGAGAGAGCAATAATGGCCATAATCATGCAGAGCGACAAAACATCATTGATCAAAGCATAAAATGATACTACAAGTTGAAAACTAAAGGATCATAAAGGATATGGTGACTTGAAATAGTCATAACATGGTGTAAGCATGTGCCAAGTCAACCCAAATAAAGCATCAAAGGAGAATACCACTATACTATGCTTTAATATACTAAAACAACGCATGATTCATCCAAGGCACATTAAGCAATCTAAATTGTTTATAACAAGTCATGCTACAACAAATAATACTAAGCATAAAGCCAAAACAATATCAAGCATGGCATGACAAAGCAAAGGCCACAGTCAAAAATAAGCTCTCTTTACCACTTAAGCATGAGCTTTCCTACTCTTTTCCAATCCAAACCAGACTATTTGAACACCAATGTATGAAAGAGGGGGGTCCAACCAATTTATTTAGAAAACTAAGAAAACAAAGCAAACTAAAAACCAAAATGAAAAAGAAGACGCTCCAAGAACAACACAATTGTGCATGAAACAATAAAAATGAAGCGTTTCGACGAAACCTGGAATTTTTATTGATGAAGAAGGGGATGCCTTGGGCATCCCCAAGCTTTGACGCTTGTACTTCTTGGATATTTCTTGGGGTGACACGCGTGGCATCCCCAAGCTTGAGCCTTAGTCCATCCTTCATCTCATTACTTATTCCTTCCATACACCTGAAATTTTTCCTTCATACAAAACTTCACACAATCTTTATTAGCAATATTAGTGCACTCAAGATAAATAAGTCTTAAGGTTTAGTTCTAACACCAAATAAACTTCCATTAAAACACTAGCTACTGTATCACTTCCCTCAAAAAGCTCAATTCCCCAAAAGAACTCAAAAAGGAACCAACAAGAAGCAAATGCAGAAAATGGCAGAAATCTGTCAAAACAGACCAGTAGGTAAAAACAATTTTTCTCGAAGACCTTCTGTTGCTCAAATCAAAAAGTGTTGAATAACGAAAGTTAGATAACAACCTGGGGCAGAAGAACAAAAATTCACGCCTCAAAAGGACATACAGAGATTTTACACGATTTTTTCGGTGAAGCACAGAAATCTGTTTCGGGACAGGTACTTTCCCAATCATTCCTTCTCTCATTAGAGGTTACTCTTGGCACAAAAAGCAAATAAAAAAATAAGGAGAGGTTATTACAGAAGTAATAACTTCCAAGACTCATCTAAAACTTTTGGGTTATCTCCCAATAAGTACTTTTCTTTAACGCCTTTAAGTTAGGCATAAGCATAAACTAAAATGGATAGAATAGAAGTAAGCGGAGATAATCATAGTGAAAACATTGTTTTGTTCAATGAAATCCTTTTGTTAACAAGGTTGTTCAGGTCTTGCTACCAAAACAATTGCATATGAGACAAAACTTTGTATTCCACTAATGATTATGTTACCTCAACCTTGATAGCAATGGTCCCAATCATAATAGTTTCAATTTTTTCTCTTGGTATGGGACAATACATTTCTCCACCTTGAATGCCTTCAACATGTTCAATTGAATTCAAACCATAAGTCCTTTCAATCTCCTTGGGGAAATAGACAGTATGTTCCTTGTCATTAACATTGAAATTCACCTTTCCTTGATTACAATTAATAACAGCTCCTGCAGTATTAAGAAAAGGTCTCCCAAGAATAATAGACATATTATCATCTTCAGGCATGATAGTTTGAGAGGATGCTCTCATAAGAAATATGAGTTGAAGTAAAAGAGAGCATCAAGAAGCAAATTCAAAACACATTTAATTCTAACCCACTTCCTATGCATAGGAATCGTGTAAGCAAATAAATTCGCAAAGAACAAAGTGACAAGCATAGGAAGATAAAACAAGAGTAACTTCAAAACTTTCAGCACATAGAGAGGTGTTTCAATACCATGAAAACTTCTACAACCATATTTTACTCTCTCATAATAATTTTCAGTAGCCTCGTGAATAAACTCAACAATATAATTATCACATAAAGCATGCTTTTCATGATCTACAAGCACTAGAGCTTTATTATAAACATTTTCAAAAGAATCCTCAGGAACATGGCATTCATCCTCCTTTAGTAAGCATGGAGGACAATCAAATAATGTAAGGGATAAATAGTTACTCTCATTAGAAGGTAGGCATGGGTAGCTCATCCATTCTTCCTCCTTTTGTTCATCACTCTCCTCCTCTTTTTCATCTAATGAGATTTCAGGTTCATCAATTTCTTCTTCCAGCGGATCCTGCAAGGCATTAGTCTCTTCCATTTGTGGAAAGCATCTATTAAAATATTCAAGAATATAGCCATTTTCATCCTTGTAATTATCAAATCAAAATTTAAGTATACCATAAACCTCATATTTGTAAGGTGAATCATCAATATTTTCAAGCAAGCTAGCAAGTTCAAAAGCACCCTTCCAAGCAATAAATTCTTCAATTTGTTCCGCATCATAAAAGTCATAAATTCCTTTAGCATAAGAAGATATGGTAACATTATCATCATACTCACATTGAAAAGGGAGGTGTTTATACCTCTTTCTGCAACAAGATTCATCACAGCAATAAGTAACATTATAAGTAGAGCACACGTTTCTAGCAATGGTATACAATTTATCAATTTGTTCCGATAAGTGTTTCCCTTTTTGCGACAAGAGGTGTTCCTTATAATTGTATTTTTGATCTTCCGTGAACCCACCTTGCCAATAAGCTTCAGTTTCAAAGAAACCAACCATTAACAACAAGCATGATAAAGCAAGACAATAACAGACCAACGAAAATAACAACTAGAGTAGGAACTATTTTTTTTGTATTTTTAATAAAGAAAGAAGCAAACAAGGCAGAAATAAACTTAGCTTGAACAATAGTGATTCCAACGGGACTTGATAAATAAAGCTATGCTCCCCGGCAACAGCGCTAGAAAATAGTCTTGATGACCCACAAGTATAGGGGGTGTATCGCAGTATTTTCGAGGGAAGTGAAACCCAATTTATTGATTCGACACAAGGGGAGCCAAAGAATATTTATAAGCCTTAACAACTGAGTTGTCAATTCAGCTGCACCTAGAAACAATCTTGCTCACAACAGTTTATCAGTAGCAAGAGTTTTGAAGTAGGAATAGTAAAGTAACAGCAGTAGCAAAGTAAAAGACAGTAGTAACAAAAGCAGTAAACATTGCGATTTGAGTGCGGTAGGCATAGGGATGGATGGACGGGTGTTGCATGGACAAGACAATTCACATAGCAATCAGAACATAGGGCAATTGCAGATAAATAAGATAAAGCATCCAAGTACTAGACAATCTTAGGCATGTGTTCCATATATAGTCATACATGCTCGCAATGAGAACTTGCACAACATCTTTTGTCCTGCCAGCCCATTTGCAGCCGGGCCTCTAGGGAACTACTGGCAATTAAGGTGCTCCTTTTAATAGAGCACCGGAGCAAAGCATTAACACTCCATGAACACATGTGATCCTCACATCAAAGCAATTCCCTCCGGTTATCCCGATTTCTGTCACTTCGGGGACATTGGTTCCGGACAACAACGTGTGTATACAACTTGCAGATAAGACCAAAAACAATACTATCATAATGAATAAATAACATGTTCAGATCTGAAATCATGGCACTCGGGACCTAGTGACAAGCATTAAGCACAACAAGTCGCAACAAAGTCATAAAGCACTAATAAAAGATACTAGGCACCATGCCTTAACAATCTGATGCCATTACATGAACGATCTCATCCAATCCCTACCATCCCCATAGCCTACAGCGGGGGATTACTCACTCATAGATGGGGGAAACATGGATGGTCGATGGAGAAGCGATGGTGATGATGATGGCGATGATCTCCTCCAATTCCCCGTCCCGGCAGGGTGCCAGAACGGAGTTTCTGGTGTTGTTTCGTGGAATCTGGTGGTGGCGGCGAAGCGGAACTCCTTCTAGAAAAACGTCGAACCCCCGGAGTTTTTAGGTCAGAAGGCTTCTTATAGGCGAAGAGGGAGACCGAGGGGGTGCCTGGGGCCACCACACCATGCCCTGGCGGGCCAGGCCCAGCCCGCGCCTAGGGGGTGTGGCCAGCCCCTGGCCCTCCTCCGTCTCGTATTCTGGCTCCTGGAGTCTTCTAGAAAAATAGGCACTTTGGCTTTTGTCCCGTCCAATTCCGAGAATATTCATTTTCTGACTTTCTGGAACCAAAAACAGTAGAAAACAGGCAGCTGGCACTGTGGCTCTTGTTAATAGGTTAGTACAAGAAATCATATGAAAAGTACTCCAAAGTGTGGACAAAACACAAGAAAGTGGATAAAACCAAGCATGTAGCATCAAAAATTATAGATACATTTGCAATGTATCACACATATGGATCCACCAGTGTCATTGCATGTGTGCTCTTTTCACAATCCACATATGGATGCACTAGTGTCACTGCATGTGTGTTCTTTTTAGTAACAAAAACCAGAGTCATTGAAATGTGTGTTCTTTTCACATACCACCTATGGATCCACCAGTGCCATTGCATGTGTGTTCTTTTTAGTAACAACAACCAGAGTCATTGCATGTGTGTTCTTTTCACATACCACATATGGATCCAACAGTGTCATTGAAATGTGTGTTCTCTTCAGAGACCACACATGGATCCACCAGTGTCATTGGATGTATGTTCTTTTCACTAACAACAATTGGAGTCATTGCATGTGTGTTCTTTTCACATACCACATATGGATCCACCAGTGTCATTGCATGTGTGCTCTTTTCACAAACCACCTATGGATCCACCAGTGTCATTGCATGTGTGTTCTTTTTACTAACAATAACCAGAGTCATTGAAATGTGTGTTCTTTTCACATACCACCTATGGATCCACCAGTGTCATTGCATGTGTGTTATTTTTAGTAAAAACAACCTGAGTCATTGCATGTGTGTTCTTTTCACATACCACATATGGATCCACCAGTGTCATTGAAATGTGTATTCTCTTCAGAGACCACACATGGATCCACCAGTGTCATTGCATGTATGTTCATTTCACTAACAACAACTGGAGTCATTGCATGTGTGTTCTTTTCACATACCACATATGGATCCACCAGTGTCATTGCATGTGTGCTCTTTTCACAGTCCACCTATGGATCCACCAGTGTCATTGCATGTGTGTTCTTTTTAGTAACAACAACCAGAGTCATTGAAATGTGTGTTCTTTTCACATAGCACCTATGGATCCACCAGTGTCATTGCATGTGTGTTCTTTTCACTAACAACAACTGGAGTCATTGCATGTGTGTTCTTTTGACATACCACATATACATCCACCCGTGTCATTGCATGTGTGCTCTTTTCACATTCCACCTACGGGTCCACCAGAGTCATTGCATATGTGTTCTTTTCACTAATAACAACTGGAGTCATTGCATGTGTGTTCTTTTCACATACCACATGTGGATCCACCAGTGTCATTGCATGTGTGGTCTTTTCACAGTCCACCTATGGATCCACCACTGTCATTGCATGTGTGTTATTTTTAGTAACAACAACCAGAGTTATTGAAATGTGTGTTCTTTTCACATACCACCTATGGATTCACCAGTGTCATTGCATGTGTGTACTTTTTAGTAACAACAACCAGAGTCATTGCATGTGTGTTCTTTTCACATACCACATATGGATCTACCAGTGTCATTGAAATGTGTGTTCTATTCAGAGACCACACATGGATCCACCAGTGTCATTGCATGTATGTTCTTTTCACTAACAACAACTAGAGTCATTGCATGTGTGTTCTTTTCACATACCACATATGGATCCACCAGTGTCATTGCATGTGTGCTCTTTTCACAATCCACCTATGGATCCACCAATGTCATTGCATGTGTGTTCATTTTAGTAACAACAACCAGAGTCAGTGAAATGTGTGTTCTTTTCACATAGCACATATGGATCCACCAGTGTCAATGCATGTGTGTTCTTTTTAGTAACAACAATCAGAGTCATTGCATGTGTGTTCTTTTCACATACCACATATGGATCCACCAGTGCCATTGAAATGTGTGTTTTCTTCAGAGACCACACATGGATCCACCAGTGTCATTGCATGTATGTTCTTTTCACTAACAACAACTGGAGTCATTACATGTGTGCTCTTTTCACATACCACATATGGATCCACCAGTGTCATTGCATGTGTGCTCTTTTCACAATCCACCTATGGATCCACCAGTGTCATTGCATGTGTGTTCTTTTTAGTAACCACAACCAGAGTCATTGAAATGTGTGTTCTTTTCACATACCACCTATGGATCCACTAGTGTCATTGCATGTGTGTTCTTTTTAGTAACAATGTAGCATCCCAATTGTCTAACAATTGCAATGCTACTAGCCTAGTCTATATAGATGCTACTTCATATATATAATTGTCGCATCATCATTATATCATGCTCATGTCATCATGCCACCTTGCATTTGAGCATCATATAAAACCCTTTTGATTGGTTCTTCTCTCATATGCATTGTTAATTGTATTTGCCTCTTGATATTGTATTTGGTTCTTGATATATTGTGTAATGCCCAAGTTGAGTTGGGGGCATATCTTTTATTAACTCCACCACCTTTCTTTCACCACCTTATAATTCCACCATCCAACTAAATATGAGCTTTGCATTTTATTTGGGTTTTACCTCTAGCTCATGTGGGTTGGGATGGATCCCATTCTTTTCCACATGCTCCCATATATGCACCATGTTGTTTTCACATTGTTGGTATATGAGAGCCACATGGCCATCTTTGCTTGTCTTGTGAGTGGAACCCTTTTTGCTAGCTTCCATATGTGTGGTGTTGGGGTTAATTTCATGTTTGGATATTTATGGGCTTATTAAATGCCTAGTGGCACATACACACTAGCAAGTCCCAATTTTATTCACACATGGCCATCTCCAACTACTCCGCATGGGGCATCCTTTCATTTCTTTTGCTTGGCTTTATTCCACCTTTGGAAATGCAAATGAATAATGCCATGTAATAATATTGTTTTCACAATAATCAACATGGTATTAAATATTTTGCATGGGCCATGCAAGTGCCACCTTTTCTAGTATTTGGGTTTTTATTTGATTTTTGAGTGGATCATCTCACTCTCTCTATCCTTTCTTTTGGCTTGATCTATGTTGATCTTGCTTAAAACCCCATCACCATATCCATCTAGGCCATCATCCCCTTCTCTTCTTCTCTCTCTTTTGGCTATCTTGTTTGAGCTTGCTTGATCATGATTGAGCTTGCCAAGGGATTGCTACCACCTCATATTTCCTCTCTCTCTTAATCTATACCTCTTCCTTCTAACCTAAAACCATACCCCTAGTACCAAATCCTAATCTATACCTAAACTAAACCAAACCCTAAGTACCCCCCCCTCATCTCTCCTCTGATCTAGCCATACCCCTATCTCTAAAACCCTAACCTAGCATACCACACCTCCCTCTCTCTTCTAAACCCTAAGTACCCTCTCTCATCTCTCCTCTCCCTAGCCGAGCCACACCACCATGTCCTACCCTAGCTGGCCCCACCATGCCACCTAGCTACCCCAACCCTAATGCCAACCCTAGCCCGAGGCTACCACCACCCAACCCGAGCCTACCCTCTCTCCCTCTAGCTCTCTCCCTGCCAAGGTGGCCCCAGCCCGAGCCTGGCCTGCCCTACCCCACCTGCCAGCTCCCTACCCTTTCACCACCTC